>CM065169.1:24755711-26001961 GCA_033026295.1 Channa striata | reverse complement strand
GCAGGAACTGCCCTCCCAAGAAAGAGGTGGGATCACCTGCGGCAAGAGCATTCTGAAGTGCTTGAAGCTGTGTGGCATCCAGTAGAGTCTCACTTCCTGGCTTCCCTGGAGCTGGACAAGGTTTCTCCTTTTTCTTTGCCATGCTGGGGGTCTCAGGGTGTGAGCTGCTCTCGTTGTCTCTGCCCTTCATCTTCATCTGATCTGGCTTGTCTCCTTGTATCTTGCTGCTGTCTCTCTCTGTGTCTTTTCCTTGCTGCTCTGTATGATTTACTGCTGCCAAAGGTGTGGAGGGAACAGGAGGAGGAGGAGGTGGAGGAGGAGGAGGAGGAGGTGTCTGAAGAAGAGTCTTGGTTGGGGTAGTGCTGAGAGACATGGCAGGAGAGGGGGTGGCTGGTGTAGGGAACCCAAGCATGCCAGCACCGGGAGACGCTAAAGCTGAAATACAGTGGTATATAAATATGGAAATATTCAATATTTATATATTCAACTCCAAATCACTATGGAAATGTATTTGTATGATAAGATAGCGATGCTTAATTTGCCACTGGCAGACTGTTTATCTCCCTTATTAAGATTTTGTTATGGATCAAAACTGTCACATGCGCTTTATGATCATTTCAATCTTCCAAAATATTAAAATATTAATGTACCAAACCTACAATAAGGGGAAAACAAACACAAACAAAAGTCATGATATAGATACATTTGTTGTAGAAATCTTTACCTTATAAATTAGCAGTTTAATGGCTGACATAATACATGCACTAAATCCCACCATTTTTTGTGTTAAATTTTTTTTAAAAATAAGAATTTTGACAAATGCCACATACAGAATAACCAGTAGTATAGTAGAATAAAATAGTGCATGATGAAGTTCAGTTCATAAAGCTTCTAGGCTATTTAGTTTTTTCATTGTTCGTCATACTAACTCACCAGGTGTGTTGGGTGGGAAAACAGGAAGTGATGATGGCCCATTAACCCCAGGAAGTAGGACTGGTGGAAGGCCAGATAACCCTGGGTAGCCTGAGGGTAGGCTGAGGCCATGAAGTGCATTATTGTTGTCCACTGTAGTCTGTTGCTGCTGACCAGGCAGGCTGACTCCATCGCCAACTTTCTTCATACGGTCCAGCTCCTGCTGGGCCATCAGCTGACGAACAGTGGTCGGTGCTAGGTAGTCCTTTTCTCTATCCACCTGGTTTCCCAGGGTTTCTTGCACTTTGGTGATGTGCTGTTTGGAGAAGATGTGGTCCCGCACGGACATCCTGGCAGTGTACTTTACACCACACAAAGTACACTCAGGCCTGGGCCCTTCTGGTGAGCCTTGACTTATCATGAATGGCTTTCCAATGTTAATTTTGAACTTCTTTTCTTTAGCACGGGCATTCTGGAACCACACCTGGACAACACGCTTGGGGAGTCCAATCTCATTGCCCAGCATCTCACACTCTTGCATTGTAGGAGTGCGATAGTCACTAAAGCAGGCTTTGAGTACTTTAAGTTGCAGGTTGCTCATCTGGGTCCTGAAACGTTTGTGACCTGGCCTATCCCCAGCATTGTTTCCTTTCACAGACTTGAAGGGGTTGCCTGCCCCAAAAGGACTAGGGGAACTGGGATCAGCTAAGCTTGATGATTCACTTCTGTCATTGCTTTCATCCATGTCATCATCTCTGGAGCTAAAATAAGAGTCACAGTCTTTTCCAGAGAAACTGAGAGCAGGGCTTACCATGCTAAATTGGAACCTTTCATTTCCACCATCAGAGTTTGGTACCAGGCCACTCTTGTTTTCACTCAGCTTCTCCCCTCCATTGGCAGTAAGGGACTCAATTTCATTGTTATTTCCCTCATCTCCAGTTGTGGCGTCACTAATGGCTGTATTAATTGATGACGTCTCATCGAAGTCCATCTTACAGAACTCATAAGATGAAGCTTCTGCTGAATTAATATTGGGCCCTTCAGTTTCATCACAGTTTTCAGCTTTTAATGATGAAGGGCTTAAGAAGTTTTTTACCTGTGCCTCAGATGGTTTGACTGGAGTTGAGGATGCAGTGGGCAGCTCGTACTCATTTGGCTCAGTCTTTGTAGGCAGCTGTGGGAAGTCAAAGTAATTATATTTATTTGGGCTTTCTCCTCTTTCATTGTCTTGATTCATCATTGGGCTTGGTGGCAAGCTAAAGCCTGCCTGCTTAGCCTCATGCCAGTGTCTAGATCTTATGTGGCTATCTAGAGCAGATTTAGCCTTGAATAGTGCTCTGCAAAAGGGACATTTCTTATGGGACTGGGATGGTCCTATAGCCCTAAACTGACCCTTTCTCTCCCTTGCACGAGTGTTTTGGAACCATACTTGCACAACTCTCTTTTTCAAACCAACCTCTCGTGCAATGTGGTCCAGCATTTTTCTTGTTGGGTTAGAATCAAGCAGGTACTTGTCATATAGAATCTCCAATTGTTCTGGTGTGATGGTGGTTCTTAAACGTTTATCTCTATGTTGCTCTTCACTACTGTTTCCGCCATCTTTATCATTTGCACTTTCATCCTTGTCATCCAGTTTCCTCTTCATTGCCCCAGACCCTGCAACAGAGGTCAAACCAGAGCTACTTTGAGCAGGAATTTGAGAAAGACCTCCAGATAATAGCTGGCTAGCCATTAAGGGGTTGTTTGGGTCAAATATCATATACGGCATATCAATGGGTCTTTCAAGAAACTGGGAGTGAAGGAATTGGTTTTGGGCAGCCAAGAAATGCATGTGCTGGTGCTCCTGCCATAGTTCCACAGTGGGGAATGCAATTTTACACTGGTCGCACTGGTACTGAAGCATCTGGTGGGGAAGGCTGTTTGTGAGGGAGGAAAGGGCCAGGGAGAGTGGACTTGAGGGCACTGCAGCTGCCTGCGGCTGGGAATGGGGTCTTGACATTTGTGGCTGGGGGGCCTTCTGAGGAGGTGGCTGAGGTGTGCAAGCCTTAGATGGCCTGGGTTCTGGTAGTGACTTAATCACTGGTGAGGGAGCAGTCTCAGTTTGTTTAGGTTCAGTCTCAGGGGCAACGTCTGGTTTCGGGGAAATTTTACCCATGCTGGCACAAGGAGAGGACATCAGAGGGGAGCTTGAGCCTGAACTGGTGGCAGTTGCTGTTTGGGACTGTTTGAATGTCTCTAAAGATACTGGTGTCACCCTAACTGGACCTTGCTCATTGGAATCTGTGTATTCCTCACAGGTCATGTCCTCATTGCCTTCCTCATCTTCATCCTTGTAGCATTGCTTTTTCTGGTGAGTAATAAGGTCAAAGATGCGTGGAAACACAATGTTGCACTTTTTACACTGGTACTGCATGTTGCTGGTTCGGATGTATCGCTCATTGGTCAACTCCTTTTTCTCATTGTCTTTACAATCTGCCTGGTTTTCATAGCTCTTACGAGCTTTCTGGCGGGCATTCTGGAACCACACCACAATGACTCGGGTTGGTAGGTTAAGCACGGTGGAGAGCTGCTCAATCTCATCATCCTTTGGATAAGCATTAGTGTCAAAGAAATCTTGAAGAACCCTCAACTGGTAATCAGTGAATCTGGTTCTGGAGGACCTCTTGTTCATGGCTGAGTCAGATCTGTAGTATTCCTGTGTACTGAGCTGGGACTCCATTCGGATATCTTCCAATGTGGTAAGGGGAGGAATATTAAAATTGTAAGGAGAGTCTTTGCTCCGTTGTCTCTCTTTGAAGAGGGTGTTACGGAACCAGTGCTTTATGACTTTTTGAGGCAAGCCAGACTTTTCTGACATCTCCTGGATTTGCTCTTCATTGGGGGAATTGTTGATATCAAAGTTAGCACGGAGAATCTTTAGCTGATCATCCGTGATACGAGTGCGAGGTCGCTTAAACTGAGACTGGCGGAGGAAGTTTGGATCAAGGCCCAATTGTTGCTGGCAGAGCTGTGTAAGATCTGTGGAAAGAGAGTCCATAGTAGGCAGTTGAAGGGCCAGCTGAGGGGGCAAGCCTGGGTGCTGGACGGACTGCATCATTAGAGGCGGGAAAAGCGGGAGATCCAAAGGAACAGGGAGCTGCACTTGGGGAGGAGCTGGGGGGGCAGTAGGTGGTGGAGGAGGGGGTGGTGGCTGGGGAGGCGGCGCCTGGTGAGAGGTTTGGAGTGGCGTCTGATGGGAAATAGGAACTGGTGACGGTACTGGGGTTTGAGGCTTAATCATTGATGTAGAAGGAGGCTGGGGAGCAGACACTGGTGCTGGTGCAGGAGGTGGCGGAGGAGGAGGAGGTGGAGGCGGCGGTGGAGGCGGAGTTTCAGGTGAAGCAGGATTTATTGGATATAGTTTGTCATAGGCCTCTCTGTATTGCTGGGCAAATTTTTCAAGCTCCACATATGGGAAAAATTGACTGTGTACATGTTCCTGGTGGCTTTTGAGGATAAGCATATTGGAGAAGAGCTTACCACACATCCCACACTCAAGCTTATCAGTATTCATTTCCACTTGTTCAATTCCATCTTTGTTTTTCTTTTGGTTTTTTTGTCTGTTTTCGTTATACTGTATCACTAATTCAAATCCAAAGTTCTCCAGCAGTGCTTTAGCTGCATTGCCCCTTGCTCCTGACACAATACGTGGAGGGGGAATCAATGGTTCTGGGAACTTTGACTTTTTAGGGTCTTTGTTGTCCTTTCCTCCATCACTTAATGCATCACCTCCATTTTCCATCTTTGCTCTGTTTTCTTGTTTTTCTAGTTGGTCCTCTGCCTCTCTTGAAGTCTGTATTTCTGAAATGGGCACAGAGCTGGATTCCATTTTGGGTTTGTGGTTCTGCAGATGCTGGTTTTTCTGTTTCAGAATTTGCGACTGTGTCTGAGAAGCCTGTTGCTGTTGGTGTTGAGCCTGTTGCTGGGCCTGAGCCTGCTGCAGCTGGTGCTGCTGTTGCATCTGCTGCTTCAGGTCCTCTAGGAATGATCCAGTAAGACCAGGCATTCCAAATGCTGCTGCTGAATGGAGTGCAAGTTCTGGGCTAAGGTTGAACTCAGCTCCTGGGATATAAAAGGGGAAGAGGAACTGTGGTTGTTGGAATTGCAGCAGGGCTTCTGGGGTCATTGGAAAATGGGGGAAGAAAGCTGGATTAAGAAACTGAGGCTGGAAGAAGGCGGCCTGTTGCTGGAGTTCATGCTGAAGCTGCAATTGCAGTTGGGCAGAGGACTGAGCTGACTGGTGGCTGCTTGTCTGTGCTGAGACCTGGTCAGTAGTTGCTGATTGCTTTATATTGTTGCTGCTGTTGGCTTCTTTGGGTTCCACAGTGTTTTCCTTGTTAGTTGAGGGTGTTCCATTTCTACCAGTGTCTGAGTTGCTGTTGTTTCCTGGCATGCTGGGGGCTGGACTTTTTGCAGGCACTGGACCACTAGTTGTGGCAGTACTGCTGCTGACTTCAGTTTTAGCTGTTCTTGCTTTGGTCTGGTGAAGTACTGACCTCATGTGAATTTCAAGTGTGGAGCTTTGGCTGTAAGCAACATTGCAAATATTGCATTTAAATGGTTTATTGTCAATGCTGTTGCTTGTCTCTTGTGGAATGGGGCTGGATGCCTCTTGAAGTACTTTCTTCAGCTTATGTAGGTGGGAAACTGAATTATAGTGGACTAGTAGTATGTTCTTCTGGGTGAAGGACTCCTTACACACTGTGCACTTGTAAGGCCGTGAAGGGTCTAGAAATTTCTCCATTGTAAAGTTAGGCCCTTTCCTAAATGGTAGGGTTCGTTTTGGTTCTGCTCCCATGTCATCTAGTAGAGAACTACTGTCACTTCCGGTAGGACTGGGCTTCTCCTCCTGGTCCATATCATCGTCTTTGTCTAAGTCATGTTCAAAGGCCTGAGCTTCCTCCAAGGCTCTGGCCTCACTCTCAGTTATATCTCCATTCAGTGGGAGATTTCCTATCAGTTGCTGTACCTCAGCTTCACTAAGTTCAGGGTGTCCATTTTCCAAATGCTTCCTGAGGGACAGGAATGTCCTGAAGCTCCGCTGGCAAAGGCTGCACATAGTGGCTGCTCTAATGGCGTGATATTGGGAATGTATCTGAAGCTTCTGCATTGTCTTGAAGGCCAGGCTACAGTGGTTGCAACGATATTTGTATACATGACGATCAGATACTGAAAGCTGCTGTTGTTGCTGCTGCAGCCTTTGGAGTTCACTGAGGTGGTCCTGAAGGGCATCAGGGGACTTGCTATCACGTCCTAACCCACTAGCTCTTTTCCAGTCTGGGGCCTCTGAGGCCTCCTTGGGGGGCTTGAGATCCTCACTCTGCATGTCCAATTCGTTCTTGTCTGGACTGGTCAGCTCATCCTTTGAGATGTTTCCTGAAGGTAGAAAAATAGTAAGTACAATATACTGCATCATTTCCTTATTATTGAGAACAATTAAATGAAGCATTTCTGCATTTCAATTAAATTTTA
Organism: Channa striata; assembly: GCA_033026295.1. Taxonomy (NCBI): domain Eukaryota; kingdom Metazoa; phylum Chordata; class Actinopteri; order Anabantiformes; family Channidae; genus Channa; species Channa striata. Next base: position 25,995,538 of record CM065169.1, on the reverse strand, counting down.
TTACAACTTCGAGAACAACAGTATCATATTGGCTCACCTTTAGACTTTCCTGGCTCATCAGTAGGAGAGGTAGATGAATCCATTAAAGACAGACTTTTGTCTTGTCCAGTTTGGGGATGAATTACATTATTTGGTGTTGCTGTGTCAGGTCCAACAACCTATAAAGACCAAATAAATATCATTGTCATTAAATTAATGTAAACTAAAGATAAATGATATGATCTCTGTTTTTTACACACAAAGTATTGTTTAAATGTGCTTCTTGACTTTAAAACAAAGATTATTATGGAATGAACAACAATCAAGTTTATAGATGTTTCTCAAGGGAGAATAATAAATGCATGAGAAAATCTTGCAGTAAATCATGGCCCTAAATTATACAGGGGGCCAGAAGGAGGATTGAAAAGGCTTTGCAAAATTATTTAAAATTTTAACTGCATGTTTATTTCTGAAAATGCAAAGTTTAAAAAAGGACAAATAACTTCTCTTTTAAATGTAGAAAAATCTTTTACCTATCATGTCACATAACAATTGAGCAGACTCCTTTATTAAATCTTTTTTATGTGCTTAAAAAAATTTGCTAATATGCAAAAAGCCCAATTTTGCATGTGGCGCACAAACACACACACACACACAAATCATTATTTGTACGTACAGTCATAATAAGCTTTTCCACACAGTCAGGAGCCACACTGTGAAGGTGGGTGAGATGCAGCTGCAGGTGAATCTTGTTGCTCAGGACATCTTGGCACAGTGGACAGCGAATCACCGGCTGCATGGAATGCTGGGACATCACATGGAGCTGCATACGGTTGGCATCTTTACTGCTGTAGTTGCAATATGGACACTGCTGAACCTAAAATAAAAAGACAGTATTGTTGGGTATGGAGAAATAATGAAATGATAGCCAAGAAGAAAGACACCCTCTGCTACGCAAACATATTCAAGAGAAGGAATTTCTTTTTGCATGAAATGTATTTTTTAATGGGTGTAATATTTGCACTACACAGTCATTAGAATAGCATACTTTCCAATGTCAGCCCCACTAAAATAATAAACTGTTACATATATGCACAAATTTTTCCATCCAGCTATTGTCTTTAATCACTTATCCTATTTAGGGCTGTGGGGGGATGGTGCCTATCCCAGCTGTCATTGGGCAAGAGGTCGGGTACACCATGGCACCCTGGACAGACTTGGACCTGGACATTCTTTCTCAGGCAAGAATGATTTGCCTCCTGCACTACTGACCATGGAAATTATGCAAAGTGCAAAATATAAATAAAGCTGAATTTTTTCAGGGCTGTCCTGCTCTTCACTGCCCATTGAAATCACCCCACTGCAGTGACCTATCCCCAACAACCCTCATGCCCACCTAAACACAGATCAACTGTATTTCATGTAATTCACTTAAGTCTCTCAACTCATGCAATTTTATTAGCTGAAAACACGATTGGCCAGAATTTCTAATCAGGAGATTACAGATGACAAAGGTGTGTACCCAAGCTATGCCTTGCCCTCATTACAGGGAGTACTCTGAACATAGCTGCCTCCCCACCACCTGTCTTAATAGAATCCATTTCTGAAATGACTAAGTCCTCCCTCCTTGCAGGGCTCAGAACCAGACAAGCTAATACTTCATAATCTAATTTAAAAACACATATAATTTAAAGAGATGCAAAATGGGGGTAAGAACCAAGGAGGGACGTTAGGGCTAGTGCAGGTATTCCACTTAAGGACACAAAGACTGGGCTTGTGTACTTGATGGTAAAAAGCACTGTCAGGAAGGAAATGGTGGGCTGCATTTAACCCTTTGATAGAAAGCTGGCGCCAGTAATTGCTAAACGCTTAGCTTAGCATTTCTGGTCCTTAAAGTTCTTAAGTATCTTGCCATTAGCTCATCCCTCAGTGACAGTAGTGCTTATGAAGGAGAACATACCTCATTAGCTGTTAGTATTCTGTACATCTAACAACAAATTTCAGCATGTATCTGGGGTATGAATAGATGATGCCCTTTTAAAATAGATGCACACAAGGCTCCATAAACTGCAGATACATTTTCATGGATAGGATAAAAACACATGACGATTTAAGGTCACCCTCCTTGCACCCAGAACACACCCTCTTTTCTTTGCTTGGAACTACACCAGAAATATTTCCAAGACTGTTGCTAGTGCACCACAATTGGCAGCTCCATCGAGATATTCTACAAAGCTTTACCTGCTCGTTGGCAGAGGTCTTCCCCTCAGCAGACTTTGGCCTTTTGGGTGGACTTTCGTTTTGACGATCTGGAAGGAGGGAATGTTTCACCATTGCGTTCGGTCTGCTAACCTCTTTGGATATGGCATTCACTCCTGGCAGGTGATGGAGGAGGAGAGAAAAACAGAGGCAGACCAGGAAGCATTATTGATTATGAATTCAGTTGTTCAGTTATTGTTTCTATTTGAAGCTTGTATGACTGCATACGTGTAATACAGGCTTAGAATTTTATTTATCGACAATTATATTTCGTAGCAGAATAAAATGTGCCACATTAACAATTTAAAAATACACCAAAGCAGCCAGCTGACTAATGTCTAAACTGTTTACTTTCTATTTACATTTATTTTTAATTGAGATTTACGAATGAGCATTAAAGCTGGATGATAAACGCAGGAGTTAAATATATTTATTTTACAGTATCCCATAGATCACACATACATACTGTAGAAGAAAAGAGATTATTAATCTAGAATATATCAAGTACATAACATTTTCACAATTGAATGAATAAACTGAAGTGTGTGACATTCTGTGACTGTGTCAGATTACAATTGTGAAGTGACTACTGATACACATGTAGTATAACAAATTAATATTCAGAGGAACATAAGTGACAATAATATAAATTATTATTTGACACCAAGACAACATAAGCATGTAAACAGGCGTGGACTGTATTATTCACATTCATATACACTGGTGTGTTTCTGCCCTGAGGACATATGAAATGGAAAAAACCCAGGCAGGCTCATTATCGCAGCACGACATACATTAAATGTTATGGTAATATTATACACTTCATTAGTTCATATACATTTCCCCTGCTGCCTCTACAACTTCTCTGTCTGTACAAGATGCTAAATTTTAAGGGCTTGGTCACGGCTGGTGGTACAGTACTACTTGTGCGTGTCTGTCTGTTTGTGTGCAAGTGTGTGTGACGTTAACAGCAGGGCTCAATGTGGAGAGATCAGCCTCTGGTTGTATTTAGTAAATGCTGCAGCCGCTGATAAATTTTTCATTAGCCTCATCCTAAGATACAGGCTGGACAGGCCCCGCTATACTCTGCCACTGCAATTTAGCCACTCGGCACAACACAAAGACACAGCAACAGCAACTCACCCTCCCTCCTTCCCTCCCTCTCGCTCTCTCTCTTCCAAACTCTCCCCCTAAGCCATCACCTCCCCTCTCTTGCTACCCCCTCGTCTGGTCACTCAAGGCAATATGTGAGCCTCACTCTTGCGAATCAACGCTTCACGCTAGATGCACAAATGAAAAAAAGGGGAAATCAAAGCACTGATACATGGAGAGGGGGTTGAAAAAAAAATTTGTATTTCATATTATTTTGTGGCTCGTGTTTGTATTGGGTGCATATCAATTCCTCCGGCCCGTTCATGCATTTTAATTCTGTTGCATTAAGTAGGCGTTCCACTTATTTTATTTGTAATCCCCTATATCTGGAGCCTGAAATATTGGCCTGTCAAGAAAAGTGACAAGAGAAAGGGGGGGGGGGGGGGGGGGCAGAAAGGAAGAAAGAGAGAGAGAGAAGGGGGAGAAAAAAAACACAAGGGCACAATGTGAATTTCCAAGAACATCCGAGAATTGCTCTGCAGCTCAGAATAGCGAGGTAATCTCGTCTTCCACTGCCTGTGATGGCCCCTGCAGGGCTTGTGCATGTGTCTTTGTGCATACGTGTGTGTGTGTGTGTGTGTGCATGTTCATGACAGGCTTCTGATACTCCATTGGTCAGATCAGTCCAAGATGGGGGAACCCGTCATATCACCTGACCTTTCCAAAGTTGTGCCCCGCCTCCCATATTTATTATGACCATTTCTAATTTCAACTTTCAATTTTTGCTTCCATCTTCCAGTCAATTTGCAACTAAATTACATCCCTGCAAAAAGAGATGAGGCGATTGTCGGACAAGAGGCTGCAAACGCATTTACTATGTGGTGGAGGAAAAAGCCCACACATCACCATTGATTACTGTCATATTGAATGTAAATGTATGTTTGTGTAGTTTGTGTGCTCGAGAGAAGGAGAGAGTGTGTGTGTGCACGGGCAACATGATGATCTGTCCTTCTGGTTTAAATCTGTCTTTGACCCAGCGCTTTCATCAAGACTCATGACACTCACATGAAGAAAAACAATTGGTTAACCTTGAATGCTGAGGAAGCAGTTCTCTCTATGGCCACTTAGCAGATTTAAATGGCAAATCCAGCCACTGAATAATAAAGTTGTTTTGAGACACAGAATGGCTTTAAGATTGTAGAGTGTCCTCCAAGGATATAATCACCTGTAACACAAATAAATTCAAAAGCTAGCATAGTCCAAACACTACCTATACATTCATGAGAGAACATCAACAGCCTGTAGTTTTCAACCACCTTCATATTTCTGCCCTCAGCAGTGCATGGATAGCTAAAATAATTACAGAGAGCAAGACAGGAGCAGCAGACTATCCTTTCATTTTCCTTTGTCTCTGAGTCTGCACCCTACACTTAATGACTGTGTCCTTTTTTTTCTCCTCCTCCCTGTTCCTTCCCCTCCCTTCCCACCTTCCCTACATCCCATCATCCTTATGTGGGCTCCACCAGCTGCAGCCCAGTGAAGCGGAGGGGCAGAATAAACCTGACACCACAAGCCCCCCTCCTACCTCCACCAATGACAAATGTCTGCATGCTGCAGGACCTTGCTTGATTAGATAAATCAAAAGGTGATTTACGACATTCAAGCCCTTTTGCATTGCATGGGGAGAGAGCGGCACACTTACCACCCATCTTTATTTGCAACTGTCAATGGTGTTTAGGGAGCTGCGTATACACACACTTATATACACGAAAGTGGGTGCTCAAATGGAAAGAAGTACAGAGCAGTGGGGGGAGAGGGAGAGAAATCTATGGAAACAGGCCAGAACACAAAAAAAGAGGAACACAGAAGTCTGTAGCTCTAAATACACAGGATATTTCTGTCCCAAACTGTTCCTAAAAAGTCAGGGGTCCTGACATCACCATCACAGCTAATACTTTCATGTGGGTCTGTATTGTCTTATCATTTGTCAGAAAGGGTAAGACCTTTTTGGGCAAACTGAGCCAAGCAAATGAGACGAGACAGCGACATCACTGAGTCTTTACCTCACTCCAACCACTGTGTAATTTTATGTGAAATCAACTATATTAGCACCAAGTCTTACTTCACGCCAAACCTATTGCAATCTCCTTTTTCTTGCTTTTATGAGCTGCAAAACAATGGGATTCCATTTCTGACATTTCATTTCATGAAAAAACAACGCAAAAACACACACATAAACATTGAGCAGGGAGTTGGGGGCTGTCAATTAAAAAAGGAGCAGGCTGGGTGGCGGCAGCTTGGATTTAGTATTCAATTTAGTTGTCCTGAGCCCTGGCAGGCTGGCTAAGGTTACGGAGCAGTAAATCTGGAAGGGAGAGCTGGCCAAAACGGGCCAGGGAGGGCCGGCCAGCATGATTTACTGGCCTACTGCTCTGAGGTTACGCATTAGGCTGACCCCCGGTCACCTGATAACATTACAGCAACACACTCTGAACCCCAAACTCCCACTGAAGCACTCAGCAGACCCAGATCTAGCCAGAGGGAGGTGGGAAAGAGAGAGAATGGATGGAGTGAGACAAGGAGGAAGAAAGGGGCTGTTAAACAACAGCTGTCTAGTAGCTTGTGCGTTTTTTTTTTTTTAATGATTAGGCTTTCTTTCTCTTCCATCTCTAGCTTGTGTTCTAATGAGAGATAAATATGAGCATGGCCTTGTCACATTTGACAAATTGCCTGAGACATTCAACAAGCTGTCAGAACACAGAACACATGCATGCACCAAGGCATTGCTGTGTGCTGGTAATTAAACATGCTAATGTATTTAATATATTTTAATTTCATCTTAAAGAGACAGAAAATGAGCACAGCTTTCATCTCGAGTTGGGCAAATTTGCAAGATGCATGCAAATAAAAAAGACAATATTCAGATAGTGGGCAAGCCAATATGGAATATTTATCGTCTGACCTTGTTTGCGTGCCGTTCAATTTTGTTTTCTCCCTTATCTGCGCAATTCAAAATTGCACACAAAACTGAGTAATGAGCATTTTTGTAATTTCTTTGTTAATTTGAAGTAGGTAGAGATTTGTAATATCCTTAGGCTTCCTGGCAGGCTCACTTCCATGCTGGGCCCTTTGTTTAGTTGGTTATTTATAAGTAATGGCCCTCTGAGCCATGGCGGCGACATGCGCCATCTACACACAGAGCACAAAGCTATCTGGAAGTAATCCACATCGGGGACATTTGCATGGAAAATGTAACATGGATTATAATTAATCTAAAGTGACATGGGATTAAAAAAGACAATGTAAATGAAGCAAGGGAAAAAGCTCTGTCTGTCTTTCCTTGCTCCTCCCCCCTCTATCTCGCTTTTCCTCTCTTGTATCTATCTATCCCTCTTTGTTTAAAGGATCTTGGTCTTGGAGATGAAGTGCACAAACACACTGCTCACTTGGTCGCACTGTAATCCCATCCCTGGAGATCCCTACTCACACACGCACACATGCACATATGCACATCGGAACATTTTAAACTTGCCAGAGATTTCAGGCTGAGGAAGGAGATGCTAAATCTTACTACTTTAAGCTGGAAAAAGAGGAAAAACAAGACCCTGTCTCTGACGATAACCCTAGCATAACAACACGCTGACACACCAGGCTCCTTTTGCATTTTCTGGCATTTGAGTTTCTAAAACCTCCTTTAATCCAAATGCAAAATAAAACACCAGTAGCACTATTATACCTGGCTTTGTAACCAAAGTAGCACCTGACCCACAAGGGAATTCCTAAAAGAAATTATGAAAAAAAAAAAAGCGTACATTTCTGCTTTTTAAAAAACATTTCGAACGTCTGACAAACTCCACTTGGGAACACATACATATGTAAGCACGCTTTAAAGTAGGAGGGACCCGGACACTCAGCGGGTTCGCTGTTTTTGCATGTATGTGGTGGTGTTGTTAAATGACGCCGGCAGTAATATGCGGTGGTAAATGCATGGATGGTGGTTTCCCGCCAGTCCGTCAGACGGGCCTGTCAGAGAGACAGAGCTGAAAGATAGATGACTAGCTAAACTAATAGGCCCCAGCCTCACTCAGCTCTCCTTCTGCCTCATTGAGCTTAACATTATGGGGCTAGGTATGGCATGCTAGGAAGGGGAGGTGGGAGAGGGAGCTCGAGATGGATAGAGGCTGGGAGTTAGAAGGTGTGTGCATGTATGAGCTGGGGGGATGGGGGGCAGTGAGTGGAGTAAGAGAGAGAGATGAGGAGAAGACAGTAGAAGGAGAAAGAATAGGCGAGAGAGAAAGAGAGAAAGAGATCCCATGTAATATTCATCCCAAGCCACGGATTTCCATCTCATACATAAAAAGACCATATGAATTCTTATTTGGGTAAATCAAATCTAACAAAGCCGGGGCTATCCTGACCACAGCCTTGCAGCAAAGGCATTATGTGCTCTCTACTTCGCCCAAAACAACAAAAACACCAGGCCGTCTCGTATAGATCGTTGCCCCTCCCTACAACACAACATCGTCATTCTTACAAATGAATAAACAGTTTCTTCTTCCCCTTTCTATCTTGTGCTCTTTTTCTATCCGAGGTAATGCTTTGTGATAGGGTCACAGATTGGACAACAATTAAGGGATGGATTGAGCCAGGGAAAAATAGGAGAGAAAGAAAAATGAGGGGAGGGTGTAGGGGGGAAAAAAAAAACTAATTTAAGGGTTGCAGGGATGCAGTGCAATATTAGAAAAACATATACACAGCCCCCCATCTAATCCTGCGCTTATGAAAAATTAATATGTCATCGGAGAGGGCACAAGAACGAGAAAAGATTAATGCAAGGCGCTTATAAATTACAAGCACGCAAACTGATTTGATTAAAAAATAATCTGGGGCCTGGACATTGCCTGGTAATATCCACAACACTCAACTTATCCCTCTCTCGTTCTCTCCATTTTTTTCTCTCTCCTTCTTTCCCACTCTCTCTCCCTGTCTCCCTCTTTTTCCCTTTCTGTCAGATGGAAATGATTAAAGCAGGTCACATGGAGGCTAGTCAGCAGCATTCACATGTTAAACACACACGTTAGTACCTTATCTGAGGGGGAGAGAGAGCGAGATGAGCGATAACTTGGAAAAGGAGGCAGGCGTACAGTTCCTATATGTGCGTGGACGTGGAGTATGTGTGTAGACTTACTGTCAGCTTTCCTGCTGTCAGTCAAATCTTGGTCAGTGAGGTTGAGTCCAGGCCTGGAGGAAGAGCCAGGAGGTCTCTCACCATCCTCAGCAGTCTCTTCTAAAAGAGCACAGAGAAAACAACTACATTACCCATGGTGCTCCCTGACAAAACAGGCCACCGACAAACTAACCTCCCGCTGTACTCAACTCGAAAATAGAACAGATGCTTCATCGGAGTTTGCGGTATCATATGCATTTTGAAAATATTCCTGCTTGTACGGGTTTAGTTAATCCTCATAAAACCACCTTCTTTCTGACCTACGGTTCAGTTTACTCCACCATCATGTCACCAGTCAAATACTGCTGGTGAAAACAGCTGCCATTTCACATCAAAAGGTTAAAACATAATACATTCATGGCATGAAAGCAGGGAAGTCCTGTGGCAGCAAACATGTCCTACTGGAAAACTATTTCAGTCTCTTCAGAAGGACCAATTCATAAAAAATGTATTTAAAGACAAGGAACAATAATGTTTACTAATGTTTGCTTTTAAAAACATATTAACATATTTTTCCTGCTCTCTCTTTAATTTATTATGATAAAAGTTTAAATCAGAGAAAGGAATTCATTAAAACTACATATATATATACATAAAAGGCCATGAAAACTACCAAACTTTATATAGGTAATGTGTCGCTATATTTCTGTAAACCTCTGTAAAAAAATGTGGAATCTTACATACATACAGATACACACACACACACACACACACACACACACACACACACACACACACACACACACACAGCTCTGTACTATTAGCAGATTAGCCTGCCCATCTCTGAGGGTTCAGCCCCTTGTTTGATAATTCTGTGTATCTGCAATGTTCTGCCAGTGGATTAAAGTGTGTGTGTGTGTGTGTGTGTGTGCGTGCGTACACGTGTGTATGTGTTTATATGCGTCGCCAGCACTAGCTAACACTAATCCTAGCCGAGCCCCAGCGCTCCCTTTCATCCAGCCATCATTTGTCTCCGACTGGGCTGATGTCACTTTGTAATGAATTTTGAGCAGTCTGAGAGAGGCCAGATAACCAGGCATGTAACACACACACACACACACACACACACACACACACACATACACACACACCCACAAAGAAACATATATACACACACATATAGTACCCTTCTCCATTTCAGGGCAATCACACACAAATGCAAAATGAAGCAGAAACACTTGCACGGATTTGTTAAATCATACACATGTGATAGCACACACACACACACACACACACACACACAGACACAGCAAAACCGTTAAAAATTTCATGTCTTCTAAACAAAGAGGGGGGGTGTCTCTTTCACTACAAACCTCTCACTCAGCTAGAGAATGAAGCTGGTGTGCGCGTGTGTTTGGGTGTGTAAAAAAAGCTGCGCTCATCAATCCTGCACTGCCTTAATAACCATATTTTACAACACACACTCATGCAGTCACACAGAGTCATATTCATAGAAATCAGGCAAAGGGTGCATTGAGGTCAGCATGTATTTGCATACAATCACTTTGGCCATTGTATGATGAGCACAAGGGGTCTGCGAAACCCCCCTTGGAAACATGATATGATTAACCCTTTCACAGACAGAGACGAGCACACACAACCAAAGACGTGCACACAAACACATAGACAGACACACAGACTTAGTGCTGGCGCCATTGCTTTAAGCGCCAACACATTAAGTGGACATTATATACAGCATGAAATCGTCACGACAGATGTTGGCGCGTGTGTGTGTATGTTTTCGTGAACACCCTTGTATTTTTGTATTTGTACATGCGTCCAAACGTTGTATGCATTTTGCACTGGTAAAAACAGTCTATATCAAGGTCTGTGTGTGTCCTTGTGCATGTGTTTGTGTGTGAAAGAGAAAGAGACTGGAACTGCACTCTGCTCCTGATGTTTTATTAATACGTCAGTGACAACGGGGATGAAATATCTCCTGTCAGCCAGGAGAGTCTAGGCTGCAGAAATTGCAATTTTCACTGCTGGTGCTGCAGCGTCCATCTTTATATTTTAATTCACCCCACCTTCGTAAAAAGCGAAAGTGGAAAGATAGCGTGTGCGTGAGTGTGTGTGTGTGTGTGTATACACATGTTTTGTGCAGTGGGTTTGGAAGCCTTTCATCACTGGTTTATCTTATACTTAACTTCTCTTTGATACCAAGGCAAAGGAAACGGCAAAAATCGAACAGCATGTTTTACAGTAGAGTGAGCAAGGAATGGTCAATAGAAAGAAAGAAAGAAAGCAAAAACGAAAGAAAGAAAGAAAGAAAGAAAGAAGTAAAGAAAGAAAGAAAGAAAGAAAGAAAGAAAGAAAGAAAACTTGCTTTCAAAGATCTCACATAGTTCAAGGTCAGAACAATTTCTTAAAAGAATGACTAAAAAAAATTCAAAACGCAGGAGGAAAGACAGCTTTTTATCTTCTTTGTCATTGCCTGGCTTCAATTATTTATTCTACTGTACATATAAAATTAAAACTGTTAAATGTTATATGAAAAAATAAATAAACAAAAGTATATGAAAAAAACATCACGAGTAACTATTTTATTTAAAATAATTTGCTTTAGAAAATAGGATATAATATTTTATTATTACTACTACTACTACTTATTATTACTATTTGTTATTATTAATAATATTGTATATTTGAATAATCAATTTAAACAGTCAGTGTTTCTTAAAAAATATAATTAGGGAAGGAGGACAAGGTCTGTGAAAGTGTTCTTTGTTGCAGCCGGTAGTTGTTCATAACGTGACCAAACAGAAATGAAGAGAAACAAGGAAAACAGAGGAAGAAATGAGGGTGAAGAGACAGAGAAAGAGAAAGGGAAGGACGGGGTGATCATCTGGGCCTAGTTTTTTGTCGTTTTTTTTTTTTGCTTCTTTCCCCTTGTAGTAGGTTAGATCTGTGGCGAGTGTGTGTGGGTGCGTGCGTGCATACGGGGAATGTGTTTCCACACTGAGGACATTCCCAGACGAGCTCTCTCAATACATCAGCACAGTGTCTGCCCTCTGACTGACCCTGACAGTTACACACCACGAGTGTGTACGCCCGTGCGTGTACAGCTGAGTGTGTGTGCACATGTTTGTGGGGATGTGTGCCATTGATCAAGTGAGTGAGACAGTGACTGCATGCGTTTGCATACGAGTTGTCGTGTGTGTGAATGCGTCTGTGCGTGTGTGTGTGTGTGTGTGTGTGTGTGTGTCTGTGTGTGAGAGAGAGAGAGCGAGGGGGAGAGAAAGAGAGAGGGCTCTGCAGCGGGGACTCTTAACCATCAACTTAATCGCTACCAGAAGACTCACAGAACTTTTGCAGTCACCTTCCACTGCCTCAGTGCACACACGCATACACACACAGAGGGAGTGGGTCAGGGCGTGGAGGGTGTGTGATTTTGGCAGCCTGGTGGTACTCCCTTTGATGTGGGTCAGTCGGAACATTAAAGCCGGCCGGTGAGCTTGAGCTAACCGCAGACCCTGGGTCCGATTACCCTGCAACCAACACCAGCCTATATTTAACCGTTAGAGGCGAAGAATAATTAAGTGTCTCTTGATCAGGGATACAACCAAATCAGTCTGGGCTTAGATTTAACTAGTGTAACCAATTAGACTAGCTTTTTTTTCTCCAACAAAAACCGAAACAAAAATAAAGTGTGTTCTGAATTATTTCTGGAGGCATTTTAGTAGAACTTTTTTTTTTTTTTTTACATCTACTCATATTACTTCAAAACATCCCCACCAAAAACTATATGAAACAGCTTAATTTAGGACAGATAGATGCAGGAGGATTGGAAAAGATATATAGAATAAGATGTTTGAAAAGAAAAAAAAGACATATGGGAGACGGAGGCAACGGAGGATGTATTGAAAGTGTCAGTGCAGTGTGTTTGTGTGTGAATGTGTGCCCTCTAGCTGTATAATGACCTGCTCTGAGACCACTCAATCCCCCTCCCGTTTTCCCCTAAGGGCCCATAACCGCCATGCCGGGTCATTATGTGCCCAGTGGAGGACTCAGTCGTACAGCACACAACCACAGAGCAACGGCACACCGGGAAACTGGACACGGACGCTCCAAAATGGCTGAATTCATTAGTTGGGCTGAGCTGCCACTAATTTGCTTCCTTAGGGCTAGGATGGTGCTCATTAAAGGAGTAAAGGAGTGAGAAAAAAAAAAACTTTTTTACACTGTTGTTTATCTTAAATCATAGACACTATAAAAGCAGAACATCAACTGAAACAGTAATTGCTGCCAAAGACAACATCATAAGAAACATATGAGAAATCCTTTAACAAGTGGACAGAGAAACTATTACAATATAGCTGTTATGGCTCTAAATGCTACAATATTATCAGTACTGTTGTGTCACATGTCCAAACACAATAATAACAGCTAGATATGGCCTATGTCCGGTCTATCTGTGGTAGTAAAGCAGCAATAATGTTTTTCGTAACACCCATGACTGCCATGTCTCCCCCACTTAGTCATGATGTTGACGTTGATTCCTTCTTACAACTCTGGTCATGTCCCCTGTGAGACCGTGTGTGCATGTGTGTATGTCTGCGCAAGCGATAGGGGCCCTGTGATGTCACATTCCTGTGCCGCATGCGTGGCTCTAGTTTGGCCTCGGCGTTTTAAAGGGGAAAGCTTTGAAACATTACACCATCCCTCACATTCACAGCCATGCACACGGGCACACACACACACACACACACACACACACGCAGAGTCAAGGGCCAGTGGTAATACTGCCAGAGTAATAACCTTACTGACTTAGTGATCTCCCTCCCTCCTGTTCTCTCACCCTCAAATCTTTATTTACCCTACTCTCCCTCTTTATCCCCCTCTTCTCCGTTCACCCCTCTCCACCCCCACCCCCCCAAGTTTCAGCGCGTTTAACAAGCATTTAGATCTTAACCAGATGTTGTTAATGTAGCATGTCTAAAATACTAAACATCAACCCAGTGGAGAGGGGCTACAGCTCCTGCACAGGGCCTGGGAATAACTGACACACACACACACACACACACCTACACATGAAACCATCTGCACTGAACACACACACTCACTCCCACACAGCATTGAAAGTATTTCATGCACAGAGGTCCACAGCCCACATGCTAACATGTAAACACACACACCAGCGAAAGCAAACGCCACATCCATCCGCACACTCCAATCTACCAGCACCCACCCATTTATTGCTTAAAACACAAGAACATATTACAACAGCAAAAAATATCTATTGTTTCAGGCGACTCCGAGAGCCTACAATAGGACTGTCACATTTAATATGCTCCTGGTGTGAATGTCAATAAGTTGAACTGACAGAATAAGCTGAAAAAATGACTTTTGTGTAAAAAAAAATGCTTGTATCAGCAGCTCCAAATTTGCTTTGTTGTTGTCAATTACGACTTCCTGAGACACTTCATTGTATTTTCTTTCGCTCAAATTGCCCGCTCTGCTGTCTTGCAGGGAACTAACAAAACACCTATTACTCTTTTGAAAAAAAAAAAAACGAAGAAGAAAAAAGAAGACAATCATATGAATAAACATAGCCAAGATTAAAGGCTTGCGTGTCTTGCCTGCTGCTCAAACAGAAACTGTTGTTTCGTGTTAAGAGGGGTTTCATTTTCAGTGCCGTGAGCACTGGAGGGGGATGATGTTAATGATTCTTTAATAGCAAATACAAAAGGTTTTTCACAGGACAAAAATATTTCTTCAAAAGGTTCAGTGGTGGAAAAAAATTGCCACAACACCTGGCCTTATACAATAGGAAGAGCACACCTACTGTACCCATACACACACACACACACACACACACACACACACACACACACACACACACACACACACACACACACACACACACACACACCTGCATCTTACACAACAGCCATATTGCATTTCGGCTGCTTGAATCAGCCTTATGCTGCGTAGGTGAATTGAGGAGGCGGCACAGAAAGCTTACTGAGGGATTTAGGAATAATTTGAAAAGAAGATTCCTCTCCTCTGTTTTTATCTCCCCTCATCTCTTTCTCTATTTTCAGTTTTTCCTAGTTTTTTATGACTCCTCTGGCCAATATTTATCTAGCCCCTGATTATAAACATCTGGCCGATGGGGCAGTCTGTACAGCCACAAAACACTCCCCCCCAACCCCCCCCCCCCCTCTGAGAGTCGCACACATTGTGGAAATATCACACACGCTCGCCAACGTGACCCTGTCAGGTCCAGACCAGAGGACAGAGGGAGGGAGACGCGGAAAGAGAGAGAATCGGACCAGACAGAGACAGAGACGGAGAGCGAGAACTAGGAGCTGAGGGTTAATGGCCTTCCCATCTCTGTGATAAGAATTCATTCTGTTCTATTACTAGCACTTATCTACAGAGGCTGCTGTCTTTTCCCTCTCTCCCCCTCAAAACACACACACACACACACAACACACACACACACACACACACACACACACAGCAAGGGTCCGAGATCGATAGATGAACCTAATGAAGAAAGCAGCTGTTTCTCGGCAAACCTGCTCAACTCTATCAGCCCAACAAGATCTCCCTGCCGCATTCATCTGTCTATCTATCCATCCATTTATGTATCCACCTATCTATCTATCTGTCCGTATCTTTTCACACAGCTATCCATTCATATACCTTTCCTATCTGTTTCTCAGTGCCCCCATTTATCCCTCTATCTACCCATCTATCACTACACTGGTTCCAATTGACCAGACTGGTCCTAGTCATGTATTCAAGGTTTATTTATTTTCTGGGAAGTAATACGAGGCCTGAAAACAGGGAATCTAATAAAATGGCTGCCATGGTTTAAGAGAATGGCTATGTGTGTGTGTGTGTGTGTGTGTGTGTGTATCTATGCTTAAAATAGACCTGTGACGGGCAGTGGCCAAATGGATAATGCTTAAATAGATCTTTATCCTATTGAGCTACTGTCCCGTTTTCAGCTGCATAAAAAACATCTGCTTTCAGACCCACCAAAAACAAGAGTGTGATCCTGGGTGGAAACCAAAGAAAATATTTGAGAAGATAAAAGGACAAATAAAACATAAAACGTATAGAATAGTATAGAAAAGTTGATTTAAATTTTTAGTCAGCATTTATATTTTTGTAGTAATTTGCAATATTATAATAAAAATTTGAATAATCACACATACAATTTTTATATTATGCCACATTTTAAACACAGCTCTTAGACCAAGAATTACTTGCCATTCCTTTTCAAGGCTTTAGGTCATACATGTCTTTGAAATTGCAGCAACTGATAGATGCCACTGGCATATAGCAATTTTTTAGACCAACTATAAGCCCATGTGGCATGTCCTTTGCCATTGAAGACTGTGCAAAACAAAAAAATGCCTGCATCATCAGGGCCCTATTATGTTTGGGAGGGTGGCAGAACTATTCAGCAAGAATAAAGTCAAGGAAGACTAAGAGAAATATCTTCAAGCACAAATATTCATTAGGTTGCTCAGAATCATTTCCAACACATGGAACTTGTCATACATGGACACATGCAAGACACACACACGCACACACGAATACACAGACCCCTGGGCAACTGCCCCAGAGATGGTATTTGCAGACAGTTACAAATAAGTGTTGGCTTTCCTCTGACTTTCTCAAAAACATGCAAAAAAAATGTCCATTTCATTACTGGCTAAATAATGTCATATGGGCCCCCACTGGTCCTAATAGAAGCAGACAAAGACAGAGCAGCACACATATGCTTTGAATAAATCAGATTACTGAGGGAGAGCGGGGGAGAGAAAGAATGAGAGAAAGAGGGAAAGAAAGAGAGACACCGCCAGACACTTTGAGGATTGACAATATTCCTTTTCTTGCTACCTCCACCCCTCCGCTTTCTCCTTCCCTTCACTTTCTCAACTCCTCCAAACCCCCGCGACCCCCATCCCCCCAGCGGGATCTGTTTTAGATTTGAGCCAGTGCTAGAGCCATATCTCTACCTTATCTCTGCTAGCCGTCAGAAAACAGAAAGCTCCATGTTTCCATGCATTAGACTCCTGGCCCCTGACACGCCACTTGAAAATCTCACAGCCCCTCAAAATGGCTGAGCAAGAAAATAAAACAGCAAAGACATCGCTGAATGAAACAAAATGCAGTTTGCCAGGTTGCATCGATATTAGCTTTTTGCAGAGGGTTCTCATACAGTGTCATACAGTATCAAAAAAATATAAAAGCCTTTTGGAACTGTGCCAGCAAATGTCACCCAAACATCCCCAAAATGAGATCACAGTTTGAGGGCCACAAACGTGTCGTCAGCCGCCAGCCATCAGAATGTGAGGATCTTTGGCTTTTATTTTTTTTTTTGTTTTGCCACCTCTGGTTATCAACCCTCGTCAACATATCCAGTTGTAGCTTTGGCTCCAATTATGTCAAAGCACTTTTCTGATGACAGTAAAGGGAAGTATTGATTCTCCTTAAAGTTGTAACAAAAAGGAGAAAAGCGAAGACAAGGTGGGGAATATGTTACCAATTTGAAGAAAAAGGAAAAATCCATATTCAAATGACTCCTATTGATTTATAATTAAGTCTTAATTGCGGCTAGGCTCGGACTTTCAAACTACCCTGTGACAATAGCTGGAAAAGAAGATAGGGGAATGTTATTGATACACTTTAACAGTTGGGGTCGCCCAGGCATCGATTCAGCCGTTTTGCGGTGTCTTTGGCATGCTCTGAGGATATAAATGCACGTACGTTTGAGGAAACTCACACACACACACACACACACACGTTACTAACAGAGGATGCATATACATTTGCATGCACAGACAAATACACACACCTAAGTGAACTAACACAGAATAATTAACCTTCATCCGGGAAAAGTCAGGCCTGTCTTATCTGCCAACTTGACAGTGCATATGTGTGTGTGTGTGCTCGTGTGTATCGGTTGTAATTACATCATTAGGTGTGGAACAGATTGACTTCAGATGGAGTTGGTGGAAGTATTATTCTGAACTGCATAAGTGAGTGAAAACAACGTGTGGGTGTGTGTGAGGTGTGTTCATATTTAGGTCCACAGGCAGATGTTTACATCGTGCTGCAGTTTTTGCGATCTGAGTGTATAGTGCATCTCTTTAGGTGTTTCAGCCGATGCGGCGATATCTGAAAGTGTGTTTATGTTCAAATCTGTGTGTATGTGTGTGTTTGTGTGTGTGTCCCCACGGGCCTAATCATGTATCAGATACCTTTTGTTTTAGGAGCTCATTGTTGGATGAAATCTTTATCTGTGCTATTGATCAGGAGGGTGCGGGTCCTAAACTGTCTGTCTAGCTGCCTGCCTGCTCCAGCTCTAACAAGATTGCCAGGGCCGAGTATATCAGTTAACATTTAATCAATGGCAGCTTAAGACACTGGGGCTAAGGGAAAGAAGCCCACTGCTTCAGCCCCCTGCCTCAAACCATTACCCTGGATTGAAGGGGAGTATATGTGTGTGTGTGTGTGTGTGTGGGAGGGGGGGTTTCCAGATGATTACACGGGATTGGGTCTGGTTGATCACATGTCTTCAGGGGACAGAGGTGTGTGCATGTGTGCGTCAGTGTTTACAGGCATGCAAGTGCTGGCTTGTCAATACATGTTAATTTGTCAAAAACACCAAGGGGGTGATGCATACTAGGCTCTACTAAGGAAACAGGAAAACTGAATGAAGTGACTGATGTATTAGAAAAAAAAAATCATTCTAATAAAGGCTTCAAATGGAACATGCTTGTGTGAAAAAAAAAAAAAACAGCAGTGGAAAGATGTCATATCATGCAATGCTTGATTTTCTTTCTGCCACGCTTGCAAAAAGCCCCCTGATGGTAAAACGCAAAAAAAGGAGAGTCAGCAAAAAAGAAATATGATCAGTTGGACTTTTTTCTTGCCTTTTTTTTTTTTTTTAAACATGAGCTCATCTTACTCTAAATGAAACCCCATCAGATCTAAGAGGCAGATCCTTCGTCTCCCATCTCTCGTTCTGAGAGAATAAAAGACATACTTATATTATTTCCGAGTGTTTCGGTGTGTATGTGTGTGTCTGTCAGGAGGTTGCTCTGATGGGGGAAGCCCCTCTCATGTCCCTGCCTTTCGTCCAAAGCCTAGGAGATTCCCACCACTGAAAATCAATGTGTCTGAGAGCATATGTGCATCTGTGTGTGTGCGTGTGTGTGTGTGTGTGTGTGTGTGAGTGTGTGTCAAGGTTTTGTAAGACAAATCTCTCTAGCGTGCGCCGCTTTAGTGCTATTGAACCAGGCTTCGATCACTCGGCCACTGTGAATAATGCAAGGGAGGCTACTGCTCACTTACAGCACAGGATGCTTGCATACAGTATGTGTGTGGTGTGCATGTGAGAGGATGCTCCTTTTTCTTCTTGCAAATGCAACAGGGCAGTTCTTCGACATTCCTCCACTTGGCCCTCTTAATCTCGTGTCAGATACAGGAACTCCCACATTGATACTGTCTCTTTGAGTGTGTGTAGCACATGTGCATGTGCAAGTGTGTACGCTGTAGGCTTCTACAGTAGACAGGAAGAGCTTAACTCAAGCAGACAGCTCAGGCCTGCACTTTGACACACCCTGACTCATTATATACAGCCAGCTCACAGTGGAATATTGTCATTAAAAAAGACAATTAGATATAAAGTCAAGGGAGCATCACTTACACACACACACACACCTGCGAGAAGCACACTGCACAGGAAATTTAGGTGAACACACTCTTGTCTGCATATCCCCAGGTATATGAAGCGTAGATATACACAATCAGGATGTTGGAGAGTAATTAAATGATTCCAAATGATGAGAATTTTGTGGATTTAAATGTGTATGTGTGTGTGTCCGTGTTTCGTTAATTAAGTTGAATGATTTGATATGACACAAACCGTAATGCTTTAATGGTGTCCTATACTTAATGTGGCTGGAGGGGACAATGGTTGATGGGACACACACAGACAGACGAAATAAAAACACAGATACAGCTGCTCATTGGCCCTGCCTAAGAGGAGTGTCTCTTTTTTGACATAATTATCTTTGTCATCACTTATGAGGCAATTAAACAAACATCAGTTCCTATTTCCTCTCCCTCGGTCTCTCTTCTCTTCTCATTCCGCTTCCCCATCCTCTTCTCTCCTGCCATCTGTTCTCCTATCACCTCCCCTCTGCTCTTTTTATTTAATCTTCTCCTCGCTCTACTCCTCTCTTCTCCTGCCTCCCGTCTCCTCTCCTCCCACTCCCTCCTCCCCCCGTGTCCCTCTTCCTTCTCTCCTGTGTGACTGCAGACAAGGTTTCAATTTCAGCATGCTGATTGTCTCATTGCAGACTCTATGCATGTCTAACACTTACTGGCACTCTGGGGACTGTCAATACACACCATAGAATTCCTATTACACTCCCACACATTTCTGGTGAGTGTGTCTTTGTGGTTGTGTGAGTCTGTGTGTGTGTGTGTGTGTGTGTGTTTGTGTGCAAGGGGTGATGAGGGTGTAAAATGCCTATTACGCTGAGAGTCTGGTCTCTCTTACACTGAAGAGAATTCTCTGGCGCCTAAAGAGCAGAAAATTGCAATGCTCCTCTTCCTCACTCCCCATTAACCTGCTTTTGAAACAAAGGCTTGGCCAAGGTGTGTGTGTGTGTGTGTGTGTGTGTGTATATCCTTTCCTATTAGCTCAATGCACCATCATGGGTAAAGCACCTTGTGGGCCTAACCGTGCAGAAACACCAGTGTCTTTTCTGCATATGTCTTACATTTTGTTTTATTTTAGCATTTTTATGGGCTACGACACTTACCCTTACCATTTTTTGCCCTACTAGTCAGATATCCAAAATTTGTAAAAATTTATATTTTTATGCCCCTAAATGAACTTGTCACTCATTTTTTTCCTTCTATCCTTCCGAGAAAAAAAAAGAAAGAGCAAAGATAGAGTGGGCATATTTGTCTGATTTGCACAAAGACATCAACATCAAAGCACAAATCAAGACCCAGGCGCATTCAATGGATTTTTATCAGTCTATCCATTTCTTGTTCATTTTTTTTTTTAGCATCCTTTTTCCTCTCTCTGTCACATTCCTCTTTCTCTCTCTATTTTCAGAGCGTTATTAGTACATGATAAAAGCAAAAGGGATGTCATGACATGGGACCCCCTGTTAGCATTAGGAGGTGGAAGAGAAAACGAACGAGAGAACGAAGGGAGGGGGGGGGGGGACAAAAAGATGAAAGAGATTTGTCTGGAAATGATTGCTCACAAGGCATTGATTCCCTGCTTTAATCTCGCACACTGTGCTCAAATTTCCTATTAGAGAGATGAAGAAAAGAAGGAGAAAGGGAGATGGGTCTTATTTACATAAGCGGGCAGGTAAAACTTGCCGTGTCTCTCTGTGTTTCTTTGGGCAGACAAAACAGACATTTTCCTTGTTTTGGAAGGAGAAGCAATGTTGAGAATCTTTATTATTTCTTGTTTTTAGGCTATTGGTCTGCTGAAACTAAGTATTGGAGAGGAACAGCTATTGCTACTGAACCGTGGGACACACACATACACACACACACACACACACAGAACTGACAGCTGCTATAGCTGCAAAGCTTCCTCCGGTTAGCGATGATTAGCCTTGGCTATAGATAATCAATAGCTGCTATCAATTTCATACCTCCCACTGATGGATGAGGTAAAGGAAACAGAGAGGAGAGTGAGGACGAAGGGAGAAATAGAAAAAAAAATGTTGCTGCTGCAAGGAATAATAAAAATTTTACCTTGCTATACTACTTCTATAACATAACATTGCTGATTTTATGCTTTGTGTGAGTGTGTGCGCGCAGAAGCTGCCTTAAATGTCCATCTCTGAGTTCTGTCATCGGTGTTTAAGATTAGTGGCTGCTTGGACCCAATGAGCGTATTGCCTGGTTACCACGACTCTGGCTCCACACAACCCTCCTCCCATCACCAGATTGTTTGTCTTAATGCTGTGTGACATGGCCCATTGTTTTGTCCATCTGTGGTTAAGAGTCAGTGGACAGAGGGTGTATGAGGGGATTGAGGAGAGAAAAGAATGTAGGTGAGGGAGACGAAAATAAAGAAGAGCTGGGGTGAAAAGGGGAGGGAGGAAATGTGAGGAAAAAAAAAAAAGAAGCCAGGAGTAGGAAACACGAGGGGCACAAGAGCTGAGAGCTGAAAAATATGGAACGAGATAGGTGAGGAGTAAACTGAGGGTCAGGGGAAATGTGTAATAACCCTTTGATTTCAACCTGGTCCTTGGACTTTAGATTCGCCACTTCCTTTTACAGGACCGTCCAGAGGCTTACAGCTCCATATGGAGTAGGGCCTTAAGCTCTTTGTGATACCACAGACGTGAAAGTCCTCCTGGCCCTGTGACGCCAGTCCCCTCTTCAAAGGGTTAAGTCATATTTAGTATGCGTTCTCAGAGCCCCACAGCTTTGTATTGTAAATAAGACTAATGTGGCATTGGTCAGGTATGCTAATTCAGATAATCAGCGCAATTTCTCCAAATTATAACTGTCAGTGTGGTGGGCACAGATCCTTGGCGGAAAACATGAGGGAACAATTTAGCCCGGGTAATACTCCACCAAAGAGCTGCTCAACTCAAAGAAAAACAATCGGCCTGAGCCCATACTGCCCTGACACACCATTTCAAAAATAGTTTATGGTGAACGAGCCTCATTTTTTTCTGAGGCACAAGTCAGCCTGCTGCCCTTTTTTTTCTTTGTGCACACACAGACCGCAAAGTAATTATAATTCGCTTGGATGGAATTATTCAAAAAATGACCACATCTTTTACTCCCCCAGCCATAGAGAATATGGTTTTGGGAAATTTGGGGTAAATTGCTACTTGCCGAAAATATAATAATATACATATATGAATGTGTCTTATTTTGACTTGACAAATGATTTAAAATGCAGTGCACTGTCTCCAACCAATTGCAAAGCAATAAAAAACTACATACTTTACAAAAATTCTCTTGGGTAAAATCACATCACTCTCATCAGAATAGTTCCACTCAGGAACTGCATTTTACTCGTGTTGGGCACAAAAAAATAACATTCCAATTGTTTATTATGCGTGGAATCGATCGCGTCTGACTATAATCTGCGGACTTTACCTTTTATGTAAGTAACTTCCTGTTTCACAGTAAACGAGAGAAAAGGTCAAAAATAATTTATCAACTGGAGGCAATGAGCTGTATTTTAGCAAATCAATAAGCCTTTTAATTGGCTGCCTTAACCTATTAAAACCCATTCTAGAAATGGATAAAATGATCAGCGAAACAGAATGTGCGACAGAAGTACAAAACTGCAATAAAAAAAGCGGAAAAAACGTCTCTTTGACAAGCCAGTCGGCTGGTCTCACCTACTGTACTCCGGCTTGAAAAAAGAAAACAGCCACCACTGTACTAACTTTAGTGGTTAGCTAGATCTGGGTGTGTGTTGCATCCTTTCACTCACTCCTCCGGCCATCCATGAAGGTTTATATAATGGCCACAAATTACTGAGACAAACCCTAGAAAAAGACTTCTGTCTAAGAAGAAACCTTCATAAAAAAAAAAAAAGAAGAAGAAGAGAAGAGAACCACTGGAATGGTAAAAACCACTGCCACCACCCAGAGGAAAGAACAGCATGGGATGGGAGACTGAATGCCTCAAAAGATGCCTTGGTATCATCGCATCGAAATGCTTTTTGGCAAACGGCAAAGCCCTTTCCTTTACTGAAAAGCGAATGACCGTTTCGACCGAGTTCAGATGCACAATTTAGGTTGGGTAAGAAAAAAAAAAAGAAGCTCAGATAGAAACAAGCAAGAAGGCATACTCTCTGCTCTCTGCTCATATTCCATCACTTCCTGTCAGATGCACACATTCACACATGTACATCTATACACAAACATATATGGATACTAAGTGTCCATTAGGCTCAGTTTTTAGCCTACAGCTTTAATGTGAACTGTTAAACCAGCTACACTAATATGAACAAAAAAAGTCCCAGAATCTTATCACACAGACAAAACAAAAGGCTCTGGACGGTAACACATGCACACACTCACAGTCACATATGCGCACACACACACAATCATGATAAAAGTGTTGTTGGGCTTGAAGAGGTCTTTTGTTTAAAAGGAGGACTCAGACAAAGAGGGTCCTCTCCCTCCCTCTTTAATGCATGTGGTGGTGGTGGAGGGGTATAGAGGGATGGAGATGTGTGGGTGGTGGGGTGGTGGAGGGATGGATGACAGGCCAGGCTCTCAGAAATAATTACCTCCATAAGATCCCATCTCCCTTTCCTTTTTGTGAGGGACAGAGGGAACGAAAGGGAAAACTGACAGAAAGTAAAGTATGCAGAGAAGGCCATAGCGTTTCTGCTTGGTCTGGCTCATGAGGAGGAGCTTTACACATGATGAAGCACAGGGCTAATGGGTAAGGATACACACAGAGAAAAACACACACGTACAACCGTACAGGCACCTCATCTCACTGTTCTTTATGGCTAAACAAATGCTCAAATTCAGAAGATAGAGAAACGGTACATGGGAGGAAGAATCCCTGTAACTACAGAACTTCAGAGACTGTTAATGTCACCAAAAATCCAGCTTAACAAATTGTTCAAATTACAAAATCTATGATGGAACACCCATGACTCGCAATCTGTCATATTTTTCCTTTTCAGCTCGAATTTTACTAAACAGCTCTATTGAGGGCATAACTTCATTATGGAGCGGAGATGGGCCCAAAAAAAATCTAATTTCTCTAACAACTTTTGGACGACCCTCAAAGCAAAATGGCCTCCAAGTCCTCCTTGTTGAGAGCCAATTCATTTATACTTGCTCTTCTGATGCAAACTGGCATTTTTTATAAACTCAATTTTCTTTGACACTTCTAATTGTACACAGAGGGGGACAATTGCACATCAGTGTGGGCACAGTGGGCTTTTTGTCGCTGAAGGACACTGCTGAAAGATCATGGTGAGAAACGTCTGGTGTAGAGACAGTAAGAGTTATGGTCTGCACATGTACCAGCTGATAAGCACAAAGTTCACTCACTTCATAATGGTGTTTACCGAGTATAAAGGAGGAGACGACTGGGCCCGGGTTTGGGGACTTACAGACTCAAAAGGATAACAAAGAGTGAACGGTTCTCAAATAAACATGCACCGGCAAACACACGCATCGACATGCACACGGTGCCGTCCAGCAGAAGTGTTTGTACACTGCCGTCTTTGTTCCAAACACCTATGCTCTAGCGGGGCATCTCTGCAGAACTGTATCCTTAATTAGGCCATAAAATCAGCATCAAAATTGTTTAATGAAAGCCATTCACGTGTACATAAAGTCCAGAGCATTAGAACTCTTATTCCCAAATGGGCCTATAATTATCTGGCTCAGTGCCAGGTCCCGGGCTTTAAGAGAAAGATACCGGTCAGCACTTAAATTAATCTTTTTCATACCAGTCTCTAATGAGCAGAAAGTGCTCGAGTCAGTAGTTGTAGCCCCAGAAAACTAACAGCAGGCATACATGTGCACGCAAACACAAATAAAGGCTCCTTAAACCGAATACTGGCTGGAAATGTTGCCTACTATAGAGCGTTTTCCGTCGGTGAAAACATTCACATCATCTATCACTACAGGAGCTTAAAACACCTCTAATATACTTTACCCTTTTCTTCCTCTTAACATAAGCTCGAGTGCAATGCACGTGCTGTTTAATTTCATTTTAAAAGGATACGCTAAAGAGTGACTAAACAGTTCCAAGAAAGAAACATAACTTCGTATTTAATGCAGAACTAGAGAACAATGCCACAATCTCTCCTTTTTACATTTAACTTTCAGTGTTTGATTTGTGGTTGACACACAGTTTCTCCCCTCGCTGCCTACACCTGCCAAGTGTCTACGGTCTACAAGGAAGTCCCTTTGAAATGTTTACCATGAACCTTGTGAAAGAATACTGTTGTTCACTAAAACTTATATAGAGTGGGCAAGAGGAGGGCATCCAAAAAAGTGGCTTAGCATTTTGGATGTTGCCAGTGTCCGCTTAAGCTTTGCACTAGCTTCCTCATGGAAATTTACCATGTGGCATCAAAGCCAAGGTATAAAACCAGGGCCCATGCAACAAATATGGTGTGTTTTAAGAGTGGAACATTTTAAATAGGTGCAGCGGGCGAATATTGCTTTTGACAGTTTTAAAACCTGGTTGTGCTCCTTGGTTTAAGATGTGAAAAAAAAAAGAAAGAGCTTGAAGCCTGACACTGGTGTTCTTGATGAAAAAACAGGAGCAGGAGAGAGTGGGAGATGGAATAAGCTGGACAAAAAAGGAGAGAGAGAGATACAAAAAGAGAGCAGGAGATGGAGAAAGAGGGGGGGGGCTGTGTGTGGGGGTCTATGTTAAAATGTACGGTAATGATTTATCTAAGCAAGCTTTTCTGCTGCACCCCAAATCTCACCGAAACTTTGATCCATGTGTAATTAAAGCCAAATGTACACCGGCAACAGTCTCCATTTCAGGATTGGGAGCTCTTCTCCCGTTTGTTGGTGTGTGTGTGTGTGTGTGTGTGTGTGTGTGTGTGTGTGTGTGTGAGAGTTGGGATTCACATATGTTTCTAAGTGCTGGGCCCCCATCTGTTTTCAGACTACATGTACAGTATAAACAGGACACTTTGGGGAGCACAGATTCATAGAAATAGACACACATACTCACTGCCTGCACACACACCGACACACAGTTGGACGTATGGGCTAATTCTATGCTGGAATGCTATTCAAAACGTGCCCCCCCCCCCTCGACACACACATACACGCCCCACCCGGTCCTTCAGGTCAAGCAAAGCAAAAACAAGTTAAGCGCTCATTTTCTCCCGGCAGCATTAACATAGGGATGACTAAATAATGGACCCCGACTCTTCGTCTTCTGGTTTAAATTACAGCACAGCCCCCTCCCCTTACACCCTGCAACCCCTCACCAACCATCCAACCCCCACTCAAAGAAAAACGATTAATCTTTTTTTTTTTTTTTTTGTCTCTCTCAATGTTTTACAGTTCTGTTACACTTATTAGCTGCTGGCAGGACGGAGACTCTTAAATGAAAGCCAAATTGCTTTGGTCATGAGAAAGGAAATGAAAGCTCACTCCAGGGAGAGGCTGTGTAGCCATAGCATACGTGTGTGTGTGAGTAACGTATGTGTGTACAGGCATTTTCACTATGAGATCCTCCCAAGGTGAAATTTCATAAGCTGACTGCTTGCCTGCCTGGGATGTCCCTGTGCACGGACAGTGTGTGTGCGTGTGTGTGTGTGCGTGTTGCAGATATAAGTGCGGCAGCCTAATAGGAACAGTATGCTCATTTTGGAGAGATTAGGAGGAATGGACGGATCTGTATCAAGAGACGTGATCTGGATATGAAGGCCAACGGAAGGAGGGAGGGAGGTTTGACAGAATAAAGAGGGAGTGAGGCAAGAAAACGAAATGGCAGGAGTAAAGAACCATGGGCTTCAACAACAAAAAGTGACCACAACAACTCAGCGAAATAAAAACAGAAGCTTATAAGATAATGAAATGGACACCAGGGCATCAGGTGATACAATAGGAAAATATGTGTAAAAGTGAACACAACCCTACAATCCCAGAAAAAAAATCAGAAACAGACAAACAAAGACAAAAAAAAAACAAATCACTTTAAAGAATGTCCAACCTTGACTTGTGGGACACTCCTTGACGTGAAACAGCTCGTGGAGGCTCAGTCCATCCTCCTCTCCTCCCAGGCCTTGCTGGTGGAGCTGCAGTTTCCTCAGTCCTTCGTTCTGCTGGTGGCGAGCTGAGCGAGCATGCTGCACCAGGTTGAGGCGGGCCTTGGTGGAGTAGTCGCACAGCGTGCAGTAGTAGACACACGACTCCGGGCTGTACGCACTGTCCTGCTTCTGTAAGTGCTGTGAACAGACGAGAGCAGAGTGCAGACTTTAGATTTGGATCGTGTTTTGGGGAATTCTCTGGTGAGTTCAAGATGTTTGAGCTGTGACAACTACTTTAATTTCTCTCAAACATTTCTGTTTGTGGTGTTTTCAATTAGTGTTTTACGACAAAGATATCTAGTGGAAAGTCAGTGTGAGGCTTGTCTGCAAAATTATGTTTGTAATTAATCCTTTATTTTTGTCTCTATCAAGTTTGGTTACAAAACTCTACACTTCTGGGCCTCAGATGATGGGTATCATCTCAGTCACTTGTTTCTTTATTTCCTATAACACGTTTGCCAGAGACCAAGGGTCCTGAAAACTACACATTTTCAATACACACCTTTACAACATACAAAGAACATCATGTAGATGATGAAATAAAAGCAATGTATAGAAAGCAAGCCTATGCAAAACCTAATTTTTTTTTGTCCAGGCACCGTACACCTTGTTTTCTGTGATGTATAGATTAAAAACACACGGAAAGTCAAAAATGGGTTGATTTCCGAACACTGTTTTGTCTTTAACACGCACATTGTCCAGTTCTCCTCATTGTTGGCAGCTGCAGGGGCTTCTCATTCAACGTGTGCTGTCAGTTGCAAGCCCTTAATTTCCAGTTGCCTCTTTAATGGCATTGCAGCCATGCAAAGCTACCCCCTACCTCTTGCCCTGCCCTCGTGTGTGTGTGCACACACACACAAACACACACACACACACACACACACACAGCCCCATTCCACCTTGCCCTACTCCCATACACCCAGTCAAGCCAAGCATATCAAGTGTGCCTCTGTTGTTGCTGCTGGGCTAATGAACTATGCACAAAAACAAAAGACCAGGCCAAGCTTTTATTATCTGATCCTCTGTGGAGAGAAAGGAAGGCAGAGAGAGAGAGAGGGAGAGAAAGACACAGAGAGGAAAAGAGAGCAAGGCAAAGAGACAGACACAGAGGTGGCTCACAAAGGTTAGTGTATGCTTTGTTAAGATTTATTCATACAGCCATGTGAGAAACAGGTGCAGGGTTCTGTGCACAAATTAATACACATAATGGTGTGTGCGCATACTAACCCTACAATGTCTCTCAAGGCTCCTACAGGAAGATGTTTCATTGCCAAAGTACATGAGAAGTTAGCAAGGTAATATTTTCTCCTGGGCATTGTTGGATCATGTGCATCTGGAGCAAGAAGCAAGGGATTAGAAAAATGTATGTGTGGTAAGAGTGTATGTGTGGGAAGAGGTGTGTGTGTGTGTGTGGGGGGGGGCATAGTTAGCTGCAGGTGTGTGAGTTCTAACCCCCCCCTTCCTCCTTTGACAAACAGGGATTAGCAACATAGCTACAGCCGCTAACACATCTTTTCTCTCTGTCTCTCCTTCTTTCTTTCTTTTGTAGGAAATCTTCCAAGGTTTTTCTCACGAGACGGTGGGACGTCCCCTCACAGTCAGAGGCCCTTTCAGAAGTCTTAAGTTTTAATTAAGTCGGAGTTGTCAGAAGAAAGCTCCCCTAGTCCAGAGCTCAGGGCCATTAATTACAGCTATCTTTGTTTCTCTGTGAAAGGAGGCCTCCCTCGCTCCTTCTCTCTCTTTCTTTACTTCTTTTCTTTCTTCCCCACCCTCCCTTGCAGGAGAACTGGGCTGCTGGGCCTTACTGCGGAAAACACACACACGTGTGTGTTCACAGAAGTAGATGCAAATATACATACAACGCAGGTTCGAGTTCACGTCCTTTCATTAAAATACTCACTTTTGTGATATTACTAATTTTCAAAACTTTTGAAAAATTCTTTCCGCAAAAGCTTTTCCAATTGTTACTATAGTGAACTTGTTGTGGCCCTTCATGAAGGGCCTCCATAACCCTGCCATATGCTACACAACATACACAAAGGCTTCTGTGCAAAGCAGCACATACACTCCCACTGTCATCAATCATTACTTCCACAGTACAAAAACAAGCACACTTTTTACTGCAGCATGATATTTGTTCTCTCAATTTGGTCGTGTCTGGACTCCACTCCAGTCTACTTTTATATCATGACCATTCTGATATAAATGGAGGCTACTTAGTATTGAATGGAAACTGAAAAGAGTCCTTTAAGTGAAATAAAAAATAATAATAATTCTCCAGTGACAACCTTCAGTATTATTAACTGCCGCAGAAGAAAAGCTCATTGGAAATGTGGTGAAGCATGTGTTTCGTAAGTGAACATGTTCAGTTTCTCAGCAGAGAAGAGAGGCATGAGACTCCCGCGAGGAGGAAAATCTTTCACTAGAATGGTCTTCGGGTCCTGATAGCACGGCTACTAATTGTACTAGATTGAACTTTAAGTTCACTACTGGCCTAAAATACTTCACATGCTTCAATATCCTAAGTTACTTTCTATTTGTTTTTAGGATATGAGGCTTAAGCTTAGAGTAGCTGGATGATATACTTTGGGTTAAACCAGCTGCCAGATAGGTTTAGGCCTAATATTAATTCTCTCCCCATCAGCACATTCCAGAAGGTTTGTTTAAGACCTAAACTAGAGGGCTGTCTGTCGCTCTCTGGCACTCTACAGGCCTGAAACGCAGGCGGTCTGGTGATCACAGGCCAGAACATCCATGATTTATGAACTTTTAAAGGAGCACTTTGACTCCTGCCAGGCGTGGGCTGTGTAATGCATATTCAAACACACAAACATACTGTTCCTGCTCCTGGGTTTGTGCCTCTGTTGGTCTGCTTGAAATGTGTATGTAATTCATGCTGCAGCTATGTGTGTGCGTGCGTGTGCGTTCTGTACATATATGTGTGTGCTATGTGTGCAGAATAGCAAAAAGGCCCATCCTTGTCAATATGGCACCTCTCCAGAGTGCCTGGTGGTTAATTGTTGGGGATTAGTGTTTGGCAAAAAACCAAATAAGCTAACACTCCCTGTGGGCCAATCAAAATCAGCTAAACAGCACTCCCCTGGTGGACCTAAACATGACATCTCTGGATGGTGGAGGAGGTGCATACACACCCCATACATGCAGAATGCAAATTGCAGCACTTGGGACTTCCTGTTTGACTGTCAAAAACACAACCCTGTGAGGCCTGTTGATGACACACACACACACACACACACAGGGACTTGAGGAGAGGGGAGGAAAAGGTAAGGGAAGGGAAGCTCTCTCGTGCAGTGGTTTGCTGCTATGTGTGTGTGCCAGTGTGCAGGTGAGGATGACAGAAGACTGCATTCATTATGCAAAATAAAATGACAAAACACCTTTCTCACACATATAAACACAAGCGCATACACCTCCCCTCCAATTACTCCCTGGGTTTGTGGGGAGGATAGCAGCAACGCTGTCTCATATTCATTTGTTCTATCTGTGGTGACAAAGCTGCCTCATTAACTGAATTCTTAATAAGCCAAGGCAAAAGGCATTTTCTCACAACTTCTTTCATCTCCTGGTGCATGTACAAGTACGTGGAAGAGTGTGTGTGTGTGTGTGTGTGTGTGTGTGGGTGGGTGTGAGTATAATTTCGATGCTTCGCGTTCCTTCTTTCCTACTGTATATGTGTGTGTTTGCTGTGTTTATGCATGGGTAATTTCGACTCCACATTTTCTTGATTTTACCTCACAAGTGTGTTTTTGTGTCTGTCTACAATTTCAATTGTGGATTCTTTTTTGTCTTTGCCTGTGATTGTGTGTGTAAAGTAATAACATGACAAAAATATTTTGAAAGCAGCATAAAACAGGGGTTGAGTTTACCTCCATAAACCAAATGACAAATTAGGGTATTCAGTACAAACATTACTGTTTCCTGTCAGTAAGTGTAAAACCAGGCAGCTAATGAACACGAGCTGAAAATGAGAAGTTTCCGCCACCGCAGCTATGCCTTAATAACTCTGTGTGTGAGTCAAAGCCTGTGTGTACATGTTATATATACATAAAGAATCTATACATTTCTCTGTGTGCTGACAGTTTGTGTACCCATGCAAATGTATACACATTCATATAGTAAAAATAAAACTCCTTTCATCTTTTTCCATCAGTGTTGGGAAAGGAAGCAGGGAGGATATTGTTGGGTATACCTCCTCTTTGGAATGTCACCATCTTCCCCCTGGGCCCCCGGGGGACATAAGAGACAAACAGCCCCATTTGGCCCAGCAAACAACAAAAGCATGTTTTGTTCCTTGAAAGTATTTTAAACACATACCAGTGCAGCCTGGAAGGCTGCCAAGTGTAGAATTCCATCAGTGCTACCACCTCCCTAACACATGTTACTGCTAACCGCCACTCAGCCCTCAAAACATAGATGTAACGCAAGATCACTGCCAATGGATTCGCTTGCAGACAGCACTGCTGAAAAGAGATGCTGAGGGCCCAGGTATGAGCTGCCTCACTTCCACAGATGAAGAGAGCAGCAAATATTGTGTATGGAAAGATAGTTTCAGTGCTGCACATGCACAAAAACAAATATGCAAATAGAAGCCTTATACAGAAAGTGCTGAGTGCACATTGCATATGCACAAATAGACACACACAAGGCTCGTCTCCCGCTTTCCTCCCTCTCCCTCTCACTCCTACAAGGCCACTGTGTGTGATCTAAAGATACTGGAGATGCAAAACAATCCCAGAAAAATATCCACACTATCCACCCAGCCTTCTTTTTTCCTGATGGTCGTCTTTTCTTTCTTTACTACTAAAGCTCTCACTTTCATAAATGCAAAAGAAAAAAATTACTAATAAAAAAAGAACACTTCCTTGAGCTAAATTTCTCTACAGTTTCTCTCAACTCTGCCTGCTGGCCGGCACACATAATCACAGCTCAGGACCCTGTCTATGAGGTGGATGAGCTTAGCTTACGTCGCCTATTAATAACAACAACAACAACAATAATAATTAATAATAATAATAATAATAAGTCTCCATCGCACAATGGCTGCCAAGACAAATACATGAATTATCGAAAAGATTCTTTCCATCTACCTTTTTGCCTATCTTCTCTGCTTACATATTGTCTGGTGAATTTCTTCTATTTCACATCAATTTGTTTTTCACTTTTTGGTTCTCCCAAACCAAAAAGTGAAAAAAAGCAAGTGATTGGGCTTTGCGACAACTTGGAAAATATTATAACTCTAATGTCCAACTGAAAGTCTTTCTTTCCGCTTTAGCCCGTTCCACACACTCACACACACATGTCAGTAGCATTAGTGTTTCTGACGTAAGGGGTAGAGGTCCATCTGAAGTTCACAGCTTCTTGACCTATAGCCCCTCTCTTGGAAAAAAAAAAATACTTCTGTCTCTGTATTTCTTACAGTGTCTCTTGCACAAACACACACACAAACTCACATGCAAGTGCATACTAGAGCAGAGAAATAAGGAAAATACATCCCTGCTGATTTACAACATGATCCATTTCTTCTGGTCGTACTTTAGGAAGTACCTTTTTTGTCTCTAAGCACAGTTGTCATATATTTTATAATGTACTGACACAGCAGTTGGGATTAACAGATTCTACAAGACAGAGGCACAAGACCAAATGTTACTTAAACATCGGTGCATATGTGTATGTGTTTTAGGTGTCTTGAAAGCCAGCTCACCTCCACCCCCCCCATGAAAATGGATCAGTATTTACATTAGCATTAGATTTAGACAGCATGGCTCAGCCACTTACTCCCTATTAGCTATCCTGACCTTAGACCATTAGGGTCTAAAAGCCCCCGCTTGTCTCCATCGCCGCCAGGTGAGACTGACCAGACCTCCCCATTTGCTGCAGAGATGATCTTTTCCATCCACTCACAATGAGGCAGAATTCATAAAATGCTGAGATCAAGATCATCAAAATGTTAACAGGCTTGTGGGATTATCTTTTTCCAAACGCTGTGCAACGGGAGGGATGTTGCTGAAATGCTAACATACTTTTGGGTAGGGTTCATCATTTTCCATTTTCCCAACATGCAAAGATGCTTTTGGGAAATCAAGGCAAGGCTTAATTGACAGGATCTTAGAAAGATGAGGAGAAAAACAAAAATAAAGGGGTTGAAAAGCTGGCTGGAACCATCAAAGAGGTTCGTAATACACTGATGTCGTATTTAACTAAAACTGAAAGAGAAGAGAGGGGAAAATAATTTTGGTGCTGAGAGGAGCGGCAGTTTTTTGCCAAGTTTGTTTTCCTCCATTCTGTTCGTAATGGCGACTGGCTAAAAAAATCTGACAAAAAGGAATCACAGAAAGAGAAAGTAACCAGTAGATTGAGAGGCGAAGAGACTGAGAATCTACAGCAGAGAGAACAAAAGAAAAAGGGACGAAAAGAGAGAGAATGATAGGGAAGAATCTAGACGTGCATAGTCGGGTTCAAATCATTAATTACACATTCCTGAGCCTGTGAAGGGGAGTATTGTTTTCCAGTTAACCCATACCCTGTCGCATGGTTTCACTTAGCACAAAACAAAAGGTACAGGGAACAAAACACATGCCTAATACCAGGCCCTGCTAATGACAGAGAAATGGGAGAAATTATCCCTGGGGTGGATCCTCGTGAGAAAATGGCTGGTGATTACTGGACAAAGGGAGTTCGTTTTGAAACTGTCCTAAAATGGCAGACTGTCTGCTTCCTTCTTCCAAGAGGTGGATTTCACAAACGCACGCATGATCCTGCCACTTTTTTGAGAGCTACATCGCCGTGCACATGACATGCTTAATCTCTACCTATCTAACTTCTTGATATAATGTTACAGAATCCGGAGAAAAATGTGCTATTTCAACACACTGGTTGAACAAAAGGCTAGGCTGAGATCTTTTTCTTAGTAAACAATGTGACACTGTGACTCATTGTGTACAAGCTGGGTAAAAGTGTATATGTCTGTCTGTGTCTGTGTGTGTGTGTGTGTGTGTGTGTGTGTGTGTGTG
Source organism: Channa striata (assembly GCA_033026295.1). Classification (NCBI taxonomy): domain Eukaryota; kingdom Metazoa; phylum Chordata; class Actinopteri; order Anabantiformes; family Channidae; genus Channa; species Channa striata. The sequence goes on along the minus strand of CM065169.1, from coordinate 25,961,160 downwards.
TGTGTGTGTGTGTGTGTGTGTGTGTGTGTGTGTGTGTGTGTGTGAGAGAGAGAGAGAGAGAGACACACAGCACACTGGAGTGGTACCTCTGCCAGGGAGAGCACAATGAAAGCGCCTCTTCAGCTGTGCCGTTTTGCATATTGCCACAGGAAATCAAATGGCTTGCAGTTGACCTACAAGATGGCACACTTGATCCCTCCCTTCTTTCTTTGCAGAGGGATCCGTGCCTCTTTCTTTTTGCCTGCTTTTACCTCTCTACATCCAAACTAAAACATTAAAATAGTGACCGTATCATTCAGCACACATACATAACAATTTTAGACACGCGCATGTGAACTTAGTCAACCAGACGTTCAACATTATGACGAGCTCGAAGCTGTTCCGGCAACACAGCAGACCAAACCATTTTCTGCATGAACCAAATGTAGTGGGGGGGGGATAAGCTGATAGTGGTGGCCGCACTAGACAGAGTCGCCCAGTTGGTAGTGTTTGCCCAGGCCTCGGCTGTCTAAAGGAAGGATATTGTTTTCCCCTGAAAAAGCCTCAGCCTCAGTCCGCATACCAGTGTCCACTCAACATACCAATGGGCTCTTTGAAGATTACTCAAATGTTTGCCTTTGTTCCCCCACCACTCCCCCATCCGCCCCTACCCCGAGTCCTAACCAACACTCCTGCCAGAATGAGGAAAAGAGGAGAAAGGACAGGGTGAAGAAAAAAAAAAAAACAGACATATCTTCAGAAAACAGTCGGAAAGCAATATCACCCTCGGCTGCACTAAGATTCAAAATGGCCTCCCCTAGGGGATGGACGACCATTGAAAGGAATAATAGTGTTCTGGCCACCAGCATAGTACATCTAAACATAAGCAATAGAGGAGGGTGGCGTATTAATGCACGGCGGCTGACATTATACGAGGCTGTTTAATGCGAGTCTCTCATCTCTCTGCTGATAAAGTGCGAGATGCTTTTGAGAAAGTCCAATCCTCATCCACAATTAGAGTTGAACATGATAATTCCAACCTGTTAATTTAACTAAATGTGCTGAAAACTCTGGGTCCTGCACCCCACACCCTGCCCACAATAATCCTGAACAAGTAAGTGGGCTTTCTATCAGGTCTATTTCAAAGCATTAGGGATTACTTCGCAGAGACTAAGCTGCTTGAACTCACAGGAGGTCAGTGGTATTGTGCCGCTCTAAGGATGGAAGGCCAGTGGTGGTGACGGATAGACAGCAGGACGGGTCGGTTCCTCTTTCTCTAGCTCTCCGACAACATCCCTCAATCCTTTCCCTCCCGTCACCATATAATCGAATATCTCCCACTACTTATCTATTCACTGAGCACCTAATGGTTAAAATCAATTACAGCTGGAATGCTGAAATGCCGAATACTGGGCCACATGCTGATAATGACAGAGAGAGTGTGAGAAGGAGAGAGAAAGTGAGAAAGACTTGGGACCGTTCCAAGGGAGGCACAATTACCTCCAATCGATCAATTATTGATTTGGAAGGGCGCTGAGGAGTATTTCAGTTCAACTTTGTCCGTATCAATATCCTGATGGCTTCATGAGAGGAGAAAAGTGTGATTCTGCTATCTCAATAGCATTCTTAAGCTGGTGTAACATTTTAAACTATTTCCAGAATGGAGCCCCGTTTTCCCTAAATGACACATGCAAGAGACTACGATTTTTTTTTTTAAATGACAATTCTTCTTACAAATTATGCACACATTTTAATGTCAGGGGATTTCAAAAGTAAAGCTAATGAACTTACACAAAAATATTTATCTGATCTTGCTGCCATGTGATCTGTCTGATGAGGCAGCTGTGATCAAATCAAGGCATCAAAAGTGAATGCAACGTGCCCCCAGAGATCATATTTGAGATCATGTGCCTTCTTTGATTATTACTGTTTCTGTTTTTTATTAAACACTCTTGTTATCTTTGTCCCAACAGGATGATCAAGACGGAAGAGAAAAGAAGGGATGGGGAAAAGCTGAAGATGGAAATAAATAAGGGCGGGTGTAAGGATGGAAGGAGGAGGAAGGAAGCATGTTTGGGCGGGTTAGTGTATATAGATGTACTGAGGGTGGGACGCTGAGAGAAGCCAAGAGGAAAAGGACAAAGTCCTGTCAGTTTCTTTGTTCCCACATCCCAGAGTTATTCCTTTTCTTTTGCTGGTCTGGGAAACACAGGGCCTCCCCATGACTTGGCCTCATCACGACACAACCCAGATAACCCACGGCCCTTATGAAGAGAATCACATCTGCCTATTAAAATGAGAAAAGCAGCACTGTCTGTTTATTTGTGTCATACAGAGAAACACACCTTGACCTCGGTGGGAAATAAAAGGACGCCACCATCATAGCCTGCACCTCTTAGCCAATTCCCCGGAGAGTTGAGAAGTAGAGGACGGAAGGTGTGGACCAAAGCTGGACACTGCGCACATACACACACGGACAAATGCTGTGCCGACCATCTGGTTAAGGCCTTGGAGAAAGAATGGGCGAAACTCTTATTAATATCTATGAGGATTATTGGGAAGAAGGGGGAGGGTGGGGAAGTCCATCCATTCAAGCCTCTCTGTCAGACACACAAAGCGACACAGTGTACACACACACATACACATGCACACACCTGCTTTTATGCTTTAATTAGCCACCACCCTCAGAACCCCTCTTCACCACCTCCGGACCTCTGAAAGATTTCCATTGTAATCTCCACGCAGGTGAAAGAGGAGACGATTTGAATAATCTACTAACCGGCGTCTCTTTGCCTCGTAGTGTGCAGGAGACAGAGGGAGAGAGAGGAAAGAGAGAGAGAGAGAGAGAGAGGGGGAGGCTGAGCAAAAGAAAAACATGCAGAAGTGAAAGATGAAGCGAAAGACAGACAGAACGAAAGACAACCTTTCTGGCATAAACACTGACGTGAATTCATTCGTCTGCTAAGGTTCACAGCGCTGAACTCTTGGCTGCATCATCCATCTCCATGACAGAACATGAAAATCTATATTTTGCAGTCAAGTAGCATCTAGTGTGAAGTGTTTTTGAAGAGAAAAGCAACTCTTTAAGTCAGTCTGCGACAAGGACACGGTGATGTGTCTGGAACAAGCGGACATGGGCTCAAGTGGAAAATGGTAACTTGATACCAAAACTACAATTGTGTGTGCATGTGTGTGCAGATGCTGTACGCATAAGTGTGCCGCTATGAATGAAATGCTATACCTCTGCGTGCACTTACAATGCATTTATATGTGTGTGTGTATCATAAATGGTGCCATGAATGTGAAATAGATCCAGTCTCTTTTATATTCTAGGGCCCATCACAATGGTTTTTTATGCAAATCTATGGAAGCCAATCTCTTGTCCATTTCCCCATCACACAAGTCCAAATGACAGTCCAATAATTTGGGCTGCATATATATAGGGCCATTTGATTTTCAAATGAGAGTGGGCAGGGTTGACCCTTGCTAATAGCCAAAGCACAGCGGTAGACTTAATATCACTGATGCATAAGCACAGCCATCTCCATCTCAGGGAGATGGCTGAGAATAAAATGTGAGAGAGGGAGGAAGATTGGAAGAAAAAAATGTCCCTGGGTAGATGGGTAAAAAAAGAAAAATACAAAGGAGATGATGAAAATGAGAAAAGGGGAGACTCTTCTTTGATGCATCTGCAAATCCATTCTCCTTTTCCTTTTCCTCTTCTTCATCGTTCCATCACTCCCCTCGTTTAATCCCCCCCCCACCAAATCCACCCCAACCCTCATTTCCCAGCCATGGTGTTGCCAAGAGGATCATGGGTAATGAGATGGCCTATCTGTGGCTCCCCAGGGGAGACATAGAAAGAGATGGAGAGCGAGTCAAACACAAAACAAAGTGAGCAGGAGGGACAGAGCAAACGAGTGTGAGACAGCATCAGGAACAGACAGAGGGACAGAGACATTTTCGGTGTCCCACTCTCCCCTCCCACTCTCCCTCATCTCTATCATAAAATGTTGAGCATTTTATGAGCCTAAGAATTTGAGCTCAAAGGAGAGTGTGAGGAAAAGGCAGGAAGGGGAAAAAAAATTATGAAAAGAAAAACAGATATGGACATGTGCAGTGGACACCAGACGTCCATTTCCACATGAATTACGATGGAAAGCTGGACAGTCAGACATAGGTGGGGTGGCTGTGGCTGGGGACAGTTTAGGATTTATTCGGAGAGCCATCTGAGAAACAGGTGCCATTACCTATGAGCCACGGAGAGTATATATGTGTGGGTGTTTGTGTGTGTGGTCCTTGACCACGCCACATCGACCATGAACATTTTCAACTTGTAATGACCCAGGGGAAAGCACAGCCCAGAACTCAACCTCAAAGCTCTGTGGACACACACACACACACACACACACACACACATATGCTCACTACAAACTAAACCCCCTACTTGTGAATGGCACTGACAGATTTACTCTCATCTCAGTGCGTATTAAGGCCAGTGTTTGTTATTAAAAATCATAACGCAGCCATACATCATCATACTCAACGCTAAGCTAAACACGAGGCTGGCCAACTTTGGACACACTATGCTACGACACCATTTAATGCAGAGCTTACACCGCAGGCTTCTAGCATACAGATGCTATATTAAAACATCCTCCATTTTGTTCTGAGCAGCATTGACAGGCCTTTCAACAAATTGTGTGTCATGAATCGAAATACACATAATGTTTCAGTATTTTTATTTTTAAAAAAATTCCCATTTCCAACACCCCCCCTAAAATAAGCAATTTTCCAAATAAGGTCTGGACTTCCTGTGCCACCTGCTGTGCCCTGGACACCAGATGACTTGATGTCCATGCGCTACTAATGACATTTCCCTCTTGCTGTTTCAAAGCCTGGAAAAAATAAAACTTTTAAAATCTCAATTCCCTTTAGAAGTACTCAATTGCTGCTACAAAGCAGCCATAAAATTTCCTGAATATGCTTTTTGTTTGTATCTTCAAATGGTTTCCCATGCCATAAAGATATTCTGTGTTTCCAAAAAACCAGATGGTAAAGTCATCAACACTCTGATCTTTTATGCGGCCAGCCAAGCTACCTCCATCCCCATGTGCTTTTCACCTCTGCCAATACATAAAAGGAGAGGTATTTTTCTGGTCAAATAAAGAAATGATTTTTTTCCTCTGCTCTTGCTCTGCTGCTCCTTCTCTCCCCTTCTTTCTGCTTTACCACCACATGTCCAAGGGTAAAATAGTGGGATTTCTGCCAGAAGCATTAAAAGCATCATCTGTAGAACAGATTTGTGGAGACCAGTGTGGTAGGTGGGCGGGTAGATGAGGTACGGGGTGTATGGGTGCACCGAAGGGGCACTGGAATGACCCTCGCTTGCCTTGACTAAACTGTAGTCTGTGTGTGCGTAAGGATCCGTTGTTTTAGTTTTTTTGAAAAGCACAATAAGAACTTGTAAGTCTTTAGTTTCATTCTTGTACTGTTGATTAGGCTTCTTGGATTTGTACATTTAATCACAACTGATATAAATAGATTTTTTTTTTTTTGCATGATTAAATAGCTGCCAAGGTAATTTATCGGGATACAGCCTCATCTTAAATCAACCTAAACAGCTGCCAAAAGGAGCTCAACACTCTAGAATGCATACACACAAATCCAAATGGAAACGCATGCACACCTTTGGTTACTGTTTGAGCAGACCCTTGACAGTAAGCACGCCCTGATTAGTGTGGACTAATCAAGCTGATCCAATAGGTTAGGACCTCTGCTAACGTAAGCCAAGTGCAAAGCGGCAATTCTGTTAAAACATTTTTGCTAAGAACTTTGCAGTATATTTCAATGCAATTAATGAACAATTCCAGAGGATGAACATCTTTCACTCGACCCTTGCCAAGTTTAGCATTTGCCAAACTGTCGGCCAATCCTGTGTCAATACGTACATCCTGTTTAAGTCAACTACAACTGTTTAAATAACACTAAGAATGCCAATGTGCTTAATTCACTAAAGTAAGACACAGTCACAAGCTTCCAAATAAAAGGTTACTGAGCAACGCAGGCAGATTGAGTCTGTGTTTAAGAGGCTTTTTGACCAACAATGATGAATATATGTGTATTTGTATATTATCCTATTAAATATAAATCAACAAAACCTTATTTTTTATTTCCCTTTATAAACTTTGTCTATACATTTATGGTGAAACGCACACAACACCTCCCTCTGCCAAATGTTACGTACAGTAGTAAACAAATCCTCATTAATGTAATGCAGTTGATACCATCCTGTAGGTCAAGGCTTTGGAAATGTAACAGCATCCTATTAAAGTGAAGGAGATGTCTGACAAACTAAATCACCTTAAATATACTGGAGGAGCAAACTATGCTAAATATAGGCTGTAATGGAATTTGTTTGCATAAGTTATCTACTTCTCAAACTGTTGAAATAGTTAGGTAAGTGGACTCCTTTTTAAGTTTACTCCTCCAATGGGCAACCAGTGTGGTAACCCTTCATATAGAGTTATGTCCATATAATCTCAAGCAAAATAAATAAATGAGCTAAATAGTACAAATGCAAACACAATATGTTTATAATATGCCTATCTGGGCATTGTGTGAAGAAATATCAGTGTGGTAGGTCCCCTTTCATTGTGTCACTGTCAATGCAAAACTAGGTTGTTAATGTCTCTACACTGCTTTCTTGAAAACAAAGTCTTGAATTATTCCAGAATTATTTACAGATGGGAAAACAAACGGAAAGCCAGCTGAAGACAATCAAAACTCTGAAACATTTCAAACTCGCTGACAGTACGTGACTTGTGCACAATTAACAGTAACAGTAGTGCCAGCTGGTCACAAGCAGGAAATTTACCCATGATGGAAATCATCCTGGGTACTCTAACTGTGACCTTTTCCATCTCTGCTGTTCCATTCTCATGGGAACTTTATATCCGTGTGACACTGTAGCTAAGAGGACAGGGACTTTTTTATAAACAAAAACATGTATGCTTTTTCTGAATTTGATCTTAAAATGATTTGTGCTCCCCTTGGATGTGTACCAGTGTGTAATGTCAGTGTCCTGCAAAAACAATGAATCTAAATCATTTAAAAAGTATCTTTGGATAAACACACTAAAAAGACACATACTTCCTTATAAGCAGTCAATCTTTTTCTGGGCACTGCTAGGATTTTTAGCTCAACTTTAACTAGGGACCAGATTTTTCTGCAGGACACTGACAACATGGGTAAATGGCATTTTTACCTTGTAGAGTCGAATGGCAGCCTCATGCCGCTGGTTGGTGGCATGTAGCCTCAGTTTATCCACGCTGTTGCTGTAGTAGTCACAGGCATTGCACTTGAGGTGCACGGGGTTGCCAATGGCCACACACTTTAATCTCCACTGGTTGGCCTTGCCTCCCTCCTTGATGTGGGCCACCAGCTGGTGCTTCTGCATGTGCTTGTCTGTCTTGCAGTGCAGTTGGAAGTTGGCCTTAAGCTGCGTGTTGTAGCTGCAGAGCTTGCACTGGTAGACGTCACCAACCAAACAGCGCCACTCCTCTTCGGGCAAAGACCGTTCGGCATTGACGTGGGCGTTGAGAGCTTCCAGGCTGTCCGTGGAGTAGCAATTGCACACCGCACACTGGTAGAGGCACAGCGAGGGGTCATTGATAGGTGGTGACAAGGAGGAGAGGGAGGGATCTGATGAGGACATGCCCCCATTCCACCCGCAGACACCAGAGATAGGTCGTCTGCCATTAGTTGACCACTGGCCAGACGCAACTCCGCTGATAAGTCACTATTCACTATGAAAAAGTGAAAATGCACATTAGTCACACAGATAGAATTGAGGGCTCTTAAAAAGAATTGCATATGTAAAGTTAGATAACATGTGAGATACAAGGCAGGCCGTATGCAGAGCAGGAGGAATGAAACATAAAAACAAAGAGGTGGAAATGAAAGACTCACATGCAAAGAGAGGGATAAAGGATAGAGGGAAAGAGAAAGGCTCTTCTTATTAAATGAAATTAAGTGTGGAGAGAGAAGTGAGTCTTCAATGCAGGCCTCTCACACAAAAGGATTTGATAAAATAAAGCCTCACAGAGGACTAGGGCGCCTTACAAAGTCTTGTCTATAAAAAACCCTAATAGGATTGAATCAGGATCAATTACAATCATCCTTTTCAACTTGCTAACTCGCTCATCAGGTAGCTTTAATTACTGCTCTCAGCGATGGCAGGACAACGGTTTTAGGGCTTCAGGCTTTTCTCACATCCCCACACAGACTTTAAAAGCCGATCAATGTCTTACACACATTTTGTTTTTCCTCTGCCCACCCAACCTAGAAGCCCCCCCCCCCCAAAAAAAAAAGAGATCTGCCATTCATACAAATGTAATTAAGTCTTTGGTTTGATCCTTTTATTGTTTCTCTTTGTGTGTCACTAAAGCTTTTTTTTTTCCAGATAATATCTCAACACTGCGGATTACCCCACGGTAGTTTGAAAAATTCCATACATTTGATTGTGTTTTCTTCTTTTTTCTTCTTTATGATACCATGTGTATTCATCCTTCACATGCTTATGCACTTCCTCAATCCTTCCCCGCATGCATTTCTGTGTGTATGTAAGTATTTGAATATATAAATATCCTGCTCACAACATCTAATCACCATCTCTAGGGGACTGTGTGTTATCAGTGTAATTCACTGAGAGTACAACTGCTAGCTGGGCTGTGACCTCCACACTAGAGGAGGGAGTGGGTGTGTAACACTGCAGGGTCATTGTTAAATCTCTCTCACTCCTACGGGAATCCACTTCCTGCTGTGTGAGAGTGTATGTATGTGTGTGCATGTGTGTTTTCTCTCCAGGGTGAGCAAAGGTTTGGTGGTGTGTGTATGGGGGAGGGATTAAGCTGACTTAAGAAAATTACAAACGAAAGATTAAGAATAATTCTCATGTGGCATCTCATAATCATTTTTTAATCAGTGAGAGGGGTCAAAGAAGGGAGACAATGACAGAGGGACAATATGAGAGCAGAGATAAGAGGGAGAAAGACAAAGGTGCGGCAAGGGGGGCAAGGTAAAAACAAAGGCAGTATTAAAAACAAAAAAAAACTGAAACAACAAAAGAAAAGAAAGATAAAACAATGCTCAGATGGTATGATACTATATACGAAAAGAAAACCCAATAACAAGTTTGACAGCAAAAATAGTACAACGTAAATTATTAGAACATGTAAGACATGTATCCAGGTATTTTATTTCAATTCTAGCATCACTTACTTAGACCAGATCCGAGAGCAGCTGCAGTTGCAGGATCTAGCTGGAACGGGTTAATCATGATCTGGGCGTCTGGGCCACTGCTGCCGGCAGGATTCTCGAGTTTTACACCTGCCAGGCCCATATTTTGAGCCAGGTAGTACTGGTAAAGCTCTGCCTCAGCTGGGGCCAAGCCCAGATGGAGGCTGTGTTGGATCTGCTTCATGTTCTGCTGCAGCAGCATCATGTTATGCATGTGTTTCTCGCTGGTCATATGGATTCGCAGATTCCGCGCCACATTGGTCTCATAGTCACACACCTGTTGGAATTCATACATTGTTATTAAATCTTATTGTTAACTCATCATCTACATTTATATAAAGTTAAACATGGGACTTTAAACACAACCCCCCCCAAAAAAATGTACATGTAAAACTTTTAGCCATGCATTCATGATGATGAATAACTTGAGGTAGTGCTAGAGTATATGAGAAATTCTGTTTTATAATGACAAGGCCGAGAAAAATAATAGACCCAGTGACGCAGAGGGACATAACTGACTCATTGTGTCGACAGTGCAACAAGCAAATTGGTATGTTGCTACCACAGCCCTACAATGATGCTCTGTTTGTTTCATTACCTCACAGCGCCAAGTGGGCTTCTGTTTGGGTTTGGATGGTGAGGGAGCACCACAGCCTCCACCAATGCTGGCACTGGACACAGGATTGGTATGGTTGTGGTTGTATTGTGCCTCACTGCCACCATTCTGGAGTGTTTGCACGTTGTTTAGATGCTTGTCTGACTGCATGTGGATGCTAAGATTGCCTTTGGTCGTAGTTGAGTAGTTGCATACCTAAAAGGGAACAATTCATACAGCGATGCATGATAAACATTATGTGTAGTTTATATTTTCAGATCATGACATAACCTTTAAAGTTGTGATAGGTGTCACTGAATAAGAAGAGAAAGAAAATCTCCTCTTCCTCACTTATGACACTGAATTCCTCGTCACATAGAAGCTTTCCTATGCTAAAGTTTATTCTAGACTTCAGTCTGTGACTCAAAACTGACTTGAATGGCAAGCTGACTTTCAGTATTGTCTGGAATATATATACATATTTTCATTTAGCATTTAGCATATCCACCAATTTAAGGGATTGGTTAATTTGGTTAAATCAAAGAAGGAATTTTTTTTTAAAACGCAACACCAAAAACAAAGACGTTATCTTCATTTGGGGATTTCAGAAGGACAGAAACAGGGAAAAACATAAATCCACAGACGAATTAGATGGACAGACCTCACAGCGGAAAGGCTTGTATCCACAGGTATAGCTTTCTCCTCTGGCTAAACGAGGGTGAGGCTGTCCTGTGCGGCAGTACACACATGATCCACCAGACTCTGGATGTTTTTCCTTCATGTGGGCGTCCAGCGTTTGCTGGTACTTGTAGTGCCAGTTACACTTGGGACACTTCAGTGTCTTGCAGGAGTTGCGTGAATGCATCATCGTCATATGCCCACCAAGTGACCGTGAAGATCCCAATACCGTGTCACACTTGGGGCACTCCACCCCGCTACCTGGGGACCCTTCACCTGGACCAGGCGTACCAGGTGTCCCTGGAGTTCCAGGTGTACTAGGATTTCCTGTTTGTTGAAGAAGTGGTCCAGGACTCTCATCATCTCTGCGCAACATCATCATGTCAAGTGGATGAGAGGATGGCGACGACCTATCCCGTCCTACTAGGCCTTCACTGGTTGAGTCACTGCTGCTCTCCCGCTCTCTGGCAGCTGCCAGGGCAGTGGACAGGCAGCTGTTCTCCATCATCAGCTTCTCACACACAGGCAGGGAGGACGAGGAGGTGGATGCAGTGCCTTTGCTGTCATTGTTAAACTTTAGCACACTGTTGGAAAGGGGGGAAATACTTTGGTTTAAGAGAGGGAAATCTTTGCTACTGGTGCTGTCAGCCCGTTGGCCTGTCAACGCCATGCTCATGGCCTGTTCCTCCTCCTCATCTGCCTCCATTTCTACTCCACCATCATTAGAGTAAGAATCATCCTCTTGTTCGGGACTTTCTCCTCCCATTGCACTGGGCTCCAGCTTGATGGTTGGGTACTGGCTCAGGTCCGGCCTACTAGGTTGCAAAGTGCATGTGTCCCTAATGTGGCCTTTACAGTCAATATCAGAATTATGACTTTCCTGGTTGCCACCAGTGGCAGCAGTAGCAGAACTCCGGCTGGGGGTTCTGCGGGCACCAGCCCCTCCCCCGAGGTTTGGGTTGGTCTCAGCCTTTGGCATGCTTTGGGTTCTGGGGGTTTGGTCATTTGAGGAGCTGCTGGCACTGCCTTTCAAGAAGGCAAAACCTGCTTGAAGGGAATCTGCATTATCCCCACTACTGTGGAGAGCATTCCACAAACCACGGAGCCCTGTGTCTGGCCCTAGGAAGTTGGCAGGTGTGGGAAAGTGGGGTAGCACAGAGTTAGGGGTTTTTTTTGGTTCCAGAAAGCTTATAAGAGGTTCTTTGTCCTTCCCGATGCCCTGGATGATGGCAGAGACATGCTTGTTGCTCAGCAGCTTCTGCTCCTGCTCATTCAGGGTCATACGGTGGTCATGGACAGCATGTGTCACGAAGGAACGGCTGTAGCCAAAAGACAGTTTGCACAGGAAACACATCAGCACAGGTTTCCGCCGCCCATCAGCCACACAGCCCTCAAATTTGGACAAGTCCACATTGTTGGGGACATCTTTGGACACACAGGAGTTTTTGGCTGCACCATCTGCCGTCAGATAGTCTTTGTCTTTCTTGTGGCGGAGGTCATAGACACGGAAACTGTGCAACACGGGACCAGCGCCCGCCAGCCCCCCAGCTGAGGTATTTGGGAAGGAGGGGTGGTCAGCTGCTAGGGATTTACTCCCCAAGGATGAGGCAATGTGGAAAGTGTTGATGATCTGGGGGTAGAAGGACATGGGTGCAGCTGGCTGCTCCAACCGCTCCCCCCCTGGGCTCAGGCCACTCTGGCCACTGCTGGCCTGGACACTGGGGAAGGTCTGGGGGGACAGCAGGCCCCTGAATTGGAGAGCCCCAGAGAGCCCCCGCTGGCTGCCATGCTGCTCTTTGGAGTCCTCCAGAATGAAGATGGAGCCATCGGGCTGGTAGATGATCTCACCGCACAGGTTCTCCACATCGCTATCCTCTTCCATCTCAACCTCACTGTTCATTTCCCCCACTTCTGCACTACCCACCTCATGGTCTCCTTCATCTTCACTATCACCTACCATCCCTTCAACCTCCTCACCCTCCTCATGACCTCCAGTAGTAGGCAGGCGGGCACTGGGGCAGTGATGCTCCATGTATTTTTGTAAACTGGAGAAGGAACTAGAACATTCGTTGCAGGGGATCTCCTTTGTCGGCGCCACAGGAGATGTGGCAACGGCAGAACAGTCCGAACCCAAAGCTGCTCCTCCTCCTACTCCTGGTAAAGTCCCGGTAACACTCCCTTTGTTACCAGTAGTAAAGCTTTCTCTCCGACTCTGTTCACTAACAGAGTCGATGGTTGCACTGACAGTGGTAGGGGTTGCAGTAGACCTCAGTGGGCTCACAGCAGGCTCTCCAAGGCCATTCTCCGATTCTCCAATGGCAGCAGGTGACGAGTGGTTGTTGTTGTTGTTAACATTGTTGCTGTTGGTGACACTGGTCTCCATGGCAATGATGGCGTTGTCCTCAGCAGCAGCGTCCAGCCTCTGGCCACCATGTTCCTGCTGCCGTGACGACACCATAGGGGGAGAGTCACAAGTTGCCATGACAACCTCTACATAGGGATCTCATCTCATCCAGTCTAACAGGGACCTGAATTATGGAAAGACACAAATAAAGAAAGGACAACAGAGATTTAGTAAATGCTTTTTCTTTGGATATTAGAAGCTAACTGTGCAACAATGAGTACCTCATTCTAATCAATTCCAACTTACCCTAACCTCACGTATAGCCCCATTGTAATCCTCATTCTGACAAGACTGATTTCTATAGAAGACACTAGTGAGTTTAATATCGTAAGCTCTAATCAGTTATTTAAATACAGTCCAGAGCGTATATATTTATGATTAGTCTGTTCCTAACCTAGTATGAAATATTGTTCTTTATAGAAAATTATTATTGGGGTTGCATGAAAACAAAATAAAAGTAAAAATGCCAAAAAACAGGACGATGACCTCTGTTACGCTTTTCATTAAGAGATGTAAAGTAGCTAAGACAAAAATGACAAATTCCAATATTAACTGCTCCCACTTGAATCTTTGTTTTAAGTGACGAAGTGAAATAGCTTGCAACAACCACATAAACAAAAGTTTTGCCTCCTGTTGACCCCAGGGAACAGAGCTTGGAAAAGCGGGAAATGAAGTATAAATGAATGAAGCCGCTCTCACGGCAGCTGGCAGTAAAGGGAATTTACAGAAATAACCCAGTTGTCTGCTAAATAGACTCTTTGATCGACATACCACTGTGCAACACTGGAAGCTATACGCAGTTTTGCCAGTATTGTGTCCTGTGTGTGCTAATGCTCTGTTAAAAGATAATTATATTAGGCAAGTACAAGCTAGTGTTGCTCCTAAAACTCCCCAAAGTGTGGTTGTGAACAAAATAACAGGGGTAACGTTAGTACATCGGCTTTATCAAGCAACTTGGCACCACAGATTGTTGTTTAGCCAAGTGTGCAACTGAACATGAATGTGGATATGCAGAACACTGACGTTTGGCATATTTTCTAGAGAAGGAGCGCAGAGAAATAAAGGAGGAAATCAAACGTTATTCTGCATTAATATGTATGTTTACATGGGAGCAATATAGGAAAAGAAAGAAAGAATAAAAGACTGTAAGAGAGAAAGGGGAGGGAGAAGGAGCTTCCATGAGGAATGATGTTTGGAATACCAGTGAGATGCTATCAGTCCTGGGCAGCTGCCCATCTCTCAACCCCTCACTACTTCAATCTCTTGGCTTTTCACAACAAGGCACAAATGCAAAGACACACACAAACATACACACGCACACAACAGAAAAAAGCCTCCCAAGTCCCAAAACACACACACACACACACACACAGCACCCAACCGTAATTTCATTTTGTAATCACAGGTGTAATTTCTCATCACTTCAAGAGAACGAGAAAGAACAGAGACAGATTCAAGGAGGAGAAAAAGAAAACCAGGTTGAGAGCCGACGAACTGAAGCTCCATTGCTACTTAGAAGAAACTGCTTTCTTGCTCAGCTAAATGAAACAAATGAGAACTAGTTGTGCATGCCAGTGTCTTTTCACTTGATACAGTACGAGCGCCTTTCAGATGCTTGCGTGTAAATGAGCTGGCATTAAAAGAAGGCTTTAAAGAGCCGTGTTAACCTTTAACCCAATCCACCTGCTGCTTAATTCTCCCTCTCTTTTTCTACACTCCCTCTCCCTCACAATTAGAGGATTAATCTGCAACAATCCAGGACTAAACAAAGCCAGTGGGAGGGACAGTAAAAGCGTGAGGAATGAAATTAAACATGTATTTGGGTATGTTTGTGGGTGCATGCACTATAATCAGGTCTAATCTGACATATCCCAGAGATGATTCTATGGGGACTAGAGATAGATTAAAAGAGAGAAATTATGTTTTCTCTCTGTGTGTCTCAATCACTATCTGTCTCTCCATTTGTGGGATTAAAGAAAATTTCACAAGGAGAAGATAATTACTTTCGGTGCTCATCAGTGTGGCATGTAGCAGCAAAATTCAAGGTGATATTTTATATTTTAAAACTGCATTAACCACTAAAATTAGCCATGTTTACCACATGGAGTCCAAAGATGTGGAAAAACGTGGTTCACTGATAATCTGGGCAGCATTCAGTTTGGTGCACATTCCTGCAACCAGTACCTATTTCTACTGTCCTGATGGAGAAAAAAAAAAAAACACCCAATTGTTGCACAAAGAATGTTCACAACAAATGTTAGAGTTTATCAGTTTTTTTTTTTTTTTTTTTTACCCAAGTGATTTTAGCCTTAGGCACAGATACTAAAGATAGCAGCTAAGTTTTTCTGTACACACATAGATGTCTCAACACGAACAACACAAACACACCTGTCTACATGTTAACTCACACTTTTAACAACTGAGTAATTAGTAGCAATTAGCTTTGCATTCTAAACAAGCAAAGGGTTGAAACAGGCCAAGTATGTGTCATGCCACAAGAATGCATGGGATAACACACACGCATGTGCACACAGTCACAAACGCGCACACACACAGTGAGGAGATTTCTCCATAAATGCAAGTCTTCATTTTAGAAATGCTGCGCCCGTGCGACGGAGAAAAAGCATTGGGGAGAAAATTATATAAAATCAAGGCTTTTCTGCATCTACTCAAATTAGTTTCTTGCCATAAACACAAAACATGTTGTTTGGGGCCTGCTCCTGTCATACATTTTTAATTTCTTCACCAGTTTCCCTCTTACCAGCGCTTGTATTAAATGTGATTGAGGGTAAAGCTGTTCAGAAACACTGGCGTCGAAATCTAATGCGACATATACGACAGGATTTACTACTTGTCAGTGGTGTCATTTCACTGCTTATTTCATTGGGGAGCAACCCCTTTGAATTGCAGCTCGGACATAAAACACAGCAGCGTATGAATTATGCATCTCCTAACAGTAAGTGTGGAATTATGTCTTATGGATAAGCCAATGTGTTAAGCACTTGGCACTGACATGTCACCCCTATAGTACTAACAGGTTAGCAGATGTTTACATGTGTGCTGCCTGCTCATAATAACGCATCTGCCTATTATTAAGATGCCACTATGTGTCTAATGCTTAATGTTGGTTATAAACACAGAATGTAAACTTTAATTGCTTGTTTTCTGCTAGTAGGGACGAACAAACAAACATATCATATAAATCTGAACATTAACAGTTTTGGCGAGTGCACTGAATATCAGCATCTCTCAATAATTGGCCCTCGTGTAAGAACTAAAGCAGGGCCGACTTCTGCTTTCAGAAGATTGGACACCAGATCTTTAGTTAAGACTTCATTCTTAACGGAGCCCGTCCTCTCTGGGCAGTGCGTCCTGGTGTAAGCATTTCTTGTCATCCTGATCCATTCAGCACGTGTTAATTTAGCAGAGCTGGACAGAGCGGTAATGAGATGTTTGGTCTTGGTATCAAGTGACCTCAGTATTTACTTAATCTACCATCGTGTGCTCAAAGCAACATTGTAGAAACTGAGTATACATATAAAATAAGTTCTAATAAGCTGTGTAAAAACACATTATCTCACATTTTGCTTCAAGAATGAATAGGTGGAAAAGTTATCTAACTTTCTTCTTTTTGTTTTGTGCCGTTCCCCAGGCTTCGCACCTTTCACAGCAGTGGTGCCCGCTCCTGCTTCTTTTAAGGCAGATCATGTTACAGCTAGCTCCCTCTCTGTCTGTCTGTCTGTCTGTCTGCCTGTCTGTCTGTCTGTCTGTCTCCTACTGGCTTCCCTCGCTCTGCTAACCAACCACACTACTGTCATTTGAGAGAGAGAGAGAGAGAGAGCGAGCAAAAGATAAATACAAAAGAGAGAGAGGGAAAGAGAGAGAGAGAGACTAATAATGAAGCCCAGGATTTTCCACACTGCAGAAACAGTTCCCTTCTTTTAACAGAAGAACAAAAGAGATGGCCTGAGCCGCTCCTACCTCTGTTTTTTAATTAAGCATGTCCACTGCCTTTCACGCACACATTCACATGGACACAGGCTCACGCACACGCACACACACACACGTATCCGCCCACATAAAAACACACACACATACACTATAAGGTAATTAAAGTGGCAGATCAGATCCAGTGAGAGGCAAATAATAGCCCAGGAATGCCTGCTTTGGACACTGTTAGTTCTGATGGGAGAAAGGGGCTAAGAGACTCCATGGCCTATTGTTTTTCTCCCGCCTCCCCCCTGCACTCTCTCTCTCTCTCCGTCTCTCTCTTATCCCTCCATCTGCTTTTCAGTAGCTCCCTGAGAGACAGAGAAGAAGTCTAAAGCAGGGGATTTCTCCATTTCTTTTTTTTTTTTTTTTACATTTTTGAACTTTTCAGCTCGAACTATTATTCTTAAGAAGTTATATCCTACAAAACTCAGAAGATGGACACAATTGCCATTGGAAACTTTTCTAGAGCAAAGCTACAAAAGAACAGGTCGTGTCAGGTTTTAGGCTTGTTTAGTTTTATTAAATATGCTGATAATACATGAAGATAAAACAAAACATGTCCGCATTGCAGATACGAGGTACTGAACTCCTGGTGATGTCAGAGTCTCCTCCTGCTTTTGTTCACCTGTCAAGACTATCACACATTTGCCAGAGTTGCAGCCTGTTAAATGCCAAACCTGTAATTGCAGTGTCGCCACACTGCCGTCTTTGTTTACATGGGGATCTGTTAGGTTCAAATTCTTCATCACTAACTGTCTGACACTTTAATGCAAGGGCAGACAGTGCTGTTAATACCGCTGCGAATATTTATAACATCTGTAAACACTGGAATTAGGTAGATCGGCATGTTGAGATGTGTTCACCTCACTTCTAAAATGGTTATTTTCCCTCTGCTTGGAAAACCGTGTGGGGACATATCTGAGCACAGCTAATAACCGGTGAAATTAAATCCAAACTGAATGTTAAAGGTGACCCACAAAAGGTAGCAAAGTCAGACAACAAAGTCAGAAGACAGCGTGAGACTGTGGCTATGTGTCCGTTCCTTGAGGTCTCCTAGAAGGTCATCCTTCTCTCAGCATGTGGCCCCTCAGTCTAACGCCAAATCTTCTATCAAAATGTCACCAAGCGTTAGCTAAAGACAAAGGCGAAGGCTGCTGTGAAAGCCCCTGCATCCATCTCCCCGTGTCAGTGCCATGAATAGGCCAACTCTGGTCTAATTAGGCCTGTTTATTTGTTGCCATGCAGAAATGGAGGGATGAAAAACGGGGTGGATGAAGGAGGAGGAGGGGAATTATCTCCTTCCTCACAATGTGAGAGGAGCTTCGGCTGCCATCAAAGAGTGCTGATGCATGCGCGCACAAACACTTATGCACACATGCACACAATCACAAAAGAGGGCCTAATGCTCTCTGTTTAAAGTCTAAGAATAAAGGACAGAGGGAGAAAATTGCAAAAGGATGAGAAGGGGAGGGCTTCTGCGTGACCAACAGCTTTTTGTCTTCTTTATTTCTTAACCTTACAAAGGGTTTTCATGCAGCCCTTGTTTGTTGCCTGAAGGTGTAATATTAGATGTTAGATGCAGTAGATCTCTCCAGTGCCCCCCACACCCTTGTCTTGTTCGCCTGTCCTCAGCCCTGTGTCTCCCTTGTGAGCAAAGGCCTTCATTACCAAAAAGACACCAATCATTATTCCAGGGTGCGGCCCAGACACCTAAAGCAAGAGCCACTCAATTTAGCACAGGTATCTTGTCTCAACAAATTACCAACTCCGTAAAAATGCTTTTAATCAGATCAAATTTACGTCTACGTGAGCGACAATCTTAAATTGTAGAATCAGGCAAAAGAAGAAAGAAAAGGGTTTATGGGAAAGGGAGGAATGAGATAATAAAGAGAAATGTAGAGGACGGAAGTGGCCTTCTTCCCACCCACCCCCCGTCCGAGAGCAGGTATGCAGGTCCTATCCCTCAGGTTGATGACAAGTAAATTGGTCTCATTGGTTGCTCAGGTAACATTACACCCAACTGGCCTCAGGTCCATACCTGATACTGTTGGAGAAAAACACATATCTGGGTAACATAGGAAACAACAAGCAGCATATGAGATGAGAGCATACAAAACTAGTAAAAGTATGCAAACATGAACTTGTTGACTAGGTGACAACAAATAGCGCACCCACGGGCCGTAGTTTTATACTGTTGTCTCTGAGGACAGCAGAATTATATTGTTCAAGCCGTAGATGGATCCTTAAAATCTCACTCAGGGTCAGATTACACCAGCCTGTATGGTGAAAGCGTCTTTCATATCCGTCAGTTTCCGCTTCCAGCCAACAGTCCCAAAGACTAAAAGACATCCTATGGAGTGTCGAGCTCAGTTCAATACATTTCCATCAAGGACTTTTATGTTGGGACACTTTGAATGTTGATCCTAGGTCAGTGTCTGCTGTCTGTACAGTTTTTATAGAGTTTTTGTTTTTTTGGACTAAAGACAACTTTGACAGGATTTAACAATTTTGTACAAATGGACTTTGGGCTTACACAGTCCAGTCTAAATATATGCACAAGTCTCATGCTTTTGAAGAGGCAATATTTCAAACTAAATCGAACTGAAACATGAAAATAAACAGTCAGACACTGCTGGGTCACAGTCACCACTTACTGCCCTTGCTAAAGATTTTTCCAGCATCAAAGGCAAAGCCAATCTACATAGCTAATGCCTTCATTTTTTTCCCCCTCCCCTTCCCCAAACTGAAAACAGCAAAGACCAAGTAGAGTGAAAAAAGTGGGGATTTTTGCTGGCAATCTGGAAACACTCTCTAGTTAATTAGGGTTGATTGGAAATGAACCGCACAAACAAAGGGCAGCCTATGCCCCGACTATTATGACTGTGCACGTGTGCGTACATGCGCACCACCTTAAAAAAAAAAAAAAAGCTTGCCCGTGGAGTAGAAGATCCACTCTCCACAATCTTGTCCCCCCCCCCAGATTAAGGGAATGCACCGAGTAAAGAATGTGTGATGACCTCTGCTGCCACAGAGCCAAACTTCCAGCCCCGGACGCCACAAAAGGCAAGAAGGTAATTAAGTTTGAAAGAACAGAAGCACTGCCACAAACAATGCACCAGTGTCCATGGGGAGGAATTGGAAGGGTCGGGGGGGAGTGTTGGTGTGTGCATATATGAGTGTGCATGTGGGGGGCAAAATCCATTAACATTCAGTGGCTGGGTAGGAAAGAGGAAGGAGGGCAAAGGGGAACCAAGGATGGCATTCTCTCTCTTTCTGTGCTTCTCCCTGTCTTTCTCTATCACAGCACGACTGGTCTGTTCAGTCTTTTTATCTATCCCTCGTCTATTTATTTGCTCTCAATCGCCTACACATCTACTTTGGAGCCCCCCCCCCTTCCTTCCCCAATTCCCCTACTACAGTGCAACAGCTGTCCAATGCTCTTTTTGGCCCCTTTGCTGTTTCTTGTTGTTGCTCCTTATGTCAGGGCTGCCCCCCTACTGACAACACACACACACACAGACAAATGTCCTCATACACACAACCGACTTTTTTTTTATTCCAACACCAGCTCTTAATTATCTGTGTTGTGAGGTGGAGACTTTGCATACGCTGAAGCTGGAGGACAGAGCAAGCAAACACTGATACATAAACACTATCTTTGTTGGTTACCACCTGAGAGTGCTAAGAGCTAACTAGATTACCACCCTAAACACTCAAATTTATTCACATACACACACGCATCATACAAATACACAACATACACAGGGACCTTTCATCTTTTTTTTGCCACATCTCCAGCAAAGCAGTTTAACTCAATAGCAAAGAATGTAATTTTATTTACAGACTCCAAATAACCCATAACACACACACACACACACACACACACACACACACACACACACACCCAAAGAGTCACACTAAGCAAACTGTCCCTCTCCCACGAGGTTGGAGCTAAGAAAGAAGTATTCATTGCTCATGCATGTGTGTCAGTCTGTGTGTGTGTGTGTGTTTGGACAGTGGAAAGATCATGAGACATTTTTACGTCAGATGAGTGAATCAGACAAACCACTGCTAATTTCAATGAGTGATTCTTTTGAAGAAGGAAGAGGGGTGAGAATGCAAAGTTAAAATTTTTAGGATGGCAAACTAGGACAACAATAGGTTAAGAGAGCAAGAAATTACAAAATTAAATATAACATCATGTGTGTTTGTGCATGTGTTTCCACATCTACCGTCCATCCATTTTTCTACGCAATTCAGGAAAGTAAGTCACCAACTAATTGTGGTTTTGCGCGTTATGTGTTTAGTAATCTGTCTCTCTTTGTCTCTGCATCTCGCCAGAGACATGGATTAGTGCTAAAATGATGACTGCTTAATCCTTGATTTGCCTGTGCTAAATAAATATTAATCTAGCCTGCTCATCATGCTCTTGTAAGGTACAACATACACAATATGAAAGAGCTTAGCTGTTACATAAATCACAGCCTTATCTTTTGGATGAGATCACACACACACACACACACACACCTCCTTTCTGCAATAAAATGGCAAATTGAAGGGGGTGGCAGGGTGGGATTATTTGTATGAAATTAATAATTCTGCTAAATACAAAGCTTGACAAAAATCTCTAAAATGCATGTGTAGACGGAGCCACTATTATATAGCACTCCAAGAAAAACTAACAAATATCAGTCATTAGTGTTGATTTAGACCCCTCTCTATCTGTCCATGCCTCTCAGCAGGTTTGTTTAGCAAAAATACTGCTGGGAACATGAAAACCGAAAGCTACCATAGCTGGACTCACACTCACACACACGCACGCACACACACACACACACTTAAATTGACAAGGCTGTGGTGGCGCAGCGCAGAAGAGGTTAAGCAAACACTGTCCACGTCAGTCAAGGATAGCACACACTCACAGACAGACACAGAGAGCAGTCTCTGACGCAGGCATTTCACATCCACCTGGCAAATATAAATGGCTGGTTATACTGTATCAACTACCACAAGCCTCAGATTCTCTGCTTATTTTATGCTATAATAACCGTAAAACAACTTGTATGTGTAACTTATTTTAGGACTCACGAATAGCACAATATATTCCTAAAATGTTTGACTCATCAAGTTGAACAGTCTGAATTTAAAATGTGACATACTTTTCCAGCACCGCAATCAGTTGTTTTAAGAGCAGTTGTTTCAGCTGATATGGTGGAAACAACTATTAAGCATTACAAACTGATGTGGTGACTGCAGTTACTTGGTTCCAAAAGTCGATTCCTTTTTAGGAATGGAATAATTGTCACAAATGTTACCCTTTTTGGTGAAAGATCAGTATCAGCATCGAATGACCAAAAAGTATGCCGGCAGTTCAGCTAGTTAGTACATATTAGTTAATCCATGTAGTAGAGCAGTGTATTTGTTGGCAGTGTCAAATTGTAGTTATTACTCTTGCGGTGAGAACAAGTAGGGACACCTTGTCTCTCGATTGTGTCAAAGTCAGCTGATTCATGCCTGCATAACCCAGAAGAGAAAAAAAAAAAGAGAAGAGAGGAGGAGAAAAGGGAAGAGACGAGAGAAGAGGAGACATCTGCTTTTGCAGTTAATAATAAGGAGACAGAGACACCTTGCTAATTGTACAGACATTTCTCGGACATGGCGACCAAACCTTCCAGGTGTAACAATAAAGCTTAAAGTTCAAACCCCACTGTTTTCTAAAGAAGATGCTCGGCAGGACCCTAGCCCTGTTATTACATTTATAAACATAATCATAGGGCAGGTATCCTGACTGACGCCACAAGCTATGTGCCCCTTACTTAAACAGCCCTCGAGCACTTCTTTGACACGCCACAAAAAGATCATTAATGTCTTGAGCTTTTCAGCAGGAAAAATGTGCAGAACTTGCATAAGGAAGCACAGATGAAAACCCATTTGCACACACTTGTGTACAGAGATGGGAGCGGGATGTGTGGAAAGAAACACAAATGCACATACCTTTTAGCTTTCCAAAGCTAGAATACTCATGACAGGTCTAATTTCTGGACCCGGGGAATTACTAATTAACTTAAGCTTTTGGCTCTCTATTTAATTAGAGAGGTCTCCAAATGAACTTTAGACCAAAGCCATTTGCTTTTTAAACAAACCCCCTTTTTCTGACAGCTGTTGTGAGTTTGCCCTCTTCTCATAAAAACCACAAGGAAAGCACAGTTGTTATTTATGCCATCATAGGCTCTTTTTCTGGTTACCGTGGGAGAGAAGAAAGAGAATTGGAAGGGGTGGGGGGGGTGAGCAATGTAGTTGAAAAGTGCACATTTTAATTGGATTTTACTACAAACAAACAACTGTCAGATGTAATTAGTGTGGTTTTCAATTAGCACCACAATATTCCTTTATCAAATAAACACCATGTCACGCAAATCCAGAGCCAGCCCGCAGAGAGGGAATCAAGATGGACCCATTACCTTACTGTTCGCTGCAGGAAATAACCACCATTAGGTATAAGTGATATGACTTACTTATTAAAATACAACATTTAACGTAGAGGAATTTTCTGTGTAGTTGCTGATAAATTAAAAACATGAAATTAATGCCTCTTTGTTTCTGCTTGTCCCCTTCTAAATATATGCAGTGTGTGTGTGTGTGTTGCCCTTAATGTGACAACCGAGGTACTATTGAGGTCAGTGACAAGGCAGCTGAAGGCCAGAGTCAGCAGTATCCCCCCCACACACACTTTCTCTCCAATAGACATCTGAACACACCAATTATGGCCTGTTCAAACAGATGGAGTATGAAGTATCTTGTTTTTTTAAAATCATACATATTATATAATGGAAGGGGCAATGCAGACATTGCACTAGTGTTACAATAAAAGCTCTCCCTTTACTTTTACAAGAATACAAAAAAAAAAAATTGCAAAGTCTCCAAATAGACAAAAAGAACAGCAAATCATCCATCACCACATTGTGACACTTGTTTAGGTATTAAGTTAAGGAAGAGGCCCATTCACCAGCCATACTTTGCTTTTTTAACAACTCCTCCGAAGCCTTCCTATATCTACTCATCTCAGCTGCGATGAAACACGGCAAAAGTTCCCTCTTTATTTAGTCTAGGGGCAGAGAACTGATACATCAGTGAATCTGCTGACAAAACCGACCCTGTTAATACCTACAATTTCATATACAAGAACATTCCTGTGCCTGTTCTGCTCTTCTTCTTACTGTCAGAAAGAGGGTTCGTTTTTTTTTTTTTTTTTTTTTTTGGTAAAAGCAAATAATTAAAGATTATTCCATGGCTGGTGCCAGGTCAGAAAAACAACCAGGTTTTTAGAGGGATTGTGCTGGCTGGAGTCACCTCAAGGGAGCTGGTGAGACACGTTTGCTTGCCTGTATTAGGTGATACTGAGACCTACACTGAAGGGCGAAAAAGAACTTCACATATCCCTAAGTTGAAAAATAGTACAAAGAAATATTAATTTTATTGTGGCTGCATCAATGAGTATGTCAACACCTGCAGATTATACTTTAAGTAACATTTCAGTATAATTGGAAAGGTCTCAGCTCGAGTCAGATTCTTTGGTAAATTCATCTCATCTCTCATTACACTGTTTAAGCCCACAAGTCATGCATAATTAAATACCCACTTATTCCCTGACGAGCACTGCCAGTGGCCTTGATATCCACATGCTATTACCTTCAGGAATACTACATGCCAATCATGTTTTGTACATGGAATATGCATGCAAACAGAGGCACACGCAGATGCTGACACATATAACAAACAATAGACAATATTTCCCAATAAGAAAATAAGGTGATTCGATGGTGTTTAAAAATATTATAAATGTTATTTATTCTGCAGTGGAACATTTAAAAAAATATATTTTAATTATGTACAGTAACACGATTTTTCCTTAAGGAGTACCAATATGCATAAATCCTGTGACTAGGTGAGGAAGAGACTGTATCATTTGTCATAAGACATCTTGTGCTATTGTGGTGTAGCTTTTCTCCTGGAGAAACTTAGTCAGAAATCAACTTTTTTCCCCTCTTCTCTCAGGGCTTGTCTTTTCAACTTCTGTTTGGATGAGGTAGTTGCACATATTTTTCTGGTTTTGTTTTTACCTCGCCAGGTTTTTCAGCTATGAAAATACTTCTGAGAGCAATCAATAAAATGTAGCATGTAACCTTTTGTACTGTGCATTATTTCGCTGGTAAGTACAAGGGGGACAAACCTTTTTAAAACAAAAGGCTGCCGAATGCTTTGTTGAATATGAACGTTGAGGACTTTGAGGCACTCACATGGACCTGGAGGGCTGAGAAAGTGTCCTTCACAATGACTTCACAAAGGAGCACAGAGGACACTCGGTGTCGCATTCTGAAAGGTGACTGCAACTTCAAGTCTGAACTGATGTACGTAAATGTACAGCAAACGTTCAGAAACATCAATGAGGCGGCACATATTCTTTGAATTTTAAATGTCCACTCACTGTGCTAATAATTCACCTCACTACCTGACTGCCAATGCCTGTCAATAGAACAAACGTCCAGCGATGCAAATAAAAGATGAGAGAAAAAAGAAACGCAGAATATGAGACGGAGACACTAACAGGAATACACAGAGAAAGCTAATCTTTGAGACAAGAGAGACAGAGAGAGGCTTCATTTGACCTAAACCTGAGAATCTCAGCCACCCCCGGGGCCCACAGGACCTCAGATCAAATAGAATGAGTCCTCGAACACACGGCCCTGATTGTTCTTTCCCCACCCTGTGAAATCCCCCCACTTCCACTTTGAAATGAAAAGAATAAACATATTATTCTAAATGAAATACCCAGACCCATGTTTTTCCATGGCTAATATCCTGTACGAGATGGCTGATGCAAAATAGGCAGGAGAGCCTGAGAACGGGACGGCGCACAGAGGGAAGAGAAAAATCCCCCTTTTGCTATTTTCCCTTAAGAGACTGATGAAGGCCTGGCAAGATGAGGAAGAGAGAGACAGACACAGAGACATGAGAGAGGGGGGGGGAGAGAGAGAGAGTGAAAGAGGGTAACGCAATGCCGACTGGCGCTGGACCAACAGCAACAAAAACATTTAGATAACCGTGCTCAATAATGAATGATTTCAATGAGGACAAAAATTACATTTCCTACAGATAACATGCCCCCTTCCCATAACAGAGCCAATACAGCTTCGAAACCACGTCACGCTCGACAGTGGAGCGCTGGAGTGTTATGTTAGCGGAGGTATACGGCAACTACATTCGTATCTTTTTACCGCTGTCAGAGACAGTATGGTACCGGTTGTAGGAAGATAGAGTTGGCAGAGCTGAGAGACGTGGAAAATATAGAGGCTGTATGACAATTGACTAGCTTCACTGGAAAAGCAACAAATCACTCCTCAGTCGACTCAGCCTGAGCTATAACACTACCAGTGGCACAGCTCAAACGATTACCGATCTGCAATACACACTACAAGGGCCACTCAAAATAACACTCCACATACACATAACCAAGGATCACTGCAGTGCACTTGATCCTCACAGGTGGTGCGGGTCACAGTTAGAACGCTATCCCCACCTTTCCCATCCACTAAGCACTCACTTCCTTTCATGCCAAAGTCTGTCAAGTTGCTTGAGAGCAAAGAGGCAAGAAAAGAGGATATATAGCATGGAAAGGAGGCAGAGAAAGAGAGAGGGACTCTTTGTCCTCCTCCACTCAGCTCCAGCGTGTTTCTTCCTCGGGTCTGGCCGGAATTAGCATATGAAAGACGAGGGAAGGCGTGCAAAAGGTCAAAGAAAGAGGATCCTGTCCAATGAGAGACAACAAAAACAGGCCACACCGGCCTTTGTGGCATTCATGTTCTTCACCACCCAACCTCACACCCCTCCTGCAACCCTGGATCATTTCCATACGCCAGATGCAATAGCAATGATGACGGTTGATCATAAATTACTCACAAAGTCGAGTCGGGTCATATGGAAGTCACGGTGGCAATTTTAGGCTGCGTCACCACTCCGGTGCCCCCTCCTAGCGCTACCACCAAAGCTTACGCACACGCAGGCATTCACATAAAAACACACCTGCCTCACAGCGCCACAGTTCCCTCTACTCAGACAATATCCAGCCAAATCCTTGGCAAACATCTCAATAAAGGAAAATGTAAGTACAGTATAGTTTGATTTGATCCATGAAAGCCGCTCCCTTCCTTCCATGTAAATGCTACCTGAGCCACATCCATCCACTACATAATTGCACACTCCAGTGCTTTAGGGATGCAGTTTACTGTATACATGGAGGCTTAGGAACCCGGAGCTCGCCAGGCTCCACAGTTACTTTATTATCATACATATTGCCTCGCGTCGTAGCTTACGTCTGCTGGCACCCGAACAAACAACCAAAAACACTGGCCTGGTGTTTCCGGGGTCCTCTCCAGCAAACACAAGTCCTCCACCGGCAGCAGCGGCCAGAGACAGAGGGACTGGAGGGGAGAGAGGGAAGAGAGGGAGGGCGAGAGAGAAGAGGGGTAGAGCATTTCATCTCTCTTTCATCTCTGTCACCCAGTCAAGCGTTCAATGCTCCATTCAGCGCCTGCCCAGCATTATGCAAAATAATGCTAATCCCCTTTCCCGTGCTTCCACACTTGTATAAACCGCCGTTCCTGCCTCTGAAAAGCAATTATATCAGTTTACGTTCCTGTCAAAAAACAGGATTAGCATGCAAGTACTAGTAGCACCATCCAGGCCCAGTCTCTATCCACCTTTGGCTACTGGGAAGCACAGAACATTAAATGTTTGTCCCCCCCCATCCCCAACAAAAAAAAAGTCCCGCTGCTTGGTTGGGGGTAGCTATAAAGATGTGTTGTAATTAGATATGTGCATGGAGTGAAAAGAGGGGCTGAAAGTTACAAAGGCAAAACTCCTTGTGTTGCTTTTTTAAGTCCACGCTTTTCTTTGCCACAATCTCAGCCTTGTACAATAATCAAAACCAAATTCAGCTGTGTCGCTACGCAGGGCCATAGCAGTGTCACTCAGAGTCTCAGGCACGCTTCACAGACAGCAGTGTACACATGTGACACGCACAGACTGACACACGACACACAACTGAACTGTTGTCGTCCTCGTCGCCACATTGTCGCCACATGTGCACAAGCTCGCCAGTGCAGGAGCGCACATGCAAACACACACACTGGGCAGACGAGGAAAAAATGGGATGAGTATTTTTGAATATGCAAATGCTCACACAAGTGGAGCGTGTGTAAATAGGAGTCATTGTGAGCTGGTTTAATCTATACAGTCGGGCCTCTCTCTCTCTCTCTCTCTCTCTCTGCCCCTCTCACATTTTAGGGGGAGAAGGACGGACACCCATCCCGACTTACGACAGATCGGGGGACATTAGTCAGCACAATTAACCAGGTCGTCATGGTGACTAATGAAATTTGGCAAAGTGGCCAGCCAGAGCCTTAAATGAGCTAACTGGTTATGTGCTAGCATGGAGGGCTGGCTGGCTGGCTGCCTTACACACACCCATTATTCTCTTTTCCGTCGTGGTGGTACAATGGAGTCACTTGTGTCTCAGCCGATACCCACCGGCGGTACAAGCTCTCCGCCTGACAATTTGCATATGTTAATATAATTAAGTGCTAATTACACTAAAGCTCGCATATTCACAAGCACCTCCCCGGGAGCTACGGAGGGGCTTGATCTCGTTCCAAGTCTTTAACCCTCCTCTGCTTCTCGTTCAGTGTGTGTGATAGAGAAAAAGTGTGTGTTGGCGGTGGTGCCCCAGGGCTGACGCAGGAAGCCCCCCTCTTTGAGACATAATGCTATGCTGCTGCGGACTTCTTAGCTTCTCCCCCTACAGGCCTCTCTAATCCTGGAGACCCTGACACTACTACTGCAGACCATCAAGCCTCTCAGACACGTGCACACACACAGACACACGGTGCATAACCAAGTGAATATCACACCATTATCTTTAAAATATTCAGCTGTTAGATAGCTCTTTGCAACAAAAGCTACCTACTTTGAGCAATTACATAATACATGTTGCATAAAACACTACCTGAAAAACGGAAGGAGTGTGAAAAAGTCTTCAAAAGACAAGTTGGTCCATCAGAATCCGATACCACAGGTGCAAAAAATAAACGCTGTTATAAAATAAACTGCTCCAACTTGGAAACTCTTACATAAAGAATTCATTTTTACTTTATTAATCCAACCACTGATCATCTTTTTTCAGGACAATGCCAGAAACGTTCACTACTGAATCTCCTCAAAGCTGGTGAGCAGAATGATAGGAGTTATTTGAGTCATCCGCAAAAGACAAAAAATCTACATGATTCCCCTCGGTGAATATGCGTGTAGGGATGTGAGAGTGTGTGCATGACTGCTGTTTTGATAATGGAGGACAGGCGGTTGTGCTTTTCACATCGTAATGGCCGTGAATTAGGGAGGAAGCCAAGCGGTCGTGCTACAATTAGAGTTCTTTTGTGCCTCTTCCTCTGTCGCTTTCTCCCTCTCTCTTCTTGTTTTCACTCGCTGACACTCTCCCTATCAAGAGTACGTTAAAACAGTCCACTCTGCTCTGCTGCAAAGGCTGAACTGGGGGGGGGGGGGGTGATCGGGGGAAATTCACACTGTGCTGTTGCTGGACACGCACATACACATGCATGCACACATGCAGCAGATGGTACAGGAAGGAGGATTAAATAAACACACATGCACAGACGCACACCTATTGGCAGACAGACGCCTCTATGTGCACTGTCCCTTAATGAATGTCTATAGGGAGTCAAAAGGGTCCAAGCTCATTTAGTTGACTCTCAATGAGATGCAGCATTATGACTATGGTAATACACTCCTCCCTTCCCCAATAATCATACACAGGTCATTGTGTCAGAGTGATTCATTTCTATCACACACATACGCCAGATGTTATTATGCAGGAAAGTAAATCTCCCCAATGGATGTCGATGGGCTTCTATACAAAAAAAAAAGGCAAAAAACTGAGACGAAAAAGAAGAAAAATATATTGTTACAGCCGAGCCTAGTAAGCTACAGTACACTGTTCGCTCAAGCGTGGTGGCTGGAAATGCAGGTTTGGATGTACGTGTGTGTGTACGTGTGTGTCTTTGAGGGGGGAGCTCCCCTTCGCTAATACCTGCTACTCGGATTACCACAGCGTCTTAAGTATTCAACCGAACTCATATTTTCCCTTTCTGCCGTTTTAGCCAAATTGACTGTCTTTTACACTGTAAAGCAGTGATATAGCCCTCCTTACTAAGGGCCTATGGGGGAATCCACGAAGAAGAACATTAAAATGCAGCGATAGCCTTGTTGCAAAGCTCCTCTCTATTTCTTTCTCGCTCCCTCTCTCTTTCTGCAGCAAAGGCTTCTAAATCATCCAGCCTCCTCTATTAGACAGGAGACTTATTGAGGTAGAAACCATAAAAAATGAAGAAGGGAAATTTAATCCCTGAAATATTGATTTGCACATTAATATCAGATAGGCAGAGGGCAATCTAGCCGGGTGGAAATGACACATTGTCGACCCCTAGGAGAGGCCCGAGCCAATCTTCTAGCTGCATGTGTCTTGGGCCCAGGAGTTATAGGACAGACTCAGCCCCTGTCTCCCTTTCTCTCTCCCTCTCCCTCTCCCACCCTCTCCACCTCCAAGTACCCTCTCATCTTCTCGTGGCCCCCCAACTCCACCCCCCACCCACCCACCTCCATCCGCACCCTTAATTAAGGCTGCAATGCCGAAAATGCATTAGCTTTTAATAATCAAGAAGCATTTTCAAGGCAACAGCTATTGTCCTCGCAGGGTTGTCTGCGTCTCTCTTACACTATATGTTTTATTTTTTTAATCCCTCCCCTCGACTGCTACGGGTAAAATGAACATCACAAGCTGCTTAACTAACATGTATAGATATACACACCCAGCCTTTGATTGTGCTAAGATACTGAACAGAAAAACAAAAACAAGGGGCCTGGGCTTCTGCAAATATAAACCTCAAAAATTCCTTCATTTGCACGACAGGAAAAATAAGAGATTCTGTTTTTTTAGAGTGAGACAACACCATCATTAACTGATGAAATTCACTGTAATTAGACAAGGATCGTGTCCTCTCAAAATTCAACTTTTGTGATTTTTTTTATTAGGCCTAAGCTGTGCAATTTGTTATGAAATATAGTATTTTATGCAGATGCAATTAAATTGTCTGGCTAGACAGAAAAAAACAGTTCATTGTTTGTGAGGCCATAAAATTATCTGTTTTAGGTCGACATGTTAGAGATAGAAAAACAATATAATAATAACAACAACAATAATAAAACAATAATATTAAGAATATTACAATAATAATAATAATTCATAACTGGACTAATTTGGTTTGACACAACTAATTCTGCATCTTTGATTAAAAAGTGCTTTTGAATTTTGCATATTTAGACCTGTGCACAGCAAATAATCGAAACTGAATTAAAAGTATAAAACGTGTAGATAAATGCTTTGAAGCCAGTATTTTTTTTGAACGCGCTCTGAAATGCGTACCAAAAAATATATATATATATCCAGAAAAGCCGAGTATAAATAGTATCAGCCCTGTAAAAAGGTCGCATATCCTTTATTGGAGCAACGTTGATTTGGAGCGTTTCGTCTCTCCAGGCGCACACACTCGCTCTCTCCACCGTTACGTACCGGTGTCGGAGACTGACTGGCCCCTTGGCCCTGATGTGTTTTTTTTTTCCTCCCGTGCGATCGATGTCCCCCCTGTCACTGTCGCGTCCCAATCCGAGCCAAGTCTATCTACCTACCTCCAAAAACAAACAGCCATCCGGGCGCAAAAAAAAAAAAAAAAAAAAAAAAATCCCTTCCTGTCTGCCCAGGCGATCCTAAATGATTCCCAATCCACGGTGATCGACACCTTAACGAAGATGGCACAGCCAGCATATCTGGGATTAAAGAATATGACACTTTATACGAGGGAAATTAACGCAGATGGGGACGGAAGGTGGAAAAGGAACTTGAAGACCACGATTGGAGGCACAATTTCAAATGAGTTACCATCAGTAAATATGATCAGAGTATATGAGTTTTTGGATACGTTGTGATTTTCATAAGAAAAGCAGGAAAGCGAGGAGTTCCCCTCTGAAGGGACTCGCTGTGCTATCAGCAGCCCAGCGATCGCTCTCCCTCCTGGGTAGCGCAGCCACCCACGCCTCGGTAAAGTGCGATTACTTTTTAAGCTCCGCAGGTAAAGATGTGCGGAGCATTATCGGCAAAAGCTCGTTTCTGTGGCAAAGATCCTTTAATAGCGCGAGTTTAAGGAGGAAGACTCGGGGGTCGTGTCGGGAGACCGATCGTGTCACTTCGGCCGTGAATGCCTAGAAGGTGTAAGAAATCCGATGTGGCTTTGAGCTCTGCGGTGAATCCATATTATGTCTCGGAACGTGAAACGTGTGATGTTTTTTTGGGGCTGAAATAAAGGAGTCGGGAAGTGGAGAAAAGCCACCGAGCCGGACCCCTCGACAAGAAACGAGCTCAAAGCGGACATGTCCGAAGGATCGGACTCCTGGAAAGGCAACAACCATATCCGCGCCGCAAAGCCAACCAAGAGGCAGGACGCTCGCCTCGTCTCTAACGTGGAGTGCTCGGCGTGTCTGTCCCCCCACATTAAAAGTCAACAGCAATCCTGTAAACTTTGAAAAACGCAGGGTCTCGGACGCGATCCCCCTGCTCTAACGCCACCGACACATGCGCCTCCGAGCCTGTCACTCGCTCGTTTTATTGAAGCCAAAGCGCCGGAGTTGCACAAACATCACGATATCCGCCTTTATTCGGGACTAAAAAACACCCAGCACCTGTTCTCCAAACAGTCCCGATGTCAAAGATCCACCAGCGAGATAGATAATCGATACCCGACCCCTAAATTTAACACACGCACCCCAAACCACTCAATAAAAGTTAAAGGTAGAGGAGGAAAGGAAAAAAAAACTTACTTTCTTCCCCCTCCAAAGCCGTCACCTCCGCTTCTCTCTTTGCTCGTGGGTTTATAAAACAGTCACATCCAGCGGCTTGCGTTATTGGACAATCAAAACGGGAAAAAAAACAGGGAAACTTACAATAATCCTCCAACTTTACATTGGGAAATGGGGGTAAAATCACAAATGTCAAACGTTCAGAGAGCTATCCCTTATTTTGGTTCCGGTGGCGGTGAAACGACGTGTCGACGGGCTGCCTCGCAGTTTCTCTTGTGGACGGGGGTCGGGAAACGGAGGAAAGGAAATGAAAATCCGATATGTCTTTATTCTGCTAATTATTATCGTTTTAGCCCTGTTTAAAAAAATGGCTGATTAAGTTGAGTGCGCATGTCTTTGTGTGTCTATTTCCCGATATGCACTCTGGGAATGGGTAGAGAGACAGAGAGAGAGAGAGGGCGAATGGGAGAGAGAGAGAGAGAGAGAGAGAGAGAGAGGGAGGGAGCAAAAGAGAGGCGGAGAGGGAGGGCGAGAGAGGAGAGAAGTGTAATTAGTGAGTTGATCAACAGTCTCCACATTGCAAATGACGCGCACACGGAGCCCTGGCGGCCGCACAGGTCCATGCGCGCAGAAAAATCCTTTTGTACGGTTTCTCTCCGAGGGCCAAATCACATGCAGAACAATGGACGAGCGCTTCCTGCACAAACAGCAAACAGGCTGCACTTCGAATTACTTACAAATAGTCAGAAGTCAGTTTTTTTTTTGTGCAAAAGCAAGTTTTGCAGATGAATATTTCTCAAGTGTAGCACTGAATGCTCCACTGTTTTGCCTTAATTTTGGTTCACCGTTATAAAAGGGCTGTTTTATTATGGCCACGATGATTGAGTGTGAACTATAATAGCTTGATATTATTGATTATGACACTACAGGTGAATTGCCTTTTTTTTCTAAGAAGTGTTAAAGAAAAGAAGTGCTGCCATATAAAATAGTTTCTGTAAGGTCTTAAACAAATATGGAAATGAATGGAAAACGTCTACTTTGCGGACAACATGTTTTTGTTAGTACTAATATGTATAAAAACACAGAGAAAACGTCAGAACCATAAAGCAGTTTTGTGTCGTGCATCGGGACGGATCCGCATATACAAAACATACTATCGTTCATGTATGAAATCAAAAAAATACTTTACGTCGCACGTGTTTGATTTAGGGTTTCTTTATTATTGTATCCCCTATTTAAAATAGAGGATTTTTCCATCTGCACAGGAGGCAGTTGCATGTGATCTGCTGCACAGCTATACGGTAGGCTACACGTTCAAGTTTAAAACTCAAAACCACGAACATCACAGAAATCCGCCACATGTCGGCAAGTCTCCGCTGCCCTTTCGGGACCGCTGAGGCCCCGCGTGGTTTCAGCGGAGCCAAACTGCAAAATCCAGAACAGGGTCACACAAAATTCCCCCTCTCTATTCGAAGCTCCACTCGGCGCCGCAACGTTTGCTGTCCTTACAAGGTGCATCACACGTGTTGGCCCTTTACCCTTTCGAGGCAAAGCGTTTTCTGTGTTTCAGCCCCGGTTTCCTAACAGTGGCTTTGGGCTAAAGAAAGACTTTGGAGGGAAGTTGAAGATGGAAAAACATCGAAGCTGGGGTGGGGGGGGGGGGGTGAATTGAACAGCATGTGCTGGGGCTTGGGATGTGATGTTAAGGCTGCTGCTGGCAAGTGAACTACTAGGTCTACTTTGCAGCCACATTGACAGAAGCCTACTGCACCCGAACCGACTGGATCCTTAAGAAAGCCAAGAGTTCCGAGCCCGACTCGACCCCAGGTCTTATTATTCTGGGTTTAAAGAGGTCTCTGACAAAGGGAGGTGGGTGGGTCGAGGTGTGGAACAGAGGCGTCACTTTTCACCCGGATCCAAGGCTCCTGCTGCTCCCGCTACTGCTGCAGCTGCCTCCCTGTCCTCCAGGGGGGTTTTCTAGCCCGTCAGCCTTGGGAGGCGTCGCTCACAGACGGCTTGGAGACTCGAGTCTACTCGCTGCTGCGGCGGACACGCAAAAAAGCTCCACCGGGGCCGTGCGCTGAGCTTCCCAAAGCTGCGTGGAGTGGACTTATTTCGAATTTGCGACTTGAAGCAGCCCGAGCGGAGGACTTTTGTAGACATAAACCACCGTTATTTTTTTTCTTTTTCCATACAAGCATCTGCAGTTCTGAGAAGGGATGTACTTATTTTCCACTTTCTAGTGACTAAATTTACCCGCGCTGTTGACATTTTCAGCGGAGTTGTTTGGGTCATTTTACTTGTTTTCAACCAAAAGGGAGAAAGTACAAAGCGGATTTAGGGAACTGATATAGGCTGCCGCTTATCTTAACCTCCTGCGTTTTGTAAATCCCCCCGGTCTCCACCCTCCCTGTCTCCCTACAGACGATGCTCTTTCTCCGGAGGACCGCCTGACAATAGACCGCGTTAACTAATATTTCGCCCAATTTCCATATCAGCAGCATCCTCAATTAATTATAGATTTTTATCTGTAAACTCCGGTCTGCTGTGTGCGTGTGCGAGCGTGTGTGTGTGTGTGTGTGTGTGTGTGTGCGTGTGCGCGCCGTCGTGCGGGTATTTGTGTGTTCTTCGGCAAGTGGCACATCAGAAACCTACACCGGGGTGGCTGGAATTAAACGCTCGAAATTCCAGGGTAATTGTCAAATATTAAAGGCATCGCGTCTGTCGCGTTTTCTAACACACCTATTGACAGGTGAAAGGTAGCGCCGGACCCTCACAGCGATGCCACTACACTGGATCAATGACTTTGAATGGTCCGGAGATTATTACCATATTGGCTTGACACACTGGGAGATGCCATGGGATGGGGCCATTGTTGGCCCATCGATATATTCTCTGAACTGAAAGAATTGAAAATCTGTATTGATATTCCATTTGATGTCGATCTGCTATATTTTTGCAATAAAAAAAGCGTGTTAATTCTCTAGCCCGTTCTATTGTTTACATCAGAAAGTCACTTGGTCAGTGTTCTCTGGCTGTGCGTGCAGACTTCCACCTTGTTTGTCCTATGCGTCGGCGCCCTCGTGGGGTTGCATGGCTGACCCCTCTGCCTCAACAGGACACACACAAAAAAACACGCAAAAGCCCACAGCTCTGACCTGCAACCTGTCACAGTGACCTACTGGCCAACTTCCGTCCACAAACACATGCACAAACATCGCTTCATAAAAGCACAGAAAACGCACCGTAAAAAGTTAAGTGCAATTCTTCCAGCGATTAATAACGACCAAAATTATGATGAAAAACTTTTTCTCCAAAATGAATCATTCTTTTTAAAATATTTCCAGCATTTAAATGTGTATTTTGACCACAGTAAACACACATTCACAAATACAGAAATCATCTGAATGTAAAGTCCCTTGCAAGTCGTCGCCCGTGTTAAACTGAGGTCCAGAGTTGTAAAATCAATAAATTGCAAATAAATCTAAAAGACATAATTGTTTCTGTGATTTCAACGAAATTCATGTAAGAAAAACGTTCTTGCACACATCTGCTGAAAACATAGACTTTACCACATAGAAGTGGACAAGCACAATTTGCTCTAGCAATAAAAAGGAAAAGCAGAAAACAAATTTGACAGAAAAAAATAAGTTTTTGCTCATAGATCCTCAACATAAACTCTCACGACATTTTCACACTCAGCCCTAAAGCCATCCAACAGCGGTCCATAAATATGCAATCGTTAAAAAAAACTTACAAATTTACCTCCTCTTAGCTCTGTTAAATCCTCACAAAACATTCAAAAATATAATAAGCCATTAGGAGAGAAGATAAAATAAATGTATATGCTCGGTACCTTTGGTATAAAGCATTCCGTTTTTCTTCTTTTCTGTCTTTCTCTTGCTCAGTAGCGATCCGATAATAGCATATGGAAAGTGTTTTCAAAATGCCCAGATTTGGCACATTGTCATTGAAAAGAGAGGAGCGCAGTGATGCGGTGCTACAACAGGGGAAATGAGTTGCGGATTGGACGCAGCCCGCCTCGGTGCGGACTTATCCCACTTTAATTTAATATTCCGCAATCACACACACTTGTGATGGCATATAATTCAAGGAGAAATTCAGAGGGAAGGAAATGCTTTTGTGTGTGTGTTTTTTTACACCACTTTATTTGATTAAGGAGAGAGGCAGCACAATATTGTCTTTTTCACCCTATTTCCCTTCTTCTTTGCCCCCCCCTCCCGCCTCAGTTTTTTTATATTTTTATACATGAAGCAATGGATATTTATTTGTTTGTATTTATATCATTTATTTAAAAATCAACGTCTCCGACTTCTGCGCAACGGTGTCACACTGGAATAATCCCTAACATAAAATCGAGACCCATAAACGCTTGTTTGTAAAACACTGAACCCAAAATCAATGTATTGGGACATTTCGATCGATTATATAAACGAAAATCTATACGCAACATGAGACCGGTATCAGCCCACTCTTCCGCTCCCTTTTAAAGAGAGAGAGGGAGAGAGAGAGAGAGGGGAGGGGGGCAGAGAAGAAAAGGGAGTGCTTGGCTAAAAACGAAGACTGTCAATGCAGCACTTTGTCCCAGTCACTTACATCAGGGCTTGTCCAACATTTTCATGTGTAGGACCCCCAAATGGACTCACCTCATGCCAAGGGTCCCCTTTTAATTTAATTCTATCCCTGGGACACCCTATATGGCTTTTTGTTGTTATTGATTCAGAATTGCATTGTAAACCTGCCATACGAGTGGCGCAGACTGAAACCTTTGTCCACATAAATGTTCTCTAATTGGAATAATTTCAGGTTAATTAAATCAGTGAAATTAAACAACTCTTCATTTCGCCGAGAGGACCCCCTGCATGGCCTTGGCGGACCTTTGAGGATTCTTGAGCCCCAGTTTGGAGAACCACCACTTAGATGCCAAAGTGCTTCCAGATGCACAATGATAGTGCAAGTCCTGATGACAACAATTAGAAAAATGCCCTAATCAAACGAGGCCACACGGGATTACGTTGCATTTCAAGGGTCAAGGGGAACCGTTCCAGCCCGCCCAGCCCGCCCTCCTCCAGCACACCGAATATCACATTTCAGCATCACATAACATGCCCCAGCAACAATCAGGCTCTATAATCAAGTATGCAAATTCCCAGGGACAGTCATGGGCATCACAGCCAGTACGCACAGTCACAAGGGCTATTGCATAAATGCGTATTAATATGCAACATGATATGGAGGAGAACAAGACACGGGGGGGTGGGGCGGGGGGTGTGGAGAGGCGGAGGGACAGCGGGGTAAAATAAGGAGGTGCCAATCATGTAAAATTTACATGGGACCACAGCTGCTGAGGCTCTCGAGCAGGGGAAGAGGTGGGGTGGAACTGGAGGGACTTGAGATTATGAGGCAGGGTGGAGGTGCAGGGTGGTGGGTCCGTGCAGCCGCTGGTGCCACTCTGTTTATTTGATAAGAGCAATCGATGGCCCCTGACTGTAAAGTCTTTACCCAGATGCAGG
The DNA here is from genome assembly GCA_033026295.1 of Channa striata. Lineage (NCBI taxonomy): Eukaryota > Metazoa > Chordata > Actinopteri > Anabantiformes > Channidae > Channa > Channa striata. Next base: position 25,922,699 of record CM065169.1, on the reverse strand, counting down.
CGGGGCAGCGACCGCCGTGATATTGCTCCCGCAGAACAAGTGTTGTGGCAAGCGAGAAGGAGGAGAAGGAGTCGAAGGGAAACAAGAGAGAGGAGGACAAGGAGGAGAAGAAGGGTGACTCGGCAGACGTTGTCGCCAGCGTTTCGGGTCGCTCACGAGAGGAAATCAACACCACAAGTGCAGACGAACACACACACGCACACACACACACATCCTCCCTGCTCCCACGTGTGCCTCCCTCTCGCACAACACACACCACCAACACCACCACTGTTTCCATTCAGCCTCACCTCACCCTGCTGCCCTCCTCCCACTTGGCCCTTTGCTCCTCCGATCTTTTTCATTGTTGATCCCTCTTTAATAGACACGCGTCCGGTGAGTGTCCTCCATATATGGACAGGGGAATAAAAAAAAAAGAAAGCCCCCAAACGGCTTCTCGTGATGGCCCAAGACACATCCATCCGCCTCCAGCTCAGTTCAACGCCAAATTCTATTGATTATCACTCAGATCCGCATGTACCAATAGACCTGTGAAGGTGCTTTGAATAGGAACCGCACGAGCTGTAAAGAAGAGGAAATTAACTGACAACAACCGAAATGTTCCGAAACACCTTGAGCGGCTCTCAGATATAATTTGCCGTGATTATAGTGAAAAACTCAGCAGGAATAAATTAAAAAAACGAATCTAAAAAATGTGAATGGAACAAATGGCCTAAATTAATATATTTGTTAAATAATAATAATAATAATAATAATGACAATAATAATAACATGCGTGTTCATTGAGTTAACATTTAAATGCAATTAAAGCATGAATATTTAATGTGAAATCTAAAACAAGGCCTGTCATTAATGGCCTCATGAAAGTTAAGCCTGCTCTGCTGTATATTGCCACATGGCTTATTAAAGTTCTTTCTTCATGACAACCCTGGAGCTCGAACATGTCAATTTAGTGGTCCAAAAGGTCCTTTTAGATCACCAGGAGCCCCCGCTCTCCGTCTCTCTGGGGGACTGTCACCCCTCCACCTTTCAACCCCATCATCCATCCATCCATGCCCCCCCCCCAACACCACCCCACCCCTTCCTTTCCACTGACACTCAATGGGCCATCCCAGCACGGCAAATAACCCGGTCAGTACCGAGAAGTCACTTCTATGGCAACAGATTGACATCTCGACATCCAGGGGGAAACGTCGGGAGGTTCTCCCAGCCAGTGCCTGCGTCTGTCACTCACACAGATTTTGTTACCCGGGACTTTACATGGAACGTTACTGTGGTGCTCCACTCTTTCAGGCCCACAGTCGTGACCGTAACGCTGCGTAATTGTGGAGAACCGTTTCCTCTTTCTTCTTAAGAAACGTGGACATTTAGTGACGTCCTTTTAGTTCGATCCAGGCATCCAATAAAATTAGGCCACGGCGTAATTTTTAATTATTTACTCCCGCTGGCATGACGCTAAACGAATGGCTTTTTGTTTAAATTATTCATTATCCTATTTGGACAAAAAATTAAATTGACTACTAGTTATTGGCGTTGCAGCTCGTTCCAAAAGTCAATAGTGACCACCCAGTGCTGTCGTCAGCTGTGAGCTTGTACAGTCAGTCTCCTGCATGGATGCCATCATCTATCAAGGCAACCAAGTCAACCGGAGGCGCAATGACCACTGCATTAATGCGCACGGATTAACGGATGTGGCTCAGACAAATTGGCAACGCTTGGAGCGACAGATAGAATAAAGAAAAAGAAATAGAAAGAGGGAGAGACGCCTTTTTTTTTTTGGTTGAGATGTGCACTGACCCTGAAAGATGCTTGTTGGCTTCATCACTGTATTAGAGGAGTCCTTATGAGGGCTCTTCAACTTCCTTTTCTAGTGACCATCATTAAACCGGATGACCTGAGTTCAAGCAGTCATCTCTGCAAGCATCTACCGTGCCTAAGTGTCATTGAGCAAAGCTCTGAATCCCTCACAGCTTCAGACGTCTGATTTGTGGGTGAGTCTGACTTCACTCACAAGTTATGGAGGTGTGAAATAAATGTTTAGCTATATTAATCAATATGGATTAACAATTTATTTTATAATAACAGAAGACAATGCACATGTAAAAAACAGTGGTTGATAATAATTGTAATAAATTGTAGAAGGTGAATTAAAATGTTTATTGTATTCTGTTTTTGGAAGTTCAAAATTTCTCTGTAAAAAACGATAGGTAAATATTAAATTATTTAATTATGAGCAGTTCCTCCTCTTACATGCAGATTTTATACTTGCAAGTTTAAGTCCAATCTTACAACCCAGATTAAGATGGATTATATTTCAGAGAGCAAGAGAGAAATTACTTGGTATTGTAAGACAAAGTCAATATTATTTTTATGGAAAAATCCCATAACTTGAACTAATTCATAATCAAACAAGCTGTGGCCAAGCAACACACACACACACACACACACACAAAATACAAACACAGACTCTGTTATGTTTTCAATTTGGGTTGAAATGTAGACATTTTCCCTTGGTTGCATAACTGCCATCCATATCGCCCCTCCCTTCAATTAAATGCTATTTCTCCCAAACAAAATGTCAGATTCATTCCACACAGGGTAGTTCAACAGTGATTTGTTCTGAAAGCTATGTGTCTTTCTCTGAGATGGTGTGTTCATTTGCGCGCGAGCCTGTGTATGCGTGTTTGTCTGTTTGTGTGTCCTGACCTCAATTCTAACTGGGTTCACAAAGGGATGGAGAAAAGGTGCCTAAAAATGCATTTAATTCACAATCAGCCCAGCTGAGCTGAGAGTGACAAATCCTTTTAGAATGCCCCACAGTGAGATGTGAGATTATGAAACATAAACACACACACACACACATATGCATACATGCATGCATGCATGGAACGGTGCAAACTACACACGTGGATGGACACACAAAGGAGAAGGTAAAATGCAATCAACTGTGAAATTCCAAAATGAATTCTCCTGCAAAATTATGTTCATTGAAAAAAATATTTTTAAGATATGGCCTGAAAACTGAAAATACCAAACACATTTTTACACAGTGAAATGGAAAAATAAAACAAATTAACCTAAAATATTCTGTGCAGTTTGTCACGACGAAGATGGTATTTATGATGTTGTTAATTCAAGAGACGTGGAAGGATAATAAAGGTAAAAATGTTTAACCATATGCTATCTTTGCATAGATGTCCTTTAGCAGCTCAGTGAAAAAAAAATAAATCAAAATACCAGACCAACTTATTTGATAATGAAAAAATACATTGTGTAAAAAAAAGATTTTTCACTTGACCACCTGACAATTTATTAAAAGGAACGAAAGCGCCGAGCTGCACTCATTCATCTTCGCACACATTCGTACACACACCAGCACATGAACTATCCACTCAAGTCCAGTGGCTCAGATAGATTCCAAGATGGCCGTGCACCTGTCATGGAGGTGGATTGTCCTGATTATGTATGGAGATCACCTCAAGGCCTCTGTAAGCCATGAAGAGCGTACACACCTTAAGTTGCTGGTTCAACACCGGTCAAAACCCTGTCAAAACCGCTGACTGCCCCTTAGAAAGAAAGGATAAACCCTAACACTGTCTCCTCTCTCCCTCTCTCGCACTTCCTTTCTCTTTCTCTCCATTGCCCTCTCTGTCTCTCTTTCTCCCTCTCTCTCTCGCCCCCTCTCTCACATCAGAAGCGCTGAAATGCACCCCAGGGCCAAATCGCACAGAACAACCCCTCTGAGCCAGAGAAAAAAGCTGGAATCCGTTTGCCCTGATATTTCACCAGCACCAGCCAGGAGCGAGGGGAGAGAGAAAGGGAGAGAGAGAGGGAGAGAGAGGGGAAAAGAGACTGGGGCAGAGAAAAAGGGATAGATGGGAAAACGGCAGACCAGGGTTGTATTTATTGGGGGTGTGAGTGCCGCGCTGTAGGCTGTGGGATGGTTGGGAGAGTGCAAGGTGTTGCTGTTAGGTGTGGTTGGGTTTACTGAAAGGTATAAGCATGCATAGATAGGATGGTGGAGGAAAAAAAGAGGGAGAGATGGAAGAATTGGTCATGCGCAAGGTAAGAGAGAGGCTTTGTTTGATTGTATGTGGGAGAGGGGGTGAGGTGGGGATGAGGGGATGGGAGGGAGGGGGCTGAAGCTGTCGTCTGTGGGGTTATTATTATTGCAGGCAATCTTTGTGTATGTGTGTGTGTGTGTGTGTGTGTGTGTGTGGGAGAGAAGGAGAGATGAGGAGATATGAGATTCAGCTGCAGGGTCATTATTTTTTTCTGACGCATGTCATGAGGCTAACTGAAGGCTCAAAGTCGTACCCTTTCTGACGTCACTGATTGTGCAGGCTCGTTTACATACTCAACAAGGATTTGGCGACACAGGTACCAGCTGAAGCATTGATTAGTGTGTTTTCGCCGCCTATTGATTGATTCGAGTGTGGGGTCCTGGCTCAAATACAGTATGTGACATCCGGTGCACAAATGGACAAGTATAAACACGCCAACACAAGCAGGCCTCGCTGATTAACATCTCTCCCACTATCTCAATAATAACAGACTGCCTTGGCAGTGTAGTAGGAGATGCGATAAGGAAAAAAGGGCAAAAAGTATAAAAGGATATAACGTTTAAATGAAATAGAGACTGGGAGAGGCGAGTAGTTTTTTAGTCATTTCACCCATTTTAATAGGAGGACGGTTAATGGGCCCTTTTTTTATCGGGCACAGGCATCAATCAAGAGGTGTCAGGCAGCTGCTGAATCTGGGCTGTGGTCCTCTTCACAAATGACTGATTAGCAAGCCAAAATCACCAGATCCATCTTCTGACGGTCACTTTTATTACAGTCATTTTTAAAGTGACAGCAACCTGCCTTGTCTCACAACACTGGCCACCGCATATATATTCTCATCTTCTCTCCCCCTCTCCCTTCCCCTCTCTGCATCCGTCTTCCTCTCTCATTCTCATTCGTTCTGTCGCTGAGTATTTGGTCAGTCTCTCTCTCCTGTTGTTTTTTTTTACTCCCCCTCTATCCTTTGCCTCACCCCCCCCCCTTTTTTTTTAACTACTTTTGTCTGATTTTCTCTTTGTTTCCATCCAATCCCTCCAAACCCCCTGTTGATGCTACACTTATTCTCTCACTCTGCTGGGCAGGTTGAGGGGATGCAGGGTCAGGGAGGTGTGGAGAGAGACAGGGGAAAGAAGGGAAAGAGAAGAGAAATAAGGCCCCCTCCTCTTCCATTGTCTGAAGGGTGTGTTCTGAATCCCTATATCCTTCGCTCTCCATAGATGGCGAGAAATTCGTTTTTGCACCGGTCCCCTGCTGTCTTACACTGGAGGAGGAATTCTCCATTCCCAAGCACAAGATGAATGTAAATGAAACAGTTGCGGCGTAGTGTGTGTTGGTCACAGCTGCATTTACATGGCTGCACTATGAAGATGGCATTTTAAGAGACAGATGGGGTTACATTAAAATTGGAGGCCAGGGAGTGTTAAAATGTGCTGTTTGGGGCCATGGAGTAATAATATGTTGCTGGGAAGGGGTGTCAGGAGACTGTTTTGAGGTAGAATTTTGTTTTGGAGCTTGTCAGTCAGATTCCTCATCCTTTCCTCCCTTAGTTTACTTACAGGCTGTGTTCAAAATAAATCACTGCATCAAATAATCATCGTGCAATCATTCAAAATGGCAGCTGAGCTCTGTTTACCCAGCGGTTTGCATACATGCGTGTGTTTGTGAGTGAGTGTGGTTGCGACCAGGCTCTAAAGAGCACTCCTGTGTCTTGGCAGGAGATATGCTAATCGCAACTGACATCAATCTGAAAAACATCAGCCGAAGTAACATGTGTCTAAGATTACATTTACAACCTTCTGAGCAAAGAGGGACAGAGCGTGCACACATGCACACACACGTAAACACACAGCGAGGGAAAAGTGGGTCAGGTAAAAGAAGCAAGCGTCTTTCAGAGACAGCCTGCCATTTACGATGTCCTCAAAAAAGCAACTGATTGAACAGCTTGTCGAAACATTAAGGCTCAAATTTGAAAGCTTTGGAGTTAAAACAGGAGGTATTAGTCTATTAAACAAATGCGTCCTTTGTTTTTCACGGCATGCTTAAATACTGGAAGCTTCTAATACTGAGACACCAAAAAGCAATTACTCTTTCCTTTGTTCAGACATTTAAAGTTGAGGTTATGAGTTCCTTCCTTTGTTTTTTTAAGAAGGGGTGGAGGGAATACGTCATTTTAAAGGCTGTGATATCCATTAGAAGACAGCCTGGGTCACATTTTACATTGAAGCACCTGAACATCAGAACAACACAGGCGGGTGTAAAATATGTGTCCTGCTAAAACCCATTTGGATAAGGCCCTTAGATGTGTGTGTGTGTGTGTGTGTGTGTGTGTCTTGAGGAGGCAGATAGACAGAGAGACATATACACACACAGGGAATCATGGTAATGGTGCTAGCAGCTGCTCCTTGCTAAGTGAACACATACGACTGGAGATATACTGGATTGGTCTTCCCCTAAGCTTGGGATCAGGTCTGTGTGTATGTGTATTTAGGCATGTGTATATTTGGAAATGGAGATTGTACATTTTTGCATTATAAAGTTTAGATTTGCTCTCTGTTTCTCTCTCTCGCACATAAACACCTAAGTTTCAGAATAATGTCTCTCAAATGAAAAGCGTCAAAACCCACAAACTGTCTATGATTAGTGTCTTCCTCTCTCTCTCTCTCTCTCTCTCTCTCTCGCTCTCTCATACACACACACACACACACACTCTTTAAGTCTATCTGGAGGGCAGCGGGGCACTCAGGGGTCTGACAGTGAATTTGTCCTAAACATCCGCCAATAAAAGATTGCTGCAGTATTTTACCCTAGAAACATTTGATGACAAGCAGTAACTAGCGTGAAATTCCCCCTAGATTAAATGTCCTAGGAGTTGTATTCCCATCCGGCAAATACACACATCTGTGAGCATGTAAAACTGCGCACACACATGTGCATACACAAGCTGTAAACCTCAGTCTGGGTATAGCCCTCAGCACAGAGAAAGTGCAGGAAACAAAGATAAATCCTGAGATGTACACACACACACACACACACACACACAGTACTGACAGTAAACTGATGCACAGACATACAGTAGTCTCATGCATCCACAATGACATGTGCAGACATATATACTGTATATGTACTACATAAACACATGCACATGTTGGCGTAGAGAAACACTGACTTACTCACAATCGTTCAGGCTGGAGACACACTGGGGGGCAAATCATAGCAGGAGACTTGAAGTGTGTTTCGCTGATTACCAGTCGAGCAAATAGCAGAGAGAGCATGCTCACACTGCCACCTCCGTCCTCCTCCACGCACACACACACACACCTGTTTCTTTGTCGGTTCGTCAATGTACTTATTATAATTATTATTATAAGTTTTTCTTTTCTTCTCTTGTTTCAAATTTTCTCTTTATTTTTCCCCTTGGCTGAGGGAAGGAATTACAGTCGTCCTCACTGGTCACAGAGACCACAATGGGTCTCACAACACAAAACTAATCAGTTAGGGTAACGGTGAAGTCAAGAGGGGGTGTTTTTACAAAATGATTATTGGTGTGTTTGGATGAAAGACATCACCTGCATTTAAATCTGCCTGATTATTAAAGTAAAATTTCTTAAATTGCTCTGATTATATTTTGTTGCTGGTTATGAGTAACTGTGCAGGGCAACTGTGACTGTAACAGGAAAGATTAAAAAAATGAAAGCAAAGCAGAGTGCTCTATAAGTTTTTGCAGAACCATAGAATGGTTTCCTGGGACATCTCGATGGACTGCTCCCATGTGCAAGTTTATTGTTATGTGACAAGTGATAAAACATGTAAAAATTGTTTATTTTTCACCTAATTTAGCTTTAATTATTTTCAAAATTATGCATAGAAATAATTAAAAAATGTTTGTAGTTTGAGATGTCATGTAGAAAATTTAACTTAATCTTAACTTAACTTTAATTTAATATTTCTATTAAGATTATACTCTATGGAAATCCAGCAATTTGGCACTAACTTTGCATTTCGACCATCTGTCCTTAAAACTACGCTTTATTAGGAGTAAACTACAAACACAAAGATGCCTTTTTATAAAAATAATAGTTGCAATTGGATAATGTTTTCTATTAACATATTGAGGTAACGGTTAAGGTTAGGAAAGAAAGATTAATCTTGCTTAATAGACACTTCACATACAGAAATTTACTAAACTTGAAAGAAAACCACAATCTTAAACCTTCACCAAAGGGCTTGTGTTGCCTTAACACAACCACATAGGTTTACAGGAGTCTGGAGTCCAGCACTGGTCTTGTGGTCTAACAGTCCTGTGCTTTGTACACCCACCGTCCCGCCCAACCACCTCCTTGTGACTCACCACTGGTTAATTTAATAAATTGTATTAATTTATTCAAATATGTTGCATCATAATAGGATTACTATTGCTACCAAAACACAATTACATTTGCACTTTAGTTTCATAGGGATGTAATTTTTAGGAGACAGTGTTGTGCATTCTTCAGTGGTCCACTTAGAGTCACCAGGCCATGTGAATTGAATAACCTATACTTAAAAATAATTCAATTCTGAACCTCATCCCACAACTTGCTGCATGCTCTCCGTTTCTCTTCTTTCTGTCGATCGCTGACTCTCTGCCACATTATTTAAAAAACATATGAGTGTAACACTTTTATAACTCAGTATTGTATTATTTTAAATTTGATGCCGTCACTAAATAAATCATAAAAGCCATACTTGTTTTTAACATTTTAAACGACACATCATTTAAAATTTGAATAGTTAAAGTGCAATAGAGCAGCTATTTCAGCCTAGTTTAGACCTCAGCCACATCAACAAACAGAACATAAAGCACGGTGAATGTTCATTTGAAAATCAAGCACATCAAGCCAATTTCATACACTTCAGTATGTAATGCCACCTGGTTCTTATGCAAGGCTTCCTGCTGTTTTCATGCAGGGAAAAATCGAGGCGTAGTATGAGGAGGTCAGGCAGAGGTAAATCTAAATAAAGTTTCTAACTGGGCTTCTTTACAAGCCTTAGTTAGAGATATTGATTCAGCCATAAAAAAGCAACATTCTGCTTAGCAAAGAGAAAGTTACAGTTTATAGCTTATATGTTCATATCATCTCCTGCAAGTGTTTCCCTCACCGCAGATATCTGCTATAATTACATTAGACTTATGACCTTTCACAAGAAGCAGAAAAGGGGGGAAAAAAAAAGCCTTGAACATCTTAATTCAATCCGTTTCAAACAAGAGAGGCCGATTTGGGGAAAAAGGGAGGAGGCTCCACACATAACATATTACAAGAAGAGCGGTGCCAGCTAAAGCAGTACCCTGTTTTTTATTTTCACTTCATATTCTTCAATGAAAGGTCCTTTTGTTGTCTACTGGCTGATTGACTGTAATGAGAAACATTCCATTGTACAGAGCGTTGGTTTTACAAACTGAACTTTGTGTTCCTCTTACTTGTTTTCAAATTAGATTCAAAAAAGGGAACGCTGCGGTAGAGGCAGGACCCGGCCGTTTGGGATCACAACAAACATGACATCCACATGCACACAAGCGCTCCTAAGTCATTCATACATACTCGCACACAATGCTTTAATCCCTTATCCTTTACACTCCAAACTGTGTTATCAGCTGTAAAGAGAATTCAAAAAGCATGTCTATGACAGAGAAGGAGGAAAGGCAATATTTAGAGGAGGATGGGACAGACATGGGGGATGAGAGGACAGGATAAAGGATTTTGTTCTTACTATGCAACAGTATTCAACTTGATACTCTCACAGCATTAAGCATGGCTCAGTTATAAGTTTGTATGTGTGTGCGCGCGCCCGGTATCGACAAATTCAGTCCTTGATCTGTGAAGAGGAGGTGATGGTGTCTTAAGAGTTAGTTGTGCACAAATTGTGTAGATTTAGTCACTGGAAACAATCACGCAGTGTGTCTGTGTGTGTGTGTGTGTGTGTGTTTGTGTGTGTGGATGGAGCAAGTGAAAGCAATTCCTCAGAATAACCGGTGAGTTGGACTACCTGCTGGCATGAGCTAAGCTGTAGATCGATAACAAGTGTTAGTGCGTGTGCGTCTGTATATGTGAAAGTGTTTGTCGTATGTTTATTTGTGTGTGGGTGGGTGGGTGGGTGGGTGTGGGTGTGGGTGTGCATATGTGTGTGCTGAGGCATCATACAGTTACTGGAACACTTACTATATTTGGCTCCCTCGACGCAACATCAGTTTTTATGAAAGCAATCCATCTGAATCGCAGCAATAAATTTCCATCAGCCGACAATGTCTTAAGTGAAACTAACAAGTGTTTCGAAATTCTTTATAAAATTACATCTGGGCTAGAACAGATTAGATGTTAGAAACATTTAGGTCAATAATACAGTTTAGACAACACATCGGATCAATACACACACACACACACACACACACACATACACAGATTCAGTTGCCATGGTATCTGAATGCTTTTTGCATGTTCCTGTCACATTTGTGACATGTGTGTCATGTGCTGAAAAGCACGGTGACCCAAGCAGCCAGCCGCCTTTCCTCAGGGGCGACGTCCATTACGCTCTAACAACAGGGACAGCCAGCGTCAGAGGCCCGGTTCAACCTAAAACACTCTCTGACAGCCTCTCTGGCACTCGTCTGCATGCTGCCGCTGTTCCGGGATCACCAAGATTTCTAGAGGGATTTCAACATATGTTTGAATTTCCACAGCATATTTTCGATAGGTGTTGTGGGTGCAGTGTTCATGAAACATGCAGAAGGCCCTGGAAACCTTCAACCTATTAGCCTTTAGTTTCTGCTGGCTTCTGCCAAGCTTAGCCGCAGGCAAATAAAATGCACAGTCATGTGATATTATAGAATATATTATGGAGTGTTAGGCTGCGATCAGATAAGACAGTGGCGTAGGCGCTGCTAGTCTGGCCAAGCCGCATGAGGTCGGGCTCTGATCCATCTCTGCTGGTTGGTCAGATCTGATCAGATGCTTAACGTAATCAATGCATCTGCCAGTGTGGCTGCATTTAGAACATTGCAGGAAGAATTTGTGGAAAATTAGCTGCCAAAATACTTTCTTTGAAAATCCCATTGCCTGCTTCTGCCCTGTGTTCTAGGTGTATGTCAAATGTCTTTTGTGCAGATAACGATTTGTTGATGCTAATTAAATGTAAATGAAGTAGGTACACATCAAAGAGCCTTTAAATTGTTGAACTCACGCATTTCCCTACAAATTGGAGCTCAGAGAAGAACCGACTACAAGGAAGAACAGGTTCTCTGACAAATGGTATAAGAGAGTCATGATGAGTTAAATGTGTGAAACAAACTATTCTAATGTGCAGCCAGGGTTTCGTGAGTGTGTGGCTGCACACTTTTCTTTTTAATTCATCAAATAATAGTTTTAGATAATTACAATGATTTTTTTTAAGAATCAGTTTTTACATACTTACAACTTTGACACAGTTTTATTTATTGTTGCGTTGTCTTATCAAAGGACATAATAAAAACGTCTTACATAAATAAAGTAATGTGCAATACATTACATTTTTAAGTAACAATCCCAAACCTGGTTGTGAATATTCATTTTAAATTTCCCTGAAAAAGCGGTCTTCAGACAGCCCACTTCCCCCTACCTGTCATTCTTCTCTACCTTGATTAAGAGTGAAGCTGGGCGTCAGCATACAGAAAGGTGTAGGTACAAAGGCTAATTACACATGGAGTTGCAGAGAGACATCGGGTATTTTTCCAGTCATTTACGGTGGAACAACATTATTTCATCTCTGCGTAACAAGGGCTGATCCACTGCTTACCTGGGAGTCATGCGGCACAGGTGCAGGTACCTGAAGTTTCCAAATACACTGTAGCTTCCTCTTTACAGCTGGTCACACAGTGTAGCTTAATAGTCAGTGGGCAAGAGGTGAAAGGGCACAGAGTGCACAACACACTGATCCTCAGCTGCGTGATCGCAATTTGTAACCAAGCACAAAACTGACAAATCAACCCAAGTAAGTTTGATTGCTGCAGCCATTTTCGAAAAACAAATCTACTTGCACTACAGAATATGACAGAGGGTAATGTTGCTTACGTGTATGTTATTTGATGCTTACTTCCTTCTAAATGTCGATAATTGTCTGTATGTCTTAAACAGTCATGGCAAAGAGACATGTGTCCCAAATACTTTCAATTTTCAACTTTTAACACTTTCAATAAGATGTATGTGTGTCCTGCAACATAGACATTAAAATTAATAAACATTTTCAAGAAATTATTTGGGAATTGTGCTGAAAAGCTCCTGATTATGGAAGGAAAACATGCCTGAACTAGTGTCCACAGTTTTACATCCCGTGCCATGAAACAATTACAACATCATTTATGTTGTAATACAACATCATTCTACTTTCAGTATAACGTTACAGTATTTCAAAGCAGCATAAAATGAAACAAGAACATGAAACAACTGTGAAAAGGATGAAGATATCTCTAACTTTATCCCCCTGATAAGTTGTGATAAGTTGTTAGTATTCTAGTGAGCATGTCTCTGAGCCGAAAGGGGGGGGGGGTAGATATGTCTAGGCTGGCACTAAACATAATCACTCGCTGAAAACAAGGAGAAAGAGTTTTGAAGCCCTTTTTGATGTAGGCAGCAGCTTGGAGTCAGTAATGAGGATGTTGATTTTGTTCTGATTATGGAATTGCTGGTCTGTTTGTTGCTATTGCTCTGCTGTGGCCCTCACTCCCGCTGAGCAACATGGACACCAACTGCCAACATGTGAATTAAAATTACTTACCATCCAATTAGTCACACTGCTCATAGCCACAGCAGAAAACGTTCAGCGCTACAAGACATCAAATTCAGAAGACTGCTTAGACTAAGACCTTACAGTTACTCACGAGATAGGTGCAACATGGGCAACTGAGATAAGGCATTAGGGAAAAGCAAGAGCAAAACATTGTCATGCTGTCATCTACTATGGGAATCACTGCATAAAAAAATATTTGGAAATTTCAGATTTATCAGAAAGTGCTTTGAAAGAATTACGTGGGGTGAAGGTGATCACATATTTTAATATCTGTATACATGTATGCATGCATTCATTTTATCTAAGATCCACAAAACTAATAACTTCAGATGATTATACACATCCACAATACTCAATTTACAATCTGCAAACTCCAAGGAGGCAAACAGCATCCCCAGTCTCTTGCAACACACTGTGAATTTCAAGATGCATTTAAAAAGCGGCAGAAACAACTCATACACCCTCAAACCCTCTTAGTAAAAATGCTAAAATCTGAGCACTCCCATTATACATAATTTAGGGGAATCTATATTCATAGAAGTGCAGGGCGTGTTGTACTCAATGGGGTAAAACGCCCCTGTGTGGCTAATGGAATGGCCTGAGTTGCGTGATTGAGTGAAATGTGCTGGAAAAATTGGGAGGAATTTTAGTGAAGATAAATAAAGAGGAGATTCTGCTTTTTACTGGGCGTCAGCATTAATGCAGCATCTCCCCAGGTGATCAACGCATTCAAATGGAGAGATGGAAAGATGGGGAGAGGAAGTGATAGGGAAGACAAAGAGAGAACGTGGATGGAGAGACACACGGGTAACCAGAGAGAGAGAGGACGCTTTAAGAAATAGCCTGCCTCAGTCCTACTCCACATGCACAAGGGCCATGGCATAGCATCTCATATATCATCATAATGTTACCATGGGAAGGTTCAAAGGAAGGGGGGAAAAATGGAGTGAAAAAATGGATCTTTGCAAATTCAAAGTCAAAATAACCAAGGGACATTATGAAGTTTCTACAGGAGATGACTTGAGAGGACCAGGCCTGTCACGTGCATTTTTCTCCTTTTTTCTCTTCCTACCTTTCATAATTTTACGTCAAATGTGAGCGGGCAGCCCTTTTTTTTTCACCTCCCACTCTCCACATCCATTACCTTTGGAGAGATGCAAAGTGAACATTTCAATTGGATTGCACTGGCCAGTTAGTGCTGCTTTGATCCCCACTCTGCTCTTTGAGGACTCCATTGTTCCTGATTTGCTGGCTTGATTTGCCTGCCTGTGGATAATGGCCAAGGAGCCGCAGGCTGGCCTTCTCCCATCAACCCATTTCTCCTTATTGTAGGTCTGAAGCTCAAAACATACATGAATTACTGTGATGTACCCTTATAGGATGGAGTCTCTTATCCTCAGACATATATACTATGTGGGTTTGGACATACTATATGTAGACAGACTTTAGCATTTAGTGGTACTCACTCAACTGAGGGACAGTTTAGACCTGTAGCAAATTTGGGTTTTAATTCCACAGATGTTCTACCCTAAATCACATCGCGCAGGTTTATTGTTGCAAAAGATCCAGTCCACCTGCTGCCATATATTTCAGGGGACGCCCCTATGGGGTGAATCAGAGCACAGGGACAAATAGCCTACAGTATATGATGGTTTAAATTGGAAGACATGTTGCCTGCACTGGTGCTTGAATGGAAGCTGGGAATACCAAGAAGTGGCAGTTACAATTTTGTTGGGCCCTTCATCTCATCCATCAAACCCAGACCCGATAAATTGGTGCAGACATGGCTTAAAGTGTGCTGCAGCTTCTTCTTCTTCATCTTTTAGATCTTTTTGTGGCTCCAGCATCACCTTTGCCACAAAAGCACAGCGATTTACATGTTGTCCTAATGCCTGCCAGATTCTTTAATAGCCGGCGCTTCTTTTAACTCGTTAAGTTCTATTTTAGTGAAGACAGCACGCCCTTTGACATCAAAACGCTGCTCTACTTTGCCAAAGAACGAGTATTATTTTATTCTTCATGATCAAAGCTACATGGCCTTTTCCTATGATATAATGTAATAACACAGGTCTCTCACATGGGATAAAAAAGGTGTTTTATGCATTTACAGGTAAGTGTAATAAGCTATTCTCTCAGCCTTAACCTTTGTTGATCATTTCTATAATCTCTTTTGACTTTTATTATTCATTGTGTGGCTGTGCAAGCACTAGGTGCAGTGCCGCTTCCACTGTGTTATTTTCTTTATTTCATTAGTCTCACACTAACACAAAAATCATAAGTTCAAATCATTTTGTTTACTTCTGTTGGACCTCCACAGGTGCAGGAATTTTACTTCATAAAATTGTACATGTACATTTATAAACACTGCTGTAATATATCATGCATGCTATATAAAAAGTAAATATTGCAGTAACCTTTTCTTATATTACAGTTCTTTCACCGACAGTCATAAAAAACAACACACCAATTCAGATTTCTGGCGCAGAGCAGTGCACAAACCAGCTGTCTGCCTTTAATATCTCTGCAGAATTATCCTGTAGGAGATCATTGACCAGCTTCACTCTCATTTACACATTTGATTGTCTGGCTGAGACTTTAAAAGAGACATTGCTGGGGCTTCACCTGTTTCTGGGTCTCCCGCACTCTGCCTTTAGATAACTACTGCAGCGCTTGTAAAGAGAGAATGCAGACAGAATTTGCTCAAGTGTCTGGTCTCCTCCCAGATACAAATGAACAATTTGTTTTCCATTTCTTTTCAAACTTTCATCTGAGCCCTTTTGCTTTGAAGTAGGGAGTGGTAAGGGAGGAGTAGGGTAGGAGGGGGGTGGGGGGGGGCAGATTGTACGATACAGTGTTTGTCTTCAAAGCATCCCGACTTGCTTACAAATGCGCTGGCGAGTACAACACCTTCAAGGTGAAATTGATAAATCTGGTGGTAAGCTCTTTCATGGTAATAATAAGCTGAATTTGTAGAAAAGGTGCATGGATTTTTTTTAGATGCAAATGTTGTCAAAAGCCACCAGGCGAAAAACTAAATTGAACTGTGCCACGTACATATAGAAGTATTTTGAAAAAGTAAAAGAAAGGTACATAATTACATTCATGAACAATATCCACCAGAGTCTGGCACAGCTTAATCAGGGCCGATACAGTGTTTTTATACTTTCTCTACTCAAAAGATCCAGTGTTTGCCCTTTGATCGTTGCCAAAGTTGGGTATCTTCAATGAATTTCACATTTCTGAAATATCCACACCGCTCCCCCTTTACATATCAAACGCATGATCTTATTGTAGTCATTCAGACAGAAACTTTCCGGAGGCACAGACTGAGCACAAACAAACAAGCCATAAAAAAAAAAAAAGAGGAAGACAAAGAGAAAAGGGAGAAAACTCATCAGTTGTCCATCTGGTGGATGACATCCTTTGTAGCCTCTCTGTCATTTCTTTCTCATCTGCTAGGATGGACAGAATCTCCTCTCTCTCTCTCTCTCTCTCTCCCTTTCTCTGGGATGACTGCTTCACTAAAGTCCCTGGAGACACCTTTTCCCTCTGTCTCTCTCACTCCTCTCTCTCTCTTCCTCTCAGTGGCTGATATTTTCCTGAAACTTTATGAATTAGTTACAACCCTTTTTTCCTTCTTCACCTCCTCTCGTACTTTCTCATCTCAGCCTGGATGCGGATTCAACACCTGCCTCTAGACAAACTGGCCGTCTCTCTGTCCATCTGTCTGTCTGCCCCCCCCCCACCTCTTTTCTCAATGTCTGCCTGGTCCAAAAGCTCCCTGGGAAAAATACAAAATGAAATTGAACCAAAAAAAAAAATTATATAGATATATTTTCAAGAAAAAAGTTACTACTCACGCATTCGTAAATGAAATGCAGCTGTGGATCGAATGGCCTCACAACTCCCCGCCGTCCGCGCCCCCCTTTCTCTTACTCCCCCTAAGATTGGGCAGACACAGGGGGTGGTGTGTATGTGTGTGTGTTCTTGTCTATGTGTGTATTTGTGTGTCCAACTCCTTTGTGACCGCTTTCCTGAACTCGAACCCTCCCTGCACAGAGGGAAATGGCGGACTATGGCAACGACGGGGCAGTTTTACAGTGCACCGGGCTGAATGTTAAACTTATATTTAATGTATGACATTTCACACAAATCATCCGGCCACAGACATGACCCTGGGGTATTCGGCAGATTGCTTTTTCAGTGCCTCAGCAACTGTGGAATTATTCGTCCCAGAGAGAGAGAGAAGGTGGGGGGAGGCCTTTGAGTTTGGCGAAATGATCGCCCTCTCACTGCTCTGGCCATCCCAGACTGGAAGCTCTCTCTTTTTTCTCTGTGATATCATGATCGCAGGACTGTGCCAAATTGAAAACATCTTGGCAGTCTGGAGGTTGTATGAAATAACCATATATTATGCGTAGTACAACACCCGATTGGATAGCAAAACAATTATGCTGTTTTGCAGTCTCAAAAGATTCCATGTGCCCCTCTCAACCCTACACTCCCTTCATTTCTATGTAAAAATCTTCAGAGGCGAGTGTGAAAATTATCTCAGATTTGTAAATTGGAGTCGGATTTTAAGCCCATACCCCATCCAAGAATCTCGTCTGATAGTAATAACTGTCTACAACAGTTTACAGCGATATGTACATACCCCAGGATGGCCATCTGTATGGATTAAGGAAAACGCTGTAAATATCTCATATTTAATTCCCCTCTGTGAGGCATTTTTGAGCCAACACAATATGGAAATAGTTGCAACCACAATAAGAGTTCATGAATACACAGTGAGGAGGGCCGAGCATCCCCAAAACACTGCAGTGCTGAAAATAAACACAGGGTTGCTTTTTGCTGCTATGGCAAGCTTTTCAAATTGCAGAAAACCATACAGAGAAATGTTGACGCTTTCTTGGCTTTCGTGACAGCTCAGCCTTGCAAAACAGTGTATTTATACCAAAGTGTTCTACAGTGGGGTTATCCATTTTATCTGAAGGGACATTTTTCAACATTTAAGTTTAGATATGAGAGGCGCGCTGTCCAGTTCATCAGCATCACTCTCGCGTTAAGGTTGGACATTGGGTGGGGAGTTTAGGAGCATTAGGGCACAGCTACCTGTCACACTGTAGGCAGAACACGCACACACACACACCTACACACACAATGCTCATCATCCACATGTCGTACATGTGTATTTATATACCGAATGAATAGAGCTGCTGTTCCTTCAAGCTTAGAATTTATACCTAAAGCAGCGTGTAAACAACTGAGATAAGAGGATTTAAATCTTTGCATCAAACCCAATTATGAATAATCATTTAGTAAAACTAACATGAGCAGTGGTGCTAACGCTTAAACATATTCTTCATAAACAAGGCCCTACAAATGTTCACAATAAATGAGCCTGTTGTGCCTTCAAGCTTAGATTTGTGTAACATGATGTATGAGTGTGTGTTCTAGGCTCAGTGCTCATGATAAACAACGGAGATAAGAGGATTTGAATGTATTGTGTCTAATTATGAAGAATCATTTAACAGAGCCACCAGCATCTGCATTGTAAACATTGCAGAATGATTTTTAAAAATTATGTATTCAGAGTTAAGTCCTCTACAAACCACACACAAACACTGTGCACAGATGCTGGTTTTACTGTAGCTGTGAGAACACTTCCCGAAAATGTAACACTCACAACTAGATGAACGACTTTGCCATTAACCTTTACTGAGAGCACCTCTAACCTCAATTCCAAAACCAAGAAGCAGCCAAAACGTCCTCACAAGTGTGGCACTGCACAAAATGTGTCCACACAACTGCAGAATAACTTGTACAAATACACAAACACTGTAATTCACAACCTCAGTCAACAGCATAATTATCAGTTCCCCTCAGGGCGTAAGGAAACCTGTTCCTAATTGGAACCCAGTTGGGACTTTACATGGATTAAAATACATGAGGCTTCTGCAACAGGGAAACACACAAATATAAAAAGACACCAGTACAATGAGTTGGCAATCTTTCCCCCAAATTTTTATTTACACTAAATCTGGCATGATCCCCGCTGTCTTGCTACACACAGGTCGAGCGCAACAACACAAGTCTCCAAAGCACAATTACGCCACTATTTTCCCCCTGTTTTGTATTCTATTTTTCTTTATTTTTGTTCCATTTCCCTGACTTAAGCTGTTGTCTAATGGACAGCATCGTGACAGAAAGGAGTTTGGTATCAGATTGAAGCCGGTTGCCCTTTTTGCCAATTTGCGAGCAGCCTCCTCTGTACTTGTAAGATGGCCAATTAGCTGACTGTCTGACAGAGGCTCTCTGACTGTGGCTATTAAAACACACACTCGTAGGTCCACGCATGCACATACGCGCAGAGGAAGAACGCAGACACCAGTTCATGTATGTGCGCACACGAACGTACACACACAGCTGAGCGCTGCCTTACATTGTCCGTCTCTATCTGCTGTTTTTGCGAGAAGCGTGCCTAGATCTCACCCCTCACCTTCTACTCACAATTAGGAAGACGCACACATGCACGTACACACACATACACACATTCCTTTTGCTCACCACCAGAAGACACTATGCTCCGTGACCTCTTTCAACCCCCCTCCCACCCCTTGCACGTTCTCTCTCCAACCTGTCCTCTTCCTCTTCCTCACCTCCTCCCAAGTCATTTCTCACAGTCCTTTTCCCTCTCCTCTTCCTCTACAGGTTAACCCTTCTCCGCTCTATCCATCATCTCATTTGCTCTTCTTTCTTTCCTCGCTCTTGCTCCTCACAAACTTTCTCCCCTTTTCCTCTCCATCTCACTCCATCCTATTTGTCTGATGCTTCTCTTCCTCTCCAGCAGCTTCTTATTTAAGCTCACCCTTAAACATCCAGTTAGAAGATTGTTAAACACACATTCAGACTTTGTTTTTTTGACCTTGCGCTACACAATTCTGGGAGCCTTATATGTGGTTGTTCAATTATATTTTAGCTTTTTATATTTTAGTACGATATAAATTTAAGTTTTACATTTTACGAAATTGCCATGAAAATCAAACCAAAAACTACTATGCAGCACAATATGAATTAATTGTATAATCATGAGTATAATTAGACTGTTCTCCCACACAAAATGACAAACTGAGCAAATGTTTCCATGTTGACAACATTGCACAGTGTCCTCCAACCTTTATTTAGTAAAAAGTACTTTAGTACATTACTTATTACAAATTAATGTGAATCCAAACCAAAACTGTTTCCAAACAAAAGTCTTAATGGGCCTAAACCAAACCTATTTTTAATTCTCTGCACCATAATTCATAATGGTCGGTATCAGAGAAATGGCACAAAATTACCTGGATTTGTTTGTGACAGCTTGTATCAACTCACACAAATATTCACATACACTGCAAAAGCATAAAAACACACAGGACATAAAACCTGCAGTATATTTGACGTAAACATCTTTCCTGTGTAATTTATAAATAATTTATGAAATAAAAAAGATTCAGAGGCAAATTGAACACTGAATGTAAATTTCACTTGTCCGATCTAACGAAGAGAAGAAATGAGCAAGAGGATGATTGAATGAAGGGCCAGACTTCTAAGACCCTATAAACTACATATGAACACACAAACGTAAACACGTATAAACCCTAGGGACCTTCCCCCCTAGAATCTCAACCTTTATGCTTCCCCCCATCCCAAGCCAAGACCACCCTTCCCCCCCTTGTCTTTGTTGTCCATCAGAGTGGTTTGTTTAAAGCCTCTGCTCCAGTCCCATCAGCCGTCTCCCTCCACGGTCAAGTTCAAGGGTCCTTTAGAAACACACGGGGTGGTTGTGCAAGGGGGCTGTGACTGAGGTCACCAGTTCCCAGGGACTTTAAATGCACACGGCATGGACACCTGCAGGCTTACATGCTTATGCACGAGCCGTATACATGGGCACACTCTCAGCCGTTCCTCACATGGAAAAATTTGTTCAGGATATTGTATATATGAATAACACAAACACGCAAAATATTGGAGAAGAATTCACAGGAGCATGCATTTCGTCAGGTTAAGAAAATAAATAAATAAAATGTACTGACACCTACACACTCATCCCGGCGCACCTGCTTCCTCAAGGTCTGTCGGTTGCAGTTAAAATGGTGGACACAACAACACGGGGCTTAGCTTTGATTCCTAATATGGAGGAAACAATTCTATTTTTCTGTGGGACCGCTGATTTTACAGGATAGAATTCACCCTCTCTCCCTTTCTCTCTCTCTTATACACACACACACACACACACACACACACACCACACCCTATCTCACTCCCTCTTTCTATTTCTCTTTGTTGATATATCTGGACATTGCTGTGTGTGTCAGCTTCACCACAAACATAGGAAGGGGGGTGGGAGCATTTGTGACACACACACACACACACACACACACACACACACAGCATGAATCCTTTTCGAAAAATAAAAACAAGAAATATCGTTGCGTCGTGCAATGAAATGAAGAAACATTGTTTAATTTAAGCATAACTTGTATAAAGACAGTAGCCTTAAAAATGCCATGTACAGTAAAGTTAATGTATTTGCATATATTTAATGCAAAATAATTCAGCAAAAAAAGAAAGTTAAGTTCCACTCTGCTAAGATTTATTTGCATTGTAAATGCAATCTGCATGTCTATCTGCAATTATTTCTAATTAATTTTCATCTAATTCTAAGGAGACTATTTTAGCCCCAGAATGAACACAAAAGAACTTCCTGCCTCAGTTCTCACACCAAAGATAATTATAAAGTTAAGAGGCTTTGCTAATTTTAAAATGCTATCTGCATGACATCAAATATACAACTTTGATCTTACTCTGTCCCTGATGGTTAAATGCCTTTAATTATATTCGAAAAATTAACTTTCTCTGAATAATTAACAGTGAGTTTTCGTCTTGTTCGTATGTAGAGTGTGTTGCATACTTTTTGCTTAATTAATTCCAGTGACAAACAAACTCCAATCTCCCAGTATATACATACTATTATACAATAGTGCCGAACACTCATCAATTGCATATCAAAACAGTGCACTCAATTTTGAATTCCCAGCGCAACGGCCTTTATGGAATATGTGCAAATAGTGCAATAGTGTTGCCATTCACTAGATAGATGAGTTGCACTTGGAGCAATTTCCTCAAATCTTTGCATAACATGAGCCATAATCCTTATACACAGTAAAAATTGCACAAAGCACACATATGACCCACATGTGTTCTTGACGATCTCATTATATTCCCCCTATAGCATATCAGCATCTCCCTTGGTGAATGTGAAAACATACAGAGAGGAATAGAAAGAGTCAGATGATTCATATTATCTTTATCACCTGGCTACAGGAGCTGGCTCACCTCCCCTCTTTCCTCCTCCCCATTATGTAAAACTATGGATTACGTTGGGTGCGCGCATGAATCCTACATTTAGAGGTGTATTTTTGTATGCATGTGTGTGTGTTTGCGGCTTTATGGCACGTGTTTGAGAGCACGGGGGGGGGGGTGTATATACATCCATGCATGTATGTATGCATCCATGCAGAGACCCCCTCCATCCCTCTCTCTTCTTCTCTCTCCATCTATCATGCATCCATAGGTCTATCAGCTTCGGGAATGAGGTGTGGAGAGAGAGGAAGGGGATATGGGTGAGAGGGGGGGGGGAAATAAATTTAGCCCCCCTACTTTAAAAATGCACATACATTTCCATACATTGAAAAGGCAGTGAGGTGCAGAAACCCTTGCTGCTGTATCCCCAATATGCAACCCCTCGTAAGAGAAAGACAGACACACACACACTGCAAACCCCAAATACAGCAAAGATGAATGTGTGTGTCCCGTTCAGTGGGTGCGGGTGAAAATCTACCCCTTGCCATATTTATCTTCATAAGAGCAGAAGGTGCATGCGTGTTTGTCTGTATACATACTGGTTGTGTGCCTGAAGTCTGTGTGTAAGTTTGTTTTTGTGCATCTGTGTGTACATAAGTTCATTTACCTCAGCTGAAGAAAGAAAGACACCAGCTACTCTCATAAAAAAACAAATCTAAAGCTTATATCATTTTTTTTAAAAGCACAACATATATTTTGTTCATTCCTCTATGAAATGAATATCGAAATATTGCAACATGCAATACAGGTAAAAGTAAGCAATTCAGTCAATAGAACATCGCAAGAGTGTGCAACTCGTAGTATCTTCGAGCTAAATTCACCGTTCTTCCTTTTTTTTATTTCCATACCAAAATGTATTTGTTGATGCATAGATCACAAATAGTTTATAGTCTATTTGCCGTCTGTCATCTAGCAAGGCTTTCAGATAGCAAAACACCCATGACCTTTCCCTAAAAAGCAGCCGAATCATCCACCCCTTGGAGATAATGACGGCCTGTCGTCAGAGAGGAGTGAGAAACACGGGTGTGGTATTATTAAGCGAGACTAGTTTGTTCAGGAGAAGTGTTTTTGGCTTTTAAAAAGTTCCATTTTGCACTCCCCAGGCGCCACATATGGGGTACCCCAGGGAGGAGTGTGTGCGTTTGTGTCCGGGGGTGTAATATTTGTGTGTACTCTAAAATATTCTGACTGAGCTGTCTAGTGGCTCACAGAGCGGGAAGATGTGTTCTGTCTCCTGCATTCAAATGTGAGCGGGTTTTGGGGAGCAAAAGTAAACAGATATGCTTGCTTGAACACACACATGAGAATGCGTGTAGGCGCACACCTGCCGTCTTGGCATGTATGCATGCATGTACACACAGCCACACACAAATGCTGCATGAATATTAGTGTAGCATATGAACACAACAAGTGTGTGCATCTGCGGTCCACCCATATTTTTACCGATCTGCCCATGCAGCTCATCACTAGAACGCCTGCTCAGCTCAGCCGCGCTGACAAACACAGCGCCGTCAGTAAGCCAGTAAGGAGAATTTCACGTGGGACCGATGTCAAGAAGCTGGACATCGCCGATGTGCCCTTTCACAGCCTGTGAAGCTGCAGTTTTATATGGCAGCATAAACAACTGCAAGTCTACGTTCTCAAATCACTGCTTAAGCTCTTCAACACGTTTCCGTATCACACCTGCGGTATACGGCCTGTAATATAAGATAGCCCAAGACAATGAGGTGTCCGGTTGCCGAGGGGGTTCGCTGACAGTGTGTTATAAAGCAGCAGGCAGTAGGGAGAGAGGTCGAGCGAAGGGTGGGATGGGGCCCTTCAAACAGAATATGACCCTTAAAAAGCCTAGCCGGCAGCGCGATCTGAATCCTCCTCGCCATATTTCCTCGTGCTCTTCCCTCTCTCTGCCCACAAACCCCCACCACCACCACCACCACCACCACCACCCGTTCCCCGCTCTCACTGCTGTCCCTCCTTCACTTCCCTCTTTCCTCACTCAATCCATTCACACACACAGATGTGTTGTCTGTCATGACCATGATGATAAATTAGCGCGGGTGCTGCTGGTGAAATAGGAGCTGGTGTCTGAGTGCAGAGGGCGATCCAGTGGACAATGCCAGGGATGAACCACTGATAGTTCAGCTGTGGCTTTATCTGGAAAAACGCTTTGGATGGGACCGTGTCGGAGTCGTATTTGCTTCCAGCACAGTAACAGTGTCACTGAATGTTACTTTATATGAAAGGTTGAATGCCCTAAAAGAATTTAAAAATACCTTTCAGTCAAAGGTTTGTATTTCTTCTTTTTTTCTTTTTTCCAAGAAATAGAAATTACATTTTAAATCTGTAATAATAATAATAATGATAGTCATGAAATGTATTTTTCAAACACTTTACTGAAAGAAAAAAGAAGTGCAGCTGTTTATATGAACACCATGCATAGGCTAGAAATAAACTATTCTTTCAAACTTTCTTGGAGTAATTTATTTTCAGACAGTGGAAGAATGTTAGAAATGCTTGAGTGCGTGTTTTTGAGCGTGCGAGCAAGTACGATCACAACCTTTGAACAATCTTTGGTTACAACAGACTGGCCTTGTCTTGTTACCTGGAGCACTACAAAATTGGTCTCATGCATGTGTGTGTGTGTTTGTGTGTGTGTTGGAGCGGCTGGAAGGGGCTGCATGCATGTGTAGCTGCTTTTTTTTTTTTTTTCTGTGTGATTCTTTTACCTGCAGGCCTCGGTTTTTGTGTGTCTGTGCTTGCGTTTCTGCGTGTGTGTACGGACAAGTGTTTCTCATGAAGGCCCATGCCGGGCAAATTAATTCTCAGAAGTTGCGTTGCGGGGGCTCTCCTTCCCTTTGAAATGGGGCATACTGCTCCCTGTAATCAATAAGTCAAGCCATCTTGGCCGCATGTTGCAACCCCCTGGCACACAGATGAAGAAGCCCAATTTACTCATCATAAATTCTGATTCCCACAATAAATATGAGAGGAGGTCCCACGGTATTAGAATATCTGGAATCTCAGGGGCGTTTGAAATGCCGACTGGCCCTTGCCTCGGCCTGGAGTTGCTTTGTTGGTTAGAATATGTGTTTTGTGTTGAATAATAATGACTTGAGGTCTGGAATATTAATTTTGGATCTAAGGGGTAAAAAAATCAAAAGGTATTTTTAAAAATAAAAATAAAAAATGTTGATGCTAGCCTTTACATTCGACGTCAAATCAAACCAATGTTCCCATAATAGGTGAAAACTTGCATCTCCGTGATTTTTGTCTACCTTTTGATAAAATTTCTCTTTCCCTTAAATCTTGGCATTTTCTAATGAGCCTCGACAGGCACCTCCAGACAAGTGGTGACGTGTGCAGGGGAAGGCATGTGACATTGGGAACATGCTAATCTAACGGACAAGCGCTGTCCCTTCTGTTTAAAGCCTCTTTGCTCAGTAGGTCCAACCACATGACAGTGACCTGGGGAGGAGAAAGTGTGGCGAAAATGTGACACACCTACAGAGGGCGGGGAGGGGGCGGCCGATTTGGTAGTTTTAAAGAGGGGATGGAAACACAAAGGACAGAGGAGCAAAAGTTTGTGTACACATTTATTATAGTTGTATTTCTTGCTGATCGCTGCATGCAATGCTACCTGTTTACAAACATAACTGTTGGCTTGTACATAACTGTGTATTTGTATGCACGGCTGCATGCAGATCTGTTCAACTGTGCATGTGTATGTCTGCATTATTATGCGCAAACATGATTTAATGCAACATGGCATCCCCAACACCAGTGGCGCTCTCTCTGTCTTCTTTTTGGCAAGGACTTCCTGCTCTCCCGAGCGGTTCCGTCAATACATGACATTTATGAGGCTCCCATGAGCCCCGGTACATGTTGCCCAGACAACTGGGACAGCCTCAACGGCATGACAACAAAGCGCCAAATACTGCGACGGCCAAACGTGAGCGGCCTGCCGCCAACGCAGCGTTTGAAATTGTCTAGGGCAAAGGACAATTTAAACCAAAAGCTTATTTTCGGTTGATAAGAAGAGAAAATGCACGATGGAGATGATAAGAAGAGAGGACAGGGGGAAGACTTCACGAGGAGTCTGAATGCATGAAAAGCAAACTGGAAGGGGAAGCAGTTTTCCGTGCGAGTCGATACAGCTGTCTTCATTTGTAAGGCAGCGTTAAGAGCTCTAATTCCTGACCTGTTAGATACATCTGAGA
This sequence comes from Channa striata, assembly GCA_033026295.1. Lineage (NCBI taxonomy): Eukaryota > Metazoa > Chordata > Actinopteri > Anabantiformes > Channidae > Channa > Channa striata. The sequence continues at coordinate 25,896,214 of CM065169.1, read as the reverse complement.
AGGGAGAGCTGTGGCGGGTGCTAATCCATAAGTCTGCTGCTAAGTGGTTCATCAGCGAGTGCCTGAGATCAAATGTCACCAATTAAGATGCCTAAATGCCTGGCTAATTGTGCTCAAAGTGTAGTGCTCTGTCTCGCACATTATCACACATGATTAGACACAACACACACACTCACACACACAGGATTATGGGCAGTTCAATTGTGAAGATTGACAATATGGAAGCAGCTGTAAGTATAGGAGAAAACACGAGGTTTGATTGGCAAAACAATTTGCACACATAGTCACATCATTAACAATTATGCTCACACATTTTAGCTTTACTCGTCAATAACACCGATGGAAGTTTTTAATGGTTGAGTATTTAAAGATAACTTACCAAAACTGAACAGCTAAATTAAAATAAGCTGAAACAAGCTGAACAAAATGCAATTAATCAAATGCATAATTAAATGTGAATCCCCTTGCTGAGCTTACAAATGGAATTAAATTCATAATTTCCAACACCTATGTTTAAAGAAAATCATATTCTGTATCAGTGTACTATTTCCTTTGCACCAAATATAACACGGAAGAGAGATCTTGTGAAGAATGAGAGCAGATAGCATCTGCTCCGGGCCTCTCCCTGCCTTGGCCCACAGGTCTCGGGAGCAAAGCGAATTGTGTCTGAAAGGGGATGATACCCATCGGAATGTTAATGGTGCCGAATATTTCAGAGGTGGAATCATCACATGGCAGAAGGAGGACGGGTGGGTTTCCCGAAAGCATTTAGTGGTCAAAGTTCTTCTTTCTTATTGCACACTCGGAGTCAAAGATGATTTCAATGCACAGCTAACAAGGCCCAGTTGCTGTCGGGGAGGTTTGAGACGGTTGTCTCCCTCCCTCTCGTTTCCTCACAACGCACCGAAAAGTTCAAGTGTGTTGCAGTTTCAAATGGCTCAAATAAAAATCCAGACGATTTTCTTTTTATTTTCTTTAGTTCCTTTTTTTTTCATTTAGCTTAAAATTAATGAGGTAACCAAACAAAACTGGAACTAAATATGTTTCCCCTTTGTCTGAACTGGATGTGCATGAAACTCAGGTTGTGTGGCTTTGTGAAAAAAATGTGCATTCAGACTGAAATCCATTCGATAGCAATAAACACAGGTAACTCGTTCTATGTGTCTTTTACAGCATTTGTCATGATTAAATATCAGCTACACACACTGTAAAATCAGTTACCCTAGCAATATGTCACAAGTGGGTCTTAGGACTTTTTTTTTTTTAAACAAAAAAGAAAAATCATGAGAGCCATAAAAACCAAGGGGATTGCCCCAGCACTCCTTATAAACATCTGGCAACCACTACAGTACCTTTATTTCAGCCAAAATGACTGGTTGTGTTTGCCTTGAGAGAGTGAGAGAGAAAGAGGAGGGACAGGCTGAGAGGAGACTCTTTTTTTTTTGCCAAAGTGAAATTGAAGTTCTTTGAAAAAATAAGAAGATGGGAAAAGAAAAAGCAGGAGGAAGGAACGGGGTCTAAATTAAGAGAATTATTGCATGCTCCCAGATGTGTGCAAGGAGGGTGACCTGGGAAAGTCAAAGTTGTCCCCCATCAATCATTGCCATATGCTTCTAGAGAAATGGATCCTGCAGGACACTTCATATTCCTCTTTCTGATTAGTTCATTTGAGAGATGAAGAAGGGGAAAATGGATGGTGGAGCTCTCTGAAAATGGACAGCCCAGGTGTAACCCAAGAACAGAGCGGGTTCAATGTCAAAATTAAGGCCTGCTATTTAAGACTTCAGGGATCATTTTTTTGTCAGTCTCTTCCTTGCTCACCTTTTTTCCTCCCCCTCCCGTGCTCCATCTTTCCTTTTCAGAGGTTGGTGTCAGGGAGCGATAGAGCGAAGGCAATGTGTTCTTAACTCTGATCAAAGGAGGGAGAGAGGAAAGCTTTTCTAATGACTGGCATTCACTCTCCTTTCTTAATCCATCTCTCCTCTTTCCCTCTTCTATCTCCCATCTCTCCCCTCTCTCTTTTACTCGCCTTTCTCTCTCAGGGCATTGGTAATTATCAGTAAGGTCTTAGTGACTGCAAATGAAATTACCATTTAAGAGAGAGGGAGAAAGAGACATCCCCTTTGCCATAGGAGAGGGCTTAAGTGAGGCAGCTAGGGGTTCTGCTATTGATTTTTAAACTGCTACATCAGAGAGTGTAATGCTTCCATAATTTCAAATAAACTGTCTGGTTATAAAGTACTAATGAGAGAAAGAGTGAGAGCAGACCAAACGAAGTAAAAGAATGATGGGGGTTGAATTTTAAGTGTTGGCATGCGAACGTGGAAATTAAACTGATGCACTGGTCAGACAAAATGATCAATGCGTCAGTATCGCTGCATTTACTGGGAGTTTTTAAAGACACGCGTGGTGTCTACTAATTACAATATGACCTCATAATTAAGGTGACAATTAACGGTGAATTTGTAAACACAAATCCATGCCACTTTTGCACAGGTGCTTTTATTATGGGTTAATTTTACATCCAAAATTTACAAAAAAAAAAAAAAAAAAACACAGAGAGGTAATAAATACAAACGGGAACTGCAGAATGTGTCTTGATGTGACTTCACACAAACACCATCTTTCAGCTAGAAAAACATATTCCTCCAAAAAATATCCAATTTCCAGCTCTGTATTAAAAACACGAGTGTGCTGGGTAGTCACTCCTTTTTTGCAGATGTAAGTCACCTATTCATTGGAAATTTCAACTGTGTGATGTATAAAATAATATTTTTGTCCAAAGGTAATTGGAAATAATGACAATTTTTCGACTGATAGAATACAGAAAGATAATAAAGATGAGGAATAGAGAAAGGAAGATGGATTTTTGGATGACACTGCATAAACCCAAATCTCTCTCTCTCCCCTTTTCTCTCTCTGTCTGTTTTCCTTTCTCTCTCTCCCTCTCTCTCTCTCACCACAGACCGCAGGCCGTTGGAGGCAGCTTAGAAATCTCTTACATCTGGAAGAGGCATAATTCATGGGATTTGGCCTGACAGCCATGACAGGCATTGGGGCAGCCAGCAACAACTGTCTCCTGTGTTAGCAGCAGAGGGTGTGTATTAGCTCCCTGTGTGTGTGTGAGAGAGAGACAAAGAGTGACAATACACAGTGTGTGCTGGTTTAATTGTAACTTATTATTTATGCAGGAAAATGGTGCCGATTAGACCGAGTTCAACAAGGTTTGTTTAGTGTGTCATTTACACAACTGCTGTTAAATACGTATTAAGGCCTGGACGCTACTGAACTTTTATTGTGAAGTTTTATGACTGATACAGAAGCATATTGTATCAATAATCCCAACACATTAATAAAACACCTATAGTGGTATGCAATATGTAGCTACAAGATATGTAAATGGAATCTAATAATATAAATGTGTACATTTTTGCCTGATGTTTAATTTTCATTTGATATCTGTGTAAAATGTAAATGCTAAAATTTACTTGTAACAGTGTATTTCCCCAATACTGTGTTGCAACTTTAACTTGAATAAAAGTTTGGAATATTTATTCTACAGATTATATGAATAATTTAAAATTGGCAAAAATAATATGACAGTGGAGAAAATTCATTTTGAAGAAAAACAAATCCGCTTTTTCTTAGATATACACGCTCTTAAAATAAGCTACGATATTGCATGTACATTTAGCCCTTTGCACTAATGTTTCTGCACGTTTCTGTGTACGTACGCGCTCACACACACACTGAAGAAGAAAGCCGTCCCGTCCATGTGTTTCATGGTGTGCCAGAGGCTCCCTGTGTCGGCCCTAAATATTACACACAGACAGTAGCTATCACTTCCAAGCCTGAAATCCCACATTCCACATTCCTGATTCCTGCTAAGCTGGGCACCACATGAAGAGCCATTGTTAGAGAGAGAGAGGGGTCATGTATCTCCCTCGCTCTACGTCTGTCTGTCTGTCTGTCTGTCTGTCTGTCTGTGTCTGTAGCCCTCCTTCCCTCCCTTGGTTTGTCTCTCCGCCCATATATCTCTCACTGTCATATTCTCCGTCTGTGACTCTCTTGCTCCGTCTATCTTTCCATTTCTCCCTCTGCCGGTTTATCTTTATCTCCCTTACTTATTCCTCCTCTCCTCCGTTGTGCTTTGTCGCCCACTCTCCCACTCAGTTTTTCTACCATCTTGCGTTTGCTTGTTTATTTCTTTCTATACCTCGCTCGGTTTTCTGTCTCTGTTTGTCTGTGTCCTTCTCTCTACAAGACTCTTACTTTGCTTCCTGCCTCTTTTCCTTTCTCTCTCGTTCTCTCGCTCTTTCCCTCTGTATCCTGCTGTCTGCCTCTCCGTCTCCCTCTCCCTCTGTGTCTCCAGATATTCATGTAGAGATTTTCTCACATGTTAGATATAGATTTATGACCCCAGCCAGATCCCCATGGCCACTAAATTTGATACCATCCACTAAGCCACATTGTTTTTTTGTGTGTTTGGGCTTGTCTGTTGTGTGTGACTGTGGGTAAGTATGTATGCCTGTGTCTGTGTGTGTTTGTGCATTACAAGGTGGAGGCGGGTGACTTTTAAAGGGTTAGCTTGGGTACGGTGGGCGCAGAGGAGGAATTTGCAGTTTATTGAAGCACAGCAGCCAGGTGTGTGTGTGTGTGTGTGTGCGCTTGTGTGTGTGTGTGTGTGTGTGTCAAATAGAGAGAAAGAGGGAGAGAGTGCCTGTGGGTGCCAGGTGACCAGTCTAACCTCTTGGCTGGTGTTTTGGATTTAGCCTTTGGATAGTGGTGAAAAATAAAAATGGAATGCTTTTTCAATTACAGATCAGAAAGAAAGTGAACAAAGGCAGGAGTAAAAGAAAAGATGAATTATTGGTATCTAATATATCAAGGTTTTTCTCTCTTTAAAAAAACCGAGTGCATTCATTTTGACTTTCAGAACATTTCGAGACTTCATCGGAATCTCATAATTCTTTTCCAGTTTTGACATGATTTGCGTCATGCTAAGAAGTTGTATTTTAAGAATAATAACACCCGGATTTTTGGCTTATTTTATCGTGTATTTGTAAAGAAAAAGTGAGCACAAAATGAAAAACAAATAGTTTTTTCTTTGCAACTTATAACAACCCCGGCATTTTCCACGAGCACACGATGCACAGGTGAGTGTAAAAATAGAACATGGCTAGAGCATAAAGACACACAGACACCTGTGGAAGACAGTGACTGCTAAAGTGTTTTTGCACGTTATTATTCCTGACAGTAGTCAGTTTAAAGACAGTCGTCCTCTTCCATGCATATTTTATTGGCTGTAGGTGGTATTTGTTGTGTATTTATGTCTGTTTGTTTGAATTCTCCAATCCTTCAACCCATTCCACAAGTTGTCAAGGGTGGAGCATTTTAAAATGGCATTGTCGAGCACAGAGGATTGTAATATTGTTGTTTGTCTGTGTGATGCGAGATGGTATTCGCCTTTTGATGTTTGGCTAGGAGGAAATACACGAAATGAAAGCCTTGCAAGATAAAGGTGTGTTTTTGCACATGTTTGAATGTGCGTGTACGCGTGTTTCCTCAAACTGTTAATCTGTCAGTCAGACAGAGTGTGTGCACATTGTTTGCGCTAATGTGTTTGCATGCAGGTATTCTGTGTGTGTGTGTGTGTGTGTGTGTGTGTGTGTGAGTGTGTGTCCGCGTTCACATCTAAAAGCCATATCTGGCTTCAGATCAAATGGTGTATGAAGGAGGAGAATGACAGAGAGAGAAAGTGATAGCTCTTTAATGTTACCTTTCCATTCTCAAACCCAAATATAAGACCTGGAACACATGGAATAGGCAAGTGTGTTTTAGGGGGAAAAAGGAGTGACATGAAACACTTATGTAGAAAAGCTCTGAACATGACGTCGGCTTTGTAGTGGAGGGGAAAATGTCTCAGCAAACAGAAAGAAAGGGGGTAAATTGGATGGAAGGAAGAGCGAATGCAGGGGCACAGAATAAAACAGACGCATGCACTTTATTGTTTGTTTTGGCACGTCAAGATACAGTAATATTTCGAACACCAAATATTTCATCGAACTCACCTTTTGCTCGTTGTTCACATCCGTTGTATCTGCACTTTTGCCTCACCTGCACACGTCTGCCTAAGATGTTATCGTGACAAATGCATTTATGTCCATATATATTCTGTTCTTCAGCAATATTAAAAATAAATACAGTCAGCCTTGTTGATGCATTGATTTGTCTGGATACTAATACATTTAACATGTTTTTGAAATATTTTTTTTTGCATCTACTAATGACCTTGTGCACTATGCTGCACTACATTTTAATTACAAAAGAATATTATTGATAAATATTTTCCATTTTCCTTTTAGCTTTTTTCTGCCTGCCTGCTTCTCCTTCTCAGGTATACAGCCTGAGTGGAAATGGATTCAAATATTTACTTTGCACACTCCTCCTACACATCCTTTTCCTCTCTTGAACCCTGTTTTTAACTGTTTCTTTCCTCTCTCTTCCTCCTCCTAAATCTGAACAACTGCTTGCTACGAGACAGATGTGTGAATAATAAAAGTATTTCTATCTTTCCTACACGGGCTGCTGTCCTACTCTCTCGTGTGGTTGTTAAGCACGAATATGCACCCACCAAGTGACTCATATTCACACACACACATGCAGACGCACATGTTTAAATCCTCTGCATTCCTCCCTTGTTGAAGGCCTCTCCCCCTTTATTCCCTGTCTCTCCTTACCAGGAAATTAACCTTGACATTTCCAAGACATAATTCCTTCTAATAAAAATGTGTGTGTAAATATATATAAACAAATGCGTAAAATATGTAGAGAGGGAGCCATATGTGAGACGGGCCTGCATATCAAAGCTTAAGGCACCACTGGAGAGGGATTTCTTTCGCTATCTGCCATCTTAACACAGCCATCATCCAAGGATCAAATTCCAGCTATGAACATTACTTTGCATAGGCCGGTTGTTACATTCAGCACAAAACTGTCTGATTCAGACGTACTGCGTATGTAAAGGCAGTGTATGAATTAGACCCATCATGTGCAGAACCGGGGAATGACTAATAAAAGACACTGTGACACATTCCAAGGACAACAGGAACAATGACACAACATGCAAATGTGCAAAAGTGCAACATGTGATTTGGATAGTGAGAACTGCTTACATTATATACTCTATTTACAGCTATGGTGCCAGGAGTCTAGTCAAAGTATATATTTATAGTGCACCCATATGTATATTCTATCAGTTCAATTAGGCCACAACAGAAATAGATTTGTACAGCAGTCACAGTACAGCATGTTCCTTTCAAGATGTACATTATATTGACATTTAAAACAGTTATAATGCTGAATGTCTTTCAAGTGCACAGTGGATAAAATATTTTACATATTTTATACATTGAGTTAATTTTACAATTGTGAAATCTGAGTCAATCCTACATAAACATTTCACTTTGAGCACGTGGCCATGCTTGCAAGTTCCCATCCTAATGGAATGAGAGTGATGCGGATCCCAAATGGTTGTGGACACTGGACGGAAGCTAAAATGAGGCAGGAGGGATCCAACGAAAGAGAGGGAGGGAGCAAGGGTGAGAGGAGCGTGCGGGTAGGTAGCAATCGTATAATACCATCATGGAACGCCATCACTCCCTGTCTGACCGGCCTCATTTTAGGGCAGTGAAACTCCAGCGGAAAAGGTGCCGATGGCACATTATTCTGCCTTGGAAAATCACCCTCATGTTTTTATTCATGCCTGCACCACAAACAACAACAGAATTTGATTTCGAGTGTAAATATTCTGGACCAATACAGAGGTGGTATGAATTATTTGTGAAAATGTGTGCATCAGAGAGAAAATACCATTTTCATGACATAGATAGACAGATAGATAGATGCATAGATAGATAGATAGATAATTAGATAGATGCAAAAATATTTGCCACGAAAAGATAAATATTAAATCTTTGCAGCTTTCCATTTTCGAAAAACAACACAACAAAACATTTCTGATTATTTCCCAGAGTAACGGCATCTCCATAACCCAGTCCTGCTCTAATCACCACCTCATCCTGCTGGGCCTGTGTCATATCCTGCTGAGCGCAACGGCAACTAACATGAGGTACATGTGCCTCCCCCGGTTTACGCTGCAGATGTCTCAGCATCGACAGAGGCCCTTGCTGCGACATCCACATCTCTGTGTGACTCTAGGTTTTCAACGTGATGGTGAGAGAGATGGACTGGCAGATGGAGATCAGCAGCACCAGGAGAATAGCAAATGAATAAACTATATGCTATACAAAAGACAAACTAAAAAATATAGTGACATGGATTCACAACCCAAAAAATTCCAAAACGTTCAAAGTTGAGGATTTTTTTAAAATACTAAGGAATCGTCTAAGGAAAGTTATATATCAGTGGCATTTGCTGGCCAAATGGGCCAATATAGCATTTATACGGTCTGTAGCTGTGGCTGTGTTTCTTTGCCAATTCACCTGTGCAATTTAATGCAATCTAATACAGCGGCTCTGCCATGAATTCTACATTTAACAAGGTTATAATTTCTCAGTTTCATTTTAAATATTGGGGCCAAAACATTAGAACCACCTCTACTAATAATGCATTCTAGTACGACTCCACTGTCACCTTTCTGACAGTTTCAACCTAAGCACTGAAATTATAACCTTGTAAAAGTAGAATTCATGGCAGAGCCACTGTACTGGATGGCATTAAATTGCACATGTGGCCATAATGTTATGCTTGATCGGTGTATATGCCACACATTAAAACAGAATGCTGTCAGAATGCACACAAGATGCAGGAACGAATTGCTCTTTAACATTTACCAGATTTTCTACCCCTTGTAAAGCTGAAAATTTACAGCCAACTATAATGTGCAGCAGTAACAATTTTCTACATTTCTGCAACATGCTGTATTTACCACGACGTCCGTGCAAAAAATTTGAAGGTCCAAAAGGTGAAAAACAATTGTTTATTTTCCACTTTTTGTCTTGTTTTTATGAATGCAAGGCTAAATGGAGCATTTGTGAGTCAAAATTACTGCTTTTCTGTCCCTTAGCTGTCTACAATTGTGTAGGCAAATAAGCAACAAAAGTCTAGTCTTACCTTGTGAGGAAGTGGTTTTTCATTGGACACAAGGAACACTCATCACAGAAGTATAGATCTTCAGAGACACTTGGTATCTGAAAGGGTTAAGAAACTGCATCGTCCTGGTGTTTTGCTATTCATCTTTAGTGGTCTTCACCTGCACATCCACCCATCCCCATTTCTTTAAACATTCTTACCAGATCAATTAATATTGCTCAAAGGGGGCCAAAGTCCCTTGTTAAAGAGTTGTATTGAGGTCCCGCTTGAAGGTAATCAATTGTAAGATCTTGCCAGATTCTGAAAAGTAACCTTGAGATTTGTGTGCTGTGTGCTAAAGCTAATAAAATATTATAGTTGCATCAACTGAATAACTATGTAAGTACCTATATCCTTTATAAGTCCCATTTATATTGCTTCAGAAAGTTATAAAAGCAATATCAACAGAGGACTGACAATTACTGTACTGGACTATAATGTCTTCAACACAGACCAAACATCTGAGTGTGTAGGCCGCTTGAAAGAAGGTATTTCTCACATACCAGAAAAGGCGATTGCCTTTTTCTTTCACAACTCCAGGGTGGTTTGTTGCTTTCAGTAAGATTTGATCTGCTCGGACAAAAAGGATCAAAAGATCTGTCAGTGCTCAAATACCAACACATGCACACAGTCTCCATATTCTTCGGATGACACTGAAAAGAAGGAGTATTTAGGATTTACACTAAAGCAGATCTGGCAACATACCTAAAGGCCTTTTGAGGCCTAAATACAAGCCTTTCATCAAACACATCAACATAGCTGCGACATTTTCATTTCTTGGAGCATAGGCTTATGTGTATATTTTAACCGGAATATGACTCTTTTTTTTTTTCTTTTTGATGTCAAAATCCCACAACAAGGCTGAATATCTCATCTAAAGAACTCCAAAATATAACTTCAGCTTGACACCACTACTTTATGATATTGCAAAATAAAATATCGACTTCATAAACACAACGGTAGTAAAATAAACCCGTAGCAGCCTGTGTTGCGTCTAGCTGCGAGCGCCTTTGCTTCAAAAAAGTAAGGTTGACTGTGCAAGAAATGTAAAATTCACCAGGAAAAAAAAAAAACAAACAAATTTCCAGCATGTTGCAGAATACCAATATCCTTAAGCAGGCGGGGGTTTTGATGTATAGACTCCTGCCAGTGAATTGTACAGATGAGACACTTAAGGCAAGACAATAGTGTTATAGATTGTGGCAAGAGTTAAATCAATAGACCTTCTGAGGAGTAACAAGACACCCAGTAGCAAGTGCTACTGCTACAAACGCATAGGGGAAACAAATGAGGACTGGCAGACAGGGGCTAAGACCTCAGTGTCACCGACTGGCCATTAGATGTTAGTATGTATGTCGGTGTGTGCGGATCCCAGGCCTATTTGAAGCAAGTGTTATGGATGTGCGTTAGTGTATGTGCGGATGTGTTTGTGAGGCATAAGCAAGAGCCGATACCTGTGTTTAAGTTGTACTTTTATCTCGGCTTCTTGGCCCCGTAATCTCCCACCGGGCATCAAACCAGAGCCCCCATCACTAGCTCTACCACACCCCTATACATCCCCCAGATCCCTGCGTGTGTGTCAGCGCACTTGTTTGAGTGAGAGAGAAAACAGAAATACAAGAGAGTGAGAGCCCACAAGAATATGTAAGAGAGACTGAGAAGACAAAGGAGAACGGAAAGGGGAATTAAAGTGGGGAAAAGGAAACGGAGAGCGTGTGTGTGAGTGTGTGCAGGTGAATTTACTTGAACTTACTCACAGCGCAACACATACTGTAAATACTGTACATTATTTTTACTGTACATTAAGTTTTAAGTAAAGAGTTGGACTGAGTTCTAAATTAGGTTTAGTTTAAAATTTAAAGTCAGTGTAATGTAAACGAAACACAGTGTGTGTCTGTGTGTGTGTGTTCGCACATGTGTGTGAGAGAGGGAAAGAGATGAGCTCCTCTCTTTCCACAGGCAAGGGAAGCGGGCTTTGCATCAAGCCTTGGACCGTCACTGGTCTTGGTTGTCATCCAAGCCCAACCTGCAAGGATCTCTCTTGAGCAGCTTTCACTAACCCCCCAACCCTTGGGTCTTACTCTCTCTTACTCCACCTCCACCAGTTTCTTCCACCTCTGATCCAGGATCAGTGGTTCCCGGTGCCCTGATAGGTGTCAAGGTCCGATAACCTGGAGCAGGTGTTATCATATTCATCAGGAAGATCAGAGAGGAGATTTATCTCTGTTTTTATCAGATTTGAGGTTTCAGAAGGCTGCCAGAGATGTGGTGACAGACAGGCAGTATGGTAGAAAAAAAAAAAAAAAAAAGTTTTAGAATCTGTCAGGACTTGCTCGGACCTTTTTGATGGGGTTGTCAGGTTTGATTTGCTTAAGAAACAGAATCAGGCTGTGTTCCACAGACAGTCCTAATGTAAAAACAGTTGGTGGCAGGCTTTTTTTTTTTAATTCATCATCTTGTTTTGGATGTGTGTAAAGATGTTAAAAAAGTTCAAAAAGTAAAATTAAGGTTAACGTTCTTTTGTGCACAGTGAATGAAGTGTGCATTATGAGAAAGATATTTAAGCAGCTTGCAATTACACAATCAACAAATGATTTTAACCAACCCTCATCAGATAAAAGATCATCTTACTATTTTGATATGTATCTGTCTGCTACCCAAAAACCAGGTGATTAACATGATTATGGTAGAAAATGTTAATGTTTAGCTACAACATATACAAAACTCTTCTGAGAAGAAAACATCAGAAACACACTATGGATTTAGTGAGTTAACCTTATCTTTTGAATAAATACTTTCCTTTTATTGACATTTGGTATTTCACGTCCCCTCTGAATTCCACCAAATGTCAAATATTTTGATTGCATACGTTCCAGGGCTAGTTACTTACTTTAATTCGGTAAACAGTGCCTGCCACGTTGACCTCCAGCCATAACCCTGACCCCCAGCTGCTGTCCCAACCGTGCTCTCTGGCCATTAATGAATTATTGCTGACTCATCGTGGTCAGCGGTGAGTAATCAACCCGACACTTTGGGCTGAAGACACGTAGCTGTGGCGCTCGAATAGTCGTGAAGGTCCTGCACACTGTCTGCTACACCCACGAAGGTGCTAGAAGCTTGCGTGCTGTGTACTGAATAATAAAACTGCCAACACAAGAGTGGAGATGTTTGAATCTGAGTTACGTTAGAATGCAGAGAATATTTACAGAGCAAAAATGGAAGGCGTGTTACATTCTGTTGTCAAACAGGGAGATGAATAAAAATATGATTGGCCGTAGAGTTAACTAAGCCATATATTGTAGTTTCTGTGACACCTGCCTTGTTTTGTGTCGCATCATATTTAGAGAAACGACGCATCGGTCAAAAGTTGCTTTTTTACTTAAAAGAATTTTACATTTATGAAACAGATTTGTAAGGACATGGATTGCATTTTTCAAAGAGAGTAAAAAGCAGACATGCAGTAACCCAAGCATACACACATACACACACACAAGCTTACACATCTCCTCCAATCCAGCTCTCATCAACATCCTTCTTGGAAAATCACTGCCGCTCTGAAAAGTCATTTCAGCCACAGTAGCAGCAGGCCCTTAAAGATTCATATTCCTATTTACTGTCTGCTTCTCCTTTCATGCACACACACACACATAAATGTACATACACACCAAGCCAACTAACCCCAGCAGGGATAGGTTCATGAATAAAGGAGGGAATTAGAGCAGACCTGGAGAAGTCAGATAGACAGATAGAAAGACGTGGAAGTGGAGAAGAGAGAGAGGGCTATTAAATTGTATGAAAGTCCTCAGAAAGAAGGAGAAAATCTACAGAGGGGTGGCATAATCAGTAGACATGAACAGAAAAGGGGAAATTTAAAACAAGAGATGAAGAGAGAGAGAGAAGGCAGGGCAGAGAGACGAAGATACAGAAGACAGGAGGAGAAGGACATAAACAGACAGAGGAGGGTGGCCACTTTAATTTGTCGCTGCTGCATGTAGAGATATCACTGAACGTAAATTTAGTGGAAACGGACACTTGTACCGTGTTTGTATTTGTGGAAACAGCTGTACGTGGCTCCACACACCAGGTATAAACTGTAAAATCTTTATGTAATCCTAAATCTGCACACACACATGCACTGCAGCAGAGCTATATTGACTCAAATAACAATTTTATTACCAAAGTAATAATATGTTTTAAAGTAGGCAGCTCATAAGTGAATGATGCTCAATGATACAAAGCTGCCGTCTACATTACTGAAATCGGAAATGTCACTGCACCACACAATGACATTATGTTCACTGGGAGAGAGACGGAGAGGGAAGAACTCAGCAAAGCTTGATGTTAATTTTCTGTAAATAAAAGAAGCAAGGAAATAATGACAAAAAACAATAACACGAAAATGGCAACAGTAGAAAACCTCCCACATGGAGCATCAATATGCTGCACTACCTCTCCATTCACTCCCTTTACTGGAGTTGTAAATGTTTATTAATGTAAAAAGCTTCTCGAATAATTTTTTTTATCAATTGTAGAAAAACATGGTGCTTCTGGCACAGCTGGAGAATGTAAAACAAATCTCAAAGTAAATGATAAGCGATGAAAATTCAGCATCATGGTTTCAATTAACCTGATTAGCAGGACTTTTGTCACATTGTACCTTCATCGATGCAGCAACATTTCCCTCCAGCCAACTGTGTTAACTTCTTACCATGTTTCAAACTTTTTAGAATGTCCTGCTTGTCAAGGTATTATTTTTATTATTATTATTAATTTTGTGTTTTATATATATATATATATATATATATATTGTGTGTGTGTGTTTGCATATATATATATATATATATATATAGTTTGTTTGTTTGTTTGTTTGTTTTTCAATTTGAAAATGTGCATAAAAGCTAGTGGATGGAAACCCACCTAATGTTTATCGGTGTGTATGTGTGTGTCATAGGGGAGAGAGGCGAGAGGCTGTTACCCTGCACCCAGATAATAACCTGGTTTTATAATGTTGCATATCTATATTCAGGCCAATTCCCCCTGGGGGGGAGCCAGAATAATAACGCTGGCCATTTTACCCCTCCTAGCGGGCGGCCATTTTCTGCCCTGATTCTCAGCATGGACCTCTCCTCATTCCCAAGGTAGCACGTAATGGATGCCGCAATGAGATGGAGTGATATTGTGGTGTCTGAAATGTGAAAAGCCTATTTGCCGACCTGGCCTCCCTCAATGGGGTGGCTGGTGGAGATACGGGAGATGTTTATGCCTAATCCTCTTTTCAATTCCATATGTTCTGATGATTGTCTGTATTTACACTAAATTGGTAAATTTAGAAAATAGGTGCAAAATGGCAGTGAAAAATTGATATAGTTTTGTTCAAAACAAATATAACCCATAAGTGTTTTGAGAACTTATGGCCATACCATGATATCTGAATATCTAAATGTGTGTTGTTTGTATAAATCATCAAAGAAGATAAAAAAAAGGGCTGATTAAAATAAAATTTGAGGATGGCTTGAGGTTATGATACAGACTTATTATCTGGAGAGTGAGAGAGCGAGTTTCTAAAGTCCAAAATAAGAGCTAGAAATCAGGTCCACACAGAATTGGGAAGTAGAATCTCTCATATTACAAGATTTCATCATCCGCATACAGTGCAAACAGAGTTTGTAAGTTGAAGAGTAGAGGAGGTCTGGAATCTGGAGGGACGGGATTCACTCCATACTGTCCTGGTGAAATAGTGTCCCTCTGACCAGTCAATTTCAATAAAACTACGGACAAAGAAAGGTTAGGGTATATAGATTTCCCATCATGGCCGCGCACACAGAACTGCACTGTGAGCCAACTGTCTCTCTCTCTCTCTCTCTTCTGAACTCTAAATGCTACTCACTCATATTCTCCATCCTATCCCTTACCTCTTCAATAATTCACAGACGGTAGCTTTCTCTGGCCTTTCAAACCTTTGAAATGTAACCTACATCCCACAAACACAGCATTCTTGTTATCCCACTGATGACATGTGTTTATGCGCTGGGAGAGGAGGAAGTGAAAGAATTCACACTTCAAAGATTATTGATCGTTATTGGCAAGTTGATAGTAGATAAAACAAAAGTGGATTTCAAATATATCCCTTAAATATGTCTTGATATGCCACCTCTATTTGATTTTGCTATTGATTTTTCAACGGCTGGCAAACAATAAGAGGGAATAAAGGTTGTAAACTTTTTTTTTTTTGCTGCTGATTGACACGATGGGAATTTGTGAATCACGCTAGAAAGTGTTTAAACTAATGCTTGATGAACCCGTCATTTCATCATTTCAAAATCTAACTAAATGTATTGACCCTATTTTTATTTATTAGCCTTCACTAAAATTGGGTCAAAAGAAGTGAGAAGAAAAAGTATGATAAATAAAAATAACCCTAAAAAAAAAAAAAAAAAAAATCTGGGAACATTCCCCTGAGAGAAAGTTTGAAAACTTATGGGCAGCAACACCGAGCCTAGTCTATAGCAGTTTTGTTGAGTGTAATAAATCAGTCCACCAGGGCTTTTGAAATGGAGGACAGTTGGAGAGTGCAGTATAGGCAGTCAGAGAGAACAGCTCTGTCCAAGACAATCATATGATGTATCATTCATACTGTCAGTGTGGTGTCTCTCCTCCTCCCTCCTTCTCTCACTCAGTCTCTGTGGCTCGGGCTCCCACTCTCTCTCTGGACTCATCCAGTCTCCTGTGGAGGCTACAATGAAGCCCAGCTCTCTCCATCACACACAGCTCCCCAGCTGCTCTGGGATTACACATTTCAATGATGCATTTGCAAACGGTGCCATTCAAATAGGTTCTTTCGCTCTACACTCCCTGCCACAGCGTCACAAGCATACTCGCGTAAAAAAACACAACTGGTTCCTGTTGATAATTAAGACTGAAAAGCAATTTCCCCGCTTACATATTTTACTACTACTACTTCCCAGACTCAAGGACATAATAACAATGTGTCTGTTTCATCTGTAGAACTTGTATAGCCATATGTCTATTAATTTGTGGTCTCATTTTGTTCATCTTGGTCTGTGCTAGGTGGTTTTAAGAGTGAGTGCTGCCTCTGAATCATTTGACCTCTGCGATTTGCTAATGAATGCTGGGAGCAATCATCGTTTCCCAGAAAACGTACAAAAATGATCCCTCATCTGTGAACCTAATCACTTACGGCCATTAGTGTGTGTGTGTGTGTGTGTGTGTGACTGTCTGTCTGATTACCATCTCTGAATGAAATGGTTGTTTGGAATGATCCCATGGAAGGTGGGGGTTGTTCAAAGGGAAGCAGTAGTGCTGAGGTGGGACACAGACCATTTTATTTTTCATATTAGAAGCTGGTGAGGGAGCTGGATAGAGACACCCCCCCCTCCATATGACATGTTGGCAAAAGCGTAGGGGTGACCATAGAAACTGGTAAAATTATTATAACTTCCCCCCCGTTGCAGCCTTACACCACAGAGAGTTTATCACTTTTAAAGGAAGTCACAATGCTCTACTTCTTCCCCTAGAGCACTTTCTTTAACAATACATGTAAGCATGTTTGGGAATCAGAGTTTGTACCTGCTCTTTAGATCAGACCTAACACCCACACTTCCACCTCAAAGGCCAAGTCAAGACCCAAAGGACACAATCTTGTAAGAGCAAACACAGTTTATACTATGTGTCTTGTTTTATCCACATTCTGTCATCTTTGTTTCTTTTATTGTTCTGCTCCCACATAGTTTTTACTCTTAATAAACTGTGCTGAGAGTTTTTGTCAGATGCACTACAAAGTAATGTGTGCACCGTGCAAGCGTCTATATGCAGATCCAAACAAACAAGTGCGCAGCTTGCACCTGCATGCGTGCACTGCAGAAATGTTGCACGACAGAGCGAGAAGTTAACAAAGCAAAGGTCATGCTCAACACTGTGGGATGAACTGAGTCCGTGGGCCAAATCTGATAAGCATGGACACAGAGATGGGAAATAAATGATTAGCGGAAAGTAAAAGGAATAAATTTGAAAGATGTGCTTCTCTTCTAATGCTCCTTTCCTCCTTTGTGTCATAATGATGTTTTAATGTTGGATCAGCACCTGTAGGAATACACAGGTTTGATTCGATGGACATACTGCACTCGATTGATCTATTGATCAAACTACTAACAGTGTGATGTCATGATTTTTGGACACTCTTTTTTGACTGAAAATGGATAGAAATAGAAATAGAAATATAAAATATAAAAAAATGATTCGGGCACAGTAGTATTAGCGAGTCCAAGTAGAAATGGCAACAACCAAACTGATTCTAAAGTGAAGAGAGCAGTGAGTGAGATTAGCAAAAGTTAAAATATTGTTTATGATGCAGTGTCTCCTCTCTGTCAGGGCTTAGCTGAGGGTGGAGCTCAACTCCTTCTCACACAGTAGAGGGAGACCACACATGCACTTTAAATTTAGCACGTAAAATGCCAATAATGGAGTTAAACAAAAACCTGCTTTATAGGAAATATGATAATATCAGCCTTGCCCGTGGCCTCCATCATGCACATATCTGTTAACCATAAAAACAAATTTTTTTTTATAGTTATGAACAAGTTAAAGTAAAACATGGGTGTATGCAAATAAAGGAGAATACTGAGTCCTTCGAGAGCTCCCCAAAGTCAAATCTATGCTGATTTGAAAGGTCCTTTTATGATATTTATTTGTTCTTAAATAGCACTTTGGTGAACAGAGTTTATAGCAAAAGAATTGGATTATTTGTTGGGTGAATGTCCCTGAACTGAATTTAATCCAAATCACATTGTGGTGTACTATTATTTAATGGCAGACACCGGATTGCTCGCTCAGAGAGTATAGTTTTTTATTACAAAACTTTACACTCATACTGCAAATGTAAAGATATTGAGAAGAAAGCATACACTGCTAGAAGACCCCTGAGTTAATTGAGCTTCCATATTTATTCTCCGTTCTATGCTGTTCTGTGCTGTTCCTTCTCACACACTCTCTCAATACAACTTGAATAGATATATGAAAAGTGAAGGTGGAAATAGAAAAAAAATAAATAAAAAAAGAAGGATAAAAAGGAAGTAGAAGTTATTGAAGGTGTGATTCTATCCGCTGTCAATACTGTTAGTGTTATCGCCGTGACAATGAGGAGGAAGCTTTGGCAGAGCCGTCTTTTCTTTCTTTTACTTCTAACATCAGCACTATATAATCCCTATTTGTGGATCACAACACACCTGTATACGTGTGTGTGTGTGTGTGTGTGTGAGTGTTGATTGCATGTTTCTTCTAGACTCTTCCTTCCTGTTTGTGAGTGTGTTCATACATGCTTGTGTATGTGTGTGTTTGTGAGTTTTCTCTAAGCGTGCATCTGTGTGTATGCGTGTGTGTGTCCAGATAGGGTCACCTTGCATCCATCTCTTACCGTTTAGAGACCCCCTACAAGGATAAAAATCATCCTCTGAGCTTAATCCAAGCTTATATCCTCTTCTTCCTTCTAGCACAGACACACACACACACACACACACACACACACACACACACCCAGATGAGTCTAGAGCACCTGAGCAGAGGGGCCAACAGAAACAGAAAGTGTAAAACCCATCACAAACAGCTGAGTTTGCAGCTTTAAGCACATACAAAAATGTATCTGTCTGTTCTTGCTTCAAAGCATTTTTAAATTACAAACCACAGCTAATTTTCTGACTCTGTGTTTAACTATTTTAGAACATTTTAGGTTAATAACTGTACAAAAATGCATGAGAGGAGCTCATGGATTTCTCCAGAAGAAAGGCAAAGAAAATTCTCTCTATAAACCAGCCAAGAACTAACACTTGAATAATGAATGCTATTTTTAACACTTTCCAAACATCCAATCAGCCTATTGAAACTGTTTTATGGAACCTAGAAGCGGTTTAAAAATGCACAATCGAGACCGCAAAGCTGACAGTTTAAATCCCAAGCTGAGCGCTTCATTCCCAGCTGCCTAGTGAAACTGCTCAGTCACCAACAGCAGGCAGCTCCCAGGTGAACACACAGTATATGTTGGTGTGACGTGTGAAGCAGCAAAAGGAACGGACGTGTTTCCTTTCTCTGGGAGACGAACAGTGTTTGTAAAAGCTTCTGCAGTTTACGAATGTAAAAAAAAAAAAAAAACAGAGTAAGTAAAAGAGAGACAGAATCTTCCCGTCTGATTGAATCTGAAATCTAAATTAATCTGGTAGCTGTAAGGAACAAAAGACTAATCAGACAATGAGCTGGGTGCCAGACACACCATTGATTTCAAACTCTCTCCCTAAGCAGTCTCAGAGGCGCAAACCACATCCACCTTATATTGACTCTGCCTCTAACAAATATGCTTATATTTATATTGCCTTTCTGACTGAGGCAATGTGCGAGCTCTCTTTGGATGGATATTGGATCATACACACATGCTTACCTCCAAATTCAATATTCATTCGCTCGCACTTGTACTTTATCTTTGTGGTAAATATTTATGTGCAATGTGCTACAAAGCAAAAAAACAAACAAACAAACAACAACAACAAAAAACAAAAAAATTATCTCTCAAAGACTAAATTGCCTTGCGTCAAAAATCAATGATAAAAAGGGGGCACAAGCTCTGTTATCTAGGTCACATTTGAATATTTCTTTTAGAGATATTGATTTGTTTTGTGTGACCTACCCAGGCCCATTCTTTGTAATTAAAATAGAGAGAGTGCTGCTGTGGTGTGGCAATCCCACTAGGTGTGTATGCGTGGACGTGTTTGTGCTTCTGTGTGGCTAATGAATGAGAGGCAGTTATGATAAAGAGGGGGTGGAGCTGGACCGTAAGGAAGATTTATACTGTGGTGGGCTATTGAGTGTGTGAGCATAGGTGAGACTGTGCGAATGTTTGTGCAGCGTGTGTTGCAGTGCGATAGATTCATTTTTTATGTTGAATTCAGCCTGTAATCCAGACTTTGTCATTCTATCCAGAAGCCGTTTTAGATGAACAGACAAAGAAGAAAAACAACCCTACATCATGGAGTGTGTCCATGTTTACGATGACAAAAGTGTCCTCATCCACAAATTAGGGAGTTCTGTGCGTCCAAATGCATTTCCATAACTTTTTAATGCAAACGGGTCACAGGCAACATATTTATGAGGTAGATAAAAATCTTAAAAAGCTACTGTACCTTTGAGAAACTGCTTAGAAAGATTGACAGACACCATAATTAAGAGGACTCTCTCCCCAACTCTTCCCCACAGCAAGGGCGAGATAACACGATAGGAGCATGTCACAGCAAATAATCTCTCAAAGTTATTTGCAAAATCCCACTAGTTTTGAAAAAAAGTCTAAATGTAACTTTCTTCTTGTAAAATCTTATGAGGAAGATTAGCGGAAAATGGATTCCATTTCCTAAACCAGGTTCATTTAGCTCCACAACATACATTTGTGGGTTTCTGTGTTTGACCAGAGCTACAAGTGGCGTTATATGCCTGGATATGAATGTCAGTTAAATCCTTAAACTGTAAAATGTAACGTGTCTTCAACGTGTGCAGTTTATGTGCCCTCCCTTTGTGTGTGTCCTGTCTCCCTCTGTCCTTTAGCCCCGGTGTCATCTTCCTCCCCTGTCTCTGGGCTGTCCAAGCCTGTTTGAAGTGGCTATTAGCCAGAAATCAAAGCCTGCCATCAAGCCCATCTCAGCCCTGTGCCCTTTTAGAATATTCACCAACGGTCTCCTGGCCTTTTGTGAGCCCCCTAGAATAAAAATAATCAAAATCAGAATGGACCTTCATGTGCAATAATACTCTGTCTACTCTTATGACCTCCACTGTCAATGCCATTTATAATTCATGCACCCATACTGATGGGTCTGGGGCACGTTCAAGAGGTCCGCTCCTCACTGTTCCACCACTGTTCATCAATAGCTGCCAGCCAGGTAGGGGACTTTATTATTGAACAGTGGCCATGCTAGTTTGACACAAACACTGTTCTATAATTATTGGAACTTCAAAAACTTTACACTCTCTCGCCTCCTCTCCAACTCTCTCTCTCTCTGTTTGAAATGGCCTCCCTCTCCCTCTTTCCTCTCTGCTGTTAATTTAAACACTGGCGGTTTCATCACTCCCCATAGGTGTCTGTTTTACAATAAAAGGTCATCCTCATTTGTCCGCAGACACAAAAGGGACCACCTTCGGGGCTGAGGTCAGACAATCAGACAGCCAGATAAACAGACAGATGGACAGAGGGATGGCTGGCACTACAGGCTGGCGCTCAGGATGCAGGAGAGAGGAGAACGGAAAGAGAGATAAGAAGGTAAGATAGCCGGAGAGACAGTGAGGGAGGGAGAGATGAGAACGATGGAGGGAGTGGTAGTCGCTGGCGAAGGGGCGGGTGGGCGAGAGCGAGGACAGACAACTAATCATGCCATCACCTCTAGTCTTCTTCCTCCTCTCTACTCCTTCTTCACCTCCTTTCTGCTGCTCTGTGGGGATGATTGACGAGGGCACGGTGGACTGAGGTTGTCCCAGTCCCCAGATTAGAAAGCCTTCAAACAAATGAAGCCTGGAAACGCTGCCCTAGGGAGCTAGGAGCCACGGTGAGACAGACAGGACACACACTCTGGCTTAAAGAGACATGAAGATAAGGGGAAAGGAGAACCAGAGAGGAAGAGGGAGGGAGAGATGGGAAATGACATGTTTCTTGGGTTTTAACTGTACGAGCAGAGACAGGAGCTGGAATAAAAAAGAAGGTGATGTGTTTAAGATAAGTTTTCGATTTTAACAAAGAGTGTGAGTGAGAACAACAGCAAGGCGGAATGAGTGCAAGACAATTACATGACAAAACATATCGTCACTTTATTTAGGCTACCTGCAGAGAGGGACAAAATAAGAAGCTGCGCATGACCAACGGTGATGAAGGAGAGGGACCGAGCGACTGATGGAAAGACAAACGAAAAAAATCTTCAGATCATGCCTTTACACACCTGTTTTTGTCTTTGCAAGATTACCAACTGCAGATTGTTCCCCCTGTTCTCCTCTGCAGATCTGATACGATACATTCATCAAAAAGTGAGCATCGCCGTTTCCCCTTACCTGCCCCCATGCACATACATACAAACACACACCCTGCTGTCCCCCCCACCCTCTGCTCCCTCTTGAAAAACGATCATCCACAACCCTGGCTCTATTGTTTAAGATTCAAGCATTAGTTAAAAAAAAGGGAAAAAAAGGGGAAAAACACTGTGATATACGACCAGATATTAAGAAAAAGTTTGATTTTATAGATGTCACATGAGTGACCTCCATTTTCCCAAATGGCGCAGGTCCAGGGTTTTAATGGAGTCTCTGCGAGCCATATATCAGCGCAGCTTGTCTCGTAAAGCTCTCCTCAGGCCGACCTCACAAACCACCTCCACCTTTATCGTGACACTTAGGGAGGTTTTCACGAGCAGAAAATAGATGTATTAACAGGGAATGATTTTAATACAGTCAGTGGGTGAAAAAAAAAAGTGAGAATGAGGACGCTTCAGCTGTGTTTGCGACTACCGTATATATTTGGATTTTTTTGTCAACAATTCTCCCTCCATTCCTCCTTCTCCATCCTTTATGCTCTGTCTCAATCACTGCTTCCTCCATCCATTATTCCCTCCCACCTTTTCTTCCTATTTCTGTAGAGTGTCACAGTGTTACAGCTAGTCAACATGACACTTTTTAAAGTTTTCCAAGGAGGCTGACAGAGCACAGAGGAGATTAACCTAGCTGCCTGCCATAGCACCTGTCCCTCTACTCTGTCTCTTTCTGTTCCTGTAAAATAAAAAAAGAAAGAAAAAGAAACAGAGCAGGAAGCAAATAACACAGAAGGCCACATGCACCTGCATTGTGCTAAAGGTAGCGTAGTGAAAGCATTAAAAATACAAGCAATCATCAGATCATTGTGCAAACGTATGGAAAGCGGCATGCTCTATGTATACAATGTGGGAGCAGTTATAAGCAAAAATAGAAAATAGATACCAGTATGAAGTTAAATACTTTACATATTACATACTGTATATCAATTTAGCTTTGACACAAAGGGCTATTCAATAATACTCTTTAAATCATGCCGACACTAGCCTTGAAAATTAAGAAGTAACAGTAATGCTAAAAAGTTTAAACAAGACTAGCTGCATTTCTAGGTGTGTGCCTAAAGGACAGTATTTAAGTGCGACCTCCTCTTCAGGTAGATTTTTGTGGCCCTGAACATCTAGTTTAAAAAAATAACACATGATATGTGATTACATTTTTCTTTCCATCGCACCAAACAGACCTGAGCACAGGGGAAACTATACATTTGATAAGAGAACATGAGAACGCATACAAATCGAGAACGCTGGAGAGGAAGAACGCTGCAGAGCAGGAGCGACTGCTGCACTGTATTGTATCTGAAGTAAATAGTGGATGACTAGTGAGGCGGTGTTTAAAACACAGTGCCCCCAGTCAGAGCCTGCTCTTCATCAGTCAGAAAAGCAGAAATGAGAAATGCATCTGAGTGATGCTTTAAAAGGCAAAGTTCAGTAATTGGGAATGACAGACACACACAAAGCATCCATCACTCATGACCTTTCCATTTCTTCATCTTTTTCTCTTTTCTCCCTTCTCCTCTCTTTCCATGCAGGGCAAGGACGAGAAAAGCAAAGGAAGAACGGTAAAGCACGACTTTTAGACAACAATCAGCCTCTGAAAGTCACACTGTGATGTCATTAAACTGGAATCAGCTTGAAACTGAACTGAATTAAAAAGAATGAAAGTTCAGTATATGTAATATGTAAATAAGCTCATTAATATATGTTGAAAAATGCTCAAATGAATTAAAGTGTCTGCCAAATGACTAAATGTAAATGTAAAATGCTTTAGAATTTAATATCAATATGTTGTTGCTGACATTTGTGTATTTCAAGAAGTACAGCAAATGAAGAAGTGCAAACATGTCATTCATGTACGTTTGCTGTGTTTCAATTTGAAGAAAAGAAGGTTCACAGAAACGTGTTTATATTATGGGACCACAATTGCTGCCCATTTTCTTTCATAGTCACACCCTTTATTACCCTCTGTCTACTTCTGTCTGTCTTAATTTCTTTCT
The DNA here is from genome assembly GCA_033026295.1 of Channa striata. NCBI lineage: Eukaryota > Metazoa > Chordata > Actinopteri > Anabantiformes > Channidae > Channa > Channa striata. The sequence continues at coordinate 25,871,949 of CM065169.1, read as the reverse complement.
TTTTATTCCTTAGACATTCAGCGGTGGTAAAATGACCAGGCTGTGCACAAGAAACATGCATTTCTCTATGTCTGTCTGAGACATGCACACACACTTCACATCTGGACTTGTGTTTAATTTTACGTCAAAGTCCGGACAGGAAGCACCTGTCTAGATGAAATCCTGCACCAAAGAAAGAGCAGTAGAATATAGGGAAAAAATACACGCAGTAAAGAAAAACATTAATCCATCTGCTGTGGAAACGTATGTCACAGTCATCACATTAAAAGCAACGTCAACAAACAGAGCGAAAACTAAATTGGTTTGGAAAAGGCAAGTCATCTGAAATTAACACAAATTTCATCCCCTCTAAATGTTATCGCGTCTGTCTGTGTTTGGAGCTGAATGCAGGTCATTCTTTTTCTCCAAGGCTCAGGGGGCTGTTCACTAGCAGCTCTGCAATTACGGAGTAGTAAAACTTCCAGATGTGGGATTATTCTTCCCTTCGCATTACCAGATTAAAAGATCACTGTCTGCGTAGAGTCACACACATGTTAAAAGTTGGCGTGGTGACATCCGTAACGTCACAATCTACTGGACAATTTGTGATACTGGATGTAGTATGATGTAAGCAATGCCCGCAACATCAACTTCATCGTGTTAACACCGATGAATGCAAACCAGTCAGAAACAACTATATCTTGTCGTTTGTACCATTGTGGCAAGACATTTTATGGGAAATGGGACATTAATCGGGGTTCTATATAAACTGTTACCACTGCAGCCCATGTTGCACCAATAAAAAGTAAATAAACCTAAAACAATATATTAAACTCTAACCACATTCGTACCATTCCATACCACATGTTCCATACCGTCCATTAAGTGACATTTTCAATTTGCCGTAGTATGTTCACCTCTAGCAGAGAACCTGGTAATTTTTTTTACAATTTTTCATGAAATATAAAAGCATTGACTGAGGTTCAGGTCATGTTTACAAGAGTGCTGGTGCTTAATCTTGTACTGCACTGAAAAGTTAGGAGAACTATTATTATATTATCTTTCACAACAAAGATCCCATTATTTTGAATGTAAATGTGGCACAAATGTGCAACAGGTTTAAGGATGAACTGATTATATTGTGGAGATGAAAGGTTAAAGGTCAAGGTCACTTTCAGCCCATGTCCGTTCATTATTGTAAACTCATAATGTCAGAAATGGCTTAAGGGAAGCCTTCACTTGGACGCTAGGCTGAACTGATTACATTTTGCTGCTCAAAGGTCAAAGGTCAAATTCAGTTTGAATTTGTGTCCACCTCCTTCTCATTCCCTTTTCATGTTTTATTACATAAATGCTTAGAGGGAATTTCATTACATCTGGCACAAACATCTACTTGGACTCATGGATGAACTGATGAGAATGGGAGTCTGTACAGATGTGGGAGGAGGCATAAAACCAGTAGTTGTTGTCCTATAATGCAATGCAAAATTTTAAACTCAATATCTAAATGTAAAGAACGCATTGTTGGGGGAAATTGGTGTGTTATCACTAATCCACCATTAAAACATGAATTTCCTTTGGTTAAGTTTCCATATTTTCTTTCAAATCTTATTTAATCTTCAGCCTGATTAGTAAAACTACTCATTTCCTGTTTCAGTTTAAGCTCAGTGAGACAGAGAATTACTGACATTTAAAATCACTCACATGCATTTCAGGAAGACTTAAGACAATTCACTCATGCAATGTTCGCAGACATAGCTGGCTGTTTATGTAGTGATGTCAGAAGACATCTGTTAATTGATTTGGTCAGAAATCAAGACTGTGCTGCGGGTAATGTCCCATCACAAGTGAAGATGCCAGCTGTGGGCCACATATAACCCTTCCACTTCAATGTGCAGCCACAGACTACAAAGTTTAGGTGTGCCAAAGTGTGTTAAGCTCAACACATGCACTCCAGGTGACATCAGGCAGCTGCTACCTTGGGTTAGAAGTCCTCACATGTTGTGAAGGTTGATGCGGCATGCATTCAGTTATGGCCCAAATCCTCATGTCAACATACAGTCGACTGTCTCCCATCGTCTGTGCTTCGTGGCGTTTTCCCAACAGCACATCGTCAGTAAATAATTTTCCTATGTAGAAAGCAAGTTACAAGATATGTCATAACAGCAAAGAATAAGATAAGTGTAATAAGTTCATTTGTGGACCCTGCAGGATTAAATCTGCTGGTATAAACAAGTTTACTGCAGTGAGGTATCTGTGCTTAATGTCTGGCTGTGAGCACAAAAGCAATAAATTAGTACATATTGGTAGTAAACCACTCTAATCAAACTATAAGAATAAGGTGAAATAAACGCACACGATCAGCAGCAGTCGCACTGAGGTTTACGTTGCACATACACCATGAGGCTCTAATATTACTGTTGGTGTCCTATTACTATTGTAGTATTTATTACTCAAAAGATAAATCAATTTTCCTCGACATGAATATGATTAATTTCCAAAAGTTAAATTCATATAAACATTTAAACAACTTTAATTAAAAGGTTGCACACACATTTCAGCATACCACGCAGAAAGATCTACGTTGTCTGTGCATTTCAGGTTTTATTTCGTGATGAAATGTTGTGATTGACTTTGCGATGTGCCTTTTATTCAGTAACCTCATTCAACTGTGTCAATATCAGATAGTGACTTCCTACGTTTTGCAGGATGACTTTCAGCAACCCCAGAGAACGCGCCTGAACCTGTTACATCTAGATGTTGGTTTAACATGTAGGTGGAGAAAGCAATAATGAAAGCAACTGGGATTGTAACAGAAGGCTTTTCTTTTTTCTTAAAGTAAGTTTTACCTGACACAATGCAGCATGCCCTGTGTCACTTTTGCACTATGGACTGTTGGGTGAACATTTATTCTTTTATAATTTTCACCTACTGTGATTGTAAATATTACGTGTAAAAAGCTGTTCTTTTCAGTTCTGCTCGACTGCTTTAGGTTGCAGAAAATTTGCCATCACACTCCAACGTAGCTGTAATGTTAGGTGGATTTGACCAGTTACTCATGCAGCAATGACAAAAAAAAAAAAAAAAACTAAATGGATGGAACCATTTTAAGGTTTGCAAGATAGCCGCTGTATGTTTTCTATTGTATTCAAGTGTCAGTGAATTATCCAACAATGACCTATTAGTGGCACAGATCTGTCGCTTTAAAACGCCAACTGAACTTTAATGGTTCTGAGTAATCTTTTATTATGGAACTCTGACAAACAGACAGAGGTAGTAACCACCGTGGCCATTTCCCCTCATTCTTCCTTTCCTCCTCGATTTTTCCTTCTTTCCTTTCGTCTCCTTCAAGGTCGGTCATCAGAGTGGGGCTGCATGTCACTGTTCCTTTGTCTATTCAGATAAAATTGCTGCATTCATCGTATGTCAGATAAACCTCAAAAAGGGAGTGAGGCGGGTATATTTGAGAGAGAGAGGACGGAGAGTTAAAAAAAAAAAAAAACAACACCCCTATCACAGCGTCCTCCAGCCTGGCTCTAGCCTGTTTTTATCTGTCCATGACAAATTCAAGCATTCACTCTTTCCTCTCCTCTTTCCTCCACATTTTCTCTTCACCTTATCTACTGTCTCAGCACTGCATCACTTGCCATTTTAGAATAATGTCCCTCCATGTCTATAATGACATTGCCTTTGTGCTTCAGATTACCTTGGGATTTTCAGTCCTCCCTCCCAACACACATGGATGCTGGAATAAAGATACACACACACACACACACACTGGACACACCCACAAACATCTAAGTGTTAAAGAAAATGTGCCTATTAGCCTTGAGACCAACTGAACTGTGGTACATCATTAAACAGTAACTTGTAATATAAAACTACATAGCAATTAATGATAATGTACATTGGCTTTATTTCTTCCTGATATCATGGCTTGAGTTTGGGGCTGTAAGGAAAGAACAGTGTTTTCAAATATAAATATGCTATATATATTCTTATTAGGTCACCCGTTTCTACTTATTCTGATTTCTGTGGCACCAACAAATAGATCAAGCAGATTTAAGTCTAATTGTACATTATAAACTATCTGACATGACATTATTATTTAGTCTTTTTCATCTTTCAGGACATTTTGTTAGACTTTTAACAATATCCCTTAATGTGACAAACCACATCCAAGTTAAAACTACATTTTAAGTACGCAATTGATATAGCAAAAAAGTTACATTCCTAATGCTCCCAGCTCATATTTTGCATTGCAAGTTCTTCCTTCCTATTTTCTCAGATAAAGAAATCATTTTCATTCAGGTATCATCAGACATGAGCAAGTCTCCAGCATGTATTATTTCTGGGCTCTGATGAGCTCCTTAAACTGTGACAGGCCCTTCTCTCCCCTGCCATGCCATGTCTCTTAATGAGATGGTAATCAGCCAGTCATCAGTGAAGGGACCGTGCAGGACACATAATGAGAACATTAGACTGCATACTGAAAGGACCCCCTGCTGGGTGCAGGATCAATGGTCTGGCCTGATGAAAGGTGGATGATGCAGCTGATGGTTGGGGAGAAATAGAAATAGAGAGAAACAGAGAGAGCGAGAGAGAAAGAGAGGCAGGAACGTGGTGTTGATTGTCCAGCACATTATCTACTGTACCCAATCCTTTGACTAACAGAGAAGTCACACGCATTCATTCGGCCAAACAGAAAAACAAGCAGCGCTGCTGCATTTACCGCTTTAGCACATAAACCAGTAGTATCATTATGTCTGTCCAGCTCGGGTTCTGTATTTTGAGATATGTTTCACCACATTTTACTCTGTTTGTGTATTTTTTGGGGGGAATTTATTTTGCCAAAACATATCCTCAGAAAAAAGAGATGAAGATTAAAGGTGTATCCATTTACCGACACAAATCGGCCTTCCGTTCACACTTTTTTAGGATACAGTACATTATTAGGTGCATTCTGCTGAACATATCAGTTCTTTGGATGTCACCTATTGTATCTTGTAGCTCAAGCCACGCACCTGAGCTCCTCTGGAGGAAGACTGGCCCACATTCTGTAGAGACCTATGCCAAAATGGTAAAGTCATTGATGCTAGCGCTGTCCACAAAACTGATCTGGCCAGTTCTGCTGCTGAGTGGTTTATTGTTGCAAATCCCCTGGACGACTGGCTCACAAGGACAGTCAAATGTCACGTGTTATTAGTGGTGCAGTGAAACAGTAAAACATGGGAGAACCAGCCAAGAAAGAAAACACCAGTGGCGACGCTTTCTAGACCCGACTGATGTTCAACAATCATACAGAAATGAAATGCTCTAAGGTATCACATGTTCTTCTGGCCGGCAGACAACGTGTATTACAGCCACAAGAGCTGTTTCATTTCGCTCTGGGGGGCTGCAGCTGCACATTTGTCGTAATGCCCTCAAACTAATCACTTCACATGGTAGCTGCCTTTAATTGAAATAGGCCCAATTTTGATTGAGAGCAACAAGTTCAAGCTTGTTTTGCGTCTTCTGTCAAATGACAATCTGGAAAATGCAGTGCAAAATAAATTGGTTAAATTGTGACTTTGCCAGTTGGTCATACGGGGTCTTGCATAAACACTGAAATTAAAATAGGCCGTGTAAAGACTGTGTTGAGGTTTGCACTCTTTAAATCAAACACGGAACTGCTGGTGAGGCAGGTAAGTGACAGTGAAATGTTTTAAGCTGAAACCTTTAAAAAGACCAACTGTTTAATAGTGATAATTATCCACAGAATGCATTGTTTTACGCTGGCTTTTATACTGGAGTACTAGTTGTATGAGGGTCGGGTGCATGTTGTGAAAACCAGCAAAGCAGAAAATATGTAAAACAGTATAAAGTGTCACCAAAGTGGAGAATAACAACAATCTCGGAAACGTTCACTTCACTGCAGGCTGGTATGCACTGGTGCATAAAATGGATTTGGCTTCAGTTAACTGTCTTTGTGCTGATTACTCTACATTTTGTTGTTTTACAGGCACTAGTTCTTAAATTCTACTTTTTTATCCTAATAAAATAAACTTAGCATAAACTGCTAGGCTGCATTGTAAATAACTAGACTGCTAGATTTTAAACACAGTAATCACACACACTCTTTGAGCCCTTACACTGGCTATGTTCTCACTTGTTTACAATTATGCAAAATGGAATTTATGTGAAAACGCAACAGGAAACCACGCTCAACACTGGTTAAATATTTAGATGAGCAGTGTGAGAATGCCTGTAAACAAAATGGGGTAATAAAGAATGTCATCAAAGAAATACATACGTTTTTGTGGGATAATAGCAGCAATAGACATTCAAAACTCATCAAAGCCCATAAAAAAATCACTCAGAGCCAACTGGTTTAATACCTTCATAAAAATGTTTTCTCTCTCTGTTTCTTTCACAGCTCATACATTTTTGCCTGATTAGACATAACCTCATCTTGTACTGTACAAAGACCAAGAAACAGACTCGGAGTGTGAGTGACTCACTCATGGTCACATTCAGTTGTTAGAACAATCCAGGCACATGTGAAGCACAAGAACATGTCAACCCCCACTAATGTTATACATCATAAAAAGCTGCTGTGACAACTCAGATGTGGCGAATGAACTCTTCCACCCCAACGTCCCTTTACCATGTCAAACCGTTTGGTTTCCCTTTATGGATTTCACATATGCATATTCCTATTCATGCCCACTCTGGCTTCTATGTTCACCATGAAACACAGTCCCTGTTTGAATCTGGCCATAAAACCGCCTGGAGTCGAGTTAATTGTCAGACACAGACAAGTTCTGATCATAAATGCTATAATGCATACTGCTGCTCTAAATCACAGGCAAATCTAACCCTCCCCTTACTGGTGCCTTCCAGAGTGATTTGGTCTCAATTTGTAATAAAAAGACCAGCGGAGACAGCACTACCAGTGTCTGCAGAGGGCTTCTGTCTTTTGTATTGCTTTTTTTTTTTTTTTACCTTTTGTCTTGTCACAGTCACTAAAATTGTATCTAATAAACATTGCATGAGCCTACTGACCAGAACAAAGGCTAAGGAAAAAAAAAACATTTTTGAACATCACTCAGATCTCTCTTGTTAAAAAAAGAAAAAAGAAGAGGAAGGTGGTGGTGGTGGTGGGGTTCCTTAATAGGAATGGCAAAGAATATAAGGTTTCATGCCAAGATCATAAAATTACTGAGGAATAAAAGCCATTCATTTTACATGACATCACCACCTTCTGAGGATGTGAGCTTCGGTGCCTTCAGAAACAGCACGGAATGTTTCCTCCAATGGCTTCAGTACTGCTGCTCTGTTTGACAAGACGTACAACACAGCAGAACAAAGGAGTGGGCTTAGCCTCTGTGTTATTGGCTGGAGCTTTTGAAACATGCAATAAAAATATTATATTCTTAACAGCACAAGTGTCTTGATTCATAGTTTATATATATGATGAGACGGTGAAAGAATCTGCTCGGGGCAGATTTAAATGGATTTCTTTCTTGTAAGACGTGGGCACCGCAAAACTTAACAAATACCTCACAGTGGTGAAATCACAAGGCAACAACTTACTCATCAAGGATGACAAATATCTGCCCATCACCCCGCAATCGTGTTACCTTTGCCTCAGTACGCTGCAGTACATTTCCAGTTAAATACCTGCACACAAAACATTCCATCTTACATGTGCTATTAGTGCTACCCACTAATTTACGCATAAGTGCTGGTTTTCACTGGGATCAATGCCATCATGTTTATTCACACGGCTGTCACTCGCCATAGGACCAAGTCAAATCAGTTCTGTATGCTTGACATAAATGATACGACACTGGAGCCATGCTCCAGGGGTACTAATGGTCGGTCTGAGTAGTTCTCCGCCACAGTGCTGCAAAAAAACACATCATTTCCGACCTGCCGCACTCCTGCTATGCCACATTGAAAGAGATGTACATTTGCTAATGGGAAATGCAAAGGCTAACAGAGGTGGGCTAGCTGCACCTCTCAGTGACTCTCCACGTGTGGGAGAGAGAGGTTTGGGTTTAGAGGTTTTTGCAGTCAATAATATATGCATCACATGAACTCAGACAGCTTATCAATCCACATCAATCAGTGCCTGTTAATAATTGGCAGTGCTAATGAGAGGCTGCACCACCATCTGTTGTATTAGTTTATCTACATAAAACAAACAGGGATGCTACATTCAAAACACAGGAAGACATTATTAACAAAGTATAAACGAATAATTTCATTTTTCTCCCTTTCGCTGAGAAATGTGACACATCATCTAGCGCAGTATTGCGTTGCCCGGGGTGAGGGCCCTGCACAGTAGATGGACCACTGTAATTTCTCATCTATCAAATTATGGTTTATTGTTCAGCACAGCAACCCCAGGCTACACACAACCCTGTGCACAGACAGTTATGAAACATTATATTTCCACTGTCCTAGTCCAGCCCAAGACAAAGCTTAAGAAAGAAAAAGAAAATAGAAAGACATACAAACTCCAAAGTAATCTCCACACTTGTCACGTCACCATCTATTTTAACCAGAGCTTTGATCAAAGCTGTTCAAGCAACTGTTGCTATTTCTGGGGTTTGCTGACGACATTAGGTTACTCAAATTGCCATTAGCCACTACTGTATAAGCTTGTTTATTATTGCCATGGTAATGATTTTCCTACCAAATGAAATTTGTCGGCAGGAAATTGTGTTTAATGCTGATCTAATGAGTCTGCTGTAAATTAGCTGGCGTGCCAGCGTGGATGACTAAAAGGCCTTTAAGTAACCTTTGGTCTCTGTTGAGGGTAATTTGATACTGCCACTGATAATTCACTTAGAGAGGCTAAAAGCTATAGGCTTGCATCTCAAGGAAGACATGTGAAACTACTATCACTCTTAGAACTAGAAATGAATGTGAAAATAATCCAATCGACTTGCCACTGGATGACTCTAAGATGCTGAACGTGAACTTCTGACTTGAGTTCACTGTTTCTGTAATCAAGGTCAAGGTTCAACTGCGCATCGAGCCAGTTTTGGACCTTTGCCTTAAAGCCCCAACATCCACTGTAGCTGATGACAAGACCTCGTACAAGCATACGCTTTGTAAATTTCCGCCTTTATTCGTTTTTGTGAAACTTTTTTTTCTTTTTCCCTCTAGATAACATGGTTGAGGGAGGATAGATAAATTAATGGTATATATTTTTTCCAATGAAACTTAATTAATACACTGAACCGGACAATGTAAAAACACAGGGCCTCTTTTACTCTTTGTCATTTGGAACACTTTTTACAGCTGAACAACAACTTTATTATCAAAGTAACAGTAAACATAAAAACATAAGTATCGAAGAATAAAATGCAGTGTCTACAAAATTATAGAAAACGTGTGAGTGAGTATGGGTATGTGAGACATACTGTGTGTCAAAATATATCAAACCTCAGTTGGAAGTCAAAGGTACATAAAAACAGTATTTCTTTTTGCATGTCTGTTATAGGTTAAAGTACAGTATGACATTTATTAAAGACTATAGCTGCTAAAAACTCTGCAATGGCACATCTCAGACATAAGAGTGAAATCTTACAACAGAATCAACGTGTTCCTTTTTATTCACACACAAAAACACCCTTAAAAAATACCTTCCGGTGCATCAGTCTGTTTGTGTGTGTGCGCTCCCAGACACGCTGTGTTTTTGTTTTTTGGCTTTGTGCCAGGTCTGTAGTGAAGCCTGAGCTTCCAGATGAATCTGCATATGCAAAAAGAAAAAAGTGATGGGCGTGCATGTGAGCGCGTGTGTACGCACACACACACATGACTGGCACCCCGGCATCTCTGTGGGTATTTCGTGTTGAAGTTACCGTGCTTCGACACAGGCACGGCGGCTACGCCCCCCCGGCATATCCCCAAGAGATCTGATAAGAGGTGTGTGTCTGTGTTTGTAAAGGGAGGTTGCATGTGCGTCTTGTGTTTTAATGGTGTGACATTCCTCCTTAATGCAGGTGGCCCCTCAATGTAAAAACCTTTTCAGACACTCGTTTGTATTTAGTGCCACCCCCTGACGCGCCCCCATCTAACACCCCATTTCCCTGCGCCTCCCACTGCACCTCACCCACCCACGTTGCCCCTCCTCCTCTGGCAACACGTGCCCCCTCTTAGTGCCAACATGGCCTCATCTCCCTCCTCTCCTCTGCCTTTTATCACCCCCCCTCCCCCACTCCTCTGTTTTTCCCACGCCTGCCTCTTTCTGTCATCACGCAGTAGGAGTGGTATCACCCCACGTGCCCCGTTTTAGTGCCAACAAGCTCCCCTGTGGCCCTCCTGCCCCCCCATCTTCCTGTCTTCCGCTCTTCATCTTGTTTTACCCCCCGCCCAGCTCCCGCTCCCCCTTCCCCTCTTTCTCACACTGTTCATCTCATTGCTATGTAAGTGGGAATACCAGACTGTTTTGCATACGGCTGTTTAGTCCTTTGTGGCAGGCGGGGCAGCATGCGAATATGCAAAACGGTGATGGGGAGGCTTTTTGTAGAGTGATGAGGAAGAGGAGAGGGCAGCACTGTGAATGATGCCGCGCGTGTGTATACATGTGTTTTCCTTCAGATTCTTTGGCTCGTCAGCACGATGGTTGGTACAGGAGCAAGTGCCATCAGAACCAAAGCCCAGTTGAGCAACATGGCAATGGAATACCACCCCAAGCGGCTAAAAAATCCTACGTGGAGGGACACTCTCGTCTTCTGTGGCCTTTATTCCTTTCAAGGGGACAACGCAAGAAAAAGGTTGTCTTTTTTTTTTTTTTTCCAACAGGCTTCGTTACTGTAAATCCACACGACGCAGAATCTGCAAGTATCACCGGCAAATTAAGAAGAAAAGGATGGGAAAGTTCTTTTCGCTTCACCCTCCTCCTTACCCATATGCTCCTCTCTCCTACTTATCTGTGGCGGAGCCAATGGTTCATTAAAATTGGCCGTTGTCATCATGCAGATGACACACAGTCAGCACTCTGAATATCATTAGCGCCTTTGCATACCTCCACTCTGTTTTTCTTTTTTCTGTCCTTTCTTCTTGTTCCTTCACTCCGGGGCTCATTTCGCGATTTGATATTCCAAAAGGTAATTATCATCCACGAGGCAGCCTATCAATATGCGGAGATAGGCATAATAGGTAATGAAAGTGCATGTCTGATTGTCGTTTTCTCTTTCGCCATATCCAGCGCAAATTTACAACCATCTTCCAGGATGTAGGAGAATAAGAGAGAGAATAACATTGTATTTTTGTGACTGTATTTGACTGTCCTTTGCAGTCCATTGTATATCTCTTAGGTTACAGAGTGTTCTTTGCTCTGATCCTCGTCCCTCTCTCCCCTTCTCATTTGCATATATCAGCCTCTCCTTGGGTAGAATAAAAGCTTTTAATTCGTTTCTGCAGCTCTTGCCTTCTGATCCGTGACAAAAAGAAAGAGCCAGCCGGTCAATTTGCATACTCCGCATACTGATGAGACGTGTGTTGCCGACTGCCTAATTACCAAGTCCTCCAGTCACTCTCTCTCCTCCTGCAGCCTTTGCTTTTAACCCTCACTCGCCCATTCGCCATCTCTTCGTCTCCATAGGAAACCATTGTCGCATTCAGCATTAATTCATCTGGAGGGGCACGTAAGAATAATAGAGAAACAAAATGCAAAAAAAAAAAAAACAGAAGCGTATTGCAGTGACGAGCGGTTCGTTCGTTCACCTTCGTTTATTCCCCCGTCTCTGTTTATTGGCTGATTTGCGGCTCCTCTCGCTCACGGCGGCTCTCATTAAGCTATCCTCTTTGTCTTTGCCTTTGAAATTTAAAAAATCTTACAAGAAATCAATACTTAATTGATTATTCACTTTCCTGCAGCCTCAAACGACCGGCGAGTGCACGTGTGTATTAAATCCAGCTTGTGTCTGTGTGCACGTGTGAGTGAGTCTCTGGTAGATCCCATGGCGTTCCCAGTTCTTTCGAGGCAGCAGGCGGACGAGGTGGCAGGGAGCTCTGAGAGAAACACTCTGCAGCATCTACGTTCATATGCATGTGTGTAAGTGCCTGTGTGTGTTTGTGTGTGTGTGTGTGTGTGTGAGAAAGAGTGTGTGGGCATATGAGACGTACCAGGGTCCCGTCAATACCACCAAAGCCAGGGAACTTCCAAGGTTTGAAGAGGGTTTACTTCTCAGCAACAACCATCCAAAGGAGGAAGAAGCATGGAAATCAACAACAACAAATCAGCATAAAGCCTGTGGGCACAGGAAGCACAGCAGGCTGCTGGCAGGATGTACAATGGAGCATATCCTAATTTTCGGGGCTCTTTTGTTCTTTTCGTCGCACTTCTTTGTTTACCATCCTGGTTCCACGAGGAGAGCAGGGCAAGGTGCCACCTGGACCCTTTAGAGAACTCTGTGGCGAAGTGGGTGCAGAAATAGGGGCGTGAAGAGAGGGGCGTGAGGAGGAGGAGTGAGAGAGGGGTAAAGGGTGCCTGGCGCCTGTCTCTGATGTGCCATAAGGATGGCAGGCACGTAATGATAGCAAATGTAGAGCAGATTGGCTTGAAGGAGGAGGAGGAGAGATGGGGAAAGGGGGAGAAGAGACAGATGGCAAAGCTGGCCTGGTGCCAGTGATACCAAGACATGACTACACAGGGAAAGCTCCCAGACCCTGACACTTGTTGCTGTCTGCGTCTTTATGTGTTAGAACCACATGTGACGACACACACTGGGGAAGGAAATTCCCGACGTGGAGCGTGGTATTTCACATTTGCCAGCTTGCTCAATTGCCAGTTTATTTCTGTCTCCTCTTCTCTGCCAGTGTACTACTCTTATTTTTTATGTATGATCAAACAATAATAATTAAAATGTTCAATACTACTATATCTATTTTGTGAGATTTTTAAGTACGAAACAAAATGAAGGTGAACGATATTGGTCTGGCCTCCAATGTGACCTCGATCTATGCAACGTGCCAAAGGTCAAATATTGACTCTTTGCACATATCTTTTCTTATGGCCATCAAAAATAGATGTTGCAAACCACCTTGCTTTCCCCCCCCCACATAATGACATTTGAGTTTTAGAGATTAATGTGATTTTTGTCTCACAGTGTTCAGGAATAAAAACTGCTGGCTCGTGTTGATTTATGACAAGGAAACGAATGGCAGCTAGATAGAGTATTATGATGTTCATACTGAAATGTGCTGAGCAAACATCTTCCTGCACCAGCAGACATGCTCTGTGTGTGTGTATGAGAGAGAGAGGAAGTGTATTTATGCAGTGTTGGGGGGGGCAAAACACATACAGTACTAGTGTCTGTGTGAATGCATGCCAACGGAGAAAGTGAGTTTCACACCAAAAGAAAAAAACATGTATCATATGAATCTTGCCATTGAGGTATGCTAAATATTATTGGCAGGCTGGGACAAATACACAGTGTGTAGCCCATGCAAGGTGTTATGAAGTGGCCACAAGGCTGGAAATGTGTTTAACTTTTCATGTTTTACTTGTTTTGCATGATTGGCAGCAGGGTAGAGTCGAGGATATATTGGGTAAACCTCTGTCATTTATGGAAATAGGAATGTTATCATACACTATGTGCTTTCATATTTGTATATTTGGGGAGATGACGGGTAGTGGTGGTGGGGGTTGGGGGTGGTGGGTGGGGGGGGGGTGTTGGCTTATCCAACTGAAACAGCCTATTTGAGAAAGAACAATCAGACCTCCAAAATGGAGCTGAGAGACAGAGTGGGGGAAATAGGGAGGCGATTTGACTTGCGAAGCAGGCAATGCATATCTGCATGCTAATTATGTGACAAGAACAGGAAAGGAGTGAAAAGTGCCCCCCCATGCGCCAGACAGAGAGAGGGTGAGGAAGGAAAGACATAGCAGACACCAGCAGAAACCAGAGGGACGAGCGACCGAACAAACAGAACGAAGGAATCGAAGGGAGCTATAGATGAGATGGGTAATTAATTCCCCATCAGCCTTTTTTCTTCTGTATTTGATTTTCTTTGGAAACAAATCGACACGCGCAGAGAAGGAACAAAGGAGCAAAAGCAGAAGACGAGCATAGGGATTGGAGCAGGGTTGGGGGGCATCCCAAAATTAAAATTATTGATTGATCTTAGGTTGTTGGGGGTTGTTGAGCGGAGGGCATTTTGAGGATGTAATTAGAGCGGACTGGGACCAAGACTGGAATGATAATGGATGACGTTGGAATTCATCATGGCGATTGGCCATTAATCTCCATTAACGCCATCCAGGATATTAAAAATTCTAATTGGAGGGACAAAAATGATGTGTACGGTGTACGAGTGTTTACAAGTGTGTGTGATGGGATGTTGATCTTGGGTGTTTTGTGCAATAATTGCCACCATGGGGACACTGTGTCCTGAGGAACAGTATATCAACGGTATTACCCGCTGATTAGAACTATAAACTAATAGCAACGCGGTACGGAGCTGGATGTTATTAATTTTTCTTAAAGAACGATGTCAAATTCCACGGTTTGGGAAGCGGGATTTTGGTCACTTAATGTAGTTTTTAGTCTCTCTGTGTGTATTAGTCCAGCCACTTATTGTGTGTATCAATGTGATGACAGTTCTACTGATTTTGACATATTTTTTTCTGGAAGATGTTATATTTGATATATATGTATATATATATAGCAAGTGTTTTTTACAAGTGTTTGTAATCTATAAAGGAAATAAGTAGTGTATTGTTAAATCAAACCCAATTAAAATTGTTCTTATACCTTTCATTGCCTTTGTGTTATCTGGCGGTAGGACATAAACTAAAATCCCTCTTTCAGTGGAGTCCTCAGCCCCCCTGGGTGCTATGATGTCATCAGTAGTGGTCTTGGATTTGCTGTTTTTACTACGTTACATTAGCCCAGATTAAGGAATGTGGATGACAGGCCAATACTGTGTTTATCAATAGCTCTACCACCTTGCATGACTGTGCTGTGACACTGTCAATAGATTATGAAATCTTTCTGTGTCAGCTATTCAATATTACAAATTGCTTGTGTGTAGTCAGCGAGTATGCATGCACTTGCATTTGTGCGAGTTTGTCAGTGTCTATGATGTAAATATGCAAGAGCATATGCACCTGTAATGTCTCTATGAATTCACTTTGCATGATTAGTAGCTGCCCTTGAATTAGTAAGATGAAAATGTAACCCCAACTGCTGTTGTCATATTTGTATCACACACACACACACACACACACACAGACATATTATTATAGCCTATATACAGGCAATTGCAAAAATGTCCTATTAGGATAAAAATGAAGACATAACTGTACTCACACAAGCATAATAATGAAAACAATATTTAACTCGTTCTTTAGTGAAACATGAGAATGTCACTGCTCAGAGTTAGCAAGCTTTTTGTGTGCACGGTTTCTGTGTGTGCATGTGTGTGTGTGTGTGAGATTGCCAGTGTGATGTCATTTTGTTAATGGTCTTTCACTGGGGCTAGTCATTAAATGAGGATATTAAAGCAATAGGCTGTTTTTATATTCATGGAGTGTTGGTGTGTGGGGGTCACAGTTGCTTCAAGTCACACACAGGGACACAATCACACATACAAATGAGCAAAATATTCATGTAAGAGGTCCATCAACTCTCTTCATAAGAAACGTATCTATTTTTTTTATGTAACATTCACAAACACACCAGCAAAGCACTCACTTGTCCTTCGTTTAAGTTGTTTTTTTATGCATACGTGCCCCCTCTTAGGCCAAATTGATCGTGATATTTATGAGCTAGTCCTGATGTGCATATGATTATTGCCAGCAATGTTAGTGTGCATTTCAGGGAGTGAGTTAACGTTGGGCCTGGCAGAGGTGCTGCAGAACCAGGAGCTATCACTGCTGCATTCATCAGATGGGTCTGATTTATGACTTATGCAAACTGCATACTGCCCGAGGTAACGCCCCCGGAGGAGCTGGGTTGTAAAAATTTGTTTTAGCCAATTGATTAATCAAGACTAGTCATATGTGGGACCACTTCATATGTATGTGTGCTTAGTTGCTAAGGGAAATGTGTGTTTATCACGTTTGTATATGTATGAGTGTGCAGATGTCTGTCTATTGTTGGAATACCTGATCTAGTGATGTGACCTTGTCTAGAGAATTGACAGATTAAGAAAACAAGGATGAAGGGCCAGGCAGATGATATTTCATTTAAGAAATGTAATTTAAGCAATGTAAAATGTAGCTTTGAATTATAAAAGAACAAAACAAAAGACACGCAAGAACAAAATTCATATCACAGTGAAACTTGTTTGTTACAGTGTTTGTTGTTGCTTCCTGCCCTGGGAAAGCAGTGGGCATTAACATTATAAAATGAGCAATTTAAAAACAACGTTAATTATTCATGCCAATAACAAACGATGCAAACCGCACAGGGTAAATATGCTAGTCAGCAAAGATGCTCTTGCCTGCCCCTCGAGACCAGGTGGGTTTTTACATCCAACATTGCATCTAACTTAACAATTTACACTGTTTTATAAAATTACAAATTAGATAATTTGCCTGATATTTATCTGGTTTATCTGTTTATTATCTGTGACCATTAAAGGAAACACTAATAATTTATAATATGGGAAAGAAGAACACTACACTGTATTCTGTTAAAGCAGAGCTATTTGATTGTTAAACATTTCTAAACTGGTTTATTTATTTTGATGCAGGCCTTAAGTTTTATACTTTTGGTGCAACAACTGAAATAGATTTTAGATTAGAGAACAATGTTTTGGGGTAAAATGCAATAGGAATAGGAATAGCACTGAAAATGCTGTTGCTTACCTTGATGATACTGCAGTAACACCTCCGCCTCTTCAACGAAGCAGCTCACTGTAGGTCTGCAATATGTAAAACCGATCAGTAAAGAATTAAGGCCATAAATATATAAACCTACATGTCAACCTGCACACCGGAAATAGGAAACATTGCTGACATATTGGACAGGGCAAGACTGGCCCTTCAACAAAAACAAGAAAATGCAAATGTTCCCATAATATTAGAAGACACTCATACTATACATTATTTTATTATTAACATTTGTTAAACAGCTTCAGAACACAGTTTATTGTTGTACTACATTATCTCTCTCACTTGTCGTGCCTACAATTTACACATAACTATATTTTTACAAAAATATATCAGTAAAGTATTAAAAGCAGACGTCATTGTCTCACTATTTGATTTGTATTTGCTGATTTCTTCCCTTGGTTACTGTCAGTTATTAATATTTGCACTATTATGTGAAAAATTCCATGTACATTATATCATATTACATTATATAGGGATGTCTACAATCACAGCATATTGAAATAATATATGTAGAAACACCATTGCTAACTATGGTAATAAACTCTGTTCATTGGTTAAGCAGCAGTAGCGTAACGGCAATGAGCTTCCTTCCATGTGAACTATCGAACCAGAGACGTGACCTGAACTGTTTTGTTAGCAGGTGTTTAGTTAAATAATAAATCTGATGTTACCCACCACTGAAATCATGCTGAAGGTGTGGACAAAACATCTGGCCTGGTAAAAAATGTTCACCTTCTTCTAGTTAAATAAACTATTTTGTTGTTTCAGAGTGTTTTTAGGTGTTCATAAGATGAGAATGTTGAACTAAATGCAGTGACGAAATGAGCATTCCAGTATCCAGTCACTAATTTTCACCGATCTGACATCACATTAACCCAATAACACATAACTACTCAAAATATTACATAAAAGCAAGCACAATATCCCCAACATGTCCTTATTAATCTTGTTACAAGCCAAATCAACAGTAAACTGAAAGTTGGATTATATTTCTCTTTTTCTATCGTTAACTGTGGCACTGGAAGTGTTACTGCTGATATGAGTTTGTGAGAACTCTCCAAACTCTGAATTTTGTTGCCCTAAAGTCACATTTAGGGGAGCTGGACCCCCTTGCCCCCATCACTTGAATGCTGGATACTGCATTCAGTTGAGTCTACAGTATGTAGCTCTGTGTCTGGTGTCCAAGATGTCCAAGTGAGAATCCCTAATCCCGGCAGTGTCTCTCATATTCTGGAGGCACTGAACTACAACACAGATACTGAGCAGAGGGCAGCCTGATAGGTAATTCTTTCTTGAGCTAAAAACAGAGCAGGAAGGGGGGAGAATGGCCACGAGCAACAACACAATTCTGTCGTGTATATTCATGTATTAATTTTTGTCCTTGTAACAAGGGATGATGCATATACGTGCAATCCAACGTATAGGCCGATATCAGGTATTGGGACCAAGTGCAGTGTCACTGAAGCAGAGCTGAAGCAAAGTGGGGCTGTAGCAGAACACGGCCAGGCAGAAGGAACCACTGCTGAGGTGATTATAGATTCTGAACGCAGCGCTGGACTCTGAGGCAGAGATTATTATAAATTTGGTCATTGGCAATGAGGACACTACAGGGGAGGGAAAAACAAATATTAGGGCCCCCTTCAATGCCGGGGCCAGTCTGAGCTGTTTTCCATTTTAATGCATTATGTGTGTATAAGGGAGAGACGGGAGATGAGTTTTTTTTCTTTTTCCCGTCTGTGTGGGCGTGCGTGTGTTAGATTCAGCAAACTCAGATTTACATTTCCCTTGCACTGCCTGTGAAATGTTTTCAGACGTGGGCAGCATGACTGCAATAATATATAAGGCTCTTTCTCTCTTACACTCTCTCCCCCTTTTTATTTCTTACACATACTTGCATGCACGCACAGTGCAAAGACACTTTAAAAGAATGAGGATAAGGGAGTGCAGCCATAATTACCAACCGTGTGAGAGAAATGGAAATTCACACTTAGTCTGATTCTGTGGTTAGCTTTCAAACCACTCGTTCACTTAAGCTGATATTGACACATTGATTTAAAGTGAAGGTCCCTTAACGTCACACTAACACACCAATTAAACACATTAGAAGCTAGAATCCAAAAAGCTCATCATTAGATTAGCAAAGTCTAAGAAATACACCTAGGAAAAAACTCTTTTGCAGATAATACTACATTTTGTTTCCTTCAGCCAATTAAAAATGTGGAAACAAGTTTTTGAGTGATTCTGATTTTTGAGATTGGTTTTCCTGATCGCTACAGCACTTTTGATTTGGGCTTTGTTGTTTTCAAATATATTAACACTGGGACTCACTATAGACTTTGGTTGGTAAAATGTTCT
Organism: Channa striata; assembly: GCA_033026295.1. Taxonomy (NCBI): domain Eukaryota; kingdom Metazoa; phylum Chordata; class Actinopteri; order Anabantiformes; family Channidae; genus Channa; species Channa striata. The sequence continues at coordinate 25,852,772 of CM065169.1, read as the reverse complement.
TAAAGTTAGAATATAAAAAGTAATAAAACATATCACTACTAGACCTTTTGTGGAGAAAGATCACAAAATATTATTGTTGATTTAATTGCATCCCAAGAGAAACTGGACACCGTGCTTGTATTTGCAGTGCATTATTTCAAGGTAATTTACTGTATTTTTTCTCTTCGCTGGTGTTCGGACAGACCAAGGGATTCAGACATGCAAGGATCTATCACACACCAAAAATCACAACCATAAACAATCCACATATCCGTCTGTAGATTCAGAACCTACCCTGGGGCTGTGTGCCTGCATGAGCTTCGTCTAAGCACTTTGTCACTTTAAGTGTAACACAGATATTGATTCCATAGGTTTGATTCTATATGCAGTGATGTCTTCCTCTGAGAGTTAAAACCCTTTTGGTATTGATGCAGTGGGCCTATGCGAGTGTGTGCAACACAAAGTGTTTGGATGTGACAGCAGTGACAGTTTGTGAACATGCATGCATGCACTCATTGATGAAAGCATCAATGTGTGCATGCAAGACTTTGTGATCTAGATTCTCAGTCGTCCCGACTGAAGAATTCTGGACCAGGGCCTTCACCTCAGGGTTAATCTTGCTTTAAGTCATATCACATTGACTCTCCTCTCTGTTCTCTTTTCTTTACTTCCCCCCTCTCAATCAATGCAGAGACAGTCACTATATCGGCCAACACTCCTAAAACAGAATTTCAAACATACTTGGCTCTGACAATGAATCTAGCTCTCAAGTTGTTTAGTGTGACTTTATGGTTTTGTCATCATTATTCTACAAGCTGAGGTAGTGGTAGTGATAGTCGTACAAATGCAGTTTGATTAGCAGTTCTGTACCGTCTGATGAGTGTGTCTATTTTGGCACAAGGATAATCTGTGGAGATTGATGCTTAAGGAGTAGAAGTAAGTGGAAAAGTAACTGATCAGACAGATAGAAGGATGCTACATAAAGTCACCCTGTACTGCCAATATTCAGAAAAAAAGGGTGCTCACAAAATGGCACAAAGAGGTGTAGGGGAGATGATATTTAGACTACACTATGAATGCTAGATTATCTGTCCAAATACTGAATGAAAACTTGAATTCCACTTATAACAAAATGCGCAGGGGTGGAACTTTCCAATGTGACAATCACTGTGGGGTGTACTCAGTTTATGTCTATACTGTAATTGTAACTGACAAGGGAATATAAACAAGGAGCCTATTTTGGTTTTTGAGACAATGGGAACTGCTTCAAGGAAGTCAACATTAAACGCTTTTCTCTCTTGTTGATAATTTGCACTAGCACATTATCTATGAATATCAGTTTTTAACTGTGCAAATACAAATCTACAGTTTTTATATAATCCAGATCAAACATTCAGTTTTAGGCCATATTAATATAGAAACTAACATCTTAGTCCAAACTTAAGATATTAGTATAAGTATGATGCCAGTATTCTAATGCAAAGCAAGACAATTGTTAAAGCAAATTTTATATTATTCTTGTTTGCCTTCATTGTCCAAATGCAGTGTTTAACTGCATTTCTAAAGGCAAAAGGTTTGCAATAATATGTGCTATCATATAATGAAGATCACGAATGATAAGAGCTCATCTGCATCTCGTTATTTATTTAGTCACTAAATATCAAAAGACCACCTTACATAAATGCAGCAGCACAGAGTGAACCACATCAACTCTGTCATACTCAGTGTAGCATGCATCTCAGTGATAACAGTAATCTCTGATTCACAGTGCAGCCTAAATAAAGGCAGATTTCACGGGTCAGTAAATTTGTTGTTGTTGTTTAAGATATACTGTATGTCCCTGAAAATAAACATAGGATTTTAATTTTGGAGGAAATATAGATGACGTGAAAGTAACCAAGAGAGAAATACAACCTCTATATATCAGACAGACGTTTGCAGAAAGACACACACTCACAGACACGCACATACACTTTGCCCAGGTCCCCGAAGCTAATTAAAGGAAAGGTAGGCAAGCAGAGATGTGATAACTCTGTGAATCATGTAGAATTGTTGTAATGGGTGACCTTTTTTTCTCTCCCCATGCGGCGGGCAGAAATCTCATTTGAGACTGAGCCATTCCAATTTGCCGCGGCGAGGCAGGTGTCAAAGTCTCAAGCAGGCAGGAAAACATCCCTTGGTGCCTTCTCCTTTGTTTGAGATCATGTGATGCCCTGTGTGAAAATGCAAAGAGCTACAAAGTCTGCAGAAACTGGGGGTTGTTTTTCATCTTTATGTACTACTCTCATTCTTCTTTTCTTCATCTGCACTTTGACTTAAAAATAGAGAAAAAGGGAGTGTTTTCTGTCTCCGTGTTGTTTGTATAGAAAGGATTATGTTAGTGATCAGAGCAAACATGAGAATTATAAACACAGTCGATCTTCATTAGGCTACAGGCCAGATATTACTGGGCTGGACACCCTGGAATGTTTCGTCGTCCATTTAGCCAAGGGCATGAGCAGAAGGGCTGCTGTGCAGGGCTCCAACTCCCTTTGATCCTCTGCAAATTTGTGTGTCTATGTCTGTGTATGTGTATGCGTGTGTGAGTGCGGCGCAATTTCACAACCCAAGTACACCAGCTGGTCCACGTTAAAGTTCCAAGGTAACCATGGCGCCCTGCGGCTGGTGGAGAGTGTGTGTAATTGTGTGTCTGTGTGTGTATGAGGAGTGCGTGTGTACGTGTGTGATAACATGTGGTATACGTTTGGATGCGCTCCTCCACCCTATTCCCCCTTTGGCTTTGACTTTTAAGGAGTTTCGACACTGAGCTTTTGCCTCCATCAGGTAAACAGGATATGGGTCACTGATAAAACAATATATACACATACACAGCTAACCACCATGGGAGGATATATAGTCTACCGAATATGTGGAGTTGGATCACCTAAAAATAGTTTCCTATGTATCATTTTCAACTGAGATTTTTAGTATCGCATGGTGTAAATAGTGTTTGAGCTGCAGACATTTCTCTGGGGAAAACATTGATACAAGGAATATATACAAGACTGCAGCTAAGCACTGTTAATGTACTGTAGAAAGAAGTCATGTTCAATCATTTTACTTGACTTTATTTGTGTGCGATGTAAAGTAGGGAAGCCAGGTTTTCCTAACATCTTATTATGGTTAGACTTGCTTGTATTGTCTACATCTCTGGACGCATAAATATTTGAGTGTTTAACTCACAGCATCGAACTGGAATAGTGGTATTTTTGGATTATGTGTTTTTATTGCGTATGTCTTTCTTCTGCTACATGCAAATGCGTATGTTCAATTTACAAATAGTGATTTTGAAGGTCTTTTTGAGTGTTTTGTGTCGTGTTTAGACTTCAGTGGAGTTGCCTCAAGGCCCATGATAAAAATGCAATTATTTGGGTAAAAATCTTGAATTTTCTGATAATTCACCCATAGCATACATAGGTACACAGATAGAAAAACATCACACCCTCGGACTGTTTCCTTTTTTTAAGACTAGTTCACAATGATGTTTGGTCCTTGCAATTACACTCCTTTCCCCCGCTGTCTTTCACCTTCTACTTACATATTTGTGATTGGTGTCGCTGTAGAGCTACGTGATGATTCAAATGGGAACAATTTCAAAAGATTGAATGGGGGGAAAGTACAAAACAATTCTTTTAAGTCTGCACAGGTCTGCCTTTGCCACTGATGACAGTGTCTGTATACATCTGATTACCAGCTCTCTCATCATACACTCAACCAGGGGGTCGTGAGCTCAGAAGATGTTCAAATTCACAATTCAGTTAGGACTTGTGGCCGCACTATGAAACCAAACGATAAGCAGAATCTCACAGTAGCACATACTGGAAACAGATCCTTTCTCTATAGAGAATTTAAGCAGGGGGACATATTTTCATTTTTTGACCATATGAAATCAACTCCTGCTGAGGATGTGATAATAACTTTCCCTATAAAAGATTGGACACATTCACGCTCGCTAACACTGTATCTACTATCAGTTGTTTCTTGAATTTGGTGGATTTAAACCTCAAAGAATGACTTTTGCGTCATTAGTCCTTAAAAGTGTAGTGTGTACATGCAAGTATAGTGAGCTAAATTGGTGTTTCCTTGCATCATGTTGCGTCCTCTGCTTGTGACTGAATAAAATAACCCTTGTGGTCCACCCGAAGGATGCCACTTCAAAGCACAGTGTGCATAAATATAAAATGCCCCACAATCCCTGATTTTACTGTGACTTCTTATTCTTTTAGGAAAGTGTCTTCTACCTGCTCATTGGACACATGATTCCTACAATACAAAAGAGCTATTGAGATTTCTAAATTTTACATTTAATTTTGCATGTTGCACCCTTAGCAGCTTTTTACACGATTTGATTTTTATAAGAAAATGGTAAAATATATAATCAGAGCTATTTTGACACTCGAGACCATCATAAACATTCCCATCACTGACACAAAAAGGTGGTAAAAATTTTAACTAAACTCCTCACTGACATCCATGAAGATGTTTAATCTTTTCTTGAAATGAAAAATCATCCTGCTATCAAGCTGTCCGCTGCGGACAGAAAAATCTAATGAAAATATAGTGCTACATATTGATAATGATATTCTCTATCTTTCTATCCCCACCTAATCAGAGGTGGAATACGGTGCAGAGTCGCCCTTCTCTCCTGCCATGACAGCCACAATTCATCACAGCTTTAATTTACTCTGTTACTGGGGTGTCGATAGGACGAACACCGTCTGGCGACCCTCTCCCACATGCACATGCATGTCCACACGCACTCACACACACACACACACAAATACAGGCAGGGTGCATGTTCACTCACATCCATGTACAGGCTTATGACCCTAGTGGAGGACCATCTATCCCGAGCATCTCATTTTTTGTTACGAACACATACTGTACACACATAAATGTATGGACGCGTCCTCATACTTTTACACACACACACGCACACCGAAACACAACTCCTCCCGTCGTCCAGAAGAGCTGACTGTGGCCGCTAGCTCAAGGCCCTTCTCTCTAGATGTATCATCAGTCATTTAAAGCAATTAAGCACTTCTCAATGAGAATAGCCCGCTCTTCCTTGAGCAAGACAGAGAGGAACGATTCACAAAGCCATTTTCTACCAAATCCTATTAAAGGTGGGGAAGGGAGGGGGGAAAAAACGAGGTTGAGAACTTAAAATGGAGGGCTTTTATTTAAGGACTAGGAGGTATTACAGGCCAGATTACTCCTGGTTTATGTTCCTAGTCTAGGAAATTACATTCCCACTTTTTTTTTTCTTCTGGAGTGCCAGGCTTTGGAGTCGAAGATGAGAATCATCTTAAGTCTCTCTTGTTTTTCACTTCTCCACTTCAATGGGTTGTTCTCATTGTTGTGTTTTGCTAGAAAGATTTCTGTTTCCTCCCTTTTTGGCACCTAGTGAGCTTTTAGATACCTTGTGGGGTGTGTTTTTAGGGCAGGGGGTTTATGTCAGTTATATCAGGTTCTTTCAAGGGAAATTACTTTTTCACTCCAAGATCTAGTATTAATTATTGATAGCAAGGAAAAGACATGAGCACAAATTTCATAGGATAAAACTGCTGTGGTTCAATCTCAACAGGGCTTAGAATCATACACCATATAAACACAGCTGTGAGTCATCATATAAATAAAAACACCAACAAAAAAATCTTTGTTTTGATCATATTCATTCTTTCCTCAATTTCATGATTCCTTTGTTTCAAACTGAAGTCCAAACAGACTTAGGAGAAATTCTATCTGTACTTCAACCCCCATGATGCAATGTTTTCCTAACCTGCATCGAGCATTGTGTTGGATGACATATCTATCAAGAAAATACATTGAGTTTTACAGTTAGATGTATTACAGTAATGGGAGGCCTACCTACTCCAAAACTGGTCAGTAGACATCTGGACTTGGCCACTTAGCCAAAACATCACTGGAGCACTTTATTGTGAAAAACCTGAAGTCTGTTGTGATTTTATATGACACTGTTATTGAACACTTGTTGCCATCAAGGTCAAGACACCAGCTTTCCCTTTAGTGAAAAGTAAAATGTGGATCTACCGATGACAATACAGCCAACCCGCCTTTTTTCTTTCATCGCTCTGCCATGTTATAAACGTACTGAGCGAATGTTAATCCAAATGTACTTCTTAAATATGACACATTTATAGCTCAATTCAAACAAGGTACACAGAGTAGAGGTACTTTTAGGGCTTCAAATTAAAAAAAGAATATACAAAATTGTCATTTAATATTGTTTGGCAACTGGTGTGCTTATAAATTAGTGAGTGAGGATTAGTGAGTCCTTGTGGTCATAAGCTTTGGCTTTTCCTCACAGAGTAAAAGTTAAATGTGACCATCGTGTGTGTGTACCAAATTACTTTGGATAAAAGCATCTGCTAAATGTAAATGTGAATGTGAATTTGATAATAAAAGATCATCATAAACTAACTACAACCGTTAAATGTTTTGTGTTTTATTCCACCTTTTTTCCACTCTTTTCATTTAGCACGCAAAACGTTTCGCAAGACTGTGCCGTACAAGTCTATTCTTATTCTTGGAAATAGTAGTTTGGTCATGCGTTAACCACTGACCCAACTCCCCTGAACCTGCAAACTCTATCCATTCATGGAGACAAACGTTGTTGGGCACCACTGGGAGAAAAGAGGCAGGGTATAACCAACATAGATATAGACAAACAGACAACAATTCACACTCACACCTACAGAAAATTTAGAGCCACCGATTAATCTAGTAACAAATTAACCTACAGGTCTTTAGAATGTGGGAGGAAACCGGTGTACCCAGAGGAAACCCATGCCACAGCAGGCAGAACACGCAAACTCCGCACAGAAAAGCCACAGGGAAACCGAAGAGGACAGTTTTCTTGCTATGAGAGAGCAGGTTGATACAGATTGGAGGGTGACAACACACGGGAGTCTGAGACAAGACACGAAAGTTCCCATTTGATATTGTCAGACATGCATCATTAACTTCACTGTTGCATGTTCATAACAACTAATTAATATTGAATAATTATGACAATTTAATATGCCTAGCATCTCCTTTCACAGATTGTGGAAAAGAGAGCTCTAGCTGATAGATGCACACGGGGAAACTTCTTTACTTCCTACTTTTGCAACTTAGCAAAACATCAATTGTCAGAATCTTCTGATAGCACAGAGGTCTCGTTAAGTCACTATACACTCCCTCGATTAGCCACTGTGCAGCCAGAGCCTCCACTGTTGGTCTTTTTAACTCAGGGCACATGGACTTTTGGAATCAAGTCAAGACAGTCTGTCTTCACTTTAACAAAAGAGCCGAGCATTTTTGAAGTGCACTGAAGAAGTATGTACACAGGTATGCAAGTCACAGTATGTGTGAGACCACTGATGTATGTGCGTATGTGCACACCAGTGTGCAGACTCTGTATGTACAGCATGCAAGTGGTTACCTTTGCCAAACTGTAAAACAGGCTTGGGATTTATTTTTTTATGTGAAAGCAAGGCCCAGTACTGCTGAAACAGACATCTGCAAAGAATAGACCTACTCATTCAGCGTTAATCAAAACAGCCTGACTTTATTCATGTAGCTCCAGTGATCTGCAAGCCTCTGGCAAGAGCAGAGAGAAAGAAAACACAGATGTGCACACACACACACACACACACACACACACACACACACATACACACATTTGAATAAAAGGTCAAATAGCTTTATCAATAACTGTGGAAAATGTGTTTTGTGAGGAGAAGGAGCAGCTGATCTGACAGTGGCCACCGCCCTGATGAATAACCGTCAGGAGAATCAATAGAAAAGAGGAGTTGAGGTGGAGTGGGGGAACATTTTGTCATCCAACGGTACACTCCAATATCTAAGCTCATCCATCAAAGGCAGCAATGGCACTCCATCCTCTGCTTTAATTGAAAGCATACTGAAACAAGTTATTTACATGACGGGATGGATTTGAACGGGTGCACATCAGCTGGCAGCTTTGCTGTTGTGTGCTTGCTAAATGTTTGTTTCATGAGCTGATGCTTGACTGTCTCTGAACACGGCCGACTATCAGCTAAGATCGGAAATGCAGACAAATATTCTTGTATCTAGTCTAACACAAAGGAATGAAACACAAAAAAAGTTATTTTTAAATAGGTGAGTGTTTATGGCTTCTACTGTATTTATTCATGGTTGACAATCGGTTGCTTTCAAGAACCAGGACTGTTCAGAATCCTGTCAAATAAATCACCATAAAATAGTAATATGTATAAAAAATGAGCATAATGTGAAACCTCTAAAAGCTCCTCATTGTTTGAGTTCTTGTAAAAAAAATGAAACAACAAACCACAGTCACATGGTTTACCAGCAACCAGGAATCTTTTTCTTGTTGTTTAGTGTTGTTTTAAAAATGTCCCTTTAGCGGCATACGGAGATTGAACTGAGGTTGGCTGCCCTTTTTATGTAATTTTAATTCGCATGTTTTGAAGAACTCCCAGAACTGGGAATCTTCTTTTGACTTAATGCGTTTGTAGTTTGTGCTTCTTTGTTGTGCCAACCTTTGACTGTAAGAAAGTCTATACTTGTATGATAGTGCAGTATCCAGTAGTCTGGAAATTTAAGGGTCACTCCAGTATCATCCGCCCATCCACTACCTTTAGTCACTTATCCTGTTCACGGTAGCAGAGAGCTGGAGCCAATTCCAACGGATACCTTGGACAGGGCGCCACTCTATTTCAGGGCCAACACCGAGAGACATACAAAGACAGACAACCATTCACACAATCTTACCTAAGATGCATCTCTTCGGACTGTGGGAGGAAACCAGAGTAAGTCCAATATCCAATTATACCTAAAACTACATAGAAATAGGGAGCTTTGAATTTCTACTCTTTCTCTGGACAGTTTGTTCTTAGTAGTTGTACAATCAATAACAGACAGGCCAATTTCTTTTCCTTGGGGTCCAGTCCATAAAGTGAGATGTTTTTTTGAGGGGAAAAAAATCTCACCTTACAATTGATGTTAATAAAGTTTTAGTGTTGCAAGCTGCTGCTATATAAACTGCCAAAATATGTGGATTTAAGTGGTCAAATAACAAAAAGAAAATCCCGAAAATGCTGGGCTCAGTGTGTTCTGTATGTAGGGAAGCCAAAAAGTTTTCCTTCTCAGTCGTCTCATGATTGTGTGCTTCAAAATAGTGGGCGGTCTTACTGTAAGAGAGCGACTGTACTGCTCTGTATCATGTTTGCCCTGGGTGACCCAGTCTGAACTCCAGATGCTACTGTGTGTCACCATGTCACAACCAGAGCCAAAAAGGCCAGGGGGAGGAGAGGCTGTCTGCCTGGAAGCCAGCGAACATCTGTCGAGCATATTCACATGTGTAGCAGACATACAGAGAAACTCTTCAGACATACAGAGACACTCTTCAGACCACACTGACTTTATGCTGCGGCGCAGGATCCAGCACCATCGAGACTGGAAATGCTGGGACCAAAACCAGGACTGTTTCCTGACTGAGTTTCAGCAGATACAGCCAAGGCCAGATAGGCTAAGCCAACACTTATTCACACTATAAGAAACCCAATTTCCCCCTAAAAGTAAAATTGATTTTCGCTTTATTCTCAGTGCCATAAATGCGATTTGCCAACTGGTTTATATATAATATTCTAGCAAATGGCTTGTTCTTACCTTTTAGTGTTGTGAACATGTTCAGTTGGCCCAGGCCCTGGCAAATTACTCATGGCCTTATTATAAGAAAGTCCCGAACGCGATAGCTTACAGAGGGGCCAAGCATGCCTATTAGCAGGGGTCCAGGGGGGGAAAGTCAGATTTTGACTTTCTTTCTTTTCTTTTGTACGTCCAAACCAGTTAAATAAAGCATGGGCTGAAATATTCCACAGCTTTGGCTTTATGGAACTCAGCATTTATTGATAAAACAGATGCTTCTGGCAAATGTAAAGGGTGAAATTTACATGCACTTTATTCCAAAATGTTATACTCTTTCCGGTTATTGTCTGTATCCAGGCTGGGTCCGGGACAACGGAGGAGGGATTGGGAATGTACTGGAAAACCACAGTCAAGCGAGCCAGCAAAGTTCAGCAGGGAGTTCAAGGCTAAATCAATGCATATTTCCCTTTTAGTGGTGATGAGGTTAGCCAAACGCACACACTCTTCTCTCTGTGCAGATTTTCAGCCTAAATTAAACAGTGACCGGAAGAGCCTTGTCTATGGCGAGTGTGAATTTCACAAAAGATAATGTGCCTGCTCTACTATCCCACACAGTCATACGGTTAATTTTCTTGTGCCTGTCCAAATTCATTGTCCAACATATTAGCAGGCTCTGGATCTGAGCCACTGTTTGTCTAAGGCTGCTTTACTCTAAGGCCTTTGCAGACTACATGAGGAAACCTTGGCCAGCTTTTCTAAATATGTTTTGCTGAAGTGTCCAGATATATTTTCTCTACAGTCAGAGCTCTGAAACACTCTTGGCTCTCTCTGGCCCTTTTACATGTGTTAATGCTGAAGAGGTTCAGTTATTTTAGCAGCACATTTGATAGTATGTTGACATACGTGATGTTCTGGCCAAACCATGCGTCACCATAGGCCAATGTGCATTGTTCTGGTTTTGCTTGCCTCTGGGGTTCATGGTGTGTTTGAACACGCTGTCCCATCAGAGCAGCATCATCTTTAAATATGAGACTGTAGCTAGTCCGTACACACTCGACTGATGATTTTTAAAGGGGCACTAAAAAGTAGGTCTCTGCCTCAAGGTGGGGCAGGTGTTAGATGACAGCCAGACACAGACACTCGGTCAGGATAGGTGCAGGGGAGGTGTCAGGAAATGGCAGAAAGCTACTGTAGATAATTCAAGCCGGTGAAAAAGGTCCACGCTGAAATTAACTTACTAATAAAAATGCTTTATTCCCTGACTATAGTCGTTATTGTGGTGGTCATCACCACAAATGGTGATGGGGTTTTAAACCTAACTAACAAGCTGATACATGTGTTAGAAAAATCACATGTGCAGATGATGTATGTAAATACAATTCTGTAAGAAATAGAAATTTAGTGCACGCTTAAAAGTGATAATGCTTGCTTAAATATTTTTATGGCAAAAAGAGGTTTTATACGAGAAAAAATGCAGATTGAGCAGCGAATACAGTGAAAGGGAGGACCAATGTTTTCAAGGTTCTTTTCCCTCATCACTGAAAAACATCTGCTTGGCCTAAGGGTTTGTGGGGTAAATGAGCCTTGACAATTATTTTCATAAAAAGCAATAAAGACCAGTAATTATAAAAATGCCAATAAGAATTCATCTTTCAAAAATCTATAAAGCTATTAAGTCTGTAATTAAAAAGATGAGCGGTGAAGTCTGAGAAAATTGCATTTTCCTGCACAAGCGACTGTGAAGCTTCACCTCATGTTTGTTTTGCAAATTCTTCAACAAAAACATTAACTTTGAAATATTAATCTAATCTATGGTATTGATAGGAATCTCTCATTGAAAGGCAAAGGCCTGTACCTCATACACGTATGGTTCATTAGCTACAGATCTAAAGGGTCATTAAGCCTCCATGTTGACAATTACATGCACACACACACACACACACACACATATGAAGTAGCTAGTGTACCTTCCAACCTGATAGCATGTCTAAAAGTGCTCATTTTAAACAGGAAATGTGCCCATTACACTTCAAAAGCCAAATCAGACCTTTTTGACACTGGTGATGTATTCATATTTATGCTACAAGGCTGTGTAAATCCATATTCTTTAGCTAATGTTGAGTGGCTGTAATGACTTTTGTCTGATAAGCTGAGAGACTTTCCAATACCTGGGAATTCCTTGTCTTATTGTTTCAGTGATTTCTATGCCTCCGTGTCCCCAGCTTGTAGCATCATAACCAACTGGCTCTTCTGGAATCACAAGAAAACTTGATTGATTGCAGTTTATCAAATGTTTGTTTCTAATTTCTCCACGACTGTGGAGCGTTACTGTGATCAACTCCTTTCAAAGCTCGACACGACACATTGTTTTCACCGGGTGTGTGTGTCTTGTGTTTACGCACATCTCGGTGCCATCTTAATGTTTTCATCTGGTGTGTGTTTGTTCACAGTGGACATTAGGCCATTTCTCAAACCAGTAATGGGCTTTGATTCCCCAGGGATGCCGTGAGATGGCCACTTCTTACATTAGCCAGTCAGGTATGACAGCGCCACGGCTTCCCTTCCTCTCGGCCAGCCCGGATAAATAATAAATGAAAGTGGTATTTCAGTCCTCCAAATCATCCGCAGGGTCAAGACTCCCTTCTCACAGTGAACTTTGTAAGATGCGCCGAAGCGCAGCGAGATGCTAAAGGTTAGCGTCTCAGACAAGACAATTGTGCATTCGGCCTGCAAGCACAAGTAGTTTATAAACATCCACCACAATATCCGCCTCCCTAGTTGTCGGTGACGAGCTCCAAGTCTCTTCCCTTTGCCTCTGTGGAGGAATGGGGAGACATACGAAGAGGAAAAGTTAGCATTCTCACAGAGAATACATCTGCCGCTAAGCTGGCATTTTGTATTGATTTTTCCCAAAGCCTGTAATTTTGAAAGCTTGTAACAGAAGATGAGGCAAATATCATTTTATTTGCTCAAATGGTTTCAGATTGGATTGGATTGAGATGAAAATGTTGACGACAGGCAAATCTGGATGCGAAAGAAGCAATTCCAGACCTGATGCTAGAATATATTACTGTTGTTCTAAAACTGTCAAGTGAAAGACCTAGAAATGGACTGGAGCAAGTGAAGGCACTTATTCCTTTGACATGTTTTACTCTCTGCTGACAGTTTTTCAGTGTGATGTGGTGGCATTTATCCTTTTGTGAAAAGCTTTCTTACTGCGGCTTCAAGTATCAGTTACTCCAATGCAAATTGCATCCTTGACACTTACAAACACTATGTCACTCCTGGGCAGTAGTGGACCCTGAAGACAAAATGTCAATACAACTTCAGATGTCGGATTAGTATCAGATCACTTTACAAAATAAAAACTCCCACAGCCAAAATTCACAGGCAGACAGATCAGTTTTCCACATTATTTAAATTTGATCTTAGCACAACATATTATGTATTGATTTTTGTTGTTCTTCATCTCAGTAAAACTCGCTACAAATCAGCAACCTTCCACAAATCTCCGAGTGAGCAAGGAAGCTGAGTTAATAACCACTGTTTATAACCCTATCCCAGGCAGCCATTCGGGTTCATTTTTCTATTTACCCTGGAAGGTGAAGTTAACCTTCTTCAGCTCATTGTAGCCAGAGGAGAATGGCAGAGATTAGTGTATTGGTCATGGTGATGTGACTGTGCATAAAGTACACGACAAAACCAGACCGCATGGACAAATATGGCTATTGCCTGGAACACAGCTGCAATTGCACTTGAGATTGGTATTTATTTGTCTTATTGCCTTATAAAGAAGTTGTATTTTCAATTGTGATTTTTTAAAGTTTTTTTTTAAAAGGGAAGTAAAAACTAAATGTAAAAAATGTATTTCGAGTCCTCCTCGAAATACATTTTTTACAATTAGGCAAGTAGATGTTTTCTGTTTTCTTTCTGCCCACTGGCGAATTGCCCAACAGTAGCCCTCAACAGTTCCAGAGTTTTCCTTTTCTATCAGTCTTCATCCATCCATCCTTTCTTCCTTCTGTTCATCTATCCATAAATCAAGAGGGCTACTTAAGCCAGAAACTCATCAGAACAAAGCAATCAGCTCTGTGCATCAGTTCTCTTTTCATTACATACAATCTGCTGCATGTGTGTGTGCGTGTGTTTGTGTGTGTGTGTGTGTGCATGTGCAGTGTGAGTGCTTATTAGCCGAGGTCAGCTAATTATTAGGCCAGTGTAATGAAGGTCAGTGTGCTCGTCTGTCTCCGTGCTGATGGCCTGTACCTGATTGAAATAAGCACTGCTCTTCAACCTTCTTGTCATCTGTCATCTTGATTAAAGGAGTGTGTGGAATTAACTGAACACTTTTCTTTAACCTGTCTTGTACCTACCCACACATATTCCTTATTACTTTTTTGTGCACTCAATACTATCATTATTAGTTGTTGTATAAACTGTTGGAGGTTTGCAATAGGCTCTGTGTGCAATTTAACAGCAAATAAATGCAATAGAGATATTCAAATTATAGAGAGAGTTTTTATACATTGAGGGGTGTACGCTACTAGATTTTTGGTTTTGTATACATGTAGAAATACTTGTCTCTGATGAAATAAAGTAGCCAACATTGTCATGAACATTAAATAGAGGGATCTAAAATTACCTATGTGTAATTATCTATAATGGGACTGGTCATATACATAGATATACGGACATGTCATTATTGAAAATGTGTGAACAGAATAGTGATATTATCATGATTGATGGGCCAAACCCAATTAGGCAGATTTAATAATAACTGTTAAATTACAGATCCACTTTCCTTTATATGCAAAGAACTGAAAGCGACATTGTCTACTATTCTTGTATCATGCATCATTAGCCAACCTGTTCTCACTGCCAGGTCGTCGAAAACTGATGCATTGTCAAACCTGCTGGCATCTCGTAGATACGCGCAAGGTGGGCTGACCTTTGGAGTGTGTAAACTGAGCGGCGTTTTCAATTGATTCCAGTGGTAACCCACTGGCGAAAACACTGGACACTTTGAGTTTGACATTCACATTGGAGAGCTGTGGTACAGGTTTTCTTCCCAAAGAGGCGATTCAGTAGCAGGACTCGACCCTCAGAAGTGTTTTAAGTTCCAGGAAGTTCAGAGTCGGCACTCTAACCTCTGACACTCTTTCATTTAGTTCAGTGTGCTGGATTACATAGCGAATGACACTTTGTATGCATGAACTAAGTATGCACTGTGTTGCATCACTTACTGAGGAGCTTAACTTAACAGCTGTCAAGTTGTCCCGGTGCAGCCACAGGTTCACATGCTTCGTGAGGAGGGTGTGTATCCAAGAAGGCTCCATACCTGAAAACCCGAACCAAAAAAAAACAAATACATTTGTGGGATCTATCCAGAGTATGCAGAGAGTTCAACATTCTTAAAAAAAAAAAAAAAAAAAAAAAAGCAGGCTTTATCAAACTGGAAACTCAAATTATTAAAAAGAAAGAAATTTGCAGTGAGGAAAATGACAAATCTCCATATGACATGTAGCACTGTTATTATATGTCTTGCTGAAGCAGAGGATGATTTCACCCTGTAATTGGCAGCCAATTACAAAGGTCGGAATATTTTGATATGGCTTTCATAATGTGAAAAAAAATTCTTATAGTTATTATTAAAATAGAGCATTTATAAATGTATATTTTTAACTATATTTTTATTAGGTAATTTATCTTTAAACAATATAATGATATAAACTCTGCTTTTAGAAGTGAAGCTTCACATTATTGTTGACATAATAATAGTGTTTTTTATTATTGCAATATTATATTATTATTGCTGTTGTTATATTATTATTATTATTATTATTATTATTATTATTATTATTATTATTAACTACACCAAAACTTTCTTTTTCATCAGTCCTGGTCCCTCTCTGGCTACCTCTGCAGGCCCCAGCTACTAGGCCCAAGCATCTCTAACAAGCAGCGGATACAGCGCTGGATTACTGTAGGCGTTAAATCAATAGCTGCTGGTCTCCCAGGCACGGCTATAGATTATGAATCAGTGTTGGTGAGCAAAGCACCATGGTGGCGAACAGGAGTAGGGAGACAGATAGAGTGTGTAGAGAGGGGAGGGATACCGATTGGTTGCACCAAATTGACGCACGGCGTTATTATGTTAAAATACACTAGTTCTGAATGACATTTGTAAATGAGGGAACATGTGAGAAATTAGCTTTTGAATAAGAAATTATTATTTTAAATATAATAATTAGCTAAGAAAATATTTACAGTCTCATAGAGATAGTATTGAGGCAAATCGGTTATTATAAATCATATAATCGGCAATTTATAGTAAATTAGGCATTTTAAGTTAAACTAGTTAAATTAGCTGCTCACATAGAATGTAACATCTACATTATGATTAGAATTTCAACTACACATAGCATTTTGTAAACATTACGAATAACTACAAGAAAAGCTTGCAGAGCCCTGCCAATATCTATATAACTGATCTATGGCAACAAAGCCCATTAACCTGTGTTAAACCTTTGCTAATCTCTGCAGTGAGCTCCAGTGTTTCCAAGCCGGGGTTTAATTCAAGGCCCTCTGAGTCCTGTTTACAGATGGTATCTAAGTGGCTTGATTCAACTGCCAATGAATATTGGCACGTGTCTACAACCCATGGACCCTGCTATTAGGGGTGGAGACCACAGGGTTAGCCAAACACAAACTGAACATGACATCTCCCTCGCTTCTGCAAGTGCAACACATGCACACACACACACACACACACACACTCACACACACACGGATGTCCACAGCCACGTATGCACAAAAACAAGCAAAAGGGAAATTGTGGACTTTCATACATAACGGAGATTCTCAGAATTATGCAATCACGTACGGTGTTTAGAGTAATAAAAAACGAAACACGTGCCCGTATGCAAACACATGCGAACAAACACTACACACAATCTACAACCTTGCTACTGGGTGGGTTGCTAGACCCATACTGCCCCCTGGCTCGCCTCGCCTCTCTCTGTTTGTGGAGCAGCACAGACGCCTGAGGAGTAACTTGTCTCCCACAACAGATTCAGGGTCAGATTACCCTGGACCAGCTCCATAACCTTAACCATTAGAAGGATAAGAAAATATCTGTTCTAGGATCAGCTGCTGGGGGGCTAGAGATGATATTGAGGAGCTGTCAGAGGTGACTGAGTTCAGGGTCAGGCCCTCGGGAGCCATGAGGTGGGGAGAGGGTCAACCCAGACTACTGTAGTTGGGCCTGAGATGTGTGAGTGAGAAATAGACCTGTGTGTATTCTGCTTTACGAACGAATTTAACTGTCCAAAACTCACCTGGTTAAGCCTTCTGGCTCTCACGCAAGAAACACATTGGATTCAAGCATCCTGGCATTAGTAGTCAAATGGTAATGACAAGTTAGCTGAAGTCATTAGAATATTACTAATTACCCATTATGCTAAACTGGTAATTATACCTCAAGATGTTTAAATAGGTAGTAAAGTATTACGTTGTAATGCAAAGCAATTATAAAGCACACGGTGGTTGATAAGTGTTCTCTCTATGGATAATTGTAGAGCAGCACGGTGTTAACTGTTAGTTGCAGAGCCTGGTAGCCATGAGCCGCCAGCTGTGTCTGAATTACTGACTCTCGGAAGTGGCTGCTGCTCTCGCATGGAGCTGTCAAGGTCAGCGGGGACACACACGCATGCATGCATGCATACACACATACACACACACATACATGCTGCACCAGAATGATTAATCTGTCAATCAATGCTCCCGTTTCCTGCGGTGAACCCTCCTCTTTCCCCAGTAAGGTTCCTGCGAATGGAAACGAGAGCTTGCAAGATCGGCGTATGCGTGCGTGTCACTTTTTCATCATGTGTGCGAGTGTGTTTGATTTGTGCAATCAGAGTCTATTCACAACATTTTGCACACCGCACCACTATAGCTCAGCTGAAATGCAGAACATTAAATTGTGATATCCAATCTCCTTATTCTACATCGCTGCCATATACCACAGTGAGTTTTCATGGCATGTCCATTTCACTGCAT
This sequence comes from Channa striata, assembly GCA_033026295.1. Taxonomy (NCBI): domain Eukaryota; kingdom Metazoa; phylum Chordata; class Actinopteri; order Anabantiformes; family Channidae; genus Channa; species Channa striata. The sequence goes on along the minus strand of CM065169.1, from coordinate 25,835,042 downwards.
GCTGGTATGATGATGGCAGCTGGGAGAGAGCTGGCTGTCGAAGGGGCCCTGACTAGTGAAGCCATTAGGTAGAAATAGAGTCACAAAAGATGTACAAAACACAGTAGGGGATATTGTGGCAGACATACGCGTGGGGCACTAGAGGTTAGACTGGTTCTCATGCTGTGTTTGGATGGCTTGACATAGCAGTGATGGTTTATCCATGCACTCTACCTGTGCAGCTGTGTTGTCCCTGAAGGTAATTTAAGTCCAAGGTACAGTATGTAACACGGAGACACCAAGATAATGAATCCAAATCCATAACCCAAAGACAGGTCTCCTAATATACACAATAATCAATTCTTAATTATGATGCCATTAACATCTGCAGTGTTTGCAAACAGTAAAAAAAGGCTGAGGGTTTAATGAAAAGATTTATTACCTCCGTGTTATTTTTTTTTTTTGAGGAATATACCCTTCCTAGGACTTAAAAATCAAATAAACTGTGCAAAAACGATTAAATATTCGGCACTATTGTCGATGGAAAGATTTCTTCAAACATTTTTACTTTTATATCAATCACATACATCTTTGAAATTGCTTTTAGCTGTAATGCAAATGGATAATGAAATGCACACAATTCTATGTTGTTTACTGTATGTAAAATAGCTAATTATTACTTTCCATAAAATTACAACGTGTGTTTCTGTTGAAGAAGATGCTTAGTTTTCTAATGAACTATCACGGTTCGCATATTTCCAATTTAGACTCCGTCATAAACAGAGCCTAATAATATGCTAAATCAATATCATTATACTTGTAGTATCCGGATTTAATGAAGACTGCACAGGCATATACATTTAATTAAGTGCTGCATTTAGAGTTTATATTACATATTCATCAGTTTCATTTCCTGCAAATGGATGTTTGGAGTTATTAAACCCTCCATGTGAGGATGGCGATGGTGGTCATTTCACACTCATTATTTGTTCGGGATTCGTTTTCACATTACACAACATTTATTTGAGTTTTAACTTACAGCTGTCTCTCGCAACCCAAAAATGTTAGCGTTCTACTACTGCCAACACAGGAGGAGTGAGTCTGTTGATGGCATTGGCACAAACTTGAACTAAAGTTCGTTTCCGTCTTAGTTCAGTTGAAAATATTTCATTTGAGCGTTTCTACAAATGCCGTAAGAATCCAGTGTTCAGTGATCACTTGTATCGCTACCATCTCTAATCACCTCTTCCCTCTTTTCCCCATGCTCGCCCGTTTACTCCTCCACTCCCTGTCGTCCTCCCCATCACTTCATCTTCTCAGCCGCCCACTGCCCTGCCACAGTTAATTGCGGACGACCAGTCAGGCTGAGGAGGGAAAAGTTGGAAAATCAGAGACAAAGCCATTAGTGCTTTATTGGGGGAGCTAAAAGAGTTAGCCTTATTTTACTGGATTCAATCCACGTCAATCACATTGGGAAAATTGGATTCCAGAATAAGGAAATCCCACGAGGGAGGTTAGGCTGTCCGCCTGGATCAGCAGAAGACACATCTTCTTCTCTTCCTCTCGTCTCCTCTTCTGTCTTCCCTTCTCTCCACTGAGGCGCTGTGCGTGGCTAGGTTCTGTTCTCACTTAGTGAACCAATAGGGCTATAATAAGTATTGATTAAGCTATTAGCCAACATTACCCAGGCACTGGCAGAGACTGTGTTTAGAATCAGCACCTCAGGAGTCTGTCACACCACGTCACACACACACACACACGTAGTTTTAAGAGGGCGATTGGATGTGCTGCCGGGTTAGTTAGTTAGTGAAGCAACTATACTATTCTCTTATCTATTTACCCCTGTCTCCTTCTTCCCATCGTCTACTTCTCTATCTAACCATGTAACTGAACTCCAATCAAGTGAGGACACAGTCCAGGATACATGGTGTTCCAATGAGATGGGTGAGAGTACAACAGCCAAACACACACATGTGAGAAATCAGATAAAAGAGGCTTGATTACAAAGGACAAGGTCATCGAGAGGAGTGACATAGGTTGGAACAAACCTGTGAGAGTCACGCCTTCTACGAGCAAGTACACACACACACACACACACACACACACACACACACACACACACATACAAATGCTCTCTCTAAGCAGCCACACACACACACACACACGGGTTCACATTTTCAACAAGGCACAGAAAATGGTGGTCAGGGGGATAAACTAAACTAAAAAACACAATATCCAGAACCATCACTATGCTAAAAAGTGAGTGTGTTGGTGAGGGAGAGAGACGTGGACGGAGAGATATTTATAGTGTGACTTTAATCACTTGACTGTGTTACACTTCACTTTGGTAGCAGCGAAGAAAAACAGAGTGGTAGCAAGACAGACAAGCGTTAGAATTAGCTGCCAAGTGAACTCAGCACCACCATGTTTTGAATAAGAAGTCGACTGATTGAGTGATTTCCAATATATTGTCAGGACAAATTACGTCCACTTAATAAGACCCTTGGTGGGAGCTCAGAGAGAGAGAGAGAGAGAGAGAGAGAGAAAGAGTGGGGGGACAACATGTATTAATTTGGGATTTTTCACAAACTGACACTCTAGTCTCCATGCGCAGGCCCCGGGGCTGTGTCACTTCCTGCCCGTACTCACACACACACACACACACACACACACACACACACACACACATATCCCTAAGTTGTTCTCTGGTGCTCCTCATCCCTCTGTTCCTCCTCCTTCCTCCTGATCATGGAAGAAATTCTGTGGCATAGCAATTACCTAAGTCTTTTATCAGTCATTTCAAAGGAGGAAAATTAGAGCAATTGTGTCAGGATGGTCATATGGGCAGAAATTGCACACTTATTGGGTGCACTTACGCCTAGGACTTCGCTCCCTGCACTGATGGGGCCCATTGTTAGGGGACGGTGCCTTTCGAAGCTGCTGATTGGAGCTGAGAACAGATGCAACCCCACCCTCCCCCCAACCGATCTGCACCCCTCTCACTCAACCAAATTCTCCCTCCTGCTTCACCGTAACAGACCCGCCCCCATCCCTACCCCAAACCAAACCCACAAAGCCTTTGTCTTTCTTTCTGCAACTCCCTCTTCCTTAATTGAATCAAAATTACAGCGGTGCTTTTGTTTACGCGCTGTACACTATCATCAAAGTTATGACCGAACCTTCTTCTTCTTTGACAGTTAATTTATTTCACCCAACTCCACTTGCCCTGCCTCGTCCCCCTCCTTCTCATCGTCATCCACTTCCCTGTCAGCCCTTTGCTATCCTCTACAGTTAAGAACAGGGATGATTTTAGTTTTATTTTGAAAATACACTATTGATTTGCTTCTCAGTAGATCCTACAGGCTTTTAAGTTGTATAGTAGTAGATTATGTCTCACAAAGAGGAGCTTCGGGAGCTGGAGTAAAATGCTACTCAACTACATGTAGTGCAGCTATTTCTCATCTTCTAAATTTCATTGTAAATTAAAAGGACAAAAGCAGCTTTTTTTTTTTTTTTTAATGTTGCTGAATAGAATAACTGACATTTTTATGGTCTCCGGTTTCAGTTAATGATGATGAATTCATAAATCAGTTCACAATATCAGAAACTGAACTGATGTGACCTTTTTCTGAGAATCCATTTATTAAGTCATCCTTAGATTTGGCGACCCACTCCCACGGTAAAATGTCATCTGAATCCCAATCTCCGAGTAGGATTCTACAATACACGATTGCAAAATGCTTACTAAGTGAACGGAGATCACAGGATCCACCGATTCAAACGCTGAATGTCGAGAGGGCCGGAACATTTCTGCCCTTACCTGACCCTAGAAGACGATAGGCCACTCAACTAACGAGTGACGCCTCCATCTAATCGTAACACTGTCTGCTCGCAGGGATCTTTCCCTAAATGCTAACTAGATTCAGGCAGTGAATCCTAGCAGTAAATGCTAAGTCTATGGCTTAATCGTCGACTCTAACCCTTTCGCACCGCAGGGAGCTGCCCACTCCACTGGCCACACATCTCCACTCAATCTGTCTTAGCATATTGATTTCCCAGCTGTCTCATTGGTTCCTAACATAATTATGGCTGGCTAGGCTGGGGGCACAGGCGCAGGGCTAATACATTTACACCAGGCCCCATCAGCACAGGCTTATATTCATGTCATTGGGGGAGGCAGGAGATTGGATGCCCCTAAGAGGTAGATCTACTAAGAGAATTTGGTGGGCTTTGCTCTAATGAAAAAGAGAATTAGCTGGCTCAATCTCTGTCACATTGCAAGATCAATAGCAACGTCCATAAAAATATTCAGTGGAAAATAAAATGAGGAGATGTAAAATGACACATCTGTTAATAAAGATGTGATTACATGCTGCTTATTTAGGCTGAATTCCCCTTTATATAAGACAACCAGTGAACCACTGAGTGGGGTCTCATTGATCCAGAATCCCTTTTTCTACTTAGTAATGCATTTGACTGTTTTATTTTTTCCCCCCTTGTCACCTTTCAGTTTCTTTCCAAAACACATCTGTGCATCTTTAGTCCTATAACCTTCTATGTATTTGTTTCACACGAGCGATAAGGCAGGAAAAAAAAAATTAAGGAAAGGGAGAGAAAAGAAGGTCACAGTCTATCTATTTCACTGTGCCTAATTGTTGTCAGAAGCTGACCTAAAACGCAGAGACAGTATTTTTCAAAGTCAAGGATGAGGTAGAGGAGGGGTGGCCAATTCATCACGCTATCTCCCTTCCTCCTCCACCTACCATCCAGGACGGGCGAAGGTCTGCTAGTTATTTAATTCCATGGATCAGGCCCTTAATGGCAAACTCAAACCCAATAAATTAGACATGGGCTCAATTACAATGTGTGGGCTAAAAAAGCAATCGTAAAAAGTAGTATGACTTTGGCATGTAACATGAGCCACGCTTTCTTAGGTTCGTTGCAATTACGGTTCATTTAAAAAGCCAGAGTGGGCAGTGTTGGAGTCTGTCAGCAGCACACAGGTTGTTGAAATAAACAGAGATACATGAACATGCTGATCATGCTGTGCTTGAAAACATTTTTCACTTTGTAATGTTAAAACAGACTGAATTGGCTAAAGTGCACTTGTGAACGCAACTTGAACACTTGAGCAATCAAGGGCACTGTGGCGAGAACAAAAGTAGTCCAATTACCGTTCAGAATTATACAAATGAATATTTAGAAACAATAATAAGACATCTTTTTGTAATTTCTGACATGCAAGGTGCTATTGCAATCAACAGCACAATAATTACACTTTAAATGCTACGCTGCACTGCACGAGAACAAAGCTTTGGTGATGACCACAACTTCACCAGGTACAAGTATGCACAGTAGTGGTAGCTTGCAGCAAAATAAAATGCCCTCCACACTGGGGCTGTGACCAGTGTGGTTCTGGGTTGATAGACTGGCTTTGTGTTCCTTGAAGTACATAAAATACTGGTAACACGTTTTAATGGCTATAACTGCACTCACTGGGGCTAAATTGCTTTATTGTATTCATTATCTGGGTCCCCATTTACCTTCACGCCATGGCAACAACTAGTCTTTCAGGCTCTTCTTTTCTACATAACCGAATGAACAATACGCCCGGCTCTGCAGCAATTTCTTCGCTTTTCAGTTGTTGTTGCGCCGCACTCCTAATTCTGAAGGCGACAGTAAGGTTTTCGTTTTTTTTTTCTTTGCCAAATTTCATGTATTTATTTATTTATTTATCAATCAATCTTTTATTTTTTTGTATCTGTGGCATTTTGGACAGTCCCGAGCATTTGCTGACAGTTATTTTGGCTCCTGGCAGCGCAGACATTGACTGTCAACGGGACGTCTCCTTTCTTTTATTCATTTCTTCTTTCCTGAGAGATGCTGCTGAATGCAAGTCAGCCTTTTCTCCCTGGAGGGTGGAGAGGTGGGGGTGTGCGGGCGGTGGGGAAGGACAGTGGTGGTGAGGGGTGGGGGGGGGCAGACAGGAGGGATGGTGGAAAAGGGCTGCGGGGAGGGTGTGTGTGTGTGTGTGTGTGTGTGTGTGTGTGTGGGAAGGGGGGTGATAAGACATGTCGTGAAGGTGTGGTGTCTCTCTCTGCTGTGTGTTTAGCTGTAAAGTGTGTGAGTGCGGGTCGAGGGTTATTCAGGAGGACACTCTTCTGACCATCAGATCAACCCTCCATTCTGACATTCCTGCACTTCCTCAGCCTGAAAACACAACCACAGACCCGAGAAATGTATGTATGTCTTTCAGAGGACATAAAAACATAGTAACAAACGTATAAAACATGCCATGCATCTGCTTGAAGTTAAATTCCTGCATGTGTGTGTATGTGTGTCTGCTGTGACCTGTGTAAGTGTTTATTCTCTTCTGTGTGGGCATAATTGGGATGTTGCGTGTCAGGGGAACACCAGCAGTTTTTTTTTTTCCTGTGCAAGCCAACCAGTCAGACACCATAATGGGTGTTTTTGCTCAATGAAAGCCTCAAAGCAGAGGTCCAGTGTCTGTTTTGATAAAGGGAATGTGCATGCCAGTGAGTGAACCCGGCATTGATGCTTGGATAAAACACATGATCAATAAAATAAACAGTACATCACCTCTATTAGTGACACAACACCGGGATCAAGGTATGTGGAAATGGAAACAGAGGGGTTGGTCGCGCTGCAGAGGTTTTAGATTTTTAGGCAGAATTAGATGTTAGGGTGTGTATTGAAACTGTGTGATTATTGAACACAAAGTCATAGGGAGGCAGGGAAGGCTGGAAAATATGCCAGCAAATAACAACAGCACCAGGTTTCAGCTGCTAGTATTAATGTCTAAAAACATCTGTATTAATGATTTAGCTTTCTAATAAAAAAAAAAAAAAAAAAAAAAAAAGAGTATCCTTTTGGAAAAGGAAACAACATACCACACTGACGTTTGACAGAGTTGTCTAGGTCTGCCAAAAACAGAAGGGAAAAAATGACATTAAGCCCAAGTTGTTTTGGCTTAATGCAGATACTAAAAGCTTTGAGAGTGGAGTTCCTCACTCAGCCAAATTGATTTCTGTTTGCTCCCTTTCTGTTTACAAGGTGTGCAGATTAATTTGCAACATGCCCCAACACATCCACGGCTAAAACTCCCTCCCTCCCTCCTAAATCAAGGCAGCTTTTTTTAAAAGCAGCGGAGATGAAATAATGACAGCGATTAGATTACTATTCTTAAGAATCCATTAGTCAAAAATGACACCCAGGAAATCACACAGTGCATTCTACCCTAATGCAATAAGGTGCCAATTATAACACTCATGTGGAATAAGTGGGCTTCTCTCCCTCTGTTGGCTGAGGAGAACACAAATCATCATTACTGTGTATTTCTTAATGCTATCTGCACTGAGAGGCATTAAGAACAGACTAATAAGTTTAGCCCTTGCAAACAGAGTGCAGCTGTGTGCTCCATTTTCTCACTCATTTCCCTTCCTCCACTCATCAGCTTTTTGGACCTGTCTACTTGTCATGCTGCTGTTTCACTGTTATATTTTCCAGCCTGTCTGTCTTTCTGATTGTCCTTCCATTTGTCTTCTACTAGTCTCCTGTCTCTCAAGGCCCAAGTAGTTGTCACATAACAAGCCCAGATATCAAGTCATCTTTGGACACCGGCCTTCAAGCGATTGCCTGTAACTGACTTCTCTTCAGAATACAGTACGTGCTGTAAAAACGAAACCTTTTTTTTTTTTTTTTACTCATTCCTGGCCCCTCTGGCCTTTAGAGCTGTGTAAAATTTTGGTTTTTATTTCAGTGGACTGTATCTATTATCTACAACCTCTCTAAAACCTCGCATGCATGAACACAACAAGTAAACAGAGCTGACCTAGGCAGCAGACATACAACCAAGTGTTTGGCTGCTTTAAGCCAACACTAATTCCAAGCCATCGGCTATAAGCTTGCAAAAAGCCGGTAAGCTAATAACATTGTCCAACTTTGCCACCGGTGGCCTGCCAGTGGGCTGTTAGTTGCCTGCCAGCTGGGAAGGGCATTAACTGCTAAAAAGAATCCTGTCGGGCTAGAGCAACTTTTCCAAACTTCATCTCATTGGATGAAAAGACAAAAAGAAGGAAAGAGAGTTTGATGGCAGTAAGGCAAAGCCATGGGGAATCTCAGACGATGATGAAAGCAAACTCTCGAAGAGCCACAAAACACCACACACCCCTCCATTACATCAAGGGCCAAGCAAAGAGAATTATAATAACACTGCCTTTTCTTTTTTAATTAATGAAGACTGTTATTTGGTAGGAGGCAGGGCAAGCTGTAAGGAATCTTGGATGATTGGCAAACATCAAACAGAAATCGTGTATGTGTATGTACGGGGATGTGTGCATTAAGTATCTGAGCTGGCATGTACACACATACGCAGGGTGTGATTGTGAGAATATGACTTTTTGGCGTGTGTGTGTGTGTGTGTGTGTGTGCACGTGTGCTTCTGCTGCCTGCAAGGCCAGCTTGTTGCCTCGGTAAATAAGACATGCCCATCAGTGGACTTTGGCGTTTGTCTTTTTGTGTGAGTGAAGTCTCTTCGTTTCTGCATTAATGACTGAAGAGGGGGGAATGAGGAGAGGAAAACATTATTCATACAACACATTATACAAGTTATGGAGACTTTGAGAACTTCCCCCATTTCCTCTGAAGGTGGTTTTAATAAGGTTCCATGGGAGTTGACGCTTCAGGGTGTTGACTACCGGTGGGTGGGTGGGTGTGTGTGCATGCCATGCGTGTGTGTTTGCAGATACATGTGTTTATATCTTATGTCGGAACGAGTGTGTTCAGTGGTGGGGTGGCACGTGGTATGTATTACACATCAAAGAAAGGTCAGGCTCAAACACAGAGTCGGGCTAAAGGTTAGGGCACGGCTCTATATAGAACAGAGAGAGGGATGGGGCTTATCAAAGCTATCACTTGGAGAGAGACTGCTAGAGGTCACCAAACCCTTGACACGGCGTACAGATCTAATGTCTTAGCCAAGGATCAATACAACTACACACAGACAAACCAGATAGGCTTAACATCAGCGTAGCCCCACAAGCCAATGAAACCAGGCACTCACTTGCTCAAGTCCCGGGGTGAAAAAAAAACAGGATGCGACATGAAATTTAAATTTAAAAAAAGACAAAATATCAATTAAACAAGAGCAATAAGCTGAATTAACCTTTTTTCGATGCCAACGAGTGCTGCTGATGTTTTTTTGGTCTTACAAGCATCAGAAGAAATAATGCAATAAATTATGCAGAACAGAAATGCTCAAAGATCATCACAGCACTGCACATTAATATACTCTGGGCAGAAACACGAATAGACAGACTGGCAAATTGATAGCAAACTGACTGATTGATCGAACCTTTATTTACCCACACTTTCTCTCGTACTTAATGGCTAATCGGCTGACTTTCACTACCAAAGTGAATTACCCCCTCTGACAGTTAAAATGGCTACAGCCTGAAAAAAAAATCAGAAGAGGCATCATTCTTCTTCCTTGTGACTTCCATTCGCCTCAGCGTTCCTGAAAGTGACAGGACGCAGTGTGTTTTTGCTTACACATCAATATTTCAGAGCACTACACATGGAATGCTCCAGTGACTCTGAATATAAGGCCTGCCCGTACACCTCTTTTCCCTTCCTTAGTGATATGACATCAAGTAATACGCAGTGAAAGTTGAAAAACCAGTGCATCAAGGTTCTCCCGCCCTCACCTAATGAAATCTTTGAAAGTACTGCTGGAAGATGCTGAGGCCTTTATAAAATCAAGAGCAAGGAAACAGAAGAAATATAGGAAATGGGAAGCGAATCTGTATGCAAAGTACAGTAGTAGGTACTAGAGAGGCTAAAGGCTAAGCAATTGTCACACTGGAACTGTTTTGCATTCATTTATTCTATACAAAGAGACACAAAAGCATTCATTTATGGAAAGACAAGCGTTAACCCATGCATATTGATTAGAGAATCAGCCTTATTTAGAGTGTCCAGAAAATCCATCTATGAAATGGTTTCGACAGACACACTTTTATTGAATTGGATAATTCACAGTTTACAATTGCCACCACTGGTATGAGAACTGAAATTCGTGAAATGAAAGACTACGTGAGGGTCGCACTTGTGAAAAATGCTTTGTGCTTGTGCATGTTTTTAGGTCCACATGAATGCCTAAGTATGTGTGTATGTCCGCAAGCGTGCACATGTGTGCTCTTGTGTGTGTGTGTCATTTGAAGTATAGAGTCCATTTATCAAGGACAAAAGGGCCCCAAAGTGTCAGAGACTAATGGACCTGGCCCCATCCACTCTCTCCACCCCGTTGTGATCATCCTCAGAAATTAATTAGAAATAACGAATCGACGGTCTTTTTTCACTCCACTCTCATTTATTACAATGGTAATTGCTCTTCCCTCATTGTAGGTTAAGTCTTTAAACACTGTCTTACATCAAGACATGCTCATCCTTGCCATCTATTATTCATGATATACTTTGCACCAAGCAAAGCTGTTAAATATTTAGTGAATCATTGCGTTAAACTTAATCACCCTCTGATAAATGCATGTGTTTTCCCCCCACACTTTGCCCCTTTTGCTTTTGGTTCCCTAATCAACAGCATAGACCCTCCGACTGGTGGGATAATGTATTTTTAATTTCCCCATCAGAAATTAACACAATACAACTTAGCATAATGTATTAATTGCGTTAGATTGTTAAGTGCTACATTATGTTTTTGTGAAACACGCTATTATCATTGTACTTCATTAAGTATTAAATCTAATGCATATTTAAAGAATGCTTAAACATTAATTTGTTAGACTTAGGCGTAATGTCTTTTCTAATCAAACTCAATTCTCCCACAGTTTTTAACTAGCATGTGTTTTGCACTCACATCCTGTTTAGCCTGTTTAGTTTTCATATGCTAGATTCTCACCGATTTAAAAAAATAATGTGTAAAAAAAAAAAGATTATGTTTAGTTGTTGTTAAGAAATATGCAGTGTATATAATACTTCATATGGGCTGAATGGATGGAAGAAGGTACAATGCAATAGGTGGTTCATTTAGAAATCATCTGTGTTATTTGACATAATAGCAGTAATAGTTTAACATAATAAAGGTAAAACTATTCATCATTAGTTTATGCTTCAGCTAAAGTTAAAAGGTCATTTGATAGTTCAAGATGTATTTTAATAATCAATTAATAATTTCAACAATTTCTCTAGCAAATATACAACGTTAAATTCTGAGCATTTTAATTGTACTAATTTACTGCGGTTCTTTCAACTTTTTGTCACACAATGTGTATTTTACAAATCTGCATCAGTTTTTTACAGATTTGATTATTTGTTAAAATAATCTTAAAGACACCTTAAGTATCATGCAAGTTCATAGAATGCACATTTTGGCTTTATTTAAATATAAGAAATATCTTTACTAGCATCTAGCACTGTTGTCGTTTGGGCATTGAACCACTTCCTAAACCCATTTTAATTGAGTTGTGTATAAATACAGTTTATTAAAAACATATCTATTATATATTTGGGCCTAGATGATGCAGTAAATACATTTAATATCCATCAAGTACATGATAGCGAGCTCTTCTGTGATGTTATATTTTCTGTAATGCTTCAGTAAAGATAAGTGTCCCCTCCACTTTTTGGCCATTATAATGTCCAAGTTATTGGTGAACAGTACTATATGAGCATCTTCTCGGGACCTGTAGCATGGTTCCATTTCTCACTTCCTGTTTTAACTTCCCGATTTACATCTTGAACGCCTGTCATTGGTAAAGAGATAATAGGCGCGTTCCATAAACAGTCTTTTACATTATCATAAAATCACAGATGTAAATACATACAACTCCAGCTCACTTCTCTCAAAAGACACGAGTACATCTTTCGATTCTAAACATCCTTTTTGAATGCACATTTCTCTCTTCTTGTCTTTCCCCTCTCTTTTTGCTTCTCTGTTTCTCTCTCTCTCTCCGAGGCACTCCATCTTCCTGATGTTTAATTCATCACGCTTTTCCATCATCCTTCCACCTCTCTCGGCGGCTCTGTCAGGTAACAAACAATGAGTTTTTGATGTGAATAATTTAATGCATGTACTGCAAATGCCGGCGCTCTGCATTACCCATGCTGCACACTCGGCTGTCATTAAGACACCTGATTTCCCCCAAGATTCCTTCTCCCCGCCTCACAGATGAAAAGGTAACACACATGTCGAAATTTCTCTCCCTTTACATCTGGGGAGGAAGACTATATTGTTAGACAGGCTAAATGAGACAGTGACAGCGGTAAGCAGTGAAAAGAGAGAGGAGAGAAAGACAGACAGACAGAAAGAAAGCGAAGGAGAGATAAGAATGATAGGGAGGGGTAGAGGGAGAGAGTGACTGTTTGCTCGTACATATTTTTCTCTTTCTCTCACTCTCACCCGATGCCGCTTTCAAAAGCCAGCGGAAGCATTGATTCAATATTTTCTCCACCGCGTTGCTGTGATCCTGAAACTGCTCTCTGGCTAGATTTAGACACACGGGAGGGAAAATGACAGTGGCGACATGAAACGCAAACGTGTTGTGGATAATAACAGATGCATCCTCCCCTCTATTTTTCCACCATTTTTTCCCCTCCCATCCTACAAGCCGACCCACCTCCCCTCCTCTCCCTTTCCTCAACCTCTAGACATGATACATGCCATGAGCTCCATGCATATGTTGTGGTGACACCAAATTCCAAACAATTAATGGCTTAGCCCCTCCTCGCTTTTAGGTAATGGGAGTGTATTCATCTGCAGGATCATAACTCTGAGCCTTATCTTTCTTTATGTGAGAGAAAGGAAGGGAGAGAAAGAAAGAGAGAGCAGTGGTGGCAATAGTAGAGGTGCAGTTGTATTATTTGAATTGCAGCGGCAGGGCCAATACAGACTCATCTATCCTATTCAGCGCTCTCCCTGGCCATTCTGCAGACAGACAATCAGCGCACAGTGGGACTGGCGAATGAGGATCACCTCCACTGGCAGCAGGGTCCTCCGTTTCATTAAAAAGGATTAAAAAAAAGGTGGAGGGATAGGGGGTGCAAAGAGAAGGGAAGGGAAGTGAAGGAGCAGAGGACGGGGGGGTTGACAGAGATGGAGATCTGGGCAGATATGAAGGCAAAGGGCAGTGGGTTTTAAAAAATATGAAGGACAAAGATAGAGAGCAGGATGGATTCGGAAGGGAAGAGAGGGAAAGGGGAGAGCATTGAGGGAGATCTGGTCAAATATGAAGGCAGAGGGTAATATGAATATAACGCTGTGTGGCTCTGTGATGTGGAAGGGAGAGAAAGAAAGGAAATAAAAAGGGTGCAATGCACTGAAGGTGGGTATAGTATTAATAAGCCATTGTGGGGATAATTGACGAATGGGGGGGCTCTGAAAGCTTTTTTAAAACCAACTCTCCCTTCAATCTGTGATTCACTTTCATCACCTAGAGTGTGGCCACGTTGATTGTGTGAAATCGGCAGGAGGGCCTTCAATTATTGCATTTCGTCTGTGGTCTTCATGCACAGATACTCACAAACACACACACACATATATACACAGGGACACTTACACACAAAGACAAACTTGCCAAATATCTGCTGGCATACACTTTTGAAAAATACATACTCTTGAACAATGTGAGTGAGGACTCTCCACTTCCTTAGACACAAATGATGAAGATCCCTTGATTTTATCCAAATGACTGGGGAGAAGGCAAGAGACACAATAGACAGAGAGAAGAAATCAGCTGAGAGGGAGAAGAGTGTTGATTATTCTCTTTGTCTATTTTGCTATTAGCAGATGGGAGCTCAATAATGTGGCGGGTACTTAATTGTGGTCACACAACAGGGAAAAAAAAGGAGAATCCTTTACATAATGACAAGGATGGAATGGACGGGCGACTTTACACATGTGTGAGCATTTGTGCAGTGTTTTCTAAAACGCACTCATAAGGGCGAGCATGCGGCAAGACTGGCAGAAAATGACACAAAATCAAAGATCTTTAGAAATGCATACATACAGGATGTGAGTGCATGTGCCTGTGAGTATTACGTGTTAGAAGATCAAATGAGACTTTCACATTGTAGTCTAACTCCAGGAGACACAATATGGAGGACCACTGTGATAATTATGTCTTTCATTTCTTCGTCTGTCTCTCCTACTCTTCTATTCTTCTCATCCTTAGCTTATAAACAAATAAATGTGTCATGACAGACCTAGAATACATCATTCAAATGCACCCAAACACACACACACACTTTTACTGAATATAGACTCATTCTTGGCCATGGATGCCACTAAGCCGTCTTTAAACCAAGCCTTTATTTCCCTTGTTGCTCACTCGGAGTGCACAATATTGTGTTTGTGTGTGTGTCTCTATTAGTGTGCGTACATGCATGTGTAGATGCCTGTGTATACATATAGCACGGTGTGAATGAACAGCGTGTCCAATGTGTGTCGGTTTCTTTTTCTAATTAAAACTGGGGTTACACTGAGTCCCAGTCACAAAGCAGCCACTGGGAATATTTCTAATTATTTCCTACCTTTCACATCCCATTCACTTTGCTATATGTGATTACTGACAGCAACTGGAGATTAACTGACAGTGGGGTGTATTTGCACACGATTACTGTTTGTCCAAGTTGACAGGAATAACTCCTGCTATAAACCATGCATGTGTGCTTGCATGTGTGTGTGTGAAGCCGTTGTGTCAAATGCAAAAACGCTGAACTTCTATTTCATGCAATAGTGTTGTGTTCTTGTTTTCTTGAAAGGAAACATCAAAAACACCCCCCCCCCCCTTTGTGAAAAACAATAATGAACAAAATCAGGTAATTTTAACTGTGCACAAACTGCTGACAGATGTATGAGCTCACATGGGATATGCGCACACAACAAACTTTTGCACAAATGCAATACAGCCCAGTACATGTTTAGCATACGCCAGAGGAGTGCAAAGGCAGACAGCATGTGACGTGGTTAGCACTGCTGCCGCACAGCCAGAAGCTCTGGTTCAAATCCGTTGGCCAACTACAGGTTTTCTGTGTGGAGTTTGGATGTTCTCCATGTACTTGTGTGAGTTTCTGCGTACTCTGGGTTTCTCGCACACTCCAGATGCATCCATGTTCGGTTAATTTGTGACTCTAAATTGCCCATAGGTGTGAATGTGAGTGTAAGTGGTCGTCTGTGTATGTTGGCCCTGGGATACACTGGCGACCAGGGTACCCTGCCTCTCATCCAGCACTCCTGCAGGAAAAGTAGTTAAGATAGTGGATGGATGGATGGAGTACAAAGCACTAATAGCCTGTCTGCTTCCCTTGTATGATTTAGTGAGCGGCATATTAAAAACCAAAGCTATTCATTAATATGGAAAATAGTGTGCTGATATTAATATGGGGTTGGGGTCGAGGGACCAGGGTGCAGAGGGGGAGCTATAGGGGCTTTGGAGTCAAAGCTGCCAACCCTCAGCTTGATTGAGTTCAGCAGCATAATTTGATAAGTGCGTATGTGTGTGTGTGTGTATAAGTGTGTGTCTGCGTATATGAACGGTTGTGCATGTCTTGAGACTAGTAAGAGTGTTTGTTTGAGGATTTCTGTGCATGTGCGTGTGAATGTTTGTGTATGCATTTGCATGCATCCTTGTGCATGTTCCTTCCCAGGGTCTCCAGGTCCCCAGGGTGATTAAAGAGAATAAATATGCTTGATTACAAATGTCCTACCTCCCCATCAGCTCCCCTAATGTATGCAGTTTAATTGAGCGTCACGAGTAAAGTATGAGTTATGGAATGAACAGACAAGACAATATCTCAGAGAGATGGAGAGGGTGGTGGCGGGAGGGGGGGGGGGGGGTAAGAAAGAGGGAGACAGAGTGTGAGTATCTTTCATTTGGAAAAAAGTGACGTCTCATCTTACAAAATGGTGGTATCTAAATTAAACACATTTCCAAAAAAATGCTAGAGTAATCAATTACATCAGCACCTAGGCTACACATACTTGTCATCCACAGAAAACATTTGAATTAGGTGCTTCGTTATTTTAACTTCTTGAACGTTAACGCAATGGCATGCAAATTGCAGCTTTTTGAAAGTAAACCTTCAATTTAAACTTTTACAATCATCAGGACGTTATGTTTATATTTTTCTCCCCTGACAATCAAATGGCCATTGTTGTGATATCCGCTTCTTTCTAGTTAAGCAAGTGCTCTTTATATTTATTCTGTTTGTGCATGTAAAATACTGCTGGGCTAAAGAAATTAGGAAAGTGAAACAGCTGCTAGTAGATTTATGAAACATTGTGTAGTTTCAATATTAAGAACTGTGCACTTTACTGTACACTGTATGTCAGATTTATGGAGGGTTTTAAACTGCCACAAACACCTTTAATCAACTGTTTTCTAAAATATTACGCCTAGCATGCCTGAAGTATACAGTAGTAAAATAATAATAGCTGGCATACGGTTTTTACTCACTACATCTGAGCGAATGTGACTAAAATAGTTGGATTTTAGGAGTTGGGTAAATAAGTGGAAATTAAACCACAGTACACAAACATCTCACAAATTATAACTTCTTCATAAAGATCTTGATTTTCATTCTAATACAGAACAGCAGGAGAGTTATGCACAAGAAATCTGTATTGCTGTTCTTCTCATACGCACACACACACAACACACACACACACACACGCAGGGCCCTCGCCCTTAGCTGGCTCTGCTCTAATTGGCTTATTGTCTTGAGGAGCCAGTGACAGAGGAGTGGGTAGGAGGCAGACTTTCATCGAAGGTTATTGAGAGAGATAGCTAATTTCCCCGTGTTTCCCTGTCCGGGCCTCAGCGCTACACACACAGCAAGCCCTCTCAGGAGGGATCATTAAGAGTCTGGCATTCTGACTCTCTCTCTCTCTCTCCTGGTCAACAACCAAACAGCTAACCTTTAGAGGAAAGTGAGACAAGGCTTGGTGAGGGACAGGCAAGACACAGCCATGGTTGGAATGTTCTTTTCTTGAACCGACTTTGACAAAAACATACATATACCTTTGCATGCATTCTTAAACAAACACACAGGCAGCCACACTGCACCTTACTGAAAGCTGATATGTCCAGAGTGAAACACAATCACACAGAAAGAGAGTTCCAAACTCCAATAATTCATACAATGAAGCACCCCTAAATCATTCAATTGTTTGGCTATCTACTGCTCTGCCAAATGTTGAGCAGTAATAAAGCAATAGAATCATGAATTAGTCAACACTGGACACTGGCCATTCAGGAAACTTACACAACTCCTGGAGGAAGCATCTTGAAGATGTTGAAAGGATTCATACCTGCTCCTCCTTCAGATCATTTAGTCAATTCAAAGGAGAAACACTAAGAAAACAGTGTCAGCTATTATTCATGCACCTTCTTTCTTGATCGACAACTGCACCAATCACCCACATACTGTTGTTTGTTTGATTAGCTGACATAACCACCAGAATTGAAAAAATGATAATAAGAAGAATGTAGACACACCTATACAATAATTCTTTATAAATGGTTACTGATGGTTCTCTTTGTCTCCACACTATTGGCCCACACTTACTCCTATTTCAGAATTGTGTGAAATCAGCTGTTTTTAGGTTTATATTTTTAGGCTGTTGCAACTTAAAAGTTGTGTTTTTATTGTCAGAATATAGAAATGAAAGATGTCATTTAACTAGAAATGATGAACTGAATAATCCATGATAAAAACGGTTTGAGAAAAAGATGACGGCGGTAACTTGTTTCCCTATGAATACATGTTAGAATAGGTCCTAGCTGTTCATTTTCAGAGTAATAAAACTATGTGAACCATGACAAAGTTTAGTATTGAATTTATTCCCCAACTTGTTCAAAAACTAACACAGAGATCTAATCTAAATCAATAAAACCAAGACAAGAGTAAAATTAGCAATATTTACACAAGCAATATTTATTCAGGATGACATTTAGAAGAACAAATTGCATTTTTTTACTTGACATAAAATTTTAAGATTGAAACATATTTTTAGATTGAAACAAGTTACAAGTTCTACAGTGCAGCTGCACTGAAACCATTTATTGTTGATTACGAACTTAGTCTGCATCTGCGAGTGCACGTAACAGAGTGAAAACAGCTTCCCTGGTCCAGGAGAATGACAGCTGAAAGCAGGGGTGTTGTAGATTTAGACGGTTATAGGGCCAACTGGCTGGTTGAAGTGTGGGGGGTGGTTGTTGCTTCACAAGTCATAAACAGCCAGCAATCCTCCTCTGGGGATTTAAGTGGGACTACGCCCTGGGAGGGAAGGGGTACTGGTAATTTACAAGGCATTCTGCTCGTTGGTCAACAAAATAAAACAGCTGGGGTAATTACTAATTCAACAGGCAGCATTATTTATGAGTGTCAAGAAGAGGTGCTACAAGCCCATGGTTTCTTTGGCATCCCAACCCGAGCAGACGCAGGACGATGTGGTGAAGACCCAGCCTGAGGCTCTCCTACTGCCTCCTCCCTCCCAGGCCCGATGCACTGTCCTGAGGGGTCAGGCGAACTTGGGGTAAGGGGTGGATGCTGAATGCTACAGAAAGCAGTCTACGGCTTCTTTGTGATTAGCATCTACTCAAGTACACATTTGTACCCTGGTTTCACACTACACGAACTTGCTCATCTCCATGAGACCCTACATGCATAAACACACGTACTTATGCACTTAGTGAAAAAGCAAATCAGCAACACACACATATAACAAACATCACTTATTATTTTCTCTCAAAGCTGCTTCAAACAGACCAAGAATTCAGCGTACATAAAAATAAGATATCTGGTATGCATCAATAGTCATTGAATCACTGTTTTTTTGCCCACAATGGCACACTGAATAGGCCTGATTCTAGTCGGAGAATCAATCTTAACTGTGGTTTCTCTTAAATGCAGCCACATACTGTCACATTCTACAGAATTACGGAAAACCTCTCAACGACAGAAATTGTAATAGCCCTCGATATGATGAGAATACTGGTATTTTTAGGCATTTGATCCATCCTGAGGTTCATGGATTTAAAAGCTTTTGTGTTATGGCTGTGAAATGATACATTTGCAGGCCTGCTTAAAACTCAATTTAACTGTAGCTGCAGCATTGCCATAATGGCTACCTTCTATTTCCAGAGCTCTCCCAATCAATAACAAATTGCTGAAAGCACAAATGATTCCATTTTCTGCTAGGGGGAAACGAGAATGATGAGAAAATAGGTGAAATTGATATGTGAGGGAATATTATCAATGCTCTAAATGTCAGCAGGATGAGGGACTATGACCTTTTAGGGCAGAGGGTGAAAAAAAAAACACCAAGATAAACCCCAAAATGCAGACAAACAATCATTCTAATGCAACAAACCTGAAGCTTGTTTGGGATTATTCTTACGTAGCAATGCATGACCATAAACCAAAATTGCTATCATAGAACAATAGTGGTGTAACTGAAAATTTCCCTCCTCTTCTGAACTTGATCCTGCCTGGTTTATATGAACCATTTATACTTACAGGCCTGATAGTATTTATGCTGTGTTGTACACCGTGTTTAAAAAAACCTGTTAGCCTTCAACAATCTTGGAGTTAAGGTTGATACCTGTTGCTTATTCTTTTACTTACTTATTCACTTTTACCATGGCAAGAACCGAGCAGCATTTCTTTTCTTTCAGTGAACCATTTAAATCTACTTCCATATCCTAACATAACACTTCAAACAGAGCAACCAAACTGTAGTGTTAAGTCTGGCTTAAAAGTAATGTTAACATTCACACCTTCAGTGGTAGAAGAGCACATATATGAGACAGCTGCCTGTTATGTTTCAAAAACGATATTTTCTTTCTAGCTACCTGGACCCACATTGAACCAATCACATCTCGATGATGACACAGCTCAACAGGTTTTCCCTCTGCCCGATCGAGACCACAGCACAAGTTTCTTTTGCCTCGAGTGGTAATACACCGCACATGGAACCGCATACAATAGTGGCAAATAACAGCTACAACAATACTGTCAGAAGAGGGGAGCTACTCCACTGAGTGACTATTACTAATATACATCATACCAGTGCATCTGTACTTATTGATACTTCACCGTACATAATTTGCAGATACAGATCTGCATGGTCATGCTGTATGTATCTCCTGGTGAGGAGTCATATAACAGTAGGGCTAAAGGTAAAGTAACGCAGTTTTCCTATACTCTACGTTCTTTATCTAGCACATATAATAAAACATCTCCACATTATCATGGATGTACAGTGAAAAGACAGACAATATGATCTTTATGTAAACATCCATAAGCCATCTAAGCTTTTGACTGAGTAGTTCCTGTTCTGTCTATAGTTTGGTTAAATCCGTGTTTGTTTGTGTGTCTGTCTCTCAAATGTCGTTTTAAAGGGAATACACAAAGCTTGTGATGTCATGTACACAGTTGACATTGTCCCCTGCTTTTATTTGCATGGAAAATTATACTACTAATGCCCAAAAAACATCATTCTTTATAACAAGAATCATGATCCACAATCCAGGTCACAATTTTGCTACTCCATATTGAAATGAACTTTAGATAACAGGGAGAATAGAAATAGTTAGTGGGGTAAAGGATTTATTCGTTGTCTATACTGAAACTGATTTGAGATCAGCTGGTGTTTTTACAAAAAAAGTGTTAACAATCAATCTTTGGATACACTCAACAGTGTATGCTCAAGCCTGTTTCCCCTCAAATTTGCTGTTTCATTTTGGCCTGCCATCAATTAAATCAACTCTAGTCAGCGACAGGTGATCTGACCTAAAGTCTGACACTTTAACTGTGGTAATTGGCACCAGCTAAAAGCAGGAAGCGGCATAGAGAATATTTTAAACACTGAGCTTTCCTAACAGTGTCAGAACTCAAGAATAACTTGTTCTATCTGTTGTGCAGCAAAACAACTTGTCACATTCACAAACTATGAACTTCATGCAAGAGGGATAGAACCACTATAAAAAAATTTCGTCCTGTCAAAATTCGGACAATTTCTAAATTGGAAAATTATTATTTTGCTCTGAAGAGACCAAGTGAAAATGCTTCCACTTGTAATGATGACCAATGTGTAACTTGGACATTCTTATTTGCCATTGTAAATATAACATGCTAAGGTTTATAAAAAGTAATGAATAGCTGATATTGGTTGTATTTAAAGCATTTCTACAACATCTTTATATTTCTTTTTTTACTTTACTAAAACTAAACTTTTCTATGTTGGTTGCAGAAGGTATAATTCTGTGGCAAGATCTTGGTTCAAATACATGAAAAGATCCGCTTCAGTCTCACTCGCTTACACTGAATTCTTTCATGGAACAATATCAGGCAGAACATTTACTTTTGTGTCATTCACTTGCCTGGACAAACATCAACCTCCACAACCCCTTGCAATGAGTCAATATCATTATTTCTGTCATTACACAATTGTCTCCACACACTGAACAAGGCCACGGTGTACTAATTTCTCATAAGCAAGAAAACAGAGCGGTGTGTATTGTCCTCATCATGGCCAGTGCTCAGTAAAATCAATAATGACAGGGCACATAAAGCTCAGCCAAGGCCCTCTGAAACCTCGTTAGTCTAAATACCTCCAGGAGATACGTGCTAATAAATGAAAATAAAATTAACAGCACTCACTCTGGCTCCATTGGACTCTTGATCTGACCATCGCAAGGACGTACCCTGCAGTATTTTAAACTATCCTGGTTAATTATATTTTCTAATAGACAGGCCAGAACAAAATTAGAAGCATGCTGAACTCAACAAGCCGAACTTGACTTTATGTTTTTGTCTTCTGTGCTTTGCACTTCATGTTTCAAAATAATAAATCATGCAACCTTTGAACTACCCCATGAGTTCCTGGAGGCTAGTGATGAGTTGTGCGTTGAGGGGTGTTAGGAGGTCCGCATACAAAATAAGTGCATGTTTATCTGCGGAAAATATTTAATGCATTAGACAGAAAGATAATATGCAAGCAGACATTTTTTTACAACTTCGATCTGGATCAGTAGGTGATCGAAGAACTATGAAAACTTAGCCTCTACACTCTAATTCTGTTCGTGTTTATAATTCTTTTTCTGATTTGTATGTCCTTTTAAAGCAAGCACTGTTGTTGAGTAAGAGGATTAGGCTTTTTGTCGCAAGTATGTCCTGTTTATCTCTCTAAACATCGTGAAAGAAACATGAAGATTATGAAGAAAACAAACAATGTAACCTACATGTGTCTTTTTGGTTCTGCTTCTTGAAGAAACTCACTGAAAAAGACAGAAATCTGCACGTACACAAATACACACACACACACACACACAGAGATCTCAGAACACCTTGGCATCATCATGCCGTGCCGGTAGGCCGCTGTCTGAGCCGTGACACAGCCAGACAGTTCATCACCGTGAGAGCACTTAGACTTTGCATGCAAGCTGTGTGCATGTGTGTGTGTGTGTGTGTGTGTGTGTTTGTGTGTCAGAGCAGGCCGCTTGTACACAGAGAAATAAAATATCACCTAACATGAAAAACACAGTAAATATTTAGCTTTTGTTTGAAAACTGAATTATACTGCCAACACATACTGTTATTCTCAGCAAATAATACACAAATTTAATGAAGGAACTGAAATCAAAAACATATTGTGGGACAGGAGCCCGTCACTGTCAAGTTTCAAACAGAGCATCCAAGTCACGTCCAGGCTAGACTCCTTTTAGCATTAGCAACTTCATAACATTTCTGTCAGTTTTAATCTTTATTTAATGCAACACAAGCTTTTAGAATATAATACAGTTAATCAACGACTACAGCTCCAATGACGAGTTGGTTCACTTGATATAGCTGCCATACCTTACATCTAGGTTAAATCCCTAAAGTTTATGAGAAAAAGTCTTGATATTTTGTAAATTGGTCATGTTATGGTTTATTTGTTGTGCATGATAGTTTAATGCTAGGTCCACATCAGTGCTTATGTCTGTGTGTGTTTTTTTTTATGTTTGTATGATTGTATATGCATGTTTGGTTAATACAAAAGCTTGATTTGTCTGTCCTCTCTAAGGGGGGATAATTGACGGGTCAGTCCGGTCTCTTGCTGTGACTTCAGACAGTCTAAATGTTGTATTAAGGTGTCTGGTCTGAAGCAGATTTTTCAAAGGGAATTAGAGGGCTTCTCAACCGCCAAATCACTGCAGAAATGCATATAGACAGTCTAATCACAGATACTCACCGCTCCTTTTTCTAGAAGTTTCTTCCACTTCAGCAGCTTGCCTTGCAGCAACCATCATCTTACCTTTCCTTTGCTATTAATTTCCTCTCTCTTGCTATGCCTGTCTTTCTATCTCCCTTTCTCTGCATGTTTCCCGTATTTCTTTTTTATTATGTAACTCACACGGGGGCTATCTGTGTCTGACAGTCTGATTATTTCCCCTCCCTCTTGAATCCTCTCTTTTGTTTCGATGTAGCCTAGCTTTATGTGGCCAACATGGCCTCTGCAGGACATATGCATGGAGGGTATGGGGAGAGGTGTGAACCGAGAGCTTTGCGTGTGCGTACATATGTGAGTACGTTTATGCGCACGCTGAAATGCGCATGTGTGTGGGCCTGGCATGTGTGTCTTGACCACAGAGGTGTACCACGGGCCATTTGTACCGGCCCAGTGCGCTCACGAAATTGCCTCTGGGTGTGAGGGTGCTCACAATGTTCTGGACCATTAGGTCAAATAAGTCACAGCCAAAACTCTTAGTATCTGTCTCACTGGCCAAATGACACACTATGCATCCTCCTAAATCCCCACTGCTACCAAACCACCAGGAAGGTAAAGGAAGAGACAGAAAGACAAAGAAAAAGATTCCTAAGGCGGATTTTCCCCTCCTGAAAGTAATGATCTAATTATGCTGTTGTGGAGTTGGAGCTTTATGGTCCAAAATGACACATACACCGACACATACATAATTTATGTTCATTTTTTCACATCAGTGTGTCCATCCATCATAAAGCCCTGTGCATTTTTTTTTCTCAAATACAGAGCATACAAAATATCTTTGCACACAAAGAGTCAAAGTTTCAAACTGCTTTCTCTCGCAGTCTTGTGTGTTTCATCTCTAATCTAACCATACATTTGCCAACAGCTTCTTAATTGTAGCCTATATGAAAAAAAAATCATTAGGCTTTAATAGAGTAGTTTGTTTAAAGCTGACTATATTTTATAAATTATTGACTTTAAAATAATTCAATGTAGCACAGTCATGCATCACATACGTAAGTTGCACAGATCCTCCACAGCTCCACACACCTACTGTCAGGACAAAAAGCTCTAACTCTTCTGTGGACACACACTGAGGATGAAGGTACGTTTAAAACTAGGCCATAGTGTGAATCATGAAATAAAGACATCCCTCATGTGCACACACACACTCATATAGACCCACAGATATGCACTAGCCAGATGACTATTTGGAGCCAAAGCTCATTGTTTATTCTGCCTTTCTCCCTTTCTTCTGTTGTTCTTTAATTCATTTTTCATCTGCTCATCATGGCTGTGTGTCTGGGGCAGCAGGCACGGCAAGCACTGCCCTCAGTAAGGATATTGTATTACTCCCGTGAACGAAGAGCACACACACACACACACACACACACACACACAAACAGTCCTCTAGAGTAAATGAAGCCTTAGAATTCTTGAAGGCACCCAGAGTCAGAGACAGACTTTGTTTTATTCATCCTCTCATCCCCCCTCATTTTTCCCTCGTTCCTCACCTCCTCCTGTCAATTTTGCATGTGGGTACTCTTCCTCGTTGCCACCCTTCACCTGACTCTTCTTGCTGAGATCAGAGTTGGTTTGAATCCACTCTTGGGGACATACAGAAGAACACAAACACAACACATGCATGCATGCAACTGGATACAGTACACCTGAAGCATGTTTCAACTAGTTTCATCATATCAGATCATCACATTGCTTGATATGTGTGGGTCCTGGATGTTTGGCTTGGGTTGCATCTGGGGGTCTGACGTTTTGATGTGTACTATCCTCTAGCGATTACGATTAATCATTATTGCAATATTTTAACACCTCAAATTGAGTTTTCTTATGAATAACATCTCCTTCTTCTAGCATGAAAGATTAAAAAGATGGGAGATGCTTTTTAGGAGGGAAAACGTAGATTGTATTGCTCATATTTTTGTTTTATTGGACGTCTGTTTACTTGATACACTGCTGAAACTACTGTGCTAAAATTTACCTTTGTGTCAGACAGGCGCTTGTGTTTACATACTGTTTATTTAAATGATGCACCCAAAAGAGGGACACCCACACTTTTTATTGATATAAAAATGTTTCTGGAATTTTGGCAAATTCCAGAGAATTTTCATGACAATTGTAATTATTTCACACTACTTCAATTTTCTCAACTTCTGTGTCTTTCTGTATTTTATCTATACAAGAACATTAGTCTCTCTAATGTTTTTTCCAGATTTTTATCATGCAATGGATCAGACATAACAGACATGTTGATTTATATTTTAGCAAAATTCTAAAATTATTCTGACTTCTATGTGCCAGCACAGAATTATACAAACCCAAAAAAAAAAAATAAAAAGTTCTAAAAAAGTAAAATCGTCTTGGTCCTACTTTTCTTACTAACTTGTTACTTCGGGTATGTGTTGACCACAGATTATTCTCCATATTACAGTATATCTTGTCTTTCAAAACAGAGGCCTATTAAGCTGCGGCCTTAAAACTCCTTCAATGGCTAAACAACTAAAATTGGATTGTATCTGTCGAGCAGCAGACTACAACACACAACAAAGAACTAACTAAGCTTGTGACGACTAATGTGATAGTTAAAATAATCACTAAATCCACTATTAACTCTACCTACCTCCGTCTTTCAGACAACATGTTTAGCGCAATGTGGGGCGATGTTTTCTTATTCTTTTTAATAATGTAAGGGGTGCACTGAACAACAGTGACAGACAACCAGTAGAAGTGGGACCTAAAATTAACTGCAAAATATTTCTTCTTTTTAATAAGTGTCCCTGCTACTGGTGATGCATTAGACAAAGCCCAAATCATCTGTTGCCAAAAACAGGCCTGAAAAAACAGTAAGCTGGGAAAGACAGTGGCCGTTTTATGACTACAATGCTGTTTACAGGTATGACCCCATATAAACAACCTCAGAGGGAACATAAAAGACCTCGTGTTTAAGATGCTTCACGCTCTGACAGAGGTATCTGTGTGAGAGAGATACAGGCTGTAACCATCTCCTCTTCCTACCCATGTAAGTGCATAAATGAGAATTGCAACACAACAGCCTTGCCTGAAGCTGGTGAAAAAACAAAAACAAGCAAAAAAATTGATAGGTAATGAACTGAAGAGGATGTAGGGTTAACTGTGTTTGTCTGTTTGTAATAGCTTTGTGTTTGCAGAACAAAGGCAACTCATTCTACACTTTAAGTACCTTCACATAATGTGGTAAAATAATTTATTTATACAGCTATATAGGTGTGTTATGATGTTTAGGCCCAATCAATGTGTAAAATTTAGTTTCAAGACTCTGGACTGCACCGTGTGTGGAAGAGGCCTTAAACGGTTCAGAGGTGCCACATACAGAAAAAGTAATTGTACAAAAGTTGCAGAGCCATTATTAATCACATCTGAAAAAAATAAAGATAACCATGATAATAAAGTAGCACTTCAATTTGTTGTTTTAAAAGTAGGACATTAGGATAAAAGTTAGGAGGTATGAGTGGACTACCAAAAAGGAGGTTGCTATGGCAGAATGTGCACGTGCAGCATCACATGGACCAGAAGAACAGGTCGGACAGGCTCGCTACCGAGCGTACAAGGAATAATCACTCTCCAGTAAAACTTGAGGAATGTCCAAAAATGTTCAGAATCATGAAAAGCCAATCATACTGACTCTACAGGGAGTGCTTCTCTGCATTGCACTGGGGTCCAAGAAGAATGACTGTTTCCTGTATATCACATATTGTATGGAAATGGCTTCCACCTTAACAATCCAATGCACCCTCAGTTTGCATATAGGACTGATATGATAAATACCCCATATGAAAATACTTTCATGTAGGTTCTGGGAGCATTGCAATACAGTTTGTTATTTTGTTAACTTGCATTTTATTGTATGGATTACCCCAAAACAGAAATTTTAAAAATGATCATAGCTCAAGATAGTGATGTTGTGAAGCATTGTGAAGAAAGTCATTTTGAAAAATAAAGGAATAACTAGGTTAAAATGGACAGTTTACTTCAGCAGTGACAGTGACCTTGCCTGAACAGACAAAAAGAGCAAAGCCTAGAACCTACTGAAATCCCAAAGCAAAGTTCCTACAGTAGCACCCACAAATTAAATTGCCAAGAATATGTGTTAAAACACCAAAGCCACCAAATAAACCGTTTGAAACGCATCCATCAAATTATTAATTATTTTAAAACGATTTAAAATATTTGCTTTACTTTAAAGCCATGCTTCATCAGGAGAATCTCACAGCAGCAACAGATTCCATCATTGGAAATGAATCACCTTTCATCAGGGTGATCCAGGCCTGTAAAGAGGGAACTCGAGTGCTGAAGTACTGACTTAGTAGGCAATCACATTAAGCCGGAAAAACAGCTTTGAGTTGGAAATGTGTAAAACAGTGAGTCGAACCCCAGCCTCGCCAGCTCATTTGTCTTCGTCTCACCGCCAATGGAACAATGGCTTTTGTTTAACCTTGTTTGATTTCCCTTTTAGCGCTGATCCCCTGACGAAGAGGGCTATTATTGGGCCTCTCAGAGAGGCATGTTTCACTAACGAGCGATCACTAATGAAGGCTTTGATGTAGGATTAATTACACTCTAAATTGAATGTCTAATTGCTTTTATTCCCCCCCGATGAAATATGCTCGGGTTGCCACTTCAATGCCATCTGTGGTAATTAGAAAAAAGAGAGAGGCACGGAGGAGAGGGAGAGGAGGGGGGGTTGGAGATTGTTAAGTGCAACAGATAAGGCCTTTTTCAGTCAGCAAAGTTTATTCCTTTGTCCTCTTAACAGATTATGTTTTTTTGCTTTACAAATCGCAGCCTTTTCTGACACCCCACCTCCTCGACCTCACCTCTCCTCCCACTGCCTTCGCTCTCCAATAGATAATGCAGGGCTGTTTCCCTTTGCTAATTGCATCCTCTGATGAACTTAGGCAAACACATTAGCTAATTGCATTTCTGCTTCTCCGATGCTGCTTGATTGATAAAGTGCGTATGATGCTGAATCACTGCAGTGCGTGGATGTTATCCATCTAGATGTTAGCCCCACATGAACACACATGCACACAGAGGGACACAGAAATGAAACAATATGACTGATGTTGTGTTTTATGGAAACGTCTCATCATTGAGTTCTTTTAACTGGCTCATTTGGAGATGTTTAATTACTGTTGATGCTTCTGGAGATTTGCCTGTATGCTCAGACGAAGGTTTAGGTCTGATTTACACGTTGCAAAAAAATGCACCAGTCTCAGATTTCCAGTCTGTGCTGATTAACAGGCCAGTGTTCATACTGTTCAGAGCTACAAATTAGTTCCACCACACTGTGCAAAGGTCTCAGTGGGGTGTTCAGATGCGTTGAGGAACTTCATATAACTGATATTGTGTTCTTATGGCATTAAACTGACATTATATGGAGGTTTTGCAAACACAACACCACCGCATATAATAGCTAGTTTTGGCCTTCATGTTGGATATGCTACTGACTATACTGCAGAACACATGTAATGCCTACTGGTTTCTTTTTACATATTGCAAAACCTGTGTTTGTGTTGGCCTGCATTGTCCTGTATTTCAACTTTTCTAAATAATGTGACTTGCAATGCGGTGCGTCCACACAAAAAGATTATCGTGGCAACAAAAACAAAACGGGCTAGACTATGGCTTGGCAATAAACTTAACGAATTATATTAATTGCAATTTTTTTGCTCTTGAATTTTGAGAAAAATGACTTCCTCTGCTGTCATTCAACGACAGCACCAGCAGTTCCCAAACTTATGACAGTAATGTCAGCTGTTTCCTTGGAGACACCTGCATGTGAGTTGGCTTGGCTAGTGAACAAGCTGGAGCACTGGCAGCTGCAGCAGGTGATAATAAAAACAAAGAAAGCTAGTCATGTTACCTCAGTGAAATGTTGGTCCTCTCTCTGTTGCTCGCCTTTGTGTGCAGGCTTCACATTAAAAGAAAATCACCTTGTTTTCTTAGAAGCTGTACCGTTTGCCACCTGTTACTGTGTGACGGTGCTCTGAAGTGCTGTTGCATTCAGGGATGTACAGAGGGTAGGTCGCCTGTGTTTGTGATGTTTCACCTTATAGTGTAGTAAGGAGCAAATAGTTTTATTAAAAGTATTTTAAAGAAGAAGCAAGCATTTATTGCTACATGCCATACAGCAACTGCAATGAAATGCTGAGAAACTTTGATGTAGCTTAAAAAAACTCTATTAATAATCTTTAAATTGTGCAGCATTTTGTAAGGTTTCCTCTAAAAGTTAGGATTGTGTGTGTAAAGAACATAAAACCAAATTATATTCACCACTACCTCTGATGCTTTTGTAATACATAATCATTTCTAAACCCTGCGCTGTCTTTATGCACAAAGCCTTTACCAGGTGCTGTGACCAGGTGCCAGGTTCATTTCATCCTCTACACTTTTGTTGACATGTCTTCTTGTCCTGTTGCCAATTTGTTTTAAACCGCCTGAAAAAAAGCACATCTGGGATATGCCATCATTACAGTTGCAATACAGTCGCACATGTAGAAGGCCAATAGGTGGCCCATGAGGCTATTATGTTCCATAATGGTATTATGTTCTTGAGCTTGCATTAGCATCTCAGTGAATGGACGTGTGGCAGGTGTGCTTTGTAGCAGCACACTGCCTCTGTCCAATAAGACAATGACACAATATGATGAGAAACAACGCCAGTTGTCAGCAATTGTCCTCACAGAAAAGATGACACAGCTGTCAATAGCCACGCGGAGTGTGTGCGTCTGTATGTACATGTATCTGTGTCTGTGTGGATGTGTGGATGTGTGTCTGTGTGCGCGCGCATGTGTGTGTTAGAAGGACTCCCCTAGGAGCAAATGGCTTTAAGTAACACAAGCACCTGATCAATACATCAATATTCAGCTTAGGAGGTCCAACGACACACACTCATACACACGCTCACGAACATTCAAACACAAAAGCACGTACACATTTAGACCCAAAAGAACACACAAACACGTGCACTTCAAGCTCTGTTGTGTGTGTGTGTGTGTGTGTGTGTGTGTGTGTGTGACCCTTAGCTAATCAATTTTTCACCACATGACAGGGACGCCACGCGCCACCATCATCACTGCGGCATCATTAGACTGTGACACACATAGATAAACACACATTATGGTGGGTGTTATAAAAGATTTTAGTCAACAAAGACAAAGATGGTTGTGATTAACATCTTGTCTATTGTTTGCCAGAAACACACACACACTACACATTTATATACATACACACAAACACACGCACACACTTGTATCCCCTGACCTCACCCCTGCAGCTACAGCATATTGCATGGATGTCAGCTTATGGCGGTGTATGCATTGTAGCCATTGTTATTCTAATGACTGACTGAAACAACAGTATGGAAACCAGGAGAGATGGAGATTGTGTCTTCAGATAATCCGACTGTCAGCGCTCCACACACACACCAATTGGTCACAGTTAGGGGTCTGCCAAGTCAGATAGAAAGAGAGAGTGCACGAGAGGGGGTTGGGGGTGTGACCAGACATGTATAAATTTGCAGCTACTCTTTGGATATGCATATTTCACAGGACTGCTGTCCAGATTTTGACCAGTGTGAAAAGGAAAAAAAAACACAATCAAGCAAATTTTGCCATACAAGAACATTACTAGGGAAATGAGTATGCACAGAATTCATGTCCTGCATACAGGTGCACAGTGAGGTTCAAAACAGAGGCCAGTAAGGACACTAAGGCAAAGCAGATGGCAGGTGCCGGTCTAAATTCTGTAGAGTTGGATTCCCCATAATTAATATGCTCCTCCGACTGACTTTTAAATGCCGGCAGTCCAAGCTGCCAAAAATGAAATGGTTGTTCTGGCTAACACACAAAAATCATGCTTTATACCACATCTTTCCTTCTGGGCTTTTTAAATGTTAAATGTTTTTTTAATACTGTCACAAAAAGACTCATTACATCATATCCCGGCCAAATCAAACCTAATTGAGTAATTATGTTCGTTTGTTTGTTTGTGTGGTGATCTGACATTTGATTCCCTTCATTTTGGTTTTAATTGCTCAGTGCTGTTATCTGGCAAATGCTGAAATCTCTCTCTTTCCCTCTCGCTCTCAACCCTTCTTCATCTTTTTTTTCTTCCCTAGTAGACACACACACACGCACACACACCTAACATACAGTTACTGTGTACACAAGCACATTCAGTGAAGTAAACATAATTCAATTGCATATCTGGCTAACACAATTCAATTACACTGAGGCATTTAAACCAATCACCCCCATGGTCTTCATTCATATCAGTGACATCATTCTGACCATTTGTGGCACCACTTAAGCAGTAATGAGCCAAATGAAAACGGAAATGCAGCACTGAGCACATCACAAAAGGCTATGAGTTAAATGGGGGTTGTGTTTTTATTGTTCCGATTAATTGACTTGCTCATCGCTGGCAAACAAACAAACAGATTATGGCTGCATTAGGGATTTTCTTGAGCACTTTCATAACTCAAAAGCAGCAATGATGACAAAAACAGCTTGTGATGTTGAAGTAATAAGCTGTATTCAGAACTGGACTAATTACTGCGAGATGATCAAGCGCCATTTGGTTCCATACACAATGTGAGCCGGAGATTTAAGATATAAAAATGGACAAGATACAGTAAACAACTAGATGGCCTGCAACAAGGTCAGCAGACAAAAGCTTTAGTGCAATTCCTTTCTTTTTATACTTTGATTTAAATACAATTTGAATTCTGTCCGCAGCACTGGTCTCTGAACTTTCTCAATGTTGTCAGGAAAATTTATTGTTTTGTGCTTGATGTCTTGACCTTATTTAGCATTGAAATACACACTGTAGAGGTGGAGCAAAGCACGGAAAAATGTATCTCAGCTGTCAGCAGACTTTAAAATGGCAACAGTTATTAACTTTGAAATGTTAAAAGGCATCGCAGTATGCAGGGTTGCTGTACTGTAAGTGGTTCCATCAGTTGAGTGAAAGTTAATTGTACTGTGCTTGCACCCTGGGTGTACAGCCTGTGGATATACACTACTTTGTTGTCAGGCTCCTCTGTGAAGAGCTTCAAACACCGCATGAGGTGATACTAGAGAAATAAGAAAACCAAAGCCTAGCTATAAAGCTACCTAAATTAATCCACTGCTTTCCATAAGCGGATGATTGGAATGGCTTAAATGTAATGAAACTAACCCTTCCAAGATTTAACCTTTTTACAGTGTTGAACCTTTCAGAGGTCACTAGACGCGAGCAACAGTCCCAAGAGAGCAACTGTATGTTTTATTTAGAGGTCAAGGTGAATAATCTTAAACTACCTCGTGTGTTTTTTAATACATTAGGCATTTATGGGCCATGTACACAATAATAAAAAACTGAGAGGACTGTATTTTTTTTTTTTACATTTGAAACCACATAAAACAACAAGTAAGACGTTATATCAGAATGGAATTAAATAGATCAAAGGGCAGAGTTTGCACTGATATCACAGTAAAATCCACTTTTCTGTCTTAGGGCCTTAAATTAAACCTTTGACCTTAGTGAGTCAAATGTCAGGCACAGAAACCAGACAACACACACAAAATTCACAAATCATGGATTTTAATTGGGTCTATGTAAGCCATAATCTTACAGACCGATTGCATGGTTTCATGCTTTCTTCTGGCTTTTGACAACTAAACTCTAAGGCATTGAAACATCAGCTGAACTATGTTTTT
Source organism: Channa striata (assembly GCA_033026295.1). Taxonomy (NCBI): domain Eukaryota; kingdom Metazoa; phylum Chordata; class Actinopteri; order Anabantiformes; family Channidae; genus Channa; species Channa striata. The sequence continues at coordinate 25,802,018 of CM065169.1, read as the reverse complement.
TAGTTTCAGTACATCACTTGCCCAATCACACAGCTCCTTTCACTTTAAAGTTCCATCAAAAGACTTTCTTTGATATATTTTGATGTATGGGTCAGCCTGCACCCAGGCCTTTCAAGGTGGAAAAGAGAAGTATATGTTTTTCAAACTTCAAACATCATAGATGAGACTGCTGCTTTGTTCGTTCACATTTGCTTGAATTTCTGTAAAACAGACCAGATATCCAAGAAAAAATGAATTATTTCAAATTTTCCTCTATTTCCTCTAACTTTGCAACCAGACATATGCTTTTGAGTAGGCCAATAATGATGGGTAGCCTTCATATATTCCGACACCGTAATGTCTCTGTGCTTTTCTAAAAAACTTCACTCAAGTTGTCACATCATCAGAATAGAAACAGATGACTTGAATTAGCGGAGTTCGAGAGCAGGAACTGAGGTAAAAAAGAGGACAAAGAAAACAAAGAGAACGATGACGAATAATAACCAGGGAGGACAAGGGAAATATTAAAAGCTCCCAAATAAAGTGGTGAGTGAACAGAGACACATCTAATATCAGTCATCAGTCATCAATATGAGGAAAGTGCATTGTAGAGTATGGACAAGCTGTTCTGTATGAACATGAACTAAGAACAGCAGTAGCCATAATGAATCTGCACCAACATTTCAGATGTAGCTTAGTTCAAAAGGGCCAATCTGCTATTTTGAGTCAGTGCTAACTGAAAAGCAGCGCTGCACAACCCATTTCCCTTACAAAGTTATTACTTTACACTTTTGCGGTCTAATAACAGAGCACACAACCACAGTCAGGATAAATGAAAAATAGAATATACAGCAGATGTTGCTGATTTCAACCCTAATCTCAAGCCAAACTTGTTCACGTTTTTCACGTGTATTCACTCTCATTTCTACTACATCTGACAACATATCCATCTTTTCTCAGAGCTTTCATCTGAATATTACAGAGGACGTGACCAGCAGAAAATATAGATCGCAGTGTCTATAATGTGTCCCCTTATGTGTATTAATCAACTCTATTGACCTCACTTTCTTGCCGCACGCCACTCCGATTGTTTGTTTACCATTAGGGGTGAGTCTCTCGGCTGTTCGATAGCCCACCTCCATCTGCATTTAAACAATGAAACTATCAGCTAGGTAACAAGAGTGGGGACAGCAGCTCAATACTTGTATGAGAGGTCTCCAATAATCAGCTTTGTTGGAGGCAGGCGGGACACAGGCAAATACAAGCAGGTTGTATTGACAGGCACTGGTTGCCTTCAATCAGCTTATATCTACTGGCAGGGAAATCAGCCGCACACTGCATGGACCCTAAATTATCGCTGATGAAGACATCAGTAGAAAAAAAAAGGTAACATGATGGATGGGAGGCGGGTGAGGTGAGGGCTGTTGTTTCTTTTCTTGAGAGTCTTTTGTAACAACATACTCACCAAGTTAATATCTGGGATGTTGCAACATATAGATTTTATTAAACATTTCAGTCAAGACACAAAGACAAGCAGTTAGATTTTTAAACTAATTTCCTGGTAAAGTAATTTGGCAAAAAAATAAAGGCTAAATAATTCCCCGCATTTCCTATTGTGAACATTAACAACAGCTTATAGAGCAAAGTCCTGGCTTAAATCTGAGCTAATCTACTCGCTTTAGTTTTACTGCAGTTCGAGGTCTTTTAAGCAACATTATGGGTGAACTGAATTTTGATCTTGCTCAAAAATAAAGTGGTTTAGAAAATCTGTAGGCTTGTTGATATCTTTTATGTTGATGTCTTAGTTGCATCCTAACATGACAAGCTTCTCAGCACCTAAGCTGAGATGAACTATATCAGGACTCTACAATAACGCTTGTCTCCTTGACTATAAGTGTCTCCTCCCCACAAATTCGTAAAAATTGTATTTCAATTTAAAGTGTCCAGGATCCTTCATTGGAGGTGAACCAGAGATTAGGTCATTTTATTTTTCTGTTTATGCTGTCCTACCCCTGTTTGCCATAAATTCATGAAGCATTAATAACATTCACATTTAATCAACATGTTATTTTTTCATTATCTTACTAGCATTAAGTTTTTGCTGGTCTTCTCATTCCCTGGTTTTATATCATCGATATGTATGTTTTAAACACTGTAGTATTTCTGCCACTACAATAAAAAAAAAAAAAACATCTTTTAGTTAGTGATAACTTTTACTACAAAACTACAAACTACACTATAAACTACAAATTCAGTCATTTCTTCAAAGCTAAAATCCCATAGTCACAGAAACCTTTTAGGCCTGATATTAGTGGACAACCCTTTCTATCACCTAAGCCACAGTTGCTCCAACTTACTTATTGTGATTTTAACACTAAAGACAACATATTTGTATATTGTTACCTCTCAATTTTATGTTTATATATTAATAAAATAATGTCAAAATCCCAGCTTATTTCGTTTATCTTTTATTAGGTCTACATTTTCTGTTTCGGACAAGTACGTTTGGCCTGAAAGTGCAAGTAGTCTAAAAAAAACTACTGTCAAGGCCTTGATATCAGAACTTGATATAATAGCAAAAATGAAATCAAAATTGTAAATAACCAAGAGTATTGTTTGAAACACAGAAAACTTTTTTCATATATTTCATGGTTAAAAAAATTTCTATAGTTGCAATGTAAGTTAAATGCTGGCTCCTCTTTGAATCTTGCATCAAATAAATAAATTTACTGTCCATCACTGCAGTGATGGTGACCAACAACTGGAGAAGCTTTCTCTGAATGTTTGCGAGATCAGATCAATTTAAGCCTGACTGAATGACACACACACACACACACACACAACCAGTGGTGAAAGCTGCCAACACATCATTTACATAATCAGTTCTTGTTAGATGTTGGGCTTCCTTGTTTGGGTAAAATATTTTTAACCTCCTCACACTTCACACGCACACACACACTCACACATTACAACCTAGTCATGTAGCGTTGTGCTTGGGTCATATTAAGGTCATGAGTAAATTGGCCAAGAGCAGGAGGCCTCACAGCTCCCAGTTTATAGAAGCAAATTAATTAGTGGGCCATGCAGTACTGTGAAGTCAACACATTACTGATGCAGCTCACATTACACTGTTGATAATAGGATGTCTAAATATTACTACATATAATATTACTGTTCATTTATTTCTCCACATAGGAGCAGGGGTCACTAGTTGGAGGCAGAGTTTAGTCTAAAGGTAAACGTGAAAATTCTAACATAAAAAATGTCCAAACATATTAACCGTGTTTTTCCGTTACTTGTCAGCTCCATTTATGTAGCACTAAAATAGAGAGATGCATCATGCTAAAAGAAGACAGAAAGTAAGTCCCCCAGTCATAACTTTAACACATTTTACAGAAAAGGTTATTGGTATAGTAATAAAACTGTAATTTAGCAAGCCTAAATGCAAATCATTTGCTAGTGCCAGCTTTTAAAATGTGACGATTTAATATCTCCCTCTTGTCTAATAAACTTCATATTTTAGGTTTTGGGGTATTTGCACTAAAGAACCAGTTTAAAGAGGTCACACTGAGGTGTGAATTTTTTTGTTGTGTTTTAACTTTGTCCTCAGGCGAATTTAGACACCAAATAATTTTTTACAAGCCCTCATGGTAAATAATTAACTTGTTGAAGCTCAAATTAACTACTTGAAACTCTGCGTTTTATTTAATCGCCTCCAGTTTCATGTCTTTAGCGTAAAGGGAACGTCCTGAATGTGAACGAAGAGGACGTGAGTTGGTCAATCAACAGTCAATGCCCACAGTAAACACAAACACACTTTTCCTCTCCTCTCTTCCATTCAGTGCTGTGTGCCCGCTGAATCATCAGCACGAGAGAAACTCCCATCGCAGTCGCTGTCAGTCAGTGCAGAGCGGCTCAGGCAGTGACAGGGAAACAGTTGGCAGCTCAGGGGCCTCGGGCCAACCCAGACCATATGGCAGACGCTGTAGCACTGCTGTGTCATACTCTGGCATGTTTTAACAACCAATTAGGCTCATTAGGCCTTGATTAGAGATTGTGAAGCCCGGGGGAAGTGACAGAGGGACAGGAGGGTGGGAAGATGATGGCGATGACTTATCAGGGAGAGAGGGTGGCGGGGGGCATGAATCAGTAATGATGCATCCCCGCTGCACAAAGCATTAGGAACAGGTGTTCTTTTACTCGTAATAGATTGGCCAGTTGAATTCAGGTGAAAGCCTTGATTTTGCTGGAGTTTTACCGGTTAAAGTGGGAATATAACTGAAGGTGGTGAGTCAAGTTAAACAACAGGTTAGACATTTTTGGTATCTGCCACTGGGACAATCTGTTCCCTTATTTCCATCTGTGCTCTTTCAGCTGTTCAGACTTTGACAAAATGTCGAGTACAAAGCATCTCAGTGCTATAATAATCTGGTATCAAAATTATACAGTTTGTCCCAGAGAGCTGCTATCTGATTCATATAATTAGCCATGTGACATCTGATGATCAGATATTGACAAAACATCAGATAATAATGCACCTCACCTCAGTATTTTAGCTTCGCCAAAAATTACACCAAATGGACTAAATACAGATGCTACAATAGCAAGGAACAACAAATGGACTGCCATATTTATGAGGTGAAATCAATTTCATGTCACCTTGACATTATCTCTGAAAATATTCAGGTGTTTTGAACTGGATAGAGATGTGATGTGTTGCCTTTGTGGGTGTCGGAGTTTGGACAAATGCAGGGGAATTAGGAACGAATGAGGCACAGAGTAAATGGGTGAGAGAGGTAGTGAATGAATCATGAGCTGAGTAATGGAGGATGGAGCGGGAGTAAAACAACTCAGACTGAGTGATAACTGGTGGAAAAAGAACAAGCACACATAATTAGAACAAAAAAAGTTTAATAGTAATGAAATATATGGTTTGTCCACTCCCTGATACCATTCTTTAGCACCTCCCATTTCATCTTTTTAAACAACATCTGGACTGTTTTGCTCACCCTCCCATTTATCTCACTGTTTTTCTTCCTGGACGGACCAAAAACAAGCCATCTAAATGTGTTTTGACTGATAAAAAAAACGCAGAAGTCACTAACTGCCAATCGTCATCATCATCATCATCTCTGGTCATTTAACCGTGCAGGGTGTTTATGCTTTTATTTTTTCATGTGTGAGTGGTCTGCAGGGGATTATAGCTCTAATGATAATTCTACATATGGTGACTGGATAAACTTGCCTGAGCGCTGAGATCATAAATCCAATCTGAGGAAGATAATCCTTTTGCCAGATGAGGAATTAATACCAAAATGTTATGTATTTGTCAGGAAAGAGAAGACGTATTTGTGGTGGTGTCTAAGAAGTGGCATGTTTACCAATGATACGACAGGACAAGCTAGGTTATTTTTCCTCTTTTTAGTGTTTTTATTAACCCATTTGTCAAAGTACTTTTTCAAATGATGGTCGATTGATTCACATATTTTCTTTTAACTGAATTTACACATAATCATGTGCCTGTATTCCAGCTGCCTACATCGTTTGCATGCAAGAGTCTGTGGATTTTTTTTTCTTCCTTTTTTATTGAGTGAAGTCACCCTGCACTAATCCCACAGTGTTGTTATTAAGCTCAGGGCTATGGAAATGGACAGGGTGTAAGACACGCAGAGTGCATATAAGCCAGATTAGCACTGAAACACCCCCACAAACAATGTCACCATATTCAAATTCATATTTATATCCATGTTCTGCTCAATAGACTGTTCTGCTGTTGTGCAGTTACTGTGTAAAAGTGAAAAAAGGAAAACCCTGGGTGAAGTTATTTAATGAAAAAAATTAATGTACATAAAAGTATCAGAAAGAGTAAGAAAAATAAAGGAAGAGCATGTAAAGAGGATGAAGTGAAGGGTTGCTGAGGAAAACAATGAGAAACAGATGGAGGATAGAAAGGGGTGAGGCTGTTATTAACAGAATCAGAAAACAAGGATGAGGGCCTACAGAAACGGAGATTTGAAAAGAGACAGACTAACATACGGGCTCGGTGAGAGTGGTAGAGTGGGGTTAACATTCAGAAAGAGAGAGATTAAGACTTGGAGAGGATGACAAAAAAGGGAGATGGGAATTCAGAGTTAGGTGAGAGAGAGAAAGAGTCGGAAAGACAGACGTTCAAAGAACAACAATAAAAAAAAATGCCTGAGATCCAGAAAAAGAAGTTTAGAAAGACAACCAAAATCGCAGTGAGAAATTGAGAGGAAACGGAATTTCTCACTGAGAGTAAGAGAGAGAGAAAGAGAGAGGATAAATGGCAATGGTGGAAAGAGAGAGAGAGGGAGAGGGAGAGATAGAGATTTACAGGGAGAGAAAGGGAGAGAGAGAAAGCTCCAGATCCAGTGTTTGACATTTCACCTTGCTCAGTTGATAAGGGGTGTCACCCTCTGGTCCTCAGGGCTTTGACTGCTGTCTGCAGTCATCACCCCTCCCCAGCACAGGAAACTATTGATCAACCAGACAGCACTGCCTCGGCTGTGTGTGTGTGTGTGTGTGTGGGTATGCGTTTTCCTGTTAGGTAGGTGAAGGTATGCACTGTGTGCAGCTGCATCTGTGAGCCTATTTGTTTTTTTCCAAGGCCCGAATAACCGAATGTACATGTGGCATGTAGAACGTTCAGCCCAGAGCACCTTCTTCTCTCTTTGCTTTATATGTCGTCGTCTCGCTCTCTGTAATGTCTCAACTTATCTCATTATTTGTGTAGTAGGAAGTCCATTAAGGTTCCACGGCTTTGGCTGAGGGGAGTGAGAGATCACAGAGCTAAGAGACAGAGACTGCCATTAAAGAGCTTTAGTACTTCACCATGGTGTGAAGAATAGCTTCACACACATGGATATACTTTATTTCAACAACAGTGAAACAGTGTGCTGCAGAGGGCTTCAATTACTGCTCTGTATATTCTGTGCTATATTTTTGTGCAATTTTTTAAAACATTACTGGGAGAATTCGTATGGAATTTAAATGCATATTGAACTGTGCCCTCACACTTAAAACATGCATAAATTGAGAATGTCTGAGGAGGTTTTTAAATTTGCTTAGCACTCATTCATTTATCAGACTGATGCTTCCACTGTCCCATTGCTGATTGTCTTCCTTTCAGTGACGAGGTTCTCTTGTCTACAGTAAGCAAAGTTAGCTTTTAAAGTCAGGTTAGTTTATCTTTGACACATTCTACTGAAATGTGTCAGTAATTACCAGAGAAAAGCTTGTATAGTTGCTGTATGTCTTCTATGTCTGGAAACATGTGCACCCCCCACCCCCCCCCACACTTGGGATCAAATTCCACCAGAGATTTTTTTGCAGGTTTTTCCCCAGTTGTGCCTTTGCACTGTTTAAATAAAGACTTGGCTGTGCACCAGCAAAATATTCCAAATAAAAGTACTGAGGCTTTCCAGCTACACAACTGTTGTAAGTTTTCAGACACATATACAATTAGATGGGTAGAGTTTCGAACATCAGCTGAAATGTACCATCATCTTGACTGTGAGCTGTAATACAAAAAAATATATATTTATAATGGTACTCAAGAATGTTGAACATTCAATATCAAAACACGATGCTGAATAGTAATCCATCCAGTCATTAAAAAATGCATCTGCATCGTGATGGATTACCTGCAGTAACAAAGCTTCAAGTACCCATGAGTTAATTTTCATTCCACTAGCTTGAGCTGAAACCAATGGTTTCCTGCAAACTAGGAATTTAAAAAGATTGTATGCTATGCTTTGAAAAATTGTCATCTTTACAGTAAATTATGGGATTTATACTAGACTGTAACATGCAAAACTATGAGTATCTTCCTCTATATTTAAGGCTTACTAGAACCATAACATAAAGTGGTACTCTAACAGAGCCAGCATATGCATGACTGTCATAGCTAACCTCATACCCCACAATTAAACTGGTCACAGTAAGCACCAACAAAATTACCATATCAGTATGAGGGTATTTGTTCCTCACTAAGGTAGAAGCATGCACACCCCTGCACACACACACACACACACACTATTATACACACCAACAGTGAGGGAAATAAATGATGCACCTGCATGCAGCATTGAAAATTCCTACAAAGTTGGATAGATGCAAAGGCCTGCAACACTCACTGCATTCATTGTGTGGCTCAGGGGAGAGGGAGAGGAAAGAGAGTGAATAAAATGTGGGCAAGCGCAGATTCATGTTAAAAATGACACAATTAGTTCAACTCTGAAGTGCGTGTTAGTCACACATGGCTTCCCTTCTTAGACTCACATGAGGCACATCAGACAGGCAAATACTCCCAGGGCCTGGATGTATAGTCAAATGAGAAACACTTGTATGCACACTCACACAAACAACAAACGTGCACATTTAATACAGCAACACAGACACAGCATACTAAAATATAATCACACTTCCTTCTCTATCTCATGTAGACTTGCGTAAACAGGACTAAAAGCTCCACACTCTAATTTGTAATACATTTTGTGGTGGGAGAAAAAAAAATCCACAAGCACACACACATAACACATCCCCCGAAAATAATGCAGTAACTACAGTAAATCACTCCGCTAGTGTGGAAAACACTGCTCTAATTCCAAAGCCTCTCCTACTGAAGAATTGATCTTTATTTTTGGGGCAATACACTTTGAAACAAAAGGGAAAAGAACTTAATATGCAGGAAATGAAGAAATGAAAACTACAGTACACAGAGCACTTTGAGTTTGCTGTTTCAAAGCCGGGAGAAACGAACGTTTGAATTTCCCACCCCCCCAAGAGATAGCCGGGAAAGGCAGGGCCTGATTTTATTAATTTCATCTGTAGTTATGTTTCTCCTGAATAAAACATTAATACTCTCAGGAACAAGGGAATAACAGAAACAGAAAGAAAGACACGCTGCTTCTCTTTTAATTAGCAAGCGCAACTCTCACTCTCTCCAGCCGTCCCAGCCAGCTATCTTTGTATTGCCCTTCAAGTGTTTCTCTGTCAATCAACTCTTCTTTCTCCTAACTAGAATGAAAGAGGACTTTTTGTCAAGTTTAAAATCACAGCTTCTTACTTTATGATGAAATCTTTAAGTCGCACTCCATAAATAGTGCTAAAGACTCTAGTATGTTGTGCAAAAAAAGGATAAAGTGAAAATTATGTTTGTGGTCTGTGTTTGTTCACATCTGTTTCTACACAATAGTCACGCACACATCTACATCTTATCAACTCATAAACAGTTCTGAGAGGTGAGTACTGACTTCATCACCTGTGTGATTCTGCTTTTCACAGACTGAATTAGTGTAAATGCATCCTCGCTGGACATAGCTTGAATAGATGTATGTGTGAAGACCATCAGGTCACATGGGAGTTAGACCAGGACTGAAGTAATCCAAACAATCAGCTGTGGGAAATCAGAGCAACACAATTAGTCCCTGTGGAGACTTTATATGAATGTGGCATTGGTGCAATTAGAAATAAAAAATATATATACCATAACATGTTACTATAAAAAACTGTAGTAGTATCAGATTGTTAAAGTGATGTTCATTAGGAAAATAACTGCTACCTACTTCCTGTTTCTCCAGCTATCAAAAAAACTTAATGGAATTTTACAGTCTTCTAACAATGGAGATAGCAGCTAACACGCAGCCAGGCTTTAAAAAGCCCCTCTTTCCAGAGGCTAAAGGACAATGTATGGAAATAGCAAGCTAATAGTGTTGCAAAGCGAACGCCCAAAATCCATAAGTCCCATCCTGGCATCAGTAAGATTTCAGAGATCAAAATATTGAGCTATGGAATCAAGGGTCTCCAGAGCGCTTTTCAAGGGTGGTTGTGCCAAATCTAACACACAAACACACACATAACGCATTTGCTCATACACACATATAGTCTCCTCTGCCTTGCCCCAGGGTGCAGCCAGTCTGAGATCACACTGGCAAGTTCACTTGTAAAGCTGCAGCTTTAGGCTCTCAGACAGAGAAAACCACAGATGGTCGCTGCTGCAGGTAGAAATACCCAGCTTGAAGAGTTTTATTCCAAAACAAGACATGCCCTGTCTGAAAATGTGTGACAAAATGATTGCTAGCATGAAAGTAAAAATCCCATTTGAATGTCACTGATGTTATTATGTTTCTTAAGCCGTTTACTTGTGGAAATGCAAATTCAAACAAGTGCACATATAGTATAAGGTGTGCTAGGTTTTTTTTTTTAAGTATTTAGTTTTGTTTTGTACATTTGTATCTGCTATAAGACCATGTAAAGTGCTCTAAGCACTGTCTTTAAGTGCAGCTGTGTGACAATTGATGATAATTTCATAATTCAGATATTTGTATTCTTGTGAGCTCTCATCCCAAGCCGACCCCAAACTAATACGTGACAATTTCAAAATTGAGGAGTACGTTAGAAAAGTTATTTCTGTACATTTTCCACCTTAGAAATGGAAAGAGAAGACGTGCTGGGGCGGGTTTGAGAGAGGAAGCGGGAGAAAAAGAAAACTGATGGAAGTCTGGGGCGCAACGAGGGGTGAGAAAGTCCCATGAAGAGTGAAGGGCCTCTGTAATGATTGAGAGGGATTACCAGAAAACCCAGTGGACTGGGAAAGAGAGAGAGCGAGAGAAAGCAGTAAAGAGAATACAAGTGAGAGAGAAAGTACTGTATGAAGGGCAAAAAAACGAGAGAGTGACAGAAGCTGGTGTGTGTGCCATGGGTACGGGGCAAATTCTGAAATAAATTCAGTCAATAAATGAAGCCAAGTGTAGATTTCACACATTACTAAACTTATTTTTATTATACTACACTGTTGCCCATAAGGTTGCAATAATTTTGTTTTCAGACATACTTTCAGTCGCCTCTTTTTTGCAAAGGTCAATTGTCGTTTAATTTTTACTGTAATATTTTTGTTAGAGATTGATCAATAAAGTTTTGAAAAGATATACACTTTATATATCAAGAATAAAAAAGAAGAGTCATAAACATTTGATTCCAGCTTTATGGGCAATAGTGTATTATATTTATAACACTCCTAAGATTTTGTAATTTTGTATGCAACATTAAGCAGCATGAAAAAGATTTTTTTTGATCAATTTTAAAATGAGCTGCCATAGTAGAAAGCATTCATATTCAAGGTTGTGGGAGAAACTGAAAGTGAACTTCACTGTTTTATAACAATGTGAGGAAATACAGAGAACTTATAATTTGATTCTGTTTGGATGATGACAGAGAGAGAGAGAGAGAGAGAGATTTTGAACAGTAACAACATAAAACATATTTACTTGTCAATGCTCAGTTCTGACAAATATTCCATAAAATGTTGATATTTTTCCCGAGGCCTCATGGAAATAAAGTTTAATTTACACTTTTGTAATCCAATTGTTTTAGAATTATTGTAATTTCTTTATTAATTATTATGACTTCTACTTCACAAAAGAACAATATTCCTGAAGCAATCAGAGTGCTACATCATCAGGTACACAGTTGCTTACAGTTTTATGTAGTAATTTGTTTTCTGTTACAAACCTCCTCATTGTTTTATCAGCCAGTTAGTTGCTTTTAAAATTGCTTATTATGATTCAAAATATATGCCTTAATGCATTGTGCTGCTTTTTGCAGGAGTGCTGGCAGCTTTGTGCAACATAAAAATAAAATATTGAGTGGTGGGTCTCTCTCTCTCTCTCTCTCTCTCCGTGTGTGCTGTGGTCCATGTGTTTCTGTGGTCTACCTATGCCTCCTATTGGTCTGATTGCTACAGTCCACAACAATCTCACTTCTTTCATAGGAGATGGCAGGAAGAAGGGAGGGAGTAAGGAAAGACAGATGAGAGACAGGGAAAAACAGGAGGGAGAAGGGAGGAATGATGGTGAGTGACTGAGTAGGAGAGAACGAGCGGGAGAGTAAAAAGGAGAAAGACTATGTGTGGTGATGGGGGAGGGATAGGAAGAAATGGTGTAGGAGGAGGGGTGGGCGGGGAGGCTGCGAGGAAGAAAGATCTTATGAATGTTGACCACTGTCCCTCTACATAAATCTGCACATTAACTGCATCAAATGAGGCTCCCTGTGTTTTCTCATCTTCTCCTGCCTCACTATCCCTTTTTCTCTTTTTCTTAGCCAACACACACACACACACACACACACATACCACTACCCTCCCCAGTCGCCATTTCGCATCTGTCATTTATAATGTCTGTCCACATCAGGGGACATTGTAGGGACCTAGGTCCTAACAACACTTCCCCCTGTCATGCCCCAGTGCCTGATGGGTAGATGTAAACCAACCGCCACGCCGCACAGAAAGCAACAGTGTCACACAGCCAATATTAACTATGAATAATAACACGTTGCTATTAGAGCTGTTGTGGTTCTCATCAACCTGATAAACAATTGGGAACTGGGAAATGCAGAGGCCATGTTAATCTGCTTTCCTCAATGAAGGGAATTCAACGTGAAGTGAAGCGCGGTGACAGAGAGGTGTGCATTGTGGCTGAAGAATTACGTTTGTTTCCTTGTATCTTTGGAAAGGCTAAACAGGTACAAGGAAAGTCCAGAAGAAAAGAGTTGCAGGGCAATGTGAGAAAATTAATTTCAAATACAATAATTGGCAATATTATTAATATTAAGCAAAGAAAAAACGTAAAGTGTAAAGTGTGAAGAATACAGACAAATAATTTCAGACTTCAGCATATACTTTATGTACACAACTATACAAACCAAATGGCTTTGTTCTATTATTATTTTTATTTACTGAAATAAAAAATGACCAAACAAATTACTAGCTGGTACATATATATGTAAATTGTATTTTTATAGTCTGTTGTACAAAATGTTTAGGGACAATAAAAATGATTTCTTATTACTGGATTAAAACCCACTCAATTGTTAATTTACTTAAATTCCTTATTAAGTTGTAGATGTTTAAGTTTAAATTTATTTAAATATTAATCAAATGTTTCTGTTTTTACAAATATGTAAATATTACATTTAACAAAACTGCAGATATGCTGTGTATATTTACCAGTTTTCAGTCATTGGAATTTACAGTATTTCATCATAAGTAGGAGCCTGTATAAAGAAAAGTAAATTAACTATTTAAAAATCATAGATATAAAGAAAAAACCAAGGCGGCTCCATGGCACCTATATGAATTTATTTTCAACATTTGAAACCTACATTTCTTTCTATTCTTCTGTATATTCTGATCACTTCACATGAGAAAGACATGAAAGATTGAGCAAAGCCTTTGAAGCAGATTCCAAGGCCACTGACTCCCTCCCTTTAGCCGCTGCCACCTCCTCAAAGGCAGCTTGACTCCCACATGCAACTCAGGAACATTAAACGGGACCAACAAAATACTAATACAAAAAAGGGGCAGTCACCAATTTGTACTGGCATTCTGGTATTCAGCAGTGAGCAGGCAATTTCCATGTGTAATGAGTGTTTTGTTTGCCACTCTCTCCTCCTGGTCAATAATTACCAGCTTTGCAGCCTCAAGTGAGTCTATTTTAGGACGGAGGCCCCCCCTGGTTCAAAAAGCTTAACTTTGCCATAAATAAGCCATGTTTTTTTTACTCTCTCTAATCCCACTTTTGTTGGTTGTGAAGAGGTAGGTGAGGCGCAAGAGAGAGAATAAGAGCTAAGGTCAAAGCCAAGGGAAGGATTCGCGTCACCAAAGATCAAGAGGGTCATCGCTCCTTCCTTGTCTAATCACATATCTTCGGCTGCCGTGTGTTGTCGGTCCTCACGCAGTAGCTCCAGTCTGAAACACCACAATTCAGCTATTTAATTCACATGGTCACACATCATATGTAAGTCTAGTGGATTGACCAGAAACAGTTGAGTTGATTGTTTGGCGGTCCCCAGGAGCTGCTTTATGCTAATGTTTGCATCGATGCCTACAAAGCCACTGCCGCTGTCAAAAGGCACATCAAGGAAATGAGAGAGCAGGCCAAGTCTTTGTGTGCACCGTGTACAATAAAGGGAGGATTTAGAGGCCTTGCCGGCCGACCGCAGGGGACGAACAAAATGAATGAAGTGAAGCGCAGTAGGGGTTGGGGATGGGGACTTTGCCATGGAGGGGTGGGCTGGGGTGTGAGGACTGACTAATGCACCCTGTTCCATAACCTGCCTACCCACACTGTCATCGCAGGACAGCTCATATATAACACAGACACGTTTGGTGTCTCCTAAAGGTCACAAAAGGCTAAAACTTAAGAGGAAAGATGAGACCACTGCTGTCATAAAAAAAGAAAAACGTGTGTAAGGGGAGAATAAGTGACTATTCCTCTTAAGCCACGGATAAAATATTTCAGATTCAACAATGCAGAGCCATGGCCACCAGGGGTCTGGATTTATTGCTGAGGTCAAAACTCAGTGCCGATCAATAGTCAATCAGAGTTATCAAACACCAACTATATGAGGACAATGTCAAGACACACTGCACTGATTAATTGTCCTGTATTTGTTATTTCAGAGCAGAATGTGCCTATTGACCTGAAGCTTCTGGATATTTCATGTTGTAATACAAATTACTTTAGAAAAAGAATTAATTCAGTTTCTGATTCTGTAAATCATAATAAAACATGTTTTATTAAAATTATAAATGCAATAAAAATGTAAAATTTTAACAATTAATTAACTAATTCAGTGTTGATGAGTTATCAAATGTACAAAGGCATTGTGTGTTTCAGTTCATTTTCAATAAAAGTGAAAATATAATTTATTTTAGTATTCCATCTAGCATCTAAATATTCATTAAGGAAAACAAAAATAAAAAATTGCGTAGTGCCTCAGCAAATCTGTACAAACTACCGACAGATCACAGATGTGCTTTAAAGAAAGGAAAAAAAAACATTTACTGGGGGGCTGCTGAAGAAATGTGGTGTAATGGAAGCACTTAATAGACATGAGAGGTTTATACTTGAAAGCTCCATCATCCGCCTTAATGCATATCCATTTGTTTATTGAAAGGGTCTTCATTAAAAACAAGTTGAAAGGGGGAAGAAAAATGAAAAATAAAATTATGTTGATGGCTTAAAAATCGCATCAAAATTAAGATATTTATCAGAAGCCAATGCGCTGTAATCCCCTAAGTGCTCAGCAAAGTTCCTTTGTAATGCCACAGACACAGCAAAATCAAAAACAAATGCAACTCTCAAAGAATCTCCCACTATTTCTCCTCACTCTGCTTTGTTTTACCATCCATCTCTCTCTTCAATCAGGCTCTTTATGTTTCTCTCATTTTTCACCTCTTCCCTGCCTTTTTCCCCCCCTAGAGAAACAGGTCTAATTGCACCTGAAAAGGAGAAAGGGCAGCAAAAGGAGAACATCTTCAATAGCAAATCTCTTTGAGATTGAATTTTGAATTTCCTCTCGTGTTTTATTACTTTCACTTTTAAATTTCAAGGGCATTCGGACAGTACGTCTGTCAGGCGATGAGGCTTGTGTTCCTTTTTTCTCTCTTCGTCTCCTGATGGCTTACCGCAGCCCAGATATGCATCTCCTGACCTGTATGTTAAATTCATAGTTTCAACAGTGACATCATCAACAGCAGGACAACTGTAGGAAAAAACGGTGTGTGTGTGTGTGTGTGTGTGTGTGTGTGTGTGTGTGTGTGTCATGGGGTGTGGGGTGGGCAATGGGGTGATTTTTCTGCCCCCGTAACCATGACAACCCTCGTCTCTAGAGCGTTGGAAGGAAAGGGATGGCGACTCGTACTCAGGGAGATTCTGATGACTGAGGTCGCTCTGATTTCTTTTGTTGTGCATTTATTGTGTGTTTTGTGCGCGTGTGTGAGCATCAATGTGCAGTCAGTGTATGTGTTGTGCAAACAATTAAATACCGCCCAATATACTGTCCAGCCATAACTTCAATAAAAAAAACTTGCAGGTTTTATTTTGATTCTGTATTTAGAACACCAATGTAAACTTTCAATTAATAGCAAAAATGCGTGACAAATGTAAAAGTAATAAAATACTAAATATGATGTAAATTATTATGGTGCATTAATTAATCAAAACCAGCAAAAATAAAGCTGTTTAACTCAACAAGATTTAAGAATCCGAATCTCCTATTTATATTCAAGCTCAACTGCTGCTGACAAGACAATGGTTTCCAGTTATGAAAAATGCAAAAATAAAACCTTGTCTTGGCTTTTCTCTCATCAAATCAACACTGCCAGCGAACCAACATGCCTAAATCGCATCTCCAGCCATACACATTCTATATGACCATTTCTGACTTCATATTCAATGCAGCCAATCATGTGTAGGCAGAAATCCAGATAGGGGGAATATGAATGTCAGAGGGAACATTTTAATCATTTGGCAGGGTTGGAAGCCCAATCTCCAAACATCCACATTTTGACACACAATCTCCCTCTCTCTTCCCACCCTCCCTTTCCTCTATCCTGTGGTTTCATCATCTCATCTCACACCTTTCGTGTCTCAGGGACCTATTAAATCCCCCCACTCCTCCCCCACAAGTACACCTTCCTCCACCCACCCCACCCATCTCCTCTGAAATGTCACCTTCATTTTTCTGTTCATATTCTCGTGGAATGGAACTCCCTGTAGATGGTTTAATTTTTTTTTGTTGCCCTCACCATCTCCACTGCCCACTGCGCTCACTGTGGTCTTCCCCTTACCAGCTCACACTAGGCCGATAACCGATAACAGGGGATGATGAAGCATGTGTTTACATGTGCGTAACAGTTTGCATGCATTAACATGTAAAGAAGATTTTGTTAAGTCTGACATTATTTTGTCATTTTCCTAAGCCCTTTTTATGTGAAGGTCTTTAAGGAATTATTTTAAATCTTTTCCATCAGCAACAAACTAACAAAAACAACCACCATTCTTATTTTTCGTAACTGGATCAAAGTTTTCTTAACTACAATCTTATGTTGCAATGTATTAACTGCCCATAAAAACAGCAGTACAAATGGTTTGTGTTAGCATCTATCTCGCTGGCTTGTACAGTTTTGGCTCGGCAAAACTGTTGCCTGCCAGAGTTGATGACACAGTCTAGCCTTGACCTAACTTTTTATAGAAAACAAAATATTAAACACATTAACAAAGCTTTTATGTCAATGCTCTCTTTCTTAAATGTCAGCTTTTTAGAAATAAAAGAGAGACTAATATTAAACACTACATCCTGCAATTAAAAAGAGTTACATTTTCTAATCAGATGTGAAATAGCTTTGTGTGTATAGTGATACCAAACACCTTTCTGTTAATGCCCCTTGATAATGTCACTTGGCTGCTATAGAGTATTGTAGCTTACCTTTACTCTTTTCTACCTCTCTCACCCCCCCAACCACCACACACACACACACACACACACACACACACACACACACACACTCACCGCAGGCTTTGCAGGCTCCAGCTGCTGCCAAACACTGCATGAGGGCATAAATTGTTAGGTGTTGGCCAGTAATTCTAAAATGCAATCTTCTCTGCTTCTTTCCTGCTATCTCTCTCTCTCTCCCTCTCTCCCTCTTATTCTCTCTGTCTCGCTCTTTACGCTCCCTCTATTCTTTTTAAAGCCCCCTCCTACCTGTTTTTTGTCTCTTTGCTTGACCTTTCCATCAGCAGCCAGTGTGTTCCCTTAAATTTTACATGGTTCGCTAATATTCACGACCAAATATAACCGTAGCACCTTGCGCTTTGTTTTACAAGCAAATGTGTAGTAGCAAGCCGGTTTCACAGGTAGAAGCACCAAACAGTGGTCCGACCTCTTGTAATTAAAAGTCATTTACTTGGCAAACTTTGTTGCCTAATTAACTACCTGAACTGAGTGAAATCAGGCCCACAGTTAATTGAGGCTACATGTTAGCACTGTGCCTTTACTGTATACTTCAGATTTGCATATACCACATTAATTACGGGGTTGAAGTCAAATTAAAAAGTTGAAAGCTTTCTGACTGTCTTACTGTTGTCTTTGAACTCAAATGTGACATCATCATCATGTGACAAATAATTTTAATTTGTGCATTTTTGCATCAATGTCAATCTTCCTTGTCAATGTTACTGTATGTAATAAAGATGATGTAATCCACTACGAACCAGGGTTCCTTGTATGCACAAACATACTTTGTCGATGAATCTGATCCTGGTAATTTTTTTCTCAAGTTATCACAACTTATTTATCTGATATGTAAAGCTCATAACTTAACTGAACCAACTGAACTGTCTGTATAGCTTACTCTATGTGACAAATGAATGGAGTCATCTAGATATTAATGTTTTATTTTTATTTTTGCTCGCATGAACAAATCCAAATAGCTTAAAGAATATCCCAATAATGTAAAAATACAAACTTCAAAGAGAAACTTTGTCATGTGTTATTTATATCGTCTATCTTGTTAGTCAAATAAGACTTGAATTTTCTGATGTGTCTGGGACACTGCCTCATTAGGAAAAAAGCGATGTGACCATGGAGAAGTAGGGTCAGTAAAGTACTGGTTGCAAACTAGTCACCTTTTAAGTTAATGAGGGGATGTTTCTCTTGTGTATATGCATGAATAACTCCATATAAAATGATTCTAAGGTTGTTTTAAGCTATTCCTGTAGCAAATACAGGCTTGGTACAGGCACTGATGCACACACAACAGCACTTCTGCCAGAAAAAAAATATTGGGGGCACCTCTGAATGTATGTTTTTTGTTTTGTCTCTCTGTCTGTCTGTCCCCTTTTTCCATCACCCCCCACCCACCCCGTATTAATGATAGCAAGGAAAGGTCACATGATAAATGAGTAGCAAACAAATCAGAGCATGTTAGACTATAGCTTTGTTATCGCACCACTGAGTGCCGGCCCCCATGACACTGAGAGACACCACTGTCTCCATTCTGAATAATTCTGCATTACATTTCTGTCACTTAAACCAAGACCATAAAGAGAAATGGAAAAACACAAAGAAAAGATAGCAAGCACAATGAGAGATGAGTGGAAAGCCAGAGAGGGGAAAAACTAAGACACAATTAGAAACTAAGTGTAAAAGAAGCGACAACAATCAACATCAAGAAATCAGGGAGAAGGGCCAAAGAAGAAAAGAAAAAAGAAAAACAACTAACACCACCAACACCTCTGTACACCCCTGAAGAGATGGAGTATATGAAAGAGAGAATAAGAATGAGACAGAGAGATAGCAGGCAGTGAGAAAGACTATTTGTCTCCCCTCTTGACACAGTGGGATGATAATGAATTTTAATGACAAGACCTGAGACTGGTTTTATGGGGGACCACCCCCCCAAACACACACACACACGCACACACACACACACACGCCCAGGCCCAGCAGCCATCACCTCTCACACCCTCCCCATTGCTCTCTTAGCACGTTCTTTGGTCAAACCCAAGGAAGCACCTCACTAGGCTAGACATCATTCCCTGTTCAGAGAGGCAGGGAGCGAGAGAAGGAGTTCACAGTGAGAAATCAGCAGGAAACTATGGGAGAAGGCAATTTAGAAGCAATCAGAGGGAAATTTGAGGCGGATTAGGCTGAGGGCTTATAGGAACGGGATCCAGTGCTGTATCCATCTGTCTATGAGAGGCCTTCATCAGCAGTCATCTCCTGACTGGCCAAATCAATCTCTCCTTACTCCTCTCTCCTCTGCTCCTTTATCTCCTTTCCTATCTGTCCACCCTGTCCTGTCCCCCTCCACTTACCTGCCTTTTCCCTCTTGTCTCACTCCCCATCTTTCTACAAGTGACCATGGTATTGCTCAAGAGCACGTCAGCAGCAGTGTACCGTTAATGCACTCAATGGCATCACAGAGCACAATGTGCAGGCCAATAATCACTTCCTTTGTTTGCCACTTCCTTGGTGAAAAACGAATGTGTGTCTATGCACATGCTTGACAGTAGAGGCTATATCTGTGTAAGTGATGATGAGAGAGTTAATCTGAAATCTGTGGCAAAGCACAGACTGTACCTTAGTATGACCTGCAGTAGATTTCTACTTTGAAATGAATTGATTCAGTCTCCAGACACCATTCACCCAATTTCCTATATTATCTTCTCTCTATCATTTACCATACATCAGTTATCATTGAGACTCATTTATGAGGCCTACTTCATCTACAGAGAATTCTCAGATGATAGAAAACTGATCTCTTCTGCTTTGGTATTACTTTTGACTGTAGCCCAATCTCGGAGCAAGGAAAGCTGAAATTGCTTTAATGTTCTATCAGTTTTACTGTGCTGCTGCTATAGCACTGTGTTACAGGAACACAGTCATAGGGTTGACTAATAAGGAAAAAACAGACTTTATGGACTTTAAATTAGAATTTATGAAGTAGACCCTGTAACCCCTCCCAACAAAGTGCCCATGGGCAAAGCACTCAAGTCCAGCAGGGTGATGCCAGGGCTGTTTAACAGTCAACAAAACAAGTTTGTGAATGTAATTCTCAAGTGTGAGTGTGTGTACTTGATTAACTTCTAATTGCAGTTATCCCCTCAAGCTGTTAAGACTAATAACCTTTTTTTTTTTTTTAGGTAATCCTTGTTTTTTGTGTTTTTTTAAACCTCCGTTTGACCAAACTCACTCCAACACTTGCCAAAGTTAATTGGTAAAACAGCAGACAAGTAAATGTGAAAGGTTAGAGTTTATTTTTATTAAACGTGTTGAAAGTACTTTTTATGCTTGCTTTAATTTATGAATTTGGATGACAAAAATGTGTACATAGATACAATCAACTTAACATTGTGATTCCTCTGATAAGCAATAAGAAAATACAGTCACAGTGTAAGATACTAAATGTGTGTCTTGACACTATGGTAACTAATGCATATCCTCTGTGAATTATAATAAGGTGTTTTGATTTATTAGTGTATTATTCCGTTTCCAGTTTGCCATTTATAGCTACAAATAATGAACAAAGTTCCATTGCTAGCGGTAAGGCCTCATGAACAGTGTTTACCCCTTTTCGTGTGATTATTTGAGCTAAATGCTGGTGTCATTAGCAGACTTCGGCTCATAGCTGGGAGGCATTGGTGGTGCTTAACGGTTAGCATTAAACTGCTAACGAAGCGCATGTGAAGCCATGCATACATGACATTTATTACATTAAACAACAACACCCGGGTGCTGCTTAGAGCAAAACACTGATCTCTTGTTGGATAACGCATAATTACTCCAGACGTTGTAAAACTGGTAGAGATCCACACGCGCGGGCACACACACACACAAACATGCACACACTGGAAGTGTCGACTCAACACAAGCACAGAGACAGATACAAAGATATGCATAGGCAATCACTGACAAATATACTGCATCTGAATTTTTTTTTTAATGAAACCTATTACAGTTTGTCTCACAGCCACACACACTATTTAAGATGATTTAGTTTTATTAGTTAGTAATAACTAATAATGAATATTTCTAATTAGTAAATTGCCTTTGTTTGCTGTTCATGTAAAAAAAAAGATTCACTTTTCAAAAGACAAATAATTATGAATCATAATGTGGCTGAGTGGTATAATCTTAGTGTTTAACGAGTTAGGAGGCTAATAACTGCTTTAAAATAAAAACAGCATCTGAGAGGTGGGTAGGCCTACATGTTGCTAAGTGGTGAGCATTTAATTAATTAGTTTGCTTATCAAACTGATCCAAAGCCAGCAGTCAGGCCACTCGCTAAACAAATCCATACTTCTTTATATGCCCTTGGGCTACAGTGATAGTGATCTCCTGCTGAGATGGAACTAGCCATAAACTCATTTGCAGTGCCACGACCTGGATTATCGAAAAGGTGGGTCACAGCAGATATGACATTGTCCTTATTAATATTCAATAAAACAATGGAGGATGATATGGAGGAAAATCAAAATCAAAAGCTCAGCAGGTGGGGACTCTCCTAAGTTCTGTTACCATCAAAAAAGATAAAGGATTACCACCACAAAAGCTACTGAAAAAACGCACATAAAAGCCCTTCAACGCATTTACTCAGTGTATTTCAGAAAATATAGACAGTTAAAGATACAGATGGATACAAAAATAAGACATTCAGTGTGCAGTAAATACTCTGTATATTCTTGGTGTACGTTTCTTTCAAGAGAAAATGCTGTTTTTTTCCTTGGGAGAAAAATCCTCTATTTTTCATATTTATTGTTCTAGCAAAACAACAAATGCAATACCTTTTGAAAACTACAGTTACATGTGCCACCTCTTAAATGAGACTGTTTTAATGAGTCTGAGGAGCTGATGGCTTCCAGTCAAGTCCTGCCGGCAATATATTTGCAATGCTGCATTTTCATTATTAAAGAATCACCAGACGTTTACGTGAGACAGAAGATAGGGGGGGAAAAGAAAGAGAGAGGTAGGGGAAAAGAAAAAGAGTGTGCATAGCATGTGGAGCCCATTATTTTTGCCGTGCTCCAAGGCTGGGAGAATTAGAAAATATCATTCTGTCAGGGTGATTTGATAGTGCGATGAAAAATGTCAGAAGTGGAGATGACAAATCATGGTGCTGAGGAGAGGGGACTGGGAGACAGGGGATGTCATTTGTCATGAGTGCCATTTGACTGCAACCCCTCCACCTCCCTCCGTCCCCCTTACTCCCATCTGCCTCCTCTTTCACATCTCACCCTTTTTCCTCGCCCTCCACCCCTCACTCCTCAACTTCCTCCTATTCTACCTCCTTCGTTGTCTGCCTGTCTCTACCTTCCTTTCTCTTTTCATTGTAATGATCTATTTGAACACATTCTACCGCCTCTCATCTTTCTTCACCCACCCTCTCGTACACCCCTACTCTGCCCGTCTCTCCCTAATATTACCTCCGTTTTCCACCTACTTAGAATGACGGCAGCACAGTCTTCCTAACATTGTAAAAAACACCCATTTCTGACTGAGCGCACAAGAAGAAAAGAATCAGATTTATTTAGATGTTTTGTTTTCTCCTCCTCATCTCTGCATCATCCTTTCCTCGCTCCTCCCACTTCTTCTTGTTCTCCTTCCCCCACCTCCTCCTCCTCCTAGCAATCTCTGTTGTCGGTGAATGAAAAGGATTAGACTGGCATTCAAAATGCACACACACACACACACACACACACAAATGCACATACAGACATGACACTCACACCCACACACTTATATATAAATACATACATACACCCACGCACGAATGGTCAAAATGTCAAGCCTGGTGACATTTAAGCATTTTATCTTCTGTGCTGTCTGCATCTCATCTTGAAAGAGAGGTTAATAATGCACGTGGCACTAAAAACATCACAACCTATGTTTTTTCTTTTTTATTGTTTTTATATAGCTTGTGAAATGAAAAAATGACATGATGCAATTAAACCCCAAACCACTGATGAGATCACATAAATCACGAGTTCCACTGTAAATATCCTGCCTACCTGTGCACTCTAACGAAACATTATTTCCAGTAATTATTAGGAATTGATTCAGTTTCCTTTTTCTCCTGCTGACTGTCTCAGTGTCCCTGTCATTGCCCTCAATTCACCCTCTCTCTCATACAGTATATCTTGGCCTACATCCCACACTGGCTCCTCTCCCCTAGTGACCCCCTCCCCACCCCACACCTCCAACCCCTCCACCCCCACACTTTAGCCTGAAGGTACTGTGTGTGTGTGTGTGTGTGAGGGAGACAGAGACAGTGTGTGTGTGTGTGTGTGTGTGTGTGTGTCTTTCTGTGGGTGTGTGAACACATTTCAGTTCAGTACGATCATTGTGAGGACTTTCTGGTCAGTCTACACAACCTCAAAGAGCTATTTGAAGGTTAGGATTTGTTTTTTTAGAGTTAGGTTTGGGTTCATATTAGAGCAAAGGAATGGGGAATGCATCATATCAATCAGTGTCATTGCACCTATAAAAAAAATCAAATCTCTAAGATAGAGAAAAATGAACTTGGGTGTGTATCCCTGCGTGTGCATTTACATGTGTGTTTATGTATACCTCTGTGCATTTTTGCAACTGATGCAGAGGGGCAGGGGGTGTAGAATGAGTGGATTGCGTGGGGGTGGGGTGTGGGGGGGTTTGGGTCATTGATTTGTTGGGTCTGGCCATCCTCAATGTAGCGTGGTCTGTAGCACCGTCCAGGGCCTTAATGCTGGGGTAATTAAGGAACAGCTTCAAGGTTGCATGGACACAAGACAATCCAGGCCTAATGAAGTATCGATCGGCCACATTGGGGCCCATGCTTGGACTAAGGCAAGCTGACATTCATTTAGAGTAGGGCCACTGCAAGGAAAGCAAACACACATACACATACACACACACACACACACACACACACACACACACATCACAAAAGCAGGCTGATGACAATATGAGAGACTCAACGGCACTTGGTTTTAATCACAGGGGAAACAATGAAGAGCCTCGTTTAGAGCCACTGGGTTTTATCTGTGTGTGTGTGTAGATATATATGCATGTGTGTCCCTCCATCTCCCTACTGCATGCTGAACGACCAATAAGAGGCTCCAAGCAATGTCCGACTGAAAACAGTACTGATTATACCAATAATGATTATGGTGATAATGATCACCCTGCCATCAGCCCGGTCATTACTGTCTGTTGCATATAAAGAAAATGTGTCACACCTTACAATCAATGTCATCATCATTTTTTTTCAACAGGAGGTTAATAACCCAATTCGCATTATCTAAACCTATTATATTTACATTTTAATTTTCTCACAACATCTGACAACCTCATCCAATGCAATTATAGCTCAGGCTGCACAATAGGATGTCCATATAGATTTTTTAAATTAATATAGCTATTGGTTTATATAGAAGTGACGCTGGGGCAGCTTTTTAATTTGCTTTGATGTCACCATCATGAGTGCTATTGTAAGTATTGTGAAATCTCGGCCCAAAAGCATTTGTCCCTGTTGGTTTGAAATTTAGCCAACAGTGTTAGTGAACCACAGTGAGTGAGCAGGTAAATTTGAGTTTTCTGCTGGCACAATGGCTAGAAATCACTTTGCTAACATTCTTTTTTTTTTGATTATGTTGTGTCATAAAGTGTTCTCCATTCATATGGGCCATTTGAATTATATGACATCTGCTCTTGAAACCTTTTCAGTTAAAGTTCAGTGTGTACAGCAGCAGGACTAAATCGGCATAATCTACACTGTAGAGTGGACTGCACCTTTCATTCCCTGCTACATAATCTGGACTCATAGGCCTATGTATTATATTCCATTAAAGGTTGTAGCTGTCAAATAGAAATTCGGTCTAGTTGCAACAATGACTGTCAATCAGACACTCAAGAAAAGTACCACATAAAGGCTCAAATGCAAGTAATCAAAAATCTTTCATTACATGACAAGCTCTCTGACCATACCCTGCAAGGACTGTGTGCACATGCATGTGGTGTAAATGCATATATATGAATGAGTGTACGTGTATATGTGTGTGTGGTACATCCATAGGATCCACTGTTACAGTTCCCACCTCACCCAGAAGCTTGGTGATTATGTCTCTGATTGACATATGCTTGGATTCACATGTATTGGCCTACTTCTGCACTGATTGAAGACTTGACTTCTCATCTCTGGACAACTTTATCAAGGCAGTAATGGTCAGACAATCAAACTGACAGATGGAGACAAAAGAATAAAGAGGAGAGCGAGAGAAAGCGACACATAAAGGAGGGTTGTACATGAATGATCTTGATTGTAATGGGTATAAGTGCCATTTTTCTTGAAAATGGTGATGCAAAGACCCTAAATCTCCCTCTTTTCCTCTCTGTTGCACACACACACTCACAAACATTCACATGTTCCCAAACCATTCCAAAATATCCACAAGCGTAACTTTGCCATTAAAACATCTATAAAAACTGCACTGCTTGCACTCTTTACTCCCACGACAATAGAGGTACATGTTCAGTGCCTATTATTTTTCGTCCTTGTATTCAAATATATTTAAATGAGAGATGTTTAGATCCGCTCTTTGCTAGAAAAACAGTTTAATGCTAAGGCCTGCCCAAAGATGGGGCACTGCTGTCCAACTTATATCTATAACCACAATTTTGAGGACATAACCCCACTCTCACCCCCGCAGTCCTGGCAACTTTTAAACCTGCAGTTAAAGCGCTGACTTCACATTACTATGCCCCCCACCTCACCCCCACCCTGCCTCCCCTTGATCTGGCAACGTACTGTGAATTTTTAAGCAGCGCCAAAATGCTCTCATTTTAACTGATAGCTCCAATCATATGCAAATGTGGCAAGCAGGTGGGGGGATATCTTTCAGCGGTAATTGGCGGTTTTCTAATGGAGACTTCGGGTGTCAGTTGGAAATATGTTTTAAGCCTTAATGAGTTTTGACGGGTCAGATCAGAAAGCGCCTGCCGAGCTACTCTGTGTGTATATATGTGCATGCTTGTATGTCTGTGCACGTGTCTGCGCCGCCACGCTAAACCTGATGCATTTTTAAACAGCACCAATTACCCCACATAGTGAGTTTCACTGAAACATTTTTATTGTGTAATACCCGTCACGTATAGAGACATCAGCATTCATTAAACTCACAGTCACAGCCAGGTGATGTCCAAGGTAATCCAGAACAAAAGGGGAAAGTGACTACAAAGGGACGGTAAATGCAACTGACTTGAGAGGGTCAAATATAACCTTTTGAATGATAATCACACACACTCACACCAAGTGCATAAAACTCATTTCAGATGTTTCATAAAAATGTTAAATAAAGATAACAAAGGATAGTGGATCAGAGTGAATAGTTTTTTTTTTTCCCCTGTTAAAATAAACACTAGAATGAACTAATAGAATCACAGCTGCACATTTGACAGGATTGTCACTGTGCGTGAGTATTTAAAAAAATGTGACAAATAAGCTGCTTATACTAAACAAGTTGGTTTTGTTTGAAAATGTCTATCCCTTAAGTCAAATAACAACAAGCTAACTTTAATATAGATTTTGCCACAAAACATTCAGCAATCATTTATTTGGCATTAGTCAAAATACAGGTGCATCTAAATTTTCTCATTAATATGTATGTGTTGCTATGCCTGCAATTTACAAAGCAACTTATCATTTTGCCTAGCAATGAAAGTGCAGCAGAGGCAACAGATTGCTTTGACGCACCAAGTGGTTTTAGATTTATTGTGCATAATAAACACATGAGCAGGTTTTGAATGAAATCATCCAATGCATCTACATCTAGTTTTACAGTACTTTATCTGTAGTGGGCGCATGTATAAATGGGTAGAAGGCAGTACTTCGGCACCCTGATACATCATAAATCACCTGAAATATAAATCATGGTTTGTTTGGACACACAGAAGGGGGGGAGAGAGAGAGAAGTGAAACTGCTGTCCAGTTTATAAAAGCGTGCATTAATAAGAGAGACACTCCTGGGTGACCGTAAATACAGAAACATGAGGCAGCAGCTGATGATTTGGGTTTGGAGTTTTAGATGATGACTGAGTCTGCAGAGAAAATGGCCATTAGGATTTCTTCCGCTGGCATCACTCTAAAAGATCATAATCATGAATACCAAATCAGTATTTGTCACAAACAACAAATCTTTCACAAAGTTCTACTAGAGGGAGCCAAGAGAACAAGGTGACTTAGTGGACTCAGACTGTCATTGTATTGTGGGGGTTATAAACTAGAATGTAATTTGACATCCCTGTGTATCAGAATACATAATTGAATACAGAGCTGTTTGCGTTGTTTGCATAAGGTAAAAAGGTGTTTCTTTTTCACTCCTGCGACATGACTTTCTAGTGCAAACACAAAGACCCAGCATGAGAAAATTCACATATCAAAGAGCTTTCACTTGGTTAATTTAATTCAACCTTCATGACTTCTCTGAAATGTTCTATTTCTTTTAAATTATGGATTTGTTGAAAGCTCTTTGCCGAAGTTTGAACTTCCCCATCACATACTTGTCATGATTTGAATTGTGCAAGCACTGACTGTAAATTAATAACTGCTAAAGATTATCCTGAAAGTTGAGGAGGAATGCGACATCAGTGAACACTGCAGTCTGCAATCAAGGCTCTTGGTGCAACCAAAGAGTTAAAAAGAATGTATTTAGCAGTATGTTGCTAAAGTCAATTTATGCCATGTGAAAAAGTAGGACAGCATAATCCTTTAGCAAAAACCCAATCTGGGAGATCTGAAGAGTACGTGATTAATTCTTTGGTATTAATCATGTAATTCTTTCATATAAAACAAAGCTTAAGCCTTATTTGCTAAGATATTTGACCTTGGCGGAGAGTTAAGACATTACAGCTTGGATTTAAAATGCATCTAAAGATTAAAAATGATGGTTGACTATTACTGAGGATTATACACCCAAGGAAAATTGCTTTTTTCATTTTGAAACAAAACTGATTTTAGCTGGGAGCTACAGGGTCAGGTGGTATATGAGGTGACAACTTGAAGTAGGATCATTCATATTTAAGGTTAGATGGAAGACACGTTACTCTTGAGTGTTTTTTTTTCATAATTTGCCCACCTACATTTCTCTTTTTTACACAAACACAGAAATTAAAGTAATACCCTTGTAAGAGAAACAAGATTTGTTCTAAATTTATGCTTCACTGCTTGAGGCTATGCGGCACCTCAGACACACAGAGTTTATTTGATCTTTGCTCGTTGAGGGGAAAAAATCCTTTATGACTATCAAATGTGTCTCACTCTTTCCCGTGAATCTTGTTTACCCATGCTGCCGTGTGTTTATCTGTGAATGAAAATGACTCTGGAGACACCATGCACTCCTTTGCCCCAACAACAACACGTATTTCTTTCATTTCATGGTCTTCACAGAGAGTATGAAAAAAGTCAAGTGAAAGTACAAGGTCGTTTTCAAAGACATCAGTTTTATAATTCATGCTCAAGTCAGATGCGAGTCTTCAACTTGCCAAATGTTTTATTTAAGTTCATTGGTCAAATAGTTTATGTCTTGGGGGCCATTTTAACAGAAACACCTCTTTTCTATTCTTATAGGAAACACTACCATGTTCAAACTAATCACCAAATAAGTACAATAACATAACTGTCAGAAAACTAGCGCAAAAGCTTTTGTGCAAGTTATGCAACTGTTTTTTGTTGGGTTTTTTGTACACCCACACACTGCACCATATACCTATGATAACCTGCCTGTGATCAGTTCTAAGCTGCATAATCCAAACACACAAAATCCATATTGTTGATAAACTCTTTTCTTAAACTTTAATCAAATGACTAATTAATTTTCACTTGTTCAATTTGTTTCTTGAATGATTATTATTATATTTACAAATCAATTGTGGATAGATGTCCCTTGAACAAAAAAAAAGTTGCTGAGTAATATAAAGGCTGTGTTGAGACAAAGACAATTTATCACTTTCAATTGAGGATAATAATAATTATAACATATGTATGGAAAACATCCTGTATTCAATCTTTAATTTCCAAACTTTCCATTAAGGTAATACAACCTAGTTTAAATTTCTGTTTAAAAAAAGGCCTGTTAATTTTTGCTCATTGTCACTGTACAAGTCTTTTCTTTCCTATGATGTTGGGGGTTGACTTTGAAGGATGGGGCATTTGTGGTGTAAAAAAGCGGGGCCTGGCCTCTGAAGCAGCTGAGCCCAGGGGACAGCTCGACACGACATGCACAAACAACTTGCGCTGACCTTGGGGTTCTGGGCAAACAGCCTTCAAGGTGTATGCAAAAGCTACCCAGACAGCTCAAAAAGAAGGGTCTGCTTTTGAAGTGAAGTGTGCGACTGTGTATTTGTTAGTGTGCATGGGGTGGGTGGCAGGCCTTTTTCAAAAACAGCTGAACATGAGTTAATGTGAGTGTTTTTTATAATTACAAACAAACTATCATTTTTAAAATATACAAAGAACAAACATGGCCAGGGAGAGCTAGTTTGAGTGTATGTGTGTGTGTGTATACCTGTACCCACACTATTTATGTGTTTGCAACTGTGGCAGTTTCAAATCCTAAGTTGACATCATTAACTGTCGCTCGTAGGAAGGCGAGTTGTAATGACAGGCGATCAGCATGTCGCACCTGCAGGGCAGACAGCCGACAGTGCTCATGTCCCTCCGCATGTATACTGTATTTTGTGTGTGCGTGTCTGTCTGTCTGTCCACATGTCTGTGTGGGTTTTTATCATGGCCATGTTTCAAACAGAGCATGTTTCAAAGGGAAGACTAATCCTCAGAAATGAGGCATGAGATCAATATTCCCATGTTTAATTGGATGCCAACTGATTTGGTTCAGAAATAGTCAGCACGATATCCCTCTGTCACGGCAATATAGGCCCAGATGTCTGCCAATTTGACTCTTGAGGAAAGCGTAAGAAAAAGAGAGGCAGACAGACAGGCTGACGTACAGACGGAGAAAGTAAAAAGAGCGGAACTGGGACTTGACTTCAAAGTGTTAGGACGCTATGATTGCTCCAGCCATTTAAGGAGAGGTTGGGGAGAGAGGAAAACCTTAGGGGGTCATCCCATAATCATATGCCCCACTTGTCGCTGTGATTTGGTGATTTTTGTCCAGAAGCCATGTTTGGAGAGGAGCAGGAAGGAGTTTGGGAGGGGAAAGAGGGAGGGTGGGGGTTAGGGGGGTTAAGAGAAAGGAGGGGACAGTAGGGAAGAAGGAGTAAGAAAAAGAAGATGGGTGGGTGGGGAGGTGTGTCAGGGACCACTGTCAAATGGTTGAGGTGTTACCATGGCGACAGTAATGAAGGGACTCAGGACCCCCTGGGGGGATGGAGCAGGAGGGGCCTGGGCTGGATGGAGGGATGGAGGACGGAGTGGGATGATGAGGGGGGGTCAGAAATTGAGAGAAGCAACAGAAAATGTAAAAAAGCCACTTTTTTAACACACAGACAAACGGACTATCCTGACATGTCTATGATGTCTTAACATTTACACATTTATCCTGTGTAACCTATTCAGAAATAGCACAACTCTGATGTGCTTGCAGGGTTGCAACTGAAATGAATAAAATCAGTCTTAAATACACATGTGCTTTTGATTGTGTGCGTCAGAATCTGTTAAAAATATATCATGTGTGCGTGTCATTGTATTTAAAATCACATCTAGGAAACGCTTTTTAAACAGACATTTTTCACCTGTTGATTGCAGTTTAAAATCTCTACGATAGCTCTTTCTGACAGAGCCTTTATCAGCCTCACATTATTGGATTCACACATTCTATTTTAAAAGCTAATAAATCTAGGTGATGATGTCCTTGTTGTAATTAAGATAACATTTTTGTCACACACAATTAAACTCCTAAAAGACCCTACTTCCTCCACTACCCCACCCCTGCAGCATATCATTTCATACACTCACCCCCGTTCTCACACCTGTTCCTGGTTTTACTTTGTTTTCATGACTCTAGCCTTTGCACACTTCACTACTGTTTGCCTAGGATTTTGGAAGCAAACTGATACTTACATTCAGCATTTTTAATTGTGTTATTACATTGATCATTTTTAATCAAAAGGAGCTCATACTATACAGGACACATACCTGTACACACACGTACACAGAAATAATCACAGAGCTTATGTTATCAAGCTTAGTTGGATAAGGTATATTTAGAGTTCATTATACACAGAAACTGTCCATAGGTTCCCTGAATTCCACCTCTGGAGTTAAATGGGCCATGGTGCTGCTACTGGTGCTTTCGCACATGTCAAGGGTAGTAACATGTTTTAATGAGCCTACTTCTCAGGGTCACAGACTAAACTTCTAATTCTGGTGCGGGCTGAACAAGAGCCCAAAATAAGTATGTCTTCTCCAACCCAGACTGACCCTCAAAATAGAAGCACAAGCCTGATAAAAATGACTCTTTGTTAATGTACGGTATATATAAGTGTTTACTACACCAGCGGCACAAAGTGAATATATGCAATTTAACATATACAAAAAAAGTCTGGAGTTGCATTTGACACATGCAACACACAGCGGGTGATCATCCGAGTCACAAGCATCCTTACAGGAGAAACTCCGCTTGATTTCCATGAGGGTACAGGAGGCACAACACAATAAAACAAATGTTTTCCGCGTGTCTGTAAACTTTCTGTCTTACAAACCTCGCATCTAGTAATAGTTTCAAATATCTATGTCCAGGGGATAAATCTAACATGTAGAAATGAAAAAAAAATGTATATGCAATGAAATGCTTTTTATTTGATAGAGTACAGTCAGATGTGCATTTAATGCTGGATGTTTAACCAATAATTTGGCCCTGGAGGTAATCTTTAGCTGGACTTGAGCTGATCTCGATGTGTGGTCTCAGTAAAAGTCTAAACAGATCCACGAGGCTCTCTGCACCCTGAGATCCCTCATTGCTCATCGATAGAGTGATCAATACGTGGACATGTGGGTATTGACTAAAGTAACGATGATAGCTGCACAACCACACAGCCACACACGAACACACACATATATGGAAATACAATATGTACACAAACACTCAAATACCTTAGGTTGGCAGACAGAAATGCACACAAATAAAAAAAAAGAAAACACCTTAACAAACTGATCTCAAAAGGCAACTTGGGAGCAGAGATGGATTTAAACTGAATGAATGTACTCAGTGTGTGGGAGCGCGTGTGTGTATTTGTGTGTGTGTGTGTGTGTGTGTGTGAAAATGTGCATGTACAGATACAGTATGGTTGCCTGTCTTAGTGTGTGTGTGTTTGTGTGTGTCATAACAAATAAACAGCACTCTTCTTGTCAATGGCTATTATAGACTTTCCAAGGCGGCACTTTATTTGCTCTATAGTGACCCTGACATAGAAGTGAGTGACATTCATCGACTAACTGACCCAGACTGACTTGGACCATAAGACAGACAATTTGACTCCATCAGTCACCTTTTTCCTGCTTTGATTTACTTCCACTGCAATCACAACAACACAAATATTAAGTCCTTCATTTTAAGAGTCCATTAAAAGTTTGGACACAAAAAATGGATCATTCATCTAATTGTGTCAGTTCTCGACTGATCCAAAGAAGAAATTCACATTTTATTATTAAGTGGGTGTAGCTAGAGCCAATGCAGACTAATACAAGTGTTCTGTCGAACTGTACTGCATTACACAGGTAAATGGGAGTTATGTTCAGCATTACAGAATACTGTTCAAAATCATCATACATACTGTACAGCTGAATCAAGAACAATCAGATTAATAATAAGCCAAAATACAATTTAAAAACAATATTTCATTCATGTGGGAAAAATCTAATTTAGACATACACAACAAATTTGTAAGATGCAGAACATGCACTCAGAGCAACAGAGGCTGGCACCTTAATTCATTAAAATAATCTCAGCATGTCTTGATGTTGGTTTGATCCATGACACACATCAAGGCATTGTTCAGGGAGGCCCAATAAAAGCAACACTGACTTAACAGGCAATTGTGTCTGTCTTGCTGCGAGCGCACTCTTAGTCACGGACAGTGAGTTTATTGGGTGGATCAGTGTCAGAAGTGCACGCACGCACACACACAAACACACACGCACACACAAACACACATGCTTTAATAAGCCCACACTTTAATTTAGGCCCCGTCACTACAATGAGGCTTCCAGCATCAGACAGCAAATTGTTCTTGTTCAATGAAAAAAAAAACATCCTGTCTTCTTGTCTGGACAGAAAGACTGGCGGACAAAACAAAAGGAAAAGGAGGGAGTGAGGGGGGAGACAATGAGCGTGCAGCCGTGGTGTGTGTGTGTGAATGTGTGCATGTGGGCACAGATTTACATGTGTATATGTGTACGCACACGCCAATCTGCAGAATGTGTAAACAGAGCAGGGACAGTGAGTAGTAGTGTGTTTCTCTGTGCACATATGCGTACACTTGTGCATATTTCAAACTATGAGGCTGGTGTGAAACAGTACTCCAAGCAGGAGTGTGTGTGGGTGTGTGTGGGGGGTTGTTCAATGTCTCTACAGCCTCTTGAATATGTTCAGTTAAATAAGCCGATTGTTCTTTAAAAGCTTAATCAAACCCTAATTAGCATAGCTGTAATTGCACTTGCCTCGTGGCTGTGGCCCATTGACATGGATTCCCATGTTAATTATTGTAATTGCCTCACTAATGCTATGAATACTTCAAAGTTATGCAAATTGTAATGATGAGTAATCCACCAAGTGTTTGAAAAGGCTGTCATTACACGCACACACTTACGCACACACACTGTAGACAAGCTGATTGTGAAGTGTTGGATATGTTTCTTTCTGATAGGAACACTCACATTGACATGCAGGTAAAGATATGACACACATTCATCCATACTTGAGCGTTGATACAAAAGTAAACGCACACGTGCGCATGCACACGTGCACAGACACACACACACTAACATTAACCAACATTCCCCCGCCCACACACAATCAAACTCTCAGATCAAAGTGTTAAATCATAAAGATGAGAAGCGCTCAAAGATTCTAACACTTCAAGCAGGGTGGTGGTTATATTAGTACAAAGAATTAATGAGGGCACACAAACACGCATACACACGCACAAACACACTCTCTATGGAAGAGTATTCTATGGACTAATTACCCTTGGTTCACCTCCCTCATCTCTCTTACTCGCTCTCTTATGGAGCACACGCACACACACACACACACTCACACACACATGCACACACACACACACACACACACACACACACACATCAATGAGGGCCTGTTGATTGCTGTAATCCCATACTAAAACTCCAGGGAGTCAAATCAATGTGACCCCACAGTCTCTGTGCATAAAGCGGCACTATAATGAGGTTGGTGTTGCAACGTGTGTGAATATACACATTCACACAAACACTTGTTTTTGTGTAAAGGCTGATTTATCTCTGAAAGTAAAGATTAATGACTCAGAAAATAAAAAATAGTGTCTATATGCACATGAAAACTATTTACAAAATAAAACATTCAATAAAGACAGGTACTATCATACATTGTAAGGTTTGGAAGGGGACCAGGGCGCTTTCTATTATGTTTAGAAATCATAAACTTTATATCTAAGTTGCACTATGAACTGGAATTTTGGTGCATGATCAATGCTGGGTAGGCCACCACCCTGATATTTAATTTTAGCATCTGCAGATTATTTTGTTTAATGAAAAGCTGCATTTAAATATGCTTTTAATAAGCCTACAGTCAAGTATAGCCAATAACATAATGTGTAATCGTACATTTTTTTAGCCATCTGGGCATTTGCTAGTGCAATAACAACACATGCTTGCAATAAATGGTTCAATAACAGATCATAAAGCAGAGTATTTTATTCTGACTTATGTGTGCATAAATTTAACAAAACTCTGGCGAAAGTACAGTTTGTCCATAATCACGTTACCCGATTTCTACCTTTGATTCTCCTATCTTATGTGCCTATTAGTGTTACTGTATGTTGCTCTAATTAAAAGCAGCAGCAAAAAATAACTGTGAAAAATGTACATGTGTTTCAACAGGAATGGTCACAGTGGTGGTGGGGAGAATGGTAAAAAAGTAGGGGTAGGTTGGGGTGGGGGTCATACCTACTACACTACATGCCCACATACATATATAGACACATGAATCTCACACACACACACACACACACACACACACAGACAGTGACACAGTCCACACGGACAGCTCCCAGAGAGTGCCACTACAACTTCCACCACTTTATTATTGGTCAATTTGGAGGCTTCTTTCACAGGGGTGACATGGCTTAGGAGATGTCACAGCCCAAACCAATCAATACCACTCTGAAAGCTCAGGACCCACAGCCAGTGTGTGTAATTGCGCATGCATGTGTCCGTGTGCGTGTGCATGTGCATGTGTGTATATGTGTGTGAGTTGCTGAAAGCTGCAGCAGCTGCGGCTGGACTCTCCCCTTCTGACCTGTTTACTGGACAGTAATTACGTGGGAAGAGACGTCTGTCCAGCTCCTGCTGACCAGCTCAGCTAATGAACTAAAATACAGACAGATAGGCAAAAATAGGAGGAGACAGGAGGACAGGATAGGGAGAGACATATATAGACATATATAGACATATAGATAGATAGATAGATTAATGGTAGTTTACATTTGTTCATGCAGGCCTGTGTTTGCACATACTTGCATGAACATGTGCATGAGCTATCACATATAGCCTGCGCATACTCATGTGCATGTTGTTTTGCCGTTGCCTGTGGCAGGATTGGCCTTACTACAGCATGAACAAGCCTCACAGCATGTAAGCAATCCCAGGCGTGAGTTTCCCTGACAAACCTATTGATTCTATGGATTTCCACCCAAAGTTGTGATAATGATACATCATGGGCAGATTTGGCAGGACAGACTGCTGGGGATAGAGGTGGCAAAGCAATTTACAGCTGTAAAGACTCAGGGGGGGTCTGATTACTAATACCCCCAACGAAACAAAAAGAAAAGGAGAAATATATCCCTCCATCTCTCTGTCTGTCCCACTATCCCTCTCTCCTTGGGTGTTTTGTTTCCTGGTGTGTCGATATGGATGTATGAATTTGTTACAGATGGATTCGGCACAATGGATTGGCTTTGCTGCTTTGTTAAGGATAAGGGGTAGACAGGCATCATAGACTTTGTTGTGTTTAGCGTGTGTGCACCAAGAATGGAGCACACAGATAAAACCATTGAACGCATGTGTGCAGTTTTTCTCTTTCAGGCTCAGAGCATCTTATCTAAGCAGCTAAATCCCGAGGTGTTTTGTAATATTAAAACTATCTCTCACTCTCTGGCTGAAAGGTATTTAAATACATGTATGAGATTGTCTTTTCACAACACTGTAGTGACATCAGCTTTAAGATTTAACACATACACATACTTTTATGCATTGTAGATTAGAGTGATGCAATGCATTCAGCCTAGCAAAGGCACACTCCTTTAGGATATTAAGCCCAAGTTTCCAGGTATTACACAATGTTAGCTGGAAGTTAAAGGTCCATGTTGTGTATTTTATGTTTCTTCCTTGGATGTATTAAACACAGACCACTGTGCTGCAGCTAGGGCAGGTTATTTGGAGTTTATAATGTAATTCGGAGAAAAACCTTACAGTATGGAACATAATCCCTATGAGTGAAAGTATACCCAAACGATTTTTAATTCAGAGTTTGTGAACAAAAATAACTGTCTTTTAAGCCTCTTAAAAATGCTGAAAAATTAGATTTGTGATGCGCCGGTGCATAAACACAAGTTTGCATGAAAGGCAATAATTTATGGCCCATATTTCACTCTGATTAAAAACCTAAGCAGCGATTATAGTGACTACTCAGCAATCTTCTCTGACATCAAGGCATATTTTTTCCTCATTCTAATCCACTACATTATAATTATTCAGTCATTTTAACTTTCATAGGAGAAAAATAATCATCTTTTGGTTATGCAAATGATTGGGCTGCTGAAAAGGCCCTCCTTGCCAGATGGCTGGTATTTACAATGAGGTATGTAGTCATTTGGTTATTTCTGTCATGAGATGGATCTTTGATTTAATGAAACAGAGGATTATGCTCATGCTGAAGAACATACAATATCATTACTTTAAACTACCATTTCTGATTATAGCTCAGTACAGTACATTGTCTTTGTGTCAGTGTGTGGACATCCATGTGCACTGTATCATATTCAACACTCCATGATCCACGTACACATGTGTAACTGCAAATTACTGATTGCAATTATTGATGCAAGTTGTAATTCATTAATTCTGTAGTGTGATTCAATTTACGGGAAAACTGGTATATGAGAATTGGAAACTGCAACACAGCACTTTAGGCTTTCCAAAAGGCTTTGCTAGCCAAAAAAGTTAATACATTTTCATATTGATATTCTATATTATGACACAAAATTGCTATAATGGTTAAATTAAAATGTGTTAGTCTTCAGTGAGGAGTTAAACTTTGACCAATATTTTAGCCCCTCTGTGACAGTGACTGACGTTCCCATGCCTAGTTAGTTTTGAAATCTTTTGCTTATTTCTCAGTCCTAAGAGAACACACACAGTCTCCAGCCTTTTTGTCTATATGATAGTGCCTAGTTGCCATTTGGGTATCCTATTCCCGGCCGTTCCAGCCAAATCAAGATAATAACACCTCCCTTTAAAGCAAATGGCCGTAGCAAGGGACGAACAGCTAAAATTAATTCCACCTCTGACCAGAGGCAAGACTATCCCAATGCGTAACCCCCTTCTCCACACTCACAAACTTACAAACACACACTTCAGCTTCCTTATGTACACACAAACATACACATAACGGCTGATGCATGCACACACACAATCACACACTAAATATTTAGTAGTCCTCATTTACTCTCATTGCCAACTATTCAGTATTCATCACAACGCTTTAGCTGCAGCATTTGGCCGAACTTATGTCTTATCTTAACACTTACACTTACACTGATCTAATGTGTGTGTCTGTGTGTGTTTGGACTCTTGGGATATGTTAATTAAGCGTCTTGTAAGTTTCATTCATTCATTCTGCTGTCTCGGGAAACACTATGTCTTTGTTAGCAAGGGCTGCAACTTTTCACATCCCCATGTTCTTCCTGCTTCACAAAATCTTACAATCAACAGAGGCTTGGCCTTCTTTCACCTTTAAGATGTTTATCTGCAGACAGAATTGAAAATGATCAAAATTCATTGATGCTTGTTTGTCTTCACAAACCAGAGGAAAGAAGTCCAGCTGCTGCCAATTCTGATTCAACATTCTGTGATTTTCACAGTATGAATGTGGTGTGAAATGTTTCAAAGATTCAAACTTGTCCGTATATACTTATCCAGAAGACGACACTGACAGAAATATCATTTCTTATTATTTGTTCTTATGCAACTTAACTGCAAACACAATTTAAGTATTTGAAGGGAACGTAGTTAGTGGGTGCAACATATTTTTTGAACAAATGAAAGACAGAGAGTCACATAGATGTCTGGGAATATTAAGTACAGTTTCAACGTGTTTGAAACATGCTATTTCCAGTTATTGTTAACATATCCTCATTATGCAAACAAGAAATGTAAACCTGTGATAAATGTGCTCCTTACAAAACATATTTGAGTTGGCATTTTAGGGACAGACGAATGTCAAACACAGGAAACATCCCTTTAATTCAAGCCAGAGTTATCCTTTAGTAAGTCATTATTAAGCCAAACCATGATCTTTTCCTCGACCTGACCAATCAGCCTTTGTGTCTACACATGGAATGCTTTCCATCTTTTTAACGCAAGATGTGCAAAATGTAAGGGCCTACTGAGCAGATTAGGAGGTGGAGTAGGGCCAGTTAACCCAATTCTAATGACCACTAAATGGCATGATACTATTTGAAGCGGGTGGTAATGTGTAGGAGCGTGACTAAAATAAGTGTGATGGCAATATTAGACAGGTTGTGAGCATGTGTGAGAACATAGATGTGAGCCCATGTGCTTTTGTGCCGTTTCTAGGTCGAGTGTAAACTCTGTCATGTTGATTAGCTGTAGGTGTTAACACATACAGCGTCATAGATACTTATCAATGTCACTCTGTCTGGCTTCTTTTATTTCTTCATCATTGATTCATTTATGAAACATTTCTTTCATTTTCATTTAGTAAATGTGAGTAACGATAATAAATGAGTAAAATCATGCAAAGGAACATTAAGTGTATGTGGTATAGGTGCATTTATGAACTTCGTTTTGTGATAATTTCAGCTTGATGCTAATTGTTCCTTCTCAGCTGCCAGTGGGCTGTAACCATGCAGGCATCAACAGATTGTAGGCTCTCAGCTGCCAGACTGCCACCAACCGCCTTTGTGCCTCTGCCACTTGACATCTCCATTCCCTGCCTGTGATGATGTAAATAATTACACTCAATTAGCACTTAATTAACAGTGCTGAAACAAAAGGACAAGTCCCTGGGCACAGCTCGTCTCCTCTCTCTGTTTCTTTTTACATTGCTTTCCCTCTCTCTCTCTCCACACACATCAGAGAAAACAAAACATGTCAGCTTTTGACAATGTGCCATCTGTCCTCGAGCCAACAGATAGGCTTAGGCACACACACACAAACACACACACACACACAAACACACAGATACAGCCCCTCAGCGCCCATAAGACATGCAGAAATACTAATCGGGTCTTTAGGCAAACATAATTACAGCTTGCCATGTTAATTACCTAACAATTAGCAGCCGTCTCTTCCAAGGGGCAATCAATGAATTAGCTTGTGATTCCCATGTTCACTTGCCATCCGAACACTCCCATTTACACTCATGTCTCCCACTTATTCTTTGAGACTTTTTCTGCACACACACACCCACACACACACACACACGCACACACAGTACATGGCTAATACATATATAATAGGCACCTACACTGCACAGAAAATAGGAATTAATTCACACTTTGCCCAGTTAGCTTATTTTATATCCCAAGGTGGATTGTAAAACCGTTTTACACCTTCAGTAAGCAAAGTGGTCAAGAATTTCATTTCTCCCTTTTTATACACACTCATAATGCCTTAGGGCAGCTGTTTAAATTTTCAAGTAAAATAAGCGGAGGAAAAAAAATAATCACAATAAAGGAAACTGAACAAATTGGATGTCTTGTATTGCTCTTTGTCTTTGTAATTCCTGCTCATTATCAAATGAATAATGAGAACATTTTGCTGCTGTGATGCCAAATATGAATCCTAATGCCAATTTTGATTCGAAACAAATTGGTGAAGCAGGTGCAGTCCTGAGACTAATGATCAATAAAAAAAACTCATATTTCATCATTTTTAGAGGACCCAAAAAGCCATCAGTATGAAAAATGTGCACCCTTTACCAGAGAAACCATCCATCACTGCTCCTATTGAATTTCCTATATTAAAACTCCAATATGGAAGTCATATAGGCTGATCACACAATCAGATTGAAAATTGAGAAAAATTCACCTCCTGCCAATAAATGTATATCACGGATTAGTGCACTTGGATGGTTGCTTCCTCTGGAAAAAAACTGAATCTATTGACCTCTTGGAAGGTGAATAAACCTTGTGCTCTCTTGTTGCATTCAAGCCAAGTCAAGCCGTAACAGATCAACTAAAGCACTTACAATGCACCACTAAGCTCCTACATACTTTACGCACGTAAACCAACAGCACATTTGTAGAACCTCGCATTATTTGATGTATATAATTGAATTGGGCCTCTTTCTCTCGCTCTTATAGAAATTTTTATGCCTCTCATTACTCTTCATATTGCTGTGGATATTACTGTGGATATTAGAGCAGTACAGATTGGCCTTTAGCTTATTTTATTACTGAAATCCTGAGGCTGGCCACATGCGAAGGTAATTCATTCATGCTTATTGCCTAGTGTTATATTTAATACATCAGTGCTATATACCTCAGCCAGCCTGCTGCTGCAGCTGGTGACATATTATATTTACCATAAAACTAAAAGATAAGTGGCATATACGTATTCATATAAATACAGGGGACAAATTAAAGAAAGAAACAACCAAAAGTGTATTAAGGTGGTTGTTGTTCTACCTTCCAGAACAAAACGTATCCCCTCATTTGGTAATTTGATGATGGTGGTACAGAGTAAGATTGGTCAACAATCCCCCGTGGGTGTTAAACTGGGTTGAGATCTGGTAACTGTGAAGACCGTACAAAAATATTCATGGCACCTTTATACTCAATTCACACAATTCAGTGACCCCTCTGCCATGCTGATGAGGACAATGTCATCCTGGAATAGACCACTCCCATCAAGACATAAATGTGTAATTACGGGATAATGGTAGTCACTCAGAACAACTTTGTGTTAATCCGCATTGAAGCTTCCCCCCAAGGAGACAAGTGGCCACAGTAGGGATCAAACATTAAGGTCTCTACCATTCACTCGATGTACACCACACATGCTGTCGCCCATGTGAAGAGAATATGATCTAAATGTGGATGTCACTTCAGTCATTGTTACTGCTGAAACACTGCCCATTCACGGGCCAATAATGAACCCTCTTTCAAAGTCACTTACATCTCTTGGTCCAACATCAGAATCAACTCGGCCTGCTCAGTATTTTTACACATGCCACAGAACATGATAAGATGTTCGTTTGTTACCTGTACCCTGCATTCCAACTATGTGGAAACACCAGCATTTCTTAGGTTTCTCCACTCCTTTATTTAGGTTCCTCCTTATATATCCTGATAAATACAGTAAAAGCCAAAATTTGAAAATTTATAAAATGAATAATCTCTGTCTCTCTCTCTCTCTCTCTCTCTCTCTCAGTGGCCATGGTAGTCCTAGCCACAGACAGCTCTATAATAGGCCTGGCTGTCTCCTTCTTAATTTGCTGAAATTGCAAAATCAATAGGTGTAGTCGTAGCCGCCCGCTCACTGTTTTAGTGGGAAAAGATAAAGTCTCTGGGAAGGCAATATTCACTTTCACTTTGCTCCCTGTTCACCATCAAGGCCAAAGTGCTTATCACTCTACTTAAAGAGACCGTATGTCGGTCTCATGGCCGGCTGTGCCAGCCGACAGGTGAGGGTTTCATTCCGTTTCGGTTTAAAGCTTGAAGAAAACACACATGCAAATCAACAGTTTAAAAACCAAATCACGTCAAAAACAATATTTATTGTCTCATGTCTAAACTAGACCGCAATACCTGGAAGTTAAATAGATATCTAATTTTACTTATGAGTGACTTGTCTTGGCTTGAAACATTTCAGTTTAATTAATCCATTCTATCCTATCCTTCCTGTCCCATCTACAGCTATTTCCTTCTAGATGTGAAAACTATATCACTTAGTATCAGACTTTTATAAACTGACTAGGGGATCTTGTTGACTGGAATTTCAGCAATCGTAAAAATTAGCCATCATCTCTATGCTGGTGTAAAATGGTTGACTGTTCCTCACGTGTGTACAATAGTGCGTGCTTTTATGCTTGGTTCATTGTAGGGCTCTGTGCATGCATACATGAGAGTGCACATTGGCATGACTTTATAGATGGTGTGTATTTGTGTGTGTTGAGATGAGCGCTCTAAGCAGCTCTCGTCAGTAGGATCTTTTGTCTCAGCGAGCCTGTTCGTCCTTTCCTAATCTCCCCTTGATTCTGCCTTTACCCATAATCCTGTCTTTCATTAACTGCCCTCCTTGTAGAGCGCCACCTTTATTGCTGCTTTTTACTTTCTAATTGCAATGAGACAAGTGTGGGGGGATGTGAGTTTGTGGGTGCTGTACAGAGAAGCTGGGCTGATGATGGGAGTGTAGCATCTTCTTTAGAAGTTGTGTTTGGTGGTGGCCAATCGTGGGGAACAGAAAGGACAGAGGATGTGGGTGGGCTTGGCTTTGTGGTTGATTGCAGAAATAATTTCACATGTTGTAGAAAAGAGCTTAAAGAAAAAATTTTAATCTGGATATTAAGAACATTATATGTCAGAGTTAAGGGGGTCAGCGCCATGGCTGCTCTTGGCACCAAATCCGTAGAAATTAGAAACAGGATTTTGATGATGAAGATGAGACAGGAATAGAAAGGGAGGGTGAGTGAGCAGGAGACAGCAGTTAATGTGTGTAACTTGTAGTGCCACCATTATTAAGTACAATCATACCAATTCATGGAATTTTCAAATTATTTTGGGACTTCAAAACATTTTTTTCACAGTGTCCCACATTATAATACAATAAGCAGATTTACCGGAAGAGAGGAGGAGGGACTCAGAGTAAGAGCAGCTACAAGGCAGGAGAAGGGAGGGAATATTAAATGTTTCCAAAACATCCACCGGTGGGTGCATTTTAAAATGTTGTTTTTGTGTTGTTAGCATAAAGTGTAAAGAAAGAGGGAGGGAGAGAGACAGAGGGAGGGACGAGGGAAGAGGTTCAATTTAGAAAACACTCGTACTGATGCATATTTATGACTTTGCATCATAAATGCACTTTATGATAAGGCAAATAATTCACACAGCATATCACAGACATCACTTTAACATATTCTATAAGGAGAGTTAAAGACCGCCTTGTTTGCCATTTCCTCTTTCACAATAACCCCTCCAAAAATAGCCCCCACCACCTGCTC
This sequence comes from Channa striata, assembly GCA_033026295.1. Taxonomy (NCBI): domain Eukaryota; kingdom Metazoa; phylum Chordata; class Actinopteri; order Anabantiformes; family Channidae; genus Channa; species Channa striata. Next base: position 25,758,012 of record CM065169.1, on the reverse strand, counting down.
CACCAAGCCTGTCTTTCTCTTCGACCAATGAACACTGGCCCCACTCAGGCCCTATACTTGGTTACATACTGGCCCCTATTGGTAGTTGGACAAATAAAGTAATGCATACAAATTGAACTGCATTTCTAGAGATGTATAAGCTGCTCTGTTTTTTCACTGTTTTGGCATTATAAAATGTGTTGTTCTCAAATATACTTATTTTGATTGTGTTTAGATTTTATATTAAAAAAAAGACAACCAATTATAGAAAATTGTATAAAACCACAGAACTTACTTTCATGAATTTACAGAATAAACATTTATATTTGTACCTTTATTGGATTAAAAAGAATTTTGTAATCTGTCTGAAGTTTCCACATTGATTTCTTTCCCTTTTTTTTCTGTGTCATTTTCTGTTATTTCCCAACTGTTTGCACCCAGACATAAATATTTATTTTTGTCTGAGGGAATGAGTATCACTCAGAAACATGGAAATTGATCTCAACACTAATATCCCTCAATTAATGTTTGAAGTTCTCTTTTTCCAGAGAGGAACAGTGCGTCACTACATTTCTCCAGCTAAATACATGATTATACTTAAGACCCTGCAGTTAGGTGTGCCCAATTTCCACACACTAACACAGAAGGAACACAAGGTCACACACGGGGAGTTCGAGAGAAACAGACAGAAATGGAGGACAGAGTGAAGTAAGAAGAAATGAAGACACAGGGAAGGTGTAACATGACTACATTTTTTGTTACGTTTTCTGAGAGACATTCTAGAGACTGGTTAATAGACATTTAACAAACTCGACAATGGATAACCTGCAGGCAGACATGTTTGGTCAAAATGAAGAGGATGTCCTCATTGTTCTGTCCTCTGTGCTGGTCTCACATAGACGCAAAACATTTGGTTTTAGGAGGTACTAATGATAAAAAGTAAAAGAAAAACATTTTACTAACTACATAACTTCATACAAAATAATCCGCAGCCATTTTAACAAATTCGTAAGCTTTTAAGTAGTTTTCCAAACAAAAAAACGTGCAAGTTTACAAGTTACAATTAATTGGCTGCTCCAAAGATTATCCTCCAAAACAATATCTTCTGACTGGTTAGAACAGTAACTCTAACTCAAAAACCTTTATAATCTCTGTGCTGTTGCCATGTTGATCAATGATTCTGAGTCAAAGAAGACTTTACCAGCACCACTTCATATTGATACGTATGGGGTATATTTGTAGTAAAGAAATAATAGAGGGAAATTGAAAAATGTATATGTTGTAGCTAAAATAGTTGGAATGAGCACACTAACATTACATACAGTTAAATTTTCTTTAGACTTTTATTGGATAGTTAATGCATTACATTTTTGGGGTAAGACAAAATTTGACAGACATCTTGCTTCATTTTTGAGCAGTTTCTCTAATTAATCTCTAAAAAATATTGTACATTACAAACATAAATAATTTAGAGAATTATTAACAGATATGCTGTTCTGATTTTTCACCGTGCCACAGCACTCCGAGTTTGAGCCAAGAAAACAGTTTTATTTTTTCCAAAATGCTATACAAGTTTTAAAAAGTGTAAAGAATTTAATAATTATGCTCTAGAGTAAAAGCATTTTCATACCACAAATACCTGTTTTCCCACTTCTGCACTTTTCTTTTACATTATTTTAAGCACTAACAAATTCAACTTCAATATTTTTTTAAGTACTCCCATAACTACCTAAAATGATCCACAACAATTTTTTAGTCTGATTTTTTCATTTTAGAAGTCTGTGTCTGAAAGTGTTGGTGCATCACAAAAAGAATTCCGGCTGTGGCATGGGAAAGCAGTCTAAGACATGCAACAAAAGAAATACGAAAGTTGTCAAAAAGGCCTTTTTTTTCCATGCACGGCAGTGAGATCGCATCTGTCACCACACACACAAACGGCATACGCACATTTATCCTCAGCTCCTCACGCTGAACAAAAAACGCCAAATGTATACATCAATACAGCCATATATTTTGTTTGCTCTGACAGATTTTCAACAGTTGCTCTTCCCTATGTAAATGAGCAGACTCTCTTCCACTCCCAATCGTGGTGAAGTGATATGAGGTACTGAATATAAATGATTGGACATGATTGATAGACCCTTCCATTTGCCGCCCCTCACAGACAGATAGAAATCCAGCCAGACATATGCATCTCTCTTGCACCTTCTATCCATTTCTCTAAGTCTCTCACTGTTTCTCTCTGTCTCCTACCCATCACATGCTTGTCCACTCAGTGTCACTGTTAAACACATAAAAAACAAATCAACAAGTTAAAAGGCACTAATAGCACTTTAATTCAAAACTATAAGACAGGATAACTGGTCAATATTACGGGCTAAGTAATACCAATATCACTGTGGACCTCATTCTTAAGAGGCCTCAACCAGTATCAAAAACCTGCTATACATAATATTTGCCATAATTAATATAATACTTTCCCTGCAAAACAAAAATTTATACAGATGACGAGGTTCCTGAGAAGTGTCAAGTCTGTAGACATGAGCAGTTCACAAATCAAGTGAGTCATCTCAATAGACTAAATGAGTTTTCGAAAATTCACTGCAGCCAAGGTGTCTATTTTTTTCCATGTCAAGCTTTAACATGTGACAAATAACTGCTGAAAAATCCATTTAAGTAGTTCTGCCACAACTCCTTTTTACACTTACAACTCAGTTCAGTGTTGTGTGCAAAAAATTTGACTGCACCTCTACTATACCTGCGCGTGCACTTTCTGGGCTCTTTCCCTGACAAAGCAGCATGTTCCGAAAAAACAAGACTGGTTGTCAAGAGGGCCAAACTCGAGCAGTGGCCTCTTCAAACAAACGCAAGAATGAAGAGCACGTTTACAATGAGAAGCTACCAAAACCACTAAGCTAAGGCTGGAAATATACGACAGTGTGGACAATGTAGAGTGAAAAAATAATAAGAAATGAAGCTACATGGTACATACAGCATGCCAACACAGACAAACAGCAAATATCTTGAAAAGAATGTATTTACCCGACTGTTTCCATCAGTTCCCTTTCCCCAAATGCCCGACTGGCCAGGTGTGTGTATGTCAGTGTGTGAGAGCTTGGGTCTGTGTGTGATTTCTTTTAGACAGGAGACTGGAAATGGGGTAGAAGCCATTACGCTGGGAGAATCACCCAGAGCACCCCGAAATGAGGGGCAGGGGTCTGTCAGAACACATGGATGTGTGCGTGCACTTGTGTGTTCAGGCAGGGTCCAGCCGGTGACCTTCTTCCAATGAGACCCCCATGATTTATTTACTGTGCCCTTATTCAACCTTTCTCTGCACAAGCACACACACACACTAAGGGACAAACACATGATTTCTAGTATTTGCAAATGTGGCTTTTTTCCACTCAGGACAAGACAGGCACGGGAAAATGGTGTTTGGTGCAAGGAGAACAGATCTGTCACCCTATCTCACACTGCACTAGCATCTTATTTTCCCCTCCATTTCTCTGCTTCTCTGTCCTCTTCTCATTTTAGCTCTTTCTCCAGAGCCAATGTCTGTCTCTCACCCTTATTTTCCCATCTTTGCCCTCACTGCGCCTTCCCCTATCACATTTTGTACCGCCCAGACTTGCAAGTCTAGATGCCATCTCCCGTTTTCACTCTCTCTGTTACACCCTTTCCTTCTTTTCTCTTTTTCTCTCTCATTCATTTGTTTCCTGTCTCCCTCACTTTCCCCGTCTCTCTGTCTCTCTATGTGGGGGTGGGGGGGTGGGGTTTGGCTGTCGTGGAGCAAGATGAATTTCTGATTGCTGTTGGGCAGCACAGAGCACTCTCATTGGTCAGAAGAAGCCTGGGAGGAGAGGCAAAGGCTGGAGGAGAAAAAAGGAAAATGACAATTTTTTTCATTGGCTGCATATGACCATAATTGCACCCCTCCCTTTTTCTCCCCCGACTGTTTCCATCTCTCAGCAGAGCAGCAGCAGGCTATAATTTGAGCCACCGGAGACAATTATGCAGATTAACTTGCCCCAGGTTGACCAATGACCTCCCCCTCCGTTTACATTTGTTTACAATATGCAAATTACCTCAAAAATGCACTAGGGGGGGTCAAAACACCTTTAGACTAACATTGTACTGACACGAAAATCACACCCCCTACTAGATCCCCCACATGAACGTGTGCAAATGAAAAAGAGACAACTTAGCAGGAGATGCTGTTTGATGAACTGCTGGATGAAGAGTTTGTGGTGTTTTGTGCTATGAAGACATATTAATATCACAGGGTTTTGCTCATAATTTCTGACACTGGGTTAACACCCCACAAAAAGGCACTTGTAATTTAGCTTTTTCTCCTATGTTTCTCCCCAACGTCCTCCTCTTTCATGTCTCTACATCCACTCTCCCATTCACTAGGCTTCTTTCGCTCTTTCTTTACCTTCCTTTCCTTCTTTCAGCATTCTCCTCCCTCCCCCGTTGGTACAGAGATGGAAGCTGGTCTGTCTAATTAGCTGTATGGTTTACCTTGGCTCAGTGGGGCCTCGCTGTCTTAGCCGGGTTTAAACAGGGAGATGGACGGGCTGAAACGCTGAAACCCTAGACTGTAATTAGAGACAGGCTCACTGAGGGCACACAACTGCTGACACAGAGCCTCTGTTCCACCACACACACAGACACACTAGCACACTAGGGAGAGCTTGGCAGGCATACAAACATGCATGAAAACAAAAGGTGTGGGCATTAAGTGTACCCATCCATCCAGGCATGGTCATTGGCATAAAACCACACATACATACATACGGGGAGCTGGCATGTGCTCCTGCCAAAAAACACACTTGATCTCTCATGCACACACACATATGAACTGTTCTTTATAGTCCGAAATATACACGGGTGCTCTCAATTTGGTTCCATCTCTCATATTCCAGCTCATATTTTTGCGGCTTATTTTACTGTGTTGCAGCAAGATGTCCCCAAACACAGTACCAATTATGTCTTTCCTCCTCACCTCATCTATTCTAGCCTGCTCTCCACCACTTGTTCCCTTTTTTAAAAACTCTCTTGCTTTTTTCCCCATCTTGTCTTACGATTTATTGTTTCTTCCTTCTGATTTTAAATTTTCCCTCTCTCTGTTACGACTGTATACTTTGTGGTATGCTCTCTTTCTATTTTCTCCTCCAGATTAAAAAGACACACCACCACAAATCAGCCAAAGACATCACACAAAGCCAGTGCCACACATGCACAATTCAGAGCAGGTCTGATTGTACTGGAAGTGTTGTGTTTATTCTCCTCAAAGTTAACTTCATCAAAACAAGGGACAAAGAGAAAGAGTCAATCAATGAAATTCATTAATGAAAACTGAAATGCATTTTATTCTTTTCTAATTACACGCATTGTAGCTCATAATTGAGCGGGGTGTGTATCAGACGTGAGATTAGTTCACAGTTGTGTGTTAGTGTGCAGCTCTTTCTGTATGTGTGTACACATTATTGTCTTATAGGGTGTGTGTGTGGGTGTGTGTGTTTGTGCGTGCAACCAAAAGCGGTCAGAGAAAGACAGACATACAAAAGGAAAGATATGGAGCTGAATGTGGAGGGAAAAAGTGATCAAGAAAGGACTGAGGAAGAGGGTAAAATGAGAACCGGAGAGGAATATGAAGCGATGTGTTGCACTGAAGCTTTCTCTGGTGTTATACTGCCCTCTTCTGATCAAGCACAGAGCAGCTTTTCTGTCACCACCTTGTGTCTGAGTGTGATGAGAACTCATGTCCTGATCTTTTCAACAAAGAGCATTCACACAAACTAAACAGGCACATTGCATCAAGACGACACAAATAACTTTGATTTGAGTTCATACTTTGACAGTGTAAACTAGATTTGGTTTATTGACTTCCCAAGGGACACATCTTGGCAGAGAGCTCAACAGTGAAGAGAGAGTTATCACCAAGTAAAAAAGTGTGACGGCAAAGTAAAATTTATTAGATTTTATTTTTCTCTATATCTCTTTCCTTTTTATGTGTCAAAAATGCGTTGTTTTGTCATGAATTCATGTCAGCACAACAACCCCACTGTTATGTTTCACTGTTAAAGTGTGATTCTTGTTCTTGAGATTAAAGTGAACTGTTATAAAGAGAGCATGTACTTACAGGTGTCACAGCATTTAATGTGTTGTGACAACAGCGAGACACTGTCATCAACATTTTGCATAAGATGTCTCATATTCTTTTAGGACAACGATTAAAGAAACCTAGATGGCATGTGTATGTGTTTGTGTGTCTGTTTGTATGGTTTGCCATCCGGCCCTAACTGCCGGATGGCAATAACAAATGGCCCAGCTTTCAGATTGGGCAATTAAAAGCAGCAAGGGCACTGTGTTGACGGGTGAGAGTGTGACATCCATCATCTGAAACAATCGGCCCCTACCAAGTAGAGATGTGTATAAATTTGTGTGTGTATGTGTGTGTGTGTTGGTGTGTGTGTGTTTGTGTGCTGTAGACTACCCCAAGCAACCCGGTCTCTATAATAACACGTGCACACATAATGACACCCAACTCCTTATTCCCAGATAATACACAGCTGCTAGTACCATCACAATAAAGACAAAAAAAAAAAAAAAAAAAACATGGCCATGAGGGCAAACCAGGAAATGCTATGCGTGGACAAAGTTAAAGAGCAAACCCAAAAGAGAAATCTCATAGTAACATGTGACTAAAGTGGAGACTGCTGAACATATCGTGCAAGCTTATCATTTGTAAACGTGAAAACGTTTGGTTGGAAAATATAAATCGTTGCAATTATTTAGGATTTTGTACCACAGTTACATGAGTTGCAGTTACTAGATTACATTCCAATTAATTAAAATTAGGTATTTTTTGTTTGTTTGTTGTCAGATTTAGTGACACTTCTGGAAAGGCACCTCGAAACACCTCACAAACTACTATGCCTGGAGTCATATTTGACTGTTCAGAAAAAAAATTGTATTTGGTATTGATATCAGTGTTTTCTCCAGGTTTTCCAAAACACAGATCACCTACACTCTGTACTATCCGTGAACAGATCTTATGCAGAGGGTCAGCTGCTGACAGGCACCCATGCACTACAGCAAATATCCATTTATAAAGCATAAGGAAAAAAGGATATACCTGCCTAAGCACAGTTTAAGGTACGGAGCAATATTAAATCCGCTGCTAGGCAATGAGTATCTGTCGCAGACCAGTTACAAAAACGGTTGCCTAACCACTGATTGGCAGGTCATTCCTGTTCCCAGCTTAGCTTTCCAATTGAGATCAACTACTTCTCCATTTTTGGGCAGCTCTTTGAACTCTCAGTTATGTTTTTAAGTCTGACGTCATCTAAATATGGTCACCTGAATTTCAATAAATTAAAAAATATTCTATCTTCAGTTTTGCTGAATTTTCCATTTTCATTATTGAAATTTTAAAATTTGGAGTTGCCAGAGTTTTTGCAGAAACACTGCAAGGCTATTTGGTCTTGCTGCTTGGACATTATGTTTTTTAAAGATTCCACACTCAGTAGATGATAATTGGGTTTAATTCAATAATTATTAATACAGTATATAAGAACATATATAAGAACATGTGCTCCACTGCTGTATACTGAAGCATGCAGTCAAAATCTGCCAAATTGCTTCTATGCATTGAAGCAAGAAGTGAGCTACCATTATGTGTCACATCCAATCCCATGAGGAATGACTGACATGTAATATGACATATGGAACTAAAATGATATACAACCATTGACTGACAATCTGGAGTTACATCATCTACCATAGCCTATGCCTACATGTGCCAAACTAGCTCACTTGCATTAAATAAAATTTGCTGAGCTGTCAAGGTGAAAAGTAACCAACTCTGAGTCAAGGCTTAAACCTTAGCAACCAACCAGTCATTGGGCCTTAGTGTAATTTACTATAAATCTATTTTTAAACCTAAATCTAGATTTAGTTACAAGTTACTTTCTATCAAACAATTTATTTAAAATCAACAGTGACATCTTTTTGTTCAGAATTTTGGTGAAATGAGGAAGCAAGGAAACAGGTGTATAGTTGGAAAATATGTGTCTATCTCTGCTTTTACTAATTGTTATTGCCTAAGCTAATTTATTTATTTAAAAAAAACATTTTGTATATTATTCAACGACCCCATTGAATGGTATTATCATCTCGTATAAAGGGCTAAGTAGTTTTTAATTTAAAATCATTTTTAAATCAATCACTTAAAATTTCAACTAAAACTATGTGTAAACAAATACACGAGAAAACCTTAGGTTGATACAAAAATTTAAATATGCACCTTTTAACTGCAATAATTACATTGAGGTTGTAAAATATAGAAAAAAATAAGTTCTCTTGATTACCCCACCTACTGTCAGATCAATGAGAGTTGATCTGTACTTAGAAACTGCATTTGAGGGCATGTGCCTCTGGAAAACAAAATGGAAATACGACATATAAGCCAATCTTACTAAGTTTTAGGCCAAAGACGTCCTATATTTAAAACCACTCATGTTTCTGGTTCAGCACGTATCCAAGCAGGATTTATACTTTCTGCAATGCAGAGACGATGCTCAGCATCAAACTAGAGCCTCAGTCCTCAGTCAGCTGTTGATTGTCTAAGAACATAATTAATACAGCAACTAATCCAACACGCCATCTAGCCAACCCAGAAATGTCCAATCACATTTACAGTTTCAGCTGCAGTTTGAAGCTGCTCAAAGCCTGAGTCCACAGCTGAAGAGCTTTGAGACCTCTGAGTAAGGCACTAATCATGACACCATTAACTAAGAAAACACTGGGAATTAGTTTTATGAGGAAAAGTTGTGCTTTTCCACAGAGCTTTTGTTTACTTAATTCCCTGTTGACAACCAAGTGCTCTACTTGCCAGGAAAAAACGTTCTTGAGAGGGAAAGATTACTTTTTATCTCCAATTAAAGAGGCTTATTTGCATAGCTCACCAAGTCATAATATATGCTAATGAGCATTGGAGAGTGCTGCGTAGACAGTTAATGTGGCCTAAATATGTCCGTAAATACATTTATATTGTTATTTTAATCCTTATCTTGCAGCTTCTATATATAGTTTGTTTGGTATTTCTCCTCAGTGTTTTTATTCCCTAAGGTCTTGCTCAATTACACTAAATTGCAGATTATACATCATCTACATTCAGATTACCAACGATATAACACGTTATTAAATGTTTAAGATGAAGACGAAGGCTAGATAGGCTAGTATGATTTACATGGGCGTTGTTATGTGGTCTGGGGACAAATTTTAGTTCAATACCAGTTTTGTGAGGACAATTAGGCCTGTCATTAAATAATGGTTAAGTTTAGACTATAGGCCTAAAGAATGTAGTATATCAAAGCTATAGAAAGAAAACTTGACCATGCTTAAAAATCAAGTACTGAAAAGCAAAACTGTAAATGATAAAATGATATAAAAGATCGAATATCTTGACTGTGTTCAAATCATCTTCTATCACTGCTATAAATAAAATATAAACATTATATGGATATAGATATACACAAATTGTAATGCTGTATGAAGGCAGTAAAAGAGATGTGTGGAAGAACTGCTCATTAGTAAAATGACCTGTCTTATGACAGCAGGTAAACTATCTATGCTGCTGTGTGGTGTGGTCTTGTAAATAATACATTAAATGCCAACCAGTTAAAAAAAATCTAGCTTTATTATTTAATAATTTACAATTTCATGTAAAGGTGGCACAATATATGAAAGGTCTAGACTTATATCTCATTAGACACATTCTGAGATTTCTTAGACCAATTTTAAAATATGTTTAACCAAAATAAACTACCAAGAACCACGTGCACCAAGATGTACTATCGACGACCAAGAAGCCACTGATGATCCTAAAAAGAGTAAGTGAAATTATTTGATGAAGGAGACAGCAAAAGTCGAAATGGTGAGCTGAGGCTGAGAGAGCAAAATAAATATTGCCAAGGCTGAAATCTTGACAGAAACAGTGGACTGCGATCTGACGGATGGTCAGCTGTGGCACTCGGCAGCAGAGCTTTTGAGGTAGCCAGGTTAGTACAGATACATGGTAATGCATGGTGCAATGGGCAACTGAATTGCTGGAAAAATATTTTTTAGACAAAAGGGAGGGGGCACAGCGTTGCAGGTTGTTGATACTAATTGATTTATCCTATTCATTTCTACATCTCAATTCCAACTTAAATGAAGTGGATGCAAGGTCTATGATCTCTTCCTCTCTGTGGTCATTTGCAAGGCCCACTTATCTTTCCCTAAGTGATTTCATTTGGATTGGAGTGGTTTTAAAAGGAGAATAACACCAGATGAGACCAAGTTGGGGAAAAAAATGGTATCTCAGAATTTACTGTCCTTGTTATGGATATTAAGTGTACTGACTCTCCTTAGCCATTGCAAATAGTAAAAACCTGGGACCTGCATTTCTGTTTTTACACAAAGAAAAAGGAAAAAAGAGAGATGGAGAGAGCAGCAAATGTGGGACATGAAAACAATAAGCACTTCCCTTTCAATCTGCGGTATAGTGTTAGAGCGGTTTTCTGGTAATTGGGTTTGCCTAAAAGATGGGGAAATTGAAGAATGTAGAAAAGATGATGGATGGAGAAGAACAGGCCTTTATTTCACAGAAGATGGGGACAGCAGCACTAGAACATCAGCCTACCGTTTTCCCTTGAAGTGCTCTCTCGTTTGATTACCCCTCCCGCCCTCATCCACTTCCCTTGCTACCTATGAGCAGTGATTTGTGAGCATTCCTGTAGCTTTTTGGTTTCAACCCCAGGGGGTCTGAGCCACAGAGGGCAATGTGCATGCATCTGTGTATGCACATGTCCACATCCACAACCAAGAGCATATGCGAGCACCACTGACTGTGGATGCTTGCACAGAAGCATGACCGTATGTCCATAAACTTTTCTGTTTTCACCCGTGTTAGAGACCATATGCTATCTTCAAAACACACGGCAGCACCATCAAATAAGTAACCCCTTTCATCTGCTTCCACTGCTCTCAGTTACTCCAGCTTCCACGCCTTGCCTAATGGATTTTCAAATGCAGGTGCATGATTTCTTTCAAGACTTGACAGGCATTTTCCTTTGTGTTTAGAGATGGGGATCAGACACGGAGTGGTTCGCTGGTGATGCTGTTGTTGAAATATTCTGCATACAAAGTAGAAACATTTTCCCTGAACTTGTTTGAAAAGGCCAAATGTGAGACTTTATGCACATTTTCACATCTGAGCAAATAAAGGTAATAAAAGCAACTAAACTACTTCTCACATTCTCTTCTCTTTTGTGCAATTTTTGTCTTGTTTGTTTCTGCGGGATATTCTTTTTTTGATCCTCCAGATCCCGAGTAGACTACATTTAAAGGTGTGTTGGACAAGACTCCAGGGACATAGGACAATGGCTAGTCCCAAAAGTATGTTTTCAATGCGAGAAATGGAAAAGCATTAAACATAACTATTGATAAAAATAGTTTCACAACGTGTGTGTTTTTAATGGCTTTCAATTATATTCTCATTAAGTTTTCAAATCACCTATAATACACCAAATAAATTGCATTGTTATGCTTGACAGTGCCTAAAGAAAAGACATGTGTCCACACTTGCCAGAGAATGACGCCCAAAAACTTTGTTTTGCATTACTATTCAGCAGACTCCACACACGCCATCACTGACAGTAAATGTGTAGCATGAAGCCATTATGGTCAGCATCAGATAAGCTGTGACAAGCTGACTCGCGGTGCCAAAGTCATGTTATAACCTGGATGTAATTGACTGTGATTTCCAACTGCCCTCTCTGAGCCAGAGCGGCAATGTCTTCTAATTAACTAGAGAGCACTGACAGCCTGGTGCCACCTCCATTTGGTCCCCACTTGAAACGAGTGCCATGTCCTGAGGGTTCCTGTCAAACCTAGTGCTCTGTGAATGGTGTGACATGTCCCTTCATGTCTCTGTTCATCTCTCTCTCTCTCTGTCTCTCTCTTTCACTATCTCTCCCTCTCTCTTACCATCTCTTTCTCGCTGGAATCTATTTTCTTCTAATCATGCTCAGTAAGAAAAAATGGAATGTGTTTGGCTTGAAGGGGAAAACAGACTGCAACTACTGTATGTGTGTGAGAAGTGTGATTGGGGGAAGTGAGAGAGAGAGATATCCGTAAGTATGTCGTCTTATCTTTGTCTCTGTACACTGTGCTTCATTATCTGCCTGGCCTGGAGAGTGATGTCTTCCTAAACCAGGAACAGAGCACACTGCCACCACCACGCTCACATTTATTGCAGCAGACATCAGCGACATCATGTATTACATACACACACACACACACACACACATTAAAACCCACAGAGATTCTGAATGCACACAGTCATAAAAGAAAAAAAATTATTAAAATATACATGCTCAATATACAGCTGAATGGTGAATGCATACGGACTAAAAGCAGAATTATCCTGTCTACAGGACAAAAGACAGGGAGCTGCTACCGTGACACAAGGCTTGCGAGGGAAGTAGAAAAAAGAAATGCCGTATAAAGTAAATGTACAGTATGTCTAATGGACAAGCCATCTAGCAGACAGAAGCATGTCACTAATGAAATAAGTCGGGAATTGGATAAAACCCATTAATTGTGCGGGGGGCAGTGGAGTTTAATTGAGAACAAGCCCAGGTCACTCACAGAAAGGCTGTTCAACATTTTTATGAACCTGGAGGAGGAAGGAGATTATAGTGAGATAGACAGTGGTGTTTTGTCTCATTTAAAGACAGCAAGCCCACTGTAGGATGAAAAACCTTGTTAATGCTTTAAAGTCTAATAAATTTCCCTTTCAAAATCAAAGTGACCTGAGAAAAAAAAATTGCCATAGTGTGGTTGAGCCCAAATGTGGTTGACCCAAACAGGTGGAGAGCTGTTCACACAGAGCAAATAGGCAGAAGGCACGATACACCAGCAAATAATAAGCTAAAATATGTAAAAAGAAATCTGTAAAAAAACAAAACTACAGCACTAGCGTTTGCTCTAACCTTCACAATCCACACTTTGCCATGCGCCATCTCTCACACACCACATGAACCTGATCTAGACTCGATGTGACTCGTTCTTTTGTTTTTGATTTTTAATTAGTTCAATGAGCTCTGGGAGTTACAGTAAATCAACTTAAGTGTGAAATTCTTAATGTTAATAGTTTTTTGTCAGCCTTGAACAGACGCATTTAGTGATAAATGTTGAGAATATTGTCACTGGGTCAGATTCTGTGATGACTGAGGCTTCAGTCTAAAGTACGAGAGATGTGTCCATGTAAAGATATGTGCTCAGAATCCTCAAATGCAAAAATCTGTGAACTACTTGCAAGTTAGGTGAGTGCTGCTGTTCAAAATTACTATATGGCAGTTATTAAAGCCAAAGGTGGAACACTTCGTGAGTCCAGTTTTCTGTCAAGTAAGAAGAGAGGAAATTCAGCTAATTTATTAAACATTCTGTCCTTAAATGCAATGCTACCTGATCCCATTCCCAAACTATCCGAATTCAATGCATTGTCTTTAGCAAATAAGGTTCTTGTAGTTGAAACAACGATGTTACAATAAAGAGCAAATATGGATATAACATTTTGTGAGTTGTCAAAAAAAATGAAGTATGAATCCTTAAAATCAGTGATCGTGTTACTGAAAATGCTGTCTCATATTCACAGTCTCTAATCCTGTCACCTCTTATTTAGCTACTTTTTGATAAAAAAAAAAAAAAACACACAAAGCCCTTAAAGCTACTGCTTTACTTTAAAGTTTAAACATGTTGGAATTCAACTTTGTAAAACAGTTTTTTCCGACCCTCCATCACCCTATAATTTTCTGTACTTTTGTGACATTGAGTAAACTGACATTGCAACTTAAATTTAGTGGAAAGACTTTTGTCCTTTTCTGACAACCGATGCCTGAAGTCTCCTCAATTACCCTTCACTAAACCTGGATTTATATTTGTCACAAAACTGCAAAAACATCTCTCTGGAGCAGAAGCATTTAGCGTGTTTTGCCAAATCTCTGCGCCACACTGCAGGATCTGTCTAGTAGTTTGAGTTGCATCACAATCAGCCTAATTGGACAGGTGTTTGCAAACCATTATGATACTAAACCGTTGTGTCAGTAGAAGAGCCCTAAAACAGCACGATACCCACAAAAACCTGCTGAAGGATTAGCTCAGCGGTTAGGATGGGAGGGACAGCTTTTACATGTCAGAGTTGAGAGAAATTAAGATGGGCTAGAGAGAAACAGAGAAAGGGAAGAAGCCAGATTAAAGAAGAGCTGAACTCGCAGTGTGTGGTAAGCTACAGTCGACTCTTGTCAGCCACCCCTGGTGGGAGTATGTACCCCACACAGAGAAACAGAGACAGACATTAACACTCCACTCAACCTCAAACGACTCTGATTTACCCAAACAAGGAAAAAATACACTGAAAATGGCACTTAAACAGCTGTATCACGTCAAATATTTAATTTTTTTAGTGTGAATCACAGGTCCCAGAACCCATGATGAATTTGCAAAGGTCATGAGTCCAAACATAAACACATTCAATTTAAAATTATATCTCTGAAGGATTCATAATTTGGATTAAAAACTTTTAATTTAACATTTTAGTATTGTAGCAACCCAGCCGGCTGAGCTGGCTGGGGCAGGGCACCTGGTTACCATGGGTACTGCAAATAGTTGTATTTAAGGTGTCGTATTCGCTGGTCGGTACCGTGAGGGAAAGGGCTCTGTTTGGGAGCTACCCTCGTGGTGACCGACCTATGTTTTTTGTCTTGGTGATAGGTTATGAAATAAATTCGGCCATATCGCTCCAGAGATGGCTGTTTAAAGTCAAAAGCTGTCTTCTGTGGCTATTGTTTGCCAGCTGCTAGCTTAGCTTTAGCTTCGCCGCCTCCCACTAGAGCTGTGCCCCAAGAATGGCACCGGTACTACAATATATTAGGGCGGCTGTAGCTCAGTTGGTGAGTCAGTTTTAAAACTGTGTCATAATGTCCTTGGGAAGACACTGACTCCAAGTTGTTACTGGTAGGTCAGGTGAGCACCTTTCATAACAGCACCTGCATTGCTGTATGTCTGCGTATGTGACAGGGTGAACGAAAAGCAAAAAAGTAAAGCACTCTGGATTATATCTTATATCTTTTTATCTTCAGAAGCAATTCTTCATAATTTTTTATCCCTACAAGTTATGCCTGAGGAAATACAGAAAGAAACCTTGTGAGGTCAAAGGTCAACGTAAATGACTGAAGCCCCCTCTGTGGGTTTATAAGCTGATTAGTATGCACTTAGGCACCTGTAAGGAGAGAAACAACCAAAATCCTGACACCCACAGTAATGCCCTTTTCAAACTGTTATTGGATGAGACACACAAGCCTGGAGTGAGGCGCTCAATGAATAGATCTTTATTGATTTCACCTAAACAGTATGTACTGTGGGCCAATTCAGTCTCTCAAAACCTCGCCAATGCTACATCTCTCCTACAAGCAACTAACCCCTACCACAAACACACACTGTTTCAATGCACTACAGTATACACACACATAGTTTCAATGCACTACAGAATACACACACACAGAGCCACATAGTTTCAATGCACTACAGAATACACACCGAACAAACCCTCTCCTCACCACTTCAAACTCTCCGAAATGACCTCATGGAGTAGGATGAAGCTCTTCACATACTGAGCAACACTGGTTAAAACATAGCAAAATATCCCGCACTGATCAGTTGACAGCGCCCAAAAGGTCAACAAGGCAGCATATTCTCCGTAGGCTGAATGGCCCTCAGAGCCCTCTGGAAAGCAGTGAGCTAGTGTGAAACTCTCCATATTTGAATGACATGAGCTAATAGCTGCTGAGCAATTTCAAGAATTAGAGAGAGAGTTTTGTTCTTCTTTACACTGTGTCAGACTCTTGTCTCTAGCTTGTTTGCTAATTGCCTCTCAGCTCAAGTTTGGTCTTCAATGAACTATCGTCTTTAAAGTCGTCTTTAAATTTGATTTGTTTTCCTGTTTATCTAAGATTTAGCATCATCATGCCAATGACAATATGAGCCCGTAGTAATGGTTTAGTAGGTCACCCAGTACCCATTGAGCAGTTATTGAGAAGTCAAAGATTCTTGGTATTTGGGACTTTTGGATACTTCCTAAATACTGTTGGAATGAAATGGAACACCAACTATCTACTACAGAAAAGACAATACAATCTCTAGCAGATTAAAAAAACATGGTTGTATATTTCAGTGAGTATGAAAGAAAAAGACATTATTTCAGGAAGCTGGAAGTTAAAGCTCTATCATCTTATCATTTTCTACATATTTAGGGAAATTTGTTGTACAGGTAACGTCAACATTATTTCAGAATAAATAATACATAATCACAAGGCCCTTCAAGGTCCTTTTTTCAGGTTTTGACAGATGAACACTTGACATCCAATTCACCATTTTTTTCACCGATTTTGACAGTATGGTGTCCCAGGATGCATTCAATTCTGTGTGTTATGTGGGTACATGCCAAGGAATCAGTGAATTCTGTGTGTTTATGTGTGTGTGTGTCTGTGTGTGTGTGTTTGCATGTGTGTCACTAGGGTAATTAGGAATAGAGGAAGGGAGAGATCAAAGGAAGCACTTTACACTCCGTTTCAGTTTTGATATGAATGTGCATCTGTGTGTGTGCTTGTGTGTGTGTGTGTGTGTGTGTGTGTGTGTGTGTGTGTGTGTGATGATCTCCTCCAAGCTTTGATGCTGTAAGCTCTACCAGTTAATGTACTACGGATAAAAATACTACACCATGTAATCTGGCATTTATCCCTCGAGAGCAGTAGCCCAAAATGTGACACTTGTCAAGAGGAAGGAGGTAGGGAACGGGAGAAAAAGAACAAGCAGGGGAGGAAGAGGAGGAGTACTAGAGGTAAGACACCTAGAGCCTGCATTCCTTCTTTTGCTTTGAGATTATTCAAAGACTGTCAAAGATTCTAGCTGTGCATAAGAGTTTTCATTTATTATTAGAAATTAATTTAGCAGAGTAAAATAAAAATGATAGTAAGATATCCAGCTCTTCGCAGATGCATTACAAGTTCAGTTGTTCAACCTTATCTCCTTTAAAATTTGGTTCCTATACAACTTAGGTTCAACAGCAAAGCCAGTTGTGTGGGAAACATTATTGTTGGCGGAAGTTTCTTCCAAAGCAGAATTTGTAAAGCTAGGGAGTCACAAGGAGATGGTTGTGGTGCATGGCAAGTATTGAAAGGTCATGCCAATTACAACAACTTGCTTTGAAATTATTTTTATTTATGAAATAATACATTAATTCTCCTATTGTCAACATTCGCTATACTACGGCCTGTTATTTTCTCTGTATATGTCTCCACTGGGGTCTCACCTTAGAGAATTCAATGTCTTATATTTGCTGATAACAGCCAGTTGTACCTTTAACGGTAGGGTCACATCATGACAGCAGTTCCATTGGCAGACAGGATCAGGGACAGGGACCACCCAAGCTAAGGAAGACTTAAGCAACATCAGGACTGTATTGTCATCTCCTCCTGCCTGAAAGTGCTTTAGCACTTGCCTCCCCTAGTTACGCCTTCATAGTTACCCATAGTTACATTAAATGACCACAAATGAACAAAACATCAAACAAACAGAGTAGCTATTTTAACAGTGTACAATATATTTTTTTTGTTGTTATGTTTTATCTTTTTATAACACAAAAAAAACAGGAGTTTTCGTGTTTAGTCTGAAACAGTACTAGCAATTGGTTTTCCGGTCTTACACTGAGCCTTACAATAACACTTTTTCAGAAACATAATCATGCAGCCTAAATATCATAATTACACAATTTGTTTCCTCTAAAAAAATCACAACAACAATCCCAACTGTGTCTATGTTGACTGATGATAGATGGATGTCAGATTCAGTTTGCACAATTTTGGCTTTTAATACAGCCTTGTAACACTACAGCAATGCTAACAACATAGTGTAAAGCCATATTCCAATGTATTACACTAAGCCAGAGTATTAAATCCAGGAAAGAGGCCAACTGACTGTGTAGTGCTATTCACATTCTGTATTCTATTCACATTGCTCATAATGAAACGTCATCCATATTCCGTACACACCTTTCTGCCTTTGCTGTTCACACTGACACTTCTATATTTAAAATTGTTATACACAGTCCCACACAACAACAAGCAAAGAGCTAGGAAGTCTTTAAAAAAAACCTGTGCCACGGGGTGAATTTTACCACAAAGCTAAGCGGATGTCAAAGAATCTCCAGCACGTCTGCCCTGTTCCTTTTATTTTACACAAGTCTTGTGAAAGCTGGCTATCCAGCAGCCACATATATCTATAGCAGATATGCATCATTAAATGACTGAATGAGAAGCAGAAAATTTCCATTAGAAACAGGGTGGCCTTGTTATTCTACCGCCTAAACCAAACCGTTGAAAACAACGCTGTTCCAAGATCATCAAAAGACTTTAGGCGGTGGTCAGTGTGCAGAAAGACAGAGGAATACACACAAAGAGTGAGAAATGTCACTAATGCATGAAAGTAGCATTTGAAAGGAGGAAAAAATCTCACTGTACTTGTTCTTGTGATAGCAATCACAGCACAGCACACAAGACTGCGTAGAGTAAGTGAGGCAATTGTCCTTCAGCAAAGAGTAACCTATACACAAAGACATGTGTGAAACGCTGTAATGACAGCAACCTCAAACCAACAATTTCCAAAGACTGAAAGATTAGCAGAACAGTGTGTGTGTGTGTGTGTGTGTGTGCACGGAAAAAGAAAGAGGGAGCGAGTGAGAAGACCGTGACAAGCTGAGAGTGACGTCACATTAAAGTTACAGCACTGCCGAACAAGTCACACAAAGTCGTGCACTAATATAGTTTATAGTGGTATTAAAATCGTTAAATATGGTATTTATCCGGGGGGGTTCTTACCTTGAAGAAGCTGCGTTTTTTTTTGGGATGACGTTTTCAGGTGGCTAAATTCCTCCTTTCGAAGTAGGTGATACCCATTAACGTTATATATATATATACACACATAAGAGTAGTATATAAAAGTTAGGCCAATATTTATTTTTTTTTTTACCGTCTTCTTGTGTGGAACTTGCGGAAGTATCATAAATCCAGGCGCCAGGTTTTGGCGTCTTTCGCCTGTCCCTCCTTCCTTCGCGTTGCCATTTTCTTTTACTGTGTGTAGCTAATTAAGCTAGTGGCTAGTAGCATGTAGCAGCAGGTCGGCAGGTGTAGGTGACTCTCAACGCGCGCGTTTTCGTCTCTTTACGGTAGAGGGGAAAATAATATCTGAATTTTATTTAGAAGTTAAACAATACTCAATACATCGAATTTTCGAGTAAAGCACAGTAGCTATTGAAAAATAAAAGAGTTTTGGTGTCAAAAGTACTTAAAATGGATGCCTCCAAAACCCCCTTATGCAACAAGGCCATCATTGAGAATGTACTATTGTACTACTGTTATATAGTTTGCCTTTTGAAGTATATTTATTTATACTTTACAATTAAATGAAGCAAATTACCAATAATAAGTGAAGTTTAACATTTTTACTGATAAAGCGATTTGGATCTAAATAAGTACATTTTTAAAATCTTTATATGAAAAGAGTGAAACCACGTCTGTGGCCTTATGGTTGGATAATGATACCACCAGCATTGTCTGCCACCTCAGACACTTCCCCGCCCCTCCATATTTAATTAAACCACAGTTGAATTAGTTTATTTACTGCAACAGTCATGTCTTACTAATCTGTATTTTATAGGCAAAGACATATATCAAGATTTCATTCATGGCAGTATATGCCTTTTTTCACAAAGTGTGAAGTGGCAGCTGAACTGGCATAAAATTAAATCACAAGCCGCTGAAATAGAAGTGTTATACCTGTGCAATCAGCCATACTTACAGTATATGATTTTTCCACTGCTGCCTAGTCTGGTCATTATGCTAAGCTAACTAGCTCATACCTGTTTCACCAACGAAGCAAATCAGGCTATTTTTTCAAAATGTTTTCCTTTAACTGAACTACTTCGTAGCAACAGGCGACCACATTGCAGCACCTAGGAGACCACTACACCTCTGAGACTAGAGATACTTAAAGGGAGCATCAGTCTCTCTAAAACACTGTACATATTTTGGAGGTAGCAGGAAACCAGACAAAATTCGCAGAAAAGTGGCCTAAGAACATGATAGGAGACCACATCACACAGAACAGTTTTCACAGGCTTCAAAGCCAGGTCCTTATTACTGTGAGCACAGGCTTCAAAGTCAGGTCCCTGTTGCTGTGAGGCAGTGTTAATCCCCCCCTCCGTCATTCCAAGTACACGTAATCATTTTAACGTAACAACAACTGAAATGAGTACAGATTTGTTATTTCCATTAAGATATATATATTTGCCTTTTTCTGGCTTTTTTATTTGTAGGATTTCCTGTTGCTTGAAGTTTTATATTTCTTTCCATCTAACCTGTAATGAGAAGAAATTTTAAGTAGCTTTATTTGTATATATTTTCATAATGTCAGCAGCGGCTATTCCTTCAATTTCACCATGATTGACAGTTCTTTGGAATGGATATTCCCATTCTGCAGGGCAGAGCAGAGGATCACATTTTAAAATGGATGCAGGCAAATGAATGAGCATGGAAGTCTATCTACCTGATATAGAAAGGCCCTGCGTTAATGAAGAGGGGAATGAGTGAACGACTGCGTGAGTGAGCAAGACAGCTAGTGTGTGGGTGTCCGAGATGGTAAGCGTGTGACTGAGTGAACAAGTGAGGGAGAATGAGCCACTGCAGAGCCACCTTTCAGAGATGGGACAAGAAAATAGTTAGGCGTGAAGACCATACGTCAGCTGGTCCTAATTGAGCACTTCTCCTTTGTTTTCTGCTTGCTACTGACACCTGGCCCCAGGGCCTATTGGGAGAATGTCAGCTTCACATCATGTTGAAAACAAGAGTGACGAATGAATAAGGGGAGCAGAGACAGTGCTGGTTGATTTGCCTTTATTGGGTTCCCACCCCCAATCTTGAGACTCGGGCCCAATGTTTCCCAGGTTCGTAACCCAGCTTTCTTTTAAGCACTGAAAATGGACATAGCCTGAATGCTAGAATACATATTTATATGTGTAGTATATTATCCATTTTTTATTATTAGAAAGTAAAGATATAAGGTTTAATTTTTGTGGTTCTTTGCTGACCGCCACTGAAAATAAGTACAGCCCTAAAATGTCCATGCAGCACTGACAATGTGCAATCATGTTTTTCTTGAGTATTCCAGTGTGTGAGCAAATTAAATCTAATTTCATATAAATTAATGTTTGCAGAGCTCAAAGCTTAAAAAATCCACCCAAGACTGTGTCAAAACAACCCATGTCTTGGATGGTTATCCTCAACCCAGTATTGCATTGGTGTTGCTACAGTATATAAAAACTGCACGTTGTGACACCAGCTGTCCTTGGTTTTAGAAAGGGAAAGGATAAATGTAAGAGGAAATAAGTGCCTGGCTCTCTGCACATGGCTGGGAGCCAGGCTTGATTTAAACAGCACTAAACTCAGCTGATCGTGATCAATATAATTTTAAGAGGAAGTTTACTATTTAGACTGAAAGCTCAGAACTCTGAAGTGCATTGTAAACAAGAGAAATATGTTTAATAAGCAGCCAGGAAAGATACTGAGAGCATTTGATTGATTAATGTTCAATTTGAATTCAAAGAATTCTCATACAGCTTTATCATTTTGCATCTAAGTAATAAAAGCTGTGGAATACAAATGCTGAATATATCAAAAAACAGATCTTGTCAGATCATTTGGGCAATGGGAAGCAGGTGGAGCGGTAAGGTTGAGAGGTGTGCCTACATGCATACACAGAC
The DNA here is from genome assembly GCA_033026295.1 of Channa striata. Taxonomy (NCBI): domain Eukaryota; kingdom Metazoa; phylum Chordata; class Actinopteri; order Anabantiformes; family Channidae; genus Channa; species Channa striata. The sequence continues at coordinate 25,736,108 of CM065169.1, read as the reverse complement.
ACACACACACACACACACTCACATACACACACATGCACAAACTGTTTTGTTCCCCTGGGTAGACCGTGGAGCCGTCAAGACCACTCGGATTCTGAATTAGCTCTGATTGGCTGTCATTGCAGTGTGTCCCACACAGCTGAGACCACTAAAAACCACACACACATACACACGTTTATGCTCTGGGCATCGTGTTTCACTAAACTGCTGAGTTCTTTAGTTAGGGGAGTTTTAAAAGCAATGGTGAGCATTGTGCATGTGTGTGTATGGTCACATTTATACATACATACATGCAGGCAGCGCATGTGCATTTGGGTTGTAAGCTATTCAAATGTTCTGAATGTGAGCAGAACATGTGTTGTCCTGCCTCCTGCAAGCCTTTGATTTTCCACACCAGGGCCAACTTTAAGTTACAAAAGGGTTTTTAGAAAAATATTCTGACTTTTTGCAGACTTTATTTTATTTTAAATTAGTTAATAAAATTGAAATTGAAAACATTGCCATTCCACACCAAAACATGAATGGCTGCAAATACTGGATGAAACTGGTGTTAAATTTCTTAAATAATAACTTGAGGTCACCACAGCTTTTTGCCAATACTCTGGTTTCTGCCACGTCTAACTGAAAAGACAAGACATATTTATAGTATGTCCTTCATATGATACATTTGCACACTATGCTGCTTTAATTTAATAAATCACTTTCATAAAACAGTTAGGAACTACTCCTTGACCAAAACCTAATTATCAATGTCACTATGATTTTTCACAACCACCACAGAATTCTGAGTCTGTTTATCAACTCCTCAACAAAGCACAAAGGAAAGCACTTGTTTAAAAAATCTATTCATCTGTATAATGACATGGGTTTGCATAAATGTTGCTGTGACACCACAAACATGCATGCTAAGTAAAATGTGTATCCAAAAAAAGCACAGAAAATACTTGTGTGGCTAAATCAGCAGGGGTTTACCAGTCTTGCCCAGTTGGGATTGGATGTCCATGCCACAAGGTTTCTTCTCAGGATGTCTCTATAAGCATCATTCAAAAATAAGCAAAAGAGGGGGAAAAAGTTCATACCCAAGGCATTCCATCTATAAAGGCCTTAGGATCAAGTTTCCCTGCACACAGCAGTGCATTTATCCAAAATTGTGAGTTAAAAAACAGAATGACTTCTCTCTGAAAAAGAAACACATGTGCAACAAAACACATCAGCACTCACATTAATGCACATGCGTCTGCGTGCAATATGTTTGTGTGCATATACTTTATGTCTGTATGTGGGGTATGTATAATCCAACATATGGCAATGCAAACTGAGAGTGTTGCACGGTGGCCCACTGTTCATTGGTGAGGCATGCCCACCCTCTAGTGGTTGTATAAGAGACTGAACTCATGGTTCTACATGTCACTGATGCGTAAGTTAGGTGTTTGGCAGCATTGCACCTGAGTCTGTTGTGTTAGGAGGGCTCTATTGAAATAGCCATAATTTGGCCTATTCGAGGTTCTCATTCTAGTTAAAAGTCCTGAACTGGACATGACTGTTTACAAAAAGTGTTCATAGAATTTAAACAGACTATTTAGAGCAGCAGTCCGTTTTGTTTTCATTTCTTCTTCAACTGTGTTGACTGAAGCCCTGTGCAGATGTTGCTGGAGCAAAGAAGATAAACATACAGTATCTAAGTAACTGCCCTGTCCCAGAAATACCCACCACCAACTGCAAACAAAGATACAATATAATAAGGATTTTATTGATACCACAGGGGTAGGGGGTCAGAATTTCTGAGGCTGGAAAAATACCCAAGTGTTCTAGTTTTGAAACATTCAGCTTTTATGGTTGGTATCAGAACAATTTTAGACAGAATTATGACTTTAAAAAAAATCTTAGTTGCGTCTTGAAGCTATTCAGTCCTGAGAACTCAAGTTCAGTGGAGTGCCAACATCAACAAATTAATCATGTGTATGCATAAAGGAATCCCCACTGTTGAACCCTTGTAAATGTTTTAACCCTCTGATGGATGAATTATGAAAGCCTGGGTCTGGATTCTTCTTTGGCCATGGAAAAAAATTTTCCTTTTTTTCAAAAATATAATTTCTTCAGAGTGTTACACACGTCCAATTGAGTGGACAACATTCGTCCGAACACTCAATATAAAACAAAAGACACAGCCATAAATCTTGCACCTCAGTGTTTCAAAACATTTCCAACAAGAAAAGATTATTCTCAGTGTCCATAACTCTTGAAGGAAGTGGGATTGGTATTACCATGCCATTATACAACCATTTACAACCATTCATGTGTTTTGGGAACAAGGACTGACATTAGTCTCTGCATTACCGAACCATTCTTTTGAACCAAATCTCAGCAGTATCATAAGTTCATCAAACCGAGGCTGTATGAACGTTGTCAAGACATTTTTATGAACTTGAGTGCTGCCAGGTACCACGTGCACATCTTTTCACAACACATCAGGCTGACCTACCTCTGCATCCTGGCCCTCATCATCTTGACTGTCTGCATCCTCGATGTCTGAATCCTGACTGTCTGGATCTTCATTCACTTATCATCACTGCTGTCACTATACTCATTATGGCTGCTGTCAGAAGGAATTTCCTGGACTATTCTATAGGCTTCCTATTCTTTGCCACACTTGCGGTCTAACAAATATGGTAAAATAATAATTGTTAGTCCCACAAATTACAGTTAATCTCCAATTTTTAGAATGTGTTGGAAATATACATGATGATGCATGACGTCCACTGCATTGGACACATGGTTTATTGTAATTTACTAGTTATTTAAGATAAAAAAATATTAATAATTATATGCTATTGTATATCATCACATTTTTTTACTGCTAGTTTTTCCGGAATAGAAGGATTGAAAGGAAATGCCACTAGTCACTAAAAGTTTGGCTGTCCGGCAGCCATCTTGGATTTTGTGATAATTCACGTGCAGTTACAGTGACTGACCACTGAAGAATGCTCAGTGGAGGGTTAAACATGGAAAGGACTTTTGCTTCTTTCAAATGTAGAAATACTAACACTATGTAATGCTATATGTTATGTGTAATAATTATAATTTGCTGTTGAAAGAATCTGGGAATAAGGCCCCACTTCTCCTCAGTGGGCCTACACTTGGAAAGGACAGAATAAAGAATTGGGTGGAGGTGGTGGCAGAAGTGGTGGTCTGACTGAAAGGCCCACAAACTAAAATGTATTTGTTTTTTAATGTATTAATGCAGAAAAGTACAGAGTAGGCACATCAGTAGTAAGCTGACATAGATGACACCAGACTATTTTAGTGTTTTCATCACACAAGCTACTTCACATTAACTTGACCAAATCAAAAAGTGGTTAAAAATCCCCCCATAGTGTGTCTAGGAATGGTAAAGGACAACAAGGCCTCCATATTTACAACATTTCCATTTTAGTTCAGTATTATTTTTAACAGAATTTTGAACAGATTTTAGGTTAGTTAAAGCAACAACTGGCTCCTATATTGGCTAAAATGTCAATAAAGTGTATTCAAAACACACTGAGTACGCACAAATTAAGCCTGTTTAACCATCCTGTTTCCCCCAACCTTAACTTGAAACTAACCGTAACTCCAGCCCATCTGATTATATTTAACTTAACTCAAACCTGCCTACTCCCAGGCAATGCAATCAAAATTTTATATATATATTTGTAGCCATGTAGCTACATTGAACCTTCAAAAATTACATAAACCTTACTACTACTCTTTCAGCTTTTCCCATCAGGGGTCGCCACAGAGAATCATCGGTTTCCACCTCACTCTATCCTGAGCATCTTCCTCTCTGACACCAACTAACCTCATGTCCTCTGTTAGAACATCCAAATATCAAAAAATACATAAACCTTAATCTTTGTTAATAAAAAAAAAACCAGTGACTTAAAGTAATGGATCCAGAAATGATTTGATCCTCTATTAAAAAACAGTAGCGTCGTTTTCAACAAAGTTACGCTTTTACATAAATTAGAATAATTTCTTGCACCACTATTAGACTACACTTATATTTAAAACACACTTCTATTTCTACTCCTTAAAACAGTCACAAATTATGCAATTTGAAAATATTGCAAATTCTAATGTTATTTTGTGGGGAGGCTGCTATTAAAATGAGGAACTGAGAGGCTCAGCAGCTCTCTAAATCAAACCAACTAAAGTACATGGACCCAAATGAGCACGCACACATAAACTGAAGTCAAGTATGCTGCATAAAGTTGTGGTCGTGTATGCGACATTAGTGGGAAATCTCTTCCTGCGGTCCTTCAGCTGAACATGAGGTGCAGTAAAACGTGCAAAGCAACATGTGAGTCATCTGTAAGATTGAAGTATCTCAATAAGTTTACTGTATTGGGAGATCTTTGAATTTGTTTTATCTTACATATACTTCTTATTTTTTAAATCTTGCTCTTCTTCTGGTAATCATAATTAAGTTTATAATATTCTAGTGAATGAGTCAATCACACTATCCACACCATTGTTCTAGGGCAGCAGTGTGTACACGTTGCTAAAGTGAAAAGGTCGTTCATTAAAACATTGTTTGCGCTTCCAGTAAAGTAAAGTTGGGTGTGATCCCTGTAAGTAATACCCTTCAATCTTATCTGCATTCACAGCAAGCCAGTTTCCTCATCTTTAGAGCCACTCCCCTCGCAGAAACTGCAGTCGGTTCATCTGCACATGAGTAGGAAGTCAAAGGCTGTGTAGAACAGCTATCAGTGACATTCCACTGCAGATACGTGCTGGGGGCAGAAATATCGCCATTCTTGTTCCTCCTAGCTGAAGACAACCCTATGCTTTTCGCTGCGGTGATTGTAAAATTAAGCCCTTCTAGGAAAAACTATTTTTACAAGAAAAGTGACAGGCTGGTGTGAGCAACCTTCAGTTCCTGGGATGTAAATCTCTCGTCTTCCGTGAAGGATCAGAAGACTGACCCTCCTCGCTGTTTTTTGAGGACTTTTTGAAGGGTTGTGGGGAACCCTGTCAAGTTTTACAGGACTCTAATAAGGAAATTCAGCACCACCAGTTGCATACCAGTAGGGGGCCCTGTTTGACAACATACAGGAAGTAGTATCATTTCTCCAGTATTTAAAGTTATTGTAAAACTGTATATGTTAGAGATTATTTACCAAGAATGCTGCTTTTCCTCTTAGTACATTTGTGTTTTGTTATAAATACATGAATGGACATTAATCTAAAGTATTTGGAGATAATCTACAAAGTGAAGGAATTAATACACTTAGCTAGTTTTTTAAACTTAATGAATATATATGTATTTTTTAACAATCTATTCACTAAATTTAGTCATTTTAAAAGGAAATTAAGCAGTAAAAAAAAAAATTAATTATTAACAACAGGTAGTCCTACCTGATCAGGTGACTTGAACAAGGAAGCTGCTCAGCGAAAATAAAAACCTGTCCAGTGGCTTTTGGAAAACCTTTGACTTGTAAAGCAGGTAGCACAGCAGTGTGAGGGCTCTTGAGAATACAGCACTCATCTTCAGGGGTTGTGAAAATGCTGAAGAAACATTCTAACATCGTGGTACTTTTTGCTCTTCTCTGTGTAGCCTGTCTTGTTGTGGTTTTGTTGTACAATGAAACCGGGACTATAACTTTTTTTATTAAACCTTATCAAATGGCAAATGGACGCAATAACACATGGCTGATAAAACAACGTTTCCAAGAGTTTTGGGGGATAGTGCCTGAAGCCTCAAATGACGACAAAGAGAAGATGCAGATACCGGCCAACACAAAGAAACCTTTGGGACCCTGTCCTGAAACCCCACCACATCTTGTGGGACCCCTCAAGGTGGAGTTTATTGTGAGCCAGACGTTGGATGAGGTGAGACAGTTGTACAGTTCTTCTCTCCAGAAGGGAGGACGGTACAAGCCACCTGACTGTATCGCTCAGCAAAAGGTAGGTGAAAAAGTGGTAATGGAAACTGTGCATGAGTGTTTTTCATTCATTCTATTTTGCATGCTCGATCCTAGATTGAATGCTTCACCTAATATGGATAAGAATAAGGATAAAATCAAGTAAATACATTTTCAAAAGAACAGACATCACTGTTTTACTATTAACTGAAATGTTTTACTTTGTTCTGGGATTTGACCTCCTACCATATTCCACAATTCACTGCATACACACTGACTGCTGTGTTGTTAAGTTCTTTTAAGTCCTTCAACGTCAAATCAAATTCCCATGTTGCCCTTAAAGTTTTGACTTAACAGAAGTTACGATTGAACAAAAGTAGATTAAACAAATAAAACTGGTTTAATGAGTTGTAAAATGCAAAAATAATGGGTGAGTTATCTGACCTTGACAAAAAGTCTTTTCAGAATGGATAAGTTAACTTGACTGCTTGGTCACAATGACAGTGAATATTTGTTACTAATAAACATTCATGATATATCAATTCAACTATTCATTTTTTGAATTTGTAAAAAAATTACTGTATGTGTACTAGTTGTATCCTTGTTTGAAGTGTTATCAAAATGCTTTAAGGTAGAAATGTGTAGAAAAGTTCCGACGGGGTCTTCAATTTAAAACTACACAAGTTTCTAAAATCTAAAATATATAAAATATATTGCTGACTTTAATGTGTTTCTTAAAAAACAGCAAAGCTTGAGTGTAAAGTAAATTCAACAAGTAGATTAGGAATTGTTTGAAATCTTGAGGCCAATGCGTAAATATTTTTTCATTTAATTTTGTTTGTTTAGGTGGCAGTCATTATCCCATTTCGAAATCGGCATGAGCACCTGAAGCATTGGGTATATTACCTCCACCCAATACTGATGCGACAGCAGTTGGACTACGGTGTGTATGTCATCAACCAAGATGGAGAGGGAATTTTCAACCGAGCCAAACTGATGAATGCAGGCTACACTGAAGCACTGAAGGAATATGATTATCAGTGCTTTGTCTTCTCTGACATAGATCTGATTCCCATAGATGATCGAAACCTTTATAGATGTTTCGACAATCCCCGTCACTTGGCTGTGGCTATGGACAAATTTAACTTCCAGTTACCCTACACCAGCTACTTTGGTGGAGTTTCCTCGTTGTCCAAGGATCAATACTTGAAGATTAATGGCTTCCCAAACACTTACTGGGGTTGGGGCGGTGAGGATGATGATATATATAGGCGAATTGCTTACTCTGGAATGTCCATTTCTCGGCCTGACTTAGCGACGGGAAAGTACAAAATGATTAAACATCACAGAGACTTGCACAATGAACCTAATCCAAAGAATCCTGGTAAACTGGGTCAGACCAGGTCGACCATGCACAAAGATGGAATTAATACCCTCAAATACACAGTGAAGGAGATCGTGAAGGATGTACTATACACATTTATCACTGTGGATATTGAGGCTCCACCAAGCTGATTGGCCACGGGTCCTGTGGATCCTGGACTGATGTGGATTTATTGGCGTTTTGCTCTCAGTGAAATGCAGTTGCCCTACAGCAATAGACCACATTTTTAGACCTCACACCGCCCTTTAAACAAACACCATCTCTTTTTTACATCTAACATCATCGTTATTCATTGGGTCATTAGCATGATAATTTACATTTTCTGAACGTGTCAGCTGACTGGTTTTCTTTTTGTTTTACTCAGGTTTCCTCCCACAATCCAAAGACATGCAGCTTTCGTTATTAGACCACCACTTGTACCCTACTTCATGCCGAGGGCTCCCCTAGGGCTAGTAATGTGAGAGGGTATAACTTAAGATTTTATTTAAAAATGACTTGTGTTCTTCTTATTAAACGTATCATCTCACATTGTTGCTCTGGGGCTACAAACCCAAATATGGACTGGGGAAATGGGGGTGACCAATTTTTCTAATGGATATATTCCTGTGCACCCTCTAGTTCCCACAAATTGAGATAAAATAATTTCTTCCACCCAAAAGTAAATACATTTCTGCTTTAGATGGTAAGATCTGAGATTTTATGATCATTAAATCAGACCTAATTAATCTAGAGCAGAGAGTGAGGCCAAGCCGTGGTTGCACAGTGCAGGGATCAAACGGTACATAACACACTGAGGCCAGACAGAGTCTGACTTTGTTTTAGTCTGGTCTTAACTTTAGTGTTAATTAGTTAAATGCAAACTATTCAACCTATTTAAATGTTAGGAAAAGCTACCCCACTCCAAACGCTGAAGTAATGTTTCTGTGGTGAAACTAGTTACACTTGCTCAAGTCACAAAAAACACCAAATATTTTGGAGGCTGTCATAATCTGTTGTGAACACAAAGGCATGAGAAGAGTGTTTTGTTTTTTTTTATTAAAGAAAACTTTGCTGAACCTGGCTGATGAGCTTGTAAATGCCAAGCCAAACAGGTGTATGAAGCCAGAGCATCCTAACTCTGCCACAGGCATGCAGTTGGATAAGGTTATATTCTACTGAGTTTTCATTTTGTTATGTCGTTTCATGCTTTGATCCATTTTCAAGGTAAAATACACCAGTCAGCCAAACCAATAAATCCACCTGGTGGTTTAAAGATGGCGGTGGAATAGGATGCACACGAACACCCCGATTGGTCTGCGGCTACACAGCCTCAGCATGTCCTGACCTGTCAATAAGATTTACAGTTTTCCCTCGCCAACTCATCCACCAGGTGGGTGTAAGGTTGGGCTGAACGGTTTAAACGCACCTTTAATTTAAGTTGCTAAACATTGTGACTCTGTGAGCCTTGTGTTTTAGTTTGAAATAGAAATTATTTACCCCGAATTTTTGGAAACTGTACATCTGTTCAAGCACCAGACAGATTTACTGTACAATGTATTTTTTCTCATGTACTTGATTCAGTTAACTTTAAACATTTAATTTTTTTCCCCAGTCAATGGTTTCCTGTCATATGTCATGTGCAGACATCTTGTTATTTTTTTGTACCTTGCAGCTGTGTGATACAGATCTTTAAAGTGTCAAACAAAAAAGATCAAATTCATTTGGGTGGCAGTTACATTATTTAATTTAGTTATTAGTTATTGTTTTCTCACCAATAGATGGGTGTACATTTTTAATTATTTATGGACAATTAAATAGTGCTTAACTTAAACTAATGTTTTGTGATTTGTAACATTATATTTAAAAATGCATTCAAGCAACTGAGAAGAACTTTGATGAAATTCAATACTTTTCGGATCTACCCCTGTCTGAGCCTACTTGGAACATCAAACTAAATTAAACTTGCTTGCAACTGACACCCTGCATTTCCTGGGTGTCATTTGTAGTTTTTGTATTGCAGGTTTATGATCACATCAGATAACCAGAGGAGGCAGAAACAGAGTTACTTGACTGTGGTAAGAAATATTGTAAGGCATTTAACTCTTTTCACATAGCCCTGAAAACTGGAATGACCCATTTTTCAAAATCACAGTTTTTAAATCCCCAGATTGTCTTACTGGTTTCGTCTGTCTTCCCATGAAAAAATACTTTACTGGTATTTCACAGGTGCTGTTGGAAGCCTCCGGTGACGAGAAATACAACCTGGCAGTCAAGTCAAACAGAACATCAGCTCAGGTCCACACACAAACACAGTTATACTCTACAGCATGTTGTGTTTCTAGTAGTCTGACTCATTTCTTACCAATTTTTTTAGCGTTGTTGCAATTGTAAATAGGATTCAGTTTGTGGGTGCGGCACCCATATCAGTGTTGACGTTAAGTTTATGATGTTTATGTAGGGTTTGCAAACTGTTCAATAGGCAAATTCACTTGAACATTAAAATAGCACATTGTTTTTTGACATTGGATTATAACTTTCCTTCTTTGACCTCAGATTCTAACAGGAAATTTCAGTGGTTATTTACTTTGTGAGTCATAGAATTTTTGTCTCATTTTGCTGCTCACAAGGCCCCGATCATTTTTGATCTTTTGTATTATTTTTATTGTACATGATCCATGAGCCATTTCTGTCCAGGCTTTCTAGAATAAACCAGATTTACCTGTGGGGCTGTGTGGAGTTTGATTCACTCATCATCACAATGCTTTCTTTCTTGCTGTAACAGACACACCCACTCGAGGGATGCAGAGGTTCTTTTATGAATTATTGACAAATGCCAGTATTAGTTAACATAACCTGTGAGTAACTTTAATTGGCTTCAAATGAGCTTGACAAGGATTGCAGGGTTGAAAACCAAAGTAGAACATTCATGAAGAAGTAGAAGCTCAAGTCACTGTTTTGAGAATGATATCTCAATTCCTTTGCTTTTTTTCAATGCTCCTTTTGATGTTTTCATAAGGGATAATCTGATTAACAAGCACGATAAATAGTGAGGTGCTGACTGTGTGTTTGCACACAGTGTCCTAACAACAGTGCAGTATGTAGTATTTGAATGCCCTGATGATCATGTAAATTATGAAGTGTGTGTGTGTGTGTGTCTGTGTGTGTGTGCGCAATTTGTATAATTAACCCCCCTATGTACTTGCCTGCCCAGCCCCCTTCTTTCATTGGTTGACCTAGTAGTGTTACTATGGGAACGACTGTAGACAGGCTGCATTGCAGAATATGGGGTACAGCTTTTGGATGGTGCTTTAGACTTCATCACACACACACACACACACACACACACACATGTTTGTGAGGGTGATGAAACACTCAGCCCCCTTCAAAATTATATGAATGTATCAGCATACTGTTTCTTCTCAGCGTTTTGCTCAGCTAGCATCTCTAATTTAATGGGTTGTTTTTGAATAAATATTGCTGTGTAACTGCCTCTTCTCTTCTTGTATTACTATTACACTGCATTTTAACATAGCCTACAGTTTCCTCATTATTACTTAAAGTTGCAGAGGTTAGCTAGAAGCAGCATTTAAGAGCAGTAAGGCCAGACAAATGCTTACTCAGTCTCAGTAAATCTCAATCTCCGACTCCTGTCACTTCTTCTGATTGTCTCTTCTTCCATAGTTTTCACGACAACTCTCCTCCCCCTGCCGTGCACTTATGCGGATCGAACACAACATTATCAGCCTCTGGTGCTTATAAACTTTTGGTTTACAGGGGTCAGTGCGGTCTCCCTGATTAGTCTGCTGCGAAGCATACACAGCAGCTGCAATGTACAGTGTGTTCTGCCACCTGTTAGTCATAGCAACATTAAATCCCATGCTGAGCCCCTATTTACCACAACATTCAAACCACCAGGTGATTGTAATGTTGCGGCTGATGGCCACATACCCGCTTTATGCAACCAAACAAATGCATACACACATAGTCACACACAGCTCGCAAAGTGGATGAGTGTTGACCACATCCAACATCCAACATCAGCAGATTAACGATGAGATCAGCCAGCACTCGCGAATCAGCATGCACCATTCTCACTGGCAGCATCACTAGCTTTGATCTGGCGGGCTGGTGCAAGTGAGTGTTATGGTCTTACGTAAGGCTTTTACATAAACCTCAGCCTGCAGGAACAGAGAGAGGGAGCTGGCTATGCAGGGAGGGGGGACTGCTGCACCATTACAAAGGGGATTTGCACTGCACCAAATCCTCCTTCCACTGCCCATGCATGCGCTCCCACATAACAGCAACATGTGTTTTCCTTGAGAAAAATAATCTACCTTCTCTCTTTAATGTATATTCAGGAGATACACACACGCAGACCCATAATCCCATGCATCAGCTGTGGATCACTCTTTGTCTATTGTTGTCTCTGTGTGTCTTTTCAGCAGCACACTGTGACACATCCACCAGGCTTTCTTCTTTGCATCAGTGAAATGTATTGATAACCTTATTGCACCCAAGCCAATCAAGCCCCAACAAAACCACCACATGCTGGACATCAACAAAAGCATTGCTGTTTGTCACACTCTCTCCCACCCAGTTTACTCCTTGGGGATTAAAGCCACCAGGATGTGGGGGTGAAAGTATGGAGGAGAGGGGCTGAGGAAATAATGGCTCTGTCTTGTGTTGCCCTAATTATGCCTGAGTAGACCAGTAATACAATGTATGGATATTTGTGTAAATGTAGCTAGAAAGAGTCAGAGGCTTAGATATCAGTGAAAACACAGGTTTTTTTTTCATTAAATATGAAAAGTAGAGAGACTTCACAGATGGACAACAGCAAAAATAAGGAAAACAGAATGTGGTTCAGACACAAAGAGAGAATATCAATCCAGAAAAAAATAAAGTGATAATAATGCAACGACCTGGGCCAGGTGGCAACGCAGTGGCTCTTTGTGTTGGATGTGATTACGCATAATGCAAGAACAACAGTGTAACCAAAGGCTCAAATTTCATTCTCACAATGTCATTCTTGGAAGAAGTGGGAACGGTTCTATTGACACACCAAACTGTGGCATGTGGGATCGAATGACATTAACCACAGACGAAAAAGATATATATATATATCTAATGCTTATTGATTAATTCTTGTCCAGCAGGTAGTTCACTACTTTGCCATTATCTTAGCACTAGTATGATATGATGACAGGTTTCACATTTATTAAGAGATCAAATTTTTTGCATTTTATTCCTGTCACTCTCAACATTACAGTGTACCAACATACTTTTGTCTCCAATCACGTATTAATTAAAATCAAAGGAGCAAAGAGCACGGTGTAGGCAGACGGTGGGTGAACAGACGTTCTGCACCACCCAAAGACTTTTAGCCTGCACCTTTTTATGTTGTGAGACCTGGGATCAGGTTACTCAATGACTTGCCCTCTACTACACCTTCAGAAAGCTGAAAGCTGATCAATCATGAACTAAAACGACCTTTAGTTGTCATTGGCACCCTTGTGATTAGACTTAGAGAAAGTGCGTAATGTTGTTTGCCTCACAGAATCTCTGACAAAGACCTTTGAGGACTGCAGTTCATTGTGTCTTTCCTAAAACCAATGTTGCTTTGCGAGGCTGTAAAGTTGTCTTGGTGGACCTGGAGAACTTCAACAAGCAGGAGAAGAACAGCAAAGAACTATGGCATCACTTCCCAAATTTTGTCTTTGTAGTTTGCTATGTTACACTTGACTTCTCCCGTCTTTTTGAAATAATCTAAATCTTCTTCAGAAATTCCAAAAACAAACAAAGAAAAACATTTGCAGACCTGTTCTGTCTCTCTACAGTCAGTTAACGTGTATCAAAGATGCCTCCCTGTCATCCGCTCACAGCAAATACAGTGTGACACTAAAAACAAACAGAAAGAACAGAAAGCAGAGTATTGGGAAGCTGGTGCAAGCACAGTTTTTCATCCGTACAGCATGACTTGTGAAAGAGGAACCTATAAAAGACAAGTGTGAAATACACTGAAGAGGAAAGTACTAACTAGAAAAAAGGTTGTTTGTGAATGTGTCATTGGAGAAGAAAGTCCTCCAGTGTCGCTACAAAGACGATGCCAAAGGTTAAACAGTGTGTGTATCGAGGATCCTTCAGAGTAAGAGGATGTTCCCTGACCTTTGTGCCTCGGTGTGTGGCACTGCATGCAGAGAGGGAGAGATAATGTTTGTGTTCACGTGTGATTTTATATGTGTGTGTATTTGGTGTGTGTGTGTGTGTTTGTGTGTGTGTGGTAAAGCATCAGTGCAAGGGATCCCTCCAGGTACAGTATTGCGATATTTTTGCAGGTTCCCATTGGTTCATTCAGCAGTTATAAATCCCAGAGATTGACATCCTGTGGATGTACGTCCAGTGATGCAGTCGGGTATAGGTGAGATACCAGTGCAACAGGCCAAACAAAGTCCATCCGCATTATAAAAATTAAGATGACAAAGAGGTTGTATCCCACCAAAAAAAAAAAAAAAAAAAAGAAAGGGAAATAAGATACTGTGTGGCTTTCTGGATGAAAATCTTTGCCACATTTGTACCTGCAAAGTAGGTAATTCATAAAACTAGTTCAGGTCACAGTATTCACTTGTATATATGCACATACAGATTAATAATCAGTGATCGGTCAGATGAAGACCATCTTCAAAAAGCAAAATACACATATGACAGCAAAACAAGTCATGGTGGGTTATTCCAAGATGTTGAGTCTGTTCCAGACAATTCAATGCTATGAAATGAAAATTGGATTTTTATTTAACTTTGGCTCTAAATCAGAGGATTAGGAGGTAATTTGTAAAAATCACAAACTCAGAAAAACAATGATTAGATTAGGTCCTTTAGGAGCAAATTGAATTATGCAATGTGACATTCCATAAGAAATATGTAAAAGATAGAAAAAGTGCTTAGCTTTTTTCTTTTTTTCTTTTCTTTGCAAATTTTTTTTGCAATGTGCATTCATGAGCCGAATCAAAGTGGCTTTTCGGATTTTCAGCAGGTCTGGAGTTTTTCCAGGAAGTTCAAGGCAAATGTAGCTTTTGTAATGTTTCTAGTGAGGGCTGTGAAGTGTTAACCCAGCTTTTTGGAGTCTCCGCGTGACTTTCTTAAGTGAACAAAAAACACTTATTCTATTCTACCCGGGTGTAAGCCAAAACACTTCAGGAATGAGGGCTTTTAAGATTTGAGAGGAATTTATAGGCTGTTCACACCACAGCTCAATATTTGTCTCTGTCAGGAAAAACTTATGGCTCTGCATAGATGGCCCTGTAATGATGTCTTCCCAAGTCCTTATAAGTTAGTGGAAGAAAACCACCTGTTCGATAAAAACTACTTCTTGTGGGCAGTTCCTCTGGTTGTGCTGCCAGGTTTGTTTCCAGAACGACGGACAGGCACCTTGGATACGGGGATTCTGGTGCGAGCTGGGGGAGGCGCTTGGGTCTTTGGTGGAGGGGATTCAGCCTCTAGAACAGACGACAGGGCTGACTGGCTTACCGAGTGGGGGGGCGTTGTTTGTTTGGTGCTCACTGGGATCTTGGATTCCCGAGGAAGGCTGGTGCTGCCTTTTAACGATCGAAACGAGGAAGAGGAGGAGGAGGAAGGAGGAGATGTTTGGGATGTGATGCTCAATTTGTATTCAGTCGATGGAGAAGGAGTGCTGTTTAGATCTTCATCTCTTTCCTGCTCTTCATCCTCCTCTTCCTCGTCAGCGTTGTTGTAAAGGTCGTACAGGTGGTCTCCGGAGAAACAGTCGCGAGACAGCGCCATCTTCTGGTTTACGCTGCAGCCCACTCTCATCAGGTGTTGCTGTGGGTGTTGCTGAGGGTGTGTCCCAGTAGCCCTCATCACTGAGTGGCTCTTTTTCACCTGGTGATGTAGGATAACGACCATGCGTCTGAGGGAGAGGAGGTTTCACCGCCCGGCTTCCTGCTCCGCCAACTACAGGAATTTTACTGAGTCCCAGCGACTTCACCTGGGGTAACTTTCGCTCTGAAATCTTGGGGCTGTGGAAATGTGGCAGCTCAGAGGGTTAGTGCGTGGGGGATAAGTGGAAGTGGGGGTGGTGGATGGAACTTGGTGTGATCGGGGTAAAGCGGGAGAGTTTTCTCCGGTAGAGGGCAGCATGTGCCAGAGTCCCTGCATGTCTGCATCGTCCACTCCTTCTGGACTTGCCATTTCTTCCCCTCCACCCATGTAAGCAACCACGCCACTACCTGCTTGGTGCTGCTGGGGTGGAGGTGGTGCACGGGCCCGGGCCGGGAGCGAGGCAGGCACTGAGCTTGATGAAACAGAGAACACGGGCTGGGCGAGCTGGGAGGGTAACGAGGACTTGGATTGGGAGCCACAGGATGTGGCCCCAGTACTACCAAGAGCTCTCCCAACACCTGCTCCCACACTCCCCCCTCCTCCCCCGC
This sequence comes from Channa striata, assembly GCA_033026295.1. NCBI lineage: Eukaryota > Metazoa > Chordata > Actinopteri > Anabantiformes > Channidae > Channa > Channa striata. Next base: position 25,720,404 of record CM065169.1, on the reverse strand, counting down.
TGCTGCTGCTGCTGGTGCCACTGCCCCCGTTTCCAGCTGGCCCCTCATCGTCTGCATCAGCAATAATGTCACCACAGCCTGTCAGTGAGTCGAAGCTCTTGAGGGATGTGACATCGGTGAAGAGGAAAGAGCAGAGGCGGTCAACTGATGGTTCTGAGGGTGGATCGCCTGTGCTGCAGCGATCCAAAGGAGGTGTAGCGAGGGAGGGCGTGAGGCTGGAAATTGAGGCTTTGGCTTTTTGGATGGGAGGGTGCAGTGGGGAGTCAGTGGGTGTGTATGGAAAGGGGGAGTCTGGCTCAACAGATGGTCCTGGCATGGCAACAAAATGTGGGGGTGTCATGGTAACACTAGTAGTGGGAGTCTCTGTTTTTTGGTGGTTCGGTTCTGCCTCTGCATCCCCACAATCCTCCTGGTGATAATGCGGTGGCGGTTCAAGAGTGAGAGTAATATCCATTACCTTTTCAAGCTCTGCAGCGTCCCCATCTTTCTCTTTCTTACCTTGCACCTCTTCTGCCTCTACCTCGTTTGTTTTGTCCTTGCGTCTCCATCGCATGCTGCTAAAAAAGCCTTTCAAGCCCCTCCCTCTTCTGACAAGTCCCGCCCCTCCATTTTCACTCGACCTGAAACTCCCACGCCGGAGCAGAGAGAAGAAACTCAGTGATTTGCTGAGAGACCTCACCGGTCCTACCTCCAGGCTTGCTGGGCCCTCCCCTCTGTGTCCATCAGCGTCGTTGTTGGAGCCTGTTAGTCCATCATGGGTTTTGCTCCTAACAAGCTCCACCGATGCCACGGAGCCATTTCCATTCAGAGAATTCCCATTATCAGAATTTCCATTGTTCCCGCTGTTTGCCCCTTTGTTCCTGAAGGAGAAGAAGCTGCTCATTCCAGAGCCGTTGCGTCTCTTTCCAAAGAGTTTGAAGGCAGCTTTGTTGATCTTCCCCGTGGGCTGGGAGTCACACTGCGTGGCCACAGGAGGCTCCGCACACTCTGACTGCACCTCCATTGTCTCGCACTCTATTGCTCCCACTCTGTTGTCCTCCTCAAGCTGCCTTTCTGTCCTCTCTCTCTCTCTCTCTCTCACCCTCTCTGCCTCTCCACCCTGCTGGCTGGTGTTCTTTCACTCCCACTCTGACTTGCTCTAAAGCCTGCCTGCTGGTTTTCTCTCTCTGCCTCCCTCCATTCCCTCCCCCTGTCTCTCTTTCTTTTTCTCTCTCTCTCTCTCTCTGACTCGCTCTCTCTCTTTCACACACACACACACACACACACACATGCACACACACGCTGGGTGCTGCTCCTCACTGTATCCATGGCAACTGGGTGGGCTAAGCAGCTTTCGTCAACATTGGCGGGCTGCCAGTGTCTAGCCTCCACTCCCTCCCCCATCGTCTCTTCCTCGTCTCTCCCTCCACCTTCCCTGTCACCAATGCACCGTGTGCATTTTTCTTTTAGCTGTACATCAGTTTACAAGGCCACAGTTCACTGCTGCCATCGCTGCATGTGTCTGCTTGCACTGTAAGCACCTCTACACACACCGCCTGCATGCATTATGACGGATTACACCCGTGATCAAGATGTTTATAAGAGCTTTCTCAGAGGGTTATAGGACAGAATGGAATGGCTAATTATAAAGACTCATACTTAGTTTGGATTTGATGCAGTTTATACATGTCTGTGGACAAAGGAAAATTCCAAGTAAAAGCACTTTGCTTAATTACTTTACATGTGAATATTTTGAATATTATTTAGTTTGTCTTCCTATGCCATCCTGCAAGCCGCCAATCAACTGCATAAAGGTTTTACTGCTTCACAGATGCACTGCCATCCAGCTCCTATCAGAAGACGTGTCTCCAACACAGTTTGGGGCCAAACATATAGGCCATATGGTCTCAGACGCTCTTCCATATGGACAAGTAGGGACATGTGTCTAAGAACTGTGGCAACACATCTAACTGTCATCATGTAATAAAATTTTTGTGTTTGTGTGTTCGCGCCTGCATACAGACGAGAGAACAATCAGTCTTTTCACATTAGCTATACTGTTAGCACCTACCTTAGCAACCAGCAGAGTTTCTATGGGCATGTAAAACAATTAACTGTTGACTAGCTGGAGTGAAAGGAATTTTATTCGGCCATCATCTTACTCACATTTATACGTAAAATGTGTCCAGTATTGGTGAAACTAAATATTCTGGAAATTTGTTAATATCAAACAAAGGAGGTTTTCAATGGGTGTTCCCCATCTTTAGTGCTGGCCGGCTGTTTTTGGAGGGATCTCACATATAATAAGTTAACCCCAAAACCTCCTGTGCGCTGAGTGTTGTCCTCTGTGGATGTCCAACCCCCTGAATCTCCCCGATACCCCAACCCACTTACAAGCCTCCTCTTCTCCCTTGTCTCTCTCCTCCTCCTCCTCCTTCTTCTCGGTTGCTGTGGGCACAGGCTCTCCTCGTCCAGCCCACTGCTGCACTCAAACAGTGTCTGCATTCATCCTCCCCAAGGCAACACGCACATACATGCGATTTCTCAGACTTGCTAACACCCACACAAACACATGTTGAGGGCTTTCCCAGAGAGAAGCAATGGAGCATATTTTCCTTATGTGCCCCCCCAACAAGAAAGATAATCAGTCTGCCCTGTCTCACGGAACCAGTGTGAAGTTTTAGAGGTATATCCGATGCTCAGACAGAATGTCTTATAACTATGCTCTCAGGTCAGCTGGCTGTTGGATGGACTCGAGCTGACACTGAGCAACAGATGGCGGGTGGACTGATACACAGAGATGCTATTTTGCTACTTTGAGTTCTGGGGATGCAAATGCTGCTTTGTAATGGATGAGAAAAACACTAATATGCAAATGTTAGTATATTTCATACACCACTATCATGAATTTGTCAGCTAAAGTTGGTTGGATTTGTCGGAAAAGCAACAGTACCCCACAATTCTTCAGGGTTATTTTGGAGTAGATTAAGTCCGTTTTGTGCAACATGTACTTTCTTCAAAACCTAATGAATAATTTCTGTGTTTTTCCAATGTGAAACAGAAGATGCACACACATGCAACAGAAATACACACCTTATTATCTTTACCCTCCCACCCCCATCTGTCTAAATAGGGCTCCAATTTCAGCCCCCTGAGTGAAGCTCAGCACTAAGTGGGACAGTTAGAGGACACATTCTCTCTCTGAGTCGCTTTGTCTGTTAGTATTTCCTAATTTTATGTGCATGTGCATACATTGTGTGAATGTGTATTGTTTGCTTTATGACTGTACGGAGATGCTGATAGTGCTTTTAAACTCTTTGTGCTCTGCTACAGCCTCGGGATGTACATATTGATGGTATTTTAAAAGCAAAAGTGTGTGTGTATGCAGAAGTGGAAATGCATGAAGGGATGGAGAGACGGCGCTATGAATATTGTATACGGGTTGATAAGACCATCATGACAATTATTTACAACCTTAACCACATGTTAACTATTGTAAACTCAACTCAACTCAACTCAACTTTATTTATAAAGCCCTTTAAAACAGCTTTGGCTGACCAAAGTGCTGTACACAGCTACAGAAAACAAGACAATACGTAAAACAGTGACTAGTAAATAAAATGACAATAAAACAAGAGAATAAAACAAAGGAACAAACACAGAGTCCTCATGCTGAATTAAAAGCCAGAGAATAAAAATGGGTCTTCAAATGAGTTTTAAAAATGGACAATGAAGGTGCCTGCCTAATGTGCAGTGGTAGGGCATTCCACAGTTTGGGTGCTGCGCTATGAAAGCTCTATCCCCTCTAGGCTTTCGCCGTGACTTTGATACTGTCAGGAGAAGCTGGTCAGCTGACCTGAGAGACCGGGAAGGAGCATAGGGGATAAGTAGCTCGGTAAGATAAGTGGGGGCAAGACCGTGTAAAGATTTAAAAACAAATAAAAGAATTTTAAAATGAACTCTAAAATGCACAGGCAACCAGTGGAGAGTCGCCAGGATGGGAGTTATGTGCTCCCTCTTACGTGCCCCAACCAAGAGACGTGCCATTTAACATTCTGTAACCTTAAAGTGTAATTCTTCCCAAAAATCAAACCTTTATTATCAAACCTTAACAATCAAACCTTTTTTTTTGAGGTCTGTCTGTCTCATATCTGTCATATCAGAAGAGTAGGGACAAACATAAATTCTCCACAGTGATCTTTGGGATGGAGAACTGGTTTGGTACATCCCTCCTCATTTCCAATTGAAATAAGTGCGAAGGCACTCCTAGTGAAAGTGTAAAATGTGTAAAAATGTCCCTAGTTTACTGAGTGCAGGTATGGTATTATTTGCTCATAAAGCTCATAAAGCCCAGGGATTCCACTGTTTCAAGAGCATTATGTAAATATCTTGATGTATCAAAGCATTTGTTCCTATCATCCAACTTAATTATCAGACTGTCATGCGATGAAACTGCAAACACAAGCCTCCTCCACCTACTAGACTAGCTCAAGTCTATCAGAGCAACATCTCCTCGATTCTACACAAAAATAACAAAATGACAACACACAACTTGCAGAAACCTTACTCTAACTCTAGCTCTAACTTAACCTCAGTTTAACTTTGCAATAAAAGTCTCTACCTTAATATCTACTGAATGCTTTTTTACTGTGTAGTGAGTGGCTTTTGTTTCCTGCAGTGTGACAATAAAAGAATGAGTACACACACACACACACACACACACACACACACACACACACACACACACCACCATCATTGTTTCGAGACAGAAGGTCCTCCAGTTCTGGATTAAACTAAGCTATAGAGTGTTATGTGTCTATGTGTGTCCATCAGCGCACATGTTAATGTTGGTTTGTTTGTGTGTGTGTGTGTGTGTGTGTGTGTGTGTGTGTGTGGGTGTGGGTGGTCTATGTGTGTACACAGTATTAAACCTAATAGCATTACCCCCTGTGTTCTTTTGTTACTTTAGCAATCAACAAGGAGTGGTACTAACTCTTAGTAAGCTGTTTAAGCACAGACTCCTCGGACACTATTACAGAAGACAATCTGATTTAAGTAAGTATGTTCACTTATGTGTCACCGTTTAACACCAGGTGCTTTACAATGATGAGAGGAATACAGTAAATTAAAAAGTCTAAAGCATGAAACAAGGGTAGTAAAAGCTAAACAAAGGCACATCCTCAAAAGCACAACTACCGAACCCCTCAGAGCACCGAAGGTTTCTACTGGTAGTATACGACTGCAGTATTTCTATAATGTAGGCAGGAGACTCACCGTGCAAGGCTCAGATACTGATAGAAAGAACTTTGAACTGGATTCTGAATGTGATTGGAAGCTAGAGTAAAGAAATCAAAATGAAGGCACCCGAGATGAAGTCAAGCACTCAGCTGCAGCATTAACAACTGAAAGTGATAAAGGGAAATCTTCTTAAGGCAATTAAAAGGCAAATACATGACAAGATAAAATGAAGACATGAAAAAACACCTTTGTTCCTGAGCTTGGCGATGAAGGCAAACAGCACTGGACCCAGAACAGAACCCTGGGGTGCACCCCAAGTTTTAAGTTGATGATACATATTTTGAACAGTACCAGGAAGCATTTAAGTTCCCAACAAAAAAACAATAATCTGAATAATTGTCAGGCCAACTGAGATATTTATTCATCACACACAATATTTCCAGTGCCAGATTTCCCTGCAGCATGTTGGTGGAGTGGTTAGTGCTGCCACCTCACACATGCAAGTTTCCCAGGTTGAATCCACCTGCCAGCTGCACATTTCTGTGAGGAGTTTGCATGTTCTCCCTGTGATTTCTTTACCTAATAATGCAGATGTTTCAACTTATTGCGTCTTTTTATTGTTGTGAACAATCTGGCAAAACCCCTTTTTTAGGTATTTTGTTCTTTACCTTGATCTTGTAATGAGAGCCAGTGTTACACTGATCAGTTAAAGTTGTAGGTTTTGTTGGACTTATCCCCCTGAAACCTGAATCACAACAACAAAATACCAATGCAAGTCAAAATTTTTATTGCTCTGCCGCATATTTAGACTAGATTTTGAAGAATCTTTCTCCCACACGTTAGCTAAGGTTTAACTAACAGAAAATTAAAAAAGATTCATATAGTGGACCAGAACTATCCTAGATTTTTTTTAACTTTATATAATATAAGCCGAGCATATCCAGCCTCAAACGGACCATAGACAACTTTAATTTGTAGCACAGGTCACAATGGTTTAAAGTCAACTAAACACTAATTATAGAGAAATATGCAACATTCAAAACTGTAAAAACAAAGAGGCAAAAATGCCTGAAGGTGTCATGTGATGAGGTGAGTCAGACACTCTCATGTTAGGCATACTTTTCCAGTTTCAGTTTTCAATGTTTAATGCGAGGTAAAACTGAGAAGCAGGTTCCAGGAAGCCACATAATGTTTGACGTGACCTAACTTGCTTTGAGTGTTCCACGTGTAAGTAAGACAAATTGCTACCAGTACTGTGATAATGCAACTTTTACCTTCACGTACATTACTTAATATTAAAGAAATGAACACTTATTCAAACATTGTAGTGATAAATAAGAATAGATTGTAGGGGTGTAAAAGCAAATTCTGCACAGATCTCATTCTTTATTTATCTCATGGGTACTACGTTCAAGAAATGATTGTGCCCTTTTTTCTCTACACAGAGAGCTGACACAGAGGGTGTGTACTGTACATCACATCACACTATACCAGGCTATGTCTATTCAAACTTGTCGTGGCTGTATAATGATTAGTTTATTCTCCCTGCACGCTGAGGCCAATGGCCACTTTGTCCGGTTGCTGTGTGAATGTGTTTGTGTGTGAGCACAAACCGCCATTTAGTCCTTGAGTGTGTGAGAATGGTGAAGAGAGGTGTTTAAGGAGAAACTAGTTCACTGCCAATGCTAAGAACAAATTCCATAAAGTATTTAAAGGCACTCAGGCTGGATAAAACACAGCTCAATGAGTGTCACGGTTATGTTTTATGGACCCAGAAATACAGAACACAAGAGGAAGGTTACAGATGTTTATTGATATCAGAATTGTGAATGAATGAATTTGTTTTTAGACAGCAGAAAACTGAGATTGGTCAGGAAAAGGCTGGTCACTGAGAAAACTGAGTATTTTGTTAGTAGGAGAACTCGAGTAAGTAACAGGGAGGAAGCATAAAGCAGTTCACTGCTTCTAATCCAAGGTCCCAACTTTCTCCTAGTGCAAGTTCAAAAATCAATAGTCAAGAGCTTCCAAGGCCAGAATCACCAATCCAAAAGAAATAACAGGTGACAGGGAGCTACGACAAAGAGTTCACTAGGCTGGAATATGGGGTGGAGTTCAGCAGCAACCGGTTCAAAGGTGGACGTGTGGCAGCACGATAAGCCAGCAGACACACAATCAGACAGACAGCAGATGTGTTGTAGGCATAGCAACTAGGCACCAATAGACAGGCTAGAAAATAAACAGGCAGGTAAAGCAGACAGGTAGCAGGTGAGCAGCAGGTTTTCAGGCAGGGAAAATAGACCAGGCAAACAGAGCACCAAGGTCCAAGACACCATCCAGGAATGACTGGAAGGTTCACTGGGTATAAATAGGCTGGGGAACAGGCGAAATCACTCAGGGACAGTGATTGGTGGTGAAGTTGCCAGAGTGAACTGTGAAGCTGGAACAGGACGTGGGGGGAAGAAAAGGGCAACAAATAAAAGTCCAGTTGAGGAAGTGGAAGTGAATGGCTGAATCATGACACAAAGTGTGTTGTTTTGAAGTTTTTGCTTGAGGTGCTGTGGAAGGCATGGCACATAGATTATCATTAATTTGTATAAAATAAAAACAAGCTTTAAACATGAACTCCTAATATTCTAACATCCTCCCTGCTGTTGAAGAAGGACTTTTGCTTGTGCAGTAAATCCAGACCACATGAGCGAATCCTGTCTGTGCTGATACAGAGCAAAGTCACAACCTTAGTCAGGAATTAACACAGAATCATCACGGTCTTAAGAAATAAAAACTGAGCCAAAGCACAGCTGGACTGGAAAACTAAAGTGAACTTCTGGCCCAAATTCACATGCAAAATCCCCACGGTCCCTGTGGTACAACTAATCCAGAAAAAACTATGCCATGCTCCAATATATGAAATGTAGAGCTATTTTTATCCAAACCTATTTCATTGCTCTACAATACCACACTATATAATAACATTGTTGGATTACTTACTGGGAACAAGCCCAGATGACCAGTGGGCCACAGCATCTGAAGTTTCTGTTCTTTTCTTGTTGGAAGGGGCTGGGTTAAACATGTTGCCAAACTAAAATATGATAAACACTGACCCAAAACTATTCTGAAAAGCTGCAAAATTACCAAAAACATATGACACCTCAGTAAAGAGAATGACAACACACAGAAAAGGTGGGGGCCCTCTCCTTGTTTGTGTCCATGTGCCCATTTTTCTCATGTCATCCATGTATAATATAAATATCACAATATTGTGTTTGGTTATGTTGATAAACAATGTCAAAGAGAAGTTCTGATTTGTTGAGCTTTATTGCTTCCAAAAGAGAAAAAAAACATTTATGAAAAACAGCAGTCACTGCTTACACAAGCAGTGTGTGTGTGTGTGTGTGTGTGTGTGAGAGACAGTGACCCCTTTTTGGGGGCAGCTTCCATAAATAAGTCACTGACATGGAGGACAGAGAAAACCTGTGGGATTTTTGGGATCAATGCATATGTAAGAAGAAAAATATGATTAAACGATCAATGAGGGTGACGATTACAGTTGATCCTCTTCTGGGTTTGAATGTCTTAAACCATTTGTTCAGGGTCATACTATATAGTTAAGACGTTTCTACTCACAAACCAAACTGCTGTTCGCCAAGATTCATTTGGTGGTTTAGAAAAATTTTGGCTCAGCATAATTACCACTGCTAGATTATCTTTAATGAATTTGATGTTGTTTTTTTTCCTCTAATCAGTCAGATTGAACAAAATCAGCTCAGGTCACGCACAACATGCAGATTAGGCTGGAATCCAGGCTTTGGAATGAAATGAATTTTTACTGATGCCAAAAAAAGTGATTTTGTGTGGGTTTCTTGAAAAAAGTCCAACTACGTAGTTGAAATATCAAGACCATATGTTTTACTGATAGACTGATTGAAAAACGGAACAAACTAGAACACTTGTCACTTTTTGGATGAATTTATTACCATCTGGTCTATTAGTAATTCTCTATAGTGCTTTATAACATTCATTTAAAAAAAAAAACAAGCCTTTTTTCATATAGGTGGAGTAAATAGCATAGTAACAAGGCTTTCTATAGCAATTTAGACTATACAGACGTACAACTTCATCCACTCGGCCCATTTAGGACCATTACGTAATTACATACAGAATGACAACTTCCTCTCTCTCACACACACACACACACACACACACACACACACACACTTTCAATAAGCCTGTCCCCCAGTATCCCCGTGTTTGGTCTCAGCAGGTCATGCGTGCCACTCCAAACTCCAAACTGACAACAGCTGGCTCTTCTTTCGCCAAATCGCTATTAAATGTCCCTTCCAGTTCTCCATAGCTCTGCTTCCTGCTCTCGGTACCACTGCTGCCCTCTACCATCCGTTCCGTGTCAGTGCTTTCCGTAGCCTCCTCACCCACCTCCTCCTGCTGCTCGTCCTCCTCCACCTGCCTCTGGACTTCTTTGTTGTTGATGGGGGCTCCCAGAATAAGGGAGTCGGGACGTGGCGGGAGGGTGCTGGAATTGGAGCGGTGATCTCTAGTGGGAGGAGCTTCAGGGTGCTCTGAGGTCACAACGGGGGTCACACCAAGCTGTTGGAGCCTCTGGGCAGGGACAAAAGAATAGAGAGAAAGGTGTCTTTATTTAGCAATAAGACTGATTTATATATTTACTTTAAAGCTATTTTATCTCAGTGACCTTCGGTCAGACTGCACAACTTACGGGTGTGAATGTGTGAACTGTGTATAAGTGATTAGTACATTTGTGAAAAAGAGAGAGGACCCCTAAGCAAATCTTCACTGTATAAAAGTCATCCTGAGCAAAGGATATCATGTAAAGGTGAATAAGAACCATTTAAATATTGAAAAGGTTTCCAGGATAAATATTGTGACGGTACCGTAGGTGGTTTCTCTGACAGTCTAGCACAACTGTTTTTGGGAAAGTAAAAGAAATACTGGTACGAGCTGCAAGTTTTTTGTCTCAAGACAACAATATTCATCATAAGAACACACATTTGTCGTTATCCATTAGCACAAGAAAAGCAACACAAGATAATTCACTTATAATTGTAGAACAATGCAACTAAAACAATATTAAATTTCAACAATGGCCATGTGTTCTCCATACCAATGAAATGCGGAAAAAAGATAAACAGTTTTAAACTCTTGTAAACACCAAGTTTAAAACAGGGGAGGGCTAAATTTGAAATATGAGTCACAAAGGAAGAATTTGTGTGCCAACTCACACTCTCCAATGCTTGCAGGGTGCTCTCTGCCTTGCGGCTGTTCTCTTTTAGAGTCAGAATGGTTTTGAGGATAGACTGGCGGGGGTGCATGGGCCTATCAAACTGGTGGTACATGCTCGTCCAAAACCTTGGAAATATAGATAAACCCACACATAAAATATATATGACAGTGTACAAAATAATAGGGACTAATAAAGCACTTAAAATTATTTAACAAAAGGTGAGGGAAGTTGTACTGACTTGAAATGGTAAGGCAGGGTCGAAGGCTCCAGCACAGGGTGAGTTTCAGAGTAAGCTGGGCTGTAGAAAGGATTCAAGTAGTTGTGTTTTTCGCTCATTAGGTATGCCCACAGTGAGTGAGTCCGCTCTCTGAGCCTGGAACAAAGAGTGCAAACATTGATTATCCTTTCACAATGTTATCAGTCATCTGTAACAATATTGAAACACTATTCTTGTTAATGAGCAAGCTTTATATGAGGTACACAGTAGGAGTACATAGGAACATTTGTATGTTTTAAAAAAACTGAACAGTATGTGGAAACGTCAAATGCCAATATTAGTTTTTCAGTGACGTGCCTTTTTAAGTACATACCTGATGAGGAATTAAGCAACAGGTGTATTCAGTTTGACACCCGGAAAAGTTCAAAGAAATGAATTGCCCCACACTAGAGCTAGTACATACAGTAAGTCCTTTAACAGCAAATACGCTGAACATCAAACAAACTACTGCAATGTCTGCATGTTGGACTCACTGTAAGTCCTCTCTTTGTCTCTGGTTGTTGCCAAGGAAATTTCCATATTGACAGGAGTGGACGTGTTCATGAATCTGCAGCAGGAACCATTCACTGAACTCAAAGGCCTAGAGAGAAGGTTATCATTAAATAAATACAATTAAATACTTCACACTGCATGAAAAGCACACGTGATTGATCTTCATGAATGCAGTGCACGTCATGATGCCAGCACACCTGCGGGAACTGCTCTGTCAGTTGCCAGACGCACTCCAGGAACTGAGTGAAGATAGGAGACACCTCCTTTGGATCACCGTCCAACTGGCCGCACCTAGACGTTTGCAATTCAAAAGCAGTGTACAGTATTATACAATCTCACTTCAGAAAGCATTCAGACCCTTTTCCTTTTGTGCACTTTACTGTGCTATTAATTTTACTAACATACGGTTTAAAACGACTGGACTCAGTTTAGTTTTTGGACCTCCACAATGAAATAGTGTGGAGAGGCATAGACCAGGTTTAGGGGTATTAAAAAATCATCTAACTATCTAAAGTATAAATTGTTTTCTTAAAAAACAGTAACCTTCATTTAAAGGACTTTAAAGTATTAAAAAAATAAATAAATTAAACTTTTCCAATTTCTTACTATTACACATACAACAACTATAATTTTAAGTACTTCAAGTTAAATCTACAACACAAGTATACAAGTCAAAGGGTCCAAAAACTTTCCTGAGTGAATGCATGTGCTGTATGTTGTATACGGAATAGTATTATGAAATACAGCTCAAGTCTGTTGAAGTAGCAAACAGTGCCTACGTGTGGCTTCAGTTACTGTAGCAAACCTGACCTGTCTGCAAACTTGTGGCCAAAGGAGATCCAGTCTTTCTCTATGAGTACCTAGGAGACAAAGGTAAGGGAAACTCAAACCTGAAGCAAGAGACAAAACCAACTAACATAAGCGTTCATTTGCAAGTCAAATAAAGTGTGTGTGCAGGTGTGTGTCTTTGCTGGTACCATGAAGCCCTTGACAGTACGGTAGTAAGGATCCATAAGCAGTGACCCCAGTGAGCAAACTTGAGCTGTTCTATCCCATCCATCTGAGCAATGAACCAACACACTGGCTCCTTCCATTGTCACGGCCTGCAACCAAGAAGGAAGACAGAGGATACCTTTGACAAACACTGTCTAAAAAAAATTGTAAATATCCTTATAATGAGGAAGTGGAGACATTTATGACATAAAGAAGACAAAGGTGGGAATGTGGTTATTATTAAACTGTTTAAATTCTTCTACTTAAAAAAAATGTACTTACAAAAAAATTTATTTCTAAATAACAATGCCTAAGTAGATGAAATAAAATCAAGGAGCCGAAAAGGTAAGAAATAAAAAGTACCTTGGCAAGAAAGATAGCTGCATCTACAATGGCTTTGATATGTCGCAGCCAACCGCTACTCTCCAGGCCAACCAGATAGTCACTCATGGAGAGAGACCGAGTCCCAACCACTGTGAAACACATTCGGGGGCAGAAAATGATTTCACGTTACTCATCAAGTGATTGCCATGTGCATAATTATAATAGTGTTCTTCATAATATTTTTTTTCTCAATTTGTCTCTTTAAGTCTGAAGTAACAAGTTTAACCTTCTAGCAATTTCTGCAGGCTGCTCCGCATCACGTGGATGTTTTCGATTCCAACAAACTGGAAGCGGATGTTGGAGTAATTGTCCTCGTTTTCGTAGCCTTTACCCGCTGCTCGATTAGCTAATGCATTCAACTGCAGGACACAGAGGGGTGGGAAGAAACACATAGAACCAAAAATATCCCACATTGTCTGCCAAATAGAAAAAGGAGCCGTGCTTTCATCACTTTACCTTTGGCCTAGTATCCATAACGTAGACAAATCGGCTGTTATGATTGGCTTTGCTGATGGCCTGCAGCAAGCTCTCATCCTCTAAGCATCGTGCACTGAACCCAGAGAGAGGCTGACTGCATCGACATACCGCTGCCTGATCAGAAGAAGGACATGATTTATTTGAAAATTCTGCTGCTAATTTATCAATTAAAACTAAACATTTGAGCACATTACACCTACTGTCACTGCCCTCACCTACAACTACAGCTCCCACTATTCTGTCATAGTCTAATAAAATTTCTCTGAACACTTTTTAATTTTGCTTATGTCTCAGCTTTTTAATCCTTAATGGGAAGTTGATATTGACTAACCCATTTTCTGGTGCAATATTTAGCAAAAAATATTTGATTCAATGAGTTTCAGGGTTCTAATCTAAGTTATAAAACAAAAAGAGCTCTACTAAAACTTTCCAAAAGCCAGGCATCAAGAGCAGCCGTGTATGTCTGTTTGACAAAGTACTAGTCCATCTGACAGTTGTGCCTAATAATTTCTAAGTCTAACATGCCTAAGGTGACAGAATTCAAGTACACAAGAAATGTCATGCATAAATTCACCTACATTTACATGACAAGCAACTCCTTTGGCGGCCCTATGAGTTTTCCTAATAAGCGAGCCAAGACCAATATATTTATTATTGCAGTGCAAACATGGAAATCCCTATGTTTGTATTGCCATGAATTCTGATTTGCAAATTTACATTATGCAGGTAATAAATACTTTCAGTTTCAGCAATTCTGTGGCCTTTACTCTACTGCCACCTTATGGAAATTCTCAGTTGTAGCTCTAGTAGGACTAGTAGGACTGAAATAAACACTATATGCATGAAAAACCCTTTTTGCATTCTCCCTATAAACAACGAAGCAACCAAACCAAACTTATTAAAATAATTGTGTAAAAAGGCACATTTTTATTATTATTATACTACACACACACAAAAACTTACCTTCTTTTCTTGGTAAAAATATGTGAGGACAGGAAAGCGTCCTTTGCTTCTGAACTTGGAACTCCCAACAATGATGGGCTTACTGGCCGTGATAGGAACATACAGGTCCCGTGGATATGTCTCACACACCTGGAAAACCAAACAGAAACATACACAATTCACATACGTATAATCACACATAAAGACACAAAAGATATGACTGGACAGCGTCAGTATTAATCAATAATCCGAACCATAAAACTATACGTAAACGTACAAAAATACAGACATTAGTCCATATTAGTAATATTCTAAATAGTATTACATTCTGCACTTTTCTGTAAGCTATTTAAAGTAAGTGGGCGTGAGAAAAAGATGTCATCCGTGGCAGTGAAGCTCTAATTGCGTCTTTTGGACCCACATGCATAACAATGTGTGGTAATGTACAAATGGTTTCTGCATTACATTGAAGTCACTGAAACACCAAAAGACCACCACACCCTCAGTCATAGTCAGCTTATTGCAACAGATGGGCACTTTGCTGCATGTTTAAGCTAGCAAGCCTACACACACTGTTTACACCGGCCACACTTCCTGCAAGTGCTTTGTTCTTTACAGTGTCAGAAATGCACAAACTCTACATAAATGCATCTGCAGCTTGTATATACTGGCAGCCACAAGTTAATGTTTGACTAAGCAGTCAACTGTCTACTTCTTGAAACTGTTTTCTTTGTGGTGGTGGAGTTTTTGGCAGACAGACACGATATCAAGGTTCAAGAGCTGTCAGCAAATCAGTTTCTTTACTGACCTTAGCTAATGTGAACTTTTATTTTGTCACAGTCTATGCACAGACAAACCACTTACTGAACCACATACATTTTCTATGCTGTTTATCCATTTGTTCAGATGAGGGAGATGTAAAGCTAAGAATGATGTGCATTAGTAAAAGTAATTTAGATTAAAATATTAAGTTAGATGCTTAGATTTAACAGAGTTTCAAAACGTTGGTTGCAATTTATAACAAGATACAACACGGCACTGTAGAAAACATGCAGTCCACTGCTTCAAAGGTATCAGATCGGCAAGGCTATGTCATTTTTTTTTTGCTGGACTGGACTGCGTGCTAGTGCATTAAATAGAACAAACAAGAAGCAGATATTGCCAAATTGCAAAAAGAGAGGAACTCTCTGCAATTATAGTTTACAACACACAGTCAGCTGTCTACCTTATAGTCTCTGTTGACGTCGGTGAGCTGCCATTGGTCACAGGGTACACCCATCCTCTCAAATTCTGCCCCTAGGTCAATGAGCTGCCACCCTTCCTCTCTTTGCTGGTCATTCTGTTTTGGGTTGTATGAGAACGCATAGAGCTCCTCATAGGATACTGAATAGAGCAGAAGATGAAAAAAAAAAAAAATATGAAAACACTGCCTATGCATATAAATATACAGTTATAAAACATTAGAAGGGTAAAAAGAGGAACAGTTAAGAAAGACCCAGACTCAGTGCAAGTACTTATATTTTAGTACTCGCCGATACCAAGAACCGTTACAAGTACTAAACTGTTTTCTTCTGGAATGAGTTGCTAGACAGTAAAATCGTCATCAATCTATTCCAGTTAAACAAATGCAATGAGAAAGAAATTTGTTGCAGGTTCTTCTGCCCAAACAAAAATGGCAACAAGTGGTGTTTAACATACGTTTACTGAAAAAATTAAGTAATAACAAAATTTATTGTAAGAAAATAAACAATGCACAGATTTGGGGGTGAGATCCTGGATAGAGAAGCATGAGAAACATGGAATCTAGAGTGTACAAAGGAATATGGAGGCACAATAACTAACTAAAACAAAGCAAAATTCAGGTAATTTTTAAGTTACTACAGTATATATAACCCTCGCTGTCATCAATGTCAGTTGAAAATTACAATTAATCATTTAGCAAAAGCTGTTATCAAAAGCAACTTATGTAAATTAAGTTTATGAGTGGCCCACACTAGGAGCAACTTCCAATTCAGCGTCTTGCCCTAGGGCCCTTCAGTGGGTAGCTAGGATGAAGCGGGGTTAAACCACTGATCCTGTGGTTTGTAGACGACAACTCTAACAACTGTGCTACAGCCCACCAATGTTTTTTTTTTATATATTTGACAAACATGAGTATGATTGTTTATAACTAGATCTTAAGACCTTAGCACAGCAGAGCTTCATTCCAGCTTTACTTTTATTGTCATCAGTTATTAAAACAGCTCTAAACCACAGACATTTATCTACCCTAGACTTCCTGTAAAGGCTAATGTGTTATTGGGCACAATATCAGAGGAGTTTTACAAATACAAGTAGATGTACGAAAAAAGGCAAGATCAGGCCCGATACACATACTGGTATCGGCATCGGGACATCTCGACAAGAAAGCAAATGGATGAAAATGACATTAATAGGACACAGATCCCTGACAGATGCACTGCAACTCACGAGGATGTAAAAGATTCAGCAGCGAGCTGTAGATGTCATGGCAGTCTCTTTCTCTCTGTACGACAAAATGAACCACCCTGAAGTTACGACACTGAATGACCAGAGGACAGCCTGTTGTGGTCAGGGAGAGCTTCTCCACCGAGGCTATATGGTGATGCAAAATCTGAAAGAAGGGACGGAGGGAAAGAGGAAGGCAAAGAGCAAAGAGAGAGGTGAATATTTTCAGAGAAAATAAATAGAGAATAAAAGATATTACTTTAAAACATTTGACAGTATATAACTAAAAATGCTAAGTGCCAGTAGGGGTCTGCTCTAAAAGGTGTGTTTTGTCTTTATTATTTTCTGTATCTCAGGTAAACCTATATACACTGCAAAAACCAAGTATGTCAAGATTGTTCTTTAGAGCCACCTTTAAATAACTTATGGAAATAGCCTTTATAAGGTACAATTTGTTCATTTTTGGCCGTCCTATTTAAAATGAATGAGGCGGCCAAAACATCAGAACCACTGTTCTTATGATGCCCTCCTGTGTGACTCCAATACCCAGTTTAAGCTCAAAATTATTAATATAAAATTATT
Source organism: Channa striata (assembly GCA_033026295.1). Classification (NCBI taxonomy): domain Eukaryota; kingdom Metazoa; phylum Chordata; class Actinopteri; order Anabantiformes; family Channidae; genus Channa; species Channa striata. Next base: position 25,703,317 of record CM065169.1, on the reverse strand, counting down.
GGTTATTGTAGAATTATCACCTTCCTGACAGTTTAAACCCAAAAAATGAGGAAATAAAACCTTGTAAAAGTAGGATTCATGGTAGAGCCACTGTATTGGATTGCATTAAATTGCACAGGTGGTTAATAATGTTATGCCTGATCAGTGTGTGTCTGTATTTGCGCACACACATATACACACACACACACACACACACACACACACACTGCAGTGGTGAATGTAACTGAACACCATAATAATCAGAAGACAAAGAGGAAAAGTAAACGTTTCCTTTTCTCAGCACATAAAGCAGGAAGGATGGTGGGGAGTCATGGCCTGAATCTGCTGAACAAAGCATTTTATGCCACGCTGACATTTTCAGCGTTATTATCAGCCACAGTGGCTATGGAAATACACTGCTCCAAAAAATTAAAGGAAGACTTTTTTATCAGAGTCTAGCATCAGGTCAGTTAAACTTCTGGGCTATTGATCTGCTCAGTTAAGTAGCAGAGGACATTGCTAATCCGTTTCAGCTGGTTTGGTGTTAATGAAATTTACAACAGATGCACTAGAGGGGCAACAATGAAATGAACCCCAAAACGGCAATGGTTTTACAGGTGGAGACCTCTGACATTTTTATCGCTCCTCATCTTTTCTGGATGTTTTTCACTAGTTTTGGGTTTGGGTAGGGTCAGTGTCATTACTGGTAGCATGAGGCGATACCTGGATCCTACAGAGGTTCACAGGCAGTCCAACTTCTCCAGGGTGGCAATATGTGCCATTGCCAGAAGATTTGCTGTGTCTCCCAGCAAAGTCTCAAGAGCATGGAGGAGATTCCAGGAGACAGGCAGTTACTCTAGATGAGCTGGACAGGGCCGTAGAAGGTGCTTAACCTGTCAGTAGGACCAGTATCTGCTCTTTTGTGCATGGAGGAACAGGATGAGCACTGCTAGAAATTACCTCCAGCAGGCCACTGGTGTCACTGTCACTGACCAAACAATCAGAAACAGACTTCATGAGGTTGGCCTGAGGGCCTGCCTTCCTCTAGTGGGTCCTGTGCTCACTGCCCGACTCTGTGGAGCTTGATTGGCATTTGCCATAGAACATCATAATTGGCAGGTCTGCAACTGGTGCCCTGTGCTTTTTACAGATGAGAGCAGGTTCACAATGACCACATGTGACACACATGAAAGGGTCCGGAGAAGCCGTGGTGCAGTGGGTCCTGGGCTCCTCCTGGTGCATGACAATGCCCGACCCATGTGGCAAGAGTATGCGGACAGTTCCTGGAGGATGAAGAAATTGATACCATTGACTGCCCCCCACGCTCGCCTGACCTACATCCAATTGAACACCTCTGTGACATTATGAGTTGGACTATTGGATGTCGGCAGGTCGCACCTCAGACTGTTCAGGAGCTACTGATGCCCTGGTCCAGATGTGGGAGGAGATACCCCAGGACACCATCTCTCATCTCATTAGGAGCATGCCCCGGCCTTGTCAGGCATGCATACAAGCATGTGGGGCCTTACAAGCTACTGAATATCAGTCTGAGTTGCTGCAATTAAATTTTTGCAAAATGGCCTAACCTGCTGCATAATTTTTTTACTTTGATTTTGTAAATTGATACTTATTATTTCCATCAAGCGATGTGGCATTCTTCTCATAAACTATCATTCTCAATAGTTTCTAACACATGATCCAGTCCATATCAGTATGGATATCCAGCATGACTTTTTCCCCCATTAAAATCGGATGTATTTTCAAAGTGATCCTTTAATTTTTTTCAGCAGTGTGTGTGTTTTACTGATGTCCATCTTCAAATTATGCAATGTGCAGTTCCACTGAACAGTATGTGAAAAATACAGATCACAGTAGCATTGTTGCGATATAAGAGAAGTGTTGAAGAAACAGAAGAACTTGAATTACAACATGTTCTGTACAGTTAAAGTTAATGCAATCTGATCACATTCAGATTGCATTAACTTCAACTGTACTGTACATGTTGTGATTCTTGTGTTTCTTCCACACTTCTCTTATATCGCAACAGTGCTACGTGTTGCCACAGTGCCATTTAAAAAAAAAAAAAAAAAAAAAAAAAAAAAAGACCTGCAAATCAGGATGTCCTACTGAGTGTTGATGCCAGACATCAATATCAACTTCTAGGTAGATGAGGAAACCACACACAAACACAAACAGGACACCTTCCTGTACCTTACTGTGTAACAAGACCTTTGAGCCTCTACCCTACTTCCATCTGACACATAAATGCTTGCAATTTCTCTCCTTTTGTCCAGTACTTGTGGTGGCTGTCTTCGTGTGGCTCTAGGTGGACCGACTTCATAAACTATGGCTTGGTAGGTACTTGGAAAAAGAGGCAGTGATTGACACCTGTAATAGAGGCAGACTGCAGTCACTGCCAGAAGTACTTACCCAGACCTCCTGTCCAGCAGAAGTTGAGTTACTTTCCACAAAGATGAGATGTGTGGCTGTGAGGTACAGTGTGCCCTTTGTGAATTTGTTGCTGAAGCGATCCACCAGCCGCACCTGCTCCACCTGGAAACACACACACACCAAGAATGGCAGCAGTCAGCGATTAACTTCTTCTGCAGGGTGCAAAGGTATGTATACTGGGAAGAGAAAAGAAGCATCTTGCTGACAGGAACGGAACCTGCCACAAAATTGCTCTAAGTGGCTCTTGGTGCTGGATCCAGCTGGCACTCTACCTAATCTTATTCACCTGGCTTCACTGTCAGCTGCAAGTGCCATTACAGGGAATGCCACAAATGATTTCTGCATATGAAAAAAAATGTCTAATTACAGTATTCACATAACAACAATAAATTAATCATTAGCAACTTAATATAACCAATCTTTATTAGTCAAACACAACTCATATTATTACTAAGGGTTCAATTAAAAATGTAATCTTTTGCTTTACAGCTGATGTGTAGCCTTGTTTTATATATTAACTGTCAAGTATGGACAAACACACATTCTAAGAGTCAGCATCAATACATACAGTCATTGTGTAATACTCAAAGTCTATTTTAAAACTGAAAGGCATTTGTGGTACAGCAGACATTTGAAAGTATAATTCCAGTATTTTTGTTTGCCACAAAACCTCCAGTTTGGAATAAAAATGTTTACTGTATGCATATTATCTATAATGCACCTGTTATTTTTTTTTTTATTTCTTAATATATAAATATTTATATATCACTACATCTCACATCTCTTAACAAGAGCATTTCCAACATGACAGGCATTTACTCCACTTATTGCTACAAACATGCTGAGTTTTTACAAGTGATCTTTGCTCTGTGATCAGGAGACATCTGAGCTGCAGGATTTGGACAGGCATCTAACTGTCTCAATCCATGATTCATCACAGCAGCGATTGTCTTGTTGACTCAGACATCCTCTTCTTTGTTTCCGTTTTCCTGTTACGCTCTGATATGCTGAAATGGCTGAGCTCACAGGTCTCCCAGCAACCAACAGTCTGTCACAGGCAGGTTTCTCAGCACTAACAGGAAGTGAGGGGTGTATTTGAGTAAATGAGTTAGTAAGAGAGGGAAATAGAGAAAAAGATAACATCTCTTCTTGTCTCAAAAGAAAGCTGATGATGTTCTTCAAAGTAATTATCACATCATTTTGATCCTTTAATCACAAGTTAATTGTTTTAAAGCAGCATCAACATATAACATCATCCACTTTTTCAATTATGTCAGCAAGATTTGAGAAGAAAAAACATTGGCATTTGTGAATGGCAATAATTACCACCTGTTTTATTCGTGAAACAATCAGACTTAGGCACTGGGGCCACACCCAGTCTGCACGTTCACACCCACCTGCTCCCAGTCTATGTTACCTATGAATTGCATGCACTTTGCTGTAATGTGCAATTACCTAGGAGCTGAAAACTAGACTGTCCAGTTTTCTTCATTGTCCCCATCCTCACAAATACAAGTGTTAAAAAAAAAAAAATCACGTCCCAACTATAGGCTACAGAAACCTAGTGACAGATGTAAATGTAAACAGGCGACTTCACACACACTTGCAATGGCTCCAAATCGGGGAGAACATGTACACGAATGGCAATAAACCATTCCTGTGCTTTCCCCTGAAATTAACTCTTTGATTTGCTCTGAAAAATAGCTAAATTCTCCTCCACATGATATAATCTGGATGAGTCAGTTGGAGAAGTTTTGGATGGGGAGGGAAACTGCAACCTTGATGACATGTGAACTAAAGAAATTCCTTCATATCACATCTTCTTCCTCAGCTAGAGGTAGGGAGGTATTTTAATATAGGGAAAGCAGTGGGCCAAATGTTATCATTCATATCCATGTACTTCCCAAACTAAAAGTATAAGAAGAAAATTTTTAAAATAGGTGAAGGTATAGCTTTAAGTATTTGGACAATGACATGTAACTTTTGCTTTTGAGCTCCAGTCGTTTTGGATCTCAAATAAACAACAAATTTCCAACTTTCAGCTTTGATCTAAACGCCTTTTATTGACCTGGCCACCGAAGGGCACGTTTAACAACTCCTCATCTCGGGTTGTTATGGTTGTCAGTTTTAGAAAACTGTCCTAATGAGAAAACAGTGAGACTGTATATCAAAAGGACATTAAAGCCTCTACAAGTAGACATAATGTTATAGTCCTGATGGACAGCCAACATGTCAATAAATGCCATTCAGCAGTAATTTAGCTCAGTTCCTCCTTGTGGTGTTTTGTCATGATGAATGAACTGGCTGCGTCGAAACTCGCCTCAATCAATAACAGAGTAGTAACACACCGGAGAGGAGGCCCGGCTAATGTTGTGAGCTGCACGGGAAAAACCAACAAGTCATAGATGCTCGTCACGTCTCTCTCCTGCTCCGAGCGGCTGGCGACACCTGCTAGCTTTAATGCTAATAGTCTGCTCGACATCCGTGCAGTGGGAAACACGGCGACCCCGCTGAACGAGCAGCACCACAAATACCTGAAGGCTGAGGCCGAGGTGCACACGGTCCCACCGCGTTCCTCGGCAGTTAGCTAACGTCAGCGGTGGAACTGCAAGCTAACGTTACCTTTGGCGTTCGGATGTGCTCCATTTGTCCGAGTCAGAACAGCTGTCAGCAGGCGAAAAAGCTTCAAACGCCGTCCGCAGATGACTGGATCATTGATAATACGAGGGGCCCGAAGCGCTGCACAGACCTCGCTTACTTGGTCGAAGGCACACGATTTGTGTTTATTGTCAATTACGGGGATCATCCATCCGCGTAAAGAGCGCGTCAACACTTGCAGAGTGGGGTTTTCAAAATAAAAGCACCAGTTTCTGTAGGCATTCAGGACCTGAACTTATCTTACTGAATGAAGCCTTTTTTCAATCGAAACCTCTGTTTACTACACTGCACCATGTATGCAAATATTAGTTCATATAATAAAGGACGTAAAAACCCTGGGGCTTCTAAACTATGGGACTAAATTAGGTAATAATGTGTTGATTCACACTATTATTTAAGTTTATAATATGCTCCTGGTAATGTGACACACACCTCTCCTGGATGTACCCCGCCTCTGGCCCAGTGACAGAGTGAACAAACCCAATGGTCCTTAAAAGCCAGGTGAAAATAAAACAATAAAATCATTAAAGAAAAATATATAAACCGTGCTCGAATAAAGCAAATGTGGAATAGGAGTTAGAAAAAGAAAAGACTGACGTTAGGTGACACAACGTTTGTAACCCTATACTAAAGTTGAAAATATTTTTTTCTTTTGAAAAGACAGCCGGGGGAAACTCCAGGAACCACTACGACGTGCAAGAGGTTGGTCACGTGTAGTTGGTTGGTCAGCTGCTGTTTACTCAAGAAAAATGAGAGTTTATATTAGGAGGTTGGTAAAAACAACGAGTTAAATAATATATAAAGCAATAATAACATCCATATTTCTATAATTGACGTGCCATTGTTATTTGTGGGAGATTACACAACACACGAATATTAAAAAAAAAAAGCACAGACTACTCTTAAACGTAGCAAACCCGCAATAGTCTTTAATCGGAACGATAAGACGGTTTATTTAGGAGAAGAGGGTTCGTCGCTCGACCCGGATATCATTCCGGTCTAGTCCTCCATCTTGAAGACGTTTGAAATGGGTGACTCTCGAAGGACCGCTACGACGTGCAAAAACCCTTGTTACGTATTTGACAGAAGCTTTGAATGTATTATATGATCTGCTTTTATAGATTATAGTAGCACCAATAACAATATATTTCAACTACATAATGCAATCACAGTTACCTTTGTGGTCCTGTGGCATTATTTTAAATAATAGTCAAACCAGTAAAACACCGAGCTAATTTGTTTGACTCAGCCATGATACATAATTTCATAAGATCATAAACTATTACAAAAATCTGTGGAGGTTTTTATTTTAACAAAGTATATACATACTCTCAAAAAACACACTACACCAAAACTGTCTTAGTTGCACATAAATTATTTTTTAGTAATTTATTATTCAATCGAACGATTTAATTATTTTTAAAAAGACACACAAAGGCTTCCTTTAAAGCATCTACGGTGGATCTAAACTCTCACACGCAAACCTATAAAATTTTGCTTATAAATTTAATTATTAAACTAGACAAACAGCATATAATATTTTGTTTTTCTAAGAATAATTGTCCACAAGTGCAAATTATATGAAATTAATCATAAGTCAAAAATGTGTATTTGATTGCTCAGCGAGAAAGAATAATGTTTTTTTTTTTGCGAGAAAGAATAATCAGGGAAATGTAGATATGCCCAGTTTCGGCAATGGACATCACGTGATGGAGAACAGGACGATGGTAAATGTAGTTCAAACATCAAATACCCACAATGCAACAGCGTTCGGGAAATGCCAGGCGGGCAATAGGAAAAGTAAAACCGTGTGAGAGTTCAGTTTGACATGTATAAAATTATATTTAAAAAAAACTTTATTTCGTAAAACGTAGGGCTATAGTTCAATAGGTCCATAGTTACCAAGAAAAGGCGACGTCTTATCCACCTTTGTTTTGAGTGAAGACAAGTACCAGGACTTGGCCCTTGAGTGGGCATGTTTCAAAGCTAACTAGCGTGTTAGCCGTGATGCTTGGATGCTGGTTAAACGTGTCCTTGAATGGATGAAGTGCCGTTAGTTTTAAATGTGTGCCTCTAAACAAAAAAATGTCAGGCTTTAACTTTGCATCAGGAGCTCTTGGTTCCACCAATACGGGCGGGGGATTTACATTTGGGAGCGCAACGAGGTAAGGACGGATTTCAAATAGCCCACTTAGCCAGTGTTAGCATAGAGCTAACCTGTCGCTAGCCGTAACGTTAGCGTTAACTTAATCTGCCGTATTTTATATAACTAACCAATAACTAATACCCGATCATTCTCGCCCAGTAATCAGATATTCACGAGAGCATCAGCTTATTTTGCGAGTATCCACGCATCCGTGGAAACTAGAGAAACAGACCTTTAACCTGAAATATGACTTCACTTGAAAGTTAACGTTCATTTCGCTTTAATCTAACCTTTAGGTTTTGGCCGTACTGATAACCTGTAGTTGATTGTTAAGCTGTGTAATACTTAAAATTCGGGCCTGTACGTGCTTCTAAAATAAGAATTTTTTTTTCCATTTCAGTTCTCCCCTGATTTTAAAGCACTTTGAGCAGCATTTGTTGTTTATGAATGGGCTTTAATAATAAGTTGACCAAAAGCGACGCATTTCTTTGAAAAAGCAATACTAAGAACATCAAAAGTTTCCTTAGGTTACGACCCGATCATGATATCATGAAAAATGGTGATCATATGACTGAATCTACTGTCGTTTCTCTTTAGTGCACCTGCAGCCAGTACTGGGGGCTTTTCTTTCGGGACTGCTCTGGGTGCTGCACCTGCCACCCCTGCTTCTGCTGCCACCACCACCACCACCCCATCTCTTGGCCTAGGTGGAAGTCTCTTTGGTCAGAAACCTACTGGATCATTTTCTTTCAACACACCTGCCTCAAGTAATAGACACAAACACAATACAAGTCGAATGACTTTAAAAAATTTACATACTTTGCATTTACAGTCATACAGCTTACATTATGTTCCCTTTTTTCCCTTTCAGGTGCTGCTGCACCTACTACAGGCCTTACATTAGGTATGTTTGTCTTTGGGGAATGTTTTTAAATAAAATCTTGAAATGGTAATATGAGACATTTTTAATCTTAATTCCTCTTTATACTTTTTCTTAGGTGCCCCACCCACAACAGCCGCTTCCACTGGCTTTAGCTTGGCCTTCAACAAGCCCACTGCCTCAGCAACACCATTCTCCCTCCCCACCACTACCACGAACACCACCACCTCCTTGACAGCACCTACTGGGGCAGGTTTATCATTTGGTTCTGTCTTGACATCCACGGCTTCACAGCAGCCTACAGGAACAGGCTTTACACTTGGTCTTGGTGCCATAGCCACCACCACAGCAGCCTCAACAGGCCCATCACTTGGTCTCTTCTCTAGCACAGCATCCACAGGTGAGATTAAGACAGTTTGACCTTTGTCACAAGTTTGTTGCATTATTAAAACCTTGTTATTGGTTACCTTGTATTTATTTGATGTGACAGGTTTGGGTCAGACCACTCTTGGAGGAGGTGGGTTAACGCTTGGTTCTCTGTTAGCTACCTCTACAACAGCATCATCCGCCCCTGCCCCAAGCATTGGCTTGGGTGGAATTGACTTCAGCACGTCTTCTGAGAATAAGAGTGACACATCATCTGGAGCTAATGCACAGTATGTATTGCCAAATTGCTGAATTGTAAGAAAGTGTAAAGAACTGGTTACTGAAAGGCAGTGTGTGACTTCTTACCCAAATAATTTATTCCTGATTAACAAGGCCCATTTAGTTTGTTGCAATGGTTAATAATTGTTTGCAGCAAGAGCTCATCCAATTTTGTTGTATACATGATGTAGAATAAAGGCTATTCTATGCTATTCTATTCTAATACTATCTTTTTCCCTCAGGGACAGTAAAGCTTTAAAAGATGAGAACTTACCACCAGTCATTTGTAACGATGCTGAGAATTTCCAGTAAGTTTTATGCACATATTTATGTATTGTCACAGGTTGTGATGTTTAACCTCTTCAGTCACATGTATAGGTACATTTTATGGCATGGTAAAATTGTATATTTGTTCAACGATTGTTTCAAAGAAACATGGCTGACTTGCACTTTGACTCATAAACATATCTAAGCTTCTTAGTACAGTGTGGCACTATCTATCACATAAAATAAAATTCACAAGCTCAGGGCTTGTCCCAACTGAGGGCAAAATGCAAAGTAAAATCAAAATTTACATTTAATTAAATATAGTTCTGGTACTTCACTGATGCTGTATTATTAGAAAACATTTTGTGTTGTATGCATAAATTTCCATTGGTCTTTGTTCTTCCTCTTAATAGAAAATTTGTGAAAGAGCAGAAACAGGTTCAGGAAGATATCAGCCGAATGTCATCCAAGGCCATTACCAAAGTCCAAGATGACATCAAGAGCCTCAAACAGCTTCTTTCTGTCAATGCCAGTGGTCTGCAGCGCCAGGCTCTGGCTATTGACAAACTAAAGCTGGAGACAGCACAGGTAGGGACAAGTGTAATTGTCAGTTGTTGTATATCAAGTCCGTCATGTCATTCTTCCTGTCTGACATACTGACAAACATAGATTATAATTGTTGTGGTTATTATTGTTTTTATTATTGGTGTGGCTGTTTGGTAAAAAATGACAATATAATTGAAAATGCTTCAGCTCTTTTTCCTGAAGGTGCAGCTATGGACAGATCTTATTGGTTCAAATTATAGTTCAAAATGATTTTAGCTAAATATGTCGAAAATTTATCCTTGATGTTGATGGATATACAGACTGTCTTTACAGAAATTTGACAATTAAATTTTTCCTTTTTAAGGAGCTAAAAAATGCTGACATTGCCCTACGTACACAAAAGACTCCCCCTGGACTTCAACATGAGAACACTGCGCCATCAGAGTAAGCCTCCAGATAGTAATCCTGAAGTAAATCAATCTGGCTTATAAAGTGTGACAAAGATGAAAACGTGTGTTTTTTTTTTTTGTTTGCTTTCAGTTACTTCCGCAGTCTGGTAGAGCAGTTTGAAGTGCAGTTACAGCAATACCGGCAGCAGATAGAAGAGCTGGAGAACCACCTGACAACGCAAAGCAGTGGCTCCCATATAACTCCTCAGGGTAAGGGGACATGGTTGCTAACATGACAACAAAATCAAAGTGAAAACTAAAGTTTTCATTTCTGATTTTCCATGCCACTACGCTTTGCTCTCTTTCCCGTGTCATATTTTCACTACTTCAAAAAAGTTGATGATGTGTATATGTTGTGTACCCAGACTTGACCTTGGCCATGCAGAAGTTGTACCAGACATTTGTTGCACAGGCTGCCCAGCTCCAATCGGTCCATGAAAATGTCAAGGTCAGTTATTTAATTCCAAGTTGTATCTAAATCTTTGGCATTCGTGACATAAAGTTATGTTCTTTTGTCAAGGTTCCAATCAAGTGCCAACACTAAAGATTTTGTTCACACATGGTGGGACCCTGTTGAATACATGATTACTCCGTTTTGGTATATTGCAGATCTTAAAGCACCAGTACCTGTCCTATCGTCGGGCCTTCCTGGAAGACTCCACAGATGTCTTTGAGTCCAAACGGGCATCTAGCAGAAAATGGCAGACTACTCCTCGAGTCACGACTGGGCCTGCCCCATTCTCCAGTGTGCCCAATGCTGCCGCGGTTGCAATGGCAGCCACGCTGACCCAGCAACAGCAGCCAACTCCAGGTCTGACTGCCTACAAGTTTTAGAAAGTTTGCCTCCTCCTTACCTTGTTTAAGAAAATGGAGGAGGAGGGAAAGGGGAGTAAAGCAAAGAATATTTGAAGAGGGCAGGATAAGTTTGCTTTAACATGAAGACATTTTGTGAGCAGAAAGGTCCAATGGGGGAAACCTAAAAACAAAAAAGCCTTAGCTGGTGCCAAGCATTTTTTTCTGTACTTAGTGATAGAAATGAGGGAGAGAGGGAGAGATCAGAGATATCCCTTGCCTAACCTTGAAAAGAAACCATTGTGCTGCCTTACCATCTTGTTTCTGACTTTTTTCAAGAATTAAGACAATTTATCTGATGCGCCTTACTGTACCAGAGTGAGGAAATTATATAGTAGGCTCCTGTGAAATCAACACTAAAATTTGGCAGTGTTGGTGCCAAGCCAAAACACATGAGAATGTCATCTAAACACTTTCAGTAACACCAAATCCCTTCAGCTGAATTCTCTCTTTCTCTGTATGCCCTCTCTAATGGAATGGTAGAGCAGGAATGTGAGGCTGAGCTGACATTACTGGAGAAATTATATAATTATCTATCTCTCAATTTAATTCACTTGAATCTTGAGTTCGAGCTGCACTCAAATGTAAATTGAGTTAGGATTATTTCAGTGTGTGCTAAAACGAGCCGACCCAATGAACATTGTGGTAGGTTGATTTACGCACTAGGCATGCTGTGTGATTTAGATCTAGATAGCCAACATTCTCTGAAGTATTAGGATTTGGTACAACTGTTTATATATTTACCAAATTTCCTTTCAATCCAGCTATCAAGTGGTTTTTCCATGTAGGGAACATGTACCTGTAGTAAGCCCAGATTAGGCCACAACATGTGTTAAAGAAACATTTCTCTTACAAAGTAAATTAAAGGCTTAGTGTAAAAAGTCAGCTTGTAAAAAGCCAGTCCTACCTATTAATCTAAAGATTTAAGTTATTTACAGCAAATGTTAGCTATCATAACACATGTTAAACCTCTTTCATTTTTACCAGTATATTTTATGTTATACAGTATTAATATCCAGCATAAGCAGGCAGTCGAGGACTGAACAATATGATATGCTTCCTTTTAGGAGTCAGTGGTGTGTTGGTAAAAAAGATTTTTATTATATATATATATATATATATATATATATATATAGTCAATGGTGTGTTGGTAAAAAAGATTTTTATTATATATATATATATTTTTTTTTTGACATGGTGCTAGGTTCATCCAACAATAGCCCTAAATAATGTAAAACAGAAGGACATAATCTTTTAATCGCTTTAACACTGTGGCACAAAAATAATTTGGAATTAAACAAATGGAAGTTATTTAAATGTATTAAAATTAAAATACCTTTAAGATTAGGGTCCGTTATGGTTTCTGCCACAACTCTGAGGTGTTAAACAGAATTTCAGCCTTTTTTCGTAGGCTGTGGTTTGTAGGCCATTTTACTGGCATACTTATGAACAAATAAAGCTATGTGTACTAGGATATCTGTGTAGTTTTTTTTAATTCTTAACAAGTTGTAAAGACTTAGGAAAAAAAGCAATATTTCTAATTGGACAGGGTTACAAAGGCAACATGGTTTAAAGTTTTTCACATGCAAAATCATGTGGAAAACCTGTACTTTGTTTGATTCCATTTACAAATTTCTGCTGCTTTCTTTCACAATAATTATCAAGTCTGCATAATCTGTTATCTATTACTTTTAGTTGTTCCAGAGAATGAATGTGGCTTTTTTCCGGTCTAATAGTATTTTGAACATTCATAAACCTTAAATGGCTTGGCAGGACATCCAGAAATTATTCTAAAATATCATTACCTTATTTAATTTTGTGCCGAGTAGGGATGGGAATATTTTACCAATTCATTTCTTAACATTGCACTATGCTTGCGTTTAGTTGTGGGGGCACTGGTGCTCTTACAAATACTTAAGGACGGTAAAAAAAATCTCGATGCGGTATCTAAAATCATCAAGGGGCGCAATACCTTGATCTTACTTTTTAATTTCATATAAATCCAACTCGTTTTCTGATCACTTGTTTACCATAATCAAGTGTACTCCAAACGCTGCATTGTAGTGTTTCAAATCACTACTTATAATAAATTAACTTATTTTCCCATCCATATTTCTACACAGTGGCTGTTCTCCAGTATTTCACTCATAAACGAAGCATAATCAGAAGTTGTTGTCTTTGCCTTGGTATTTATTTAACTATTTATTTTATTTTATTGTTTGTTTTTGTGTATGATTTGATCCATAATTGGAATGGCATAGTTGAGGGTGGCCAGTATCAAAGTAGGTACAGCACTAACCATGCAACTAGGTGGCACTTCAAGATGATTCTCTAAGAAACTCAGTGTGGTGGTTGAATGTGTAGACTAAAGGGTTGTTTAGATTTTTGCTTCAATGCACATAAGGTGGAACGTGCCAAAAGACTCAGGATTGAAAATGTTGATTTTGTTGCCTGAACTTTAAATTTAAAAACAGAATTAGTTTATCCATTACTGCACTTACTTGGTGGAAGTGGAAACATAGCAACCGTTTTAGTTTATTTTGTTTGTCACCCATTGCTGGTCTAAATGAAAGTGTGTTTACTGTGTTTGCTCAGAGCAATTGATTGTACACAAAAAGCTGGAGTACAAGATGACAAAAATAGTGTTCCTTATCTTTTATATTGTTCCATACTACAATGCATTTCTTTGTTTAGGCTGCATGAGGCATACCACTGTTAACTTCATTTAAGCTGTTTTATACAAGGGCTAGTGTCAGAGTAACAGGGCTGGATCACTTCACATATGATTTCAGTAGAAATGCAGAGTTAAAGTGCTGTTCACAACTTGTATTTTCAGGTATTTTATTCAAGGTGGTGGTATGTCATATGGACCTATTCACGAGAAGGTTCTCAATTGTGTAGACAATTTCTTGTTGAGCCTAAACTAATTTAATTTAGTAGTTCAGATGGGAAGAATTTATTTTTTTTTTTTTACTATTATTTTTTTTTGCGGCTGCTTACACTGGTCTTTCAGTACCAGAAAGAAACGTTGGTGCCAAACAAAACAGGACAGGTCAATTGTGGTCAGATTGTCCACATTTTGTGATTGCATTGGGATTTAAATCCCACTGTTACCTGGTGAAAATATACAGTGTTTGATTTATTGTAGATACTAGTAAGAGCTTGGTTTTTGGCAGTCAGAAACATGTTTTTTAACTGGTATTCAGTTCCTTCTCCAGCACTTACCTGTCATATTGCTGCCAGTGACATTGGTGCCTGGTGAGCTGATTGTTTCTGATGGTACTGCTCCATGTTTTATTGATAAACTGCTGCTTGGGACATCCCAGTCTTGTGTTAAACAACCCTAAACTTTTTGTGGGATTAAGACATAGTTTCAGATTGAGCTGGAGGCCTGTTAGCTGGAATCCAAAGCTCTCCAGAATAGTGACTTTAGTGTAGTTTAGCTTACTCTTAGACTTTGTCTTCCAAATCTATACTTGCTATCTGCCACGTTAATGACTATTAATTATGTGATTATTTAGTCTGCCAGAGCTGTTTAGACTTGGAAGGTTGCAGTGCATTTTTAGCCCCTTATTCCTGAACATTAGACAGTAATATGTATGCAAATGTTAAACTGCTGGATTTTCCTAAAATGCTATTACAGCAACAGCAGTAGCATTTACCTCCTTTTTAAAAAAAAGTGAAGGATTTTTTTTTTCTGGTGGTGGTTGGCACTGTACATATACTAGAATTCGCCTACAAATAGAGTTATAATTAAACTCTATATTTCAGAATCATATTTATAGTAAATCTCTGTTGTTATTCATTTTAAGTTTGGGCTTCAGTACAGTAGTTCACCAAAATCCAGAAAATCAGAGTCTGGTCTGTAGTTTGTTGTTACTGACTGACTGATTCTTTATCATACACACATTGTTTGTCATTTTCAGTAGTGTTTTTTTAATTTCCCTATTTGTAACTTCCAAGAAGTACTACTAATGCAGGTTGTGTTTTGGGGGGAGGTCTTGGTGATCATCAAAAAGCTACACATTTGCTAAGGTTTCTTTAAAAGCTAGGCTGATCTTGAACACTATGTTAACCAGTCACCTCACTTAACAGACTTGGTCAAACAAAGAAAATTGTTTGTAGTCTGTAATTATGTGTAGATTTCTCCAAGGTGCAGCTTTTATATAATAGGAAATGAAAAACCAATAAGCACTAAGAATTTGGCTTATTATAATATGTCTAAGAGTACATTGGTGAAAGCATTAATATAAAAGAAATCATAAAGGTCAGACATTTCCAGTTGGAATGATTGCCTGAAACTTGAACACAATGACTTCCACAGGCGAACTGTAACATATCATTGAATTTTCTTTTATTTTGACCAGTTTACACTGAGAGGCAGCCATAGGTGCCAAATTCACATTTCATATTTAAATCTCTAGTGCTTTTACTATTAGACAAGTGTGTTTGAACTTATATAACCGATGCTTGTTGAAACAGTATATTTAAGATATAATATGGTGTGCCTTTAAGCTATAATCAATTATTGTGATGCATTCTCTTTGGTGTATGCTAGTTCATTCACTCTCAGAAATCTTGAAAATTTGGAAACTTGTCAAATGCAGTAGCAATTAACAATCAATTCTGTTCTAAACTGTTTGTGTTTTATGTAAGTGGAATTGCATATAAAATTGACAATAAATCAGTTTTTAAACAAAGAAACGTTTGTCCTTGTTTCTTTTTGACTGAAGTTGTTTGCAAAGTCTAGACTAATTGGCAGCTTTGCGAAAGTTGTTTAAGAAAAAAACATTAATAGAGGGGGAAAAAGACAAGTTTCTGAGTGAAAGAACTAGCAGTACTATTTTGTGTGAATGTAATAGTTTAATACTCTAATCGTGGGATTTATAACTTGCATTCAGTTTATTTATACTGTAGTTGTATAAGCACAGTGCATTGCCTGATTCTGAATAGTAACTGCTGTGATATTTTATATGAAAACAACCAGTGTGATGTATTATTTTTTATATCTTTGATTCATGTTTCTTGCATGATAAAGTTGGAAGCTTTACAGTTTATTGAAACCCTGCATAATGTATTTATTTTTTTACTTTTTTCTTTCAGAATTTATATCAAAGGATGCTATCTGTCATAATGAAAAGGTCCACTTTTTGTGAAAGCAATGCAAGTCACAAAATGCATAATAGGTTCTTGTTATAGTGACTGACACCAGGCTTTTCTGTGAAGGAGGTGGGGAAGAGAGTGAAATTTGTAGGAGTAAAGCGTATGCTTTCTCTTCGTGCCTTAGGGACCCAGGCACCCTTGGGGGCAGGGTTTGGAAACCCCTTTGCCTCAGCAGTTGGCACTAGCTTGGGCTCTTCTACCCTTGGAGGTATTACCTCTGCCTTTTTTTAAATAAATATATTAATATTTTCCACTGCACACTTTACCCTCTTTCAATGTGTTCTCAGTTTCTAATGGCAAGTTGCCGCTCTGTTTGAGGTTTGTTTGGGTGATTGGTGGGCTAAATGCTTGGCAGATTCTTTTTCCCCCAGTTCATTCTTGTGCAAGAAGTCAAGTACGTTCACATCACAAGAAATAAGAGCAAATCCTCACTACAGGTCACTGTGTTTATTTTTGCATGTGACAAGTTGGATGAATTATTTCCTCCTCGAGGAGAAATTTGGCCAGAATGATGCCACTAGTTTGCTCTAGTGAAATAATGTTCTACATGTTGCTAAAACTCTGCATGTCAGCTGGCAAATTCACTTGACAACATGGAAACAAGTGGTCTGAACGTACACCAATAAGGCGTGCTGGGTTCAAACCTCATGCCGTTGTTCTCCCTTTCGCCTTTGCTGTGCAGCAAACTGAGTTGTGTTTGTTCTGAAGCCCCTAGTCAGACTTTCAGTTGTGTAGTGCTGTTTTGATTGGAATGTGGCATTTATTTTTCATATGTGTGTGCTAATGCCTGCTTGCGTGTACGTTAGAGGTACTTGCTCACCGTATTTGTCGCTAGTATAGACTTGTGGTGTGCTTAGCCAAAACTGACTTCCATGTCACTTTTTCCCACAGGTTTTGGTGGTGGGCCAGGATTTGGTGGGGTAGGGACTGGGGGTTCTTCTTTTGCCTTCTCCTCCACCAGTAAGCCAACAGGAGGCAGTCTAAGTGCAGGTACAAACATACTGCCCCTCTCCACTCCTTCCCCCAGTCCCCCCCTTCCCAAAAATGACAGCAAACTAGAACCATTACAGTTCAAACTGTAGTCTGGAGATGTTAGTGTTTGCAATCTGTGATATATCTCTGAGGCTCTGCCATTGGCAGTCGGGCAAGCTTGCTGTTAGGTATTCTGAACCTCAAAAAATATGCAATCACTGTACTTCTCCTTTAAGTAGGCCTCTCCACCACCATAATGTTGTAGGCCTTTCAGGCAAGTGTGCTGGAAGTTTAGCCACAACACACTTACGTTGCGGACTTCAACACCAAGTGGGGAAAATCTGTTCAGCTCTTATCAAATACCTGAATCTGTGTCATCTGGATATCAGTTCTCATTTTGCTTTTGTTTTCTTTAACCTGTTTAAGTTTTACTTTTCCCTCACCCTCTGTGCACCCCTTTTTTGTTTGTCTAGGTTTTGGTAGCAGCAGCAGCTCAGGCTTCAACTTCAGTAACCCTGGCATCAATCCTTCTGCCGGCCTGACCTTTGGTGTGTCTAATCCCCCAGCTGCTGGCTTTGGGACAGGAGGAACCCTTCTTCAACTCAAGAAACCCCCTGCTGGTAATAAAAGGGGCAAAAGATAGGACCAGGGAATGACACAGCCTGACCAGCTTAGGGTTTGTAAGGCCTGGTCTCCCAAAAGCATCTAAGTGGTAAATGATGAGATTTAACGCACCATGAAACAGGAACACACAATCACCCATTAAAAATCATTTGAAAGCACAGGCTCGTAACAATTGAGAAAAGAAACCCTACTGACCGCCCTGCATTATCTCTCATACACTGGTCTTGTCCACAGTTCTACATTGGTTTAATTCCAAACTGTAGAGAGCTTAGCTACTTAGTATAACTTTTCTAGTAATATGAATTAACCTATTTTTATTAGACCCATTTAAACATTAATTTGTGTGGGTTTTAAGCAGTAACTCAACGTAGAAGCAGTGACCAGTATGAAAGTATGCTTGCATAAATTTGACTTTGGTCATTTGCATGGCCTCAAAATGTTGCCTGCTCATTACAGTCTGTAGCGCTGCAATGCTTTTGGGAATGCCAGCCATAAACATAGGTAGGTCAGTCACAGTTATCTGTGAGCATTTGGGTTAGTCCAAATTCTGTACAAGACAGATGTTTTTGTAATTTGAAGTGGGCAGTGCAGTTGGTTTTTGTGTGCTACAAAATCATTCAGTTGTAGAACTGCACTTTAACTCTTCTCATATTATGACTTTGGCAAAAGTCTTGCCCCGAGAAGGGTAAGATAAGGTAAAGGGAAAGAGGATTACGGGGTAATAGCTGGTGGGGAACGGCATAGTCCCTGTCATAAAGTTTAAGGGGAGTATTATCAGATCCTAGAGAGTTTTATAGGCACAAGAGTGTGTCCAGGGTGGGTTTTATGGGGGGAGCACAGTTTTATTTTTGTATCAAGTGGAAAAAGAGATGATAGTTGGGATGGGTAAAAGGCAACTAGAGCTTGGGAATAGTCCAATATCTAGTCCACATAACCTGTGTTCTTTTTTTTTTTTTGTGCTAGACTCCATCCCTACAATTGTTAATTTCTTTTGATACGTTTTGTTTTCCCTGTTTCATTGTAAGAATGAGGGAGATGAGATACAGTGGCTGTCATTAGTTTAGAATCTGAAAGGGATTGAACCAGAGCATTCTACCTACTCAACTCAAGTTATACATGTGCTAGATCAAATTTGCACTTGCCAGTTTATGTGACCTGACAGTAATTGTGTGAATGTGCATGTGTGCCTATTACACAACAATGGATTTGTCTCTCTCGTCTATCAGTAGCTGTTTTCTTTTAAGTGTTGGGGTGTGGCAGGGAAGGGTATATTTTGTTTTAGTTTTTTTTTTATTATCCACGTCAGTTTGGTTACCAAATACTGGTGTAGTTATACTATTATTTTCTAATCACTGTCTGTGTAAACCTGTATTTTCAACAAGCTGTTTAATAAAACAATCTTCAATATGATGTTTTGCCTGTTATGGCATCATTTCAATAAATGTGTTCACACAGAATGCTATCAAAGTGTTCGTCTGACTGTGTCATCTAATTTGCAACAGTTCTAATTTGAATTTAATAAAATAAATATATTCATGGTTACACAAATTTTGACCACTTTTATGCCAGGATAATAGACTATCAACATTGTCAATAAACTGTAAGATGTGTTTTGCTAATCCTTGCACAAGAGAGCTAATATTTTAAAAACCTTTAAGACCTGCCCTGGGAGATTCTTGAAATGCTGCTTCCAAGTGTTTAAGCCAGTCTGTTTGTCTTGAGTGGTATGTGTTAACCAAACTTAAAAATATGTGTTTAAAGAATGAAAGAAATTATTTTTTTAAAACACAAAGATAATGTAAGACTGTGTTTGTCCACCATCCTAAGCGGAAGGGGGCGCTAATGCTCCCCATCCTGCGTTACAAGCACTCCGTAAAAACTAAAGAAGCGTGTTGCTATGCGACAGCACCGCTACGATATACACGTCGAGGCTTGTACATAAATTACCAATTGTGTTATTACAATTAGCTAGGCACATTTCCCAAATTTCAGCAATTTATTTGTTCATCAGCTATCAGCACTCCAGGTATCGTTAATACTTTTTTTTTTTTAAAAGCGAAGGGTTGAAATTAGATTTACAGACAGTTACAAAAAAATTGCCTTTTACATTTATGGGAACATTTGTCTATTTGGCTAATGTTAACGCTAACGTTAGTTTGCAGCCAGTGTAACTCACTTAAAAGTGGTTCCATACACTCATATATATTTATGAAAACATGTCAAATTGATGCATGTAGTGTGCATGTACTAATACCGACCAGTACACGGAGCTGAATATCTTTAGCTTGTATCCTTTTTAAACTGCTTTGTGCCTTATGTTGTTTACCTGCATATCTCTAACCTGTGGGGTATTAAAAAAAACAACAACAAAGAATACCAAAGTCACCGGAGCCAAAACTTCATTTTTATGTTAATCCTTCTTTACTGTTAGTGTGGGCAGATAGAAATGGCAGAGGAGCTGCTGCTGTTTTGTTTCCTCTTAGACCTGCAATCCAGTCTGCTAATTAGATTGTATTCCAATGTTTTATATTGCAGCCATGCCTCTTCCAGACACAATGTACTGTGCCCAGCAAATCAACATCCCCCCCGAGCTGCCTGACATCCTTAAAAACTTCACTAAAGCAGCTATTCGAACACAGCCCAAGGATTTGCTGCTGTGGTCTGCAGCGTAAGTCTTAATCTCTGTCAGTGATGGTTCATGTAGCAGTTACATATGACTGTGTTTTATTCCAATCTTGATCTTTAAAGCGACCGCGAACAGTGTTTCCACACTGTATCACTGTACAAAAACGCAGGGCCTTTTCACCTGTCCAGCCCATATCTCTGTATTGGCTGACTGTAATTGGATCCCATGGGTTTCCATTTTACTGTGGTGGTTAAACTATCTGAATTTCCCCAGCAAAATGTATATTAAAATTAGTAGATGGAATCTGAAGATATCAAGATTTTTTGTACCCCTGAGGACAATCATATCTTCTGTTATTTTATTTGCCTATGTAGCTTGCCAGTGTTAACAGCAAGACCTAAAGAGGAGCATGTGGCGTAACAAAACCAATGCAAATGTCTCCTGGGTTACAAGATGTTTATGTGCTGTTAAAGTAACACACCAGGGCTCAGTTGCCTCTCGGAGGCTGAAATGAACTCCACTTATAAATTCACTGAAAAGATTTTATAACTGTGGAGTAGGACAAGCTACATTCTGTTAACCTCAAACAAATGATGGTTTCTTCACCTCATGGTTGTCATTACAATAGGCTTAATGCCAATTTATGCTGCATTTCTATGTGATCTACTTTTAACACTTAATGTGACTGTTTTTTTAGAAGGTTTGTGAGAGCCAGCGAAGCAGTATTTAATAATGCACATGTTAATTAGTGTGTGTGTGTGTCCTTTTCCAGATATTTCAATGCGCTGTCTAAAGGAGAGTGTCTGCCTGTCAAGGACCGGCTGGAGATGACTGTTGCCACACAGAAAACAGACACTGGGCTGACCCCAGGTCTACTTAAGATTCTCCACAAACAGATTTTTTCTCAGAAGCAAAGCACCACACCCACAGATCAGGTCACATAATGTTTTTTCACAGTAATATTAAAGTTTTCTTATTTGAAACTTATTTTATCTTCCATCTCTGGAAACTACAAACATCTTGGGTGGTGGATTCATTAAAAGATTCATTTAATTAGTAAAAAGTTAAACAGATTACTTTAAAAACTTGAAATTAGATGCAATTACAGTGATCCGCCAGTGGAAAAAAGCTTGCTGATAAGCAGATCATCCTTGCCAGATTCCTCATGCTACTTACAACTCGTTGCAAAGTATTCGTACCCCTTGACATTTTTCAAGTCTTTTGCAGACTAACAAGTTTTCTTTTAAGATTGCACTGTTTTTGGGTCCATCCATCTTCTCACCAACTCTGACCAGCTTCTCTGTCCCTGCTGAATAAAGATATCCCAACAACATAATGCTGCCACCACCACGCTTAACGGTGGGGATGGTGCGTTCAGGGTGATGTGCAGTGTTAGGTTTCAACCACAGATATATCGTTTTGCATTTAGGCCAAATAGTCAGTTTTTGGTCTCCTCTGCCCAGAGCACCTTTTTCCACATTTGCTGTGTCCATAACGTGGCTTGTTGCAAACTGCAAACAGGGGTTTTCTTCTTGCAACATATCTATAAGTGCCAGGTTTGTGGAGTGCACGACTAATAGTTGTCCTGAGGTCAGATTCTCCCACCTGAGCTGTGGATATCTTCAGCTCCTCCAGAGTTACCATGGGCCTCTTGGCTGCTTCTCTGACTAATGCTGTCCTTGTTTGGCCTGTCAGTTTAGGTGGAAAGCCATATGTCAGTAGGTTTGTAGTTGTGACGTACTCTTTCCATTTTCTGATGATAGTTTGTACAGTACACCGTGTGGTCTTCAAAGCTTGGATTTTTTTTTTTAATAACCCTATCCCTGCTTTGAACTTCTCCACAACTTTCTGCCTGATCTGTCTGTTGTGTGCCTTTGACTTCCTGATGCTGTTTGTTCATTAATGCTCTCTAACAAACCTCTCCACAGAACAGCTGCATTTATCGTGAGATTAAATTACACACAGGTGGACTCTATTTATTAATTAGGTGACTTCTGAAGGCAATTGGGTTCAATGGATTTTAGTTAGAGGTGTTAGAGTAAAGGGGGCTGAATACAAATGCATGCCACACTTTTCAGATATTTATTTGTAAAAGATTTTGAAAACCATTTATCATTTTCCTTTCACTTCACAAAATGCGGAAAAGTGACTAAATGTGGAAAATGTCGAGGGGTATAAATACTTTTAAAAGGCACTGTATTTCTGTTCATTTCAAGAAATTGTTCAGAACTGCTTGTGTGTGTTTTTTTTTACAGCCATCTGGTTAAGTAGACAACCAGTTTTTTTTCTCATATCTCCTAAACCCCTACTATGTTAACCCAATAACAGCTGTCCCTTGAGCAAACATGTAGCAAGGAGGAACTGCAGAAGAAGTGGGCGAGTCTGTGTCTACCCAAGGAGCAGCTTGAGAGCATGCTGGCACTTGGCGGCTTCACCTCAGAAATCAAATGGTTGGAGTTTTTCGCCCTAGGATGCAGTAATCTTGGAGGGGTGAGATGTTGCATAAGGCCAGATATAAATGCTAATATCACTTTATACCACTTCTTTGAGTGTGAGAACCTACTGTGAGTCCAAGCACAGCTGGAGACCTTCAAGCAGTGGATTTTTTTGTTCATCTCACAGTCTGGTCTTCTAGTCTTTAGACTAGATCCAGACGTGTGTAATCCAGACTGCTCCGTCCATTTCCCTAGGCTCCAGAAAGAATGACTGGATAAATCCTTCTTTGAGTATGTGAACCTTTGCAAAGCTATTAAGCCAATGATTTTGCCCTGAAGATGCAGATAGAGCAGCAGAGACAGATCAAAGAGAATATCTTTAAGCATAGCGAACTTTGCAGATGAAATGCAGCTCAGCATTAAAATGATGTGCTCAGTGTCAGTGGGTGGGGATATTGATGCTGCTGTGAATGTGGCTGGAACACTTTAACCACAGGAGGGCAGTCACGATATACACTGATCAGGCCCTGTGTGTGTTTATATATTTTTTATATATTTATATATATATATATATATGTGTGTGTGTGTGTGTGTGTGTGTGTGTGTGTGTGTGTGTGTGTGTGTTTTTTAATAACTTTTGTCTGAGCCAGTGTGTGTGCAAATGATGTAAAATGATGCTAAATCAGAATGTATTTGTTCTTACAGGCCAAATGTATGCTTTGTCTGTGTGTGTGTTTTGTAGTTCCTCTGCCTGATTCTCTGTCTGTATAAAATTTCTCAGACCCTTATGAGTTCTATGAAGTTTGCCTGTGAGATCCTGACTGAGGATGAGGAGGGTGGTGCTGCGAGGATCCCATTCAGCACCTTTGTCAAACTCTACACCTTCCTTGCTCGCCTAGACGGAGACATACCACAAGAATACATCGACAACTTCCTCAGAAGCCTGCAGCCACAAGTGTAGGTGTTGTCTGTGTGTTTGTGTTTCTGTATGTATATGTGTGTATGTATGTGTATTCTCCTCAGAAATCTGTCTTGCAAAATCGTGATTAGCTTTTAGGCAGCAAACCCGTTAGACCATAGATACGCTACCCAACAGAAGTGGTAGAAGAAAACTTGCTAAAGTACTCAAGTAATACAAGTAATGTGATATCCTTTTAAATTCACGGTCTAAAATACAGAGGTACTCCTTAAAAATAAATGCCTCTGTTCATTAACCTTACTGAAATAATAATTGTAATAACACTAATCTACATATAGATTGAAGGAGAGAAGAACTTTAAAAAAGCATATTTCTGAGAATTTTAAATGAAAAATCATCAACATTGTTTTCATTACATCTTCTCAGAAACTTAGCCTTTAATTAGTAGCAAGACATGTGCAAATGTTGGCTACACACCAATGAACCCAAACACTTTAAAAGGACCTGCTTCAAAAACAGACATAAGTAAAACTTTACAAGTATTACCTCCAAAATACATTGAAAGTACTAAAGGCATTACTCACATGGAAGAACACATGCGTCATTAAATATTATTACTTATGTTTCCATCAGTATTGGAATTAAATTAGATTGTGTGTACTTAACGAAAAGCCTAAAGCCTATATTTTATATAAAGTATGTGCAAATGAAAGGAACTAAAGCTGTTAACTAGTGGTGGATTAAAACATCCTTCTGAGAAATATTGGAGTAAATGTAACATGGAAACATGAAAACACTCCAGTGAAGTATGATTAAATTAAAACTGCTCTCAAAGTAGATGTTACTCTTCACTTACATAGATGTATTTTATAAACAACCTTTATACTTTTCTTATTTGAAGTGATTCTCTGCCTTTAGCGACAGACACATCCAAAAAAAACCTTATTTCCTTTTTTTGGTTTTTATCAGTCATCAAAATCACATGAACTCAGAAGCAACAGGATTTTTTTTATCATGTGTCTTGAGAAATTTTTATGTGTCATGTAAAAAAATCTGAAAAAAATCTGATTCATTCTACATTTATCAGCAAGCCCATGCCTCACAGTATTATTAGATCAAACACTCATGATTGAACACATGAATATATCCAAAATGGAATCTGCTGCTGAACATTAATGTGATAGTCTTTATATTTCAATACTTAAATAATACACAGTGTAATGTTTATATAGTTTTTTTTTATCTCAGAACCTATTTTCTTAAAAAAAAAAGGTGGTGACAGCATGTAGTGAAGAATGCTTGAATCTAGTTTGGTATTTCTGCCCGTCAGTGTTAGTAGGCTGAGAGTCACAGACAGTTTAAAAGCTGAGTCTGGTCCTCTTAACTTCAGATAATGTTGGGAGATAGTGATATTCGCTGTTATGAAAATCCTCATGCTGCTGAGGTGAGCTGTTGCACTTACACACTGGTTTCTCTGCCCGGCAGCAACAAACAGAACGGCATGATTCAGGTTTCCAACTTCTTCATCGGCAGGAAGTGAGGGAAGAAGAGACAGAAAGCAATGCAAGACAGGAAGGATGGAGGAAAGCTTAACAATCCAGCTTTCAATTAATAAACTGGCCTATTATCACTCTTTCAAGCGCAAGTCTTTTTTCATTTTTTAGAAATTGTTAGAACTGGGCACAGTGTGTTATTTATCACTGTCCAGCTGCTATTTTGAGTCAGGTTGGAATCTTTCAAATGAGAAGCAGGAGACGCACAAAGCTGCCTTCGACTAACTGTCAGGCGGAGTGTATATAGCATGCTTTTTATTGCCTGTTCCTTTGTGTCTGTGTTAGCCAAAGTTCATTTATCATTCGCACAACATATCAGCTTGCAGCTTCATCGCTTTTTGCCTCTCTGCGGGTGTATTCACTCCACCCAGCAGATGAAAAAAGGGGAGGTAAAGAGATAAGCTCTGAGGGTACAGGAGCATGATTTTCACCTCGTGTTAAAGACTTAAAAACCCCTGTGCTTTGTTCACTCCTCCATGCCTTTTTCTGAATGGGCAAGTACAAATGCCCTGGTTTATTAAACTAGTCATATAACACACACTGTTAGGATCTCAGGGATCTCAGAGGCTCCCACACATGTACTGAACATTCTTATTCATATGTGAACTTGTGTACTTTATGCATTTGTAAAAGATGCTGTCAGTGTGAGAGCACATTCTGTAATAGGCCACAGAGGCCCAAAACCTTTCATGTGTTTTTTTTCTTATAGAAACACACACACACGTCAACTTATGAAGGGGGAGGCAAACACTTCAGTATTTTACTTTAATGTTTTTAATGGTAATACACTAATTTTTGTTACTTCTGATGATGAAAGAACATTTGTACTAGCTGGATGTCCATTTGCAATATGTTTATAAGTAAATTTTAAAATATCTGCTGCTGATTTAAACACAATGACAGAATAAGAGTCTGACAAATTTTTCTCCCTTTACTGGACCCCGAGAACTTTTTTAAGGAATCAGGAACTTCAGTTTTGTTCTAAAGCCATTAACTTTGAATTCCCCCTTCCTGAGATGGTACTTTCCACTGGGACAGGGATCATTCCGTTTGCAGTGCTGAAGACTGCAGCCGTGTGTGTAGAGTATTTGTTCAAACGGGTATCAATTGTTGCTACTAGCTGGAGTTTTGCTGGGGATTTTGCACAAGTTGGAATAGTATTATAAATCACATGTGGTTGTTAATGAAACCAAAACTGAGCCTAACCCCCCCCCCAAAAAAAAACACCTTCATTGTACTACTACAGGAAATTACCAGAAAAACAGACCCTCACTGGTGCTTTCTCTTTTGCCTTTGTCAATATCTTCCACAACCTGTACAGTGCAAACTAATGACATGTGTTTGAACCATTATTCCTCAAATTTCAAGTTCATCCTTTAGCATAGGGGTTATACTGTACTGCTCAGCTACTGTATGCTCTATTGTTTTACAATGAGGGGAATTTGGAAGAAACATGATGTCATTGCAAAGATGTCAGCGGCTTAGGAATCTCAGCTCCAGGCCGGACCTTGTTGCTCAATCTTTACTGTTTCTTCAAGCTTTGCTCATAACATCGCATCTCCAGGGACACGACAAATGTAGCAGACCAGTGTGAAACAGACAGGAGAAGAGAGAGTGGACACAAAGGATCCCTGTTAGTGTTCCTCTCTGTAGCAGTTGTGTAACAGAAGTCAGGGTAAGGATAAAGGAAAGCTTGATTTGAGCTGTTCTACTGCTCTACTCAGTACACATTCTACTTTATTGACAGCATTTATTCGATTGAAACTACTTAAACATTAATGTGTTTTACATTATTTAGACAGTCTAGATCTGTCAAGCTTAGCTGCTTGTATATGTGTTAAACTTAGTGAGAACAACCTCAATACAATCTGATGTAAGTCTGGTGAGATTAAAGTTACGTTAGTCAGGGCACAGTTGAATACATAACAGACTGTACTGTACAAATGTATGTCACACATGTGTAACGCCATGCTAAATGTTTCAGGGAACTTCAGAATGGGATGATTAAGCCTCTGGACTTCATCCACAGCGAAGATAAAGATTCATCTGACTCAGAAAGCTGAATGGTAACAAAGAAAAAACAACTGCATTATATTTGATGGAACTGATGTGCTACAAACACTGTGTAATGCCGCTGTTACCATCCATACTTTCCTCAAGGGATTTGTGTTTAAGATCCGCTACCATCTTAAATCTCAGGTGGCATGAAGAAGCAAAAATAATCATGACTGCCAATAGTAATAGACACTGGACAATCAAGAAAACATTTTTTTTCCTTTCAAGCCTTATTATCTTCTTAATGGTACAATGATCTCACAATCCCCACTGTGACAAATGTGAGCAGATTTTTCTATTATTATTTCTAATTTTGTCTATGGATTATGTGTACATGGAAAATGTTAATCAATGAAGCTGATTTGTGGCTGTATTTGTGAGTTTTACACACACCACGAAAAAGCTTAATTAAGGGCCATTGCGGGCTGATTAAAATGACTTAATTAGCACTTATTAAACTATTAAAGTCCTATTCAACTGACTGCAAAAGCTGTTTCTGTTCCTGGATTTTAGCTTCTAAATACAGTGTTGTCTGTCACAGCTTCATTAACTGATTAAGCAATAATATGAAGTGTTTCCAATCATGTTATTAATAAACACAACATGCGGCTGAAGAAGAAAAAAACATTTTAAAGCAAATCTTACATAAAAGGAGACCTGTTACAACCCCGACACT
This sequence comes from Channa striata, assembly GCA_033026295.1. Classification (NCBI taxonomy): domain Eukaryota; kingdom Metazoa; phylum Chordata; class Actinopteri; order Anabantiformes; family Channidae; genus Channa; species Channa striata. Next base: position 25,675,421 of record CM065169.1, on the reverse strand, counting down.
GTTAAGTCGCACACATTCACAAACAGTTTGGCGTTTGTGTCGAGTGGAAACTCACAGGAGATCTTTGTACAGCACCTTTGCTCGAGGTATGCCACAGAAGAGATCTGGCTGTGTTGGGCCGTTCTAGCTGCTTGTGGTTTTACATAGGAAAAAAAAAAGGACGAGGGAAGGCATACAGGAGCCAGTCATGTGCGTGTGGGCTGTAGCCGTACAGTACAAAAGAACTACTGACGAAGCTCAAGTTAAAGTTATTTGTTTATGACTAACAACATTGTTTTAAATGGGAGGCATTGCACAATATGAGATTTTTTTTTATTTGGAAAGAGCTGATGCTGATATACTGTATTCACAACAAGCACAGATACTTCATGACATATGTTACTACAGGTTATCCAACCCATCAAAGGTGTTTGATAGTTCCTTAAGAAAATAATATGTAATCAACAAAATTACACAGCACTTTCTTTTGAATCTTCCACAAAACTGCTCCTAGTTTTTGGGTTAAAAATATTCAGTATCTCACAGCTTTGGACTGCTGCATTCCCGCTAAGTATAGGTGTTTAAAATAGCCTTCAATGTGTAATGGACCAGGGACCCATCATAAACATTACCATTTACGTGACACACACATTCACAGAGGGCCTCCAGTCAGCTCACTGTGATTATCTGTCTGGGGGATTTACAGCAGATTTTTCTACGGAACCCACATCGAGCTAATGCAATTGGCTTTGCAAGTGATGCTAACGCTTTGCTATTTAGTGTGTCTAAATCTTATGTGTCTACAGAATATAAATACATCCATCTCAGTGTGAATCGGACTTTTCTATCAGTCCCCTCTCATACACAGTGCAGTGTTTGCAGTACAGCAGCAGGTGCATTTAGGACATATGGAAAAGCAGATCAAGTCTCCACATCAGCGGGCGTCTGCCCTCGTGAGGTATCCCACCAGCTGTGTCACTGACCCTGGACTCAGACCTAAAATGAGCCTGTGATAAAGCTTGTGAAGTTGAACTGTGTTTGTCTCAAATCAACTGCTGGTCTTCTTAATCAGTATTAATCGTTTCCTTCCATTCTGCCAGGGCTAAATAGGACCCACTGGCCACACTTACAGAGTCAGATAAACAACCGTGAGCAGTCGTGGCTTATTTGAATTCATAAATCTGCCTGAATATTGTATAAAAGAAAACAAAACTTGATAAAATGGAATATTTTTTTTGTGAAAGACAAACATGGCTAGACTTTTTACTGTAAAGTGGTTTCCATGCTGGTAGGCATTTAGAATTCAGATGAATTTCTACAATTTAATTGGCTCTAGTTGTATCCCCCGAAACACCAGATTATTGCCAAGCAATATTAGCCAATTTACTTTTTACTGGCAGCAAAGCGTTGCCTTCATGGCAGATTATTCCTAGGAACATTTCAGTTCACAGTACTGGAACTGCTGGTGCATGAATCGGGGCGTAAACTGGAACACACTTTGATTACAGAATACATTGGAGTCATAGATCAAGGGCACAATAGAAACAGTTCTCTAGCGAACAAAGTGATGAAATATTTCATTTAATATGTAAAGAATGAAATTATATGTTTGTACCTGACTATAATCAGTGTCCTTTATTATGTCCACTAGGCTAGAGGTCATGGTTTTACTGCATTACACGAAAGGGTTTTTCATATCTTGTCTCCCTCATTTTAAAGCCGTGACCCTAGACCTGCAGCCTGTGTGTCTCTCTCGACCTGAGGAGTTAAACCTGACTGAAAATCAATTAGCGATAACAGCTTTAACCTGAACTCCAATTTCCTTAGGGTATCTTTAACTAATTCTAACACTGGGTGTGAGGAAGTGTAACTTATAGCCATTCCTCGGGTGGCTCTGTCGGTTGATTGGCCAGATGGTGAAACTTTTCACAGATATATAGACTTACTAACACTGACTGTCACCCACATGGCAGCAGAACAACACCATGGAGATGGAAACCCTACGGGAGGGCAGAAGTCTCAGTGGAGGCAGATTAATGTATAATGGGTCCACACTGGGACTGTTATTCACTCGGTTTTTCCAGGGCACGTCAGCGAACTGATGTTATTAATTACTGAGTGAAAAGGGACTGTCTCTGTGACCTGTGAGTGTTGGGAGCCACAGATGTTCCACAATCTACTGGTCGCCCAGTATGGTTATCTATTTAGAAAGTAAGATCAGCCAATTCCATCAAACAGGATGTAAAGGTCAACGCAGAGGTGAGGTGTGCACCTTACTAGTATTAACCTTGCCCTAAGATTGTGTCTGCTCAGGTGAAGCACAGCCAGAAATAAATCAGATTCTTGTTGTACTCAGCTGATCTGTTTTCATGATCATATGATTAGCATCTTTACATCTTCAGAGTTTGACAGCGTTCTTTTTACTTACTTGTGTCACTTTTTATGAGGGATTTCTGTGTTTGACTACACACACACACACAGCACACGTTTTGGCAGATCAGACAAAAAAGCACTGACTTACACACATGCAGCGCAGATAAAAGCGTCATCTAGCTCTCACCATAGTTCAAGTGATGAAGCCAAATCGTATGTGTGCATTATCTAATCTCAGCAGGCCGGCGGCCAAGAGCTGGAGAGAGAGAAAGAGTGAGAGGTGCAAGCCGCTTGTAATCGGATTAGGCGACCAGCCTCTGGGTTACCGGGCTGCTGCCACTCTCCGCCCCACACGCACTACTTTTACTTTCTGCTCTACTTCCACTTTCCGCACGCTGGTTCCATCCACCGTAGAGCAGCTCAACGTGGTTTCGTTTCGGAGGCGCGCGACACAGGAGCTCACGTCGCTGTCCCGCGGTGACACATGGGCAGGCCGACGGACAGCGGCCCTCCACCGGACACCTCAGGCTCCTTTAGGTGATGTGACGGACTTTTCTGGCCACGGGAGTCCCATGTCCGTCCACCCCGTGCCAGGCTGCACTGTGCCCCGCGGACAGCGCCCCGGGCTCGGAGGTTAGATGGTGCTGATCACGGACAACCGGGATGGAGGGGGCGCCTCGGCGGTCCGGCTCACGCAGCGGCAGAAAGTCGCGCAGCTCCACCCGAACAAAAGCGACGAGCTGGCGAGCGAGTCCCGCGACGAGGACTACCTGGGTTCGTGCGAAGGGGACGACGAAGAGGACGACGAGGACTTCGAAGAAGTGGACTTCGAGGAGTTGGCGGACTGTCGGAGCATCGCGTCGGACGACTCCTTCTACCCCCCAGACGATGCGTTCGCGGACTCGGAGCGCTCCCCGTCTCCGGACAGCCCGGAGCCGCTGTCGTTTTTCCAGGCGTGTTGTACCAACAACCCGGCCATCGTCCGGATCATGATACGGCACGGAGTGAAGGAGGAGGAGGTGAAGGAGACGGACCGGAATAACAGGGTACGAAGCTGCTGACAGGACCCCCATCAGCAACACACACACACACACACACACACTCACACACTTACTTACGCACACAGACACACACTTACAAACACAGTTACACATGTTTGTACACATGTTACATATCTTTGTGACGTAATACAATCCCTAGCCCCTAACCCTAAAACCAAATTCTAACCCTGAACCTAAAACCCAGTCTTGACCCTCAAAAATCCCTTTTTTTTGGGTCAAAATTAGTGAGGACCGGCCAAAATGTCACAAAAATGTCCTCACTCTGATATTAAAACTAAAACGGAATTTGGTCCTCACTAAGTAGTATATATAGGAACACACACACACACACACACACGTGTTCCAACAGATGAAACCAAACCGTTTGATGAGCAAGACTTTGTTCAACAGTTTGGCAGATGATGAAATAACTTGTGGACAAGTTATGGAGGAAGCGCCGACCCAGTGCCACACATTGACTTTAGGCTGTGATTGAAATGTGTTAGAGAGGCTTTGGGGAAGCACCTGGTGTGATCTCTGAGTGTGTGTCATGTGTGTTTCACAGTGGAAACGCCTCTGAAAACCCAACCACAACAGTCAATCAGAAACTTATTTTCTAACGTATTCTTCATTCATTTGTTCATTTTCAGTCAAACATTTAAATTCATTCAAAAGTTAAAATCATTTAAAGAAGTTTGGGAGTAATATATGTATTTTTAGCGGGTAGCCAGTTGGTTTAAAAAATTATTCTTTTTCACACACTTGTTTCCTGCAGTGAACTCAGCCTTAATCTATTCACACCTACACGTCATCATATCTTTGTGCGATGTCAGCGTGACTTTTGGGGGAAGGAGCAACCTCTTTGGTTTAAAAACACGGCCTCTTAAATGTGTAGGAAGACGTCACACAGCCACATTTATGCAAATGTAAGGGTCATCCTGTCACTTGTCATCTGTCGTGAAAAAACTCCCAGTAACTAAAGAGTTACAATTCCAATTTCCAAATTTTATCCAAAGGACATTTCTTAAAAATCGACAGCTTATTCCAAACGTCAGTGGAAAAGTTTATCTGCTGTCCAATCACTTGTTGATCACTTCACTTTTGCCAAAAAAGTGCAGCCCAGGGCAACGAGATAAATCCATAATGATGGAACGCTACACTGGGTTTTATTTGTCCAGACATTGAATTAGCTGACAGTGAGTCACATGTCTCTGTTATCGTGTACTGGTGTGAGTCTTTTTTTTTTTTTTTCCACCTTCTATTTGGGGAAAATTGAGAAAGTACATTTGTCCCTTACACAGTTCCACATCCTCACTAGTGAATAAAGTCAATGCCACAGATTTCTGAGAAAGAAGTTGCACTTTCAGTAACATGATAAATGACAGTTTCATTGCAAATCCTGAGAAAAGACTTATTCTATTTATTGTCTTTAAAAGTGTCTCTGAAACTGAGGCTACTCCCATTTTGACTTCATCCCTTCTCCTTCTTTTTTCTGTGTATTTCTTATTATCTCACCTATATGTATGTAATAAGAGATAAGCTCATGGGAGGGAAGTATGTAGCATGATGTAACAGGAATTCCAAGAAATCGCCTCATGTTTTTATTTAGGCCTACACCCTGCCTTGTACCTAAAACATTAGTATCTGTACGGATTAGTACTGTGTATGTGTATGTGTGAGAGAGTCAAGGGTCCTAAGGTATTTACCATTAACTTTACCAGGTCGTCTGACACAATATACATGTAAGTTAGTTATGTAGATGATCCGTTGGAAACACGGGTTGTTATAATCCTGTGTGTGTGTGTGTCTGTGTACTACTTGTACTTGTTAATAAGTGAGGAACAAAAAAAGTATTTCCTTAAAGTGTGTAAATGCATATCCTCACAAAGATAGAGGGATAAATGTGTGTGTGTGTGTGTGTGTGTGTGTGTGTGTGTGTGTGTGTGCAACATCCTGACACAGATGTCGTTTTCCTAATATAGCAGACATCATGATAGAGTGTAAACAATGAGGGGTGTTAAATCCCAGGCTTGGATCGGACTAAATGCCACGCTGTTTCCCTTTTTTGCACATCAGCAGTTAATGAATAAACTTCAGTAGAATTGATTGTTTTTGACAAAGCAGCTAGTGTAAATGGCTCGTAAAATTATATTTACACTCTATGGAGGTACTGTTAATATTTGTATAAATACGGTAGCAGTTGTCTGTCTTTGCAAAAGTTCTTGGTGTGGATGCATGTAATGGCAGAACAAGAAGAGTGTTTCAGAACTGGCTTAGTGTAAACTTGGCTGATGGTGTTTGAGTAGAATTTTAAGGATTTAGTAAGTGTGATTTCATGCATCGTTGAACAGAGTGGCAGCAGCTGTTTGCCGCTAGTCAACATCTGATCAGATCTTAATAATACAGTCCTGCTAGAAATTTTAGGATGAAGGACAAACACCAACAATCATTTAGATAAAATACCTGCATCGCTTCACAATTAAGACATACTAAGGGTAGAGAAACAACGTTACACTTTCCAGTGATAAAATATGTGGAAAATATGTGGATGGACTGGACGTTTACGAGACGACTTAGAAGGTGGAAAGATCAGGGTCTGTCATAAACTTTAATGTTTTTCCCCAGTTGAATCTTTATGTCTCAGCCCAGCCTTTCAAAAGTGATAAAATTGTACTTTCTGCTGCCAAGTGTCCATGCTGGAACAGGATTAAGTGGAATCACGATCACAATTTAATAAGCCAGAGAAACAGTTGTTGACATAAACAGCCTGTGTCCATCCCCTTAACTCGCAGACAACCATCAGTGATCGCTCCATGTGTCAGCTAAACACAGCCTACATTTATCAGAACACATCACGCTAATACACAGTTGGGTGCAAAATTTGGACCCCTTACTATGAAACAGAGTAATACAAAGGTTTTACTTGCATCAACGTGATATTTAATGCACATTTAGCATCAGAAATGAATAAAAACATATTTGATTTTATCAAGGAGGATGCAAACCTCTGCACTCATTATTTCACTACAGTACAGTATTTTAAAAAAGAAATTCCTTGAACATTTTTGTAACTTCTGATGGCAAATAAAAAATCTACTTTGCTTTTTTTACTCTTTATTTCAAAATTACGGGATGCAAACCTGTGCACCTAACTGGATATGATATGCGAGAACATGTATGTATCTAGTTCTCCTTTGATACGATTGCAGCATAGTAATTGTATATTCTGATAATGTCACAATCCCCATATTCTCAAGTTTTCGTAGCGGTCTCAATATTGTCTAGTTAAAGAAGTCAATAAAATCTTGATTGTTAGGTGATCCAATCAATATCCTCTGTGGTCTTGCTGAGAACACTGTGAACTCCCCTTGCAGTGAATTGCGTATGCTGGCATGCACAAACGAAAAAACTACATAAATATCCACACACTTACACGGATAAAGTACCACATGGCATCCAATCAACTGTGAGGCCACCTGCCCTGTCACCTCTCTGACTCTCACACACACACTGACTCACGCACACACGAATTAGAATATAACTCCAAATAGGTGTGATCAGATGACAAACTAGGATGGACGCGGTAACATCAACTGACCGACATGCAGAGCAACCCTCAGCAGTTTAAATGAAGCACATCTGTGTGAAGGGAAAGAACTTTGGCACTGCAGATGTTGCAAGCATGATGCTGCTGGCAAATACAGATGAGTGGAAAAATCAAAGCGACATTCATAAAGATTTGATTTGATACAGCCATGTGAACGCGCTGCTGCCGACAGAAAGACAGGGAGGCTATTGACAGAAACACGGACTAGTAGGTCTGTGTCAGTGTTGCTTATTGGGGTATGTGATTGAGGGCGGTCTTGCTTGCATGTGTATGCAAAATCATAAAGACAAACATGTACTGTAAAATGCAAAACAAATGGAAAATTTAAAATTTGGTTAATGCAGGTTGCAGAGGTGCAGTTTCCTGCTTGGATTATTTTCAGGATTCATCTTTGACCAGTGCTTATTTAGCATCTAAAATTGCAGTGGGGTTAAGGCTTTATGTAAAAAAGAAGGACATTAGATTGGTTTATTGAAAGAGTCGCATTTGTTTGGGAAATATACAAGAGGTTAAACAAGGTCCAAGATATTATAATGTGATTAAACATGCCTCTATTAAGTTATGAGGCCTAGTTTGTGTGTATGCACTTTTTCAAGATAGGATCGGTCACATGGTCCAGCAGTGGTAGAACGAGCAACACGACAACAGGCATAAACTGCAAGGGACAGACTAACTTCTGTTGAGTTCCATTCATTTTAAGTCAATCAAATCAAATGCATTTTAAGTAAAACTGCACGTTCTGCACATTATTAGTTTTAAACTACTAACAAAATCCATCATGGTTTTATATAATTTGTAGCAAAAGTCAAATGTCGTCCATGCTTTTCTAAAGATGCAGTGGTATTAATACAAACCTATTCTGTGGTCTAACTTGAATATTATGCAATTAATGACATAATTGAGCAATGGCTGGGGAAGTTACTTTTCATGGGTGTCCACGGGGAATTTGAAGGGTTTTGTGTCTGAGTATTGTATTATTATTGTTAGAGCCAGTTATTACAGCCTTCCACATTAACTGTAGATAGACAGTTACATCTCCCCCCCCCCTCCCCCCTGTGTCTCTCTCACTGATAAGGCTAAGCCTTTCTATTTCCAGCTCTGGATATTCCCCAGATTACTTAGTGTGTATTTGTGTGTGTTGTCTGTTTGCATATGGGCTAATAATAAGTATATGTGTGCCCAGTATGTGTTTAGAATGAGCCCAGTGACCTTGATAGGAAAAAGTAAATTGATGATTTTTTGGTAAAAATTCTATATACTGTATGTCACACTGGTTTGTTGGGTACGCAGTGATAGCACCTTTTATATTTTATTGGAAATTTCATCGTTTTTAACAACTTTTTAGCAAAAAAAGGATGTGCAGGTAACCCATTTTAAGGCTACCTCACAAGATGGTACTCGCGCCCCCGAGCATTAAACGTGCTCTGATGTAACGTAACATTCTTTATGCGAAACTGGGCCAATAGACTTTTCCTTTTTGACTTTTCATCCGGTTTGGTCATCACCTGTAAGTGATGGTGATGGACAGAATTTGAAATAACAAAGTGACAGTGAAGGCTGCTCTAACATGTTAAGTGATCCAAAGAGACAAAGGAGCTAAGAAAAGAAGCAAGGTTGCTCCGTGCTTAAGTAAAAAGGAAAATACAGTTATAGGCCATGCGAATGCACAAACAAGCAGAAAAGCGTGTTACGTTTGAGGCTTTAATCAGTAGAGCGTGTTTCAGTTAGTGTTCTGTATCCAGTATGTACAACGTCATGCTTTATCAGCCAGTATAAAAGAAAATGTGGAAACAATTGTGATTCTGTGGAAGGTCAAAGTTTGAGTCTGGAGTTATGTTTGTGGGTCAAACTCTTATTTTATGAGGGGTAGCTACAATTCAGTGTAATGGAACAGAAAAGAAAGACAGTCAGCAAGGTCATACTGTATGTCTACATCCATCAGCATAAAGAAATGAAAGATTTAAAATTGTTGCAGTCTGCATTTTTATTTGGCCTACATAGAAAATGAATAAATAATTCCCCTGAAACTTATTGGTGAGTTTAGATTTTAGTGTATCTGTCTCTTTACACACGCATGCACTTCACACACTCATTCATCTCTGGGAATAAGGGTCTTGATTGTTTCAGGGTTATTGAGCTGCCAGGTACTGTTGTTATTTTTATCCCTTTAGCCTCAGACGTTGTCGTAATTTGATTCATGTGCATCTCTGGAATTGTGCGTTTCGCTGGAGCTCTCAGCTTCTTCAATCACTGATATTGCAAGCAGCTGCTAGTAAAGTGCATCAAAATCAAATCAGAATATGTGTAACACATATTCCCCTGTGCCTGATAGGGATGTACTGAGCAGAAAATTTGAGTCTGGGAAAAAAGGTAAAAGTTTAGCGCTCGTGGGTGAGAAAGGCTCCTGCACATGTCTGATGGCTGAGACAGACATGCTGCAGGGCCTGCTGCAGATTAAAGAACATCGCAGCAAGGCTGGAGGGCTGCCAAGAATGTTTGTGTGTTTGTGAGCGAGCAACATAGCCTACAAAGTCTACCGAGCTTCCTGGACCTGAGCCAGTGCCAGTGAACTGCTTCCCTACGATCCGCTTGTTACTCCACAGGACCCGTCTCCACCTTTTCCCTTTAAAACTCTCTGTGCTGACAAAACTCGTGTCACTACATGTCCAGCTGGCTCACGGCTCGCTTCGTTTCAGACAAAAGTTCAATTTGTCATACAGGTCGGTAAACGCCGTTGGAGATGACCTGGCGTTGTTCTAATGCAGCCCTTTCTATTGATTAAAGAAAAAGTCTAGTTATCGGACTTATATTTTAGTAAGAACATATATTTTCGGCCTGACAGAGAAAATCTAAGTAAAAGCAGAGGGACCACAATCCTACCTGCATTATGAAATATGGCTGTAATTATAGGATTTATCAGACCACAACATATTTAGGGAGTATTGTCACTGTTGTGTCAGGAAAATTGTGATTGATAGATTGGTCACATGTTGCTGTAACATGATATGGCTTCAATGTTGGTAAAATTCATGATTATTGAAATATGTTTCTGCTAAATTCTAACCATCTGCTCAGCGTTCTTATACACATATATATTCACTTCATCTTTTGATACTGTAAAATGTTTGCATATGTGTGGGTATTGGGTAGGTATGGGGGAGGATGGCACAAACTTTGTGAGTTTTCTATAAACTTCAGGTCTTCCCTGTGCCAACCTTAGCCATTAATATATTTTTTCATATCAGTGGGGAAGAACTTCTGGTACGTCTGTATCAGCCCGAAAGAATCATCTACCGGAGTCACACAGTGTGCTCAGGAACCAAGACCAAAAACTCATTGTGCCAAGAGGTGCACAGTATCAAGGAGATTTTTATGTGCTTTTATAAAGAGAACATCATGTCACAGACAGGTTTATGAATCACGTCTGGAATGGAGGAATATTATATGTGGAACAAATAGTAACAGCTTATCTAAATACTGTGCTGGATACTTTTTTCTTGGCAGCAAAGTTTGAATTGATGTCTTAAGTCTGATTTGTGTAACACAGATCCCCTGATCCCATTCTGTTAAATACACAGAACAAAATTGAATTTAAATAGTGTGTGTGGCATGGCCGGCAAAAAGGTCTGTTTAGCCAAAGCAGCTACTGGAAGATGATAAATTGAAGAGGTGTATCAATCGCTAAAGGAAAAATTGCAAGAAGGAAAATAATTTCTTAATAATAATTACTTGATGACTCTCATTGGGCGCCTGCAGCACCATTAAGCACCTGTGTTGAAACTAATACATGCACTAATTTTAACAACCCATTGTTCTTTTCTTTGACATTTTCAGAAAGCTTGTCAAGCTTTAAAAAGAAGCAGAGCCTCAAGCATCATTTTGTGCTTTTGTCTACTATTTTTGCATTATATGAACCACTAATTATAAAAACACACCCATTTGCTATTTTTATAAAGTCTATGGTGTTTTTCATCTCATGTGAAAAACATGAATTCCCTGGAAAGGCTAAATTAAACGCAAAATGTACAATTTATATATACAATTTAGGCCTTTGGCAGAAAAGAGAGAAAACGGTTTGTCTGAGTGAAACTTCTCACTTTTTATTTGTACATTTTTTAATTGTAACTAGCTGTAGGAGAAAATATATTACAAATTTATTCCATTTATGAACCATTTAGTTAGAGATAGTCCTTCTAACAGCAATATTTCATCTATGAATACTCATATATATGATATCTCAATTGAGAACTCTGTGTTCATAAATTCTGCTCTCAGCATCCCTACATCTCCCCTTTCTCGCTGGCGATAAACTTGTTTGTGTTGGCTGATGAAGTGCGCACCTTCCGGAAAGTACCCAACTTTTACATAAATTTTCCAGGACTCACACACGGCCAAACTCAAATAAACTCACATTTATAGGCTAACATTTACACATTCATATACAGACACACACTTACACACAACGGAACCAACCAGGCATGAACACAAACACAACATCAAATGAAGAGACAGCTTATTTTTCCACTGGGTTCAAGACAGTTCAGCTTTTAGTGAAAACACAACAGATGTCACATTTATTCACGGATATTAGTTTCAAAGCAGTCCCCTGGTCCTGTGGATTCCTTCTGACACTACCATGGTTGCATTTTTGTCATACTACTTCCTATATGTCAGCACTTTATTGCAGTTTGGCTTTATGTCCTTTGGCAAATTTGTTCTTTTCCTTGACAACTTTTTTTTTTTGCTGATTCTAAACTTACTCTCCTTTCTCCCTCCTTGTTTCAACTCATCCATCTCTGCCTCTTAAACTGTCACTTTTGTTCTCAGATAGGGCTGTTGGTTGCATGTTACCAAGGTTATGTGGACGTCGTCATAGCACTGTGTCAGTGCCCGTACCTGGACGTCAACTGGCAGGACAGCGAGGGAAACACAGCTCTCATCACTGCTGCGCAGGCAGGTAAGTTCCACACACACACACACACACACACGCAAATGTCTACAGTAATATATCAAACACAGGCTTAGATACACTCACACAGGAGCTTAAAGACACACAGACACAAATAGACACACGCAAGCAGTTTGGCACTGATGCTGACACAGATGAAGACACACAGAAAAGCGAGAAAAAACACAAGTCTGCACCAACTCCACTCCAGCTTTTGGAAACAGAAGTGACGTGCGTTGTGTAAAAGCAGCCTTGTAGGGTCTTGTCTGTCAAAAATGTAGTCGACAGGTGTGAATCAGTGCTTGGAGGGTCTTTTGGAGGGACGTTATGTTTGCAGACTGCACATTGTGACCTACACATCTCCTGTCCTTCTCTCTGCTCTTCAAGGCCACATAACAATCACCAACTACTTGCTGAACTACTACTCTGGGTTGGACATTGAGAGGAGAAACTGCCACGGCTTCACTGCTCTGATGAAAGCTGCCATGCAGGGCAGGGTGGATTGTGTGCGCTCGCTAATGATGGCAGGTGAGGCAAACTTACATAAACTGTACAAAAAAAAAAAAGGAAAACGTATAGATTTCGGATATTTTATTGATCCCCATGGGGACTTGCGGCACATAGAGGGTGGTATTATTTTGAGGGTTTCGGTTTATGTCTGAGGACACTTTCACCAGGAGGAAGCAGGAATGAAACCACCAGCTTTGGGGGGCTAATGGACAATTGCCCTACCAAGTGATCTATAGCAGCGCTGTACATGCAGTTTGTTCTATCTTTGGTGCTGCTCAGAAAACTATGAAAACATTTTCAGAAATGTGCCTGACAAATGGATAATCTGTTTACATTTTATCAATGATCCAGATTTGTGTTATTAAATGATTCTTGTCTTTAGTCATCACTATGCAACTAATAGAGAGAGTTGGTTTTAATTCACAGAGGCAGGGGGTTTTGCACTCGCTTGATTTCAACGTGGCTTTAATGGTGGGAATAACATTTTTAGACCATGTTCATTTAGGCATTTTTTCCCATCTGTTAACTAGCTGGTTATTTTGTTTTCAATTAAGGCGGACCACATTCTTTCTCTGAGCTTAACCAACTCTTGTAATTACCTAAACACAACCAGAAAAACTGGATGTTACAATGCTAAGATTGGAAATTACAAAACATATTTATGTTTGCAGTTTAGTAGAAACCTAATCTTTAGGAGGGGTTTAATTTGAGGGTGGTGTGCAGTGACATATTTTGCACTTTCTTGCACCTCTACCAGGAGCTTCCCTGAATGCGAGGGACTCTGGCCGCCACTTGACTGCCAGGGAGTGGGCTTTATTTACAGGCCGATATGAGACCGCCTGGGTCATGGCGCGCCTAATGGAACGACCCTGCCCACACCAGTACTATGATACATACAGGTACGACTCATAATGTCGTCTCTCATGTCGTCTGTCATGTGCAGTATTTCATATTGTACACAGGAATTACAATGTACCCTCAAACCTGTTCCAGTCTAGAGTGGGCTCCACTGGCATCATTAGTAGCCAAAGCTCAGGAGCCCCGTGGCTGTCTGAAGCGGCTCTCCGATACATTAAAGAATGTCTTCAACATCGCAAACGTCACCAACCCTGAGGATGAAGGTGTTATCGACCACATGGTTTCTGTCACAACAGCAATGAGGAGCCCCTTCATTGCTGTGACATGTCGTACAGTGAGTAAATAAGCTGTGGATTATGTTAATTGTTCATTTTCTGTTTATTCATTCCCACGACATCCAAGAACGTGCCGCTGACTTATCCCTCAGTCAAACACAGACTGAGACAAAGTAAAGTAATGCTACGTTTTATGAAAACTGTATTATATTCAGCAAGTTGTAGGAAAAAGTTGATCACTGCTCTTTGATAAATAAGTAATGTGCAGTTTTGAAAGTAATGTGCAAATTGCAGAAACTAAAGATAACATGGCGATATTACAGCCATGAGGTAACCAACATAGCACTGTTGTTTTAAGAGTGCTACAAATATTAAACTAGTGATTTTATAACTTTTTATAAGTTCAACTGATCAGAAACTGTTGATTTTGATTCAGGTGTGCCCTGACAGCCCCCCCAGTGTGGGTAAACGGCGCTATGCAGTTCCTGAGATCATCCACCAGCAACGCACCAAGGAGCTCCATTCCAATAATCCTGACAGGATGGACAGCCACCTCAAGCTCTTTCAGAATTCCCGGGTGACACTGGTGGCCAAGAACTCAGCAGACCGCAGGGCGAGCCTCCAGCACCAGAACCTGGTGCCTCGGCACAGGAGCCCCAGCCTGGGCCTGGTGGCCTATAACGAAGCCCTGGAGGTGCGAAGGACCAGCCTCCTTCCTGTGCACATGATACTGAGAAGGAGCAGTGTCAGGCCGGGCTTTACCATTCCTAAAGTGAGGGTGTCCAAGGCGCCTGCACCCACTTATGAACCAGAAAAAATTCGGAGGAAGAGCAGCGCGAAAGATGGAGGGGGGCAACTGCTGCAGATTCCAAAGTGGAGGTACAAGGAGCTAAAAGAGGAAAGGAGAAAAGCTGAGGAGGCTGAACGGAAGAGGCTGGAGGCTGTAACTAAGAGACACCTTGCAACTGCAAAAATGAAATAATACCATTACCTCAAAGGATGTGATGGACACACAAGTTGGACAGTTTTGGCTCCAGTGTTTTTTCTACAATCTCATAAGCTCAGGGTGAGTCTAGAATCACCAGCAGTGTTCCTCATGAAGACGTTGCTGAAGTTAGCTTTAGCTTCTTTACCTTCTCCACTGACTTTCAGACGGATGTAGGTTGGCGTCTTGTGGCTTTGATGCTCGGAGCTCTTTCTGATGTCAAACAGGATCTGATACTTGAAATGTTTTTAGGTAACTTATTTTTCATATTTATTTATTGCTTTTTAATAGACATTCAAGTGTATATTTTGTTACACTTTAGATGCTTAATGCAATATTTAGTAGTGTGTAACACTGGTTTGTGGCAGAGACACTTAATTACCTAAATTCTTCTTTAAGTGAAAATGTGTTCATCTTTATAAAGGAATTAAGACTATATGGAGTAAGGTCATTAAAATACTCAAGGAATATGAAATGAATAGCCGTGCAAGCGTAACATACATGAAGGTTTGATAGCAGCAATATTTTAAATGTTTTTTGTTTCTCATTATGATGACAAACAAATGAATGTATTTTGCAGATTGAAATGCTTTTAAAAGGGACTTTAAAACTTTTTATTTGTATTCAGTAAAGTCTTTTTCACATACTAATGTATAAAAAATACCTATATTTGTAGCTAAAAATTTAAGGACAGAGACTGAAATGTAGAGCACTATATCTTTGCCACAAGCAATGCAAAGTGCAAAGTAACAGTAACACTGTTTATTTTAGTGACATAGTAAAATGCAATAAAGACTCTGGGAGGTGAGTGATTGATGTGGATGATATGAAAAAAATAAACACTTCTGCTGACAGTAACTTTCTCATGTGGTTTTAATTGAGCCAACAAGGGGAAACGCTCTTCTGTTGTAATTTTAAGTGTATCAGCCAGTAACGATTCGCTGGAAAGCTAATAGGAATATGTTGGGATTGAGTGGTTTCCACGATTTTTCACAAAACATCTTACCGTAGCACTGGGGGCGTGTGTTTTATCCGCTAACGATTTAAATACAAACCATGTGAACATTTGAAGAAACTGAGCTTTGGACAGTGTGACAGCACAAGTAGAAGAGCAGCCACAATCACTAACATGTGGACCCGTTCTAGGGCGACAGGTCTGCTTCCTGTTTCAACATTTCAACATTACAACAATGGAAATAATGAGCTGAAAAGTGGCTGCGAGTTTGAATATACGGTGTCACGGTAAGAGCGGCAATAGAACATTGTCGGGATTTTTGAGAGCACAATTTCACGGTCTTAACTCCTCATGGCGATTGCAGCTTAAGTGCGATCCAAGAGTGTCTAATATATATGGTGATGAGTTGCTAAGAGGTTACAAGGGCACTCCACAGCCAAATTGTTTCTTCAAATAAACTTACTGGGTAGCAATCTGCTTAGATACTACCAGCGGAAGTCATTTGAACACTAAAGATGAGCAAACTGCTCCACAGTTAAATCTTAAGTAGCTACAGGATTAAAACATTTGCCTGAATGTTTTATGTGAAAAGAGTTTTGCAGCAAGTGCAGTGTCACAGTCAACAGTGTCTAGTTTCCTGCGTCTGCTGACCCTGAGCAGAAACTACGCCTATCTCCTTGTCAATGAAATAAAATAAAGCACGTTCATAAAGTTTCTAAAAATGAGGACAAGTGAAGGTTATTGTGAATACAGATCATGTAAAATAACTATGCCACGTGGTCTATGTCTGTTCATGGATAATGCAACTGTACTCGTGCATGAATGTAGTGCATGGCGGTGGTGGTGGTGGTGGGGGGGGGGGCGTCAGATAATAATATTTAGGTCATTGTTGCAGCTCCGGCAGCTGTTGGTCTAGATTGTAAACAGAGATTATGAAGCGCTACAGGCTTGGTCAGCAATTCCTTCCTTCCTCCCCACCTCCCCCAGCTTGACCCAGATCACTAACAGAAATTCAAAAGTAAACTGAGCACTACTGGCCGTTGCTATGATGTTTCATTACATCATGCTGCGATGCTACAGGCGTGGATTCAGACAGGATGACCTGATTCTAGATTAGTGCTGACTATTTGTGTCAAAAATCTGTGAACTCTGAAGGGGGGAATATTTGACCGGAGCCCTCTGCTGGTTATTCCATTTGCTACTCTGCAAAAGGTTTGTGGCATTGCACATGTTTGGGTGTGTGATACCAACCTTTGTTTAGATATGAAATAAGCGGTTTCTGTCCAACATCTGTATGCCAACAATACAGACTCCACCCTGTGTACAAAAATACACAGCAGTGCCTGTAAGAGTTTAATAATGAGAGTTTGTCTAAAAATGTCATAAATTTCACACCTTTGTTCAAATAAAAAAAAAAACAATACTGTCGTAATGATTTGGACGTCTTCAGATTACTGTATAATATGCGATAAGTTATATAGTACAACAGGTGTTAGGTTGCTTCTACACACAGTCAATACATTTTTTTTTTTTACACATTTCAGTCAAATTTTAAATATGAAATATTAATTACTGTAATGTGGCTACAACTATCCCTCTAGTAAATTTAAGATTTCCAAACAACACTACATTAAAAAAAAAACCCTTAGGGTCATAATGAATGTCTCCATATCTTCTCTGATTTGGTGAAGTCCAGATGTAATCTGCCCCATTTCTGTAGATATGAGGGCTATATCATTTCTGTTCTTTCTTAGTATTCTTTGAAGTGATATTCTGATGCAATCAAGGATAAAGTAGGTCCCTCTTAATTAATTCCATTTCTGAAAAGCTGAAATGTATGAATAAATGATCATGTCTCACATTTGAGTTAGCATCAAAATGATCTACAATGTGTGAACCCTAACTGAACCTTGGATGGTGGTGCCCAGAGAGAAGCTCTGTCACACAAAAATATCTTCTCTCAGCAGCTTTAACACCGCCAAACTTGAAAGGAACTATACTTTCTGTTCCAACATTCACCAACAGTAAATACCGAAAATAGGTTATGTTTACATGAAATCCTGTCAATGTGCAGTTTGATGTTTTGGTTATTAGATGCGGCTCTTGTTATATCCCAGTGTACCCACAGTGAAGGGATCCTTTGTTTTGGTAGATGGGACCAGTACGCTGCAAACTTTTCAGCATAACCCCTATTATGTCATATTTATTTTATATAAGGTATTTATTTAAAAGACATATTTTTATTAAATCTAAGAAGTTCTCTTCTTTAATAGTCATAATAAAGTGAACCAGCCTTTGCAGTGCAAATCAGTGTCATCTCCTAAATACTGACTTAATGTTTACTAGTTGGACCGGCAGTGAAACTTAATCCCTGCCACAATTCTGTGTAGTTAAGAATTTCTTTTATCTTACAACCAGAGATTCCAGAGCAATGGGAGGAATGACACATTTTTAGCAGTCTCTCTGTTTCCCAATTCGGTCTAATAAGCCATGGCAGGGGATGAGAGGTCTGCCACATTGTGAGAGAAATATATACAAGCGTGGAAAGTCAGGGAGATTGTGTGTGCTGTAATGGGGTGTTTCAACTTGCTGATAGAGACTCGTACCATCTAAGCCTGCACTGGCTGGTTTATTGGGCTAACGCAAGCTGACAGAACACCTGGTTGCAGATGCTTGCGTAAAGATGGATTACATGCACTAACACCTGGTGCACACTGCGTACGTGTGTGTGCCAAAAGGGTGGAAAAAAAACAGCAGACACCTCTGGGGAAGATGCTTCTGTTTCATTTCAAAACACCACCTGAGCCCGAATCCCTCAGTGCAGGGTGTTTATTCATTATGGGATGCTCAAATACTTAGAGCGAGGCACACGGTATCAAGTGCAGCGGGACTAGGCTGAACTTTGTAAAAACATTTTCATATTTCTAAAGGTACCAAGTATTAGAGCAGTAGCACTTCCCTTTTTATGTGACAAAGATTTCAAATGACTCTCAAGACAGATTTGGTCCAGTCACTTCACATCATTCAAATAAAGTCACGTTGTTAGAGCTTTTTTTTTCAAGATAGTCTAGATCTTTATTTATTACGACAACAACACCTAATACCTAAGTCCACTCAATGACTAAAGATTTGTACAATTTGAACAATTTACTCAAGAAAAACAAAAATAAAACTCTTTCAGACTGAATTAAGTTAACACAGGAAATCATTCCTTCTTGGCAAGATAAATTTCTTACTTTCTTCCTTTCCTGGAAACCTGAACATTAGTGTTGCACAAATGACACTTGAGTTTAAGGGGATGGGTGATTAAGGAAAAAGGTGAATGTGTGTTCGCATGTGTTGATATGTTTCATTTCCAGGGGAAGTGCCAATTTGGATTTCAGGGGATGTTGCAGGTTTGTGATATGCAACGAGTCCTTTCGGCACATATCCTAGCAAGCAGAATTTAGTCTATTGCATTTTCCTTGTATACTGATAAATTGTCACACACGACAAATTTGTTCACTTCTATACTTTTCTGTGGAATGTAACAAAACATTCTCCCGATACGTTGATGTTTTTACCTCCACCTTACAGTTCAGCGGCACACATATTTAAACTGCATCTCTGCAGTGCTCAGCTGAAATTACAATTAACTAGACTGTGATGTTCAGGCTAATATTAATGTAACCGCAAAGCATCCCGCAGCTCGTTCCCAGTAAATGGCTTTCTTTAGATCTCACTACGTTTTGGCTGCGCATTCCTTCCAGTTGATTCTGATGTGTAGCATAAAGGGTAAAACGTAAGTGAGTCAAATGAGACAAGGATAATCTTGAAATCCAAGCAAAGAGGCACTGCTGGATGCACACTGAGTTTGCATTAAAATGAGTTAACATTGCCAGGAGAGCAGATAAGGGAACAGTAAGACTCCTCTCTGTTAAATAAAAGTAAGAACAGTGACAGGAGGAGATAGTAGCAAATGTTAAAAAGATTTTTGCCATAGCCCAAATGTAATATGAGCTTGTGTTTTGGCTGTAGTTTGTTTTTTTTGAGGCAATGGCATGCTTTACTATAAAGGAATTTTTGCAGTAAATATAACCAAACATTTAAATTTGGGCCAATCAGTCATTAAATCACAGATTCTAACAGGCATTTCTGGTGGAGACATGGGCGGAATGTGTTTTAAAGCTGCTGGTAACCTTAGTGTTTGGGCTAATATTTGTTCATTCTGTTACGTTACTGGCTAATTTAACTGTCTCTGGTCCATGATGTGTCTGGCAGGTTGGCAACAGTCCACGTCTAACGGATTTGTGCAAGTTTGAAGCTGCTTTTCTATGTTCTTTCTGGTTTGTCTCGACAACGCAAAACTGGTGTTCACTTCGTGACTGGTTCTAGGTAGAAAACTAGGGGTTAGACTCATCGCTGCGAGGTGATTGGTTGAATGATTGGCCTGATTGATTGGCTGCTGTGATTGGCTGGTTGCAATGAAGCCGTATCAGTCAATGTGTAGAGAGTTCCCCCACAGACCCAGATCTGAGAGAAGATTTCTGATATTTAATACTAGGAAGGTAGCCATTTTAGAAGACCCTCCACCCGTTTATACCATTGTACGACTATACAACTGTCAAAGCAATCCTTCTTTAGGAGAGGACCCAAAAGTGCAGGACCAAAAGCGCAGCACCAATGCAGCAAGGGTGTAAAGAGTAGGACTTCTACAATGGCTGTATTGGCATTAGGTGTCTGTTGCTGACAAATTACTTGTTACATGTAACTCAACAGGCTAACAAAAATTATAGATTATTTAGAATAGATCTGTGCCTGGTGGGGAAACGTCTTCATTCTGCTTGCTCCATTGGGAAGGCCAGCTGGTGGAGTGAGCGTAGCCACTGTAGCCCACTGCATGGCTCACTTGCGGGGCTGGTGAATGTGCTGGTTGATGTGTTGAGCAGGGGGCAGCTTGGCGACACAAGGCTGGGGCTTCTGATGGGCCACCTGAGCAGCTGCTGGGGTGAAGTCCTTATCACCCTAAACAGAATAAAAGTCAGTCAACAGTTCGTTAAGGCACACGATTGAACCGAATTCGTCCTGCTGCACAAAAGGGAGTTGTGGATAGTTCATCCACAATGTGAAAAATATGGTGAAATTACTGCTGAAATGACATTTTTAAAGTTGAAACATAACAGGTAACAAGGGACTGAAACAGCTGTTCTGTTCTAATAGAGTTCTTTATTCTGGGCAGCCCAAAGAAACGCTGAAATGTTACAAAACATCAACATTACGATCAAACTACCTGCTAGGAAAAAAATTATTTGTATCAGCTTGTATTTGTCAGCAGAAAAAAAAAAAAAAAAAATCACAATTGAAGCTGAACCTTTCAATGACCGCCACACTAAAAGCTTTGCTAAATCTTCCCTGTTCAATCTTCACAAAGCTACAACTTCACAAACAGGCGGGCCATCCATCATCCATTCAAACGTCTGGGCCAAGCTATTACACAGTAATGTGGCTGTTACCCGATCGAGGCTCATAAGGAAAGACAGAGACTGCACACACAGCAAGAGAAATCCAACTACTGTCACACATTTCCCTCGGATAATCATAGGAAGAAGATGGAAATCTCCAAAGTGAATGAAGGCTGCTGTATGAAGCTCTCATCTGTTCCTGCTCATCTACTCTGCAATCTGCGTCTGTTATTCCAAGAAAATGCCCATAAATAACCTGACTTCTAAACTGAAACGAAGCAAGAGCGCGATCATTTATAAAGGAATGTGGAATTTAATCTGATGCTTTCTTTCCTTATATCGTTGCCTGCCATCATCCTCGGTGTGTTCACATGCCTTTCTTACATCCATTGCATAATCAGCCGGTCTTTGCTGGTTTCACGTCTTTTCACCTTAATTTAAATGTGTTTTCATGCTGCACTTCACTATCTTGCCTTCTTCATACCGATCCCATTTACAAGAAAAACTTGTGTTCAAATGGCCGAATAAAATGCTCACATCTTTGGGTGTGAAAAAGAGGTTTTACATATTGTACAGCAGGGATGGGCCGGGTGGTGAGCTCAGTTAAAGCTGGAAAACTAGTTCCTTCAGAAAATATTTATAAAAAGCACACATTACACACACATTGCAGATGTTGGTGTTTCACCTCGCGCAGAAATAGAGTAATCAAACACATGTTTTATTCATATTCTAATTTCTTCTGGAGTCCATATATAGATAGATAAAGTTCTTTAACCATTTTAATCAACACTTTACAAACACACATATGACACTGTCTGTCACTCTGAGTCGTTCACCGAACTTTACTCATCCACCCCATCCTTGCTTGACCCTAATCCTCTTTGTAGGAGTGTGTATTGGTCTTGTACCATATGTGCAGCTATGCAGTACATTTCCTGCATTTTAGTGTGTGTGTGTGTGTAGGTGAGCACAAAATGTCTAGTGTGTTTGTGCGTTTCTTTCATTTAAAGCCAATTCCACAGCAAACTGCATAGGATGTGGATGGATTTGACCTTCAATTTCCCTTCTACACTCTTCAGAAGCTCAAAGCGTCTCTCTCCTCCATCTCTGTCCTACTGAAGCAGAAGTATAACAACATCTTAGTTGCATTACTGCAATACACTGTAAGCACAAGTCATGCTAATTGGCCAGGCAGATACCGTAAATTCTGGACTATAGAGCGCACCTAAATTTAAGCCGCCCCCGCTAAAATTTAAAAGAAATATATATTTTGTCACATATAAACCGCATCGGACTATAAGCCGCCAATATCCAGGCTGAGAAATAATATCTGTTGTATGCGCTCCTACTCATTGTTCACAGTAGGCATGAGGATGTTCTGTGCGCTGTTTTACCGGCATTACGGTAAAAAGTGCGTTTACGTGTATGTGTGGCTGAATGTACAGAGCCGACAAAAACGTCCTTGTTATAATTAAACGGCTTGTTCCATAGCCAAAGGAGAAGACGTCTCTTATTCTTCACGAATTACGCAGGAGTTGCTGCGCTCAACAAAAGATTTTGTACCATAAGTGTTTATTCATACACCTGAACCTGAATGGTGCCTGTAACACGGCAGTAAAAGTGCTGATGTTTGCTGTTGTGCGTCTTGGGTTGCATGCGCTAAGAATAAAAACTGGCGCTTCTTTGTTTGCACTGACTTCCATCTACAGCGCCCATCTGAGGGCTGCAGAAAAATTCATAGAAAAGCCGCATCTCTGTAAAAGCCGCATGGTTCAAAACGTCGGAAAAAAGTAGCGGCTTATGGTCCGAAAAATACGGTAAATATTTTTTGGGTTCATGTAGCACAAACTAAGTGCTTGGTCTTTTCATTTATTTATATTAAAACACTGTGGATCTAAAACTTAAAAAAAAAAAGACATTGTCTCCAATCTGTAAAACTATTGTCATTTCTAAGATCTAACTAAAATCGTTTCTTTCCATGCATTTAAAAAAATGTGCCTACTGTTTTGGCTACGGGAGCAATTTATTCTGCAAATGCGTTCTAAAGCAGCACTGCCTGACTCATCATAACAATTGTACGAGTTACTGCTGCTGCACAATACAACACATTATTTTTCTTCCTTTGTTCAGGAACAGTATGACGTCTTGCTCCCAAACGAAGACAATTGTCTGAGTTTTTGGGAGACTGTCTGATCCTGGTGCGGAGCAGGGAACGAGGTCTGAATCAAAAGAAAAAACTCAGGTCATAGGATGAACATGCTTATTACCCCATATACTTGCAATGCTTTTTCGCATTACAGTTTTTGCTTCCACTACTCGAGCTTTAAATGCCCACTCTGGCATTACGATAAGTTATTTTTATTGCTTTCAGCATTTCACACAAGCATTATGCCTTTCAAAGTGAAGGGAAGAGCACAAAATAGACAACCAGGAAATATCTTATTTTTTAAGTTCAAAATCCCAGCAGGCCAAAAGCTCCATGAGCAGGCATCCACACACTGAAGCGTTTCAGATCCTAAAAAGGCTTTTCTGAGGCTTTGTGCAGTGCTAGCCTCCGGGTCTGATGGCAGTGATAGGGGCGAATGGGAGGGCTAGAGGAGTATAGGGGGGATAAATGGGATACCTGCCATCTTCTTGATATCTCTGCAAATCTTCAGCAAACAATCTGCCTAGTCTGACACACACTCACACACCTACACACACGGTGGGGAACTTTTCTCTAACACACATACACATGCAGCTGTAAATCCATCACTTCGGAAGATATTACACTGACGAACTGAGAACTACTGTATTTTAAGTCATTATCGCTACATGTCTCTTACTAAGTTAAACCAAGTTTCAGTTTACACTGAACGACAACGAGCTGCTTTATGGTAAGTTGCTTTTTTCTCTCCCAAAGTAAAGTTTCCATGCTGTGAGAGTGTAAACAAATGTATGCTCCCACAAGGTGGGAGTATAATGTTTGTAAGATATATAATAAGATATTTATGTGTTCACGTTTTTTTCCCACCTAATTTTTGGCCAGGGACAACATTAAATGGTGACAAACCCAAACATAAGGAGTAAAATAAACTGCAAGTAAACAGCCACAACTTTGGTGGCTGTTTGGTGGTTTTAATGCGGTAGTTTCAGTCTGGTCTGTGTGTGCACATGCTGACCTCTGTCCATCACAACATTAACGCCACCAGGTGGAGTTATGGATTATGGCTGCGATACTGTGCACATAACATGGATTTATACATAAACACAGTCGTTAAAAATCACTCTTCTCCCTGTGCTCTGCTTCCCTTTCCCACTTTTCTGTTGTTTTATCTGAGCGCCGAGCCTCTACTTTTCCCTGTAGAGCTCATGTCCCAGTTGTAAATTACCTTATAATGCTTATTTCAACACTGCTGGTGGTCTGTGTGTTTGTGTGTGTCTGTGTGTGTGTGCTTTACCTTTGTAACCACTCCAGACACAATCACAGGAGCCTTTGGTGGGCTACAGAGAGAAAAGAGATAATGAGTGAGAATAAAGAATACAAATTATGCAAGTACTAAACAAGGTGGAATACAGTGAGCAGTGTGTGTACGCCTTGTGCTGTTTTATGTGTGGTGTGTGTAATTTAATAATTTAGCGTCCGTGTAGCAGCGTATGTCCTATAGCCACATTTACAAAAGTTTACTTATTTGGCTACATCAAATTCTGCACACAAGGCAGTGCACACACACACAGACACACACAGACACATACACACACACTCTATAGACCTGCCAACAGCCTAAATAGCTCCCATTCATCCTGGCCAAACACTGGGGCTCACTGCTCCTGGATGGAAAGCATGAGAAGAGCAGAGTGGGGGACAGAGGGAGGTGGAAGACAGCTGGAGGTATGAGAGGAAAAGTGAGTAACAGAGGAGGAGGGCGATAAAGAAAGTGTTTGGGAAGGAGGAGGACAGGAGAGTCAGAAGAAATGAGACTCGGGTAAAGACAGGTGAGAGGAAATAGAGGAATCGGGGGGGGTGGCAAGGGCAGGTGAGAGGGCCGGGAGAACAGGGGAGTAAAATACCAGTGTAGAAATAATAGATGGTTGGAGGAGCTCTCACTCAGATACAGGAAAAGGGAGGGGACGAAGGCAGAGAAAAAGATGGAGGAGGAGGAATGTGGAACCCGAGGTAACTATCGACCTTGACATGACAAACGAGCGCCGTCTAATTTTACGGCATCGTCACACACCCTAAAAGGAGCGGTTGTGTGAGACACCTTCAAAGACATTAGCTTACTTTGGAACCACCTAAATATTATGAAAGGAGCAGAAGTTTCTCACGTTCACTACATTCTTCAACCTAAACAGCCAGAATGACTTTTTTCATTACAAAACATTTGAAACATCTGCTACTTACTTTTCAATATTTTATGACCCATGCGCAACTTTTTCTTTAAATCGGAGACAGTTAAAAGTTACGGATTCTCCAAACATCTGGCTAAGCTCCACCTCTGCAATCAACATCTTGGCACTTCTTCTACTTCGCTTGATGAGAATATCTGCATTAACCATTTCCAATAAATTACTGCTGCAATATGTTGAATTTCACTGATTATGCCTTGCTAGCCACTTGTCAAAATGTCAGGTTGAGAGGTTCTCTGGGCTATTAGCAATTAAATTAAATATAGCGTATTATCACTGCGAGTGTTGCTCGTTTAAATTAACGCTCTGCTACTGTAGCTGTGATGTGCTCTTTTTGTAACAGCTCACAAGTAAAGTTTTTAAGATTTTAGGGTTGTCTGTACAGATTCTCAGTCATCCAAGTTGTGGGTATCCGAAATGTTGTGTTCTGTGGCAAGTGAACAGAACTTTTGAACAAAGGGGAGAAAATGTGCATATGGAGATGAAGAAAACGTATTTAAAATAAAATAGATAGGTTCATTAGGTGTGTTTATGTGTGAGACCCTGTTGGCTGAACTTTCCTCTTAACGACATCTGGGGGAAGGCCATGCTGCAAAGCAGAAGCATCTGCTTGTATTAAATACAGAAAGGGCCAAAATGGTTAGTGCCTGTCTATGAAAAATAAAGAAACCCAGAGTTTTTACTGAAATTGACAAAGTAATGAAAGGAAAACGCTTTACTGAAGAAACAGAAATACCAACATTGCTTTAATTTCTCATTTAACTGCACGATATAAATAATACAAATGAAAGTGGCCTAAACAGACGTTAAAAGACCATAAATAACTGGATTATAATGATGTTTCAAACTGTTTCCTGTAATTAGCATCACATAAATCTTCAACCTTTTAGTTATTAATTTAGCCTCTTAACTAGACAACAGTGGTCACTCTGCTGTTTGGTTCAGCCTTTGTTGTATGAATTAAATTATTCTGTCAAATAAAAATCAAAAACAAAGGCAGATTTTTTGCTTTTAATACTTTCGTCAGTTTCAAGCTATTTCTGAGAGAAGTTTTGGCTTCTTTATCCGTCAAAGGTAAAAACAATGTTGGACATGTCTGTACATCGTAGTTATCTGAAAAATGTCATGGTAGCATTTTGGGACTGGGATTTTACAGTTTGAATAAAATCTGAAAATAAAAATTACAAAGTATGAAAAAGACTCTTTCATAAACCAAGGATGACAGGAAACAAGTCAGTGTTATATGTGAAGTGTGCTGATGTCAACCTTCACCAGCTGTTGTAAGCAGGGCTGGCCACACGGATAAGACACGTCAGGACAGACAGACAGACAGGAGTGAGGGGTGTAATCCTGCCAGGAAGACAGACAGCTAACAACTCCCGGCTCCTTCAGTAAACCTTGGACTGGGTCAAACAGAAAGCAAAAGGAAAGTGGAGACTTTCCACCTGACTGCTGTTTAATAGATTATGTAAAAGCACATACGCACATAAAAAACAAACAGGAAAAAAAGATGTTTTTTTATAATAAGTCGACACTTTAATACTAGTACAAAACTGCACTAATATATACGTACCCTCATCTAGATACCACACAAAAGTCAAACACATGATTAGTCATAGGCCTACGCTGCAGATGCGTCAGATCTTCCATCTTTTTTTATCTCAAAGCCGAAGAGAAAAACTCGGCAGACAGAGAGAAACCTGAAGTGACAAAGACCTCTGATGTCCTTTGGTGTGACAGGGAGGAGGGTGGCTGTGTACAGAGACAGCGGGAGCCTGCAGAAGGCAGTAGAGAGCTGTCAGGAATCTCTGAGAGGAGTCGCTCTCTACCAGCAGAGGAGTGGAGTTAGATGAGAGAAAATAAGAACGAGGCAGGAAAAAGACAAAGAGATGCAGAATGCCAATTTTGACTAATGACTCAAAGAGTGAAAGGAGTGTGAATGGATGGTTATGGTGCTGCCACCCCTCTGTTTTTAGCTTGAAAACCACTGGCGCCACTGCCTCACCCATCTCTTTCTGCTTCAGCAGAGCAGGAAGTTTGTTGCCGTGGGCGAGGTGGTGGTTGCCATAGAAACTGATGCCTGTTGCCCGACTCCCCTCTTCCTCCTCCTTCTCTCTTTCTTTCCTCTCAACTTTTCACCATGAGCTGTCAGCTTACTGCCCATTGCACTACAGTTCCTATGTGCAGTGATTCACTGAAGCTTGCACATCCAGCACCACCCGCTTTTCTTTGGAGTCCCTGGAACATATCCACCTCTCGCCAAAATATGTAGAAGGAGATGTTGACGTGACAGCGCAGCAGACTACAGTGCCTGTAGCTTTTAGACACTAAGCTTTCAGTCTCATCCAAATGATGCGTGAGCGGTTCATAAACCACATATTCACTTTAATAAGAAGCAACCTGTTGAGTGATAAAACAACCATATGTTCATCTGTTTAGCTCCTTTGATGTGTCTCCCTCTCTCTCCTGCCACTGCTGCTCTAACTCCGGCTTATTCCTGCCTTTCTTACCTGTATCTCATCCTTAGCCACCATCTTCCTTCTTCCATCACTCCCACTGAGTAATACCTTTACACTCTCCTATCTTCATATCATCCGTTGCTCCCCATACCATAATAATCTTCCCCTCTCCTCCTCACCATGATCCCTATCACCTATTTCTCCCCTCTTTGCCTCATCTGTCCATCTTGGTTAGATTGGGTATGGCAGGTGGTCCCCTGACTACAACGCTTCACTGGCTGCTACTAATGCGAAATTTACCCAGTAGCGACCTGCTAGACGTCTGTCAGCATAACACAGAGAGAGACAGACATTGTGTCTGCCTGTCCCTGTCTGTACGTATGACACAGAGAGGGAGTTACTCCGCATCTCTTTGTGGATGCATGGACAGGTCATTTTTAGCTGAAGATAAAGATTTGACAGGAGGAGGGCAAATGCTGCATTTACACGGCTTGGAAATTATTTTCCATTGTGATTAAATGCACCACTCCCAGTCCAAGCAACGATTCTTCTTTGACTGCAAGCTTAAAGAAGATATTTGGAGGAATAAGTACTCAGGCTGTCTCACCAAACCTCACATGGCTCTAGTGAGACAGGTAGCCAGTTTACACACGAGCTATTAGCCCACAAAAAAAGCAAACATTTAACCTGCTCCTCTCTACCAGGCCAACTTATTAAACACAATAATCCTGTCTTTCAAACAGACAGTATGTTTTTTTCGTTCAAATATTTGCTCAGTAGAGTCATGCTCCACAACTTATCCTAATGTAGAGGGGCGCAGTCAATGCCTCCCGTGACACTAACTCACTGTAAAGCACTGGCAGAACAGTGGAGATTTTCCCTTCCAAAAGGTTAAAAAATTGAGTCTCGCTCAAAAGAACATCTTGCACCTATCTATGAGACGCCAGAGGCCTTGGCATCGAGTTAGTATTTAATGCCCTGAGTGGATTGATTTTGAGTCTCATGCCACAATGAACTTTTCCAAAAAGCTGTATATTGGGGCCGTGAGTACGAACGACACTGAAAATACAGGAAAAAAATCCAAAATTAAAAACAGTAGGTAGCCACTTTTTATGAAATATCATCATTAAGGATTCACAAAGCTTCTGCAATTTGGATAACTTCCAAAAACAACACTGTGCATCACAGCTTGATGCGTATGGGGCTGCATTAAAACCACCAGGTGCTTTTAATGGTGTGGTTGATCAATGTCTTCACTCAGATTTCAAAGGATTCATTTAACTATTAGCAACAATTTTACTATTGATTATTCAATTCAAAGATTTTCAAACTAAGAATACTAAACATTTCTTGATTCCAGCTTCTTAAATGTCAATAGTTGCTGCTTTGTTGTGTTTATCATGACAGTAAACTGTTTGGGTCTGGGTCCTGGATTCATGAAAAAATACACTCAAGAGTTCACTGTGTCAACTATTTTAAAAAGAAAGAAACTTTAAAGTGCTAAGTATGACTGCATATCCTCTGAAGCAACATCATAAAAAAAGGAAGATCCATATTGAAAAAGATGAAACACCCTAGCCAGGGTGTTTTTTTTAAACATGAAATGAACAACAGTTTTAAACATTTTTCTTATAGTCTGAGGTGTTTTGTTTCTCAAGCAACGTACTCAACCACACTTTAACGCTCCATCTAACATTGCAGCTCATCTTGGCACAAAGGAAAGACGAGCCGGTGGAAATTACTTATTGTCACTGACAGGATTGATACTACTCCCGCACAAACTGTAATTCCGCGGGGAACCAAGCACGGTGATTGAGGAACATGCAAAATATGATGCATGCACACGCGTATGTGTGTGTGTGTGTGTACGCGAGAGCTTGCATGCATAAAGTACATGCACAGAAAATTTCATGACAGTTGGCAATGTTCTTGAACCCTGTTCCCTGCTTGTCAAGTCTCATTTATCACCTCTCATTAACACACATACACACACACAAACTGATACGTGGTGTGAATAGGCCACCTGTACCGATACGCTTGTAGCTGATGCGTCCTCATGAATATTGAATAGACATATGTGGGCATGGGCAGACACACACACACACACACACACACACACACGCACACACACGCACTCTAGTCTTAACATCGCTGTGAGAACACTCATTTATATAATGTATTGCCTAGACGGGTACAGTACCCTAAACTTCAGCAGCATAACTAACCCCAATCATAAATCATAACACTCTGTACAACAGCCCTGAAGTAGTGAGGACCAGTCAAAATGACACACACACACACGCAAAGAACAACTCGCATCACCTCCATTGCAGAACGCAGTGACCCCCAGCACAAACAACACATTCGCGCAGCAAAAGCCAAGCATGCTAATATGAAAACAGAGCAATTATTGTTGCATAGAAATAGAGCCAGCATGATGTAAAACATGCAGACCAAGGTTGCTTATAGCAAACAATAGTGACTGCTGAATGGGCTGTTCAAGTTAATGCTGTAATTATACAGTAATTATGTTGTTTACTGAATTAGTTGGCAACAGTACACAACAAGTCTGCTGCAAAACTGCCTACAGTAAAGCCTCGCAGGAAAGGGAAAGCAGCTAAATTGCTTAGTTGGCAATTGGCTGGGTGTGTGTGTGTGTTTGTGTGTGGGCATGATTACCAACTTACAAACAGCCACAGAGTTGTACATTGCACAGACGGCCTCTAAATCTAACGGCTGTGTATTTAGTTGGGTCCTATAAATAGACTGTAGTGGGTGCAGAACAAGTTCCAGTTCTGCAGTGAATGTATGCAGCTGGATGTGTGTGTCTTTACTGTGTACACAGACAGATGATGTGATGATGGGCTCAGGCATTTCAGCCTCATCACAAAACATCAAGATATTCAGTCTCAAATTTGTGGTACACAAAAGGACCACGAATGACGCAACTATGTTCTTTCTTGTCATTTTGTCCTGCTTTGTGTTTTTTTTTGCAGCTACTGTGTCTCTCTTTGTGGTCATTTTGTGTTTTTTTTTGCAGTAGCTTGGTCTCTCTATGTCTCTCACTGGTCTCTCACTTTGGGTCCATTTGGAGTTGTTTCCTATATCTTTGTGATTGTAGGTTGTTGTCTTTTTGGTCAGTTTGTGTTAATTTTGAACGTCTTGTAGTCACCTGATGGACTGACCACCAATAAATGTTAAAAGTCACTTCGGAACAACAATCTGTAGACTGTACTAGGTACGAATGCAGACCAACACAGAGTGTGTCTCCGTGTTTCTAAATGCAAAGAAATAGAAGGATGGGAATATAACAGAGTCAGTGTTAGTCCAATACAGAAATGGCACAACAGACTGTGATCAGAATTTGAATAGCGGCTTTCTGCCCACAGGCCCTCTCAGTAATCCTTCTGGATCATACCTGGTGCTGACGTACTCCTCGTCATCTTTCTGTGGCAGTTCCGGGGCAGCAGTCGGTTGGTGCTTCTGCACTATCCTCATACCTCCTGCCTTTACTGCAGCACACACACAGAGATACACACACATATGCACACTACTGAACAAAGACAATAATGCAAGAGTTCATAAATGAATTCAGTAAAAATCGCTATTTTATACAAAAAAATAAAAACTATTCAACAAAACACCGTCTTTAGTAAGTCAAATATAAAAAAAGACTGCGCCACATGTTTGCATTTACCTTCGACACTTGAAAATTATAAGTACAATTTATGATTTTTATTTGTTTTACTTAGACGTACTTTAGACGTAATTATCACGCCTAAAGTTGCACAGCAGGTTAGGATAGTGAGTCGAAGCACGTCGCTCAAGTGAAGATTACTGCCGTGATGGCAAGCAACCGTCCTGCCCAACACTGTTCTTTTCCCTTTTGCCTTTACCCTGAATTCTGCAGACTGTTATTCTCTATATGACCTTGACCTCTGACCTCACTGCAGGGAGGCTGTGTAGAACCTAGGAGTAGTTATTTCAGTGTTTTTGCAGGGGTTCACACACACCTACGTTAACATAGCTCCACGCCTGTGGACATGCAGCCTGTTCGCTCTGTGGACGTGCCACTAATCACAGGTTTGGGTGCAAGGGGCAATCAGTCGTGCAGTGGCGGAGGCCCGGTGGCTGCCTCACTGCTTATGTCCACGTACACCTTATCTGAGGTTCTCCAGCCCACATCCGCAAGCCCGGAGCCTGTGACCTCCACGTCACCGCCATCCAGCAGCTACTAGCTGCAACACTGACACTAAAGTCCGTATATCGAACCACGATGACTACCAAACGCAACCAGGTCACATGATTTATTGTTGTTGCAAGACCTTATACCAATCAGGAAGTAGGGAAATGCGCGAAAGCCAGAAATGTGGCAGGCTGCTAACGCTACAAGGAATCCCAGGCGCTAAGAGACGCTGCCAGACGCGGCATGTTCCTCACCATCATGTCCCGTTCGGTTTGAGCGGCTGCACCGACAAAGGCCTCGCTCCCTCCGGTTTATGTGGAGCTCGGAAAAGCAGCAGAGCAGCCCGAGGAGCTTTTACCTGCAGGGAGATGACCTCCTTTGGTTTCCACTTTGTCCTTTGGCGGCGATGACATGTCGGCTCCGGTGGAGTGAGCAGCGAGGAGGAACCAGCGCGTCCGACCAACGAATTCTGCCTTGATTCTGTCTGAAATTGTGGACTTCACTTCAGTCGGAATCGTCAACGTGGCTTTTTCCTGAGCATTGTTTGGAAACGAAACGTGTTGACGTCATGTCGTAAGGAGCGCGATGACGTCGGCCGCAGCCAGGGAGGGTTTTTTCGGTAGTGTACTGTGGAAAAATGGGTACTTTTGTGTTAGAAATATGTAAATAATTTTCGACTTTAATCATGTTATTATATGTAATCTATGATATGAAATTATTTATATTTTTTATTAATTATTAAAAGCTGAATAAAGCAAAAATCATTTTAGAATTGTTATGATTCATAGGTCAATCCAGTGATGGAAAGTAACTACTATATTTATTTAAGCACTGTATTTTAGTACAGTTTTTAAGAATTTCTATATTACATTACATCTAAATATATTTATTTATTCATTTTATTTACTACATGATAAAAATATGAATTCCAATGAAATAATTGTACATTAACTCCACTCCATTTGTGTGATACCTTTCGTTATCTGATAAATAATGAATAAATCTAAATAAATAAATAAATAATACATTTAACAATAAATTTACCTACAGTGTAATCATAACACTTTAGTGTGTCACCAATGAACAACAATGCAGTTATATGAACTGATGTGAAATGAGTCATCTGACGTGAAGAGAACTTTAGTATTTTGTAGACTAATACTGTTCCTTTATTTAATTTTATTAAAATGATTTATTCTTGTCTTTGGGTGTTTTACTTGTAACAGATTAAAAAAACAAATCTTAAGTATTTTTCCACCAAAGGACCTGTCTGTGGAAATAATCCCAAATTATACTCTGCTTGGGAGTGTTAACAGCCATTTGCAAAAGCAAATAAATCCAAAATGCATGTGATGTGTGGTCAACAAATCACTGCTGCAACAGATGTGTTCATTAGGAAATGTGTCTCCACAATTGAGCTGTTAACTGTGCATCAGAAAATAAAGTGACAGAACATTTTAAATTCAAAGATGTAATTAAGCTCAGCAGCTAATGTTCAACAAATATCTGCATGTATTCGTAGGAAGAAGTAGTGTTGCCTTCAATTTAATAGACAATTTAGACTGCAAGACACAAATTCTAGTACCTAGTTGTTGTACACCTACACAGCCTCTGATACCGAAGCATTTATTAAGCTGAGGCTTCTCCTAATGAACCTGGGTCCATCTCTCACTTACAAGCTCAGTGAAAAAGAAATAAATAAGAAGAAAACATCACATCAAGACTGTATTAGAAGTGTGTGTGACAACAGTGACCTCAATGACCTCCTACTTTCCACAGTCCACAGCAGTTTGTTAATTGGCTGACATGACAGTGTCCTTGGCTAGAAACAAAAATGCAGGAAAAGCCTAGAGGTGCTGCTATAGGTAACGGAGAGAGAAAAAATGAACACGTTTTATTTATTTGCCCCTGATTCTGTCCAAAAACTGTGAGATCTAGAGCACATGTGCCCAAACTTTTAAAGCATGACGTACAGCCTTGTACAGAATGCTATTCTGTGTTTGTTGTAGTGTAGCAGCTGTGAATTTACAGTTGTTTACACTTTGATGATAGCTACAATTTTGTTTTTACTGAACTTCCTATGTGTAATGTCTAAGAAGTGATTAATCTGATAACATGCGTTTATTAGTTGTGGCCATGCATTTGCATTATGAGTGTGCGTGGTCGCAGTGGACCAGTCGTCAACTGTTTAATGGTTTGCAGTGTGAAGTGGCAGCTGTGTTTCTCACTCAGAGCAGCAAATGAAGTGATGTTCACTGCACTCACAGTCCACCCACCCACACAGACACACAAATTACTCATTCAGATACACAAGATGTAAAATATTAAGAATATGGATGCAATTAGACAATTTCCAAGGCCTGTCTGTTGCACAACTTATATGAAATAACTTACACAGTATCACCCCACTCTCATAGGTTTTGCTGTGCCAACACATGCACTCACACAAACGTCTGATGAGCAATAGATTTTGGCAGGGTAGAGGTAGTTGCAGCATCACACTTGTTCTCAAAGTGCAACAATCTGTTGCCAGGGTATTATTGTCCCAGAGGAGGGTTGTTGACAACCACTCAAAAGGCCAGAAGTTCACTTGAAGGTCAGGATGCAGTCTGTTGGTAAAAAGATGAATTCTGATGTCTAATTAGAATGGTTGGACTTTGTTAAGTCTTATTTATTCAGAAAGGTTGATGAAGATACGAATACTGACAAACAGTGCACATAGTGGCCTGGTAGCTCAATGGGCAGAGCAGTTGGCCGGTATATGAACTGTGTGGGATCAAATTCCAGCCTACCCACCCTGAGTGAGACAGCATGTATGTATGTGCAATAATGTGTCCTCCTTCTCTAGGAGAGAGACAACCTACCTAAATTCAATGAGTAATCCAGCAGTTTAGTTGTGGACACAATCCAATTTGACACATCTCTTGATGTCTGCTTGATAGGAATTTATTTCAATGGTTAGTATGTCTCCAATCCCACATTGAGGTAACTCTTATAAGATTACTCTAACATTATCAGCGTTTCTGGAATTGTATCAAAACTGAACCTCACCACAGTTTTTTTTTTTTGTTCCGGTGTTCAAATCACTTCAAATCACTTAAACTTCAATACAGTTATTTCCATAATATCATCCAGCTTTGTGGACGTACAAGTATATTATTTGTAAGAATGTGCCTCATGTTTGGTGTGTGGGTGTTTGTGTCCTGCAGGATTCATCATCGCTGTCACTCAAAAAAAAACTTGGCCCATGATGTCCCAGATAAAAACTGAAGAGTCACGATACAAACAGCACAGAAGCAAAAGACAAATACAGAGCTTCACATTCAGCTCATTCTTCCTCGCACATTTTCCATTCCTCTGTCATTCTCCCTCCACCCTTCTCTTTGGTTTTTTTCTCACCTCTGACACACACACATGCAAGACAGAGAGAGAGGGGGGAGAGCATTTGTTACCTAGGGTGAAAATACATGGCACACATTTAAAGAGCCAAAGGTGAAATCCTTTTCAGAAATCAGTGAACTCAACACCTGCCCATGGCTGATATGACTGTGTGTGTGTGTGTGTGTGTGTTGTCTGGGTATGGGCCTTTGAGAGAAGTATTCTCAGTGACGGCTTACAGAGAGACAGAATGAGGACATCACAGGTGAGTGAATTTGCTCAAACTGACAAGTGTAGACACACACACACACACACACACACACACACAGATAGTCTTTCTATACTTGTGAGTACACCAGTTGACAATGCAACCCCTAGCCCCTTCCCCCTTCACCTGACCCTAACCATCACAAACGAGTGCCTAACCCTAACCAAAACCTATTTCTAACCCTGACCTTAAAACCCAGTGTTGACCCTTAAAAAACCTTTTGAAGTTGTGTGGACCAGCTAAAATGTCCTCACAACAACGGTACTGAAACAAAATTTGTCCCCACACAAGCACACACACACATATACATGCAGTCATGTCTCGAACACATATTTCATCCCTTAACACACTCACGCAGAAGAATAACCTTAGAATATTCAACAGAAACCATTAAGTGTAATGACATGTGAGTGTAGACTTATTTGGATGTGTCCGTGCCAGTCACTGTCAAACTGAAACAGGGCAGAAAGTGACAGCAGGCAATGCTTCAGCAGATTGATTAGAAATAATGGGATGTTTTATTGATCAGAATAGTTTTACTCACTTTGCTCCAGTTTCCCCAACAACAAAGCTGAGGCCAAATTCAGTTAGGAAGTGAACATGAAGCTTATTTTTCTCACAGCTATTTCCAAAATCATTTCTATTAGGGCATATCTGGCTCCCTCAAGACTAGGAGCAGTTGGTGGCACCACAGAGACAAAATATTCCCTCACGTAGCATCCTGTCACATGCTGCAGTGTTAATAATGTACATTTGCTACAGTATCTGTGCTCGGTTGAATTTTTAGCAATACCAGCAGAGTGGCTCAACTATACATTTGAATAGTGTTTTATATTCAGCATGTTAAAGGATTTATGTAGTCTGGTGATCCCATCTTTTAATGAACTATCACGGCAGCTGGATCACTTTCCATGAAATTTTTTTACATGAAGTGAATTACATTTTCTTTAATGATGCTCAACTTAATGCAGACTTTCTACTGTATTATGAACACATGGAAATCTGCAATTTGTCTGAAGAAAGAGCATTAGATCCATATTGGTGGATCAATTCTTTTCCATGTTTTGCAAATGATTAACGGATTTAGGTATAAATAATTAGTAGTAATTATGCTAACCCATACGAGGTCATTGGTATGGCCATTCAAGTCTAAAAAAGATTTTGTTATGCTATTTTAATGGTTTTATTTGTAATGACTATCAGGTTTACAGAGTTTGTTACAAAAATGTCTGTATGCTGAAATGCCGTTTGGCTTTGAATTTGAATGTTT
Source organism: Channa striata (assembly GCA_033026295.1). Lineage (NCBI taxonomy): Eukaryota > Metazoa > Chordata > Actinopteri > Anabantiformes > Channidae > Channa > Channa striata. The sequence goes on along the minus strand of CM065169.1, from coordinate 25,638,500 downwards.
GCAAGCTTTTCACAAAGGTTTTGCATCACTGCTGTTTGTTCAGCCACATTAATCAGCAGTTCTCCATCTTTCTGCCCTATGAAAGAATTCTTGGCAAAGATCAAACTGAAACATCCTGCCACTTCCCACAGGTGTAAATGAACCATGATAGCACGCATGTCAAACAGCAGTGAACATCCCGCTATGGGGAGGCTTCCTGCCACCTTTTTTCCCAGCCAATAGATGCAGCAGATTTTATGACAGCAGGCAAAATGAGAAATGAGAGGTACGTGTACTTGATTCAAATAAGCGAGGATTTGGGAGGACTGATCAAGAGTCTTGTTTGGATGCAAAAAGTCTGTTTTTCTGCCTTCTCATCCTCCGCGCTTTATCTCTTCAATCACATCTCATCTCAGACCTTAGTAATTTTGCCTCTACAAACACACTCCATCTCTCTCTTACCTCCCAGCGCAGCTTCTCCGTCATGCCTCTATAAAAAGAACAAAGCTGGGAGCATAAATTTGCTAGTAAATGACAGAACCAACATGCCAACCAGCATTATTTAATGTATAATGCGGAATAAAACATGCTATTTTTATGTGGTAGGGTGTTTCCAATTTGCTTGTATTTTTACTGAAAACAACGCTGAACTTGGGATATGCAGTATCCTCTGGCAGGGTGATACAGCATATGCTTAACAGGAGCTCTATAATTAAATGTCAGCTGGATAAGCTTGTAAGATGGTGAAAGGAGGTGCGACTCGCAAGCTCTTCAAAAATAGAAATAAACCAGAAAGCCAGAGGCAAAAGAATACACAATTGTTTTGTGCCTGTTGAACAGCTGCAGTGAGACGGTTTGGGGGATTCACACACTGTAAAGACACTCGCCATAGGTCCAGACCATTTTGATTAAGGAAATGCTTAAGTGTATTTTAAAAGTGGTGAAAGTTAATAAAGTGAAGTGAATGTGTGACATCAGGTGGCCGGTGTGATGTGTAAATTGGCGACTGTGCTATGTTTTTAACACACTGGCCGGACCAACCTAAAGGTTACAGTTGATCCATTTTGTGCTTGCAGATTGTTTCCACTGCCCCCAAGTGGACGGAAATACCAAATCTTATGGGTGTTCAAAGTAAACAAATCCTCATTTCGCACACCTGCCGTAATCAGAAGGTGTTTAGCGGTATATGCAAACCACCCAAATGTTTGACGTTGTGAGGTTTTTTAGAGCTTTAACAAAAAGCCTTAACATACAGCACACCATATGATTGAAATGTTAGCTTGTCCCCGACCAGTGCTCTAATTTCAGCTGCCAGCTGTTGCAGCAACTGTTGACGGACTGCTTCTAGCAAACAGAACATAAATGTCCTTTTTGATTTTTACATTTTTTTCCTCACAAGTTAAGAAACTAATCTGAAGTTTTCCAAAATGAATTGTTCCTACTGCTGTTATTTGTATTACACCTGTAATTTCGACATTGCTTCCAAAATCTCTCCGTCCCCCCAGTTTCTAACCTTCTCATCCTTTCCCACTGTCCTCTCTTTGCCACCTTCTGTCACCATGAAGGTACATCCTTCTTTTTCCTACCGTTTCAGAATAGAAGCATTAATTTCTCAAGGTCTATCTGTGGCACACAGTGCTTGGTGCAGCCTCTCTTCTTCTTAAACACAAATTGATTTCACGCTCAAATCTATAAATCACAGACCCTCCACCTGCTCCCCACTATGTTTCTGTCTCCTTCTTTTCCCCTTACATCTCATTGTGTCCTCTCAACCACACATCCTACCAAGCTCTCTGCTGACATGCACTTGTTCGCACTTACATGCACTCAGCACACACACAAACACACACACACACACACACACACACACACACACCTTTGAGTCCAACCCGAGGTGTGTGACGGTTCAATGGGACGAGAGTTAGAGGGAGCAAAACTTAGGAGAGAGAGAGTGAAACAGTGAAGCGTTTCTAGAAAGCCTGTGCATAGGAAAATTGAAGAGCTATTTTCATGCCACATTAAGTTACACCAGCCTTCGACTATGGGCCTGTGCTCTGACAGAGGAGGCTGGCCTCTATTGTGAAGGCTAATAATCAACACAATGGAGTTATTACCCAACACTGCATTTCACAGGCCTGAACCTAGACAGCATCAAATAAGGGAACGAAGAAAAGGGGGGATGGAGAGGGAGACATAAATTCTAATGGATTGTAACAAATGCTGCTGCTGCAGCCTTATTCATTTAATATGCCTCCAGTTCACTTCAGTGGATTTCTGGATGAATGGGATCAAAGTTGTAGGGAAAAAGTAAAAAAGGAACAAACTGATGGGCATCCCTGATGTCAGTCCACTGTCATCAGCGTGACAATAGCGCATGCCGCGTGTAGGAGGTTTGACATCTCTCTGTAATTACTAACACGCACTCAACCGCTCTCACTCTGGGGCTACTTCACAATGAAAAATTAAGCCCCCCATCATGTTTATACATGCCTATCAGTGCTACACTGTGTAAGTACATTAATGATACAGCATCTGAAAGGGGTCGTTATCAGCCTAAGTGCGAATAGGGCTGATTTCCAAGGCATTATCGCACAACATGTTCGCACACGCCTGTCAGTCTTGTCCCCAGCGAATATGTCTGTGTGATGGTAACAGATGATGGTATCAATATGTTAACAGTGTCGCTTGTCAGCCAGGGGAGACAACAGTGGTAAATGATCTGTGTAGAAGCCACTGTATCAGACAAAGAAGGATTGTTTTTTTGTTGTTTTTTTTAATGGCCTAAAGAAATTTAACTGAAAACAGTTTTAAAGTGAGAAAGCACAGCCGAATACAAATTCAAGCCAACTAAGGTGGCTACGGTATCAAACCGCAGTGGACATGTTTGCGGGGGGGACGCCGTTGCCACTGTGACTCATGAAGTCACTGGAGTTGATTGCTGTAAATCAGTAGTTATTCTCAGCGTTATTTCCCCCTTTCATTAAACAGTAGGATCACATGATTGAGCTATTATTCCAGTTATCTCGTGTAGTGACTTTCTGGTTTGGCTGTTTTGTAGTTGCTGTTCATGGCTGTGCTTTTTTCTGAATGTGTTCCCTTCTCTCTCTCTCTCTCGCGGTCTCCTCCCTATCCTCTCTTTTTACCCAGGCTCTCTGGCCTGGACCGTCGGCCGTGCTGGGGCCTCTCTCTCTTTCCCATGGCTGTCAGGGCCTCATATGCAGATGTTTTGCGTCTGGATCCTTCTCCTCCAGGATTCCCAGTCTAATTTTTCTCTCGCTCTCCCTTATGCTCGTGTTCTCCTTGTCTCTCTTTCCATATGTACGTGTGGTTTGTTGTCCCAGATGAATGTTGTGTTGTTTCAGAATTCAGAGAAATTTGAGAAGCTTAAAATATTTGCGCCATCCTACTATAGGGTTTGAGACAAACAGATTAAATTGTAATAGTGAAATTCACAGTAACAGCAGGTAGTTGGTAGGTATAAACCAACCCCTCCAAACCCTTGATTATAACGATTAATGCAGCTTGACAACTTAGTCTTTCCTCACCATGTGAAATTTTTCGTTCAGACTTTGTATTAAACTCTCCAGCTGAAATTGGCTTGAACCACCAAATATTCTATAAGTCTAAAACATCAAAGTGTGTCTGGTTAACCCACACACCCGCACACACCCACATGAAGAAGTGGACATCCCTGACTAAAAGAACATGTAATGACAGAGACCTTGGGGTTTGATTGCAAAGAGTCTTTTTATTTTTCCATGTGTTCAAGTACGGTCCTCTCTCAGCAGGGTCATCTAAGAAGCATGGACACACAATAACACACAACTCGCACCAGAGCCTGAGCATCTTCAGGTGGGATTTCTCTTTTGTCTTGATTGGGGGGGTAGGTAGGGGGGGTAGGGGGTTTGATCAGCAGTCTCCACATTTAGGTCAAGTGAACAAGAGTCCTGTTACACCACATAATCATTTTTTTGTCTGTGAACATTTGTTGCATTTAGTGACACTGACATCTGCACATAAAAATTCTATATATATAATAGATATGTATATATTTATATTCATATATTTATAGATTTGTCATTCTATATCAACAATTCATTCTAGTGATTTTACCTTGGTTTTTCTTGTTGTAAAACTGGACAAACTGTTGTAGGAATGCCTTGTTTGGACATTGATTTATACAAGAACACGCACGCACATACACACAACAGTGGCATACACACACTACTACACACATGCATGCATAGATACGCTCGCTCAAGTTTACGTGTATACACACAGGCCACGCACTCACACGTCACACACATGCACACATCCACGCATTCACGAGTCCGCACACGCGCCCACACACACATGCTCAGCCAACACAGAGAGGCAGGTCTGTACATCTATGAGAGGGAGACGTTACCCATGATCCCCAACGATAAGTACGGTTTCACCTGATCAAAACACAAGAAAATTAAAGTTACAAACAGCAGAGGAAGTCGCCCAGTCATTGTCTGTAAACCTTAACAGAACGTCCCGTTAAAGTCCTCTAGGAGTTGTCCACGAGGTGTCAAAGTTTGGCACGATGTCATATCTCTGTGTTCATCTCAACTGTACACTGAGATGTACAATATTCACGGTGGTTCTTGGTGGATGGACCACTTTATACTGTGATGATGTGAAACCAGTGAGGTTGGCAAAGTTGAACAAAGTCGCTCAATAAAAGAGAAAGACAAACCCCTTCCAAAGACAGAGTGTGCTTTGAAGATATTTTTTAGGCAGTGAAAAAGCACTTTTGTTTACAGGGACTTGGGAGCAATGCCGCTCTGCCAATCTGATGCTCTGGCAGCCTTAAACTGCTCCTGACATTTGAGCGTGTCCACGACAAGATTCACTTGATGGAGAGAGAAAAACACAAATACTGCAGGACTTCCTCTCTGCCTGGGAAAAAAGAAAAAGGAAAACAAAACCAAACAGGTGTCCACTGACATCCATGCTGCTGATGTCTGTCTTTTCTGTCTCATGTGTTTGCATTTCGAATCAATGTTGTTGCACTTTTTTTTTTTTTTATCTTAGTCAGTAGTTATGGAAAAAAAAAACATACTTGGCCCCATCAAAAACATGTGTAATATACACACTATATCACCTCTGAACTGTACATAGAAAGTAAAATGCTTTTGTCGAAAGTAAAAATTTACAAAAGTACAAATAAAAAAGATGTAAAAGGGTGATGACGAAAAAACTGAAGTCTCTTGAAGATGACATTCCTTAAACAAATTCAGAAGCCTCTGTAGGCAGCAAGGGCATTGCAGGAGGAGGGGGGATAAAAGCAGTGCTACGTTTGTCACTTGAGTGAAATGGTAAACATCTACTACTTGCTTTGTGCCTGATGTGCTTTCATCTTTCTCTGTGCTTTTATTCTTTCTGACCTCCTCCAGAACCCTCATGCCATCTTTGTCTCGTCTCGCTTTCTCTCTCTGTCTTCAATAAAAGGTCAAGCCACTTCCTGCTCTTATTGAGAACGCTCCCTCATCTTCTTCCTATTATTATTTATTTGATTGCATCTCTCACTTTCTCTCCAGATCACTGCATGCTTTCTCCGCCTGGTCATTTTTATTTCTCTCTGTAGTTCCATGCCCACTCTTCTCTCATCCTTACTCCCACTTGCTCCTTATCCACTCACCGGTGCAATGGAGCTAACTTTGAAGAAATAAAGCGGTCTGAAAAAAAAAAAAAAACTTAAAAGGAAAATGCCGGCATGCACATGCACAGTCTCTCCGTCACTCGACCTGACTTAACTTCGTAACCCCACCTAGCCCTGTCTTCACCCCTTAATTTAGAGACACTAATTTCCTGCCATTGGCTACAAGATCCCTTTTCAATAGCCACTTGATGTCACCTTGTGTAATCGGCTGTTGATCGCTTACAAAAATAATCCCCTTAACACACGCACACACAGACTTGAAACCCCCTCCCCATCATCATAGTCTAACTAGACCCAGGAGTCAGGTGAGGCCGGGTAGTGGCTGGTCTCGTAGTTCAGTTCGCTGTATGGCCGAGAGGCCGAGTAGAAGTCTACGTAGTTGCCGGTGGATTTGAGGCCCAGATGCATGCGCAAGTCTTCCCGTGGGTCCCGGGGTGGTCCGGTGGTGCTCGGAGGCTGCTGGGGTTGTGCCTGAGCCTGAACCTGTGGCTGTGGCTGGGATGGGGGAGGGGGAGGTCCCTGTCCTTCATAGTAGGCGTCATCGAAGCTCTGACTCTGGCTGTGAGGTGGAGGCTGTGACGGCTGAGGCTGGGAGAAGGAAGGAGGTGGAGGGTAAAGGTCGTAGTCTTTTAGCACAGCGGATGGACTCTCTGGTTGTGGCTGGGAAGGCACAACACAGGGCTGGACTGGAGCCTGGTGGGGGAGCTGTGGTAGTGATGGCAGGGTGGGTGGTGAGGAAAAGAGATGGGGGTGAGGTGTAGTGAGAAACATGGGAAGTGGGAGGAAAGTGAAACAAAGGGGAGGGAGGTAAAGGTGGAAAGAGGAAAGCGGCAGGTAGAGAGTGAGAACATGGGAAAGACAGACTTAAAAGGCAGGCAGCATGAGTAAAACCGCTCAGATAGGAAACACTGGGGGGCCTCATGCTGTAAATTCTCTATTACAAGCAGCTACTGAAGGGGCAATAAACTCTGTAACTTCCAAAGGCTACAGCAGTAGCTGTAGTTGTGTGGGTGTTGTTGTAGATGTGCACATGCATACAGTCATATGTGTAAAAATCTTTGCTTAAAAACCACTCTCAGTTTTTCACCTCCAGTGGGGAAAACCAAAAAGCCAAAACCAACCATTTTGTATCCAGCATGCATTGATGTAATTAACAAGATGTCCAACAAAATCTGTTGTTCCTTTCATCGTAGTCAAAGGCTACGGTGCTTTCTGTCACCCCTCTTTTAAGCAGCAACAGAAGCAAATGCTGTAATTAGCACAATCACCCGTGCTAAAGATTTTAATGAGCAGTCAGGTGTGGTTTCACATGTGACACTGCCTGGGCTAAAGGCGTGTCTCCTTTGCACTCCTTGGTGTGCGCCTCTCTGATCCTGCTGCGATCTCTCCTAATAACCACCTTGTCATGACAGCATATGCTGCTAATTTATGAGCCAATATGCATGCAGTGATAAAACCTGCTGTGCTCGTGTGTGGCTTTGTTCACATTTACACGTGTATATAGTGTTATAACTCACCTGGTTTTGCTTGATTTCATCACTGGTGGTCAGGTAAGAGTTTCTGAACAATGTAGATGTCCCGCAGGATACTTGAACTGGATGTGCGGGAGACACAAAGGCAAAGAAGACAACCACATGTGAAGTCATAGATCAGATAATTAGTCCAAATTTTATGAAATTTTATCTTCAAGTTTGGTTATTAGTCTGTCCCTTGTGATCTCAAGAGAACACAGAGAAAGAAGAACAAAAAAAGAACAGAGAGTTTTGTGAAATGTTTGCATAGATATGAAAAGAAAAAAACAGAGTGCAATGGCTGAGCGAGACGAAGACAAAAAGACAGAGAAAGAAGAGATCGTAAAATCAAAGGGTGCGAATAAGGCGAAAAAATGTGTTGTGGAGAATAAATAGGATGTAAAAATAAAAGAGAAGGAAAGATAAATAGAGGGATGTAAAAGATTAATTTTATTCTTCTTTGTCTCTTCAGCTCACACACACCTGCCATGCCGTCTTTCCGGGATGTGTGCTCTCCTTTGTTGCTATGGAAACCAGCGTTGGTTGCCGTGGAATCATAGTCCATCTTGCGTTCCTTCAGACTCATCAACTCTCTGGGGGAGGCTGGAGCGCTCGCTACACGCACAAACACACACACACGCACACACACGCACACACACACACACACACACACACACACACACACAAATACACGCCCACACACCCACAAAATAATGAGCAATAAACCCAGAGCAGCGTGTGCCTTCACACTTTGCATATTTGTGTGTGTGTCTTGGTCTTTCAAGGTGCACAGTCATTATTCATCATTTAGGATGTCAGCATTAAGGGTCACCTCCAGCATGTTAAAGGACTTCTGGGAATACACACATGCATATATACATTTCTGAACACATTATCTGAATATCAAATTTCACATCTGGTACATGTTCCTGAGTTCAGACAATGTATTTATTTATTTATTTTTATGTGTTAAGAGCTTATCTTTAATATGCAACAGCCAGAAAAGCCAGTGCAGTCAGCCCACCTGCACAACTTGCCACTGGACATTGTACCGTCACACAAACGCACCTTTGTATGTTTCCTGACAATGATGCCTTGAAGGGCGCCTTCACCAATTTCTATTTTGCAGAGCAAATACATATTAAAAGTACTAAAATATCTTTCTGATTCTAGCTGAAAACTCCTCCTCATGGAATCAGTTGGAAGAGTTTCTCAGTTCATGATTTTATCTGCAGGGATTGTGAAGTAGCAAGTCATGGGTGTCAGTACCCGTGTCAAACAGTACATCCAACATTATCCTTGGGGCAGTGACGGTTGTCAGTCATTGCCAAAGAAACCTGGCACAGAGTCACTCAGTACAACCCGCTGTGCAAGACAGAGACAATAGGACCCCAGTGACACGAAAGAAAAGGTTAAAGAAAGCTGAACTCTAGACAAACATGCAGTGTTGGAGTTCAGCAACAGCTTATCAGGACTGTTTTAATTCGGATACAAAACAAAGCAGAGAGTAAGTTTATGTATTATGTATTTTAAACAAAACAAAGGAGAAACTGTTCGCCACATTCTCGTTTTCGTGATTATTTACTACATCTGTTTAACACGTTATGGAACGTAACCTACAAAAGGGAAAAAAAAAAAGCTCATAAAAAATATGTTGTCTGTGTGTCTGGAGGTAAATGTACCATACAACCCATCCCCAAAACTAGAGCATTACCAGAGCTTATGTAGCATAAGGTTACAACATTGTGAGAAAGAGATGATACATCAGAACTGAAAAACTCCTCCAGTTGATGTTATCCAGAGGATTTGTTTTACAAGTAGCAGAGGGATATTTTAAAACATGGAAGGCAGAAATGTAATAAATTCCCTCCACATTATACATGTACTGTCCAAACTAAGGATGCAAGTTGAAATCCGGCAAAGTTACCTGTTAAATGTCACAACAGTGTGATCCCAACATCCTGGATAATACTAAACGCTCAGGTATTAAAAGTCAGCGCACATAGAGGTAGGCCGGTGTGATGCTATCGTTTCTTAAAATAAACCAAAAAAATGAAAGGTTTGATGCGGCAGACGATGGGTGATAGGCTGGTCATAGTAACGTGGGGGCCCACAGGCGAACCCACACACTGGGCCTCCCCTGTGCTTTATTCTCATCCACTATCTAACGGAAAAGGCGATTGGATTAAGGAGCTTGCTGATCACCATGGATGCAGGCATTATAATACAAAGTGCTCACTGTGTGATAATTGGAGTGTTATTGTAGTAAAGGCTTTACTGAACTTGAGACTGATTAAGAAATACATTTTCTATGCACTGAGTCAAAACATTTTAATACATTTTCGACTATTAGGGCTCCTAGCTGGAGCGCTTCCCTGAAGCTTAATTTTACCACATGCCCATTAGCAACAGGTGGTGCATAGGTGTTACATGCTGCAGGGAGCGTGCGCTGTGCCTTTGCCCGCACATTTCTTAATGAGGCAAAATCAGCTACTTAAATTAAATGTACAGAATTAATCTATTTAACCCCCCCCCCCTTTTTTTTAAATCACTGCCTTACGCTTTTAGTCCAGTTCTATGATTGCAACACCCATGTACTGTATAAACATGCAGGCACAGATTTAGCCCATGTTCTGTACATGCAGCGTCCCAATCTCCCTGTCTCACTTTTCTCCAAAACATAATCCCCTTATAGCATACTCAAAGTGCTTAGTCAGTCTCCTTATCTTGACTGTGAACTGCCAGAATCCAGCCTACCTGCATATCAGCCTCCAACAGTCTTCTTGGCTAAACGTTCCTGTAACTACCCATCATGCATAGTATAATTTTACACTATATACAGTGAAATATGTATATCCTCAAAAGTGAAGGACATTCTAAAAACAAACGTTTGGGATCTGTTCAAACTAAAATTGACAACTGCAGATTAGGGTCCCACTAATATACAGTAGAACTCTGTATGTGTGTGAATAACCAACCAAAATACACCATTACTAGATAGCACCACTCTCAGTTGCATAAGCAGAAAACATTCCCCATGTTTATGGATTAAAAAGAGGTATGAGGCACTCCAAAAATCAGTAGAAGGCTTTTGTTCTCTTTGGCTGTTCTCCTATACCGTGGTAATAGCAGTGGAGCAAAACACTCAGAAATATAATAAGCCAAATAGAATGAAGGCTTTTAAAGTGATTTTTTTTTTGGAGAGCATTGTAAAGGACCACTTTTTAAATTCATTGCATTGTTTGATGTTAAAAGCAAAGGAGCATTCTAACCTTTTGTCTTTCTCCAAGCCTTTTTTGGCTTTTAACAAGACATTGTTTTGTGTGCGCGCACACACACACACACACACACATCTATAAATAGGCTCATCCACATGATTGGTGACTATGAGACGCTGTGAATGAAATTACAAATATTTAGTAAAGCAAGAGCATAATGTTTTGACGCTTTTGAGAATTAATTTTTATCCTCCGACACCTCTGCTACAGATTCCATTAAGGCGGATGCTCAAACCTGTCACAGACATCCCCAAAGACAGAGCGATCGCTACAAGTTATAGTTACAGTGGGGATCTGGCTTTATATTACGAATATGAGAGCCTGGAAGACTTGTCCTAAAAGTGCAAAATGAAAAAGGACCCTGTGGAGGCTATGATGGATGCAAAGGCCTCTCTCTCCTCTGTATCTGAAAATAGAGGAGTCATTTCCAACCATTTTCAATTTTACCCCAAATTCCTGCCGTGTACTACAGACACCCACAAATTTCTCTATGCACTATGATCTCAAAACTCCTTATTTTCAATGTCGCTGGCCAAAGTCAAATCCCCGTCCGACACCTCCTCCTCCCTGCATTAACTCTCTGTCAATCCTCAATTCTTCTTTGCTTTTTCTCTTTATCTCCCTCTCTGTTTATCTCATCCCTTCCTCTCTCTCTGTCCCTTCACCCACACACATTCACAAATACGCATTTTCTCTCCCTCCTTCCCTTCCTCTGTCTCTCGCTCTGAGCGCGGTCCTTGAAGACCTCTCTAAGCCGGGAGGAAGAAAAAGTACTTTTCTGCCTCATCAGCTTTCTAAGCCCAGTGTGCAGAAAGCACAGCTAAGGGGTCTTACTACTGATGCTAACAGCTAATGCGCCCTTTGCAAAGCATAGAGGCCAGTGGGCTCGAGTTATAGACTAATGATAACCGTGCGTTACCATGTTAAAACCTGTGGGTGGCGAACACGGATGCCAGCAGCTGTTTAGCTCTGTTGTAAGGACTGATCAGCTGGTAAATGTTGATGCTACTGGCTGATGTTGAAATTATTGTATTGTATTATTATAATATATATAATTATAATATTGTATTATTGCTCATTAGAATCCATGTGTCTCCTGTAGCTTTCCAGTTGTCCTCATCTTCTACATGCAATTGCACACGTCCCTGCAGGGTGTTTATTAAATGCAGGATGAAATAACTAAACCAAATTCATAACGACAGAAATCATTTTTATAGACAATATAATTTCCTCTTTTCATATCCTATCATACTACTAAATGTTGACAATATACGGAGGGATATACACTCACTGGCCACTTCATTAGGTCTATCTGTACAATCTAATACAATCCAATACAGCAGCTCTGCCATGAATTCGAGATTTACAAGTTCATCATTCTCTGTTTTTGAGTTAAAACAGCCAGAAAGGGCTTAATTCTACTTTGTCATTGATGTCATGGTGGTTGGTGGGTTTGTACTATGAAAGCATTAAACATGTGGATGATGGCCAAACATTAGATATATATACAATTCTCTTACAAGGCTGGAGTAGCAAGAAGAAATCCTCACAAGTCTCCATGACTCCGTTTTACCAAAGAACTGCCTGTAAAATCACAACTTGCCATTTCAATTCATGTTTTTCTACACTTTATACACACAAATTTTAAAGTGTTCATGTGTAAAGCTTATAAGTGTTGCTAAGCAGAGTTTTAACTTTTGGACACAGCCAGGCTTGCTGTTTTTCACAGCTTCCAGTCTCTAAGCAAATAACAGATGACTCTAGCCTGACATTTAGTGCACACCCAAGAGGTGATATTCTTCTTAACTGACTCTCAGCAAGATGATAAATAGGAATATCTATAAATGTGTGTATTTCTTTCTATCTAGTGAACATAACAGAACTAAACAATAAAAATAACCCTTTAAGCCGAATCCTAAAGTAGTCAAGGGATTGGCTGTTAACCACACGATTTAACTAAAACTAAATTAAGCCTTTATTCATTTTAAAAATAAATTCCTCTGTGAGGAGAATCTCACTTGACAACACTGCTCTAACAGTAACTGTGTTATACTGTACGTGTCACATGTTCCTCACCAGAGCGGTTATTTGGGGACGTCCTGACAGGGGAGACCGAGGGAGTCCGTGAGGAGGAGTAGGGCCTCTGTCTGTCTCGCTCTATCGTTGAGGCAGAGCCCACAAAGTGATACTGGGAGTAGCCGTCCTGCAAAACAAACACACACAGAAAAAGTTGATAAGTGACTGCACAAATACAGAATGTGGTATGCAGTCACTTTGCTTTAAAATATTTCTAAAAACACCGTTCAACAACGTCTGCATTTTTTTTTACCGTAGCTGCTTTATATGTGTGTTAGAACGTATTGTCCCTAAAGTAGAGTCAGTCCATAAACTATATTTTATCAATTATCTGCTTGTCTGATCTCACTGATCATCTATTGGTTTTTTGATTTGTAGCCATGTTGTGCATGTTTGAGGCCAACTATTGTAAATTATTTTAGGCATTTTGTAATTAGCTGATATACAAGTTGAAGGCACGTAGCAATTTTTCCACAACAAAACGATAAATGAAATGGTTGTTATTTTGTCGCAAAGTATTTAAGGACAAAACACTCGTCCTTGCTGTCTTTTGAGTGTAAAGTGTTCACATGTACAATGCATAAAAAAAAAAACTTTTTGTATTTTAGCATTGTTTTTATTAAGTTAACAAACCTATGGTAGGTGAGTCACAGACGTATTCTGGATAGTGAAGGACACGAACAAACACACAGCACCCACACACGCACAAACAACCCTCCACACACCACAAATTAACACATTTACATCAAGCATGAGCCTAGTAAATACCCTACTGTCCTTGTCAAAGAAATGATTACAACTAACAACTCCACAAGCATAATTACTGCCAAGCCAGTGACTTTGTATCTGTATTAGTTTAGCAGTGATTGGAGCAAAGCCATTTTCATAAAAATGGATTATAAAAGTCAACAACAATCACAGAGCTGGAACCAAATTCAATTTAGCATTACGATAATTGGATACCTCTGAAAGCAAAGCGTAAGCAGATGATATAAGATAATGGAGACATGTCCCAACATAGCTTTCCTGTCTGGGGTCCGTGGCCCAGCAGTGGGAAACTGGTTGCACTGCTGGGACTGTGATTGCATGGGATAGGTGAATCACTTCTCTATAGTTTGGCTGGAGAGGTGGAGACAGCGAGGAAGAAAATGAGACACATGTGAGATGGAGGAGATGAGGCAGAAAGAGAGGGAGGAGGGACAGATAGGGGAGAAGATGAGAAAGACAAAAGATGACAGAAAGTAATGAGAGCAAGGAGGAGGTGGGAGTTGGAGAGAGTTATGACAGGAGAGTAAAGATAGCGAGAGGAGGAGAGAAGTAATGAGAGGGAGACGTAGAGATGGGAGGCAGAGAGACATCTACAAAGACAGAGAAAAGAGAGGGAGAGAAGGCTAGGTTGGAGTGAGAAGAGTCCCCTGTCCCCCCCCCGACTCCTATTTCCTGGCACAGCACTGAGGACTAATAGAAAACTAGATCCTCTGACACACGGTAGTTCAAAGGTACCTCACTCCCAGTCTCTACCATCTACCATCCATGGCTCCCTACCTCTTTTCCACCCCATCTATTTATCCGCCACTTCCACAGTCCTCTCACTCACCTTGTTTCACATTCTCTTTCTCCTTACCCCCAACACATCTCATTACAAACCATGCAACCCCCTTATGGTACACTGAGCCGCTGTGCAATTGGACACTGAGAGACTGTCATGCTGCTCAAATGAACATAGTTACTGAATACGGAATGATGAATGTGCGCTGCAGAGTCTGCTGCCTCTAAATGTGGCTCACAAATAGGGCCCAGGAATCATCCATTAGGGGCCTAAAGGGCCCCCCAAGCAAGATGGGGGAATTGTTAAACTAAGGCTAAACTGTCATTGAAATTGCAAGAATGATATTAAAGAGGGGGGGGGGTTGATGTGGTCACGTGGTTATATGTTACAAATACAGTGACGTAGTGAACTTTACGCCTCGACAAACAGTTTCCTCTGCTCTGTTTCTAGTATTGTCATATACTGTATGCTCTGTACCAGCTTGTTCCAGCTCTTTATTGATTCTGTAATATTTACAGTGTGAAATATTAAAATCCATTTTTCCCTATAATGCAGCCTGACAAACTCTCTACGTTTGGGAAACCCAGTAGCATAAAACTCATTCTGCGGGCTTGAACAACTATTGTCTACTCAGTATGAGTTTTTAATTTCTGGCGCACTAGGCACTCAGTGAGGTGTCACTGAATAAATAAATATTAACGCCAACATCAAAATTTAACACGGACCAAACCAGACAGCGGTTCAAGGTCTGAAGTCATTCTGCAGCACATCCATGGTCCTCTTCCGCTTGCTCAGGGTCAGTATTTACTGTGAAACCTTTTCTTTGCAAGCGAATAATGTGTCCCCACACCTACAGACACCAGCCACATCAGCTCCCTCTAAAGTACCTGGTCTTTCTGAGTCTCACCTACTCTCAGCGGTTCAAGGTCTAAAGTCATTTTATTCGTTTTGGGCATCATTCTGCAGTGCACCCAAGGTCCTCTTTTGCTTGTTCACTGTCGGTGTGTACTGTGAAACCTTTTCTTTGCAAGCGAATAATGTGTCCCCACACCTACAGACATCAGTCACATCAGCTCCCTCTAAAGTACCTGGTCTTTCTGATTCTCTCCTACTCTCCTTTTATTAACTGTTTTTCCGTTTCTCTCCACCCACCTTCTCTCTCCAGCACTCCTTTCTGCCCCGTCTGTAAATATGATAGCGGGAGGGAAAAAAAGAGAAGGGGTTGCTAGGCAACCAGTCTGCCTGTTGCTCTAACCTTCAATGGGTGGTTAGTTGAAGGTCATGGGACTGTGAGATAAAAAGTGATTACTGCCCCAACAAATGAGCTTTGTGTGTGTGTGTGTGTGTGTGGTGGCACTCATGGCAGACAGCAATTATAGCAAAAAGGTTACACATGAAGAGAGGCCGGACCTCTCTGGGCCTCCGCAACCACTGAAACATTGTCATTTTTTGTCTGTCAACCCTTTGCTCTCATCTTTCACTCATTTCACACTTTTCAGATGTACAGATACAAGCACTTCAGTCGCACACGATCCATCTATCCTAACAGGAATAACGTGCCTCTGACCTTTGCATTCTTCATTTTCATTGTTCATGGTTCTAGTTATTTAGGAATTGACCTTTATTCGACTGTTGCATTCTTTGCAAACAGCCTATGATGCTGTGAGGGTTGCGCTGCAGCTTCACCTCTCAGTCTCAATAAAATACAGTTGTTAGCCTCCATGCTGAGACAGCCTACACACAGCCCATATGCCTCCATCTCTCTCTCTGTAGCTCCCTGTCTAATACTGGTGCACAGAGCAGGTGTGACACAAAGTCATTTTCTGAGGCCTGAAGTTGATTTGAAGTCTGCTGAAGTGACCTTAATTTGAAAACTGAAACTGTAAAAGTCAAAAGCTAAAAAAAGAAGAAAAAGCTGGCTTTTCAAAATAATTTTAAAATATTAACTTGCCTAAAATCAGACATGTGACAAATGTATTAATTTTATTTGTAGCAGAACACCTTGAGCTTTGTAATCAGTGACTTTACACAAACACACCCACACGCTGAATTACACATCCATGGAACATATTGTCAACTGGACCTCTCTGACCCCAAACCCCATCTGTCAGGAGTAAATGGTAAATGGTAAATGTGCGCTTATGTAGAGCTTTACAATGTAGCTTCTCATTCACACACACAGCAACTTGGGCTTCAGTGTCTTGCCCAAGGGCACGTCGACGCATGGCGGGGACCACTGACCCTGTGGTCCGGTGGATGACTGCCTTACCAGCTGAACTACAGCTGCCCCATGAGTAAATATATGTGTGTGTGTGATTTAGTATTAAATGTGTACATTGATACATGTCCATAGGTGATGAGACACATGATAGAGAGAGAGTGTGACTGATTATATTTCAGAGCTAAGTAATTTATCAAGAAATGAGGCACAGCAGCCCGGCAGAAATTGCTCAATGGATGTGGATGTGACAGAGTGTGTGAAAAAACTAAATTTGGTGCTTAGTGTGTGTGAGGGAAAGCATATACAATTGTGCCAGTCAGACTTATTATTTGGCCCGTCTGGCTACATTAAGAATAGCTTTATTCAGTGGCCGTGTTTCAACTCCTTGTTTTCTGCAGAAATCCTCTGTCGAACAGCGCTGCACATTTGTTGTTTACTTAAGAGATGACCTGTGGCTTCCCTCCTAGGAACTGAAGATGAAACACCACATCCTGTCACATAATCCAAATAAACTCAAGCAAAAGTAGAGTTTTACTGCACTCTGGAGACTATTACACATGATTTATCCTAAAGTAAGTGTTGGTGTTGCTACCGACAGATTTTGGTTTTGGTTTATTAATGACTGCTGTACCACCGATCTTTCAAGTTATCACAAATGCTATTTTCATACAGAGTTACTGTTTATTTATGGCCCCTCAACTTTTCACTTTAGCGCATTCAAAAACTGCTGGGCGGCCCAGCCCTCCGTTCTGTTGCAATACTCTTTTTCTCTTCCCCTTTCGCTCAGCCTAAACCACTCCCGTAACATTGCTGTAGGAAGTGATTAACTCTTCTTACTGCAGTTTGACATAAACACACATTTTCAAAGAGCCACACAAGTCCGGCACCTAAACAAACATACACGTGTGCCCACGCCCATAGCTTCTACGCAGCTGGAAAGCGTGTTTCCAAATGCTCTCATTACTTCAAGACATCAAAGCAGCTCAAACTGACTCATTATTGACCCTGCACTCTTCTCTACTTTCTAAAAGAACACACTTGTGCATAACTCGAGCATGCATATTTTTCCTGCAAAAACACCTCACTTCATTTTCTCTTCCTCGTGTCTTGCCGCTGTCTCTTTCCTCCCTTTTGCTTTTGCTCGCAAACATTTTGCAGAGACTCCGCTCTCGTCTAAATTGTATGCTAATCCATGTTTGGATTGGACGCTAACAGGATTTTTGCTGCACCTAACACCCATGACCTAATATGTCATGCAGGGGATACTAGCTGTAAAGTCACTTATTTCGAGCTCTGGACTCAGGTGATAAAGACAAGTGTGGATCCTCTAATGCAACAATTTCCTCTTATAAAATTAGGTTGCTTTATCACTAACCAGGCTGTCTTCATGCGATTTAGGAAGTAAACAGTTATGTGTGCTGTCTATCTACCTGTAAAAGTCATTTTTGAAGTGACTTTAAATAGCAGAACGTAGCAGCTTACGAAAACAGCTTAAAATGGCGAACTTACTAAAAGCTGTCCTGGATTTAAACTACATTACAAGCTCTGATCATTCAAAGATTATGATAAAGTAGATGTGGATGAGTTAGTGTGAAACTGGGAGGGCTACAGCAGGACATAGCACAGATGATATCTTGTTTCAATTTAAGGATGATGGATGAGGGTTTTTGATGTTGTGGAGCAAAACAGGCTTGTTTTTCACTATTTCCTTTTTCCTTCCTTTTGAAAATTTGTTTACATCATGTTGGATTTAATGAGACACATGGAAAAATATTTTTTTTTGTTTCAAAATGTGTGGCCATCAATCTTAGGGAAGTTCTTTCCTTCCTTTAATATCTGTTTTTAATAAATGATGGTCTTTTAAGGAAAGGATGGAGGAAAAAAGGGAAGCAAACTTTCTTGGGCTTGGCTGCAGTGTAAAGCCAGTGTCCTTCGTGTCTGATCACTGGAGTGTTATGCCATCCAGCCGAGTGTAAAGCTATCCAGTGGCAATGATTAGGGAAGTGTGAAGCGGATGATGCTCCAAGGGTCCACATGGGGATACTGCGCTGTGTAATACTGGGGGATGAGAGGATGACGAATGAAGCGAGCGACACAGTCTTTAGGATGAGGTGAGGACACGCTGATGCCATGGGCCCGCATGTCCTGAAATGACTGCAGCAATATTAAGAAGTCTTGGACTCAGGACAGAATTATCACGCACAGTTAGATACTGAGCATTTTGTTTGCCTCTTAAAACAGGTGGAATAATATATTTGGGTGGAGCATTTTTTCCACTGGTTTGCATCTACTCTTACTAGAAATTCCTTTACATGTGATTTATTACTTTCTAAAAGAACAGCTCACTATTTCTGTGACATCTTTAAAAACTGAAGCAGACGTAATTGAAATTTGAGTATGTAAAACTCTGTTTTAAAATTCTGTTCCCTTAGATTATCTAGGTAGACAATAAAGTCCAGCCGGGGGACAATATTGAATAAAATACATCATTTCTCATACTATAAGCATCACAAAGATAATATTTGACGCAGAGCTGTTGCAATGTATGACATTAAACTGTATGCGTATATGCAATTGTTCATACAAACATGCAGCCCATGCACTTTAAAACCACTTCATTCTTCTTTCTTCTCTCCAACCAGAGATGAAAAAAGACACATTCAAAGCCAAGGACACCTTCCTGGAATGTGTTACTTAATATTTCTAAACATCTTACTGAAACTCATTGATTACACCTCTAAAGTTTTAGGGCGCTGAATGGCAGATAACCTTGGTGGCAGATATTCGCTCAACAACACTCATTACTAACAAGTGAAAGGAACAGAACATCTGTCATTGCTTTTAATCAAGTTGCGGGTGTGTGCGGGTGTTTGTCATTTGGAACGAAACAAATAAGCTGGAGGAGGAGATAGTGGGTGTGTGCGCGTGTGTGTGAAAGAAAGAAGACAAAAAAGTGTGTGAGAGAAGCACACACCAAACACAATTTCTCAAAACCTGATTTTCTCACGTTTTGCTTATGTGTGCAATTCTTTGCATGCTGCATATTAAAGAGTCACAGTCCACAGGTACAACTATTCTGTGATGATGGGTTAAATTATAATTAGGGTAACTGTGTGTATGTCTGTGTGTGCATGTATAGGTGTGTGTACAAAGAAAACCCACAAAAAACAACAACAACTACAAACTACCCTAAGATAATGATTCTCCTGCCTCTGCACACACTGTTGCTCAAGTATGATGATGTCCAGCAGGGCCCCATTATTCTTTTGTTTGGAGGTAGTTATGACTGGCCTTAAGGTGAAAGTACAAAAAGGACCTGCACAGCTATGTGCTGATAAGCATTTACAATATCTATGCAGACGCATGCACACACAAACTCCAACCAGACTGCAGTGTCCAGTAACTGAACAAATCTCTGCTGAATATTCTTTGTATGACAACAAGCACCTTTAATTAAAAGGGGTCTTCAATACCTAAATGGATCTGACTCACTGAATTCAAGACAGGTTTCAGTGATAAACACTGACATGAAGATAAATAGTCTTCATCTTGTAAATACTATAACCGACAAACTGTGCAGATAAACAGTTTCCTGTGCCAATCATTGTCTGGGTAAGTTGTTTCATGAAGGATTAAATTAATACTTAGTACTGGCTTAAGATAAATCCTGACAAAGATTCATCCTGATCAGAAGACAAGGGCTAATTTCCCCTTTATGGTTTCAGCTGGGAATATAAAAACACAACCATTCAAATGTAAATACATGACAAATTGAACAGATTCAGCAGAGATTCATTCTCACCCCAACTCATGCTTTGGCAAACTCTCAAGTGTATGAGTTTCCTTCACCCTTCACAACACAGATGTATCTGGCATTTTATTAAATGATTTTACAATTTATCTAAACTACCTCTATAAGAAAGGCCCTTATTAAAGGAAAAACAACCCTACAACGAATGAATTAATGTGTCAATTTTATGACTAAAGACAGGAAGTATTGCAAGTGCATTGCTTCATATTAATGTTTATCAAAATAAAAGTTTGATTTAATATTTACATGATTGCCTGGCAGTGCAAAACCGAACTGTGATTAATCCATTAATTAGAATCACATAAGCTGCCTGAAGCCATACTTGACCAAACAGTGGTGAGCCAAAAACTGATGTTTGCCTCAGAGATACTGTATCTGTATGTAAGCAGGAAGGTAAATAAATTAGAATGTGGTGTCTAGGATTCAAACAAATTTCATATTCAGTTCATAGGGATTGACAGAGAACATGATGACATGAAGTAAAACAAATTGAAACCCACATAAATGTAAACACAGTTTTTCTACATCTTACCTTCTTGTAGAGGGAGCGCAAGTCTCTGTACTGCCACATGCTGCTGAGGACCTGAGAGGCTGCCTTCACCACCTTTGCTGAGTGTCTGGAGAGACAAAAGACAGACAGTTGTTTCTGTTTCTGGCCTCCATTTCCATGTTACTCCGTCCCTTGTGTTTTCCAGCTGCATATGATGTGTGCAGACTGGTGATAACTTTAAGTGTAAGAGGGCCATCGCTCTTTCCAGCAGAGAATGATTTTCCTTTCACAAAAAGTGAGTTTCCAGATGAGTTTAAAATGACCCTTACTGCTAATGGCCCCAGATCTGCCACTTGCAAAGGTGAAAAATGACTCTAGTTGGAGTCAGTTCATAAGCCCCTTCCATCTAAAAAGATGCATGTTTTATATTTATCTTCCAAAATTACCAAAAATACTTTTGAAAACATGCTTCAGTGTTGCAAGATTTTGCAAAATGGTGTGGTAACGGTGACAACAGGAAGCCACTGCACCAGCCTACGAAAAGCACACAGCACTAGATAACATCACACATGAATAAATATTCTAAAATGTGGATTTGCTTTGGTTTCAATGGTATAGATCATAAGGCAATATTTATATTTTTTTCAGTTTACTGTAATTCTCAGCTTTTACGGCTTTAAGGAAGTTGGTAAGCTGTGGCTGTCTACATCTGATTATAAACGCGTTCCTTCCCAAACTGAAAGTGTGTAATTGCAAGAACGTTGTAATAAGAAGCCCTAATCCTCAGTGCACCTATCCAGAGAAAATGAAGACGTGTGGGCTATAAGCGGCTAACTACACTTACTGTGGGATTTGCTCTTATGGAGGTTTCCTCCAGCACCTCATCTGATCATGCCCTTGAGCGCAGTTCCCTAAATAGTCTGAGTCTTTCTTCATAACAATAAATCAACATTTGACCTCCGTCTGATAACACACTGGTGCCATGGCAACCCACGACCTGCTAGTTGCCATAGCAGCTAGGCAGAACACCCTGCTTGCTCCCATGGCGATAGGAGTTATATTCCTGCTGCATCTTCCCTTGTTCTCCAGCCATTTTTTCTAGATGAACAACCACAGGAAAGACAGTTATCAATGATGGACACGTGGCAACTGGTCTCCTATGACAGTAGGGTGTGCTACATGATGCCTTGACACCCTATAATACAATAATTAGTGTCCTGTCCAACCTTTGTAAAACCTATTTTAGTTTTGAAACATGAGTGGTGCTGGTGAATCGTACTACATTATACTAACAGGTGTTTCTCTTACTTTCCCCACCATGGTTTTATCAGTGACGACAGGCTAAACAACAGCCCTGTGGTGCTAAGCTGAAGAAACACCACTAGACTCTAAGTGGCGGAGGTGTTATTCTCACTGAGACAACCTCTGCGAATAATACAGAAACTCAGAGGCATTTGGGAGAAAGGAATCTACCAAAGCTTGTGGTACTGATGGCAGATTAGTTGTCCATGATGTTTGCTTCTGTCAAGCAAAAAGTAAATAGAACAATTCAGAACCAACTGAGTCAGACTTATTTTTCTATTCTCTGTCTTGTGTTTGAGGGGGGAAACGTGTTTTTTCAACATACAGACTCTAAGCCAGCAGACTGTCTGCAAGAAGAAAAGAAAATCATTAAATGACTCTAATCTGTCAGCAAAGCTTCTATAAATTAACTTCAGCAGTGAGGTTCTTCCAAGCTGGTCTCCTACAGAGCCTAATGACATGCTACATTTGAAATGCGACACAATAAAATTGTTGCTTAAATTAAGGTGTTTGAGTTAATTCACTGACACAATGTGGATAAAAGTACTATAATAGGAAAGTCACTGTAAAACTAAAATGTCTTTCATACAGAAGAACGGAGAGATTTTTTTTTTTGCTACATTTTGACTTCTCGTACATTTTGGGGATAGCTGTAACTCAAGCCCACAACTGCAAGGTCACTTGTGAAATTCCTGTCTAATCAAGTAGCCCTTGACCAGAACACTAGAAACCTTCAAGACTGTGTGACTGGTCTGAAGGGTTTTGATAAAAGACGAAGGATGTCATGCTGTCCTTGGAGGAAATGTAATGATACAGTTAAGTTATACGAACTTGGTTGTCTTAAAAAAAAATGTCTGGATGTTTATTCTTTAAAAGTCAGTGCAAGAAATAAGCATTTTTACTGGTAAAGACAAAAAAAACAAATGTATTATTTGCTTGGCCCACTTACTTGTCTCCTTTGCTGCGGACGATGCCGATGAGTTTTTCGATGCCACCAGCATCGCGAAGTGCTTTGGCGTTCTCCATATTCTTGGTGATGACTTCGTGCAGCGCGCAGCAGATGGCAGTTACGGTATCGTCTGACATGGCCTTGCTGGGAGGGCCTGTGGTTCCGGAGGTCCCACTGCTGGTGGCATTATTGTTGCTGCTACTGCTACTGCCTGGTAACCGATGGATCAAATCTCTCATGGCATATTTACCTGAATGAAGGCAAAGGACGCAAAAAGGGTCAAATTCTATTCTCTGCACATCCTTGGAAACAGAGCTGCTCTAAACACTGCACTTGGATGGATTTTTTTCAACAATAGTAGGGACTTGTAGTAAGCTTTGACAAGATGAATTTTTCAAATGTGATTTTTCACCGACAGCTTAAAAAAACTGCAATGCCAAGGGATGATTTTAGACGAATACACCTGAGTGTGACTCAGTGGATGACTAGTACAGTACAGTATAAAAATCTCTCTCACTAATATATACATAACAGCCACATCAAGGCCTTTAAGTAATAAATCTAGTATTGCCCTTAAACTACTTTTTAAAGCAAATGTCTTCTACAAGCAGTGAGTGGTTTGGATCCGTCCATAAAGCTTTAGTTTGAAAGGGCACACTGCAAATCTTTCCATGCACACACACTAATGCAGACATGCTGAGAATCCAATTAAAGGGGCAAATCATGGTATTTCGGGGAATGGGCTGGCGTACGGAGTAAAAAAGAAGAGGTAGAATTCAAAGAATGGGTTGTTGGAGAGATCAAAGACAAGCAGAGAGGGAGTAATTAAGAAGCGCAGGAGATGATGTCTGATAGGAGACCCATAAACTCAGCTAGTGAGAGGGTGGAGCAGGCGGAAGCAATAACATCTGGAGTGAACGGGGGGTTTAAGACAAAGTGGTGTGATGGATTTCAAGGAGGGAGCAGAGTTGAGGCCAAAACCACCTGAGCTCTCTCGAACACAGTCAGGTCCTTATTGGCTTAAAACAAGACTTTAATTAATTCTCTTCTATAAATATATCATTCAAGGTACATTACTGAAATTGGGAGAAACAGAATTCAGCAGCTTTCTGAGTCAAATCCTCTACATCTCTGTGGAGTTTCCCATCAAAGTAAAGACATATAAAAAAGACATATTGAGATTGGTGCAAATATGTGAGAAGTGGAAGAATGGAGGACAGCACCGGGTAGAAGAGATGAGAGGAAGGAGGCGACTGTACTGAGTGAGGTGGTCTGCACCGATGCATCAAACATGAGGAGTAGTCAAAGGGTGAGAACATCATAAAACCTGTCAGTTATACTTGAGCTCTTGGGAAGGAAACCGCAGGTCATGTTTCAGGTAAAGAACCATCAGTTTGAATGATTGTTGAATAATGAACCACGCTTGAAATGTGGTTAATTTCTAACAAAATCCACTCAACAGAACGACTGGGATGAGCCCTCTAGCTCCCCAGGCGAGCTAAAAGGCGCACTTCAATCAACTGAGCATGTCCGTGGTAATGACTCAGTCCACCTTCCCTGTGACATTTGTTGCCGGGAACGACAAAGCATTTAAAACAGTGCAGGCCTGTTTCTGCGCGTATACAAAACTGAAGAGCCGCTCAGTGTGACTCACTGTCTCCTTCTGAATTTTGCAAATGCAAGTCCTCCACAGAAGTGCTGGATTAGATAAAACAGATGAAAACAGGAAGTGCTAGTCTAAGTGTTAAATCCTCTGTCATATCATCTTCAAGTGGACCATTACATCCTCTCTGGCAGTGGGGAAAACTGAGGCCAAAACACTCAATTTGCAATAAACGTAAAATGCTTTTGGATTTCACTGACAGTTTTTATTTCACTTGTTGTGGAATAATGTTTCCGAACAACTCATTTTCGCAGCAACAGTACAAACCTACAAAATCCCTATCTGACTGCCGCTTTGCATCAGAGGTCTAATCTTCTGCAGCCCATGGTGCTACTTTGAATTTATTTAGTCCTAGTGAAAAGTAAAAGTGAGAAGAAAACATCCTTGTCGGGTACAGATCTTTTCCCCCCTGTACGTGTGGAACATTGAAGTAAGTTTAAAATCTCTGCTGTCTATTTCCCGTCTCCTTTTCATGCACACATATAAATCCCCAATTCTACATAATGCTGCATGTTTTTCCCAAACTGGCCTATCACTGAGATATCCAAGGGGATTTTACCACCTCAAGGTAAATCCCCTGCTAATATTACCTTTAATAAATATAAGTGATCTGGGCTCAGAACACCGAAGCTAAGAACAATAAAATCAGGTGACAACATAAACCTCCATAAAGTTAGGAACCACAAACTCATTATATGTTCTGGAATAGGCTCATGTGCAGACTGTCATGCACACACATACATAAACAGACACACACACACACGCGCAAACTCAGTGGATGAGTTGTGAGGTAATTGGCCACTTGTTATCTCCGGCTGGCAGACTGAACAGAGGTTAAACGGTCATTGTCTTTTGGCTGTGAGGACAAAGATATGCAGCATCCTAAGAGAAAGGCTGCGTTTTTTGATGGGCTTTGAATGAGACTGACTCATTACCCCACTAATTTACTAGCTGAAGACTGACTGATTCATTTGCTGACAACTTGCTTTATTAATGATTCTAACTAACTTCTGAGTGACTGACTGAATTATTTACCATCTAACTGCCAGATAATTTACTGCTTCAGTGACTGACAGTTTTATTGATCGACTGACTGCCTCAACGAGGGACAAATTTTTCAACTGACTGACTGTAGACAATTAGATAATAAAAAGAGAACATCATATAGCTGCACATCTGTGTGTGTGTGTGTCCGTGTGTTTGAGTGCGTACACAGGTGTGTGTCTGTATATCCCTATCAGTCTCTGCTACGTCACCACAGTCATTCCACGGTAGCTGAGTGCAGAACGAAGAAGATGAAATGGAATAAGAGAGAGGAACACAGGTTGAAAGAGGAGGGAGGGGGAGAAACTGTCAGCAAATCACCTTGACAACACATCTCACCTGAACATACAGCACATGTTGCTCATTATCCAGGTTTCCGTTTGGTGTTGGTGTTTTTTGTGTATTTGTCTCGTGTTTTGGGTTTTCTCCAAAGACATTTATTTTGATGCAAGATGCTGTTTTTCGGTTATTTTATTAAAACACCTGAGGTTTTTCTTTCCGTCAAGAATGACATTTTCCCAATGTCATTCTTGTCTCTAGGGGATTTAGCTGTGCTTTTATAACATCTTACAGCATTTTACCAGAAAACCAATAATTTTATTATCTGCATATAGAGATATAAATAGCAAGGATGAAAATAATTTACAACATCTGGGTTGTTTTTTGTATTCAGATACTATGACACCAATGGTCCACAAGGAGCATATTGATTAATTATAGATTCATACAAATACAAGGCAATTTCTGTACACAATACAAGCTAAAATACGGTGTTATTTACTACTAATAAAAAAATGGACTCTCCAAAGCTTTAGGTGACTAGTTGATAAATAAATAATTTGTTAAAATGTGTTAAAATTGAGTACTATTAGAAAAACATATTCAATTTCAAAATTGTAGTACATGCACTTGCAGGAACTATATAGTCAGAAATAGGGGAGTTGAAGGCCATATAAAGATTGTTTTTAGGTATGTGGTACTTTGACGTCCTACTGTAACAACGGCTCTACATGCTGGAGCACAGTCTCCCCTCTCCTCTTACATCCACCTTTTCTGTCGCTGAAATGTGAGCTGCACCTGGAACATGTCCTCGAGGAGAGAAACAAGCCCTGTGCTGATCACTGCACAGTCTAATAAACCTGTATTACACAACTCCTCCAATATAGCCATCTTCACCTGGGAGGCAGAGATGGTAATGTATTCCTGTGCCGCATTCCCTCATGTGCCGCTAACTCCCGCTGAGCAGGGCGTGCTTCATCAGGGCCATAATGGCTGATTCGATTTAAAGAGATCCAATTACCCTCAACAATGGAGTGATTTGATTGTTTACTGACGGAGAAAGGAGAGTGTTACTGAAGTTAAATTGGAGGTAATTGTCTCAGGGAGATGTGGGGAAAGATGAAAAGGCTTGATTGGCTGTGGCGTCCAACTGTCTGAGAATAAAGGATGGTTAATACACTGTTATCAGTGACTGGGTTGGGGTCCCTAAGGTGGAATGCTATACAGCTACTACCATCAAAAGCTTCAGGCGGTAATGTGTTTCCAAAGTCTTTTCGGGTAATATGAGCACATGGTGCAAGGCGAAATTTAGCTTCTAAATATCAGACAAACATTTGGTAGTTTGGAACACAGCTGTAAAATTTTGTTTAAAGTTTAAAGGTAGAAACAGGTATGCTCATGTTTGTAATTGATATGTTTAAATTATAAATGGATAACATTTTGTCGAAAATGATCAGATTATAAGGTAAATTCAAATGAATGTGGTGCTGTTTCTTGGTCATCGGCTAGAATAATAATTGGTATGATTTGTATGATAATGGAGCGTCATGCTATAGCTGCTGCTATTAAAATATTCAGTGACAAAATTATTGTCAGTGCATTTTTGCTGTGTGACTCCCAGGGGTGATTTAATTAGCAGTACATCACCTCATCATCAGGGGGCGCCAAATTCCAAGCAACTGGGTTTCTATTCCGTGGGAATATTTTTGCATTGGAGTAAAACAAAATTACCTGGAGATAGTCTGACACATTTATATTGTCCTAGAGGGAGGAGACACACACACATATTCCTGACACCTTTTTTATTTATTTGCCTCTTAACCATAACCCAAAAGCAAAAAATATGTATAAGAATAAAGTAACAGCAATTTTTATGTGTTTAGCAGCCACAACATAAAGGAAAAAGACATCATTTCCTGTAACACATCCTTCAGCCACCAGCTCCCAACATCCTCGGACCCTTATGAGGCCAGAGTAGATATGAAAAGCCTCCAAACACAGCCTGACTCCCTACTGCAATGTGAGGTGTATTCCTTTGGATTGTGAATAAATAAATACAAATGAAATTCAGAGACAGATGAAACAAAGAGAGCTTAAAGAGATCAATAATAGAGGTAAACTGGAAAGTGGCGTGCCATTACTTCTCCGTTATAAAATATTCTGCCTTCCTGTGTTTGGTGGTTTCCAAACCAGTTAAATCTCAGCCTCAGTGTTTCGCTTTGATGTCTGCGGGTAACGGCGTAAACTGCAGAGGAGGGTGAGAGAGAGAGAGAGAGACAGAGTGAAAGATGAAGGAAAAGGAGGAAAGGTGGGGAGGTGTCTCTTCCCCCTGTGGGGAACCAGTGGTTTCATTAAAGACATTTTAGTGGCACGAAGATGATTCTGTGGATCGACACGCACAAACGTAATGATGTGCGCACACAGAAAATACAGAGAACAATTTCAAAGATGATCAGCCGGAATCTTAAAAGAGACGTTTTCGTGAATAAATCCACAAGGGAACAACTTTCAATGTGTCATCTAAAAAAATTTGTTGTTACTCGTTTTGAAGGAAATATATAGAGCACCTCCCAAAATCACCTGAACAAGAGTCCAGCCCCAAAGGGACAGCTGTAAGGCCAAGTACATTTCACTGTATGACAGCACTTTCTTTCCCTCTCTCTCCTTCTCTTTATTATTCTCTGATTCTATTTCTCTGTCTGACGTGCGACCGGACTGCCAGAGAGAACAAAGTGTGCCGATAACGGATATGCCAGACCCTCGGCCGCGAGAGATTCGTCCTGAAGACAACACAGAAATTACATCAAGTACCACTAGAACAGGGACAGAGCAGCGCGTGGCAGCTTAGCATGTGTCAGTGGACAAGGCCACGCTGCCTTTCGGCCCACTGGCCTTTTCAAAGTTGCACATCTTGTACACAGAGGTGTCGGATGACAGCAAGGGTCGCAAAATATAAAATAGTTGATTCTGAAAGGAAAACACAAAATGGACATTCTCTCGTGAAAAATAGCTCAAACATATATTCGGTTTGGTTGTGTGATACGCACATAATGCAGTTAGCCCCTGTTAAATGAAATCTTACAGAGCAGGTGTGTGTGTCTCTGTGTGTTTGTGAATGTGAGAATAAAACACTTCGATCAAACGCTGGAGACCAGCGAGTTTTCTACACCTTATTTGCATCTGTGTATAACAGTTGCTGACCTCTAATGAGCACACACTTTCATGTGTACACACACACACACACACACACACACACCCACATATGCAATCATGGATTAGCTACATCCCTGTGGCGCGCTACTTCGGTTTCCACAGTAACCATCCCCAGCACTGATGTCATCAACGCGAGACACAAAGATTATGAGCTCATGTCTGAAACGCCACGGGAAAGAGACAAAGAGGGAGGTGTGCGATTGTTGGAAAAGAAAAAGAAAGAAATTATCAGAATAAAACGGTGGGAAAAAAAAAGGAGGTGGGAGCAACATCAAACAGGAAAAAAGACAAAAAGGTGTTGGAGGGTGGGAGGGGAGGCTCAAGACAGGAGGTACATGAAGACATCATTATTCATCACTTCAGGAAAAAGGCAATCATCAGTTTGTTACTCCAGAGTTAAGTAAAGTTGGGCTGTTTCTGGCAACCGTCGAAAGGTTTGTCATCAAGATTCCGAGGGTGAGTCCATTTGATGTGATTCAAACAGAACTGCAGCAGCTTCTACAACTATCCCACATGAGAGCAAGCTGATAAAACTTGGGCGTGCAGCAAAACAAACACCCAGTGATTCACATGAAAGAGGTGGTCTTTCAAGTAGACCACGGAGGGCTTTGTTTGATCTTGGAGGTCATTTACTGGAGTCCAAATGCAGGAAGGTAGCCAGCAAATCAGGTATTAAGAAGTTGACTGGTTAGTTTTTCTTGAGGTCTTTTTATACTGTCACTGCATCAAGGTGAATCGTGTTCTGGTCTTGATGGTATAACCACATTATACATATCACCGCTAATAATTATTATGATAGTTACGATCAAGTGCAGCATGCCAGTTAGGGTTAAGCTGCTTCAATAATCTAAACATATTTATTTAACATAACACAAGTATTTCTCATCTGTTTGAAACGTGTAGGTCAGAAAAACAGTTTTGTACACATCCTGTATTTATGCAATCCCCAGTATGGGAGTTCATATTAGAACGGTTGTTTGGAATTTAAATTAAACCCTTGCTGCAGATTCAGGAAACTCAATTGGATTTAGCATTTGGAACAAGTGACTGAAGAAAAAGCCATTAAATTAATTCTTTAAATGACTTAAATTAATACACTTCTTCGGTTTTTCATTAAACACCAACTTTGGCAAGTGCAGCGTGTGTTTATGGCAACCTTTTGTAAATGGTTGCTACGTTTGGGAAAAAAAAAATACAGTGTCTCTCTCCTTTTTGGCATTCAAGTGCTGTTCCCAATTCATGTGTGTCAAATTACCATCTGTAAGTAAATGGGGTAGAATTGCACTGACAGACAGTGTAGCAGTGAATGGGACCCATTTATTGCTGCACAGGCGTACAGTACGTTATGCAAATCAAAAACTATGAAGGACGTGAAATCAGGAGACAAAAAAAAAAATGTTGACAGATGAGAAGACGACTTTTAATGACATCAATATGCCACTAAATCACATTACTGGCAGATTGGAATATAAGCACAGATACAGTATGTGCTTTGGTCTTTAACTGCCACTGCTCGTGTTTTTTTTTTTTCCTGTTTCATCTTCTAACCCTCTATATTCAGTGTCCCTAGCCTGACTTGGCTTCTCGACTCTTTTCATCTATCCTTCTCTAGCCCACTACCCGTCTTGCTCCTTCCCTCCTGCTCGTCTCACTGCTATCCAATCATACAGTGCTTTCCAGAGGATTTGACATTCTGAGGTTATTGTGTGCAAAAGATGATCCTCATCTCCGTTCACGCTGCTGAGCTCTCATGCAAACTACCATTTCCCCACGGTGACGCTGCCAAACGTACCGGCACTAACAGCTTATGACACACTATCGCATGAGTTTTAAGAGACGAAGATTTGGTTTTTGCTTTTCAGAAAGAGGTGATTTTCTCAAGATTAGCCATGCAAAATGATACTATAATTAGGTGGAACTTTGATCTTACAAAGACCGACAAACTGCTCCATGAAATCACTTTGTCGCTTCGGGTTAAACTGTTGTTTTGAAGAAGCGCCTGGTGTAAAGAAAGATGCGTTTGACTCAGAGGTTAGAGTCATTGTGGTGAATAAAGCTTGCAAACATGGGACAAATGGGGCTGTGCCTGGCCTCTACCACTTTTCTGTCGACACGTATCATCTCACACCTTGCCAACAGCAAAGGCTCATCCCTGACTGATGCCTCTCACTTTTATCCTGCCTCTCTGTTTTCTCTCTGCATCTCGGAGACTTTGTCTCTCTATGTCACCGCGTGTCATTGACTCTGACTGTCTCATTTTTGGCTCATTTGCCATTTGGCCATCTCAGCAGTTTGGAAATGAAGTTGACTGAGCAGGTTTTGAAGGCGAATTGATCATTTATTTCGTAGACATACACACATGAGTGATATGATACTTGAATAATCTCCGTTAGCGTTTTTTGTATTGAACAAATGAAAGCACCAGAAGGTTGCTGATGAAGGCTCATTAGTTTTTGTTTGCCGGCCTAAACCACAACAACCTGGTTTATAATAAATGATTTTAGGCCAAAGGATAGAGACAAATTACCTGAGTGGCCGGTGAACAAAAGTTAAACACTAATCAACAATTATAATTTTGAGCAAGTTACATTACAATCTTTTTATAATCCTTACCTAAGTGCTTTTCTTCTCTGAACCTAACCAGACAAGGAACTGTGGATTTGAACTTGGATCTGCTAACAATGTTAAATACAACAACATTTGTCAAGATTGTCACTTTCTTGTCCAAGTTGATCTAAATTTGAGTCAATTTGCATATAAGTCCACGATGGTGCCATGGTGTTGTTATACTGTATCTATTGTATGCCTAATTTGCTTTTGTCTCCCCGTCTGTCTTGTTTTCTGTCGTTAAACTCTTTATAAAGTTAATCACACACTAAACTTAAAACCATGTTATAAGTCAAGTATGTATTGAAATGAAAATGCCAAACATGTCTGAATCGATTATCTTTGCAATTTTGCAAGTAATTACATTATTCAATCAGCCTGTGTGTGTTGCTTTTTCTCTCTAAGAAGCATATGTTCATTACAGTGTCTACCTGTCTTTCCAAAATGTCTCTCTTTATCTTCCTGTGTATTGGAACCTAATGGCCATAAAAGACTAAAAGTAAAAACCAATTAAAGCAAACATTTTAGTCAATTATAGAACATTTTAATGATTTCCTCAGGAAAAACACGCACTGTCTCATTTTTTAAAGGTCAGATGGAAGAATTTGTGTCAGTATGGCTGTTTATTTTTTTATACTTTACCTTATTCATATGCAACATTTATTTTGATGATGAAACAGCTAATTGAAAGTCAGACTTAATATAGTGGTAGCTGAAACATTTTAAACTTCGAATGCAATAATAATAGATTATCACTATTCATTTTATAAATCATACAATAAAACAATAATACACAATAACTCTAAAAGGTTGGAGGCTAAAGAAGTACCAACATACCATAGTAACTATATGAATCAATGCTTGATCACAAACAACA
The DNA here is from genome assembly GCA_033026295.1 of Channa striata. Lineage (NCBI taxonomy): Eukaryota > Metazoa > Chordata > Actinopteri > Anabantiformes > Channidae > Channa > Channa striata. Next base: position 25,605,962 of record CM065169.1, on the reverse strand, counting down.
ACAAAGCCATTAATCCCCAAGTTCGTTTAATTTGTTTTGGCATTAATATTTCACCATCTAATTTTACCGCATTTCACTTGTAAATAATATGGTTCTGACATAGTTGGACATAGTTACTGCTGAGACTTTATATCTAATACCACAAGTTCATCTGTATATTATATCCACATTACTCCTTCATGTATATAATTTTGTCCATAGTACTGACCATAGAGTTGAATCTAATTTAATCTAATACTTGTGATTTTTTAAGCAGGTCGTGTACTGTTAAGTTAATAGGTAATATAACAATAAAGTGTTTCCTGTTGGTGTGTCATATTACCGCTGGTAAAACTGAGAGTGGAGAGCCACACAAAAGACTGGATGCACAATTCCTTTTAACACCACCTTTAAATGTGTCTGACTTTCTGATATATCCAATGGCGCTTTGAAGAAAATAACACATACACATGTACCAAAACTATTCAAATCAGACTCATACTGTAAGTGTCTTGTCTATGTGGAACCTTCACTTATGATAATCTGCTGCTGGATGCCAGCCAGACTACCACAGTATGGGCGAGTTGAACTTTGCTGGCAGCATTCCTTGCTTTTTTTTTTTCTGTACAACGCTCTGGTAAAACCCAGAGAGGCTCCAGAGGCACCTCGCCTGAGAGTGAGGGGAGCAGGGTTGCTATAGAAACCACTGAGCCCCACCACAAAGCCGAGATAAGCAGAGATACCAGAGAGGGTGATGTCACACGCACAGAAACATACAATCATATGAGTATTACATCTTTGTTTAAAGGTTATGTGCTGGCAGGCACAAGCAAAGAGAAAGAGGAAACATCCCGTCACAACACATCACATTTGTAGAATGAGTGTGAAAGAAACACACACACACACACACAGAACTGTCTATATCTGTCAGGTTAACTAATGATCCCTAGTCCCTCGATGTGGTAATGCAACCAATCACTGACCCTGAGGCTCACTCATTACTACAGTCCTCTTTTCAAAGCTCAATGCAAGCTTTTGATCGGATCATTTCTGCTGCTGTATTATCTCACTCCCACTCTCCCTCTCACCTATGCACAGTATAGCAGCGGTTCACATAAAGCCTGCAAGTTTGTGACTACCAATTATCAATCACAAGCAGTAATATAAAGTAATGAGTCAATCACACACCAGAGCCACAGCTCTCCACATGCTCTCCAACAAACCAGCCAAACAGGGTGAACTATTAAAATAGAGGCAGAGGTGAATACAAGCTGGCATTTATCTTAAATTCATTCTAAGTTGTGCAACTGACTACAGGGCCCTGGTGTTTTATCACTTGAAACGAGTGTCTTGACTTGCATCCTCTAAATGAGAACAACACAACAGGAACAGACCGCGGTAGAATGGCTATGACAGGAAACAGATGAAAACTCTTCACAAAACCAAATGCAGAGATTGTATCTGAAGAACACAACACATCTAAATTCACTGAAGTTGATGAAGATAAAAATGCCTGTGATCCAAAGGGAAATGGAACACATTAGGTGTGATACATCAGATATTTATGTATACTGACTATTTAATCTTATCATATATTGGTTAATGCTCATGTTAGAATAAATGGACGCTCAGTGAACAGAGTAAGGTCTGCAGAAGTAGTGGAAACTTAGAGGTAAGTGTCTAGAAGTTAGTTACCTCCAGTTTATTGCTAAATATTCTAGATGAAAGCTGCACTGGAATGAGGGAAAAATAAGGCAACCATTTCACCACCTTTTATCATATTTTGGAAACGTGTTTAATTGTACTTACCAATGAGCTCCTTGTTCCTGATATCCAGAGCCATATTTCTGAGGGCGGTGGCCACGGCACATACCACCTTGTCATTGTCTATCCTCAGTAATTCCACCAGAATGGGAAGGCCTTTCTCCTTACGGACAGCAGCCCGGATGTACACTGACCACTGACAGGTAGAAAGCAGGAAAGCAAGAGTTAAAAAGATCTACGACTGCAGTTAACGGTCCACACTCAGGAGTTAAAGAACAGCAATTTGTCTGATTTTACAGCCCAGTTTTGTTCGTCTTTTCTAATGACCATGGTAACACTTGAAGATATGAGGCATCCCTTTGAAAGAGCAATTACTGTATGTTTGTGTCCATAGAACACGGCAAACAAAAGACAAGCCATTGAAACAACAGCAGCACCACCCTCATTGCTCGCTCGCTCCTCTTGCCATGTAGCCAAACCCATTATCCTAACTTTTTTAAATAGACACTAAATATGAATCTACAGTGAGGAACAGAAAACAGACAAAACAAAACTGGTCGAGGTCAAAAGGGAGATGCTGCATTCAGGGATAATGTGAGAGTGGCTGAGGCATTACACTGACTCACATGTGATATACTGTAAAAGGGAGAATTATATGACCAGGGAGAAGAGTTGGAGCTTGGAGACCACTCCATCCTCCCTCAATAACTATCAAGGTAGGCTGAAATGGAACACTTGACCCTAAACGTCTCAATGCCTCATGGGTCGAATTTCAAGGACTGCAGAGGTGTTAAACAGCACCCAAAAAAAGAATATTAGTGAGTGAAGTGTGAGACTGAAAGTTTCTGACAAAAGAAAAATGTACGGCCCCATGACAGGAAATGTTAAATGTAGGGTTGTGTTAAGGTTAAAACATAGTATATTTTTTCTTAAAAAGCAAAAATGGGCAAACTATGGTTCGTATAATCATTATAGAAAATAATTCAGCCTTGGAGGGAAATGATAATGTGTCTCAGCCGAGAGCTCAGCAAGCAGAGTGTAGAAAGTGCCAGCAGTGTGCCAACATCACTTCTTTAAAAACTGTTAGCAGTGCTATTCTCAAAGCCGGGACAGGGAGACACAATAAAACACACACACAGACACACACACACACACACACGCACACACAGAAATAGAAAATGTGATTTCCCTTAGACCGCCTGTCCCCATCCTTTCTTGCATCTCCCATCCCTTCCAGTGCAGCCCCCTCTTTCCTCATCCAAACCTTCACCAAAACCAACATAAGATACACACACCTCCCAAACACATCAACGTGACATCCCTCTCAGCGACAGAGAGGTTGTCTATCTCTTGATTGCTCTTGAGTTTACGTTCTCATACACAGCAATGCTTAAAGCCTTTTGACTGAGATTTTATTTGACCACATAAAGAGTTCCATCAACATTTATAACCAGCAAAGTGTGGGGCTGCATTATGATTTTAAGTTCATTCCAAGGTGACACTTCCTGCCTTTCACCATTACACACACCTCCCTCAAGGCTAAAGCTGCCCTTACCAGTATGACTGTATACCTCAATAGTCCTCAATATGACCACATTTACTATCCACTATTAACCTCAAGCTGCTTCAGTGAGTCAGGTGCAGTTGAAAGCTGAAAGGAAAAAAAACATGTAATGCAAGGATTTGCAAATCTCATCAACCCATATTTTGTTCACAATTGAACATCAACGTATCTGATCTTAAAACTGAGACATTTTACTATGTCATGGAAAATATTAGCTTATATTGAATTTGATGGCAGCAACACATCTCAAAGAAGTGGGAAGAGGGTGATATTTAACATTGTGGAGCATCCCTCCTTTTAACAGCTGTACTGTCTGTCTTTGTCTCGGAAGTGAGGAAGTCATGTGCTGGAGTTTTAAGAGGAATATGACCCCATTTTTGTCTAATGCACGGTTCTAGCTACTCAATAGTCGTGGGCCTTTGTTGCTCGATGATGTGTCAAAAGTCTTTATTATTGAAAGGTCTGCACTGCAGGTAGGCCAATTCAGCACCTACACCCGTCTTCTGCATTGTGATGGATGCAGTATGTGGTTTAGCATTGTTTTGCTAAAATATGGAAATTCCTTCCCTGAAAAAGATGTCTGAATAGAATCATACGTTTCTCTAAAACTTCAAAGTACTTTTGCCCTGAAGGCCCAAAGATCACGTGCATCCTGTTTTGATCTTTGGCCCTGTCCCCTTGTGCACAGACCTCAGTCCCCTTTTTGGACGGTATTATATACTGCAGATGGTGAACTCTTCAAAATCATCAGAATTTTATGTTGAGGAACATTTTTCTGAAATTGTTTATTTCTTGTTTATTTTTAGTTGCAGTTTGTTGCAGATTGGTGAACCTTTACATTCGAGAAGCTCTGCCTCTCTGAAATGCTCCATCTTAAACCCAGTAATGTTACTGACCTGTTGTCATTTAACCTGTGGCAGATCCATTTGTTTTACTTTCAAGCCTTTGGTTGCCCCTCTTCCAACTTTTGTGTTGCTCCGATTCAATTGAAAATGATCTAATATTTTTCATCTAATGGTAAAATGTCTCAGTTTCAACATCTGATATATTTTTTATGTGGCATTGTGAATAAAATATTTCCGCATGAGATTTGCAAAACACAGCATTCTGTCTTTATTTACGTTTTACACATGCTTCCGACTACCTTGAAATTGGGATGGTAGTTTCTCCCACTTTAAATGTGAATAAACTGTTGTTTGTCTGCACAACGTAAAACAGTGTGTTTCTGCATTCACTTTAGAGACAAAGGACAAACAAAAGAAGAGCCCTCTTTTTTGAAAATAATGGACACTGAAAAGGGTATTTATGGATTTTTTACATTTGGTGTTTTAGTGTTTACCTGATATAATTTACAAGTACAAAGACTACAAGTGCAGCAGTATTATAGTCATTCACTCTACAAAACCCCAGCATGAATTCTAAAACTAATAAAAACATTTCTTATAGCACTTGAAACTCTCAGAAGTGCTTTTTATTTACATCACTACACTCCTGGACTGGACTGTAAGAGAAACCTCTAATCTAATACTGAAAAATAAGTAAGCAAACAGTTCAGGAAACGTTTTAAATCTGGCTGTTACCTTCCAGCTGCCCGCAGCCAGGTTCTGCAGGGCCCCGGCTGCTCCTTCCAGGGTGTCGGGATTCGAGCATTCAGACAGGAGGGTGAGGTAGGGCTTGACAATGGTGGGATGCCACAGCATCTGCACTCCTTTCGGGGGCTCCGCCATGTCTGGGAAGGGGCCAACGCCGTCCCACTGTGAGACACAGACATTTTTTAGGTACTTTTTATTCAACATTTGAGTGATCGCTGTGAACTCCTCTCCACTAATTACATTTTCTCCATTTCATTTCACTTATGTACTTAGCACCCGACACCAAGCTAAACAGCGGTGTTTGAGTCGCTTCTCTGTAATGTCACTGAGTCCTGGACTACACACGGTTTTCAGGGAGTGTTCAACACACCTCAGCAGTTAATATTAAAAGAGCACATAGCGCTGCTCATTTAGTTTCTACTACTCTTCCTGTTTGCTTTTGGCATTTGATCTAATATTATACGTGATCCATACCTGTAATAATCATCAAAGAAAAAGCTTTGGATGAGTACACTGTGAACTGTTATGTGCATGCATGCTTGTCTGAAGGCAAACAACGTCTCCGTACACCGTGACCTATTATAAAAGTCAAAGAGACACTTTGCAAATCACTCCCTGTCAAGCTGTTATGTAGGAGAAAATGGAGGAGGAGGAGACAGATGATAAAGGGCAAACGATAGAGAAAGATGCATGTGAAAAAAAGGGACTATGAGAGAATGTTTCACTCCTACTTTTTCTTTTTGAGGAATAAACCTAAAGCTCCACACCCCTATCCTCGCTTTACCTCCATCCTCTTCCTCTCTTCCACTACAGTGGAGTCCCTTGATGTTTGAAGCTCTTTGTAGAGTGACATGCCCACACCTCTTTCACATGAGCTTGTACCCACGACTGTTTTCTCTCCTCTTTTTTAAATACTTTTGCCCTCTTTTGTCTGCTGCTTGTCATTTATACTTTGTCCTGCTTTTCTCTCCTGTTGATTCTGTCTCTCCACCTTTCTTCGTTTGTCATTCCATTTCTTTCTTGCTCAACTCTGACTATTTTCTTATTCTATTACCATCGCTCGCTTTCCACTTCTCAGTTTTTCTTCTTCCCAATCGACCTTCTCAGTTTCGCTCTACTGCTTCCCCTCCTCCTAGTCTTGTCTCAAGGTAAACTACGCAAGTCTGAATCTTGAGAGAGGTGCAGTTCAGTGCGAATGCCTGTGCGCATGTTTATATCTATACATAGATTCTTTGATCATAAAATCAAAGCCTGCTGATAGTTTGAAGTGTGTTGAGGCAGTGCAACACAAGGCATCAACTCTTTCACAGTGAAGAACTCTCTGTTGTCTAAAGATATCCAGCGTACTAAATATGAATGCATAATGTTCATTTGCAGCTACAAGTTTTGCTTGTAGCTGCAAATGATCTAATATTCTCAAAATGTTAAGTATATCAAAAAATTTCAAATGTATTAACTTTGCAATAATTTTATCAGTCCAAAATTCATTTTTCATTCATACATCATTTTTACACTAAACCTGCCAATTTTTTTCTCGCATGGCAAAATTTTGTTGTGTCACATTTGCAAAGTTTCCATGTTCTCTCCAAATACTCTAGTTTTGTCCCACAATTTAAACAATGCAGTTTGCTGCAAATTAATGGGTGACACTAAGTTGCCCTGTGGGAATGTCTCTCTGTGTGTGACTGGCGACCTGTCCATCAATTCTTTTCATACAGTAATTGAAAATATTTGTTGCAGTGATGTCGCATCACGTTATAAAACAGTTACAATGCCAAGAATCTAAACTTCGTATCTTTTTCACATTTTATCCATTTGTCACACAAAATATTCTGTCTTTGCATGCATCAGCCAAGGTCTTAGGTGAAAAAAAACAACCTCCAAAAAGAAATCAACCAAGCATATTCTATATCCAAATAGTCCAAATAGTTTGCCACTACATTTGATGTCATGGTCATAATCTGTGGTCTGTCTAGATCAGGGGTCTCTAACCTTTAACCTTTACTTTCCTAACCGCCGTCTTACCTAACATAATCGTGGTCCTGTTGAGAAACATCTGTACCAGCTGCCACATTTACACCGGACGAAGACGAGACTAAACATGCGACTAATGTTTAGCTGCAGAGGAAACGGTCTTCCCCTTGGGAAACACACTAAGCCTGTAGGTTAAAGCTAGCAACTTTAAACTACTGCTCATAACAATAATTTTGTTTACACGTGTAAGGTTGTTGCTAGTCACTTTAGGGTCTGAAAACCCGCTAAATTTAGCAACAAAGTGGCTAATTTGGCAACACTGATCACTGCTGGCTCACCAAGCTTGACAGCAGCACATTGTTTGTTTGAAAAATAATACTTTTGTGTAAGAAGAGTGTGGTAAAGTTAAATTAAATCGGAAATTTGATTCTATATACATGTAAGTTGCTTTGCAGAGTGAGCAGATAGATTCCAATTTATTCATGTTAATAATGAATCGTTTACGCACACAAAAGTTAGTTATGGTCGAACTCCAAGGCTCTGTGTTAGGACCAATACTTTTTACTCTATGTACGTCTCCTCTAGGCAACATTATTAGAAAACACTTAAATTTACTAAATATGCTGATGACACACAGTTATGTCTATCTATGAAACTAGATGAAAAAAATCAATCAAGCTACAGGCATATCTAAAAGACATAAAGGCCCGGAAGAACTACAATTACCTTCTTCTAGGTACTTCTCTAACTCTTCAAGTTATTGTGATTGGGCCTAAAAATCTCAGAAACATGTTGTCCAACCATATCGTTACTTTAGATGACATAACTCTGGCCCCCAGTACTACTGCAAAGAATCCTGGAGTCAAACTCTGTAGTGGTGCTTCTTCCTCTCTGTCTCCCTCTTTCTGTCCTTGTCTTTAGGTGTCCCCGGCTTTGGAGCTGTGAGTCTTGCTGTGAGTGTCCGCTTCCTGGAAATGTCTCATACCAAAGCAAAGCTGGCTTCTTGTAGGAATTTTGTTCTCTATCCCCTCAAACCAGTGTAATTATAAAGGTAAAAAGAAAATACCACCAGTACTGTCACATTTGTTGGCACGTTTGTTTCAGTAATTGTAGGCATATACTGTATGTATTAATGGAGCATAGTTCTAATTAGCTCTGTACAGTGTTAGATAGGGTTGTCAAATGCCAAATATTTTTTTTATATTAGTCCTTGCCTCTGAGAAACTTTGATGTGTCCCTGGTGTTACTAATTTTTTAAGTAACAACACTTTATGCTCTGCCGTCTTTGCTGCACTGTAGTTCTTAGGGACACTGTGAAATGTGAGAATTCAGCTTTAAAACACTTTTAAAAAACACTTTCGCTTGCATCATTTCTAAGGTCTCCTCACTGGCTTCAAGAGTTTGTGTGTGTGTTGGTGTGTGTGTGTGTGTGTGTGTGTTAGTGCGTGCGTGTGCATTCCAGTAGTCCATTAGGTCTAGTTCAGGCTCCTGTGCTGCTCCTGGGTCTTCCTGTCTGAAGCTTTAATAAATTATTAAGGAGGCTACATTACAGTCTGACTGCCGGGTCCCTCCCCCCGTCTTTGCTCGTATCCTTCACTTTTACTCTCTGCATCTGTCTGTCACTCACTACAGTAACTACCATCTCTTATTCTCATGTATGTGCCAATACACCCCGAGGTTCTGTCTTGTTGCTACCTCTCTGCATCCAGCGCTGCCTTCCCCATAAACCCGACTAAATTAAACTTGTGTACTTTGGTTATTTCTTAATTTAATTTGTCTCTTCGTTCCTTTCTCTCTATTACTGTGCCAATGGTCTGCATCCATGCATGTCATGTGTTGCGAGTAAATACACATGCCCTGGTGGGAGGTGGCAAAAAGAGAGTTTAGCCAAAGCCTGGCCTGAGACTAGTGAACCAGAAATATACAGTCAGTTGGCAATTTATTAAGTATGTCTAGCTAAAACTATTGCAGTCAAGTACATCTGCAATAAATCCTCCTTCATCAAGGCTATAATGTTAACGATTGTTGAAATAGATGAGTAGAGGTGTGTGTTATTGCTTTTGCTGCTGTTGAACATGCTGCGAAATGAGTTTCTATTATTTAGCTTGGCCACCTTGACATCAGCGGCGTGGAAAATATTTGAAAAAGCACTTACACGCTCTTACACGTGCATTTACAAGCTATGTTCATGTATTTTTTTGGGCTCATAGACTTATCTTATCTCCATTATCCCATTTTAAGACTTCTGTAATCTGTTTTTGACTTAAAAACACAAAGTCTTGTCCATGGTGAGAAATGCCCCTCTACATTAGCAGCCTGAATAAAAAATATACTAGACAGCATGGCAAAGGGGAAAAAAATAAAACTAAGGATGAAAAGGATGCTTTTATAACAAAGTTTCAATAATATAAAATGTTTTAAAAATGACAAAAATACGAGCCAAAATCTTATAAAAGAAAACGCTGCTTGTGAGCTCAGTTTTCAGGGCGTCTGTTCATTTCAGCTGTGACATCTCTGTTTTCCATTATTTACCACAAATGTCCCTGTTGAATGCAATGCCGCCTCAAGTGCTCACACTGCCTCCCCTGTCATTAGGGAATATCTTTCAGAAACAGTGTTTTCAAAACGTTGAAAAATTAGGCGTTTTTGTTCCATTTAGTACACTACTTTCTCACACTTCCTCACCTGGTCAGCTCCCTTCTTTTTCTTCTTCTTCTTGCCCCAGCAGCCAGAACTCTCTCCGTCACGGCCGTTGGCATCACAAAGCAAGCCATCCAGCTCCTCCAATCCCCCCTGCTGGCCGTGGGACGTCTCGGCAGCCAATCGGTATGACAGGTTCCTCAGGATGCAAACACAGTTCTCCACAGTCTGGAGATAAAATGAGATGGGAAAGATGAGAGAGATGAAGTGAGGTAGGAGCAAGAGAGGGTGGGGAGCAGGATGGTGAGATGAAAAAAGGGAGATATAAACGGATAAAGCAGGGAAGCTGAGACTGGAGATTTGTGTTTGATGCCGTTTAATGAAACATCTCACTTGAAAACACAGCCCAAACTCAAAGTCAAAGCAAGCTAATAAAAAAACGCCCACTCTCACGCTTCTACACTATCAGCCTTCCACCTCCACCCACGTGCCAGACAGATGGAGAGAGTGAGAGACGGAGAGAGGAAAAGGAAAACAGAAAGATAATCTCTTAGGTAGCTAGCTTGTATATTTTGTTAGTTTTGACTTTGAAATGAGATTAGAAAATACTCCGACGAATGAAGAAAAATGACAAGCCTAATATATTGTATCACACCCCATTAAACACGAAGTTTGGAGGCGAACCCAGCAGTCAGGGAACGTGAGTGTGGCTGAATGTGTGCAAACTAATTCTGCACGTTGTGTATTGTGCTGGCTTGTGTGTGTGTGTAGGTGTGTATATGTGTGTGTTTGTGCGTGTGTTTAGTATCACTGGATAGAGGAGTCATCAGAGTGGAAATTAACAAAGACGAATCATCAATCTTCTCTCTGTCTGACCGTTGGTATACACAGAAACAACTAAGGAGTGTAATTGAACAGCCTCAAGAGATGCAACAAACAAAACAAAGTCTCAATCCAGCGAGCTGCAGTCATGTCTGAAATTCTATTCACATACTATTATGGAATCATGCAGGAGAGGTTACGTTTTATTTACCATTTCTTTTGACATTTTGTATTTCCCTCGAATATTTCATGTTTATTCAGTACCTCATTCTTTCCAGCTGCAAGGTCCAGGGAATAAAAATTGATTTTGGTTTTAAAATAGATTACGTAGTAATTCTTGTCTCCACAGGAAGGTCAGAGATCACGGAAAAAGACTGGGAAGGGACTGGCTATGTGAAAACTTTGTAAGTACCTACAAAAGAAACCAATGAGAGACCACAGCCGTGTTGTCTGTATGACCTTGATCTACACTCTACAGCTGTGTTCGAAAGTCGTACACATACTGTGCATTAATGGACTTGCAGTTCTCCCTGTGGTTGCCACTACAAATAATGCAACCTGTGATAAAATCTACAAAATGTCAGCATTATATTAGTTGTGTATGCACAATTTAGTCTATTAGCTCTTACATCATCATTTTAAACAATTTATTCATTGGCTCTTAGCTGTGTGATATTGATAAATGCCGCTAAAACATTTAATAGGTGTATAATAGCAGCGATATATATAGATTGTGTTTAATGGGACAATCACTGTATAAAACAAAATGTGACACTGTGCAATTTTCTGTCAGACAGAGAGGAATTTCACAAAGCCATGATAGTGAAAAAGATGGTGAGAGAAATTTGTGTGATGAGCACTAATGGAAACAAACGTGATAATACAATTGTATGGGGCACGTGAACTGTTAGATAATGAGTTATACTAATACTTGAACAATCTGAGCTTGTCTCCCTTTTTCTGGGAGGCGCCTGTTATACAGTCAGTCCATTTTTTTATTATTTCTGTGTTGCTAAAAGTATTGCTAAAGCAGAGCTACTGTACTACTGTATATACTGTTTTTGTCACCTAGTCCAGACCTATTTTAGTACTTTTAATGACAGACAACTCGAGACAGATGAGCAGACAGTATGAAGAGGAGGTACCCTGAGGAAAGGCATCCAGAGTACCAAATGGTCACCGCGGTGACCACCTGCCAATCAGTCTTTGTTACTGTGGCGACAGCGCTCCTCTGTTTACTGCGGTCAGACTTTGGAGAGCGGCGGGCGGATAAAGAGTGATTAAGGACAGTCATTTACAAAAACGGGGAGACAGGCAGACCTTGAGAAGTCAGCCACCCGCAAAACTGTTTATGTAGTATTGACCGGCCCACTGTTTCACAAACACGCGGAACACGTTCATGACACAGAAAGATGCAACGCAAACATGAACCCACTCTCTCAACTTTGATTTCTGGCAATGCCACATTTACAGCATATTACCAATCGGAGAGGTTTCATTTACCCTAAAAAAACATGTTGATGAACTGAATGCTTTTTCTTGCTGGCAGTGAAAAGAGGCTCAGCCTTTGTTGTTTTTTATCAACTCTTGTGCATTTAAGATTTGGTCATTTTGTCTTCCAGAGAGGGAATCTCACTTTCACTCGCAGCCAGACTTCCTAATTTAGTTTAAGAAAATACTAATTTCCTGTGTAACTGGTTTTCTTGTTGTTATTTTAATAGAAAGGAGAGCAGAAAGAAAAAGACAAATAATGCATTAAGAAATTCCTGCAGGCATCGTGCACATTACATAAACACAAGCTAAAATGTTCAAAGGTACACAAACACCTTGCTGTCGATCTCATTGCTGCCCAGAGCCGTCTGGATGACGTAGAGCAGAGCATCTGTCAGTCCGTCACATTCCCTCATCCTTCGTCTCGCCTCCTCACCTGCAGAGCTTACATTCCTGCAACACACACACACACACACACACACACACACACACACACACACACACACACACACACACACACACACACAAAAACAAACAATCATGGTCTTAGTGTTTGTTACTGGGCCTGTCTAAGTATTTGTCTGTGTTTGCTAAATGGAACGAGAAAACAAATGGAGAAAGAAAGAGAGCTGATAAGGAGAGAAGATAGGATGGATGAAAGAAGAAAGAAATCTGGTAACGAGATGTGAAGCGAAAAAGCAGCGGCGAAGGGGGAAACGAGAGAGAAAGACTGAGTAAGAGACAGATACTAGGAAACCTGGCAGCTCTCCCTCAACTAAACAATTGAAAAGGGAGCATTAAAATTCTGGATACATCTCAATCCATGCCCCGAAGGCTCACTTCAATTTAAAGCACTTGACTTGAGTCCAAAAAAATAGAATGGGGGGGGGGGGACGCTTTAGTCAAACAGTTGGTGCCTGAACTTCGTAGCCAACACTCACACCGACGCTGCTTTGATAATTCGACAATATTGTTCCATTTATAAAAGGCGGCTTTGCCAATGTGATGCACAGAAATAATGAATAGAATTCTAATTGAACTGGAGATCCAGGTGGGTGGCGTTTGGTTGGATTTGTTTGGGTTTCAACATGAATCTGTCTGTGATAAACATTGCACATAGTACCAGACATTGACTCATTTGCCTGAGTCAATAAAATAGAAATGAAACTAAGGTGTGTAGCATGAGCTGGATCAAATATTGCACTTCCCCTAAACAATACAACCCCAGTGGAGCGTAGTCTATACCAAGCACACTGACCAAGCCCTCTATATGTATATATGTATAATCTCTAATATAATATGTATAATCAATGAATAATCACACATAATAAATTAGGTTGTATAATCATGCACCCAAATTTGCTGCAGTTTTGCTATAAGAAGACATAATATTACACATAACTTACTCATATCATTTCAAAATACGTTGTACTTTGCATTTTTATGGCGCTATAGAGACAAAAAAACAGGCAAGTTTGTACTTGGAACAGAGTCAAACTTCACACACAGCTTTCTTCCTTGAAAGTTCTCGAAGTTGACTTTCCAAAGACAGCTTTATAACTTCCCTCAGTTAGCTGGCTCCTCAAACATAGCAAAAATAGCATTCAATGGAATATAAAAACCAGTGAGTATAAAGTGTGTAGACAGTCTTTCGGGAGACATAACAAGGTGTAGACTGCCTATGTGTAGACAACTCCTCAGCCTTTAGCAGGATCAGTTCTTGGCAATTCATTTCAATAGTGATAATAGAGGGAGACAGGGATGTCCTATAAAATTGTTATATTACACAATATTGCCACTATTAGGATAATGATAGTTGTGGAGTGGGAGTGTGTATAGGTTTTAAGGTCATTTATGGAATCCTCAGGTGACCACAGTGAAGAGCTACAGTTGTTGTGAAGCAATTCCATGAACAGCTGATAATGATTTTCTTACTACTATCTCAGTATGAGCATCTGTGCCACATTTGACTAAAAATGAATCAGTGCAGTACAGTGGCTTGAACCCAGTGCATTTCCACAAAGTTGTTTCTTGTGGTTGAGTCCAAAAATGGGTCCACGGAGGAATTTAAGACAATAACACACTTAGCAATCTTTGCAATAAATCAATTTCATGATACTGTTACATTATGTTTAAAGCTGTACACATGTTCTTTATTGGCTGGTTGTTACACACTAAACCTTTATTAGTGATAATACTGCCGTGAACCTCTATTATGTTGCTTCACTCCTAAGTGGATGCAATTGCAGGCAGGTAGCAAAACGAAAAGCAAGAAATCAAAAGTATTAACTAAACATTTATGGAAGCTGCAACATTTTTCATAAAGGATTAAAGGTGAAATGTCAAAAAAAAAAAGATTAGACAGACAGTAGAGGTGTGAATGGGGAGGCTACGTGAAAGCATGAATGAATAAGTTCATCCATCACACTGGCATAATAAAGAAATCACAGCTGTTTCACCAGTCTATGAGATTAGGTCAATCATTTATTGTACTGATGAGAAAGAGAGGAAAAAAAAGACAGAGAGGGGAAGACACAAGAACTCAATTAAAACTTTACGTTCATGGCTCCCTGCTTCCAAGAGAAGGTCAAGTCATTTTTACCCGCTTTGAATGCTAATAGGCAAACAAGCATATGATGGAAAACCTGCGAGGGTGGGAGTGGGGGGTTATTTACTGCTTTGACGCTCAGCCTGAATATGCTGACTTATGCTGAGATTTCCATCAGGTTTTTTTTTTTTTTCTATCCGATGCCTTATTATGGGTGGACACAAGGGAACCGAGCTGTGCAAAATAACCGTTTTCCTGTGAAAGCTGTGTTTGCCTGCAGAGATGTACTGTATACAGTAACGTCCGGGTGAGATTCTGAAGGGGCCATTGCTTCTTTTGTATACAGTTAGTGTGATCAGTCCTGTGGCTGTTTGGTCAAATGAGGTCAGTTTCACTGATGGACCAACATCAGCCTCTGTTTCTCTACTGTAAGTCTTTTCCCCTGACACCTATTAAACAGACAGAGCTAAAGGCCGAATTACTTTTTTGCTTTCCTTGTCTGGGGTTAAAGATAGAACACTGTGGGCCAGTTTTAGACCTTCCACCGCAGATGATTTCTTTCCATACTGTAGCTCTCCAGCTTTGCACAGACAGGCCACATCATACAAAGTCAGTTTTTCCAAGATTAAAATATATTAAGTGTTGGACACAACTGCTACGATAAATAAATTGTTTAAATACTTTTAGACTAGGGGTTATGGAAGCACAAGTTTGCAAGTCCTACATACTGCCCAAATTGTGATGAAAACAACAAAAATAACAGAAAGGAAAATCTGCAAAATGCCACAATGATTACAGAAGGATGGCTAAAAACATTTGGTGATTAAAGGATATCACATAGTGCATGGGCAACAAGTTTTAAATTTTTACAAATTGCTCTTAGACCCACAATGGTCTTCATTACTGCTAAGCACACGTTTATCATGAGGAATAAATTAGTTTGAGAAATTTGACATTTCCACACGAGTGTTATATTTTTCAGACTGGAAATGATAAAAAGCAGACTATAATAATCATGTTAGCCGTGCATTAATCTATTCAGGTGTAAAGTGTGTCACGTGTTGACGATAGATTTGAGAACTTTGTTTTTTTACTATGACATAGTGATTCTTCAACACGCCACGCAAATTCCTTTGAAGCTCGAATTGCTGAGCAATCAAAATGATGTGATTAGGACAAAGGATTAGGGTAAATTTGTGGCTGCACTGCCGTACAGTATGTCATGTCCATTGGCTGCCTGTTATGCACTGTTTAATGGCTTCTGTATGTCTAGACAAACAGCTCTGGAAAGGCCCGCGCACTGTTGTCCCATATACTGGAGACGAACGTCGCCGCGTGTGTGTTTGCGAACGTGCTCGTGTCTGTATCTGTGGGCGTGAGTGTGGCCTGTGCACATGTGCTTGTTAGTCTAGTGGTTCTGTAATGAGGCATGAAATATTGTGCCTTTCTGCAACACGCCTTTCCTTCTGTGCTAGTTACAGACAAACGCAGTGAGGCCAGGATGTCTTATGCAGGAAATGGGCTGCTAAGGTCTTTTCTTGGTGTAAGGTGTCCTCGGCTATTTTCACATCCACCCGTGTCGCATCATGGAATATTGAGATAATGCTAGCTTGTTTGTTAGAGTCACTTTCCTCACTCGGACATTCATGATCTATGCATATGGTTATCGCTCAGAAAGAGACTGAGATCAGCTGGCATGTTTCATAGGACGATGAAGGATGAGTATGCAAGGTGTGTGTGTGTATGTGTGAGTGCTGAGAGGCAGCAGCTACATGCTGCTTTTAAATTACCTGTGTGTGTCTGAGTGGTAGTGTCTGTAAATGGCTTTAAGTTTAACTGGTAATCTCAACTATTTAATGAGTCCATTACAGGCTTATACTTATCACCTATCTGATGTCACTCCTCATTAATTCAGTCAAACTCATTAGCCTGCATCATTAAATAATTACCAAAACGGCACAGAACTTGATTAAGCATCCTATTCTGAAAAGGATTCTGTTGGTATTTGAGCTGCAGTAGAAAACAAACAAACAAGGACAAAAAAAAAAAAACAGGAAATAAGCATTGGTGCAACAGCTAAAAGGCAAACTGACTTCACCTCAAAATAGTGTGAAAAATACATTGTGTAATAGTCCAGTAACAGTAATGTTTGCCATTAAATGGTAATATTCAGTAATTTCCCATCTTCCTCAAGTGCGATAAAACAGCATTTGGCTTATTCTCGTGGGAAATTTGGGAAGGAAACATGGAGAGAGGTGTGGCAGGGCTGTGGCGGGAGCCTGCTTTCAGGGAAACAAATTAAAAACAAATTAAAATATTTATTGGGCCGCTGCTGGGCCTGCATCATTAAAAGTCAGAAGCACACAAATATGTTTTTTTGGAAAACACAGAAACAGCAGAATAGGGGAATGAATAGATGGCTAAAGGATAGATGAAATCAATCCACAAATAAGTAAAAAAAGCTAAAATAAAAATAAAATATATCATAAGTTACAAAGATAAAACAGGTCTTAGGTAGTAAATACTGTTTATAATATTAAGAACTTGTGGCGAATTAGATTTTTACAGCAAACAAAGTAAGTATACTTTTCCTAGGAGTGCCCCTGTTACTTAGCTGTTAAGATGCTGACTGGGAATCACAGCATCTTCAGCTCTGGCTGAGAGTTTTGTTTTTTTTGCATGTTTCTCTTCCTTATTTCCACTTTTCTCTCTATTGTTCCTGCCAAAATTATAAAACAAATGCAAACAAAAAAAAGCAAAGACTTTAAAGCAGCATCATATACTGAAGCTGTTGAGAACAAATGCAACCACCCTGCTCTTCTTCGTCTCCTCTAACTTGTTTGCATACTTAATTTGTGCTCCAATCTTAAAGAAACCACATTCCTTGTCAATACGCAGTCAAACATCTCATCAGGAATTCTGTAACCTGGGACGTTTCTACTTTCTACAATCTCACAAGGAAAGACGCATATATCAGAGTGATCATATGAAATCCCAGTAAAAACACCCTTAAGTGGGCTGTGACTTGGTGCATATACAGTACAATGGTGGCATCCACACATGAATAAAACATGTTCACTAACAAGCTTCTTGGCATCTGCAGGAGCTGCCATAGGAGTTTTAAGGCACGACAGAGCTGAAAATGTTATTCACCAATTAAAGTGGTTAAAAGATGCTAGACGGGACAGAGTACATCTTTTCATATGAGAACATGCTATGCTTTCCTCTGTGCACTAGTGCACCTCTGGAAATTATGTAATAGTTGTAAGTAAATCACATGTTTCACTTTCAGCAGTTTGAGTTGCTTGAAGAGTCATGCAGCATGCACAGGGAAGATGTGAACATGAGTGAGTCCTGGACAGATGGCTCTCTAATGTTGCTCAAGAAACAAATGACCACTGAGTGGTCAAAGCCACCAAGCAGCTGGTGTGTGGTGGCTCTGCACAAGTGTCTGATGATGTGTGTATGAGTGTGTTTGTGTGTGAGAGAGGGCACCGTCAGCAGAGGGTCATCACCAGATGGCACGCACATGCCTAGGAACCAATTATTATCAATGAAATAAATATGGAAACAAACTCATTCGTGGATATGCACTACCTCTTCATTTATTTAATAACTCACTCTGTTGCTCGTCAACATCTGTGGGTTTCTGAAGAGAAGCAAACTGGAAGTGAGAGTGTGTGAGTGTGATAAGTACAGAAACACAAACAGTGTGGAGGCAGCAGGTAGCTTTTTCTCTCTGGCTGTAAACCAACAACCTGCAGAGAAGTAAACAGCCCTTGAATGGAGGATATGGAAACCCCTCCGCAGGAGACTTTGTGTCTGGCCTGATAACACTGTGTGTGTGTGTGTGTGTGTGTGCATACTGTAGTCTGAATAGAAAGGGACCCTGCAGCCCACCACCTGATTAAACAACATACTGTATGTTTCCACTGGCACGGTTAGCTGCTTGGCCCACATTTAATATGTGCACACATGAACATGAACATACAAACACATACTGAACATGAATACACACACATCCACAAACTGGCACATATCCATCATGAAAACACCTGATGCCCTTATACCGGGTCATTCCCAGTATCATATGCATCTGGCTGTGATTTCCCAGACTGATTTTATATAATGACAGCAAACAAACATAACACCCAGACTCCCACATACTTCGGCCCCCATTCATATATACTGTATATGAAAACAGGAAAAGTTACATGTGCTTCCTGTTGTGCCCAGACACACCTTGTTTGCTTCCAGAGTTCAATCTGACTGAACTTACACCAGCAAAGTTCTGTAGCTACACGGTGAAATGGTACATGCAGCGCAGAGAGATGCTGTTTGATGCTGTCTCCTGCGCCCCGCACACACGCCGGACGCCGTCTCCTCCCGCCGTTGGCTACACCATGAGAGTAGTTTCTCTGGGTGGATTTTTAGTAATTGCACATCTAGATGGAATTTTAAATACTGTACGTGTCCATATGCAAGCTCACATGTTGTACAGACACACACACACACACACCTTTTCAGAGACGCACACCATCCTGCGAAGGGATGATGAGAGAGGCGAGAGGTCTGAAATTGAGCTAGGACCCGAACACTGTGGCCTGGTGTCACTTTAACCCTGCAGAGCAGATAGTGGGATAGAAAACAACCCTGGAGAGCAGTGGGAACACCTTCATTACTCCCTGTGTCTTAGCTCTCTACTTTGAGATCTTGTTAGTGTCCCTTTGTCATTGTTCACCACTGCCACATTCTCTCACTTCTTCTAAACTTTTAGCCCTCTTCGTCTCTGCTCTTCTGTCCTCCTTCTTCTTAACAAGTTTTTGCAATTTGATGTGTAACTTCAGTGTGGAGGTGTGTATTGACGGCATAATTTGTCTTCTCCCGAATCTTACACACACACATCTCAAAAAGTCTTATAAACAACTTAGTTAGTTAGGAAATAAACTTGGCAAAACCAGCACACTGATAATTTTGTCTTAACTAAAAAAAAAACAAACCGCTAAAAGAAACAGCAAATGTTCTGATGCGTCTTAAATTAAAAATTGTAGGCAACATTATGTTTGAAACCATATACTGGCTCTGTCATTAGGCACACCTGTACAATATGATGTAATCCAATACAGCAGTCCTGCCATAGATTCATAAATTTTACTTTTACAAGGTTATAATTTGTCCATTTTTAAGTAGATCATTCCACCATGTGTTTATTACCGAGGTCAGAGTGGGTGCTGACGTTGTACTGGAGTGACTATATTCTGCACACACACATTTCTTAACTTAATAATGGCTATCTCTAAACAAATATATTTATGAAGCTTCACGGGTAATATCGCCTCAAACACCTATGTTACGCTGGCAAGGCATCCGACTCTGACCCATCTCAGGAAAAAAAAAAAACTAAAACAAAAAACTAAGATTCCACAGTGGAATATTTATTGCAAATGCAAAGCCATTAGTGGATTGAATTAGATTTGTACTGGTGTTTGTGATATTGAGTTACTGTGTATAATCATCTTGTCCTGTACTACAGGCCCCTGTGGCAGTTCCTGTGCTGTTCTATTAAGAATGCTGACAACAAACCCAGAGAGGTTACGAACGACAGAGAATATGCTGCATTTTACCTTCTACATACTTATTTATGCTATACGGCCTTTATTGTGTCCAGACATTGCAGAGTGGATATGCATATGGAGATGGATGACAGACCTGAGGTAAAACTTACCAAGACTAACTGGGATTACAGTGAGGTGTGCGATTTCAGCCCAATCACAAGAGATTCTAACTAGTTAAGCTTCCTTACAGAAAACATGCAAAACTAAAATAGCACGGCCTAGACAATCAATCCACATCAATGCAGGAGACATTAACCGATGAGTTACTAAAACAGACATGGTGGCTGCAACACAGGCAGACAAACTCTATTAAAAGCCACACTAATAACGAATATGAAAGTACCTAGAAATTACGCGTTGATCCAGCAGCAGTTTTAATCCAATCCAGCAAAATGGACATTGTATACATTGTTACCTATGTCGAATGCACAATATCCAAAAATGTGTCTGAATGCCAAACTGGGAAACACTCCCAAACTCTATATGGCACCATCTTCGCCAGGCTTTCAGCCAACTTGTCCGTTTGTAAGGTGGGGGTTGAGAGTCTGGCCTCCTTCTCTTCAGAGAAAGTTTTTAATTAGGTGTCAGGTGGCTGAAGCTACGCTCCGTGTTTTAAAGATGCGACTGGTAAATAAAATGCAAAATATCGATGTTGGGAAATTCCCTCTCCATATCTGTGCAGATAATGGATGGCAGGAGTGGACTGTGCCGAGAAGAACTTCCTCTGCTCTCGCCCCTTAGCCAACACCGAGAGAACAGCTTGCTTAAAGAAAGAGAGAACACAAATGTGCCTGCACTTCAAATTTAGAGCTCGTTATGCAGAATCAAAGCATCCACACCCTTCACATGTATAGAGGGAGAATGATATTGATAACAATTTATGTTGAGCCATCTCTTGATTGAAATAATTTCAGAAATGTTCTGTTTTGATCTGGACTTTGTTTTACCCTCTTTGTTACAAAACAGAGCAGGGGAAAGGCACCAGCAGTCAGAACGGCTCAGGGCGGCGGGGGCCCTATTAAGGAGGTACTAAGGGTGTGAAATCAACAACAATAAAAACAGGCCACTGTGCTCCTGCTGTTGGTGTTTGCTGCACAACGAGAACCCTGTGGCAGCAGCCGGGACTCATCTCTGCCTCAATCAAGATACAAGCAAAGTTTATTCAAAACACTCAACTAAACAACAGAAATGCATGTTCAGTCACACTGGGTCTGAAGTGGGCCTCGTTGGCACCATCTGCCCCCCCCCACCTGCTCTGCTACAGATTTTATCCAAATGATTGTACCGTGACAGCTGTAGCACAGGCATCAGTTGGTAAGGCAATCATCCACGGACCACAGGGTCAGGGGTTTGATTCCCAGTCCCTCCTGGCTATGTGATGAAGTGCTTTTGGGCAAGAAAATACTTGCACTTGGCGTGTAAGGTGGGTCAGGAGCACCTTGCATGTCAGCCACAGCCATTGGTGTGTGAATGGGTAAATGACAAGCAACACTGTAAAGATAAAAGCGCTACATAAGCAGCCATTTACCATTAAACTGGGGTGAAAATCAGGTACATCAGATCCTCTAAGATGGACCATAGTAATGCAGGTAGAGAACTGTACGAGCAGAACTTCTATTCTAAAGGGTTTTTTTTTACTGTTAAAGGAAACATGAGTTGAAACTGTGTCTTCCTGCAGACAATGTGAGCTGTAGCACCTTTGACTCATCAGTAAGCAAAGAATTGTGAGTGAAAACCAGCAGGTCAGTGTTTGTAATTACACCTGGAGAGTCCCATGTTATGCAAGCCAGTATTCATATTTAAAGTGATTACAAACGGAACAATGACCAGAGCAACTGGAGCCTTTGCTTTGGTATGTTAATTGCACACACACACACTCACACTCACACACACACACACACACACACACACACAGTGTAGCACACAGCATTTTGTGAATACGTAAAACCTGTTTGTAACATCTTCAAAACAGCTTTGAGAGACATTGAATAGCAGGAGATAATCTTTTGAAACAGACTGAGGGGAGCACTGCAAAGCAAGTGGGGTGAGGTTTAATCCTGAGGCTGCTGGTGGTTGATTGAGTACACAGCTCAAAGAGAGACAGCCAAGTGGACAGGGAGGGTTTTTTTTTTCTTCTAAACCATCTCAGGCCTCTGTGGAGTTGGCGAAAGTCTGTGTGTAGATAGATGAACAAATGCTGTTTATGGGATCAAGGACTAAAGCTCCCTTTGAGAGCTAATAACATGCAAGTCAAATCCTATACAAATGGCCGGAACTTTAAAAGTGTGTTTTTGAAGGTGATTTAGTCGTGTAAAAAAATGAGCATTATTTTCAAGTTAGTAGTAAGTTTTGTCTTTTACACAGGTGTGTACTTGGAATAATGAACCTGACAAACTGATGATATTTACATCATTTATACAAGAGTTACTGTATTATTCCTTTGGATATGAGTCTTTTAAATCCTCTTGGGCTTGAGCAACAGTTTGATTCAACATACACTGTTCCAACATACAGTGCGTGCAGCCGCCTCAGAAAGGATTCAAACCCCATCCCTTTTTTGACATTTAACTGCATTGTTTGGCGTGTGAGTAGAAACCCATTTGGGAGCACTTACTGTGCAGCTTCAAATCTTCTTGTCTAAGTCTTTGCAAGCTTCTTACACTGGGCTATAGGCGGTTTATCACACTCTGACGCTGAGGCAATGTCTCACCTTTCAGATCAACAAGGACCCAAAGCCCACAGCCAGTGCTGTAGTGGCTTCAAGACAAGTCTCTGACTGTCCTTGGGCTCAGAATTAACCTTGAAGAACATCCATGGAAAGAGCTTTATATGAACAGGATGGACTGTCTAAATCCAGGTGGGCAAAGCTTGTAGAGAATTACACAATGAGACCTGATGTTGCCAAATGGGCTTCTGCAAAAATCTGAATTAAGGGTCGGATTACTTATATGATTTTACTTAGATTTCTTTTTTAAAATAATTCATTTAGAAAAATGTGCGAAGTTTGCAAACGGTTTTGTGTGATTGCGTTCATCCAAAATACAAAGTGTCTACCTTCTGAAGCTACAGCATATCTTGCCTTGAATTTTAGTATATTATTAAAAAAAAAACCACACCCATGTTTAGCATGAATTCTCTATATTTAATGAAACATGGAGGTTTTTCCAACACTGTGCACTATGAGCAAGCGCACATCTACAGTACATGCATACAGTAAAGCCCTTACTGAGTGCTACGCCTTCAGATTGGTACTAACAATCGCTGTTAAACTCCGAAAATATTTAATTGGCATCTTATGCACCCCTTCAGAGTTTAGAAAACGTTACTTTTTTCACATGATAAATCCAATTTATTTGCACAAAAGAACTCTATCAGCGATGACTGAACTTTTCTGGCTTCTCAAATAACCACCAAGCTCTACAAAGCTGTAAGTTGTCCTTCATTATTTCTTTAGCAACAAGTGAGGAACATATTTTATCAGCACAATGCACCAAACAGAGAGTCTTGACACACAAAGGACTTGTACAAGTGGAGGAGTTGTTGCTATGGCTACAAGCACAAGTTAGTGAGAGAGAGACAGGGTGAATGAGTGGGGGGAGAGAGGAATAACTGTGAACAGACTCTTGTTCGAAGTTTGTGAATATATGCATCTATCATCACAGCAGTGAAGAGTCAACACAGACAATGTTTATATCAAAATGAGTATGAAATGAGGAAAAGTGAAAGAGTGAAAGAGAAAAGTATTCGTTTGTGGGGAGTTTCCATTATAGGCGTTCACGCATTAAAAGCTCCAGGTGATTTTGATGTTATTATGGACAGAGGTCAGCAAGCAACACGTTTTTCTAATGTCCACCAAATCCTTAAAGCCACCAGGTGGTATTATTGTTTTGGCTGCGCGGTATATATGCCCGTGGGTTCTCGAGTGTTTGTCTGTTTGCTCTTTTACCTGAGGCAGCCTGTAGCATTGCGCAGCACCTGGGAGGTATGAAGGTGAAGCTTGCGGTCGTCATGGTGATTGGGGGAGGAGTCCCAATTAGATTGGGGTATGATGACACTATTGGTCAGAACAGCTAGGGCGTCTTGGATGATTGGCATCTTCAGGGCATCACATGATGACAGGTTCCATAGCACACCTGCAGCCACAGAAACACAGTATGAAACACGTTACTTTTGCTTTTTTGTGAATAGTGCAGAATAAAAATGAATTGCATGGACAGTATCTGGTAGCTGGAATAATGAGAGACACTCAGCAAGATTGTATTTTTCTAATGGCCAACGGGGGAGTCAGACTTTTTTCAGGTTGTGCTAATTAGCATGTAAGCCTCACAAATGACTTGAATAAAACTTCATTTTCATACTGTACATGCTTAACATCTTGTACCATTTAAGAATGTTCATCTTTTAAATGTCCTGACTAAAAAAAGCCTTTAACCACAGACATTATCATCTGTCAAAACAGAAAAAGCACAAGAATAGTAGAATAAAAAAAAGTGTTGTGAGTACTCACTCCCTGAAATGGCACCTAATTGAACAGAGAGATTTTCCTGCCTTGACAATTCAAAGTGTGTGCCATGAAAACAATATAAAGTAATGCAATAGTAATAATGTTGGTGAACAATAAAGTTGCTTGGTCTTTGTTCTGAAAGTAAAATAAAACCAAATACATTTAGCCACATTCATCTCACAAAATACGATACACAATTTGATTCATGCGCTTTAAAATTTTTGCTGCTATTGCTCTTGCCAATCTTTGTCTAAAAAAACACTCTTTTCTTGTTAGGAGTATGGAGAACCTCAATGGCTGGCAATGCGGGACAGAAATTACACAAAATGTTTATCTTTACTTTGAAGGAGTCGTGTATTCTGAAGTCCAACTCTACAACCTGACATTTGTAATATCTTAGGAAACTAATTACTTTGTTGATCTGGGCAGAAAGTCAACTGTTCAGCTAGGTAATTCCTTGCATGCTATACTGTGGAGAACAAACACAGTATATACACATATACACTCTAAGCATATGCAGAGATATAAAATGCAATGCCAACATTATGCACACATAAATGAGTTGGCAGAAAAAAACAGTTTGTAGTCAAATCTATATCCAGTCACAAGGACACAAATACTGTAAACAGTCACACACACACACACACACACACACACACACACACACACACAGATTTTCCTTCTTGTCAGATGGAATACCAGATGCCTCTTTGCTGACGGGTGACAGCACTAGCTTTGTTGGTCAGCTGTGACACGCGCTCGCACACATACGAAGCGCATACACCAACCCAACACAACATTATTACCACCTGTTGGCATAGGGGTCTGTGACCAGCCT
Source organism: Channa striata (assembly GCA_033026295.1). Taxonomy (NCBI): domain Eukaryota; kingdom Metazoa; phylum Chordata; class Actinopteri; order Anabantiformes; family Channidae; genus Channa; species Channa striata. The sequence goes on along the minus strand of CM065169.1, from coordinate 25,580,631 downwards.
GTGGCCGTGCATGCCTAGATGCACCGTGTGTTCTGCACCTGTTGATCATGGCCAGCATACAGCTTTTCCCATCAGGTTTTCCTGCATGGCTAATTTGGTAACCAGTGGTGTTATTGCAGCACCAGTGTTCACCCGTACTGCTAAACACGAAACACTCGGCCACACAAAAGAAGAACAATTTGAACTAATCCTGTTGAATAATTTATATGGTTGCAAGGTCACCAGTGACCCATAATATAACACCAGTGGCCCAAGGTCACTGGATTATGTTGCTTTTGATGATATTACTGGTGATATTCTTTAATAGAAAAAGAACAGTGGACTTCATCATGACATTTCTGCACCACTTCATATTCAGTCTGCTCTGCTGTGTTGACAGCTGAGCTGCTTCCATATTTAACACATTCTTTTCACATTGACTATCAGAAAAGACAAAGCTGACAAAAAATTATGTGGTCTGTGTGAAACTTTTGGTCTGTGAAAGACTTGATGCATAAGCATATGGGCACGAGCGTGATAACCAGATTATTGGGAAAATATTTCTAACACTGTTTTCAGACCTTTCTTACCTCGCATTAAAATATGTAAATAAACTGACATAGTATTTCTCATTTTATGGAAGATGTATTAGTAAGCCTACGTAACATTAGACTCTGGAAGCTACTGACACCCATAGCACCTGAAAATGAAAAAAAAAAAAACATATCTGGCAAATGTAAGAGCAGTTGAAGACACCCCCAGCTGTCAGTCTGAAAAGAAGTGGAAATAGAGGACATTTTCAAATTCACAGTGCCATCTTTAAAGAGAGACTTCCTGTTGACTCATAAAAATAAAAAATTATCTTTTTCTATATTATCATCAGGAACAAATCAGTCTACAATGTAAAGAAGCCAGCTAGTCTCTCAATATGGTTAACCCCTGACTTTCTAATTTAAAATGTCACATATTTGCATTTTTTGTATAAAATAAAAACTGGCCATACATTTCATAGTATTGATGGATCCAAACAGAAGAATTTTATAACATTGCTATCAATTAAAAAACTCCAGTTCAAAAGTGTTTTCAGGTTATTAACAGTATCACACTCCTATCAGACATTTCCCCACTGAAAACTGCATTTATAAAGCCCCTTGTGGTTAAAGAAGAAATGCAAATGGCACATTGGACTGATTTCAATCTGGCCTCAGGCAGATCACAGCAATGAGACTGCACTGATAGAGCTGTTACATGACAGGTATCGTAATACTGACTCAGGTAAAAAAAAATGTATACAGTGGATTCCTGGAGAATCAGACGTTTTTCTCTGCCAAAAATAATCGTATTGGCAAACAAACAGAAGCAGCGAAGGCGGAATAGAGCTAAGAACTGAGGTAGCCATCTGGGGCACCATCTTCCATTAAACCAGCATTTCATCATCTTCAACAAAGAGCAACAATTAGAGCTCTCAAGTTTTAGAGAAATAAATTCATGCCTACGTCTCTAGAAGCACAACCAGCTGCTTTTAACGTTGTGGGTGATCAGTGTACATTGTACCGAGCAGGGCTGTTAGATCAAAAAAAAATTTTTGTGAAACAAACTGGCTTTTGGTGTCTCCAAGCAGATGGAAGCAACCTAAGAATCTCGAATTTTGCTCAACTTGAGCCACTTTCAGATCTAAATTAAACAATGTTGTTCAATATTTAGTTTCCTTTAATTCTTCTACTGTATTTGAGCCAACTTACAACTTATTGCTGCATGTGTCTTTGACTATTTGTACTTTATTTTCATATTCTACTAAAAGGACTATCTTTGTGCACAGCAGAAATTCTCAAATTTAATTAACCAAACAGAACATGTCACTGTCCAAACAGCTGCCCCTGACACGTTTGCTTTCAATGTCATTTCCTTAGCAATTTCCCTTCTTAGTGTCTGATTTGGATTTAGTTTTTTGCCCTTCAGAAGATTAACTGTAGGTGCGTTTTGCTTAATTTAAAGTTATTTTATTGTTTTTTATCTGTATTGTTTGAATGTTGTTTTAATACTTTTCTTTGCCTGTAAAGCACTTGAACTGCCTCTGCAAAATGCAATTTTGTGCCAAAATGAGCATGAACACAACACACAGGCTCAGCTGTGCCTCTCCTCCTACACTGACACAAACAAGTTTTTTTGATGCCAGGAAACTACCAAAAAGGCAAATGCAAAATGCAAAATGCAAAAACAAAATGCAATTTTTCTAAGGCACAAAAACATAGACTTGCTCAAATTGCATAAAAACTGTATTTGCCCTTGTGCTACCTTGCCCCCGCTGGAAAATAGGGCTCATAGGAACAAACGGTAAGATAAAAATGTGTGAAACAGAGGATGACAGAGATGAAAGACACAAAAATAGAAAACTAATGAGAGAGGAAGAGAGCTGGAGGAGTTGAGTGATGCTTTTGGAAAACAGGAGCAGATTGAGACAACAGAAGAGGCATGCAACACATTTTTAATATGACAAACTATAAAAAGCTGGGGTGTTGAAGGTCACTATCTCTCATGTATTTGGTGTCAGACTCCAGATGTCTCAGGTCCCAGATGACAGATGTCATTCATTTGCACATTTACCGCACAAATAAAATATGAGCACAACCCCAGACACTTTGTGCTCTGTATGCAATGAACTGTGGCAAAAGAGGCTGTCAGCCAGCTAAAATACGTTCGGTTCATTCCACAATAAAATTTGCATTATCCAAATCTTGTTTCGATCTTGTTAGATGTAATCTAAATGAAACAAAAGGGGCAGTGTGTGTGTGTGTGTGTGTGTGTGTGCATGCGTGGGGGGGGGGGGGGCACAACACCGTTACCTGAGACTACAGCATTACTAAAGAAAGTGAATTCCTAGAAGTGCCCCAGAGGATGCTCTGGAGCTTAACCCCAGTGTGTCCAGCATAAACCAATCAGGCACAACACCGCCTGACGGACAGGGGTCAACATAACGTCATGTACAAACTGCCATGGAGGCATCAACCGCAACACCAGTCTTCACATCTCACTGTAAACTGCACCTGCGTCAGTAAATGTCAGAAAACGATGTGGGACGAAAATCAGGACAGAGAAGAAGAAGCAATGGAAAAGTGACCATTACATAAAAACATATTACAGAACAAAATGGTAAATGAGAGCACCTGACTAAAGAAAAGATACATAGGATTGTCAATGGTCAAAGAAAGAGTAATTCCTTCTAAAGGTTGTAATAAATATCTATGATACCTCCATTTGAAAGTGAGAAAAAACAAGGAACAAGGCAAGTATTAATTAAAGAGGAGAGAAAAAGATCTAAATGTAAGAGAAAAAAAAACTCTAACCAAGTCTAAAACTGGAAGACAGAGACAGAGAGAAGAGAAAAAGAAGGTGAGGGAGGATGACAATGTGTGTGTGTTTCAGAGGGGAAGGGTGATAATAAGGCGATGACCTTGTATGTCGTTTGGCAGCAATCAGGTGCTAACACTCAGGGTGGAAGAGAGTGTGTGTGTGTGTGTGTGTGTGTGTGTGTGTGTCGGATTGTGACAACATTTACCTTTACCTTCACTAATTAGCCTCTTGTTTCACATCCATCTCAAGTCTTTCTCTTTGTCCTCTCAGTCCCTCTCATGGGCTCTTTTTTAACCAAGGTAAAAATTCAGACACACTCAGAGAGGCTGAAGAAACACATATAATACAGGGAAAAACTATCAACTTATAATTTGTGTTTCCTTACTTTTTCCTTCTCTCTTTCTCCCCGAGTTGGTTTATTTTGTAAGTGATGAGAATTGTCAGTATTTGATTGCACTCACATTAAAACATTGTTGTGTCTGTGATGAGCCGACAATATCCTGTCTCATGGTTTGAAAGGTAAAACACAGACACTGAGGTGGCTTTGTTTGGCTTTTCTATCCAATAGGCTCGTGTGCACACAATTAAAAAACAGGTTCACCCAAAACACACAATGTTAAAGGGTGAGGTTATGATTTTTGTGCACACAGACAGAGATGAAGATTGACCAGAAGTGGGAACAAACACAACAGAATTCATGCCTCATTTTCTGGGGCAAGGACATTGTGTTGGCCTACTGTCTAACATAGGCCAAATTCAAGGCTGACACACACACACACACACACACACACACCTGCCTGCTCCAGAAACATCGATCTGTAATGCTTCGCTAAGCCCAGTGTCCTTATGGGCATAACACCAGGTGACCAAAAGACAATGACATCATAGTGGAGCTTTTTGTGTGTGACTGCATGTTTGTGTGTGTCCATCTTTTCTTCTTTTCTCTCTTTGTCTTTATGTCTTTCTCTCCCTCCTCTGGTGAGTCCAACTCAGATGCTTGACAGTTTCCTAGGAGCTGGGTGGTTTGGGGAAACGGGGAGATGATTGCATGAATTCATGAATAAATGAGTGTATGACTTGTAAAGGGAGAGTGAGGCCTGTTGGGCCTCAAGTGGCAATGTTTTATTTAACAGTCTTCATCTGTGGAGCTCGATGTGAATTAGTTAGCTAAGGGGTCAAAACCTGGTGACGAGCAAAGCTGACAAATTGCACGGATAATGAAAAAAAACTGAGTGAATCTGACTGACAAATCAAAAAAGAAATGCTGATATTAGATGATAATATAAGTGACAGCAGGTTAACAATCTCTGACATCACCCCAGGGTCATAAAACTATTCCGCCTGCACGAGGTTTGTGGAAAACATTTGTCGGCACAAGGAAACGTCCCGTGTTGTGAGTAAATTGTCACAGGCTGTACTGGGGATTTCATTCCCACCAGGGCCTCCCACAGCGAAAGTGCTGCAGTGAATTTTCTGCAGGATGTTAACAATTTTATAGCATAATAGCAGGAGCAAAAAAAAAAAAGTCATCTTGGGGAAGGTATCTTGTTCCCCCTAGGAATCACCGTAATGACTTTGACGGTGCTCTGTCCTCGAGCATTTCTTGAGATTGTGTTATGAGCTTTTACTAAAATTAAAGTGGTTCGGAAACCACTGTAACAGTGGTGGGGGCACTGAGACTTGTACATGAACACGAAGCAGTGTAAAGAAAACAAGTTGAAGAATTTCCAGTATAGCAGAGCAGCAGTATTACTTCACTGCGGTGATTTGTTGCTAACACACAGTAAACCTGCAGACGCAGAACAATGCTGGTCACTTCTCTATTCAGTACACATTCTTCTGTCTTCTCTTTGTAATGCTTATTCCAAGACAGTTGTGCAAGCTATGGGAAACGGATCCAGTGAATCACACATCAATCAACACTTTAAGACATTAGCCATATTGTCCATTTGTCACTATTTACCCACAGAGTAAGTGAAAAACAGTATTTCTTCCTCCCTCATCACAGGCCTTAATGCAAACTTCTCCAGGTGGAACCGCATTCCTGCAAAAGAAATGCAGCCTCTCAGGCAAGCTCTGGCCTGAATTGGCAATTTTTTAGAATGGCAAAAAGACTGCCTACAAATTTAGAATAAGAATAATAAATAAAAATGTGTGCAGAGATACCTATACATGACTTTCCTCAACAGTTGCTTCGTAGCTCAACAAGCCTTTCAGAGGCGGCGGCAGCAGCAGAGTTATGCCATGGTCCACAGCCTCAAGGTGAGCTCGCGAATAAGGATAGCATCTCCTATTGACACCAAAAGCCTCTGCATCGACCAGACTTTGACTGACAGGCCCGGAAGCCTCGGCTTCTTCCAATCTACCTCACACTGAGACCTAGGAAGCCAATAAAGCATGTCTAAATTTAAACTTCAGAACCAACAGGGAAACTGGGTGAATTGCTGAGTAGGCAATGGGGAACTGCACTGATGAAGCTGACAACACAGAGGCGGTAATGAGAAAGCTCATTTGCTGTGACTCATAGCGTACTTGCTTTTTTTGAATCAAGCACTTTGTGTCTGTTGAGGACTGGCTTTATTTATGTCTCTTGAGTACGCCCCATCGGTCCTGGTGAACCTCCGGTGGTCAACAGCTGGCATTTGCATAGCTTTAAATCATTTAGTCGCTAATGAGTAATGAAGGTCAAGCTTTGAGTAGATAGTAATTTGGCAGAGAAATAGATCTAATGCCTTGTTAACTCCCTATAAGACAACGGCAGGGTGTTTCCAGCAATGGCCGCGCTGCCCATTACAACAGTAGTCAGTCCAAAGCATTAGAGGCACAGTTCAATGGCACTATTAGATGTCAAACGAGGACATGATGCTATTTCCTTTCACTTTTACGCCTGTACAAGACTGTTAACCAATGATCTTTCTAGTTTTGATCCTTTTCTTGTCACCTGCAGGTGCACCATGGGGCATTTCATACTTAAAGGAAAGTTTATTTTAGATACAAGCTGGGTGCTGTCAGCCTTGCAGCCAATGTTATACACAATCTCATAACCGTCACGGTAGAAGTAGTTGGAAGCAACTTTACAACCAGTCTAACCAGCCATGAAACTATAGTCCACAGACGCTTTTTAAATAGTCCAAATGGTCTGTGGTGAAAACCTGTGTTTAGAGGCTTTTGCACATGCTTTCAATGTCGAACTTGCGCTTGTCAAATGGCAATGCAGCATAAAACCCGGGCTCATTCTTATCATTGCCTCTTCTCCACTGTTTCTGACAGAAAACACTCAAAACATATGCCTAATTAAATTACCAAGTAATTACGCCACTGTTTCAAGTGGTGAATTACGGCATCAGCAGGGTTTTCCACAAGGCAAATGAAGAGAGGCTTCAAAATGCGGTTCTACTGGAAAGAAAGCAGCTGGAATGTGGCGTTCAATGCTAAGAACCAGAGTAAACAGACAACGTGCGTGACACTGATTCACTCTGCCAGCAGCGGGGGAGAGCCAGTCAGTGAAGGACAAAGGCAGGAAGAGTCAGGGAAGGGTACGATTTTTGAGTTTATGTGAGACGACTATTAATAGAAGTCAAAGCTCAAATTATGATGCAGTTTGACTTGCGGTGCATTTAATTCATTTGTTAATCTTCTTTCAGTCCACACAAATCCACACATACACACTCCATCTCCAGGCTTTTAGTCCTTGTAGCACTGTGGTGACATACTGTCAGAATGTCCCTATAGGCGAAGTGTGGTGACTGTCATCGAATGTCATGTACTGTATAGCGTAGCACCAACACTAAATGTTCTTTCTGTGGATTTTCACTTCTATGTCTATGGGAGCGATTGGATTGTACTAATCTAATCTCATCTTTCCTCATTGCTTCCTTGTTGTTTTTTCCTTTCTCCAATCGTCTGTCATATCGGTTTGATGCCACTGGGTTAAGACTTTGACATTTGGAAGTGCTAGACGTCTACTTAAAAAGGATAAAAGGCACAATTTCAGCCATTCCTTACAGTTCCCATCAGGCTCTCAGGAGAGGGTTCCCCCGTTTTATGGGTAGGTAGTCAGACAGTTGGTGTGCATTCTGTAAACTTTTCACACTGCTGCCAAATGCTTGGAAACTTGTTTGCTTGTCAGCCATGTTGAGCTTCGAGTGTGGGCACAGGCTTGTGAACCGGTTCTGTGCTAGATTCTGCTGAGCGTCAGGAGTCTTCTCCATTTATATTTTCTTATTTTCATTACTCGTTTACGGTATATAGGATGGATCATTGTGGAGTGTTGCTGCAGTGGTGCTGATAGTCATTTGTGTGCACAGCACACTGAAAATTTGGCCTGCGCCCTGGAGTCATGCTTGCAGCTGTTGTGTTCATTGGGGCTGGATGTCTTGTAAACCAAGCTAAAGACTTGAATATTCAGAGGTTTTGCAACTGTTTAAGCTTCACAGGTGGATTTGATGAACTTAGTTAATAACAGAAAAATTTAAGATTCACAGTCACTTGACCAAAGAATTTCAATAAATTTGTTACTGAAAATGTAAAACTTTTTTTTTTTACATTTGTCTTTGTTGTGCAAATCAAAGCAAAACTTAATTTGACAAGGAAAACAGCATGAAGAACACAAACTAGTGCCAAGTAAATCAAAAAGTTGCATTCTACACCGATTAGGCATAAACATTATGACCACCTTTACAACGTAATGCAGCGGTTCTGCTATGAATTCTACATTTACAAGGTTAATAATTAATTAATTTTAATGCTGAAAATGTCATAAGGCTGATAATTCTACTATGTGTTTATTAATGAGGTCATAGCTGTTGTTGGAATTGCATTGTAGTGCATTATATGAAGTGATGTCCTCATGTCTTCCTTTAAAGTTTTGGCAATGATATTTAAAATGAATATGAATCTGAATCAAGGCTTGATAAAAAACTGATTGTAAACCATGTGAAAACTTTTTTTCTCTTTGAAAAAATGAGCCGTAAATTGGATGGTTATAACGTTTACTAAACTTTTCAGTTGCAGAAACTTATTAACGTTACCGTTACTATTAAGTAACTTTGGGTACCTTGGCTATATATTCCATAAATGCGCTTGTCATAATTGACATAGATATATATATATTTAAATAAATAGTAATAGTTTATTTCTCCAATAACCAAGCGAACTAACTAAGCAATCACACGTTTATTGTCAAAGACATACAGTTACTGTTTTTCAATCATTTTTAAGCATTTTACCCAAAATCAAAGCAGATTTCACACCTTGAAATACAACATTAAAATTCAAGAATTTAAAGGATTTCCAGCACCCATGCAAACTCTAAATGAATTAATAATTTTTTTTTTATTGTCATTTACTGTCAAGCCCTTTGCTTGTTATGTGCACGTTGTGGAGTTTGTATTTCACCATCAACTGTAAATAGCCAGTGTGAGGAAAATAAATACATAACAGTTTGCTTCCCCTCATCTTCTCTACATGACTTTCTTCTTCCTCCACCTGCATGTATTGCCCTTTTAAATTAAAACATTTCCTTCATCTTCCAACTCCTTTTTTTAAATTTTCCAGCAGGCTGTTTTGAGCCTTTGAGGGGCCTGCAAAGGCAGACACAAAGGTCCTAGCTGGCTTCGCTTGCTGTCATTGTTGTGATCCACCAGGTCCCCTCGTCCCCGGAGAACAAGTGACCTATGGGGATGCGCCTTGGGATGGATGTTTCAGTCTGCATGTGCTTGAACATGAGCTTTATCCCACATGGGGTCAGGGATCAAACTGAACATGAGGGGGCCCCACTGACTTTATCTCACTACTCTTTGTGTGTGGGTGTTGTGTGTAGTTCTGTGGACTGGTGACTGTGTGTGTGTGTGTGAGTGAATGAGTTTGCTTGTACTTTATCTTTGGAAATGTCCAATCCTCTTGTATGAGCTTGCATGTGTCCCTCTTATCTCAGGGCTAACCTGGTGCAGCAAAGAAGGCTTTTGTCTAAGCAAAGAGAGGAAAAGAATGGTGATACGAGTCCAGATATATGCAGTCTTGCTCAATGTGATGCAAGACAGTGAACCACATTGAATCTATGATAAAGAAGGGAGAAGAAAGGTGTGAAGAGGAGAGGAACCGACATAAAAACATATGCACAGGAGAGAAGAAAAGTTGTGTTTGTGTTTTGTCCGAGACAGTGAGATGCAGTGCATGTGTTTTGAATTCCAAGTGGGAAGCATATTGTAAAGAAGTATTTCTGGAGCAATAGATATAAAATTATTTCAGCTCATATGTATTTGTGCTTATGTAGGTATTAAATGTTAATACCTGCATTTTTTTGTGTGAGTGTAGTTCCATACATCTGAGCTTGTGCATGTGCATTTGTATGTGTGCACTTCTCTCAGAGAATGTCTGTGTCTGAACTTGTACATGGACTGCTCAAGGGTAAAACACGATTGCCCAGTTATGTATTCTAAAACACCCACGCAAAAAAAAAAAAAAAAAGAATAGACAAGTACAGTGTTACAATTCCAGAGAAATGATGTTTAAATTTGTTGTCGGTTGCCTCTGCATTCTCTCCAGAAGCCATGCCTTAGGGTCCTATTAGTCTGTTGAGGAGAACTGTGATTGAATGTTAAATATCTTTCAGGTGGAATTGTTTAGCATCAGAAAGAGCTCAAGATGAGGAGCCTTGGTTTCAGCCAAGTGAATATTAACCTTTTGTGCACTTTTATAAATTAAATGTAAACATTTTCGAAAAAATGAAATTACGGAGCTAATGCAACTATTGATAATGTCAAGGCTAAATGAGATTAGAAAACAAGTGTGTATCCACTTCTATTTGTGTGTTTAAATTCATATGTATGCCACACTCACACACACAGAAGTACACCCACACCATTATAACCTCTCCCGAGGCAATAGATACTGGAAAATAATTGCAGCTGAACCATGACATAAATACCGTACCTGTAACCAGCTCTCGAATTTCCACGTCTCCAGTCTTCCTCAGCAGGCGGACCAGAGCAGGAATCCCCCCACAGTTCTTCAGGGCTACCTTATTCTCATCGTTGGCCTTCCCGTACACAAGATTCCTCAGGGCTCCACACGCACTGCGGTGAACCTCGCTCATCCTGTGGTCCAGTAGGTCCACCAGTAGCTGAATGCCTCCCTGTCTACGGATCTAAGGATCAAAGAAACGCCATTAATGAAAAATGCAATGGTTTCCTGCCTAAGTGAATTCTATATAAAAACCCAAACAATACCAATCATGTATAAATCATTCTTCCTAGTCTTGTTACCCACTCAGTCATATAACTCACGCAGAAACACACTCACAGACACTTTTGATCCACGGGGACAGTGTATAGTACAATCAGTGTCCACTGCCAATTTAACAGGATGACACTTAATTATACTGACGGGGGAGGGAGGAGAGCTGTGACACCAGCTGCACTATTTTTTTATGTACAAAATAACAAATAACAATGCAGGTGTGTATTCAGTTATTTTGAAAAATATAATCATAAAATTTTAACCTAACAAAATGAATAATATTTATTTTACAATATAAAATGATACAATATATACTATTAATTATGTCCATTTACTAATAAAGATGACATTGGTGTGTGACATACGTAATGTATGTGGCACAATCATTCCATTATGGTGCATGTTACACAAGTTTGTCATGTATTTCCAATTTCAGAGCACTGTATCAAGACATAACATGTCTCTGCATAAGTTTTTTGCATATATAGTTGTAAAATATAAAGACAAGATATAAGAAGTAGTTAAAAACAATGCTTTAGTTAGGTTGCAAAGTTTAGAAAACATTTATAGTATATAACAGCTTTTGTAGGATCAACATAAAAATGCAGTACTGTATGTTTATCTTGTCTGTATGAAACAACGGAATCAAAGATACATAGTGGATGAGTCAGAAATAAATGAATCATATGAAACAAAATGACAATAGAGAATATTACCAAGCATGAAATCTTGGTGTTGCAGATATGTAAACTTTGTTTAAGTCCTGGAGAAGACCTACTGGCTGGTGTACCCAGAAAACCCAAGAAAGATGTGAAGCCAAGTGTCAACATCCTTTAGTGGCAGACTCAGCAGCCTCAGCCTCAGATGATTTTACATTTTTCATGCAGACATGTATTACATCTTCCTACATAATAATTCTTCTACTCTGACTTCTTTTAAACCTGAACACCTGCCAAGAAAAAGCAGACCCAGGACATTTAAAGAGAGGACCTTCAAACAGTGGCCACACTTTTCCGTAAAATGTACCCAAGCTTTAATTCTAACAGCCAAACCGCTCAGTATTTATGTAGCAGCTATTCCTCCAGCATTGCATCCTGTATGTATAGCTGTATTTGCTATGCAAATGCACATAAACACACACACACACACACACAAACAGCCAATCAGCGGAGATTTATTATTATATTCTGATGCTGTAAGAATACATAGCAGTCAGCACTGTTTAGCCCAGTAGGGATCACACTGAGGGCATTCTGGTGTTACACATAAAGCCTTCCCTCCTATGGTGCTACACAAATTATCTTCTGCTTGTGCTGGTGCTTTTTAAACGCACACCACATTGCATCTCCACTGCAGAGATCATCTTGGCCTTAGGGAGGTGAAAAAGTTTGGAGCAGGCTGATTTAAATCCAATTGACAGGTGTGTAGCAATAATCACAGCAACAGGCTGCTGTGATCACCAGGAGATTAGTGGAAAAATGGAAAGAGAAACAAGTGTGTGAATGTTTTTGAGAGAGACTGTCTTTCATGCATCCACCTTTAATCACTGGAACAGGCAGTAACACTCAGCTAGACACTCAAAAAAAGTTTCAAGTTTCAAAGGTTTCTGCATGTTTATCTCCAGACCTCAGAGTCCTGGAAAATAATTCTGAGTGTCTGTTTCATCGTGCAGCACCAGATGGACGAAGTTTACCACACAGACAGGTTGAGAGGATCAGTTTCACTATATATAGACTTCCAGTCCTTGTCTTGATTATCTCTGTTTTGTCTCATGTGAAATTCTCACATCTGGCTTAGGTAAGCCACAAAACACACACACACACACACACACACTGCTCCTTATAGTGAAAACATACAGGTCAGGTGGAGAGAGAGAACGAGGGTGGAACGAGTGCAAAGGGAAATAAAAACATAAGGAAGCTGTGGAGGGCAGGAAGAGGATGGGGCCGTTTGATGACACAGCAGGAGTTTATCGAGCAAAATGACTTTGCTTATCTATTCAATTAAAATGGATGAAGGAATGCAATGAATGGCAAGCTGACCTTGCTCCACTGGCCACACAATTTCCTCAACCTGATTTTCGCTCCCTCTTATGCCATTCAGTCCTCACCTCCGCTCTTCTCTTTTTCCCTCTGCTCCCCGTGCTGATCTGTGCTCCTCTCCACTCTTCTTCTTTATGCTTGTGTCACAGTTAATCTGTTATTCCATAAAACCACAGTGCTATTACTTTGTGTCGCCTCTGAGCCACCTACAAGGCTTGCCACTACCTCTGCGCCTATTCCTCCTTTCCATGTACAGAAGATTAGAAGCGAAGATTGATTTGTCTTTGTCTCTTGCTGTTCTGTGGCTGCCACGGCTATTGGTAACCCACAGTGACAACACTGCAGTGGTAACAGTTAACAGTGGTGACACTTGGGATTGTGCGAATCAGATGTGCTACTAGTCTACAAGCAGGCAGTAGAATACACGAGTGACACATACCTGGGATAGTGACATGTGGAAACTCACTAAGTGCATGGGAGTCACCCCATATGTAACATCAACTTTGACCAGCGACACACTGTGCACGGTTTACGCCTTGCACATAGGTGACGAGACCGACTGAAAGTGTGTCACACCTTTCAGTAGTTCATGCCTGGCCTAGCAAACACACATACAAGGACTTTTGTTCCTATCTGACACTTTGGCCTAGGGCTAAGTGCATTTTAGAGCCTTTCAACCTTCAGTTAATTGAGTTCTTGGCCCTAGGCTAACATTTCTCCCTTGAGTATCCTAAACTGGGCCAAACATGGCATTAACCTATAGCTACCTAATATTGTTCTGAGGCAGGAATGCAACTAATCTTGCAGCAGCATAAGCATTAAGACTCACAGGTGGTGAGAATGTAGCTCGAGAAACGCACTGCAGACTTCAATCTGTTGTTTGAAGAATAAGGGGAAAGCAGAGAAAAACACAAATCACAGCAGAGGGGGCAGGGAATAAGCTTAATGATCATAAAGTGTCACTTTGCATGCATGTGTTTCAGGGAGGCTGTATCAGTAATATACCATTCTGAAATGTATTTCAGAATCTAACCCTTTATCTAACCCTAAGCCTTTCCCACATCAGATTATGAAGAGTGGCAGGAAATTATGCACCATGGAAAGTGATGGATTACTAACTTACAAACCACCCACAAACTCTCGCCACTCTAGACCACTGGACCTAAGAGGAAAAAAGTGCAGCTGCATTCTCTAAAGGTTAGGTAGAGGATAGGAAAACCCTGAGGCAATGGATTAACTGCAGTTGTGCTTAAGGGACAAAAAAAGACATGAATGATGGAAGAGACTTTTCTCTTCCCAAAAACAAGCTGGCTTATGTCAAAAATAAATGAACTGCTCAACATATGCACATGCATAATTGACACTGGATTGAAATGATGCTATTACTTCAAAACATTACAATCAGAGTGTAAAATTGTTCAGTATCTAGTGTGTATGGAGGAGAGGGAGCATGCACCACGGCTGTAATGTTTGCTGAGCATCATTTTCTGTGTCTTTCCCATATTTCCTGCCGATGTTTGTTGAGCAGACATATTCCACTGTACTTTGCACAGTTCATGCTCTAAAAATCTGAAACCGGATTATTTATCACTTCGACTTCACCTCACTGACGGCCTCTAACATCAAATAGTAAAACAGTAAAAATGCACTTTATTCTAACTACAGTGGAATTTGAAAGAGTGTTCAGTTCTCATAGGATGTCAGTATTTGCTCTATTCAGCAACACTGATATAACTATGTGAAACATTATAGAAATATTGCATTATTCAGAGTTTCTTGGAATGTACAACTGAAAAGTTTGAGTATTGATCTTACAGTATAAAGATAATAAAAAACAAACAAGCAAAAAACAAACAAAAAAACACTATGGTCAGACATAAATATTTTTGCTGTTCCAATCCCAAAAAATAACCCAAGAAAAATTTCATAAATCTGTATCTGCCCTGCTGATGACATCGTGCAGGCAAGAAAATATAGCTCATAGTAAAAAAACACTAAGATAAAAATGTGTGAAAAAGAGGATAACACACAAAATTAGAAAACTAATGGAGGGCGGGGAGAGAGCTGGAGAAGCTGAGTGATGGTTTAAGAAAACAGGGACAAATTGAGACTACAGAGGAGACATGCAACACATTTATTTATTATGACAAACTATAAAAAGCTGGGGTGTTGAAGGTTGCTATCTCTCATGGATTCAGTGTCAGACTCCAGATGCCTCAGGTCCCAGATGACAGATGTCATTCATTTGCACAGTTATAACACAAATAAAATATGGGCACAACTTGATACACTCTGCTCTGTTTGAAGCGGACTCTGGTTATGGAAATATGTTCTGTTCCCTCCACAAAACAATATGCACGGTCCAATTTCTGTTCAAGTCTTGCTAAATCTGAATGGAAAGGACACAGGGAGGTTCACTATAGTGCTAAGGGTAGTGGAAGCAAACATTGGCCGTCATGGTCTACATGTGGGCCAGCAAGAAACATCTGATCACACTCTTAACATGATAAAGACCTGAGTATGTAAATATGTAAAACACAAAGCAGCACTAGCTACCATTTTTACACCGTTTCTGGCTCGCCACAGACAGTTTCTAAATACTTTTAATTGAGGATATGTCTGATAATAAGCTACAAATTGTACTGGCATTGTTAATACCATGGTCTCTTGTTTTGCACTGAACAGCCAATCCGGTCTTTCCCACAGTGCCAATGCCGATGCCAAATCAACATGCTGAATTGGCTGAAAAGCCACAGATGGGGGTCTGACTAGTGCCAATGGTGCAAGACACGCTGCAAAAACTAGGCTGACAGACACTCCCTGACGGCCCGACGCTGGCCGACCGTCGGCTTGGTGTGTCAGAGCCCTTAAAGATACTGTCATCTGAACCGACGGCAATGCCAAAGCAAGACACTGAATTCCTGGAAGCTCCCTATAGGCTTCTTTGTGTTAAAAAGTACAAACCTAATACAAAAAAAGAGAGTATAACTGCTGCCACAAAAGCCAATTTGTCTGTGATCACTGCAACTGATTTCCAGTTAAAGCTAAGCACAATCAACAAGGTAACAGAGGAACCTGTGTCCATCAAAGCCGTCTCAGTTTGAGCGGGGAGTTTTCTGAATAGGTACGACAACACACTGTGAGACTTACAATGGGAACAGTTACAAGTGGATTTCAGACTAACACAGTTATAGCAGTAGAATTTCATAGTGCCATTTATTAACAGCCATTAATAAATGATGAGACAGACGACTACAGAACCAGTCACAAAAAGCATGGCAAGAGAGGAATTTTCCAACATGACATTTATCCCAAACACACTGCAAATGGGACCACGGAAGAGGAATGACCCAGAGTCGGGGGGCACATTCCTCTCCCTTCAACCGGTCTGTTGGATAAATGGATATCGACAAGGCTGCTACCCACAATGAATTAGTGATGTGACTGAACTTTAGTGTGACATGGTGTATGTGTGCAGTTACATGTCGGCGTAGCTAAAGCGGATGCATGGGCTGCGATATCGATATGTTTGTGAGGGCATGTGCTGGACTGTGCGTGGCAAGGGCATTCACATGCATCTACATACATGCAAGGTTTCCAATGTGTGTGTGTGTGTGTGTGTGTGTGTGTGTAAATTCAGACCAGACCTCCACCTGCCCTGTCACATACACACGCTCTTCCTCTCCTTCTGCACATTTACTTAGAAATTCACACATGTGAAAATACACATCCGTAATACAAGCACACATACAGTTTCGCCAGAATACACACAGTTGCGATGACAGGCACAGCAAATGTGCTGTGGATATGTGCACACACATCTTCCATCAAGAGACAAATTGCAGACTTAATCAAACTTCCCCACAAAACCACAGGCTGCATTCTTGTTTCCTGACCCAAGATAAAATTAACCAATAATCTTTCTATTGCCTCTCTGTTTCCTTCTCGTTTGTCTCTGTTCCTTGTCTCTCTCCCTCTTTTACCCCTGCAGAGAATCTCTTTAACAATGTGCAGCAGACATGTTGTGGCTCCATTTAGCTGCTCAGAGTGTCGTCTGTCATAAGCGTTTGTCTGGGTGACTGAAAAACAAGACATGTCTTAGGTCTTTAGAGCCCATATTGAATAGTTGCAATTTATGCATACAATTTATATGTTTATATGCAATTTAAAACAATTGCATTTATGTATCACTGTCGATTTTAACTAAAATATGCTTATTATTCTATCACTGAAACACTCAAAGGGTTGGGATTTTCTTGGTTAATGCATGAACAAAAGCTGATTGGAGAGAGGAGCCCTGATGAACAAATAATGATTATTAAATATTTGAATAAAAACAAAAGTTGTTTGTCTCCTTCCTGATCAGTGGGTACCTACAAAAGCCAAGATATTTTCCGATTCAAGGCGCAACTGGGAAAGTAAAACAAGAAGGAGCAGTATTGCATTGTTACAGTATTAATCTCAGGGTAATAAAGTTAGCATTTTTGTCGTACATGTCAGTGGTGTTTACAATCAACATCTGTATTGCTGTCAACAGTTCATTTAACAAAAAACTAAACACAATGCATGACTATGTGTCATGCATTGTGTTCAAAATGAGTTAAAAATACATCATACCACTAATAAAATGAGATGAAGTCACCAACTAGCACTAAAGTCATGACTTTATTCTGTGGCTTAACTGCTTTTTTAAACAGATTAATTATTTTTAATTTACACAAATAAATGTTTTGAACCATATTACCCCACATTAACCACATACCCTTCCCATTTATTGCCCTTCACAGTTCGCACTTGCCTGATTGGAATAATGCGTGTGTCGAGCAAAGTTGAACATGCCTGCTGACTAAACCATCATGGAGGTCAATAGGGACAATTGAGGGGACAATACTGTGAACTTGCCTAAGGACCTGTGTTTCAAAAAATTATAATTGAAAGCATGTTTCATGTGATGTAAATGGTAAAAAAAATATTGATCTAAAAAAAAATCATTTAACTCCAGGAACATATTAGTTTTTATAATTTTGTAGTGTGATCATTATAAGAGTCGTCTACAGTACAATAAGATTTTGTAAACAAAGGCTAGGCCTGGGCCGGCGATGGCCCAAATGGATGCTGGGCCCATTCATTTGCTTTGTTGATATTTTAATGTCCAGAGCTTCATCAGCTATCACTGCTTCTAACAGACTATTTCAGGGAAAAATAAAAGTGCTTACTATTTTCCAAGGCATTTGGAATTTTTTTTCAGTTCTTAAAGTTTTATATATTATTGTAGCCTCCAAACCCTTCAAACTCTTTAGAACTACTAACAATCAGTACTAAAAATCCTGTAGTTCTGTTCTTTGAATATAAACAGCTGAGTTATACAAATGTTATAATGTTGACAAATGAAGGAACGGTTAGAGAAGCTAAAAGGAAATGCAAAAGCGCAAGGAAAGCTCCTTTGAAGGGCCCCACACTAGTGCGGTACCGTAGGTGAGACAGAAAGTGAGCAAGAAACTGAGACAGTTGAGACCAAGCGCAAAAGACAGAAGTCTCCAACTATGCTGCTGATATTTTCTGACCTTGGAATTCACTTTAACGTTTGGTGTATTTTGGTGCCAAGCAGAGACAATGAGAACAAAGAGGTGGGAGGTTTGTTCCGATAAAGTAGTGCAAAAAAGTAGGTTTGTTGTTGCTCATGCAATTCTGCATAATGTGATCAAACCACTGTTGACCAATAGGTGTGTTTAGATTCTGAAAAATAAAGATACATTTTGTAGTAAGCAGGTAAAGCTAGTAATGCAATCCGGATGGATTAATAAATGGATATGATTGATTCTGATACAATCATGTCCACTTGTCCATGGCTGCTTTACAGTGTATGAAAAAAACCCTCTTTAGTTCATTAGAGCCCTGCAGCCATCGAAGGCCGCTGGACACGCTGCTACTGTCGATGTGTAAGATCGGATTGTGCAGCAAAAATGATCCCAGGGAACCTGTTCTTCCTATTCAAGTAACGATATTTTCTAATGTGAATGATGTGAATAATCTAACTCTCAAATTAAGTAAACTACTTTAAAATCCTCTCATAATCACAAACACGTGATAAGCACTAACCATTTATATGACATGTCACGGTTTATGTTTTGTCATTGGATTGACCTCAAAATGCAAAAATTTGGAACCATTTAAGCCTGATAACAAACAGCATGTAAGCTTACGTTAGTTACGTTACATTTGGATGCCACTTCTTTGGATGCCAAAGCACATTGTGACAAAGAACATCAAAAATGTAATACATTTACTACCACTACTAGTACCTGGTGCCAAAAACAAAATAATAATTTTCTCAAGAACTATGGAAATGCTAATCTGTTGAATAACCATGTCAAAACTAAAAGTAAACATTAATGTATCAGCTGGAGGTTTGGTGCTTCCATGGGAAACGAGATATGATATAAATTAATTATTTATTACAGCAAATTTAATGTTCGCATCAAAGTGTACACATTAAAATTATAAATTTTTCTATATTTTTCCTCACTGAACCAAAAGGATCTTACCCAAAATTACAACCATGTTTGGCAGTGTGATCATCTACTGTGGTTCAGTGTGGCAGTGTGTTCATGTACAGTATATCTGCGTGAATCCCTGCTTTTATTTGTAGTGACGTAAAGTGTCAATTTTGACTGGTTCCCATCTATTCCACATTAAATTTGTGTAAATAGTGTTTAGCAGTGCCCTGCGGCTTGGGCGAGACACTCAAACACACTGATGAAGGTAGGGTGAAGCATCCACTGTCAATACACCGTGTCTATTTTCTCCATTGTTGGACACGTCTATTCAGGCAATAACTACACCCATTACACAAGGCAGGAACACTTTCCGGATTGCGTGGATGAGAGAGTGGGAGTGGAATGAAGTGTGATGTTTTTTGTACGTAAGTGTGATTGCATTTTTATGTCTATGTGTTTGCGTTTGTGTGGGTGGGTAAGAGAGTTTGTGTGAATGAAAATGAGCTGTGTCTTCATTTTTATATGTTTAATTGCCTGCATTTGCACATAATCAGTATTAATGTTTCTGTTTTGCTTTTCGTTTTTGCAGTGTGCACGCTGAGCTTTCCGGACTGAGTTTGCATGCGTACACACCGTGCTTGTGTGTGAATGTGTGTTTTTGCAACATGGCATTACTCTCTGAGGTTGCAGCAGCAGCCAATGACAGACTGCTGAAATGAATTTTGTAAAGCAGGAAGAATTGTCAACACATTTGAAGAAAGACAAAGACTTTGTGTATCTGTGGGCTGGTGTGTTAGTGCCACTACGTTTTAAAGTGCCGCCAGCTTTATTAAAGGGTTTATTAGAAAGTTCCAAAGGGGCTTCCTTCCAAAATTGCTTTTTAGAGACAAACTTTTGACTTTGGGACTAATTGAACTTTATTGCCACTATAGATACAACTCAATAGAAGGCAGAGTTTAGGAATGGAGATTGTGGCAAGATTTATCATGCAGAACATCACTGTGGAACTGGTTAGTTAATCCACTTCTTCTCAGAAGAGTCTGACATGTTTCAGACTTTTAAGAAGACATTGACTTCAAGATTATGATAGACTGACATCTTAAAATTCATCTGAATAAAATATTTAGATCTAACAATTTAATCCATTTCTGTTTATTTAGAATGAGTTCAACCAGTTTGTTTAAACCATAGGTTTGATCAGGTTTTTATTTCATTAACTAATTTCTGTAGCATCCGGATTTATTTTAGTTTTGGTTAAATGATTCTGGTTAAAATTTTAAAAAGTTCTCATAGACCCGTGTGGTGTGACTATACATGAAGATACATTTCAGCATACATTTCAGACTTCAATATCAAGTAGGCTACAATACGTTTGTCTTCCGACTTAAATGCCCACAGAAGTCATTTGTCCCTTCCCTTCATTACGACTCAATGAACTGTTTGTCTGCCATGCACAGAGGCAGCACTTTTTTTTGCTTAAAGTGGAGCCAAAATGGTTTTCGATTTAAACAATTTTTTTTGCTCAAAACATTAACAAATGCAGGATTCAAAGTTTGCAAACACTGGGTGGGTTAGGCACTAAGATAATATTATTAGGTTAGGTTATAGTTAGGCACTAAAAGATTTCAGTAAGTTCAGTAAAAAAATAAATAAATAAAATAAATCACAGTTTGCCTTAAAAATGAGAATTCCTTTATCAACAATTCTCACATGACATGCATCATGTCAGTAGTTTTAACAGCAGTAACAGTTGATTCACACGCAGGCTTAAACGCTGTTCTCCTGTGTGAAAGTACTCCAACTTGTCACCTTACAAAGACTGAAGAATCTAAAAACTAGAGTACGTTATATGTTCTGACGTTCACTACAGCCACTAGATGACACGAGGCAGTAACATGTATCTGCTGGTTGGTTTTAGTACACACAACATATTTGTGACGTATTTTACAGAAGGGCAGTTTCTTTGTTTCAGACTGTAAAAGCCTGCCAGCATACATTAAGGTTAATGCTTATATTGAATATTTAAGACATTTACTTCAGGCCAAGTTATGCATGGACATGAACAATGTGACAGGTGTTCAAAATCAAATGTGCTTTTAACTAAAAAGGTTAATAACAGGCCGATGCCGTCAGAGCGGTTTCAGCACAACCGCTGTTGAATTATATAGAGCGGCATTAACATACCATGAATGAACATGCTGAATGTGGTTCACTCACTGAAGCTGCCTGTTAACTGTTTAAACGGCGTGTTTGGCTCTGCTGCTGGCTGGCATTGTGTTGTTTTTCTTGTAGTATTAGATGATATTCCTTATAAGACTTATACATGCCTTTTATCAGCCGGGTTACAGTTATTCAGCAACATTCCCCAGCAACACACACACACACAGATACAAACCTCAGCTTTGATCTTGTTGTCTCCGAAGCAAAGATGCTGTAGGTAGGCTGCTGCATTGGACTGCACGGATGGGAACTGGTGCTGTAACATCTGGATCACCTCTGGCAGCTCCGGATCTCTCCACCCAAACTCTCTGCAGAAAGACAGACAGAGACACTCTGATTCCTTTAGCACTTTAACAAAGCGCCTCACTGAAACTCAGGAGATTACCTGAAAGACACTGTCATTTCCACCCGACACAGAAATAAAGATAAGCGCAGATAAGGAGGCCAGCAAAGAGGCTAGCCACTAAAGTCGAATTCTGGCTCAATTTCTACAAGAAAACAACTCAAAGAGTTTTAAAGAACAACACAGTGGATTTTATTGCACATTTTGCAACTCTTTACAGCAGTTGATTCAGCATATAATGAGTTCATTAAAGCTTAAGACTGTGCTTTTAAGTATAACAACAGTATTTACCATACCTGAAAAAGACAAAGTGTCACTTAAAAAAGCTCCTGGAAGTGAGAAAAAACACGGTATTTTCTGCATAATTTGCGATATTACAGTATGTTTCAAGGTTAATTGCTTTGCAAAAACGATGACAGAGATTTACAAACCCAAAGGGCACCAGCTATTTTCTGAATTGTCTTTAAATAGAAAAATGCAATTCAAGCAGGTTGATAAAAGTAAATGGAATTTAGTTTTTTTCTGCAAAACAGCCACAGCTGCTTAGAAAGAGTTTTGAGTAACTTTAGAAAGAGGCATCAAGTGTGTGAAGAATTACAGAGCACAGCCTTGCAACTGCCGGCATGTTGTCTGCGGTCATGTTCTACACTTTTTTACTATTAGGAATTTGCACTCGTAGGAGCGAACTGGACAAAGTGAAATAAATGTTTTGTCCTGTGGTAATACCCAGGAAATGGCCTCCTTTATTGTATTATCCCCTGCTGATAATTGTTTTGCTACAGTTCCCCAAATGAGGAAATTATGAGTGTGAGAACGTGTGGGTGACTGTGTGTGTACATGCATGCATGAGTACGTTTCTCAACAAATCACAGTAATATTTTCTCCAATAAACCTTTTTCTCGTTCTCTTTCTCTCGTTGCTTTCAGAAAACTGTCAACTCTGAATGTGATCTGAAGAAAACCTATGTTGAAATTTTGTGGCTTCCATCGATTGTGGTGTTTGAGGATTGATTTTGTTGTTTCTGCCTTCATGCTCACTGTTCTGTGCCAAAACGCGGCTCACTGTAATCCCCATCAAGCGATCGTGAAAACCGATTTATTTTGCCTCCTAGCTCAGCTACCTCAAACATGAAAATGTGGTAAATATAGGATAATTGACCTGCCCGAGGAGTTAAAATTGATGGGTAAAGGATTTTGTGTGTGTCTGTCTGAAGTTTTTCAGCGGAAAATGAAGCCTAGACGTTGCACTCTCATCTCTGTCGGATCAAGCGAATGTGGTCTATGAAACATCTGTGAAAAGTGCCGCGTTCACGGGGAGTAAACATGGGTCCCAAAGATAAAGCAAGCTCCAGCATGGACGGCTCTTTATCGGCTGGATGATAAGTGTTCATTCAGCCAGAAAGCAGGACAGAAGGAGGGAGGCAGAGGGGAGATAGAGAGGGAGGAAGAACCAGGGATTCCCAGGGCATTTAGGGGATTTAGGAGGAGAGACCCTCAAACAGCTCTGCTTAAATTACACAGGCAGATACGATCAGGTCAGTGTGTTTGTTTATGTGTGTGTGTGTGTGCGTCGGTGATAGATTAAGATAGGTTTGTGATGTGTGTTTATGTGGACACAATTGCTTCCGTGCCTACTTGTTTTAGTGTGAGTTTGTGTGTGCGTGTATGTGTGCAGCTACTTGCAACTGCATTCATATTCATCTGTGTCTGTTCTTCAGTGTATGCACGTACGTGTCTGATAATGTGTTAATGTGTGTTTGAGTGTGTGTGCCATCCATCCCCTGCAGCCTCCCAGTTCTGTCAGTGTAGTTAATAGAAAGCAGTGATCTGTTGATAAGATAAGCATCGTGGCTCGCCATTAATTAAAAACCCCTGGTAGGGACAGAGACAGAAGCAGAGGAACAGAGCAGGGGAGAGAAAGATGCAGACAGAAGGAAACACAGAGGCGGAAAGAGGAAGGAGACTTAAGGTAAAACTCAAGCGTTCAAAGGAAACTACACGCGGTGGGCAACAGGAAAAATAACAAAAGAAAAAAAGATTGAGAAGGAGGAAACAACCCTCAGATGAGATGCCAGTCATGTCAACACAGGTGCTAATGAGAGCTACAGCCCTGCTAGATGCACCACCAGGCACCAAGCCAAATGACGTGAAACAGTGGGATACAAACACAGAGGAAAAAGGAAGAACTGATCAAAGAGGCAGTGCCAACAAAACTGCAGGGTTTACACTAAATACCCACACAGCTTTTGAGGAATCTACAGCACAATATGGTGCAGCTTATGTGCCATATTCTTTATGTTACTTTAGTATTTTATACTTAATGCCGTAATAAAGCCCACAGAGCAATTTATTGACTTGCCTTTTATGAACCCGGGCTACAATCTTGAGAATAAATTAGGTGGCATTGTCGCAGCACAGAGCTTTGTATTCCTTGTTAGATGGGTTAGTTTGGCATTTTGTGAGGCGTGCAGAGGTATGATGCAGCAAAATGCTTTCAATAAAAACACGGGCTATGACAGAGGAACAGCCTGACATATCGAGAATAAAGGCATGTGGCAAAGGGGCTTGGTGAGGGTGGAGGTAGAGACGGATTGATATAACTGGGACAGAGGAAAAGACTGCTCTGTGATGGTAGGACTTTGATGCAGACACACACAAACACACACAAACAGGTGTAGGAGGGAGGTAAAACGTGATGAGAGAAGTAGGGTTATGAAATGTTTTCTTTATTTTCACAAAACCTTTCTTCATCTTTCTCTCTAGGCACTAAAGTCCGCATTATTGGAACAGAGTGTACATGGATACACACATTAGGAGGACACAAAACTCGTGTCTTCTCTGGAAAAGAAAAGTCCATTCTCTCTCTTATATAAACGAAGACTGGGAGTTGTTCCCTGTATCCGTCAACTCAAAGGGACCAAAAGACCGAGGCAGTGTGGGTCTGTAGAAGGATGAACTGTGTATTGGATGATGTGACAAACAACAAAACTCGAAAAAAAAAAATAGGCGGCTGCTGGGTTAAGGAAAGTTTAGTGTCTTGGTTTCATCAGGAGCCAAACCAAATGCAGAGAAAAGCAGAGAGGAAGGAAAGGCCTTTACACATCACTGTAAATTATATATTAATACCTGTCACCGGACATGCAACTCATTATAGTAATGCTATAAAATACAACACATGCAGTAATGAAACCATCCTTCAACTGGAAAACCGAAGAGTTACAAAACGTCAGCGTCACATGTGTATGAACACATAAAGCGACTGGTGAAAAGCAGGGAAATGCCCATTGATCATATGCACTGACAGATGGCATTGTCAATTGGATTCTTTAGATTTGTCTAAATATATACTTATATGATGTTTGGCCGTGCTGTAAATGGATCCAGTTGCTCTTTTTCTACTGCCTTTCAGGTTATATGATTCAGGTTAGTCTTATTCAGCAACATAACCACAGTCCAACCAAACGTAGTGTTGGATTTTTCAGCTCCATTTTCGTGACCTCATATAGTGATGATTGTACACACATTTTCAAAAACTCAAGGGGATATGATTTGGGTCTTTAAGCCCAAATCACATCCATCAACAGGGCCCACAATTCATCTAGAGTGACAGCTCCACACAGGAAGCCTGTCCCACTGGCCTTAATCTGATTGGACAAGACCTGTCATGTCTGGTAACTGATTGGAAGGTCAGCAATGGACAAAGTGGCAGTGTGCATACCAAAGCAGATGCTAATTAGGACTTGAACATCAATCTTCATCACAGCGCTGGGCCAGAGAAAGAGAGAGCGAGCGGAGGAGAGACAGGAGGACAATATGTGAGGGCGGGAGAGAGCGAAGAGGGGGAGAAAAAAACAAGGGGAACTGCAGGAAGAGAGAAAATGCAATTTAGGTAATTTGCTGCCTTGGTGATCCGATTTCTCCCTTTCCTCTGCAGAAGCTGAATAGGAGTTTGACTTAGACACAGGAGCAAATGGCGCACTTTTCAAACGTAGCCCATTAAACCATTCTAGCGTCTACGCTCACCTTTTCTCTGTGTCTTTATCACCAACAACGTGCATCCTTTCTTTCTCTCCACCTGTGGATATTTTATTATAGCTAATGGATATCAATCATACCTGTTTATTTCTGAGCTCGCTGAATCCATGAGAGCTGTTTGGCTGATGGTAAAACTTCTTTATACGGTATAAAAGAGTAATGTACTGTCATTACAGACATGTCTGTGTGCAAATGCTCCAAGATGCATCCTAAGGCAGAGTGCATCAGCGAAGATAAAGCCAATGAAGACACTTCAGCAGTTCCTTCGATAAACACCAGTCAGAATAAGACGCAGGTGAAGAAGCACAAACATTGACTTGTGGGTCTCTTTAATTAAAAGTGCAACTTAATTAAGATGCTATCCGCGAAAATATCCACTTCTGTGTGGGCTGCTGAAAGATGCTTGGAAGGTAAGTTCCTCTTTGCTCACACAGCAAGTGCAGCAGGATTCATCTAAAGCGCAGTAGGTGCTACATGGGCAGCCACGTACCGTGTAAGCTTCCCTTTTTTTACCCAATGATGAAGAATCAAAATTTTAAATTTAATTCAAACAGCATTTGCAATAATATATTTGTTCATATCAACAAATACACCAGGGATGCGTCACCAGTTACTCGCACTGTTAAAAACTATTTCACTAATCACATAATGGTGGCTTGATTATGGTGTATCTGGCAACAAAAAACTTGTTAAACCTCCATAAAAAGCTTGAGGGAACAGTTTGGAATAAACAAAGTACCTGTAGCTCCACCATAGCACTAAAGTAACATGTCCAACCTCCTGACTCAATTAATTTTTTCAGTATCAAACAGCGATTGTCCCCTGAATTACAAAAAAGCTAACAACAGAAGAAAAATTAATAATTAATCAAAAAACTAACTAATTAAAAATGAAACTCTTAAAAACATGAAACATTTTGTATGTTCAGAATAAATATTTCACTGCAGTTTCCCCCTGAATATCCTATGTGATTTGCAAATTAGTCAGGCTATGCTTTGCATATGCAAATTAGCTACATTGTATAGTATGCAATTGTCTATATGACTAATTTGTGTACAAAAAGACATAAAGGAAAGCAATCCTGAATTCAGAAGTAACTGCATGTTTGGAGTTTTAGACAAATGACTGCAGTACCTATTATCTCTCATTTTCTTTGTTTTTCTTGGCCTTGTTTAGCACGTGCTCTTTATGTTTGCAGAAAAGAAAAGACAATAAAAGAGAAAACAATATAAGAAAAGAAAATGAAAGAAAAGAAAAGAAAAAAAGAAAAGAAAAGAAAAGAAAAGAAAAGAAAAGAAAAGAAAAATTCTCCCGTGGAGCTCTGTTGTAGCTGGAAGAACAGAACACAAATCCTGGCCACAGTAAAGAGGATCAATGACTGGTGGGGGAAGAGAAGGGGTGATGCTCGTAATAGCTGGGCAGACAAATGGATAGACAGAGATAGGAGGGTGGAACCAGAGATGAAACTTATCCAGAAATAAACAGTGGACCAAAAAGGAAAAAAAAAAAGAAGTGGTGGTGAGTCAGCTGCAATGAAAACACCTCATCTTCTGTCAACCTGCACCTCCACTTTATCTAGTGCCCCACTGTTACTGATGGCCAAATGGAAATGACTCTGGTAATCACAGATCACCTCTCTCGATAAAAATAGAAAAGTGAGAATTAATGCCACAATTCCACCATGGAGGTAAATCAGAAAGACAAATAGAGAGACAGAAGTAGCAGAGAGCAGAAAACTACAGCAGTCGAATGTGCAGAAAGTGCAAAGTAGCAAAAAGCCGAACAGACAGAGGAAGAGTAGATCACCTCTTTTCTTGCTCATCACTTCAATATTATAAGCCACATTTGATCCGTGTGTCTACACTTCCCACCAAACCTGTTTTTTCACTCACTCTCTCCTCTCTCTTTTTCTTAGATGAGTCTGGCGTTTTTCCATCCGGAGCTGTGCAGCAGCCGCACAGATGAAGAGAAAAATCAATATGCTTTCTCTATGGCGTCCACCAGCTGGGAATAGGAGGCTCACCAGGTTGAATAAAAGCCAACAAAGGACTGACTGAGAAGAAAGACAGGTGCTGAATGAGACTGACTAACACTGAATGGGACAGAGAGACAGATGATGGTGGGAAAAGAGCTGCTGATGAAATGTACTGTCTGTCACTAGTGCACGCTTGTCTATTTTACATAAAAATATGGACGAAATACTTTTCACATTCAAATGCTCTAATTCCTGAACTTCATCAGTGTATATTCTTACATGAATGTTGGCATTTTCCACTTTTGATTTGCTTTGGATAAGTGTATATACCTGAAAATTAACAGGTAGAAAAAGCCATTTAGTGTGTCTGGCTTGCATGGGTGGGGCTGATAAAGAGGAACATTAGTGTGCAGGCCCGTGGAGCAATTTGCAAGGGTAAGGAAAACACACGCTAGCACTAGTCCTTGCAATTAGCTGAACACACAGAATCGGAGGCCTAATCGAATAGGACATTAAGCTGACAGACAGGTGTTCATTTACACATACACGCACACACGCACACACACACGGCATTTTGACGAAATAAGCACAAACACTAACAGGCACATAAACATTCAATAAAGCGTGCGCACAACCACGCTTATTGCATATGCATTGAGGACACACAATCACGCAGTGGCATGTCTACACAAAAGCAAAAATATACACACGTTCACACAGCTATTATCCCACATTTGCTGATCGGTAATTTTCAACCCGGTGGCACTATTCCCCCGTTACACAGAGCAATTACTGGATGTTTATACAGCTAAACAATAGGGCAGTGAAACATACACTCAGTCAAACATTCATTAGACGGACCAATAGAAGCTGAGGTGACCTACTGTAGACCATTACAATATATCACACTCCTCCTCGTTAGGATTGATCTGTGTGTTTTACTGTATCTGGTACCCTCACAATATCTATCAGATTGAAAAACAATTTTCTTGTAGTAAAACATATACGTTAACACAATTACAGCAGCACTGTGAATCGAATGATTTCTGCGTATTTAAATCCAAGCACAATGTAGAAATCATTATTTTTTATTTATTTTTCCCCAGTGAAAATTCAACAACAAAGCATAAAAAAGCTTAAAGCAGGTCCCGAGCCACTAGTATAACTTTGTGCTCGGATTATCATCCCTCTTTAGTCTGGGATTTGGCCTGGATTGATGGAAAAAAACCAACATCCGTTACCCACCACTGGTCCCAACGTACTGCAATGATAAGACTGAGAGGAACGACGCCGAGTTTCAGCCAGGATACAACACAAGTGAACAAATTGACCAATCAAATCCACATCCACTACACTCATCCAATCAAAGTGCAGGCTGATGATTAAGCTGGTGGATGAAGGAGAGCTTGCTGAAAAATTACGGCCCCATTGTCTCTTGATTTGCGAGCTGAGATGCAATCATGTCAACGAGTCAGCTCTGGCCTCAGAATGACAAACAGGAAAGGTGAGCTATTTTTACTGCAATGATGCTAATGAGAAAGCTAGCCTATGCATATGTGTGTCCGTGACTGACAAATGTACCTCCATGTCTCGCCCCTAATGAAGGAGCCACAATGTTGGTGTGCGTGTATTTACATCATGCCACCACAAATTATTCAGAATTATTCCACCATGTGAATATCACACTGATAAGGTCAAGCTGGATATTAGCACTGCTTATGCATGTGTGTGTGTGTTTGTGCGAGCGTGCGTACGTGTGAGAGATTCTCACTAAAGAGGCTTGCCCTGACATTAAACAAGAAAGATGAGTTGCCAGATCCCTTGCACACACACACACACACAAACACACACATTTTTGGCTTCGTCTGTCGGTATTTTTCCCCTCGCAGTCTCACATACACACCTGTACATGCTTGTGAATGTGTCCAACTGCCCACACACACACACACACACACACTCTAAACTGACTAAATTCACTTCAGCACTGAGCCACTCCACTTACAAAACAATTTTACTGACCTTGTTTTCATTTCTTTCTCTGTTTCTTTTGTTATTTTTTTGATATTTGTTTTCCCTTTGTAAGTACAGTCTGCTGTGTGAAAGAGCAGTGGATGGATAGACGATGAGGTCTGAACTCTGTAGACCTGTTCTATGAAAAAAACAGACATTTCCAGTGTGCTGAGTGTGAAATGGTCATATACAGAACACAAACACACACACACACACACACACACACACACACACACACACACACACACACACACACACAGACACACACACACACACACAGTAAATCCCATGGCTCTCTATACTTGTGAGGACATTCATTCACTGGCATAATGCAATGTCTAGCCCCTTTCCCTAAGCCTAAGCTAAAATTAACTCTAACCCTGACCATAAAACCCGGTCTTAAAAACCCTAATCCTCAAAAAACGCTTTGACGTTGTGTGGACCAGCCAAAATGTCCTCCTAACAATGGTACTGAAACAATGAAAAATGTGTCCACACAAGACTGGGAAGAGGTGTCCCCCCAAACAGACACACACATACACACAGTTTGAACTGTGATTCCTCTGATCTTACCATCTTGATTTAAGACCATCTTCAGTCAATTTGGTTTGTCTGTGTGTGTGTGTGTGTGTGTGTGTGTGGAGACAGAGAGAGCATTATTGCATTGAAAACTTTCAGTGACAGGTTCCATTTAAAGTTCAGTCACAGTTACTGGGCCGTGTTGAAACTCATTTGCTGTCTATCTGCTTTATGTCTGAATGTTTATTAGAACAAGGTCAGTCTAGCTTTATGAGTGTGTTGTAAGGGTAACATGGACTCGAATGTAATCAGTGTTTGACAGTGCATTTGTCTGTGATCATGGATGGACCATAAAACAAATGACCACTGGGCGCAGAGGCTTAAAATGCTTCCTGTGGTTTGTCACGCACTTGTGAGACAACATCAGCATAAATAATCATCAAATCAAGCTTCCAGAAACTTAGTGACTAATGCTTCCCCCCACAGACACTAAAGAAACCAGGTTATAAAGCATGGAAAATCATTGGGAATATGAAGGCAAATATTCAAAAGAACCCTTCCCTGAACAGTTTGGCAAGAAACATTAGCTGCAGTAACTACACGGAGAGAGTCTAGTTTCGGCCCCCTCTTACCTGGAGTTGCTCGGCCCACTCAGTAATCTATCAATTTCTGTGATTTACATAACTAGAGTAAGAGCAGCATTTGCCCTTTCGCAGCCATTTATTCTTTGAAATAATCACAGTAAATGTGTTTTATTGCTAAAATCTCAAGATCAAACTATGCTGTTGCAAACATTTTTACAAAGCTTCATCTACATTAGATAAAGAATTCCTCTAACAAGGAGCTTTGCAGTGTCTATATATCTTACCCAAAATGGCTCTGTAATCCTTTTTTCCTCTCTCTGAAGGCATTACAGGGTCATTTTAAACCTACAACTCACCTTGAGGTGACTAAGCTCTCCCCGGGCATGGTATATAAATATTTCAGTATTGTGTGCAGGGTGTTTGGGAAAGAGAGAGTGCAATCAGTGAGGTGACACAAGCGGGAAGAAAAACTAATAAGCCAGTGATTAAGTTATGCACCTGCTATTCTCCTTAGTTCGCACAGGGCAGTCTCAGGTCAAAGCTGTGCAAGACAATGCAAAGAACGTGCTGATACTGAAGTTGATTATGCAGATGATGACATAAAGTGTAAGAAGATGGTCTTGATAAAAAATGAATATAATGCCTTTGTGCACAGTTTGTTGTCAACTTCTGCTATGTGCAGCACGTCAGAGTTTATGGCAGCAGAGAATGATGGAAGAGGATACGGTAGTGAGATGTGATGATGACTGGAAGGATTAAAATTACAAAAACATTGTTGTAATTATGATATTGATAATTATTATACTGATGGATATGCCGTGTGCTAGTGTAATAATTCTCCGATACTAAAAGTAACACAATGTACTATTTTGCAAAATGTCCAGCTGCATATACACAAAGGCATTTATCATGCAAAAGCATCTGTTATATGGCTACACACGTGCTTAAGCACTGTCCCCCTGTCACTCTCTCTCTCACACACACACACGCGCACACACACGTATATGAATGCAACCTTCAAAAGCGGATTAAGCGAGACTAAAAGCAGAAATCCACCTCAAATAAGATGTGGATGGAGGCAAGAGAGGGATTGGAAACAGAAGTGTGCAACAGAAACGCCACATGGTGGAGGGCCAACATGGTTAGGGTCAGACCATACAATCCAGAGAGTGTGCAAAAGGACAGACCATTCAGCAGTTTGCACACACACATATAGAGAGAGCACTTCTTACCTTTGGGGAATGTAGCTGACAGCTATGATCTTTTATTTCTCACCTTTTTAATCAGTTTGAGTTTGAGTTTATTTACTGCCTGATGTTCTCTGAGCTAGATTTCAATGACACAGATGACTGCATCCTCGGAAATTGTATAATTTGATAAGAGCACTTTTATTTTCCTCATGTTCACCCATCCTTGTAAAACGATGGCTGACATGAGTGTAAAGTATAAACCTATGATGGAATGGAAGTTAAATTATTATAAAGCGAAGCTTGGTTGAAAGCCCTGTGACAGCTTTCAAACAATAAAGCAAAGACTTGGAACTAAAAGTGCTCATAAAGATGTGTTCTCAATGATTCCTGATTGTGGTTCTAAATATGTGACGTGTACTTTGTCAAATATCCATGGTGATACTTTCACAACTGCATTTTGCTTTTCAGAAGGTAGCTAATTTTGATTAAAATGCAACATGGTGCAGAACTGGAATTAAAAAAAGGAACCATAATGGCAGAAATCAGTGCAGTGAAGTGATTCAGGCAAATACACGATAGATACAAAATGTACACGGGGGAAACAAATAGCAACATACATGGACGCACAGGCTACTTATTGCAGTGTCTCACACATATACACACACATGTAGAGATCTACACTAAGACAAGTAGCACCCACAACCTTTTCCGATAAAACCTGTCCTTTTCTCTCTTCCTGCTATCCTCTCCCAAGATTACAGCTGCACTTGAGTCACAGCGAGAATGAGGCATTTTGAGCAAATGCACACACACACACACACACACACACACACACACACACACACACACACACACACACAAACACACAGTAGGTTTGGACAGAAATGCAGACTCTGTTGCAAACATACGCTCAGAGCTATCGTCAGCATTGTGAGCACAGCCTTGGGAATCAACTCATACCCTGCAGCGATAAAGGCAGAAAGGGAGCGAAAGAGAGAGCGAGAGTGGAAAGAATTAAAAAAGGAAAAAATCGAGTTCAGGACAACAGGAGTGGGGGAGTGTAGGAGAGCTGTGTGTTTGGGTTGAGTGAAGAACAAAGTACTTCAGGTGCTGGATGAATGCCTACACCTACCAACACATCATATCTGTGGAGCCGTCCCTACCTGCAGAGGTGTGATGGAGAAAGTACGAGGGAGAGAGAGATGAACGATGGACGCACAATGGAGGAGTGTTTCTAAATTGAGTCAGCACCCCTAGGATGAGTTATTTTATCATGACTCAATGAAAAAATTGGACTGGACTGTGCAGAACACAAGCAGGGGGTCTATGATCGAGGATGCTGAGTTTCCTGGGATTCAAATAATTAAAGAATAATTAATGAAAAAGCCAAACACCTATTTGTAAAAGGTAGATAATGGTAGCGGCATTTCTCTCCACGTGAATAACTACAGTATTTAGTGTGACTAACATTGGCCCAGTGTAAACTGAAACAGAGCAGGTTGAACAGGCATCAGCATCCTGCTGGACACACAGTCTATATGTGGTGACTGAGCAGTTCCATTGGGGGTTAAAGGCCTTACAGGTACTACAGTAGTGGGTGTGAAGATGGAGGCTCAAATGCAGCTGTCTTACCTCCACATACAGATTTATCGTGACAGTCTGGGGATTGAAGCAATGACCTTCCAGTCACGAGCCTGCTCCTGGGCATCCTACAGAGCTGCTCCAGTCGGCTGAAGTGTATCGAGTTTAATGCCTTTGTGATCCTGTCGGTTTGAATACAGCTTATGGAGTTTGTCGACTTTCTTACAATATGTGTTTTTGCGCTCACTGTACCGAAAGTGAGTTTGCTTTTTTTTAAGGGCCTCAGCGGAGAATTTAAATGTTACACGTGTCAAAATGTTATTGGAAAGGTCTTCATTCTCAGCCAAGAGGCAAAGTTTGGAGGAAAAAGTAGAGTGGTAACCGCCTGTACAAGAAGGGAAATGGCTCAGATCTACAGATGTCCCTGTAAAACTGAGGAAACATTACGTTGACTTTATACAACAAAATCATGCTTCGTTATAGAGTATAATACTTTAAAATCCTCTTTCACCCAGTAAGATGCTGCTTCGCTGTCCTCTTGTAATGTTTGGCAACACACCTGTGAGCCTGTGTCCTTTAATTAGCATGCCAAAAAGAAATTTAGATGAAGGACAATATTGGTTTGTGTGTCTCTGCGCACATGTGCCTGTAAGTGGGCACGTAAGGGTTTTATTTTGGTAAGCACACTTCCACAGGGATGTATTATGAGATGACTGTAATATGCAGGTGCTTTTGTACCTCTGCAGCTGGCAGATACAAAAACAGCAGCATGGCTGAATCTAATCACCTATGACAAGAAAGGAAGTAAAGGTATTTCAGTAAGCAAGACAAACTTGGTGTGTTTCACTTTGTGCAGCGATTCACCCTTTTTATAGTATTTAATAAACTTGTTTCCATTTCCCCGTGCATCTATCTGCTTTCTTATTGCCACCTCACGTACCTCTGTTCTTCCACTTTCAGCTTTATTTAGGTTCTATGGTGGATAGCGAGTCCCGCTGGGTCCAATAACAAGCACCCGACGCTTGATTTCCTGCAAGCAACTCAGCTGAAAGGTCAAGATCCCTCTTCTGCGCATAAGATACACAACTCACTGACCTTAACATCTGCAGCTCCATGGAAGAGCAGGCCTCGTGCGCGGAAACAGCACTAGTTGGAAGACGTACAGCTACTTGACATTAATGTCTGAGATGTTAATTTAAAAGGTGCTTAATGACAAGATACAGTCCTGTGTAAATGTGATAGTGCTGAGTTCATGCTCTGACATCCAAGGGCAAATAAAATCTTCAACGGCAGCACCGTATCACACGGGCATTTATATTGATATGAATGTACAACACATGTAAAATGATTTTGATAGATGTAGTCTATATTAACAATAAGTGGTGCCCAGAGATCCATAGAGAGAAGATGTATCTCAACTGGGATATGCACTAAATCTGCCTCATTTGAGATACAGATTCTGAAGTACTCTGTAATGTAAATTAAAAAGTACCACACACACATGTAGAAAAACAAATCTGACTTTCGGTCACACACATTTTGTTTCCCACAGTAACAGACTGTCGTTAGCTCTGCAGGTTGAGTACGGTTAGGCTGTGCCGCCAAGTATGAGTTAGAGCAAAGGCGAGGTGAAGTGAGGCGTGGGGAAGGGAGAACATATACAGTAATTCTGCTGGTGTGACATTTTCCCATAATCCCTCCCAAATGCCACCAGTGTCAGGAGATGGAGAGGCAGACAGGAGGTGGGAGGAGAAGACACAGAGAGCAAGCAGTGGAGAAAGCATCTCAGCATCGATCCAAGCGTATGATTGTATTGTATAGGTTAGTACATAACGCTGACAAGGAGCATCTGTATGCGTGTGCGTGTCCCTGCGTATGTGTGTAAAAGGTTTGACGGATGTTAATGAAAGGAATGTTAGTGGCAGTAATTACCATAAGAAACAATAATTAAATGATTGGATCAAAAGAACATGACAGATTCATTACTGGCTGCTCATATTAGGCTGCACGCGCACACGCAAACACACACACACACACACTTTTACACGAAATAAAAGCAGAAGCAGAAAACATCCTTTAACCACTGAAACAATGAAGACAGCAATTAAGCCCCTGTCTTCTCTTCATATTTCTCACTGCTTGAAAGCCAAATGTCTTCCAATTATTAGCCCTAACCTCGTCTCATCTGTATGCGCGACTCTTATCTAAATGTTACCCAATGGTCACCAAACTGTATTCATCTCCATGTCTCTCTTTGATCCATCCTTCCATCTGTCAGACTGCAGATTTAGGGGGAACCTCACTGTAGCAGAGCAAAAGGCAGAAACAGAGAGCTGTTATCATCCCAAGGTCACACACACACGCACAAACAGATAGGCCACCTCAGAAAAGGAAAATAACTACAATGGGCAATTTACCCAGAACAGGCAGGGATGATGGCCTGGGCACAGATGCACGAACACACACATGCACACACAAACACACACACGCGCGCACACAGCTGTGCCTCAGGGCCAAGGTTCTGGCAATGCATCATTACCCTCCCTTGGAGGTGATTCCATATCCCAGCATGCATTTCTCATGTGGAGAGGAAATTACCCCTGGGCCGTGCTGAGAGCCAATACAGTGTGTCCTCTCTCCTCTATCGGTCTCTCTTTTTTCCCTTCCTTTCTCTTTCTTTAAATCCCTTGCTCGCCCTGTGACTGTGCCTCTTCCACCCTGACTGTCCTCCCTCTCTTGGTCTCTCTTTCTGAATCACTCAGTTACTGATCCATTCTTGTACCTTTCTTTATCTTTCTTCTGTTGCCACATCATTTTTTTTCTCACTTTCATCCCTTGTTCTCTGTCTGATGTACCACACAGATTAGAAACAAAAGTACATCTCCTGTCTCAGACAAGGAATTGTATGGTGAAGTTATATATTTGACTTCCCATTCTGTTAACAAAATCTGACAAAAAAAAAATCCTTTTGTTCAGTATTCATCATCTTCATGTTAAAACAACATTCTAGAGTCACTATTTATATAATCCCTTCCCGCTTAAGACAAGCCGTCACAATTTTAACAAGTAACATTTATTTAGCTATATGGTGTCTAAATGATTTCTAGGCCACGTTATGTGTAGAAACCGGTCAAGACTGGAACAAGCAGTAGCCACAGTTACAAACTGTACGATTGTAGTGAGTCTCACATGCTCTCCTTGTTTCTCTCCATGGTGCTGAAACTTTCTAACACAACTGAGCTTCCTGTCTCTGTCCATGGTGCTGAAGTATTCAAACATGCACGCACACAGACACACACACACACACGCACACTGCTTGTATGTGAGTAGTTTCTCACCCATAAATAGAGTGGTGCATTCAGCCTGTGAGCCAACAAACACTGGAAATAAATAGTGAGCAGTGACAATGACATGTCACGCCACATCACATCATATATAAAGGTACTGTAAACAGCAATTTCATGTCAGCAGCTGTATTTTATCTAGCAAATAATGGGGGAACAGAGGGTATTTCTCATACCTTTACCTATACGCTGTATGTTATTTTTGCGGTGTATGGTTCGCTTGAGATGTAGGGTTTTGGCGAGAGTTTCATTATGTGTTTTGTCATAGAAGTATCAGCTATATGCAACATGTTTGCTGGAAAAAAAAAACACCATTCAATTTCGAAATCGAAATTTTCACCAACAATACAACCACTATTGCTGAGTGAGTTGTGAAAATGTAAATGAAGAGAGGTTGATTCCAAAGAGTGGAGTTAGAGTTATCTTATCTTGAAGTGCTGTGTCTCTGTTACAAGCTGATTGAGTGTTTGATGAGATTAGTCAAGCACACCCCACAGCTGAAACAATACGGCTCTCTCCTTTTTGATCGCAATGTTGTTACTTTTCTTATGGTTTTTTTTCTTCACAAACGTGAGAATCCTCCTCACTACTGTTATGTTTTTCGCCCTCTCCAAGCTTTGCAACAATCACCATTAGCTCCCGCCTCCGTCTCCCTACTTTCGGCTTTTCTCTTCCATCCCTCCAGGTATCTCTGTATTACTTCTTAAACAAATGTCTCTGTACTTTCTTCCTTTACTTCAGATGCTCCCTCTACCACCTTTATTTGTTAAGTTTATTCCTACCATTGCTTCCTTTACTGGGTCTGTAGCTCTGTGCTTATTCTTTTTTTTTATCTTGCTCTCTACAGTATTTTCTTTAATATTCAGTTTAAACTGAAAACTCAGTGGGTGTCAGAGTCTCTTTTCGCTGTAAAAGCTCTAAGGAAAGCACACAAACAAAACAATGAGAGGTAACATTTATCTACATTGTGCCTTGCCCTTCTCCACTCTTGCCCTGCTCCATCTTCCCTCGATTCATTCACCTCCCTCCATGTTGATCATGACTATCATCCTCCATTTTCCCCCTTTGTACCAAATTCCTCTCCTGCCTTAGTTGTCCACCCACTTCTCTTTGTGTGATTGCTCGTCTGCAACTGTAACCGCCACTAATTGTGTTACTGGCTAAGACACACACACACACACACACAAACACACACACACGCACTCCTGCACGTGAGACTGTACACCAGTATACAGACATTAAGCGCTGAATATCCTGATGAACTTCTGCAAAAACATAGTTTCCTCTGAAACACACATCGCACACTTGCAACACGCACGCACTTTAACTCGCACAGACGTAACCTCTGCCTTCACTCAGGCTGTTCCTTGCCTCTAATAGCTGCTAACTCATTTAGCACTTCATGTTAGCGCAGCTAGATCCAATTACAGCGAGAGAGAAAGTGAAGTTTGAGTGGGAGGTCATTTAACCTCATGGCAAAGAGAATTGTAACACAAAGCTCCACTTCAGTGATATCAAGTCGAGTAAAAAGATTATATGCATCTAGCAACATCCAAATTAATCATTAGAAAGTTGATTCCATTTCAGCACAACTCAGCTGAAATTAGGATCACTTTAAAAACTTGTGAAACAAAACTGCCAAACCAACATTATTTCCGAATTATCTTGTTACTGTAAAACTGTTAAGTGTAAAATTATAAATTGGCAGTGAGGCAGACAAAAATACGAACATACTGTACCAACATGAATTGGTTTCCTGCTGTGACCTCTTGTGACTGAAACTCACAGAACGGCATTGGCAACAGTGCAGATCTGTAGATCCAGTATTTTCCTTTTATGTTTTGCAGCAGAGCTTACGAATCCACCCAATCAGGCAAACCCTATAGTTGTTTTTTCTGTTTTGTTGACTCCTTATTTATTGCAATATTAAAATGACTGTGAAAACATAGCAAACAGTGGCCAGGAAGAAGGAGAGTGACTGATTTAGAGGTATTGTTATCCTACAGTAGGTCATCAAAGATATCAGTAAAGGTTTTAGTAACCTTTACATGGCATGATACTGGCATGATACGAGGCATGACACTGACTCTCACCCATTCATTGTATGAGTCAGACCATTAGATTGTATCTACAAGGATACTGCATTATAAGTAGTGTTGCTATGGAAATATATTCAGTACTTAGATACACTTCATCAGTTTGGGTTCGAAATAGGTTCAAGTTCATGAATTGATAAAAGTAAACAACATACTGAGTCTAAGGTGCACTTAGACCTGCGGGCTCCAGAATTTAAAGTAAAGTAAGTAAATATGATTTTGTTGAAGTCTGCAAACAGGGCACTCAACACACAAAACAGCTCTGTCTAAAAAAGGTGCATGTCTTTAACAGATGTCATGCAAAGGCAGGAAAAAAGTTATGTTATGTATATTTGTGCTTACATGTGAATGAGTCAATAATAAACAGCATCTTGTAAAAGCAGTAAAAATAATAGTTATGTAATTTACTTCCTAGTTAAACCTACACCCAATTATATCGTTTCCAGATGAGAAGAAGAGACAAAATGTTATAGTGATTTCAGAATTTTGATTCATGGTAAATAATGCAGATTTTGATAAAGAATTTCTCAGTTGAATGTAATGTAAATGGTGGTCCTTATATCCTTACATGTGTATGACAGGTCTATTCGTCGACTGATCAGACAGAAACAAAAAGGCAGATAAAACACATTCAGAAAATATTTGCAGGGAAACACAGCAGCTTTTCATTTTGACATTTCTCTCACTGTCTTTGTTCAAGCAGATTAGACGGTAAATTCAGCAAACATGTAAACTGTCTACCATACTGCAAGGTAGTAAAGAGTTGGAAAGAAATATGACTGAAATCAAAGTCAGTGTGTTCCATCGGTGACCTGTGCTCAATTCTACCTTCTCCCAATGCTGTCTACATAAAACCTACTTCCATCTATTGTCACAAATCTTTATGTTTTTCCATGACTAATGTGCCATTGTCACGAAACCGGCTGGTGCAGACACACCATACCGAAAACAAAACATATATTACTGCTTTGTCTCTTGCTGGGTTCAGGAAGAAATGTCTGCGTATGCAAACAACAAAGTGCATAAAGCAGACTGCAACAGAGTGGAAACAACAAAGGCGTCACAAAGTTGGTGTGAATATGAAAAAAAGGGAAAAAAAAAGTTTAGTTTTCAGAAAAGACAAAGCAAACTAGTTTCCCTTGTCAGAGCTGTTGTGTTTATTGTATGCAGTCAACTGACCAGACCAAACATTTTGGGAACAAACAGAATAAAATTCTCTTTAATTTGCAAAATTAAATAAAAGATATTAATTATTTTCCACTGAACGAGAACATTAGACCTAATTTGTGCTTGTGTGAAACAAGAAGACTGTCTTGAGCCAGTCAATC
Organism: Channa striata; assembly: GCA_033026295.1. Taxonomy (NCBI): domain Eukaryota; kingdom Metazoa; phylum Chordata; class Actinopteri; order Anabantiformes; family Channidae; genus Channa; species Channa striata. The sequence continues at coordinate 25,540,299 of CM065169.1, read as the reverse complement.
AGACTGCATGAATATTAAACTACCGTGGCCTCGTTATCAGTGAGATACTTCCTACAAACTTAAAAAGACTGAAAAATCCTGAGGATTGTACATCCATGTATACACTGGGTATGTCAATGTGTCATTTTATCTTTCGTTGCCATTGTTTTTAAAAATTCTCTCCTATCCTCTCCCCTTCTTTCATCACTTTCACACTCTCTCTTTCCCATTCTCACAGTCTTTCTAACTCTGTCTCTTTCTCCTCTGATTGACAGCTGCTGCTGAGACTTGATCCATGCACGTCTCTGTAATTAAAGGAATTATACATCAAGAGTCTTGTGAAATATATTTAAATAAAGAGGGGAGACTGAGCTTTGCTTAAATGCAGAGACAAGAGGATGGAAGTGATCACAGCCCAGTAGCACTCTTTGCGCACAGCATGACACTAAGGGAGACGAAATAGAGCTTCTAAAGAAACTGGAGTAATGCTGTCTTTTTTAAGCATTTTTTTTTCTTTAAATGTATTTTTCATTTCAAACGTTTAAAACATTTATTTATTCACGGCAGAATTACTGAGAGGCCGGCTCTGTTTTACAGAAACTCCCTGATCACATTCACGCACTTAATAACATTCACACCTGGAGCAGTTGGGATTACGTGCAGCGGTGGTAACAAGGGAGGGGTAAGTGTTGCTTTTTACTAGTCCCATCCAAATTTAATCTTGCCAGTCTGTGGAATTGATGTTGCTCTAACCATTACACCATCATCGCCTCCACGTGTGGGGTAAGTCTGCACAGGTGCGGAAATGCTACAGCAGTTCCCTCATTTATTTCAGTCAGCCCAGCATTGGCTCAGCAGGAGCCTGAAGCATAGGGCTCAAACAAAAACACAGAAACCTGGCTCAATTTTCATCGCAGAGCTACATGACATAATCCACCAACTGAATGAATGGACAAATACATTTGTGCAAGTGCACTTTTCTGGTACATTATTTTGACAGGTGTAAGTTTTGCACTTTACCTCATGGTAGTCTAGACTGTGGATCAATTGTTTCCCATTGGTATGAACTTTTGAGAACTGTAAAATTCTTTCATTTCATTTATTATTCATTGTTATAGTATTATAGGTCAGTGTGCAGTGTTTTGGTAAGTGGTAGAGTTCAAACTCATGAAACCATTAGAAAAACCAACCCTCCTGGATTGTACTTCATCCTCAAACCAGTCTGAGAGAAACTGGTGCTGTGGTATTCTATATATTGATATAGAAGTATTTAAAGAATTATGGCATGTGCTTATTGTACCTGCTGGGTTATAGGAATGTAGTGCTGAAATGTTCAAAAACATTTTTGTGAACTGTGGATGGTTTCTACAATAAAAATAAATATTTAACTGCTTAGAACTCCTTTGCGGCCCTGCTGAAATACCATCCTAAGAAATAGTTTGTAATACTAGCACGTGATTGGTATGCATAGGTGTTAGCTGCAGATGTGTGTGGCATCAAAGAGAGGACACCTTAGTGGTTATATGTGTGGAATGTGGTAAGTGATAAACACATTATAATTATGGAGAGCATTAAAGGGGAGAGTCTGATGGAAATGATGATCTCTGTATAAATCGATTTCAGTGTATGTTTGTCACATTTTAGCAAAAATGAAAAGCATTTTACCGTTTAGGTTTAAAAGAAGGTATATATAGGTATAAGATATAATTAAGGCATCCAGAGAATAAATGTAAAGCATTTTCCCACATATCCTTATTCAAGTTTATGTTTTTGGCTCTGCACTCTTACCACTTTTTAAATCCTTTCACACAAAAGCAGATGGATCGTTTTCCACACGTGTCCTTTCAAAGTGCCTTTGAGCATCTTGTGCACATTGTGGACTAATGAGCCCCACAAACCACACACACAAACACACGCATGCTCACACCACACTAAATGTACACTTTCCACACATCCTACCTGGGGTCCTTCTGAATAGAGTCGATGGAAGGTGAACGCTGCAGGCTGCCCTCAGGCGGCAAAGCTGGTCCTGACTTGCTATAGGGTGATTCCACCACCGAAGGGCAGTACTGCAGGGTGCGATACGGGTCCGCCACATATGGGTCTGAGCCATACACGTCTCCGCCTCCACCACCTCCGCTCGAGGTGTAGCCTGGCCCCACTGTCGCATAGTTGTTGTTCCCGCCGCGACTGTAGTTTCCTGTCCCTGTGCTGTGACTTCCTGTGCGCTGCAAAGGGGCGGAGTCGACACCGGGGGAGGAAGGAGCTAGGGTAGGAAAGTAGGGACAGAGGACATAACTTAGGAGCTGGTCATGGACACGGTGGGTCAGGTCTGCAGGGCAGAGGAGGGGACAGGTGGAACAAAGATGACAGTAAAGAGGAGAATAGAAGAGAGGCAAAGAGAGGAGAGGAACAATGGCAGAAACAAAGGTGAACAGGTTGTCGGGAAAAGACAAGCATGTTTCCATATAGTTGGACAAATATTGGCCACATGCCCGGGAATAACAAGGACCAATGATCAACAGAGGGAAAAAAGGGTAAAGAGAAAAAATATCAATTTGAGATTTGAGATCATATTACTGTCCTTTGAAATAAATGTGTAGAACAATCTATCTTCTACATTCATATTTCCAAACTGTACTGACGATGTTAGGCTGCTCAAGAGAGTGATACAGTATGATAATAAATGTGTGTTACACATTCCTGTTGAAGCTATGTGCTTTTTTATGACAGCACTGACAGACCCATTGTCAAAGTGACTTTATTTAACAAAAATGCTCTCTTGCAACATGATGACAAAACCTAATTTAAATGAAAGATTGCTGATAAGCCCGTTTGTGGATATCTAGAGGATAACTATAGAAAACTTTTTCTGTACAATGAGATATCTGCCAGGCGAGCAATAGGGAGGAAGAAAATACATAAAGTAATAGAAAAAATAAATAAAACACCAAGCTGTCTCTCTTTAGAGTGTGATGGAAATTGAATAGGGATTTGCTCAGGGATGTAAGAAGCCTGCAGGGGCACAGTAGCTGTCACCTTCCATCCCTGTTGTGCTGGGAGCGGCAGATCAGTGATATATCAAAGTGGTAATGTGAGTCTGGGGGCCTCATTTCTCTGGCTGTAAAAACAGGGAGAGAGAAAGCGTGTGTATGTGTAGGTGGGGGTGTGTGTTGGGGTGGAAATCCATCTCATCTGTCATTAGTGCTAAGGTACAGTATGTGAAAAAAAAAACATGCACACTTACACACATGCGAAAACACCGTAAATGTGCTCTTCAGGGAGGCTGCAATAAATCACGGGGCTTGGAAATCGATATGTAAGTGGTCTTGTGATTGACTCAGACTTTAACCCAGGCCAGTGAGCCTCCTCTCACAAAAAAGAATTAGCCTTTAAAACAGTGGCGGGATAGGAACATGCACACAAACTAGAACACACACAGCATATACATGTGAACCAGGGCACAAACACTCCCATTTCATATAGTGCCGACTTACAAGAGGGAACATGTAAACACACATTACTCCATTAGATTAACCTGCACTAAATCAACTAAGGCACAGAAGTTGTGTGAATGTGAGTGTGCGCTCAGATTGAGTGTCTCATTGTTATGTGACCGACAAACTTGCTCTTTAGTGCTGTCTTGAGTGGTGGCATTTACTTGACCTTCACAACCCCGCTTATCTCTCTCTCTCTCTCTCTCTCTCTCTCTCTCTCTCTCTCTCTCTCTCTCTCACACACACACACACACACACACAAACAAATAGAAGGCAGTTAGTTCTGGCAGTATTAAATGCAACATGGAGCAGAAATGGAATAAAAAATTTCACTATAACGAGACCTTGGCATTGACAAATGGAATTTAAAGAAAAAATTCAGTGATGTGATTCAGGTAAATACACAAAAGGTAGGAATACAGAAACACACAGGAATGGAAAGGCAACTTAGTCGAATTTCTCACACATACGTTCTCTACACACAAACGCACACAGAATGAAACAAGTCATGACACAAAAGGGCACCACTGAAGACGTCCGCACTGGTCTGTCCCTTCCATGCTATTTAGCACAACCAGTCCTTAATAATCATTTGCCAAAGATGTTGCTGAAATTCTTCCCATCAGCTCTATTAAACTCCAGGGAACCACCCTTTTGGATGATGTAACCGCATTAGCATATCAATATTCGCTCACTCTAAAATCAGGTTAAGAAGAATCATTTGCCAGTGAGCCAGTGAAACATTCATGCTTGAGACTAAACCATGCAATGCCCATGACGTTAGAGGCTGTGCAAACTCTTCTGCTGATGCCCCACATTCGACAAAGATCCAAAGAAATAGAAGAGGAAAAAGAAGCAGTGAGCAAGCCTGGGAAAAAGAGAGAAACAGCGGAGGGAGAAGAGCCAAACGAGATGGGAACGGGAGGAAACGAGGCAATGGGGGGTGCGACAGTAGAGCCACATAGAACAGAGGCTACAGGAGGGTAATGAAGCAGAGTTTCTCCCATCAGAAGCAAATCCCGGTCTTTTCTGTACTCTTTAAATCGGGTCTGTGCTGTGTCTGTCCTTCTGAACGTCTCATTAGCAACTGGAGCTTTGGGCTAACACCACCAAGTGTCAGTGTGCACTCACTGAGAGACTTGACACCCAAACAGGACGGAGCTCAGAGAGTAGGAGAGGTTGGACAGCGAGAAGAAGAGAGAAGGAAAACAAAAAAGGCCTGTCAAATTATTTTTATAGCATGTGCTGTGGCCACTGAATGGTGATGTCCTTGGAAGGAGGTTGAAAAACAAACAAAAAAAAATGACAACTGACAGAGAGAATGTAGAGAGCATAAAGACAAAGAAATCCCCTAAAATATTTTTGGCCAGTCTTTTAGTTTTCATATGCTGTTACTTTGTATTCAACGTCCCCACGTCTCTTCACACGCTGCATTTTCTTCTTCACTTAATCTTGCTATCTGCCCTCCCTCTCTTCTCCCCCTCTACCTTAAACAAATGAAGGGCTGCTGAATTTATCATTTGCTCTGGTAGTGGTGTATTCTGACTGATGACTTGACCTTTGGGGACAATATTGCCTTGCACAAATCAGCGTGTGTGCGCCTGTTTATGCATGCATCTTGTTGTCTATGTATTTATCTGTGTTTGTGTGTGTGTGTATTCTTGCATTCCTGGTTTTATGAGAACCCGTGTGCAATTAAAATGTTGGAATAATAACATTGTAATCCAGTTTTCATGATCTCTCTAATTTTAGTTTAATTTGGAAATATGCCTTATAACATAATATATATAAAAAAAACATATAACTAATAGTTTGGCTTTGCAGTTCTGCAACAAACGCTGAAATTAATGGTCCTCACAGGTTCAGTAAACAAACATCTGTGTGCTTGTTTTTGTTAATTTGCTAAAGACCAGCATCGGGGAAACTTACTGTGCTGTTTCATGAATATTAACCAAATCATGAAATGTGATGCGTGTACACGAACACACACATGCATGCTCCGCTAACACCTAACGCTCTGGTGGCGTGAAATTGTGTTTGAGAGGAAATAAAAGGGCGGGTGTGTCTTTGTATTCCCCTGCTTCGCTGTAGAGTAAACAAATCGCGGCTGTGCTCCTGCTGGCAGATTAGTGATGGGAAGGGAAACTCTATTAGTCATTTGACACAGTGATACCTCTGCAATTAGCCAGCCGGCATGAGGGGCTGGCTAGCTTAGAGAGAGGGACTGACTTTTTCTATGGGCTGCTGAGACGAGGGAGCCTTCACTGAATGTACAAGAGATGGAGGAAAACAGGGAGGGAGGCAGAGAGAGGGAGAAGAAAAAAAACTACAGGAGGATCAAACCAATCCTCCAAGCTTTCCATGTCAATCCTCTGTTTTCATTCTTTCATCTCTGCTCTACAGTATTTCTTTCAATCCCTCTCTGTCATTGTCACATCTTTTTTTACTCCCCATCAATCCATTGCCCTTTTCTTTGCTTTCTTTATTCCTGTCTCCCTCTCGATCTGTCCCGCTCTGTCCATACCTCCATTCATCTTTTCCTCACCCATCGGTCCCTCCACATACACCACTCTTCCTCTGCCGTTGAAGACCACTCCTCCTCCTCCTCTTCTGCTTCTTTTTTGTGACTCTCCATCATCCATTCATTTCATGTGTCTCTCTCCGTTTGTTCTGTCTCTCTTCCTCACTCTGTCTATTGTGGCTGTAGTAGACTACGTGATCAGAGCTGAGGACATGTCCTTTCACTTGACACGCTTCAGCGCTCAGCATGATTACACAAAACCCCTCAGTACAGTCTGTATCTAACACACGCACAAACGCACACACACGCACACACAAACATGCATTTCTACATATGCAAGTGATTGACATGCACTAACACATCTTTTATCTAATGCAACAGCACACACACACAACCTTGCCTACAGCACTTACGAATGCACACACACACACACACACGGCTTGGATGTGAAGGTGAATAAAGAGTAGTTTCTCTGTCTCTCACTGGGAATTCCTCCTGGCCAACACACAGCTCTTGATGTTCCTGAGCTGGAAACCCTGGAAGACACTCATCATACAGCACACACCTACTCCAACACACACACAGACACACCCTTTTGCCCTTTTAGTTTCTAACATGAAGGAGCTAAACTCTTTTCTCTATAAGTCAAGGTGCAAGTTCCACTTCACACATCAGGGGGCCACAGGCCTATGGCTAAATGTGCATGCTGCAGGAGGACAACAAGGAAAGTCATGAAAGAAAAGTGATAAGAACCTCTTCCAAGTGAAGGATGCTTGATTAATTCAAGGAATACAGACACTGCAGATGACACTTTCACATCTGTCAGGAAATTTTGAATAGGACTGTAATTTATAGGGGTTGTCAGGTTAGCTTTAGAGTGAGCTACCTTAAAGAAAAACGATTTTAGAATTTTAGTTTATTCTGTGTGAATGCCCTTCACTTTAGATGTGATGCAATATTTTTAATTGCCTTGTTGAATGTGCTATACAAGAATAGAATGTGCTAACCTCCACATTGCGTTTCAACAATCGATAAGTTTGATTTAACAGCTAATTTATTGACTGCTTTATACAGGCACGTTATTAATGTTGACAAGTATGTTAAGAATCTGAGGACAGGAGAGGACCAACAATTTGTATCGCAATTTTAAATGTCTAAGTGCCACCATGGTGGCTCAGCCTCTTAGCAAGGTCTCAAATTTGACATCTGTGCTTTTATGGAGTTTGTATTTCATTTATGTTTTTATTGGTTACCTCCAGGTGCTCCTTCTGCCATGCAGGTTAGGTGGATCGGGCACTCTTTATCACCCGATGTGGTGAGTGAAATTTCTTTTCCCGCCATACCCTGCTGCCTCTTGCCCACTGTGTGCTGAAATAAGCCTCAGTAAACCTCAATAAACTTATGACCTTGCATATGATAAGTGGGTCAGGAAATGGGCAGACATCACAGTAAATCTGTCTAAATGCTGAAGAAAAAGTTTAAGTAAAAACAGAAGAAAATGCGCTTTCCAAACCTTTTTCAAAGGGCTTGTGATTATAAGGCCAAACCCAGAGGTAATAAACAGCGTATGCAATAAGACACTGCAAATCAATTAATGAATAAAACATGTAGTACATATGATCATTTCTTTTTATTCTTGAACACAGTCAATGCTGCTTTTGCCCATTTTATCTGTGTGATCTCTAAGGACAAAACAAATGAAAGTTTCCTTCTACAGTTATGAATTTATTACTGCTGATGAAAAAGAGAACATGGTAATTATGTAAAAGTGAGATGGCATGGGACAGTAGTGGAGTGTGTGTAGGTTCCTGTGTGTATCTTTGCGCGTACATTGTGCATGGACTATAAACAGTAGCTGTAGACAGTGGGGTGTATGTGTGTGTATTTATATACTGACTTATTTTGCCTATGTGCACAGTGTTTGCCTGTAAAATAGATGTGTGGGGTGACTAACACCAACTTAACTTAGACCTACATTTAGGAAGCACCATATGTTTTCACAGGGGAAAGAATTCTTGCTGATTCAAAGAGTAAGTCAGATGCTTTGAGCAGGTAATTAAAGATTTCTGAGGCTTCAGCAAAAACTTACTGTATGTAATGTACAAAACGAGTCACATGGATTCAACGTATAAATTAAGTTTTTGTCCACTAAGTTGACTGGTACTGCAGGTCATAGTTGCACTGCCTGTCACAGTCCAGTTCATCTGTCTGAAAACTGATTACTCCAGAGAAATTTCATCTTTCCAGCCTCAATTAAAGTGAGATTAGACATTGTGTGTCAACAGAGAGCTGGCAGCAGAATTGCAGTCATAAACTCGGCATTTTACAAGCACAAATGTTTTTGTAGTAGAATAAACAGCATAACAGACTGACAGGATCAGGGGCCAAGCTAAAATTGAACCTGACTTATAAATTAACAAAATGAATAGATTTAAGGATGTAGCATCTGCAGCAGTTACCTGTGGCTAATTACATCTTAGAGGGAAATGTGAAGTAATCTTCTCTGCACTGCAAACATTTACATGGCAAAAGAAACTATTTTTAGCAGCAACCACTAAAACTTTAGATATACCTGCATAAAACTCCCGTTGCACACACAAACACATATGCACACACACACAGCCCAAGTGACTGATGATTAGTATTATAAACCACATTTTGATGCTGGAGGACATGTGTCAGATGAAAGTGGGTCTTTCCTTTTTATGCTTTCTTTACACAGATCTGTCACTTTCTCTATTTAAGAGGTGTTCTGAACCTTCCCCGCTTTGTGGTTAGAAGATACACAGAAAGTCTCTCTCCAGTCCTCTGCGTCTTCACCCATTCCTTCCTCCTCTCTTAAGCCTGTTTTCCCTCTCTCATCTCCCGTCCTCCATCACGCTCTCTGTTCTGTCCCCCTCATTAGGATGTCAGATCTCATTACTGAAGGAAAGCAGCAGATTTGAAGGAAAAACCAGACTTGTTTAAAGGCTAGATGCAAAAAAAAAAAAATCCTCATTTTGCTTGCCTGTCGTGTTTACTGTGAATATGTGCGTGAAGGGTCAAAGAAATGAAAACTTGTCCTGAAAACTACACATTGGCACTTACCTGCAAAATAGAGAAAAAAAGTGTTTACAAAAGTCATTATTTATTTGCAAAAATCATGATGATAAAAATATATATATATCCCTGTCATTTGAAAATACCTAATATTTACACGCTTGAATATGTCTTTCAAAAAACAAAGGCCATGAGGACCTAAGAAAACTAAAGTTTAGAATATCATAAGGCTGCAATTTGTAAAGCTTTGTTAGTCAGTGCAGAATAAAGCAATGTCCATGTCAACTTTAAACTATAGGAATGACCAGAGTAGGCACCAAATGCAAAGACCCACTTCCTTGTTATCCAGCTCTGTACTTTTCGGTAATCTGGTTCTGCTAATAGCTAAAAGCCATGCTGAAAACCGTGGCTTAGTGATTACTGATTGTCCACGACTTTGTGTCTGTCTCCTTCAAAGATACTGCAGGGAGCGGTGTTAAACTGCACAACACTCCTTATCAACAGCAATAGTTCAACTTGGCTACTAGATGCATCTGACAAATAGCCATGGCAGTAAATCTACCCATTCTCACTACTGCCACCTTAGCTATGTGCAGGCCTGATGTTAAGCTATTAAAGAGAAAAAGTGCCACATCCATTTAGAGCTGCTCCTATTCCCAGTGGTCACAGTCATTAATACAGGCCAAGATAGCTTTCACAGCTTAAAGAGGGGAGGCACAAAGGCAGAAAAAAATTAAGAACAAAGGCAAGAGAGGAGGGAAAGGAAAAGGAAGGGAGGCCAGAGGAAAGGACAGGAAGAAAGAACAGAGAAGAAGGCATGAAAGACAGCGGGGACGTCAGAGGAAAAACATTTAACTGATGTGTAGCGTCCCCTCAGTTATCAGAGGCTATGACCGATTAGATAAAGAGGAAAAAATACAAGAAATAAAAAAGCAGAAATATGTGCAAAAAGGAAATAATAATAAGCAGACAGTGGGAGAATATAGAGGGAGTGAGACTGATGTCAAAAACAGGGAGAGCGTAACAAAAGGCAGGAAAGCACAGTGACAAAGTGTAGGCTATTTTCAAAAACAAACTGTGTCTTTTTGGCAAATAAACAAATGTGTAAACCATATCCCGAGGCTTTTTTCTTGCTGCAATTCTTCTTTGTACCAGAATGTGTATGCATGCGTGCACTGGAGACGCTGTGACCATGCAGGAATAATCACTTGAAATAGGCCACATTAACCTGCAGTCCTCCGGGGCGCTGGCCTGGTTTAATCCAAGAATGAAACGCTGTGGGTCAATGCCTACACATACAGTATACCGTATATAGTGGAAAAACACACAGAAACACACTCAGATGTGCACAATTGCACCGCACATGGAGCTATGCATCAATGTGTGTGTGTGTGTGTGTGTGCTGCGTGGATGGAGAAAAGAGGATGAAGATGGTGAGACAGCAGTCAAAAAGAGTTAGTGGAAAAGGACGTGTGCATGTGAGAGAGAGATTGTACAAGTGGAGCAGATGTTTAGTAGTGACTTATTTTTAGATTTTCCTCAGCTGTAAATAGATGACATTGCTAACACTCGGGCCAACAATGAATTTAGAAGTGAAGTGAGCTGAGAGGAGCAGGGAGCAGTGGAAACTGAGCCCACAGACAGGTAAACCAAATTGAAGGTTCTAAACTGGATCAGGCTGAATTTTCAAGTGGCATCCACTGCGCTGCAAGAAAATGCCAGCAGACCATTTAAGTCTACATGTCTCTTTGTTTTGGGGTGTTCTTACGACATTTGCTAGACAGAGGTTGCAGTGAGAACAGATACAAATCACAGTTTCCTATAAGGTGAATTCTTGGTTGACAGTGTCAGCATTAAAACTTAAACCAAATTCAAGTCACTATACACTGAGGGCATGTGACATAGCCAAAGAAAATTCAGCACAATTCGACAGCCTCTACTAATGCACCACATTGGATTTAAATTGGAGAACATCCTTAACTTATCTCTAGGCGTCTGCCGCACTTGCTTCTTCCTCATGCCCCCACATCTCTCCAACTGACTCTCTGTCCAAAACTTGGTCGGGAAAGGCGACTATAACACAGTGCATGTACAATTACAGCGACCTGAAGTACTTTTGTTATATCACGCTGCTCTTCTTCATAGTAAAGTGTCGAGTTAAGTAATGGGCCGCACGTTCATTGAACACTGTGAGCTTCATTTGTCTGCAAATGCTTTGGTTAAACTGGGCCTGAATTAGCACGCTGCACAGCACACAGACCCAACTGACTACAGCTTTGCAATTTTGGTGTGAAAAACCCACACAAACATCTCCCTTCTCTTTCATCAAAGGAATGACTTATAGCATTAATTACATTGATCCATGCCAGCTTAATGAACCAATAATGTGAGGCTGCCATTGCCAAGAAAAGGCACCATGACATAATTAATGGCTTGCCGCTCACCATGTCAGCACAGCCCTTATCAGTTCATTATGTGCTATCACTCTGTGCATTATGAATCCTTATTAGACAATCTCCCTGTCACTAAACATACTATTCACATGACTTTTAAAACACGCTGCAACAAAGCCAGCCGTTAATTCCACGGCCACACTAACTTCAAGGTGCTGCTCATCTTTCTTTGGCATGCTGACGTACAGGTACATGCTGTTACACGAGCCAAGAACAACAGGGGTCAATTTGTGCAACGGGTGAAAGAGGTTCGTGATAATATACTCTGATTATTAGGCTCCAAACAAGGTGAGACGAGTCATTAAAATACTGTATCATAAGGGTAGCATGTTGTAAATCTCAAGCGTTGCAATTAAATGTACACAGTCTAATCCACAGTCCATTGATTTTTATAGCTGCAGTGTAAATTTCCTTTGTAAGTTCTCTTATGCCCATCTATTGAAACTACAAACACAAAACGCAGTAAATTATAGATAACAGCGGATCCTCTCTGTACACTTCTAAAGCACAATTATTTAATTAACTGCTGCTTGTAAAGACAATCCCATCGCTGTGTGTGCCGTATAGAATTTCATCGATGGTAATCAAAGCAAAGCACAAAAGAAAAACCAATGAAACCTCCTAACTCTGAAATGTGCTTCAAACGCCACGCTCGGTGCTTAAAGGCAATTCTTACTCCTTTCAGCTGAGTCAAACTGATCAACTCAAACTGTGGTCTAAAGTGGCTTATTTACTGCTATGATTCTGACCCAAATGCTAATGATAGCTATTAGGGCTAGGCTGGTTAATGACATTGAGGGAGCTGTGAACGTGGCGTGACCAACTTGGGTGTTTTCATGTGAGTATGATACGGTAATGGGATTAACATGGCGTACCTAAACCCATATTGAGATAAGCTCAATGAGGCCCTATTAAAAATACATTGCTGGCAACAATGGGAGTTACGCAGGGAGCGGGTGAGAATGTGTGTGCCTGACTGTGTGAATTTGATAAAATATGTGCCCAACTGTGCTTCATTTTAAACTGGAGAAACTGAAGCACACAAAATGTGTACTACTAAGCAACAAATTGGTCTGTGATGGCTCTTTCCATACTCCGTATTCTGTACTCCATTATTTTTTTCTCCATTTGTCCCTGGGTTGGAGGCAGTTATGGCAAATGTGCTGACTGACTCCACAACTCAAAGAAGGAACCTTAACAAAGACGGGAAAGGGGCCAGAACATCCAATTTGTCAGATTACACTGAAAAATGCATAAAAACACAACGCGTGCCTTAAAAACATACACCTGTCAGCCCTCTTGAGGAAAAATAATAGTCCTGATGAGTGTTGCCACTTCTATATACATAAAGTGAGCATGTTTGACTGACAAAGTGATGCAAACTGAGGTAAATTTAGCTTCTACTGTCTTTTTTCTTCTCATCCCAGCATTGTAAAAAAGTTTGAATAAAGCCAGACTTTCTCTATAATCTACAGTAAATGTTGTTTGTCTATTTGCTGTAACTGATGCAAAATACTAGACATACTGAGAAACTAAGATAAAAACAAAAAAATAGACCATTTTTTAAATGTAAAACCTATGCAGAATGCAACACGTGTAATATGACGTAAAGAGCAACACAGAAATGCTACAAAAGCAGCAGGGTCTTACCGGTGTTGTTGCGATAAGGGCCTGTGTCCGGCCCCTGGCTCTGGCTAAGGCTCCTCATGGGGCCTTTGTTGTGGTACACACGTTCTTCATAGATGGGATCTATGTGCTGCTCTGGTGACCCCAAGGGCCGAAGCGGCTCCTGACTGTGCTGACTACTGTAGGAGCCACGAGAACCTGAAGAAAGGAAAGCGAAGGGAAAAAAGTTAAGAGGATAAAGGGGAGGGAGGCTGAAAGCAGAGGACAAATGAGAGAAAAACAGAAATGAGACAAGGTACGTGGGGAAAAGAAGGGTGGTACAGAGAAATGAAATGGAAATAAATGTTAAAAGGAAAAGAGACGTAAGTGTGTGTGCAGGAATGGAAGGTTAATGGTGCCTTGGAACTGCATCAAATGAAAAGTAAATAACAGATGACACAACAACATAGAGACATGCATACGAGAAAGTAAGAAATGGACAGATCAGAGAGAAACGACACTCAAACAAGAGGAAGAGAAACCTTTCTATTTTGTTTTTTAATCTCTATTGAGCACATTGCTGGACATCAGCTATAAAATAATGACAGAAGGTGAAGGGAAAAGATGCGCACATTTACCCAGACTCGGGAAGTCACGAGTAACTAAAAGAAAGAGAGATGCTCGAGTGCAGCTAACGTCCTATCATATCCTGTTATCTCGCAGTCGAAGGCAAGTCGCGTGCCAAGGATTTTCCAGCGATTAAAGGGGCACGAGTGCCGAGAGTTTCAAACCTCTGTGTGTATCATCAACTTGCCACAGCCAAAACCCCCCAACCCTTCAGATCACATCATGAAGCGCTGCATGTGAGGCGCTCAGTGAGATCACATGTAGCCTGTGGTGTGTGCGTCCTGGTCTTATGGGTCTAAGCCAAATAAAGCGTTTCTAAGATGAACCACAGTGAGCATTTAGCAGGATACATTAGCCTAAAGCTTCTTTATTGGAACAGGCTTTAGAGTTAGGATTGTATCGGGAGCTTTGGGTATGAAAAAGAGCCGGTCTTTATTTCCTGTAGTGCTAAGGCAAACGATGAAGCAGTAGTTCCCCTCATCACGCCTGTCTGGGGCATGACTGTAGCAAAGAGGTCACTGAGTTTCACACAAGCGTGTCCTCCTTTCAGCAGCATTGTTAAGTGACTGGCCTGTTTACCTCCCTTGCTATGGAAAAGGTAGGCTGCCTCCTGTCACACTCTGCTGGCCAGCAGCAGCCAGATAGTGAAAACAAACAGAACGTCGAAGGGGCTGTCAGAAGAAGGGAGCGAGAGGAGGAGATAAAGAAGACGGATGGGTGGAAGAGAGCTCACATTCACGGCGTGTTTTGGAGGATGTTACGTATGTGTTCTACTTATGTTACAACATGTTGCACGTGCGTATGAGAAGCGTTTTAGAAATGTGAATTTAGAAACAAATAGAAGAATGAAAAGAGGAAAGAGAAAAGACAGACACCAAAAACATGCATGAAGGAAGGCTAATTAGAGTCACGGACACACCCTGTAACAGCATCACACACACTGTCTCTCTCTCTTCCCCTCATGCCTTTTATCTTTGAAGTCTCGGTGAGTCATTTTATTTCTTTATTCATGTATTTTTTGACTCAGAAGGGCCCACTTGTGGAGGCACTGACCTCCTTCTTTCAGAGGGAGAAGAAACTTTCAGAACGGAAGACAGAAAGATGCAGTGAGCGAAGAAACTAGAATGCATCAATAAAATATTTAAATACGATAACAAAATGCAAAAACTAGCTTCGGTCCCTTGATCGCTCAAAATCCTGTTTGTGTTGCTAAAGAAGCAAAGTAAATATCACCTGAAGGTGTATTTTTATACCAACGTAAAACAATAGCTGACAACCATTTTCTACTATTTGCTCTCTCATGGGCTATTGTCAAATTCAAATCTCAAAAATGATAGGTGTCGAAATAAATATAGAAGAGGAGCATATACTTAAAAACCTCAGGGATCAATCCTAATTTGAGGCTCCTGGTGCCGCAATATCAACCACCAGTTATTGCACATGAAGCTCAGCCTCTCATCCTCTACATAAACATTACTTGCTAATAACCTTATTTATCTCTTTTGCTGAAAGATCTGGGTGATTCATTTTCTTCAGCTGAGTAATATGCTATTGTGGCACTAAGGCGATATTTTTACACAGAGGACTGTATCACTCAGGCCCCTCATGCAGAAAGCGCAGAGAGGGAATGTCTTTTTTTAGGCGATTGCTGTTTTACGCAGCTTAACTTCACTGTGGAGTAGGTGCTGTAGAGCTGTTAAGTACCTCTCCACACAGGCTACTCAGATGGACTTGGCTGTGCTTTTTCCAGGAGGATGTTACCAGCTGGGAGTTACCATCAGTATCTAACATAGCAGCACCAAAAATGCCTCAAACTAAAAGTAGTGAAGTACTGAAACACAAATTGCTTACGCTTTCAGCTGACGAATTGCCTTCAAATTGTCCTCATGCAATTAACTGAAATGGGGTAGTATAAGCTTGTCAGATAGTTATGTGACCTAGGTCGTCTAATTATCGTTATCACGACTGTTATTATTGTTATCAGGATTCCTTGGTGCTCAGTCCTTCTTCTCTCCTTCCTTTGAAGGCTCAGGAAAGATGAAACCTCAGGGGTTACTTTTGAATCACAGTCACACCCTCAGGTTAAAGCATGTATGTGCTGCTCCAAGTTTGAAGCTCTAATCAATTAAACTTATTTTAAGCTTTAAAACACTGCTGTCTTGTTTCATCAATATTTATCTTGCTAAATATTTTTTTCTGTTTGCATGAAAAATATGAACTCATTCAAATGACACTGTAGCCCAGCCTTTAATTAGGGTTTCGTCTGGGGTCAGTGTGGGTCTGTCCATGTACTGTTATAAAAATGTGAAAAAAAAATAAATTTCCTAGTGGAAAGTAGTGGAGCTGCTTCTCTGTGCTCTAAAGCAAAGGAAAGAGGCAGGCTATCTGAAACAGCTGTAAGTCTAGCTGGCACTTGTAATACAAGTCTCGAGAATTTAAAGTCTTTGAAACCACAGGCTATTTGCAGTGTCTAATTCAAACAGGCACAAATAGACCCACGTCAAATAAAATTTTAGACTAAACTACTATGGACCATAAACAGCTGGCACGACGCATTTTCATTTTTGGGTTGACATTCAGCCAACTCAATTTTGGGATGTCAAGAGAGAAAGCCATTAGCCCGTCAATGCAACTGCAGGAGCAAATAGAAGTCTCTGTTAGTCTAAATGCTGCCTATAGCGTACCAGGACCAGTGTCATTCAAACACATTCAGCTTCCAGACACAGTCAATAGATCCTTTGTAGGGATTTCAACCTTTCTAAAGCACGTTTCTATCTTGTAGTCACAACACATAAACAGCCCACAATCCACAAATGTAGCTGCTGCTCAGCCAGTGAATTCATTCTGAAATCATGCTTTACAAAGGGCAGACACAAAGATGCTCTCAGGCCTCCCTTGAATGTAAATAGAGATGATGGTCCTACAATTCGAGCCCCCCCAAAAAAAACCTTTGACTGCTCACAGTACAGTCCGCTTGAGAAGAGTTTATGCACATGTGAAACGTCATAAGCCTGTGAACTCCCACCTGCCAGACTGCCAGGCCTCTGAAGGGTAGCAGTAGCGTAGAGCTCGTGGGAGATCTTGTACTGGTCAGAAGCGTGGTGGGCTGCCAGACGTTTGGGAGACAGAGTGGCATAGCTCCCTATGCCTGAACTCATCTGCAAAGACAAGAGTTTGTATTTGTTTTCCCCAAATACTCTAAGAAAAGTCAGTGTGCTGGTGCAATTACTTCTCGGTAAATTACACTGCTTTGGCAGCCAAACACGGAACAGCTGACGTGCTTGATATGTTGATTTTTGTGTTTCAGTTAAGACACTTTTGCCATTTCACTTTTCTATGTCCAAAATAAAAAAACACTGGAAAAAGGAGCTTATGAATACAAATTGGCTGCATATGTAAAGCATGTCTAAAAAAAAACATTTTGAGTAAGAACAACTCCCCACACAAACCTCTAATTATGGAACTGTGAGATATTAAATATAATCATCCACCAAATTTGCCAAAGAGACCAAGGTTAAGATAAAATGCAGAATATATGCAGAGGAGGATTTCAGAAACCCACAGTATAGATTTTTCTTTGACTATATGACTCAGTCTGAGATTGATACAGGCTACTGCACACTTCACCATACTTTGTCATGATTAAAGGTCTGACAAATTGAGATCTTCCCTCTAGCACCCTCCCGCATGGCATCAATCAATAATATGACTACAATAATTTAGTTATTCATCAATTTGTAAATGGATTTCACTCTAACTCCGGGAACCATACCACTTATTCTTGGGCAAAGTGGTGTTACAGTTTCACTGATTTCCTTGATTGCAGTGTTTGGTAAGCAAAACATTTTTGAAGTAATTTTAATGTACACTGCACATTTAAAGCATCACACTAATACTCCATTAAGATGAAATGCATTGGATTAGCCAAGGTGTCCACGTTGCACATTCTGTACCTGGTGAAGAGGGGACGATGATGAGCTGGCCCCTCCCCCCACTGCTGTGGAGTTGGGTGGAGATTCCACCCTCAGAGGGGACCTGCCTCCAGCTGTTGTCACAGCAACTGTGGTGCTGCAAGACAAGTAGGCAAAGTAGCATAATTTGTTTGAAAAAAAGATACTAAATGATTGCTTTTAGTTTAGTCATAATGTTTCCTATTATGTCAAAAAGACAAAACACTTGAAAGGCCATTTTTTCCCTTCCATTCTACTCTGTTCCTTGTATTTACTTTTCGTCTGTAAGCGTATGAATGAATCACCATCACCCATTGTACATCACTATCAATGCATCAAATCAATTTCATTTTCCCAGTTATTGTGCCTCTCTACCTGTAGGACTTGGCCAGTCGATTAGCAGGAGACTGTTTGCTGGGGGAGGAGGACGAGGAGGAGGACGGCAGGCGCTGAGTGGTAGAGTACCCTGATGCTTCAGAGGCTGATCCCAGGCGTTGGACCTTGCTTGGGGAACCGGATCCTGAGCCTCCTCCTCCTCCTCCAGTCAGCGGTGAACTGACACGCTGCGCAGGCAAGGTGGAGCTGGAGTAGTAGATACCTAGAAAGCAAGTGACAGGAGAAAATAAGGACGTGAATACAGTAAAGCCATGGTCGATAATTTGGAGTGCAGATATTGAAAGAGTATGAACTGATTTTCTTGCAATTACAGTAGCCCATACTGTACATAACTTACTTTTACTTATGTAAAAATATTTTTTTTCAGGTGAATGTTTGTATTCATGCAGGCCAATTTTCTTGATCAAAACACACACGCTTCAGAAAATGACATAATACTGGTAGCTCACAGAGTAAAACTACCATGAGGAAACACATACTGCGGGCTCTGAAAACATCCTAGTACTGGCACCATTTTTATTCCAATCCTCATGCATGTCTGTCAGTGTCTTCAGATGTCATTTCTATTTATCTCGAGCACTTCATGCTGTGTCAGATTACTTTATAATAAAGAACAAGCATCGCCATGAGATACAGAGAAAAACCGAAATGAGAAGGAAAGTTAGATTTGTACCTGGCCCTGCCCCACTTTGTGACTGTTGCTGCTGCGCTGCACGACTTGATGTCACCTGAGGGGAGCCAATGAGGAAAAGAGCCATGATAGGGTGGAATGGATGAATGCAGGGAGGGGTTAGTGGGAGAAAGAGACATTGGAAGGAGGGAAAAGGAAGAGACAGAGTAAGAAAAACAACTGATAAAAGACAAGTGACCATCAAAAACTTTTTATGCACAATGAGTTTAGTCAAGCCTTTGAGCAGCCTCGAATGAGCCCAGAGCAGCTACTAATGAAATCCCCACAGAAAACAGAGGGCTGATTCAAACAGGCTCACAGAAGCAGACTATAAAGTCCTCAGCACTCAGCCGACTGAAATCATTTCTCATAAAGCGTTGCCGCACCACCCACTCAAGGATTACACAGTCCATAGAAAACCCATGTCTTAATCTCTATCATCTGTTGTCACATGACTCAATCTCTCATTAAAAGAATAATAATACAATTCCCTTTGCTGTTAAATCACTCAGACCGATAATCTGTGAATGTGAAAATGAAAGTGAGTATTCTCGTCTTCAATTTGAGCCAAAATTAAAGAAGGACAGTGAAAGGAAAGACGTGCCAAATTGAGCACACCCACTCTTCTGCTACCTACAGCTTTGAGTGTAATATAAAAGGAATTCCTTACAGACACAAAGTCGACTGCCAGTGTGTGACGCAAAGTTTGTGAGAGTGGGAACTCTTTATACGACACATCACATGGAGATCTACCCTAATATATTCTCCTTCGCCTCGGAGGCAGCATTGGGGAAACATATGCCAGTGCTCCACTGAGCCTCATATAGCCTTATGTTGATGTTTAAAGCTGTAAAGGTCGTTTAAATGCATTATTACTAGTCTGACGTGGCTGCAGTTGTACAAGGCCACATTATGCAAGCACACAGTCACTGAGTCACCTTGGAGAACTGTCATCACTGCATGTGTTGTAGTTACAGTCAAACCTTGTATTTGTTAGCATTAGACACATGTTAATAACATATCCATTTGTGGTTTTCCTTCAATGTGTTTGCAATGTTGAGTATCTAGTTTGTCAGATTTTATGGCAGAAACACACACTTGAAAGCATCTGATCATTCACTAATCAGAGGCTTGTGTCATGCAAACATAGCCACACGCAAGCAATCAGTTGTGTCAGAAGGCTGCATATGTTTCTGCATCCAGGTGTGAATTATTGCAGCTGTACAATTGTTCAGAAAGACATGGGTAAAAAATAAATAAATAAAAACATGCCTGCTCTGCAAACCTTCCCTAGATAAATATAGCGACACACACACACACATACTAGCACACAGTTCCTCCTATTATATTCTTAATAATAATCTCTGCTTAGATATTCCTGACACAAAGCGTGTCTGCTAAAGACAACAAGCCTTTGGTTCCAGCACTGCTTTGTTTGCACAGGAGTCATGGAAGCTGATATATCTGTGAATGAGTGGATTAGCCGTCACGTTCTTAAAAAATCAGACATACAGTTTATAAAGGCGAGATCAATTACAATAGGGAACAGGTGGAATATACTACAGTAAGCTGTGTGACATTCTGTATTGTATACTACATTATATAGATTCTATATAATATATATGCGCTAGATCAGTCCTGATCTCAACGTAAAACAAGAATCCTTGTGGAAGATGTAACTTAAGATGGCTCAACTACAAATGCACAACCCTGACTGATGATATGATAATGGCAGTGATGATGGTGATGATGAATATTCTACGGTTACAATCAGTGTTCATGAGAGTAAGAGGAGCTAAAATTCACGCCCTAATGTGAATCACCTATGCTGTCTTGCTTTTAAACAGTAATTCTTCCTCTTCTCTTTTAAAAATAAATGACCTTGCTGCCTAAATTTGTTAAAATTACACCTAAGACATTCAATGCGACTTAGATGAGATTGATTCCACATAATATGATTTCCTTGTAACTGACAACAGTAATCAAATTTGCTTTGTGTATTCTGCTAAAAACCACAGTGTCATTTTCTTGACAACGTCCGTAAATTAATTACTATTTTGATACTGACTGGCACAACCGATTCTCATCTTTCCCCTAGAAATGAGAAATCTTGTGTTACCAAGCTTTATGTCAAATATACATGGAACCATTCTATCTCATGCAGCTCCAATTAAACATTTAACAAAGTTACAGTACAAAGAGGATCTTTTCAATGCATTATACTGTAGCTAGAACCACAGGTAACAATGCTTTTGTACAATAAATTACATTTTTTGAGGTGTTAAGGGAACCTGTGGCATCTGCTTAATTTATATGATGTCTCTTGATCGTTTTATTTAAATGCACTTGGGAAAAATGCCTATTAGGGAGCGTATTACTAATTGTGTCAAGAAACAGCCGCAGAGAGATTTCAATCAGTATGTGAACCGCTATCCAGAGCAGTTTGCACCACAAAAACCTTCTATACAAGTCCCCTGTGTTAGTTTAGCAGATTCTGAAGCTATGCAAGTGACCTAAGGCTAGTGAGATATGGGGAACAAAAGTGAGCTTGGGAACGATTGTTAATGGCTTTTTACTTGATTGTTTTCAACGCTGTAGATGCGGCACAGCCATCGAGGAGGGAGACAGAAATGAACTTTGGACTGACAAAGAGGTGAGTGGGTGAACGAAGAGATGTATAGATAGGACGGATCGATGGGTGACAGAAAGCCTGACACTCTGCGTGTGAGAAAGCACTCTCTTGATCCTACTCTGTGTCATCGCGCAGTGCCGCTCCTTTTCTCCTCCAGTAAAACACTGGGATGTT
This sequence comes from Channa striata, assembly GCA_033026295.1. Lineage (NCBI taxonomy): Eukaryota > Metazoa > Chordata > Actinopteri > Anabantiformes > Channidae > Channa > Channa striata. Next base: position 25,518,756 of record CM065169.1, on the reverse strand, counting down.
TGAGGTGCCATGTATCCATGCATTATTAAAGCAAGTCTCTCAGGGTTATAAATACCCTACAGAAAAGCAGCAACATGTAGGCCTTCCACTTTCTCCCTCACTCTCCTTGAAACAGTCTTAAATAAATGCACCTGTGTATACACTAATGGTTGATGGAGTGCATTTAAAAGAGCCCAAGTGCACGAGGCTACAAAGACGCCAACAAAAACATGCATGTAGTGCACGTGTGGGCAAGCTGCACCTGCCTATCTCGCAGCGCTGGCATGTGTAAAGCTATTCATGAGCAACAAGCCCTGCTGACAACACTGGCCCCATTACACTGACAAGCCAAAACATCAGAGAAGAGAATACACACATACTCCCCTCCCGACACACACACAAACACACACACGCACACAGACACACTCACACACTCTCTCTCGTGTACACACAGGCAGAGATGGTAAGCGGAAAGGACAGAGGGGGCAGAAGGGGAAGAAGGAAAAAGGAGATAGGAACACTTCAGTACAAGGGAAACAGAGGACAAGGAATTTACAGAAGAAATAAAAACTCCTTCTGCCTTATCTGTCCATGCACCTATATGCCCGTCTATCTGTTCTTCTATCACTCTGCTTGTGCTTCCAGTATATTTTATTTATTAAGGGGGGAAATGGGAGCTCACTCTGACGATAGCTCTCAAGCAAGCTTTGCTGTGACTATAAGGGGGAAATGAATGTTTACAAAGGCAGGCATCACCTTATTCACCTTTCTATTACAAATGACAAACAAACACACATATCCACATAGATCTTCACACTGACACACTAGCGAACCCAGCAATTGAAACAAGCTAACACAGAGATGAAAACCTTGCTGAAACAAATCTGCAGGTACTTGCAAAGAGAGATAAAATAAAGCCACAAAGGGCTTTAATATCCATTAAATAATTAGCTAGTAAATAATTATTGATCTAAAATATTTCTTTTTACCTTCAAATCATAAACATGCATTGCAAATGGAACATTTGCCCCAGACACTGGCAGTATCTTTTAATGAAGCACTGCAGCTGCTCGGTGATTTAGCAGATGTGTGGGTGTCTGTTGAAGTACACACACGTGTGGGGAAGCATGTGTGTAAACACTATATTATCATTGATATTTTAAGGACATGAAAATTGGAAATAATTGGCTTCTGTAGGCTGGAAAGCAATTTGGTCGGGTATCTCTATTCAGCACACTAATGTGATTAAAATGTGGCTTTGTCTTTAGTTTTCTTTGCCAAGTCCTTAAAGACAAAACACTGGCTGAAATTTCCCAGTGTGTATTTAGTACTCCTCTCATTTTGGTCCATGAGCATCTCATTACCTGTTTCTTTCTAAATAGCTTTAAAGAACTTCTGTATGTCTCTCCAAACAAAGACACAACATGCTTTTGCAGCGACAGGCAGAGTTGCGAGTATCCGCAGAGGCGCTATTCAAGACAGTTTATGGGGGAGAAAAAATGGGGCTGGGGAAAGAAGAGCAATGTTTGCTCAGCGTGTGATGGAAAAGTGGAACAGAAGCACGAAATCTGAAGACAAGCCTATGCAGTGAGTCCTGAAACTATGTTGAGCCTCAGAGGTCTGCGTGCCTTCGATATGCCAAACACAGTTGTTAAATGTAGAGAACTGACTTCATGTGAGTTACCTTCATAGTCAAAGTCCTCTGATGGCAGGTATTAAAATGTTTCTTCTAAAATAAAAGTTTTGTAAGAACAGAGACTAAGGTTTACACATATTGCGGGTGTTAGGATATTTTCCCAACTGTCTTTTTCATCCTCATCTTCATCAACAACAACGCAGGAATGCTTGTTATCATCCGAATTCATCAGTATTTCCTACCTGGTTGTAGCTGTGCACAGCTCCTCCAACCTGTCCGCTGCGCTGAGGAGTTGCTGCGGAGATGCTGTCACTAAGGGCGAGGGTCTGGTTGCTATGGTAGCTGGCAGAGTACTGGAGCGAAGCCTCTGGGGTGGAGTTGAGCTGCAAGGAACTCTGGGAAAGAAGAGCCGGTCCTACCAATAGAGACAGGAGTGGTGTATGGTTGGGGGGGGGGGTTGTGTTGAGTTTGTGTGTGTGTGTGTGTGTGTGTGCAGAGAGACAGAGAGTGAGAGAGTAAGAAGAGAAAGATTAAGAGTGAGAAAGAGAGGAGGCGTGAAGGAGAGAGATTGAGAGGTGAAGAGTGAAATGGGGAAGAGGGAGGGAGCAGCAATTTAGAGCAGATAGTGCAGCAGTGCAGCACTCCGTGAGTTGGAGTTGGCATACATAATTTATTAGCAGAGGGAAAGAGAAACAGAAGAACAGAGAGGATGGGAGGCGGAGGAGGAGCAGGGAGATGGAGAGGATGGGAGAAGGATAACTAAACAGAAGAAAGTTGTAATAGATGGAACCTACCAACCTGAATATTACCTCCCCAAACATGTTAACTTTTTTTATCTTGTACTGTCGGCTTGAACAAAACTTCACTTGACCCCTCGTGTAAGATTTAAAGAGGTTCTATTCTGGAGTCAATCACAAAACATTGTTTCATGAGTGTTGCTTAGTAATTTAAGTAAGCTTTGTAGTGCAGGATGCTGAGATGATGCTGGAATACACACCCCAGCAGCTGGAACACACTCCATTCCCTTTCTAAAAACGAATTAAAGTGTTAATGTAGAACACTAAAACAAAGCAAATGTGCCAGTTACTCAACAGTGAGTATGACTGGAACAAGATATACCACACACAACTGCATATATAACACCTCCCCCCCTCCCCACCCCAGTTTGGGAGCTGCTTCCCTGATACCACCTGACACAGCTGCTGCCGTGACATCAAATAATAATCCCCTCTCCCTGATTCCTATGCTGTGCACACGAAGCTTATATTGATTGGGAATAAGAACATCATAAGGCAGTTTTTTAAGATGGGCTATGCTCCACACTGTGTCTGGAGTGATGAGCTGAACTAAAGGGAACTGCTACAAAGCACTCAGAAGTCAGTCGCGCGTGTGCGTGAGTGGTTATATAAGTTATCTGTATGCGGATTTATATGTGCAGTTGGCTTTTATTGCAAAGCAGTTAGATATGTGACCTGTTCACTCATCTATGATACATTTTTCACTACGTTGTTCTTTTTACCCTTTCTGCCTCCCTCAGTATAAATATAACATGCATGCAATTATAGTTGGCAAAGAAACCAACATTACATGCTTGATTTTAAATGTGTACATATCATGTCCTTAGGTCAACAATGTGTGTCTTTTCCAGAGCTTATTGTTTGCTATTTTTTCCTGTGTCATACCTATTTGACTCTTCTCTCCCTGTGATGCTAAGCGCATAAGATCAGCTCCTTGTCTTCTTGCTTTCACAAAAGAGTTGTCTTTTCTCATTTTGGTTCTACCCTTGCTTTTTATGAATAATTAAAAAGCAATTTGTGTTACACAGACTGAGTGGGAACTCCAAACTTATCATCACTCAGCCTTGCTGTTTGATGTGTTGTGAGTGACCAAGCCTGTGTATGTTTGTTTCTGTATTTATATGTGATGTGACGTGAAGTGTGCTGGACCACTGGATGGGAGGAAAGTCGTTCACGGTGGACCGAGAAATAAATGGCAGGCCTTTACACGTTTGTGTACGTGTGTGAGTATGTGAGCATGTCTAAGTGCCCCATGTGTGTTCGTACTGTTTGTGTATATGTGAGAGGGTGAAATGAAAAACGTTGCTTGTGGGACTTCAGGTCCTTTCATCTTTCTATTGAGTTTCAAAGAGTCTCTGTTCTCACACGAAAAAAGTATGGATTTTTCAGCAGCTCAGTCAAATTATTTATAACATTGTATTTTTACTCACTCTGTCAGATGCTTACACACTGAGGGACCAAACAGGCAGCATATAAAGGCCATGTGCTGCATACAAGCTTCCAGCATGAAGATAAACTCCTCCCCCTAGTCGCCAAGACAACCGCTTCCTCTCACCAGAAATCCCTCTGGACCTTTGATTAGCAAGATCCCAATACATATCGCACATTCCAAAGCATGTCTGTATAGGACCGCATTATACTAGACATGACCTGAAGGACTTTGGATGGCAAAAAAGTGTGACCACATGGCAACGCCACGAAGGCAACACCCACAAAGATCACAGCCTGAGAGCAAAGAGACATGGAAGACCCCAGAAATGACTTTTTGTTTTCCCTAGAAATGTTTCCAGAAGCACAATCAAAGTAGCTGATACTAAATATGAAACGAAAAAATCTGGTCAAACTGATTGGACAACATATGCATGAACTTCGAGCAAGATGCGGACACACACATGCACATACACATTCGATCTCCGTTCCTTAAACCAACAAGACTGTCCTCCAAATTAAGAACAAAGCTATTTTCCAGATTGTTAACTTTGATTTGTTTTCCTAACGCACCCAATCTACAGTAATATAAAATGTATTAATGTTAGTCTTTAGGTAGCATGCAAGCTAATTTGTTTGCATTAATGAATATTTCAAAAGCCATTAAAGAAAACATATGTATATACTAGGTCTCATTTAAGTAAATAGTAAATAGTAAATAGGGTCTCATTTAAATCTCTACAACCTCACCATTCCCTTCATCTGATTCAGCACATAATATGCAGAAGTTTTTGTTTCACTACTTGGCTATGATTCCTTATTTTTGTATAAAAAGTTTTTGCAGCTCTGTTGTGACACCTTTCCAGCTACTGTATCAGCTGAAAGCAAAAAGCCTCCTTGTTTTTTACAGCCGTTCACTGAAGACAACAGCATGTCACTATTTCATGTATTTACCACTTAGCTATTTACAGTGTTCCATTTTGGGGGAAAACACACACACACACACACTCACACACACACACTGAAAGCTACGCAGGGTTTATCTGCATCCACACATTGTGGTGCTTTTGGTAGAAGCCCATTTGCAAAATGGGAAAAACAGCTGAGCACCAGCAATAGACGGTGGCGTCTATTTTGACTCCGATAAAACAGGAGTGCAACCAAGATAAGAATTAGATTATATGACGCCTCTCTCTGGTGTTCTCCATGTGCTTAAACATGCCAACTGTGACATATTTAAGCAAACTAGCCACAGCAATTCAGGGTCGATACTCCAATCCAGTCCAATTTTGTTCTGTCCAGGATATTTGCTGTTTTTCGTGTATGCAGCTGTGAGTGTACAGATATTGTGCATGTCTCTAGCTAACCCATTATAGCACCAGAAAATAACACGTTGTAACATTTATGGTATATGGCATGTTCGCATACATGGCAAGTTCTTAAAATGCCATCCATCATAGCAATATCAACTATCAAAAAGGTCAGCAGACAATAAATGAAATGGGAATGCAGTGCAGTGTTCCAAAACCAATGACCTGCAAAGAAAATGCCAAGCACATTTAGTGAAACACCCCTCCTTTCAATCATTGTTTGAATTAATTTATCAGAATTCTAAACCCACAGAATGGAAAAGCTGCTTGAAATTGGTCAACTGGAAAAAATCTGGGAGCAACATGGTGTGTTTGAGTGTTACCTTTCTGTCTGTCTGTACACACACACAAAAACTTGCATTTTTACTAATAAAGAATTAGATCCTAATGACCTGAGGATAGTCAAAACTATTAATGAACTCTGCTAAATGTCATTGCCTTAACTTTTCATGTGTACTTTAATGTTTCTAACTGGAGTACATACTTAATGTTTAATCTGCAAACATATCCTCCCTTGACTCAACTTACTTACTATGAGTACAAATGAAATCTGAGTGGGAACTCAATATGAACACAGGGAACTGCTGCACTTAGCCAGATATCTAACATCCTAAGAGACTGATAAAAGCACTATTTCTCATTACACCATAATCACAGTGTGCTCAAAGGGATTGCAGGTGTAATTTTAACAGGATTGGCTGGATATTCCTTCCCCCACAGTCGCTCACACATGACACTTAAAAACTAGCTTTATATTTCTTTTGAGGCGGTAACAGGTTTGTTTACACTTGAGTGCCTGCTTGAGTTAAGCAGATCATTTGATGTATCGTCTCTTAACATATCTGAAAAATAATAATTTATAAAGTGTGAAATGTAATTGGAATTGAACATTTGAAACTCAAATTTGGTTTGTGCTTTTCTGAGATAGATTCTATTTAGTTTGGGTGGTAGATCTGGCATGCGCTGAAATAATTAGAATTTAAATAGACACTTTACATTCATTTCAGTTAGACTGCATTCTTCTTTCCCTCGCCAAATTCAAACACACACTCACCGAAAATCATGCTGATTTAATACACTTACGTTCTCCACGGTCAAGTATTCCTGATTCCTGGAGGGAGCGAATGCAGGAATCTACCAGCTCCAAACCTGTGGTCAACTCATCTTCAATATCTTTTTGTCCGTCTGCTGTAGGGAGAAAAGACAATCGGAGAAAGCGATGATGTAATGTAAAGATGTAATGAATATATACAATGACCCGAAACATTACGACTACCCGAAACATTAGGTCCTCCTTTTGCAGACTACCCACAGTCACGCTCCACTCTTCCACGGGTGTACATCCAGGGAATGGTCATTGAGAGACTGGACTCTTACAAATACCTGGGTGTTCACCTGAACAATAAACTAGACTGGTCTCACAACACAGATGCAGTCTACAAGAAAGGACAGAGCAGACTCTTCCTGCTGAGGAGGTCTTCTGCAGTGCAGGACGCACTACTGAAGACCATTTATGAATCTGTGATGGCCAGCTCGGTTTGGGGGATGCCCCTGGACTCAGTGCAGGAGGTGGGAGAAAGCAGGATGGTTGCCAAGCTATCATCCGTGCTGGAGAACGACTCCCATCCCATGTACGACGCAGTGCATGTCTGAGCAGCCCCTTCAGTGACAGACTGTTACATCCTAAATCTCTGAATCAGAGCTGCTCCCACTGAATCATTATCACCAATAGTCACTTTTTACACACGTGCAATACAAATGCCCCACGATGAAATTACTTGTATTGTTGTATACAAGTGTGATACACTTTTACTTTTAGATTATATATACTGTATTCTGATATTCTTCTTTTCTATAGCTCTTAACATTCCCTGCTGCTGTAACATGGAAATTTCCCCATTGTGGGATGAATAAAGGTTTATCTTATCTTATCTCTTATCTCTTAAGCAGCCCTGACCCTACGCTAGCCCTCTAAAACTATGCCAGCAGCAGATCCTTGAAGTCCTAAAAGGTGGGTTCCTCGTGGATCAGACTTGTTTTTTCTATCTAATCCCACAGATGCTCAATTGGATTAAGATCTGGGGAACTTGGGGGGCCACGTCAACAACTAAATTTGTTGCTGTGTTCCTCAAACTAATCTCGAACCATTTCTTCAGCATGGCAAGGTAGATCATCCGGTTTAAAGAGGACACTGCCATCAGGAAATAATGTTTCCATGAAGGTGTGTACAAGGAAGTGACATTCACGTGAATGGCAGGACCCAAGGTTTCCCAGCAGAATATTGCCCGAAGCATTACACTGCCTCCGCCTACTTGCCTTCTTCCCATAATGCATAATGGGGCCATTTCTTCCACAGGTGAGCACTGCACACACATATAATATAAAGGAAATGTGATTCATCAGACTAGGCCACCCTTCCTCCATTCCTCATACCTAATTGTAGCAACTTTTTGCGGTGGACACAGGTCAGCAGGGACACCTGGACCGATTTCCACACAATATACAACACACAGCAGTGTGTTCTGAAATCTACACACACATTTATAGCAATTTCAGCTGCAGTATCTCTTTGAACGACAGAGACCAGGCTTCACCCTCCATGTGCTTTTATGACCCTTGGCTGCTCATGACCCTGTTGCTGGTTAACTGCCATTACTTCCATAAAGTTATGGTTGGTCAGTGTATATATAGAGATAAAATAAAGAAAACAAGGGAAGGAGACTGATGAATGAGATCTGTCTGGGCTATAACCTCGATCCTCTACTCTCACAGTCTGTAAAACCCTACACATTATGACTTAGTTATGAGCTGTGGGACATTTTGATTATATGCTGGAAAGAAATCTGATAAGTCTCCACAGGGAGATACTTGTCTGGAAGTGAAACTGTCCATAAGGTGCAATTGATCCAATGTGAGTATGTAGAGTCCACTGCAGAACTCGTGTGTACATAAACAAGAGATGACTGAGAACGTGTATGTGTGACCCTTAAACATGCAGTTTAACACTCCGCACCAAGATCCACTGCGTCCTTGTTCTGGTACCACTCTGAAACACTGCGATGTGTTTGAGTGTGTGCCAAGGCTGCCGTGCAAGTATGTTTCCGTGTGTGCCTGCAATCATCGTTGAATCCATCAGGCATGTGGGTGGGTGCTTCTGCCTATAAATTACTGGACCGCAGGTATAAATTCCAAATGTTCCTTGACACACAATTTTCCTAGTATGTCAATCAGATAGCAGGCAGAACAGGCCTTGTTGGTGTCAGGGCTATAAATCTAGTGCGACAGCTCAAGATGTGCTGCAAATATGGCTGAGACTTCTTCTCAGTGTGGAATTTTGCACAGTTTACACACTCAGCCAAGTGTGTACAATCAATTTAGGTTTTGAGTAAAACAAAAACTTAATACCTTTAAAACCAGTGATGAACAAAGGTCAAAGTAAAAAAAAATCATGCAAAAACTCCTTTGCGTGTGTGTGATAGTGGTGAGCTTTACCTTGGGCATTCCAGCGAAACTGCTCATCTGCCGAACTGCAAAAGAAGGACGTAGTTATTAATATGGAAAAGACACACTGTTCAGCCACCTTCAGATTATTGTTATTTGCAGAGGAACATTTTTGTTACCATCTTGAATTAGCTGTTCATTTGCACTGAATACATTAAGTGTCACACCAAAATGATTGTCCAGTTTATGTAATATATGTAAATCATTCAGCAATTCTTTTTATGATGAAATGGATAATGTTGTGATTCATATTGTGGTGAAATAAATCAAACTTCACACGCATGTTCACATGCTACAACAAGCAAGACTTCTTTTTCATTGTCTTGATCACTGTCAATTGATCGTGACTGATGGGGGGTTGAAGAGAGAGAAAAAGACAAAGCAAGGTAGAAGGAAGCAGACAGGCAGAAAGAGAAAGTTTTAGACGAGTATTGAGCCGCCTGCTGTGTGATCAATGCCGACACGGAAAGACTAACTGATACATATATACTCTTTCATCTGATTTCATCTAGACAGGCTGTCTGGACTACTTGGCTTCTGTCTGTGTTTGTCCCATTTAGACTGTTTGGTATTCCACACACCCGACTTTCTAACTACGTGTGCGTCCGTGAGTGTGCACGCGCACCTTGGGTGTCATTTGTGTCTAATCTGTCTGTGCGCCTTCATGTCTGTATATGAGAATGAGAGAACACATTTACATGTGTCTATTTGCCTGGTTGGCTGCGATGGTAATGGCTATTCAAAGATCTACATTTTCTAAATAGCTTTCGTCGACTGATCTGACTGGTCGAACCAGTGCGGATTTTAAACACAGTGGATTATTTTGTGGAGTGTAAGTGCCTTGTGACGCATCAAGTGGTTGGTATTTTGCTGCAGAACCAGGCAACGGCAATTGTTTTGCAGTAAAATAACAGAAAATGTGAACTGCGAGTCTGTGAATGAAAATGGCTGGAAATGTCTTCACTGTGTGTTTCCTTCGTCTCTGCTGAATGTTGTTATAGTGACAAAATATGTGCAGAAACTGACAAAAACGTTGGTCGATTAGGATATGATATTTTTGTCTGTATCTGCATGATTTTCACTTATCTCGCCATCACAACGCAGCTTATTCTGCATGTAATTAAATTTTTAATATGTATAATTATATGCCTGCTTGCACACAACACACATGCAGTAAAAGTCAGATCAAATACAAATTACCTACACAGAAAAGTAAATACCTCCTGATCAAATCATTGCAATGTGGGAGAAAAAAACACTTTTACTAAACAAAAATGTTATGTTTTACAAAACTGCAACTGTGCCAAAGTTAGTTATTTTTATATGCATTTAATCTTAAAGCCCACTTAGTTTATCGGTTGCTTGGTACTGAGCATGTGTCATTTTAATTCAGTCAAATTTAATTAAAAATGTAAAAATGAAATGTTTTTGAAAATAAGTTATTGTAGAATTATGATGAGTTATTAGCATAATAAAGTTAACAGCTCAATGGTCGAAAGTTCCAGATGTAATGTTCCTGCTTTTAAAAAAAGGGGGCTGCACCACCAACTTTTACAACTGCTCTTCAATTAAGACTGACTGATGTTCTGTAAGTGACTTTAAACATTCATAAATATAGCTATTATGATGGAAGCAACAGTTGAAAATCTTCCCTGTTGGGTGGCTACACTGTTTGTGGGTTCGTTTTGTGAATTTGTCCTGTGGTACTTTACACCTTTTACACCTTTATCATCAGGATATTTAGTCTCCCATATATTTCATTTACCATGCTGCATGCTATGAACAGCTGACTCTGCAAAAGTTTGTGTTGCACATATACTACAGTAGGCGATAATGACATAAAAAAATACAGTAACAAAGACGTGGCAGTGACACCGGGTGATTTCACATGACTTTGAGTGTTAAATGTCAATGTAGTACAGAAGCAAAAGTGAGAAAACAAACACAGTATGACACACTGGGAGCTGATAGACAATACAAATATAATAAGCACAGCATCGCTCGGCGCACTTACGCTCAGTGAGGCGGGGCCCTACAATAACAATCATCTTAAATTCACCACACACTGCTTAACTCAACAGACAGCGTCCTCTGCCGTCCCCAGTGGAATCCACACCAACACATTCCCACACGCTCCACTACACATTCACATATCGCCTGAAAGTGTGTGTGTGTGTGTGTGGGTGGTTGGGGTATGTGTTTATGTGCATGTCAGCCAGCTGAATGTTCAAATTAGAACACAAGCAGCAAACTTTCTATGACACAAATACTCTGTCTATGTTTACATATTGGAAAAATATCTCAATACTTTCACATTTAATGGCCACTAAAAGTGAATGTGTGTGTGTGTGTGTGTGTGAGTCTAACATGCACTTGATATGACTCTTCAACTTGCTACTTGATGATAGACTTTGCTAAAACCTCGACACATTGATAAAGTGTTTATGGTGAAAGCCAGGAATCCCAGCAGCCACATCCTTCATGATTCATTAGTCCACAGCTTGGAGAGCATTACTCTGACATAGTTACACACTGCCACGCATGGTTCTGCTCAAATCCTCAAGCTGCCTTTTTTCAGCCTCTCTTCAGCTTCAGAACACTTGCAGATAAGGCTGTCTGTGTGCACGTATGCTCAGCAAGCAAACACACATCTACACACACACAAGTAGGTCAAACTGGGGTGCATCATAAGAAGAGGGAGTTCTAATATTTTGGCCAGACTATTTAGAATGACTGAAGGGGCCTATGTCATGATTCAGGCCTTCACCTCCACTTCCTCTCCTGGACTTTTATTTCTTGCCCTTTTTGCCTCCACGTCCTTTTCCCGCTTCCTAGTTCATTCTGGCAACTTCACCACCAATCACTGGCCCTGATTGTTGTCACCTGTTCCCCCCAGTTCTCCACAGCTCTCTGCAGCCCTACAGCGAGCTTTCCAACCATTCCTGCACGGTGTGTTGGACCTCGGTATTCTACTTATCTGCTAACCTGCCTATTGGAAGCTGCCTGTTAAACTGCTTTTCGCTTACCACCTGTGATCTGCATGGTATCGCCTGCCTTCTTGTTACCTACCTGCTAACCTACTAACCTTTCGGATATGCCTGCCCGCTGCCTCATGGTGTTGTCTGCCTGTCTGTGAACCGTTTGCCATTGGACTCCGTGTCTAATGAATACGCACCCAAACCCTGAGCTCTCCTACAGGAGTTACTGTATCCTGCCATTCATCTCTGGTTCACCTGTATCCTACTCTCCTCTGTTCACCTGGTCATCCGCCATCTACAATGGTCTCTGTAGAGTCACAATCACCAGTCTTCACTCCTGATCATCTCAGTCTTCTGTGACAGACTCACTCACCTTCAGATCACTGCTTCACTTTTAATCTGGTTTCAGTAAACACTCTTATCCTTCCTACTGTATCCTGTATTTCTGGGTCCATATACAAAAATGCGACAGCCAAATCATTAGAACCTGAAGAAGTCTTTGTGTGTATTACTAACGTAAAAATACCCACACATAATGTATATAAGTTGCCACATTTACACAGATTTTGTACTAAATGCTTTAGATAGTTTATTATTTTTTTATCTTATTGAGTTGAAGAGAGGCATAAATGAGAGGCTTGGCATGATGTCCTGAGCTATTTTCTACTGTTGACATTAAAACAGAGGCCTAATAGACCATATTGCCCTGTCTGATTTTTACCAACGCCACAGCTTGAAGTAGCTCTAAACACAACCCAGCTGCCTGAAAATGTCTTTACAGGAATAAATCCATGTTTCACTGACAACCACGGATGTCAATTACTTTGCAATTTCCACTGATTACCAAGCAAGTATAAGATAGGCTGGAAATTACTGGTCTTTTTTAAGAGACAGCGACAATGAGCCTGTTACAGCATGTCTAATTTAGTACTGTGCGAACTAGCCCTGTGGAGAGAGATAGAAAAGATTGAAGTTAAATTCACCTGAATGAGACAGATTTTTTTTTTAAATTTGGATAGGACCAAAGAGATGCAGCACTGAATGGACTAAAAGAGCAGAAAGGTTCCAACTTTTGTTGTGATAGTCAAATTTCTTTTTATATAAGAATAAAAAAAAATACATAATGGCTTTAAAGGAATAGTGGTAAAGTTAAGCTTGGAAAAAAGTAATTTTAACCTAAAAGGGGATAAATAAAGCACATAAATACAAAAAAAATGGGGGAAATATTTTAATAACATTAATTCAGAAAGGGAGTGTTTGCTAAGCAGTGTTAATAGGAAGTGGAGGTGACTACATGAGCACGGAGAGAAACGTGTGTGTACAGATGTGAGTAGTGATACAGATCAGGAGATACTGTAAGAGTCGTCGTTGAATTTAGTCTGACATTTTTGAAAAGTCTCTGTTTTAGTCTTAACCCAACTGGAATAAAAAGGGGAGGCTTCATCAGTGTGGTTAACCCTGGGGATGTCAGTGGTAAGGTAATGTTCGTATAAAATTAATTATGTTGTCATTCTTGTGACCGGCTCCCTTCTCAAGTTGTGAACCGAGTTAATGCGGAAACAAATATGTTTTTGCTGTTTAAAATTTGGGACACAAATATTCTGATAAAACTTGCTCTCAGTCTGCTTTCGGAGTATATTTGTGTGAGTGTGATTCACTCCAGGGTTTTTTCACTTGTCACCAAAAAGATGCAGATTTCTTTGTGCCAACACAGATTGTGTTTGGTTTTATTGTCGTTGTCTAAAAGAAACAAAGTTTTCCACCGATCCCCTCGGAGGATCCTGAAACCATCAGGTTGTGGCTACAAATGATCAAAATGGACATAAATGCACCATTTGCAGATTGTTACATTTATGTGGAGTCAATATCTCAGAGGACAGTGCTGTGAGAAAAACCCCTCTGCAACATCACCAACAGCTGATGAGGCGTAAGCGTCGAGAAATATATGGGCCCCGTTGATTTTCCCTCAGCTTTATAGAAACAAATGTTAGTGTGTGTCAGCTGGCTTCATATTATGGTAAGAAAGACTGAGATACTGGTTATGCATTTGTGTCTGTGTTAATTTGCCCATACTCTGCCGTTCTCTTTCATATACTCTGGTTAATTTACATGTGCTTTTGTCACACCATGTAAAATCAAAATCAGACATAATTTTTAGCTTGTACTGATGACTTCTGATGAACAACAAGTAAATAGCTGGTAGATCGTATTGCTCCGCTGCAGTTTAGGAGAACAGGAAGTGGTAAAACATTGTTACATTTTAGTGGTGAAGAACAGCAACAAGTTATTACTTCTGTGGCTTTTCCATTAGTAAAATCACTAAAGCCACTAAAAACTGCATTGTTTTACAGAAAGCAGGGATAAACATGATACCTTAGTGTCCTTATGCCCTAATTAGTAGTTTCTTGTGTGTTGTGTGTGATGGTGAATAATACATTAGATCTTGATGAAATGAGAAAAAATGTTTTTATGTATTACTGTCTTGACTGTTTGCACATGCACGTCAGGCATCATAAACTTCTGCTATTAAAACGCTGTTAATGACAATGACAGTTTTGAAAGATTTCATGGACATTCAAAGCATCTGTGTGGAGTATTTCACTTGTTGAAGAATGATTCAACATATCACCATTTCAGTTGCAAAAGTACGGGAAAACCAATTTTTTAAATCATTTGTAATAGTCCATCTCCACAGAGCAGTAAAATGATTCATCAGTTCTGAATAGAAAATAATTACTAATAATAATAATCAGAAACAGTGATATTCCATTATAGCATTATATATCATCATCATTTTCATCTTATTTGAAGTTGTTTAGCAGGTCACCAAATTCTTCACGAGTGACCAACCAACGTTCTTGAACTTTCAGACTGCAGATCCGTAGGAAATGTATGAGCTAATGCTGCCCCAAGAGACTTTGCTCACATTACCTTCATATCGAGAGAAGGGCAGGCTGAGGACAGACTAAAACTGAGTAGTCAAGCACCTTCAAGTGCCGATAAGGTGTGAACAAGTTTTTACATAATGTAGCAGATTCTTTCGAGGGGGAAACAATGCGAACAAAACTGTGCCTACTCATGTTTAGCCGTGGATCTGGTTTGGGATCCACTCATTCTTTTTGTAGATCTATCAGTGGTTTGAATACATATCTACCCACCGGTGGTTGTCATAACAACTGTGTTGTACTTTATCATCGTCAGCGTGACAGTGTGACACCATAACGGTAATTTGTCAGTCAAGAGAGAGGAGTGGGCTTTTATGAGCACCGCAGGATGTGGGGGAGGGGAGTGTGTCTTGTGTGTGTGAGAAAGGTAGAGGGATTTAAAATTGCCTTTGTGTTGGGAGTGGGCACAATGACAGTGTGAATGAAAAGAATGAAATCAGCACAAAACTACATCACATACCCAACTCAGACTAACAAAAAAAAATGTCAAAACAGTGAGCCTGAAAAGAAAAAACTTATTTTTGTTTATGGGAATGCATGTATGGCCTGTCTGCTTGCACTGATATGTATATGTGTGTGCGTGCATGTACATACCCATGCAGGTTTTCTGATATTCTATTCAGAAAGCAGCCTATTGTGCTCACAACAAGGCTGAGGACAAACTTTTGTGGATATGACAGCTGAATGACAGTTCAACAGTGGTGCTGGAAGAGAATTGTCTAGTCAAAGTGTTCACTGAAATAACTTCTAATGCCTGACTACTGACAGCTGCAACAAAAACCTCTATTCCTAGAAAAAAAAAAAAAAACAAAGAAAACAATGCACCATGGTACTGACAAATCCAGTGAAGATATTTCACAGCTTTTTCCTGTCCCATTCATCATCTTTCTTATGCACCTAGTCTTACAAACTCACATGCAAATACATAGCCTTTAATCATGTCTGTGAATACGTCAAGCTTGTAAAAATATGAGACACAGTTTTCCATGTTAATGTGTAAATTGGTATTTATCATTTATACCTGTGTGAGTGTGCGCGTGCATGCGTGTACACTTTCACCCTTAATTACAGACTAGTTTATGGAATTTACACTCGCTCTATGCAATAGACTTCTCATTTGTTGCCTTGTTTAACAGTTTTACAGTTTTCTTGAGTGGACAACAATGTTTCTGCACTACAGTGTGTGTTATAAATGTGTTATGAAACAAAATGAGCATTTTAGCAAAACCATCAGCAAAATTAATTGGAAGACATGCACTGTTGGCTCCATTAAGGCCTCCTTGAGTGAATCATAATCACTTGTGACAAAGTAGCCCTAATATTAGCATATCAATACACATTTACATATGAATAATAATAGCATAAGCTGCTAAGTACTCCAGCAAATTAAAGTCAGAAGGACAGATGATGCATCAGCACGCCACTGGCCCACAAAACTCAACTAAATTCAGAAAACAAGCAGCTTCCACAAAACAAATCAACAGTCCAACTACAGCACCGCAGCTAAAACACAAATCACAGGTTTGAATTCAGTGTATAGAGTTTTTTAGTCTCTTACTAGTATTTTAAATTTTCTGGGTCATACACACCATTGTCTTACTTCTGGTAAAACAATCTGACAAAGAGCACAGGATTAACAGAGATTACACACACATTAGCCGGAGCAGCAATCACACATTGCCGACTGTGTTGTTGTTGTACTATAGTCAGAAACACTTTGGCCTCATCCAGTGAGAGCTGCTGATGACTGATTCTACATGAACAAGTGTCATCGGCGCCGACTGAAGTCTGGGTACCGTGTAATGGCTCGTGAGAAGGGTTTTAAAGCTAGTTCTAATTTTTACTAAGCGAAAAGTGCTCTCTGAAATAAATCAGTACGTGATGCTGAGTATGTTTCACTTCATGTACTCCAATATTTCCCCTTACAACTTCTGCCGTGTTGTCGAAAAGAAAGGAGTTGGTCTGGAGTAAATGTGCCATATGTCTGCCACTTCTGTCTGACATATTTCATGGAGTGATGGAGCAACACAGCTTTGCAGTGCGGGAAAAAAAAAAGCAGTTATGGCAATTCTACATTTCCTCCTCCCATTCATGTCTACAACAATCGGCTTCAGATGTGTGGAGGTGGAATTTCCTTCACTTCTGTATTTATGCGCTTCTCCATATTATGATTGAAACAAGTAAAACCAAGTCACTGTCTGTATCTTGACTGCTAATCATAATGTCCTGCAGCCCTGCAGCTTACCGGGCTCTGTCAAACCCATACACACACATCAATCTAACTCACACACATTCACACTCAAGGGCACAAGTGTGATTTCATGGGTGGATAGGACATCTAAGGGCTTTGGGGGCTGAAGCAGTCGACGGTCTAAATCACTCATCCCCCAGAGGATAATCTAACCAATGATTTAGTGAGAGGCACAGAGTCACTCTGAGCAGCTTCCACTCCAGTGGACAGATATATTTGTGTGTGTGTGTGTGTGTGTGTGTGTGTGCGTGTGTGAATTTCTGCTTTACTATATGTGTGTGAGCATACAAGGAGGAGAGGTTATTCGCCTTACACTGTCTCTCTCTTTGAGGCCCCCTTGAGACCAATTACAATTACTCTGTAGCTACACACACACACACACACACACACTTGTAATCTTACACCACAGTGAAACTGTCGCTGTTTGACTGTGTGATCAGGATAATGGCTCAACATAAGTATCATACTGTCAATATTCATGATTCAGTGGAGACAGCTTGAAGATAGTACATAAAAATATGAGCACACACTGAGAAAATTACACGCCTTAACTCAAGTTAAGCACAATATTCAACATGTGAATTATGAGGAAACAGGAGCAAATGTCCACACAAGAAAAGAGTTTGCAGACACTAATGCTGCATTAAAGACTCAACAGGTCAGTGTTGCAGGAGAAAAATCTACTAATGGATTTTTGCATAGTTGTTTACATTGAAACAGACACTAATCTTGTTGAGATTACAGGAGCTTTGCATCCTGTTATGGTACAGAGCTGGTTGATTTACTTCCTCCTGGTCACTTGGCAAAACTCTGCAGGTCAGCATTCATTTTTGCTTCAGGCCCAAACACTCCTGGCTGATTAATTTTCTCAATATGGCATTTGCTTGAATTTTAAGACAAATTGTTCTCCTCACAACAGGAAACTCCTGTGATGCATTTATTCATTTTTTTATTCAAGTTTCTTTCAAGCAATTCCCACATAGTTGGACAAGATTTGTCTGAAAACAATGATGAGGCCATTATACCAACATCTTGCTGCGTCTGTCACTTGCCTGTAATTAATGCTATAGAAAGCTAATGTTCCACAGGAGCTTGACATGTCTCCTTTGGAGGGGAAAATAGTTCATATTTATGCTCTATTACACAAATAGCATGGTGTAGGCACATGTGTAGGTGTGTTAGATGATGAGGCTCTTCAAATAAAAACATAGTATGTGGGAGTGTATGCACGCATAAATGTGTGATTGATTGATAACAATGATGTGATGTGACATAAAGTGAGGCCCTGGGGCTGAGGTTTAAATTAACTGGTAGGAGAGGAGCTGGCTGGTCCAGCTATGGCAATATATCACCATGTCTGGTCTGCAATCACTTAACAGCATCCATTTGACACCTAGAGCAAACACACACACACACACACAAAGGCCATCTGGCTGTAGCAGGGTGCAGCTACTGTAAGTGATTTGACTCTCCTTTTACCTGGTGTTATGCAAAGTTGTTAATTCTTATAATTGTACAGCATATCACTAACAGACATGCAATGTGTAAGAAGGTTTGCTAACACCTTAAAATGACACAAAAACTGTGGTTTTGCTTCAATGACTGAGTAAAATATGAAGCGTGTAAGGGGAAAAAATGACAGGGTGCTGGTAACCTCCTGGTAATTTCCTGTTTGTGTGCTTTTCATTTATTTCCATTAACTGAAGTAACAAACACACAAAGAATGACTTTCACTGACTTCCCATTTATTTCTTAACATTTTATAAATCCAAACAAATTGATAAAATGATGACTTTGAGTCCATGTATACGTGTTCATGTATATGTTTTTTAGTATGAACTATTTTCTGTACTGATTGTGAAATTTTACATTATTGTATATATTATTCTTTAGATGACAATGTCAGCTTATATTCTGCATCTACCTCACGTACTATTGAATTAAATTATGACAGACAGGCCTGTGGACAGTAAACATGTGAATTATATTGCCCCTCATATTACACACTGCAGGAGCAGGAAAGATTATTATTTTCAGGTAAACCTGAATGATATGGTTTTAATCTAAATGTTACATTTTATATCCAGTTTTTCACTTAAACCCAGAAAAATCACAATGTTTTATATGGTTCAGTTGCAACAATGTGTGTGCTTTCTTTGTTTTATGTTACAGTTATGAGTTACATAAAACAATTAAACTATTCGAATAGGGCGACTGCACAGAGGGGACACAAATGCGCAATAAATATTAAAGTACAGTATGTCAAATTTTACTACACTGAGTCATAAAATTTCCATGACATGTCATCCAAGATTAAAGTTAAACGCTAGGTTGAATACTGTCTGCCCAGGCAGCAACAGCAAATATATATTCACCTGAATATTTTTGTTCTGCGATGCAAAGTTGGTTTCTGTTATAGTCTTATACTCTGTGTGGTTGCGCCCACCCACGTTTACCCATTACCATATGTGGTGCTACTCAAACCGCTGGATGCCAGACATGACACACAACAGATAAAAACCCAGTGTGCTCCAAATTGGATTAAAGGAGTTAGATTATAACCAACCTATAAAACGGAACAAGAATAGTTGAGTTCCAATGAATATTGGTAATGCCTTTGAAAGATGAAGACAGTTTGGATTTAAAAGTCGGCTCATTTTCTCCTGAACAGGTGAACAATGAGCTTCAGTAAAAGTTAACTTTAATCTATCAAAGATACTATTAGAAAGCATAAATTACTTTGTGGTCCGTGCGCGGTTGTGTTATCAGAGCGCTGAGTATTTGGGACACACAGCCGCTGAAGTGGGCAGCTGCAGCTCACTTGGTAGAGCAGCCATCCATAAACCACAGTGTCAGTGGTTTGACTCCCGGTGACCCTGGCTCCATGTCAAAGTGCCCCTGGGCAGGACACTGAACCCCAAAGTTGTCCCTAGTGTCTTCTAGTTACTTGTGCTTGTGCCATCACGCTAACATTTACTGTTATCGTTCGAGCCGGAGGAGCAGACAGATCTGCTTTATCTTTTCCCCTCATATCTCTGTCTCTGCAGCTCAGACAGCCTTTCTAACTCCAACGTGTGTATTTTCAGAGCAGTAGCATATGTTTTAATTGTAACGAGCTTAGCTTTGGCTGCTCTACATAACCAGCAATGGATGTAGCTAATATTGACTGAAATATAAAAAATTCACATAAGCTGGTTTGTCATTAGCAAACAATGAGACACTGCAAATGCATAATATTATACCGGCTCATCAATGTGCAGTTTAGGACAACTCGTAGCTACTGTATGAACTTTGCAATCTTTTTGCAAAGATTGGTGTCTTCAACCTGGCAACCCACGTAAGTGTGGTGACGAGGAAGGCCAGTATAGAGTATTATTCATTTATTTTAAGCAAACTTTTGTTAATCATTGTTATTATGGTTTGTAATAACTATCAATATCTTTGCTTTCTATTCAACTTAATTCACGTCATCTACAGATGACGGCACAGGTATTGACTCTTTGCTTGGAAAATAGCCCTGAAAGCGAGAATCGCAGCGGATGCAATTCTTAACACAAGTAAGCAAGATGGGCTGAAAGCAAGATAACAAAACACACACACGATCTAAGCAGACCATTTTAGATTTTCATGTACTGTTGAATGTCCAGCATGACGTCAAGTAAAGAAATCAATTTTTAATGAGTAGAAAAAGGATCCAATCTGCCAGCCAGAAAGTGTGGAATATTCATTTAAAATGTAACACATTTATTTTAAATGCCATATATACATATGTTTAAATAAGGTAATTAAGATTGTAGGGGTGATATGTGAACAATGTAAATGCACATATACAATTTTAAAACCTGCCCACTATGAATTTCCACAAAGTTGCAGCTAGATTACATCAGCTTAGAATCATCAAGAGACTCTCACCACCCAGGATGGCACCTGAGTCACTGGGTTACAATGCAAACAAAAATCAATTTGGGAGCATCCAGAGGATGTGATAAAAGTCACAATAAAAAGTGTAATCACAGCATCTACTTGTAGCTCATGGGAAGACTCTGCCCCCACACCCAACCCCTGCCCCAGAGGAAATAAACTCGCTAGTTTTATAGTGTTAATTTAAATCCTCTGTGAAATCTTTGTGGGAATATGAAGCTCTGTTTAGCACAGCACAGCACAGCACACGTGCAGCAATATGTTTCAGTGAATGAATCCAATGAATCATGCGTCGTCTTTTTTTCAAACTGATGAAGATTTTAGTATTCATGTGGGCATCAGAGGTAACGACGCAGAATAAAGACTCGGAGTCTAAACAGACAGTTTGTCTTTTTTGGTCAATTTCTGTTCGTTTCACATTGTCACTGTGTAATAATGACAAAACGTGTCGGTGAGGACTCGACTTTATGAGGCCAGGCATGAATGTGTGTGTGCAGATAGACACCAAAACAGCCTGTTCATGCCATGCACACACACACACACACACAACCTATCACCCACAAAGTCTCCACTCCACAAGAATAAAATCTTCACCTCCAACTTCACCGTGCATTGATTCCTTTAGCCTCAGGGCCTGGTGCCTCTAGAGGACAAATTCACTCACATTCCTTCCCTCTTGAATGCCCCCTCAGCCTCTCTGAGTGAGGCCCTCCAGCACTGACTCTTTTGAGGGCATCAGTAAGAGGAAGAAACTTGAAAGCAGCCACGTTTTTAAGTCGTGCATGTTAATAGACGTGGACAAATTCATTGGGACAAGTCTTTCATCTTCTAGCTTGTCTTTTCTCCATAAATATTCTTTGAGAACATCTCTGAGGCATCTTAACTCTTACCTTGATATCTCACCATGCCTCTTCTTTATTTTCTCTTCCCCTTACCTCTGTTATTATGTCTCTCTCCCTTTCTGTCTCATATCAGTCTCTCCACGTCTCATGAACATTCTCATTAACACAGTTGCCTGCAGTATTAGATTTAAATAAATCCTATCAAAGTCAATATTTGTACTCTAAACTTACAATTAGAAAATATAATAGCTCTTTATTAAAATCCTGGGAAATGATCTACTTTTTTATAACGTCTAAAAATCCTAAGGAAATACGTATTTCAAATCTCAATATTCCAATTGTCCAGCTTAGTAATCCTGTTAAATGGAAACCATTTCTCTGCAACACTGTGCATACTGTCACCACATATCATCAAACACAGACGAATGCATGCAATACAAGACAGGCAGGCAGGTTTCGGGCACAGCACACACACATGCACACACATCAAACGCACCGCATATTAAAAAGCCCCGTAATAGTCTGTTGAGCGTTTTTGAGCATGCGGTCAACAAAACATCCTGGCATTTTTGTATGGATGAATGCACACAGCATTTTTTAACAGCCCTTCCTGTTCCAATTGACAGCAAAGAGGAGACCATAATCCAACAGAAATGCATAGTAATAACTAGCTTCTCTGACACACACACACACACTCTTCTTCAGAAATATTACAAGCACCAAAGTCAAAAGAAGTTCCAACCCAAATGCTAAAAAAAAAAACACACTGAAAATGCATCCAGGGAACCTTAGCACCAAGTGTTACACCTTAAGCGTTGATAAGGCATTAACACATCAGCACTGAAGACAAGGACTAGCAAGGAAACATATTGTTTCTTTGACTAACAAGGCAACAAATACATCAGCAAAACAAATCATACAGTCCGCCTCACGGCCAATCAGTTGCATATTTATCACCCTGTTTTGACCTGTAATTACAGCGCTCCCCTGAGCTAATAATTATAATTTACAAAATGCCAAGAGCAGAAATGAGATGCATCTTATTTCCAGGTTTGGTTAAACTGTAATCAAATCTGTCCAGTGGAAAAAATGATGGATGACTGACATGGATAAATAAGCCGAAAATGCTACTAGAGACTCACAAAATATTATCATGGGGCACCGTCATTGTTATTGATTAAAAGAAAAGAAAAGAAATGAGAGTGCATGTGTTCAAATAGCCATCAGGTGTCCCATTATATAACCCCAGGGGAGACATTAGTTTCCACAGCATTTGTCTGACTGTCTCTGTCTCACTGCGCTTCTTTTCCTCTTTCCTCTATTCGTACTTCACACCTTGCTTTTTTGGAGTCGGAGGCTTTCTTGCTCTGTGTTCTCTAATTTTTGAAATCTCTCTCTTTCTGTGTTTTGTCTCCGAGTGTTTTTTTTTTTCTGTGACACACTCTCTCTGTTTTTCTCTCTGTGCCTGCCTCTCTGGCATGGTTTTGTTGGTTCTTATCTATTCTCCCCACTATCTAGTGTTGGGGGAAGATAAGCATGCATTTGCATGTTTAATGAACCAAACACCCCCGATTCCCCACAGCATGAGGACGCACACATACACACATGTTGGTCTTCCGATGTTTGCGAGGACATTCGCTGACATAATGTATTCCCTCGCATTTTAGCCTAACCCATAACCATCACAACAGAACGCCTTATCCCCATCTTAATTTAACCCTGACCTAGTTCCAGCCATAACCCTAAAACTCTGCCTTAATCCTCCGACAGCCCTTTGAAGTTTGTGGGAACTGGCTAAAGTGACCTCACAACGATGGTTTCACGGATGCCCAGATATAGACACGCACACCCACAGACGCACACGCGCACAGATCGCTGCTGTCGGCCCTGCAGGCCTCAGTCTCCTTGCCGCTGACATGGAGTCACCAGCTGCTGATTCCTACAGGAAAAAAAACATGGTCTATCTATTTGCTTTCACGGGAATGACAGGCAGACAGACATTATTTAGCCTAACCAAATCCTATCAAAACAAAATGAAATTGATGTGACACACTGGCAACAACAACCAAAATCTTAATGCTAGATCAAAGTTTACATTTTCTCCTTTACAGAGCTCATAGTGGCCTGAATTTCAACTGGTTGTTGTCAGGGTAGAAACTACAGTAATATGATGCTGCTGGCAGATATGGATACCAAGGGAAGCTTGACTGAGGTCACTCTCATTAGAATTAGACAGACAATCTCACCATCTCTGTGCAAAGTGCAGAAACCTCTAATGCATATTCAGACAAAACAATAAGAAGAAATGACCTCAGGTTCAAAATGTCTGTAAACAAATTGTGTGTGTATGTGTGTGTGTGTGTGTGTGTGTGTGTGTGTGGAAAAAACAGGACTGCACTACACAAGCATTTAATAGTTAATACTCATGGTATTCAGCCATACTAGTTTGGCCCTTGTTATATGGCAAATTGGGCTATTGGAAATATCGGACTCTGCAAAATAAGTAGCATACAACAGGATCCCGGTAATGTTACAACTTTCCTTGTTAATGTAAAAAAGTTATTCTTTTTGGTTTTTCTTTTCTTTTTCCGAGTAGTTCCGAATCAGCTATTGGTTATGCATCATCACATTGTCTGCTGCTTTATGCAACTAGTGATTCTAAAAGAAGAGGCGAGTTGTTTCATATATGTAGCTTAATATCGCTACATTTTCTTTATGAATCCCTGCCACATGCTTTTTTAAATTTTATCTGTGCAGCAACAACATGCACTAACTGTTTACGCTTTTAATTTCATCGTTTATGATATTCTTTGATAGTTCATATAATGTTATTATCACCAAACAATGCTTCAAAACCAGTATGCAGTATATTTTTAACTATTTGGAGTACAACTTTACTTCTATGTGTAAAGTACAGTGTTTTTACCTTTACCTGAATTTATATACATTTCACAGCTGTCTACAAGATATTATTAGTCCCAAACTATTCCTTTACAATGAGTGAGCTGAGGCCAAACTAAAAACATGATCAGAGAGAAGACATAACAAAAAACTGAAAGACTGGAGATGTGCAGCCACACCTATCCAAATTACAATCGAGTAGCACTTTATTTGGTTTTATTAAAGTAGAGTGTTTCTCTATAAGCTAGACAACTACTGGCAGAAAATCCACTATTCTGGCTGCTGTTCAGCATATCAGCCATTGACTAGACAAGTGAGATTTAAGCTCTTATAGTATACTCTGTATTTAAGTGTGAGCAACAATCAATCCCTAAACCCTTGTCTGTGCTTGAGTGCGGCTCTTTAGTTGCCTTTTGATGTTCCTGTTGAGTATGATATGGTACAAATGCATTCTTCAATTACCAGCATCAGTGCAATATCAGTTTTTTATTTCACTGTCTGAACAGGCTAATATGAACTTTTTTTAAATTTAAATAACAGCCCAAGGATGGGTTTCCCCTTTTACTTGTGCAGAAAAAACTGCACTCACTAAAATGTGAAAAGCCATGAAGTAATTTAAGAGCAAAGACAGATAGATAAATGGGGAGGAGACATGAAACAACACACAGAGGCAGGCGGAAAGATAGACAACAGGGATGACAACAGTGTGAGAGATGTCGCCACCTGCCACCATTTTTCTCTCCTGCTCTTGAAAATGCATCATCAGTCATTAGGGGGGAGCATGACTTGCTGTATCATCATCACTCACACACACACACACACACACACACTCAGAGAGAGAGAGAGAAAGACAGACACATACACAAACATATGGCGTATTTTAAGGTGTAATGCAGCAGCCTATAATTTGAGTTCTCTCTATGCAGCATTTTGCTGAGCTTATAAAACCGCCTGCAGCTAATGGTGTGATGGATCCCTCTATTATCACCCAACACAGGAGACGTGAGTGGGGTATAGTGAGATAAAGGAATGTAATTGGATAGTATTTTAGCCATGGCAAAACTAGGAAGGTGGTCAGGGACAGAAAGAGAGCACAGGAAAAGCTGTAAAATGATAACTGCATGATGAAGTCGAAAAGCTGTCACAGTGATGGACTTGGCCAATAGATGAAGTCCAACGTCAAACAGAACTCAGCTCTGTGTGTACCATATGTGAGTAAACACATTTCATATTCGCATGATGTAATAATACCATCATGATCTCTCTCTCGCAGCCGTTTTTCAGTTTTCGTTTTCAGTGTTTGGATTTCTCTCTCTCGCTGTCACGTTCGTGTTGCACCCGTAATCTTCCTGTTTTGTTTTCCAACCCATTTCCCCTCACACACCTGCATCTCATCTAGTCTGCCACAGTCTGGTCCATATTAGCCCCTCGCTTGCCACTGCTGCCTCTGAAAGAGGTCCTGTATTCATGCTGTGGTTCTGGTGGGAGGTTTTCTGGCAGTTTGGGGCCACGTTAGTGTTTTTTTAGCTTCCATCCTCAGGCTAATGGACAAGGAATGGACTAGGACCTTGAATCCAGGACCCAAACACCTGGTCAAGCCATCTGCCATGGTTGGGATACACATATAAACACCTTCCCGGGCTTCAGGTTTTAGAGAAGAACGTGACAGTTCCTTTAGCCCATCAACAGGTCTGTCAGTGACACAGGATGTTGAGTAGAATCTGGTCTACCCTGCTAAAGGCATCCATAAGATCCAGCTGCTCCCTGGCTTATTGTATGAAGACGTCCAGTTGTCCTTGCGCCAGGCTTTCTGTGTTTGACAAAAATATGATCATACCAAAACAATGACTCTTTGTGTTCAACTCATGTTTCACAGTTCCAACATGCCTCTCAGTGTTAAGAGACACTGAGAGGCACTAAACACTTGCCTGGTTACAAAGACGGGAAAAGAAAGGGACGCTGCTTTCCTGTTTCTGTTGAAGCTGTCAATGCAGAGCAAAAGAGGTTTGCTCACCTATACTCAGGAACCTGTTTATGAAGGACAACTTGTGTATTGGACTTTGTAAGTACATACTGCCAAAGAAGAGAAAGCAACTGTACCCGCATTTAAGGACTTCAGCCACCATGTTCCATGTTGATGGCAGAAAAGTAAAAGACATTGTTTAACCATGTCGACCCTGAGACGTATAAGAGACTATAAAAAGCCAGTCCGGATTTTCTTCACATGCTGTTTAAAGAAGAAGACATATTTAACTGAGCTTGAGCTGCTTGCTCAGAAAAAAAATGGTACTTATTTGAGTATCTTTTGCAAACTTTTAAGTAATTTTTAGTTTGTCTCTTAGTTTGTGCTTGTTGTTTGTTTATAAATCCTCAGTTAATAGAGTAAAATATGATACAATTTTAAAACCACACTGAAGTGAAGTAATTAAAAAGGAAACAGTGGCCATCTTTAAACAAAGAACATTTAAACAGAGAATGCTAAGAAAGTATATTAATTATGAGACATAATGGGCATCCACCCAGGTAAAAAAACACCACTGATCAAAATATCTCAAGAGCTATTATATCATAGTGAATTTCTGTACAGACACTCACGGCCACAAGAACATGAAAATGAAGTAAATGTTTTGACAACAAGGCGAGGTTTCTAGAAAAATCTGTAATGTCCTACAATAAATGATCCAAAGCAAAATATTATAAGACAACCAATTGCATATAGCCTACACAAGATAAATCACATCCTTACCTGTCAGAAAAGTAAGATGTGCTCTGTGCTTCGCTATGTGCTCCACAAACAGAACAAGTTCTTTTTGGAGGCAGTACAAAGTGTGGCTGGAGTTTTTACCCACGCTGACAGCACTGGACCAACTTAGGTTTAGGTTCCTTGTAGTCAACACCAAAATACAAGGGTTGAAGTTTCCCATCCTCAACATAAAACTATTTGAAATACACAAATCAACAATGAACAAACAAATCAAACCTTTCTATAATCTGTGCAATATTGATATAATTTGTTCATCTGATTGATGGCTGCAAGAACGAAGCAATTTTCATGCTGTTTTGTTCTACATTTTCAGACTGTAAACCTTCATCCTGAGGGAGGAAGCTGAAAGTCATTGTGTGACGGGGTGAGTCATCATGTAGAACTGAGCCAGCTAGACTGTAACTGTCTGGTGTATGGGGGTGCTTGGTTAACTTGTGACTCATTTATCAGCCTACTAGACCATTTCACAAATTGATTCAGAGAAATTCCGTTTTTTAAAGACACATAACACCAAAGAACACACTACAATAGAAAGATTGAATAAAAGCATGGTAAAATAAGGTTAATGTGGAACTAGGACACTATCCTCAAAGGAAACAATTGCTGTTTCGCTGTTTTGCACATGGCTTAATGGTTTTTCCTTTACTAAAAATTCGGCTTTGAACCAATAATTGTTTACATATTTCACACAATGTAGAAATGTTACAGTCTTAGCCGATAATGATGTGATATTGCGTGTGTAAGCTTGACTTCTAAAATCATTTGTCAGGTATTTTGTGTAAAAAAAATTTTAACTGATGTATTATTCAATGGATAATTGTCCTGGTTGGTCCTGTTTTAACAGTAGAACTATACTTACATATACTGTAATACTAATGCCTGGTGTTTTTGAAGACAAGATGAGAAGATTAGGAAGGAAAGCAAATTAACAGAAAGATGGGGAAATTGGATGTGTGAGTGTTTGGTGTGAATGTCTGCTCCCCAGGGTCTACTATAAGTGCATTAGCCCCTAAGTTTTAGGCTCAGGCTGAAGAAATGTGTAGCTATGTATGTGAGTGTGTTCATACACGTGGCACAAAGACTGGAGCTGGTTCCCGCTGGTGTGGAACTAAATGTCACAGCTTGATTAGAATAAATAGTCCTATAAGGGCTGTGGGACTGGGCAGCAACGCACAGCAGGGCAAATGTGTGCGTTGTGACTCATTCTTCTCTCTTTCTCTGCCTCCTTCATACTGGTTGTCTTATACCATCAAACAGCACAACTGTGTCATAAAATGTCCTCAGAACAATGATATTTAACTAAAATACGGCCACACACCCATAGAAGGACATGTAGTCACAGCCTCGGACACTCGGGCTTTACCTTTCTCTAACCTAGCTACAGGGTTTAGGACAGATGTGCCAGTCTGAACAACACAATGAGAAAGCTGTTAATGCCTCAGGACATGAACCTTACACCTCACTCTTTCTCCCTCTTGGTCCCTCTCTCGTTCACTATTGCACACACACACACAGACATAAACACATACAGACATACACACACACAGACATACACACACACAGACATGCACACACACAGACATACACACACACAGACATGCACACACACAGACATACACACACACTCGACATCGGCCAGTGTAAACAGTATATACATGTAGATGCCCATGTCTGTGTCTGCACATTCATCTTTTGCTCCTTTCTCCCTTTCGTGGTTATGCAATGTGCAGATTGATCCTAAAATATTGATACTTACAATTCTGCTCTTGGATTAATTCCCATATTTAAAGATCGATATCATACGGGCCAAATGGGTATTTTACAAAACAACAGGGGACAAAGTATAAAATAGGTAGATTTAAAAAATGCGGGAGACCCCAGACATACCAGATTTAACCAGTTTTTTATATTGTGCTCGCCACATGTTTCAGTCAAGATGCAGGACCACACACTTGGCATTTACACTGATCAATTTCAGAATGGAAAGTTCACTGACTGGAATCTCGCAGAAGATCCCATGATCGAATGTGACTTCAAAGTCACAAGAGTTAGAGAGTCGTCATCAGCTGTGTGTGCAAAAACTCCCGCTGTTGCAAAATTGGTTGTACTGGTGGAGCTATCCTGCCCCCAGTCATCAAAAGAAATACCAGGAGGGGGCAAGTGCGTTAAGTATGTTACGACACCGGGGCTGGATGTTGCTGTTGCTGGGTGAACCCTCAGCTTAGATCAGCTGTAGCCCACTATTGTTATTTCCATGCCTTAAATTGATGAAAGGCCAAAGTGAACACACTGTTGTTGGGTGTCTGTGATCTCTCCAAGCCTGTGGAGAAACTAACTTTGACATCACTGTCATGAATGGTTTAGAAGTAAAAGGCGTTATAAACCATCAACAGCAGCAGAAAAAATAAAATCACTGATGTCTGCTGCAAGGATCTGTCTGTTTACAAAACAGATAATAATCCACATGCTTCAACCCATGAGCATCATAACTACATGACAGGAAAATACAGAAATATTAAGGCCAAAGGGAATTCTCACACTTGCATAGAGGGAATATTACATACATACACGTATACAATCTGCACTTGATAGAGGTCAGCTTATCAGCACATTGACAATACAGAAAAAGAAATTATTATTTTAAAACAAAGGACAGAGAGATAAATGCATAGAATAAATGAAAGACACACGTGATAAAAAGAGAAGCAAATGACAAAGACAGAAAATTGGAAAATAAGTATTAAAATAATAAATCAATAAATCTATTCTGGGGCTGCCACAGAGTAATGAAAGCTATTTATTAGATATTTCTGCCTTCTCTGTCTCTTTGCTTGTCCTTCTCCTACTCTGTCCTTTCTTTCTCTGCTTCTCCCTTGCTCCCACCATCAATACTCTCATCTCCAGAAAACGCTAACAATTCTATTAAGCACAACAAAACATCATTTAGAGGTCACATTTGTTTCGCTCAACTTCCCTTGTCATCTGCATACCAACTGAGGGGCTGCTCACACCGGCTCAGATTCTTGTTATCTGACATGACCTTTCTGCTTTAAAATAATTGGTAAATTATAACAGCCTTTCACATGCTGCCCCCTTTTTCTTTAATGACATGGATTTACAACAATGGCACTCATTGTGTGATTTGTGTTCTAAAGCATAAGTGATTGCTATAATATCCAAATTTCGTCATATGTCATCTCATATATTCATAAGTGCTCCAAAATACTGGCCGCAAGGCATCAAGCTGGTACAGTGTTTGCTTGTAGCCAGCGGAATATGACAACAACATAATGTAATTTTGCCAGTGAATCCATAAACTTACGTGACATCTCATATATGGCCTTGATAATCTACTGCCCCAAGTCACGATTAGCTTAGTGGCCAACTTCAGTTCACGGGCAGTGCTTTACTGCAGGAATAATGTGTCCCGGAATGTCTAGCAAGTTCACTGCAAGGCAGATGAAGGCTGAGGGAGCTTAAATGATCTGAATCTGTCAAGTAATTGCACATTTACCTGCCTTTTATCCCAGTGAGCTGCAAAAATACTAGTAAGACACAGGTTCTGCAGCCTGCTTTCTGCAGCAATGTGTTTGTAGAGAAGTGCTCTTTGGTTTTATGGATGATTTATTTCATTGTGCATGAAAAAATTCCTTTATGGAAACAGATGCGATATGAGAAACCAGAACAAAATTCATCTAACTTTAAACAAATGTTTTACTGCACTAGAAAAAGATGAGAGAAGTAATTTTTTACGCTCCTCTACACACACACAACTACTTTAAATCCCCATATTTGGCAAATACAGTACAATAAGTAAAACATGTAATAAATAGCTCATAACACACTATATTAGTTTTGATAATTAATATACCAACAACACGACGTGCACATGCTACATTCAACGTAAAAAAAACATGCATTTAAAATAACATTTTCTCCATTTGTTCTAATTTTGCCTTCTCTACCTTCATCTTTACTAGCTCTGATACTCTGATTGTGTGTTTTATCATCCTCATAATATTGACAAATAAATGAAAGCAACTGAAACGTGTAATAAATTTTGTGAAATACCCTTTAAAGAAGCACTGATTGCTTGAGCTGCACAGGCAGTCAAGCAGAAAAGACAGCAGGAGCAAATGTTTCCCACCGGCTGCCACTTACCACTAATGTTAGAAAAATAATAAATTAGTCTCGGCATGGCGTTTGGAGTGAATGTGCTTGCACGTGAATGAGAGTGTACACCAGGGTGTGCTTCGTTCTTGTAAAGTGATGTGTCGCATGCCAACGGTTCACAGTGTGAACAGATGTTAGTCACTAATGCCCTGGGTTTCCGCACCACAGACAGGCATTTTTTTAAGGTCCTACGCTCTGAGGTGGAGTCAGTGGAGGTGCCTGAATTGTTTTATCGAGGGAAACACAACTGAGGACATGAAGGCTCGCAGTGGCTGCCAAGAACACACGCAGACACAACACTTACTTAAAGCATATGCTATACAAAAGCACAAACATGTCACTACATGCTACGCATCTGACATAATAATACGCACACAGACACACACAAAACTGCAGGGTACAGGTATTTGCTCTTAAGTTCACGGTGACCCAGACAGGATTTTGACAGATTAATGGACCTGCTGGGTGAATATGGTGGCTGCAGCTTCAAGATCACAGGGCACCTTGACTGAGAGAATACAGACTGTTATGAAAGAAGAAATATTGAGTTTATGAGTTTTTAGAAGTGTGTTGTGAAAAGTCAAAAAAGTGGACCAAATATGTAAAACATGCTTTGCGTGCCTGTTACTAAAGGGCGACTTCACCAGTTTTCTACTTTCTAGTTTAGTACATTAATGCTTTTGAGCTTCCCTCTGACTTCCCTATGATTAAATATTTCTCCGGGGGAGCTCTGGAAAAGCAGGTTGACCATAATTACAACCTCCATAGATTGAGCAACAAGATGACATCATTTGAACCTCCATGTGATGTCACCTGGAGACGTTCTTCCGCTAGAAGTATAGAAATATTTTAATGTAAGGAAATCAGAGGGAACTTTAATGACACATTTACATTTACTACTCAAACTAGAACCAAAAGAGGTAAGGCTGATATCGGTGAAGACGTCCTTTAAAGTGTTTCCCCTCTTTCCCTACAAACCAACTACCCCATCGGACTTCATTGAATTTTACCCTAAGCTTTCCTATAACACCTAATCACCCAGAGTCAGTCACTATACTCTAAATTTAGCTGCTGCCTGTCACCGAGACCCTGATGAAGGAGAGGAAAATGAGCAGTGATGTTGGAGACCATGGGAAAGGTTAGCGCTGTCTCTTTGAATAGCATCTGACTTTCTCTGATCGTTGTTTCATTGCAAACACTAGCATCTATACTTAGGTTTGGACCAAATAAATACATAAAAGCCCCTGTTAAAATCTAAATAAAAGAGAATGTCAATCAAAGTGGGAAAAAAAATTAAAATGAGCCAACTCACAGGTGAGTTGTCACATGTGTGAGAAGAAAGCATGAGAAGAAAAACAAAATGGGCATCACACATTTTGGTTGATAGGCATTGACAGGTTTGAGCGCACACACGGGTGATTTGAACTCCCTGGCATATAGTGAGCTCTGTGCAGACAAAAGCTTAGCTAAGCCAATCCTCTATATCTGATGTGATAATCATAAGATGACGCAACTGTGAGACAGCAGGCGGCAGCAGACAGACCACGGTTGGCACAGACACATGCACAATTCTCACAAGTATGAAGCAAAGCCATGAAAACAACAGACAACATACAATTTAGTGACAGTGAGGAGTCTTAAAACCCAATGATAAGTGAAATATGATTAGAGTGGATCTGCCCTTAATGGCTTGACATCAGGTTTACACGCTCAGCAGAACAGTTTGGAAGATGAGCTGAAACCTTAGACAAATCAGCGGAGAAAGACTGATTTAGTATTATCTGCTTCACTTTGTGCCAACTTATGTGACTCATCGAAAATGTATCTTAGTCTACATTTATATGTTTGGGGTGTCATTTCAAGATATGCTTAAGTTTGTCTGGATATCACAAACAGCAATGCTCTTTAATGTATGTATGTTGGTTCATTCATATTCATTTATAATAAGCACCATAAGTAAGTGCAGCATTAAAAACACACATCCAGAGTTTGGTTAATTATTGCACTGTAGTAACATGACTTGTGTATTAGATAGGTGAATAAAAAGAATGTTTCTGATGCTCGTGCGTGGGTTATTTTTAAATCGCCTTCCAGGTATATTAACCAATAAGTTTTAATGTTAAAGGAATGAAGAATCTAAACTCTGAGTCTCAGCTGGAGCAAACAGAAGGAATCGCTCTGTTTCCCAGCCCCTTCTCAGGGTTGTGTACTTATGTCTTAAGCTGCCTGAGGGGGTGAGAGGGATGCTGAATTTTTATGAACCTGACTCTTTGACATGACAACAAATTTCATGCAAACACAGAAACATCCACACAAAGGTAGACTCGCACTCACACACAAGCCAAAGACAATTTTAAGAAGACTAAATAATTCAACTTTCCAACAAACTTTACTTTTACACAGGATTTCTATGTATAGAACAACACCGGCTCTATGAAGGAGAAGAGACAGTTATTTAGCAAAAGGACAGGGGCAGATATTGAACTCAAGGTTTGAGCTGTTGGCATGAAATTGAAAATTTCCATGCTAGTCACATACATCTCCTCTCCTTCATCCATGCCTGCCTCCTCCATCGTTACTCCCTCTTTATGTTAAGAGCTCTCTTTTCCTCATCTGAAAATAATTTTGGCATCAGAAAGGTCAGACGTTTAATTGGGGAACATAATGAAGTATTTCGAAGGGTTCCAGGGTTTGTAGCTAATATGCTAATCAATGTACATCATCATCAACACGGGGAAAGGGTTTCAGAAAACGGAACACGATGACTTGACCCAAGTTTTTGGTGCAAAGCAAAGTCTCCAAAAGGACACGGTTGGGTAGCTAGTGCGCTCAAAAGTGCAGGAAGCTGTGTCTAACTGCAAAAGACATCCTTTCAATTGTAGGCAACAAACAAGCAAAACAAATATGATTATGCAGTGCAGATTTTATTCCTCAAGCCGACCTTTCTGCACTTGGGTCAGTGCACCTGGAAGCGCAAGACAGTGATGTGATGTTTTGATGAGATTTGCCTTGCTGCTTCCAGGTCCCCTGGAAGGTAAATGATGTGATTTTTTATGTGTTTTTTTTTTTAAGCTCTATTGCTGAAACATCAGCTTATGGAATAAAATCTGCACTGCATAACAGTAAATATGAGTTCTCCTGCTTCACTGCAAGTACTTGTGTTGCCTACAGTTACTCTAAGCGCAGTTCCCTATGGTTCTGAGTGTGTTAACGGCACTATAGGGAACGTGACGACGAGTCTCTAGAGGAATGTTTGTGACCATGTGCAGTATGTGTGCGGGTGATGGTGTATATTGTCACACCCACAGCTACACTGCTAATAGTTGTGTCAATGTGTTGCTGATATCAAGCCCTCAGTAACTGTCATGTGCGCATGTGTGTGTGTCAGTAGATTATGTGACTTTGGAACATTTTTGTGGTACAAAACAGCTTCATATTGGGAGATTATTTATACCCTTGCTATAATAGCAGTACTTTTCATTTCTAATGATGAATGCATTACGACTTGGCTAATGTAATAGCAAATATTCATATCCACAAATCCACTTAAAAGATAACCTCCGCAAATTGCACCTTAACTGAATAAATGTTTCATATATGTGCTTTTTACTGCTTGGGAGCATATACAGAACGTACCCGTTGTGCCCTCAATAGTGAAGTGAAGTGTATTATACATGTCTTACACGCATGTTCTTTCAGATCATGCAACATCATCACTTGTGCATGTGTGCGTATTTATTTGTGTGGGATTTAGCTTATAACTGCAGTGTTTCCCCAATCCATCCAGCTGATAAACGCACCCTACAGCAATGTTGTTTTCCAATAGCATCACCCCAGATATCTGAAGGAAAACACCCTACTGTAGACATGTATGCTGTGTGTGTGTGTGTGTGTGTGTGTGTGTGTGTGTGTGTAGGGGTTGAACATATATATAAGTCAGTGTTAGTGTCAAAGGCAACCCAGAACCTATTTCATCATGTTGTAAGTTTGCACATGCACTTGTTTTTGTGTGTGGCTGTGCATCCCGAAAGTAAAATGCACACTAGTGCACGCGATTGTGTATGTTTGATAAAAAATGGGGAAAATATAATCTGACAGTGTTTCAGGTCTCATGCACACACAAGCACACAGAAACATTCAACCATATCATTTTCACACAAGAATGAACCACACACACAAAAGAAGCGGACAGTGTGTGTTACCTGATACCCCCCACCCTTCCTACCAGGTACATGCACATACGTACAGAGAGAAAAACAGGGTTCGGGTGTTACCTGATGCTGCTCATGCTGCCTGCCTCTGATCCCAGCTTGCATCTCTCCAGCTGTGTGGCAACAATCTGACGCTCAGCCTCAAGCTCTCTGGTCAGGCGTTCAAACTGAAGCTCCTGCAGAGGTGGAGGAAGAAAAAATGTGTGTTACACAAAGCAAGAGAGGGAGAAAGACAAAGAGCGAGAGATGTGATTCCGATAAAAAAAACTTTTGAACCGATGTTAAAGTAGATATATTGGAACTCAAAGCAACTTTTTGTTCCCTCTCATTTGATTGTTCATTAAGTGGAAGTAAGGTGTGATACTGAAGCAGTTACAACCATAAATCTCCTTTTGAAAATGTATGATAGTAACCTTTGAAAGCCACCTGACAGAACTGGAACAGGATTTCGATATGAATAGTACGTTGCTCTGGGACTGCAGCCTAGTTGTCGTGGGTGAAGTGAAGCACTGTCAGCCGCGGGTCATGGAAACAGCTTAAGGATGGGAGACAGCTAAGCGATTATTGAAAAGTGTCATCATTAACATGAATGTGATTGACAGGTGAGAAAAGGTGCAAGGCAGAATGACTGAAAGTGTTCTAAATGTGTGAGCCAAAAAAAAAAAAAAGGAAGCCTCTAATCTTTTCCTCTGTGTGGTGCAGCAAGGTTGTCACAGCAGTTGCTGAAGCACCCCTGCAAAATCTGGGTTACAAACTGCATATCTGTCTAATGAAGATATTTGTGGAATTCAGGCATGAAATGTGTCATTCCCAGATGAGTTGATAAGTGACACGATCTTCAAAAACGCAGAGATGAATGCATATGTTTTTTCACAAGATGTTTACTTTTGCCACTTGATGTAAAAATACTGTTGTGGTGTTGCACTAAAAGGACTTGACAAACTGTACTGAACTAAAGGGGACGAGGAGGAATAACACAAGCTATAGAAAAATCCCCCCAAAATGTTGAGCTTTTATCTACTACAGTAGCTTTTAGGGAGGCTGCAATTGGGAGGCTGAAAATAGTAGGGTAAAAAAAATTCATAAATAAAAAATAAAAACGGCCCCATGATACTTTTAACCAACATTTCAGAAGTGTAAATTACTCTGCAGTACAAACAGGGGAATTTCAATGATTGCACATCTTTTTGTGTCCAGAGAAAAGATCGCTGCCATGATGACCTTTTAGACTTCCTAATGCCGATGCTTTTCCTTTTTTCTAACTCTGCTAAATGCACAGCTTTTAACTCGACCCTGTCTCTGTCGGCTGATGCGTCGCCTGTGTAAGTGCGAGTAAGTGACAAATAAGACGGAACTATGGGATTTCATACCTGAAATCGCTGTTTGTATCCGTGTGTGTGTTAGAAGCTGATCAACAGGGCAGTGAACAGCGCTCACTTGTAGATATTCTGTATGTATGAGGGAGTGTATGTGTGTGCGCAACACCAAAAAAAAAAGAGGGAGAGAGAGGAAGTCTATTCTTGTTTGATTGGTTTTCTAAAAGCCATTTGAAGTTCTGAATGAGTTGATCCCCCGTTGCTATCTCAAGTCTCCAACCTCAATCCCCTCTCCTCCCTAACAAAACCGAGCACAATGGAATACGTCTCTTAGACTCCCCCTTTACACACACAACAAGCACTCGCTGATAAAATATGCATGTTCCTTTATTTGCCCTCTGTACGTTTTTTTTTAACACACACATTAATGTTCTTGCTCTGTCCCTGTCTTTTCATGTCACACACACACACACACACACACACATACACAATCACAGAGTAGGTACTTGCAGTACTAGCAGAAGCATTGATCTCACGGAGAGAAATTCCTTTATCTGTAAAGAATAGAATATGTCAAATATGGGGTGGCATGGTTGGCGCTGCTGCAAAAAGTTCTCTGATTTATATCTCGGTCGGCGGCAGCTTGTCTATGTGGCACTTGCATGTTCTCCTCATGCTTGCACGGTTTTCCTCCGATGCCCCTGTCTTTCCACAGTGGAAAGACAGGCATGTTAGGTTAATTGGTGACTCTAAATTGCCTGGAGGTGTGAAAGTGAGTGTGGATGGTTGTATGTCCGTGTATGTCTTTCTGTGTTGGCCCTGACACACACTGACCACCTGTCCAGGGTCTACCCCACCTTTCGCCCAATGACACCTGTGACAGACTCCAGCCCGCCCCCGACCCTGAACAGAATAAGTGGGTACAGCCAATAGATGGATAGATGGATGGACGTCTGATATGCTCATAGGCTGTAACTTTGAAACAGGTGATTGGTGGTAACTAATACACCACCACACTTCCTTCCCACTCCTCTCTCCAACTTCTCATTGTTCCGTGCTCCACAGTCTGTCAGCAGCTCCTTTCTACATGTTTCTTTCTCCAGCTGTGACAAGATAAATCTCATAAACGTAAACAACAAAGTAGCAGGTTCAGCCATCTCTATGATTTGCAAAGCGAGGTGACTCTGGGAATTTGTGCAGGGTCTATTAAACCTCCTGAACCCATAATTTTAAATTACAGCTTTGTTTTACAGCTAGGTGCCACTGTTCAAAGACCTGCTCTGCTGCCGACCGCAGACTGCTTTGTCACCTTGTTTGCCACTGCTGCAACTGCTGTTTTAAATCCTTATGGTGTAAAAATGTAAATGCCTGCACCTTAAGTAGCATTAAGATAACTGATGATATATAATGCCTCAGTGGTAATATATCTTAAATGCTTTCCAAGGTAAGATACCCGAATGCCAAAACAGATACGAAAAGCTTTTAGGCCAGTTCTGTATCTGGAAGAAAAGTGTTAAATTATGCAAAAAGCTATGTCACACCTTTTATTCATTCAAATCCCTTCACCTAAGGAAAGGCTGTGTTGTACATATGCTGTAATAAATGCTACAAAAGAAGACTTCAAAAGCATTTTTATAAATAGTCGCAGTATTTCTAACATATGTCTTGACCAGTTACATGTGTTTACTCTGCGTTTGTATTTTTTCAAACGACAAGACAGTAAAGAGCTCATCTGAAGCTTTCATAACTAATGTAGGAACAGAGCTGCTGATTATGATACATTCAGAAGCTCTGCGCTTCAGTTTTGGTTTCATCTGCTGTACGGTAGTGCATCCTTCAGAGAATGTTGACACAAAAAGCTTGTTTGTAACGTATTGTTAAGTGTCAGTGCACACTGCTGTGTTGTTAACAGCCGTAAATTCTGACAGAAACAGCTGCTGTATAAACACTAAAAGAAAAGGCAAATGTTAACATTTTTAATACTGTCATATCTACCACACTTAGGATCCCTCCAAAAATAAAACATCAGAAAGCATCTGTTTTGCTGAATTATGTTTTAGCTCAGCACACACCTGGCTGTTCAGTAACATTTGACTCAGTGAAAGCACACTCCCTCACCAAAGTCTGAAACAAATGCAGCACGGTAAACTCTTACAAACATAACATTTACCAACAGATGGAATGTAAATTATCATAATTACTGGCGTATAATGAATATAGAATGAAACCTACAGAAGAATTTCAACTTTGCATGACAAGATGATCTGTAAGACAAAGAGAAGTGTGAAGCGTGGAAACACAAAAGCGGAAAGGTGAATCTGTATAGCACAGCTACTAACTGTCTCAGTACAAGGACGACATCTGTTATGATATACTTCAAGTACTTTTAAAGATGAACCATTTTCCGGCTGTGCGTTTAAGGAAGACAACCAAGCCCTCCTTCAGTTGCCAGCAGTTTATCTTTTCTATATTAATATAAAGTGTTTGCACCTGAGCGGTGCAAAAATGGGGATGCTGGATCGTTGTGTGATCACTAAACAATACTGTCTCATCAACATTCAAATAAAAGGATAAATACTGCAGGATTCGTCAAACCAGCTATTTTAATCAAAAACTATTTGTATGTAATAATATATTTTACCTTGATGCATTCAGTGACCACAGTCCCAAATCCAAAAAGTGACGAGGTGTGTGTTTTATCCGGCACTCCTTGTCCTTCGTCTTTGGGCTTCTATCGAACTAGAGAAGGTGTTGAATTCCACTATGTCATGCACGTGATGTGGGTGTGTGTGTGTGTGTGTGTGTATGTGTGTGTGTAGGCCACCGCTTCTCTCTCAGGAATGAATAGGAGACAGAAAGCCGTGCACAGCCACAAATGTCTCTATGGCAACTGTAGAAACCCATCTGCCCCCCATCCCCCCACCCCCGCATTATAAATTAGGTCCTGACTTCTCCCACACACAGTCTGTATGCCTTCACATACCTGCACATCTCTCACAGAGGTGTCTGCGTGCGTATGCAAGTCTTTCATTCATGAAAGACAACAACACCAGCAACACTATCGCTCAGTAATATAAGGTCAGCAACACTATTTTCTCCTTATATTATCTATAAATATAACCACTAAAATACATCATTTACCATGGCTTCCTTGAACTGAATCAGCAGCGGCGGCAACAACAAAAGCTCTGTTTGCTTTTGTTCTGGTTACTTCTGGTTCTGGTGGAACTATGGGGGACAGTTTATGGAACAGAATGGCACTAGTTATTTTACTATGATTTGGTCTGACAGTGTTTTGCAATCCTCCGTGGATGTCTAAGTCAATGACAGAGGAAACACGTTACTCGCATCAGAAGGAAAGTGACCAGTCCCCTTTTTAATGAGCACCAATACAATGTTTTGCTTGGCAATAAATGCTAATTAGGGAGCTGCAAATCAACCGAAAACAATGTTACAGCTTCCTGCACTTTCAGCTCTTCCTTTCTGTATTACTTGTCGTCACCTGTGCTTTAAATTGGAAAAAGTGGAAGAAATAGGACAAAATAAACATTAAATCGGCTTGTTAAGTTTTATAACGAGTTAGTTGTACTTTTTTTTTTTTACAGGCAAATTTACAAATGCGCATATTCATTTTTAATTTCCTCCTTGGTGTCCTTCAGTAAGACATTTAGGGCTTTACATAGTGTACAGAAACAAATGAGAGTTTACTTACTGCAACCTCACATTGACTTGACTGTCCTGCCAAAATTGGGCTTTAAATTATTTCTTAGAAAGGATTTTTCACTGAGGCAAAATAATGAACAGCATAAATCTTTAATGGTTAAAAAATACTTTGGTGCACAGGCTGAAAACTATATATACATAATCAAAACTGCACATACAAAGCTACACACAGCTAAAAGTTCAAAAATGTGCTTTAATTTGTCAAGCCCAAAGATTCTTAACCTTCTGTGAATGATCATAATGGAGTAAAAATTGTGGCTTCTATAAAAGCGTTTGTTTGAAAACTGTCGTTGTACGGACCAACACACAGTACAGTGGGAAAGTCAAAGGTGCACAGTGCAAATCTAAGAAAGACGACGGTGGATCATGGCACAGGTCTGCCAGGAGCTGGTTATCGTGGGAACACCACTGTCAGTCTACAGTCAAGCAACCCTTTAATCACCATGCACAAAAAGGTTCCTCACTAAGAATAAAGTCTGTTTTCCAAAAATCAACAGATTTAAGCTCAACTACATTTTAGCTGACCATGTGAAATGAATACCGTTAAGAAAGGAAGTTTTAAGAAGGCTGAGGGATTACCTCGGGGTACTTCAGCATAAGGGCAAACTATGAGTTACATGGTTGAAACTTTGCACTTCACACACTTGGAAGGACAATGAAGCCAAAAATATATCAAAGATGGGTGTGGAATGGATAACAAATGCTATCATTATGCTTCTGGAAAAGCCTTCAGAGAGCCCAGACCTCAACCCTATTGGAAATATGTGGAGCAGACTTCAAAGTTTGCTCTGTGCCAGAAAACTAAGTTTCACTCCTAACCGAGCACCACAAATTCTGATAAAAAAAAAAAAACTGGTCAAATATCCAACCAGAGTTCTGCCAGAAGCTCGCTGATGGCTACAGAAGCATCCGCAAAAGGTGAAACCTGCTGGGAGACACTTAACCAAATGTATTTCAGCCTGTATGTATAATTTGGAGCGGATTTTGGTATCTCAGAAAAAAAGGAAAAAACTTTTCAAAAGATGATCCATTATTTCCCAGTGTTGTCATTACCCTGATGTCTATGACCATTGTATATAAACTTTGTTGACAACTGTATGTCTGTAAAGAAAATGAAATTCTCCTTTTGGGATGTAGAGAACATCACATTATCTAATAGCTAACCCACTGAGCCAGATTTACATAGAATAAAACATAACCAACAACGGAGAAGGAAAAATAATGAACTAAATCACTTTTTTTTAAATCCCACTTTAATTTAGTTAAAATGAAACTTCTATTAAGAGCCTTTCGTAATGTCCCTTCATTAAGAAACTTCACATCTTGATAAACAAACAAATGGAATCTATCTCATTAGATTCTGTGTGGAAGCAATAAAACTGGCAACATGGTGAGGCAGTAAATGTAGGGCTAACATACTGGGACACAATGCATGAATCAAGGCCCATACATCAGAGCTTTAAATTGGAAGAAAAGCAACAATGGCCTGATTTTGTTTCAGCACAGTTAGTATAAGTACTAACATCAGCATAGTTCTTTCTCCATTTAAGCAAAAAATTTCCCACTTGCCGCTGTGAAGACACTGTGAGCTTTCTGCCTGTGACTGTCTGTGTGTGTCTAGAGATAAGGCTCAATCATTTTAAAGTGGCCTATGGGCAGCTATTAACAGTGCTGTTCTTGGATGGGAGACAAAGGCCTATCAAATAGAGCTATGACCTTCTAGTTGAGAGGTAACTCGCCTTTGCTCTTTCAGGCTCTTCCTCAATCAGCAAAGAGGGCCGAAAAAAAGATGAGATGAGATGAGTGGAATGAAGGAGTGGGAAAGGGAAGTGTGAATGGGAGCTGGTAAAAAGGTCAGTCTTCTCTCCTCCGTCACTCCAACGCATATTAAAATTCCTCGCACAGCAGCAATCACCCCGCGTTCATCCTCCCCGATCTCACAGCTGTGGTTCATGTTGTCTAGGTATGGTTCAAATTTAGCTGAGACTCATTTCTCCCTCCCTCTCTCTCTTTCCCCCTCTGCTTGTCTTGTCTGTCACTTTAACAAGTGTGAAAAGTCAACCACGAGTCAGGAAAGAAGCAGCAGGGGGGGGGGGCAGGAATATTCTGCTGATGAAAGTCACATGGGATGGCAGACGACAGGAGGGATACCTGATCCCCTCCTAACGCATGTGTGTCCAAGACAGATAGAAGACGAAAAAGAGACGGGAAACAATCAGATTAGTAGAGGGGTCGAAACGGGTTGATGACTTGTAATTCTGTATTTCGAAGCCTGAACACGTGTGTCTGTTGTTACCTGCCACAGAACATGTGTGTGTGTGTTCATGTACCATTCTAGAGGGAAGTCACAGAATGCCCAGTGTATGTCTGTGTTTGTACATTCGTGAGTGTGCCTACGCTCATTATATATGTCCTTGCATCTGTGTGTAGGTGTGTACGCAGGTGCTCCAGCCATCTGGCAAACATCGGTGATACTAGACAAAGAAATATTACACAGCTTGGTCTGGCTTCATTCTGCATTAACTTTGCTCATTAACACCTATCTTTTTCCATAACACATGATTCATTATTGTGTTACACCAGGGATACTAGTCCTTCCTGTTGCACTGATGACTGGCCTTTTCTGTATCAGACTGCTTCTAATGAAATTTAATTTACATTAGCACCAATACCTGAGGGGTGCACTTTAATATGATTATGGGTGTGATAGTAATGCAATGGACAGCACATCAGTACTGATAATTATTGTAAACACCTGGCTCCAGAATGTGGTTAAAGATACATAAATGACATACAATACCAGCAATACTACCACCACCACCACCACCACCACTACATAATAATAATAATAATAATAATGGAAACAAAAGACGAGCAAAACATATACTGTAACAAACAATACACTTTTCAGCATATATTCATAAAAACATTATAATATCTCAAAGAGTAAATTGTCATCTTTACATTTAATTCATGTTTTATCCAAAGTGACTTACAAATGAGGTACAAAGCAAAATAGCTGAGTCAGAGAGAAGATATTGAAATCCAGAAGAGAAGATATTTTAGATTTGTCAGATATAAATGGTAAGAAGAAAAGACAATGGTTGTTTCTGTTTTTCTCATGCATACAAAGTTGCAAAATATTTCTCTCAGCAGTTTTTTTTAAATACTGGGAGTAAAGTCTGTGAACATACCGAGTTATCGTTGTGGGACCCCTGATCTGAAGAACATTAGAGTCCTTTAAAGTGAGGCGTAGAGACAACCTGAGGTCATTCGTTGGCAGGACATAGCGGGACAGACACACTTTAGACCTGGATGAGCCTGTTCACGGTGCTGCTGAGTAATGTCATGGTCCTTTATCAGTTCTTATCGGTTGTTCAGCAGGCAACCTTTTAGCTCCTAGTAGGTTCACAAGGTTGTTATCAGGAAATATAAAAGTCACTTCGGCTGAGTAGGTTCTAATTTTAGGCGGTTAGTTGATTAGATTTACAAGCCAAAACATGAGGGTTAGGTTTAGGGGAACATGGAGTCAATATGCTCTGCTCCACCCATCCCTTTCCCTCCTTGCTCTGCTACTTTCCACTATGCTGTTCACAGTGCTTTCAGTAATCATCTATACTCATGACATCAATATTAAACACAGTATTATCAGTAATAGCTTTCTGGCTATTTAAAATGGTAAATGCCTTTTTATAAAGCGCTTTACAATGTGGCTTCTCATTCAACCATTCACACACCAGTGGGAA
Source organism: Channa striata (assembly GCA_033026295.1). Lineage (NCBI taxonomy): Eukaryota > Metazoa > Chordata > Actinopteri > Anabantiformes > Channidae > Channa > Channa striata. Next base: position 25,474,274 of record CM065169.1, on the reverse strand, counting down.
TAGCTGCCATGCAATGCGCTCACCTGACCCACCAGGAGCAACTAGGGGGGCACTGTCTTGCCCAAGGACATTTTGACAAGTAACAATGAGGGACTGGGGATCAAACCGCTGACCCTGTGGTACATGGACGACTGCCTCACCACCTGAGCTACAGCTGGTCAGGTCTCTGTACTGCTGTCATTTCAATGAGTCTGGATCACATGAGGCTTGGACACCCATATGTATACAGTATATATATATAAATATATATATATAAAACTATCACATTACTCTAATTGTCTAAATGTCATTTAGTTCTACTGAAGCCTTAAGTGTAAGTGTGATAGTAAATTTTTTTGTTTTTGTTTGTTAAATTTGCTAGATTTCTTCTTCCTTTTTTAATTTTTTTTGGAAATATGAGCCCAGGATGAAAATATCTTTGGTCCAAGCAAAGATAATTTTAGGAAAACAGCTTCAAAGACAGCCAAACGAGTCACATCATGGAACAGTTCAAACTAAGATATTCATGAGGCTGCATCCAAGCTAATAATTTGTAACAAGATGAAAAACACTGAAAATATTTGCAGTATTTTTATTACGGAAAACCTTCCAACTCTGGTATTGCACTACTTAACCACTAGTGCCAACCAGAAAAAGCAGCTGTCTGTGTTTGGAGTTTGGTTTCGGCACAAACCTGAGACGTAAGACTGATAACAGCTGGCCCATAACGGTTTTATATGCTTTATAAATATTCAGCACACAAACACAGCAATACTCTGACAGATCTCTCCCTCATTAAATTATTTAAGGGCTCAGTGGGAAAAATGAAATCATCTCTCACTAAGTCTCCAATTTCTCTCTCTCACTATCTCTCCTCTTATTCCAGCATGTCTGTTTTTCTTTATTGTATGTTTATAAGTATGAGCATATGCACTGTAAATAGGAAGGCCTGTGAAGACAGTGGTCTTGAAAGTAGCACTCCCAGCTGACATATACTGTGCGGGTCACTCACACACACACACACACACACACACACACACCTCTTCTGTCCCAATTATGTAGTAAATAATTATTATCACACAGCATATTTGGTCTGCAATTAAATAGCCATTATTTGTGGTTATCAGCCCCATAGATATGGGCCATTAAGTACCTGCTCTGCATGCTGGCAGGCTGGGTTTGTCAAAAAAAAAAGTGCTTATGATAAGGTTTAGGCACAAAGACAAGATGGTTAGAAGAATGTAATTTGGTTCAAATAAACCACTAATAAGAATAAACTGATTCACATCTACTGTTTTGACAGCAATCCATCACCTTATCCAAGTCCCCATAAAGTCTTAATTCCATCATTTGTACTATGTAGCCTATTTACCATATGGTTTGCTGATAATGACGACTTCCTGAGCAGAAGCCTTGCTAAGTTCATATGGTTTATCCCACCTTTGTAATGTCTTCTTGCATGTTTGTTTGAATGAGTGTGAACCACTTGGTGAGGAGCTAAATGATTAACTCCTTTGTGAATAACTGCATAAAATAAAGAATTGCTTAGTTTTTACACATGGATTGTAAACTTATCTCTAATACATTTTCTCTTAGGATATTGTGTGCAAGTTCTACTGTATTTGACTTGTAATGAATTGTGTAATTAGTGCTGGACTGTTCAGGGACTGCTGTGTACTGCACACTCCCCACTCCAAATATTATTGTCCGGCCAACTCAGAAACAGCCATGTAGGCAGACGACCACTACATTTTAATTCCTTAAAAACACACACACACGCCTAATATGTTACTGTGATGGAGCAAAGCAAAAAATATGACTTGGTCTGCAGTACTAAAACTACATTACTTAATGCAAAATAATATAGTCTCCATATAAAACTTTTAAAAAATGTTTTACTTTTTGCCATTCAAAATAATGACAAAATAAAAACAAAACACTTCTGAAATGTATTGACTTTTGGAGACTTCCTTTGTTAGCAGACAAAAAAAAAAATCTGCATTTTAGTTAATCTCATAACCTGACAGCGTGACATGGCACACAGTCGGTGAAGTTATACCCAAGCAAATCAGTGTTTTAGTTTTTTCCCCCTGTTTACAATCGCTTCTCCAAATCCAATCAAAAGTCAAGACCTGGATCCTGCTCCCTTATAATGAGCACAAACCTACTGTCTGTGTCACAGAGTGTGTTAATTAAAGCCACCTCTACCAAAGCTTAGACAAAGTAAACAGTAGATGTATTTTTAAAACTTAAAAACGTACATTTTTCACACTATTTCATCCAACCATAATGCAACTGTTGAAGTCCACAGATGACAAAGACTCGCTGATCAAAGAGTAAATGCACTTGCTCACAGTGTACAGCAGTTTGAACCCCAGCAGCTGTTGCTCATGTCTGACAATTTAGCTAATATGAACTGAAGTTTTATATTAGATGACAACATACAAAAATAAATCAAATAGTGTACAGTTCTTCCTATCAGCATTGCCTCACAATCTCAACAATACTTCTTCTTTCTCAATGATTATTATAATTATTTATTTTTTTGCATTTCTAAATGTATTATCTTTATTATCTCTAAAGATTACTTTACAATATTCCCCAGCACTAAGTCTCCAACAGCAAAACGTTTTAGTCTGGCCTAACAAGCTAAAACATTTAACAATACTGTGCGTGTTTGTGGGTGTGTGTATGTGGGCATGTCTTTACTTGGTCAAGACTTGGTTTTATGTCAATAAGTGTCCTCACAAGTATACAAAGACAAACGTGTGTGTGTGTGTGTGTGTGTGTGGGGTGTTATGTGCTGTTGCATGCATGTGTAATTGTTGGCTGTTGTCTCCATGACAGTGTAGAAGACAGTATGAGTGGGTTCATGCTCAGTGAGTCTGGGTTTGACCACAGACAAAATGTCACTTGGTAAATGTCACTGCCTAAATGCCATTGCAGCTCTTTGTATGTGTGTGTGGGTGTGTGTGGGTGAGTGTTTGTGTGCGTGGTTGTGTGTGTGGGTGTGTGTGTGTGTGGGTGTCGCACACCAGTCGCACACCAAGTAAACTTTACAAGGTAAACTTTGGGATGCACATTTAGCAGATGGCATGTATTACACATCCCAATTTAACCAGTACTCCACAATAATAACCTTAAAATTTATCTTGGTGGTCTGGAAAAATCATTATCTTTTGACAACTATTAACTGCAAATAGGTACAAAATAATACATAGCTGGCACTGAGATTGCCAAAAAATAAGACAAATAATACAGATAACAGAACTTATTACGTGTCGACATCAAACAGTCCTGCAACAATGAGACAGATGTATTAAAAAAAAGATGATACACAGTATAACAGGGACTTCACTTGAGAGCTTGGCAAAAACTAGGATGGCTCAAATATTGCTATTGTTGAAGAGCCGGTGTTGAGGAGAGGGTTGTGAACTGTGTGCACCGTTTAAAAAGTTGCAAATACATTCAGTTGAGTTTTTATCTTATTTTAACGATATTTGACACAAAATCACATCTCATGTTCATTCACTAGGTTTTGCCACACATGAACAACAGTAAACGAACATATTACGTCGCTACAGGCCGGATGGGATGATTTCGGATCCCATCCTCTTTAGTAGAGCTGACGTGTAATGACAGAGGATCACTGGGGTCAGACCCTGGTCATCTGGTGATTAAATACGCATTTCCCACGTCGGTTTCACATCTGATGTCAGCCCTATGTGAGTTTAATGTCAGGAATAAGGCTGCTGAGTTTCGGTAGAGGAGGTTTTAGTTTGGCGCACATCCCCTTTTTACTTTTCTTTCTGATTGTTCTTACATCCCATCACATCCCATCACACGATGAAACTGCTGTGTATGCTGGCAGAGAGCCACAGCATCTAGCTGTAAATGACATCTTGTTCCACTCATTTCGCCACACGTTTCAAATAATTGCACAGAAAGACACTGCAATTTGTTGTCTATCTTTTCTGAGATTGTTTCAATATTAGATTATTGTTGAAGCATATGCTTTTAGGAAAGCTGTTAGTAGGTTAAATTAGTGACTATAAGTGTGCAATTATGAAAATATTTCTGAAAAGGGACACAGTGAAGATGTTTTCGTAGGGAAAATGGGTACACACTATTTGGTATTCAAGAGACACGATTTATTCACTCGGCTAGGGGTGGCAGTGGCCTAAAGATTAGAGAAATGGCTTGTGACCAGAAGGCTGCAAATTTAAAGAGCAGACCAGCTGGGAAATTCTGGGCAAGTAAAGTGAATGTGTAAACACTCTCTCAACACTTACTGGCAGTGTGCCCTTGAGCAGGGCACTCACTCTCTATTGGCTCCAGTGGAGCAGCTCAGTGATATAAAGTATAGCAGCAGACTTGTGGGCAGCTGCCAGGTAAGATTGTGCATTAATATGAAGCAGGGTGATGCTGAAAAAGAGCAAGCATGCTCAGCAAAACCCTTCCATGAACAATGGATTAAAAAAAATCGGCGCGCGCACGCACACACACAGAGCAAATGTCTTCCCTGCATTCTTTGTCAGCTCTTTCCCCTCCCACCCTCTATCTCCACCACATGATGTGACAGGGGACTCCAGAGAGGCCCCAAAGGTCATCCATCCACTGGCAATCACAAACACTTGTTTTGATAGATTAGTTCGTCCACGCACACGCGAACCTTTGCATGCTCATGCGGACCCAGGCTGATGTACAGTACCCAGACACAGGCAGGAGTACTCGCTCCAACAATACACACTCTCACACAAGCACGTGTACACAAGGATTCAAGATGTTTGAAGGAGGGGGAGACATAATTCAGTTGACTTTTTATGGGGTAACAAAGTGCAGCACGAGCTATCTGAATGTGTGCTAACAAGCAATACTGCAGACAAAAGTGCAGCAACAACCAAAATCCTCGAAAGCTTATACTGTACATCCACTTCTCTCTCGTTGAAATATGGCAGTTGACCACGTTTCCATATAATGGATTTGAAGAGATGAAAAAGAGGAAGGTAGTGTAGACTTGAATCAAAGACAGGCCTTTTATCAGCACATAAAGGGAACAAAGAAACACGGTAGATATATGAGGTAGAGATGAAGAGCATGAGTACACACACACACACACACACACACAATGAACAAGTTCACTACTGGAACAGTAGGTCTGTCCTGCAACTGTAATGCTGCTGGCTTTAAAAAGGACAGGAAGGCAAGCAGGCCACTGGCTACTGAAGTGTGTCTGTGATAGGGGTGTCTGTGCGAGAGAGCCCACATGCACGTGTGTGTGCACGCGCATGTGTGTGCACAGTAGACATGTGCATGTAGGCATGTATGAGTATACAGCTGTGTGTGGCTGCATGTGTGTGACAGATGCAGTAAGGAAGTCCCTAAGCCTAAACCACAGCGACAAGCGTGACAACGATAAAATCGCAGACAGGCCCTTCGGCATAGCTTTCTGTGATGGGTAAACGGCTTAACAAGCTTCTCTGCCAGCTCCTTTCTACGGAGTTCATTCACACCGTTAAAATAAATCATTCACTGTTCCAAAAAAGTGAAAGTGTGTGGCCCATTTAACATGAAATGAATCAGCACAAACACAACGCCACATGCAAACAGAGCCATTCGGTGCAACAAAATAAAAAAGATTCTTCCATAAATCGTGAGTAAAAACACTCACTAATGCTTTCTTCTCTGTTTCGTGTGTAGGTGATTATCAGGTACCAAGTGCTCATTTTCAATTTCAACGGACACGTGAGGAGCAGGCTCTTCAGTCACGACACAAATGTCACCTACATCAAGCTTTACACCTCCTGAGGCTCAGTTTGACCTGTTATGACGACGACAATGGCAGCAAACCATTTCACATGATCTTTTAAGCTTTTTCTGCTTTGAGCTATGTTTTAAACATCCTATTTAGGCCTCACTTCAACTGCAAAGCTGTTGTAATATGATAAACATTATTAGTAAATTATTTTATTTGTTTGCTTTCAAATCATCCCAGCAGTAAAGATATAGGCTAGTCACAGTGTCTTTTTAAAGTGTGTCTACAGGTTTTTGAATTTTGATGTGTCTCAGAGAAGCAGTGTTTACCAGTACTACCAGTATATTTCATCTTTTTGTGAAATGGGATGTGAACTGGAAACTGTGGTGATTCACTGTTATAAGAGGCTTTTTTTTAGATTCAATCAGTTTTTTCAGACACAGTACTAAACAGCTATTTGCCAGAACGTGAGCGGCCCCTCATAAATCTGTGGCTACCACAGCCTTTCTTAAAGCAAACAAATTAAAAATATCATGAGATTTATCATTGATTTTAAAGAAACGTAAATGAGCTTACTAGGCAATGACCGATCTGTTTGGGGACTTGGTGAAATCGTGAAGGTTGTGGGTATGAGAAGAAAGAATGGATGATTTAGTGCTGTAATCTTTACACGTAATTGTTTGATTTTAGATTAAATGCGTGTTAAGATGCTGAGACACATCAAGTATCATCTCAAATTTCCCTGCAGATAAAGAATTCTCCTAACAATTAACCTGTAAGCGCTTTGGCTATGCATTCCCGAGTCTAAAACAGGCTTTATTTTCTCTTTACTCAACATTTCTAAGGACTAATGTGATGACTTATGTAATGTTTACATGCATGTTCAGTAGACCAATGTGCATATAAGTACACTTTAGTGAGTAAAGAAAGTGAAAAAATGCCTATGCCTATTCATCCAGTAGGCTTAAATATATTTCTGTAACATAACTCTTAAGCCTAAGGTCCACAAACGCCCGTGTCTGACAACTGTACCCTTCAACGTTATCCGTTTGATTGATTCTCAGGAATTTCCACACCCGTCTACAACAACGTTCTGCTTTCCTGTAGAGCTCAGATGGATCATTTGTCATAACCGCTGTCCATGGTGCTGATCCCGGGACTGCCAGGAAGGCACAAATGTAGGAAAGCAGTAAATTCAGCAGTTTTGTTTAGTGTGTGTTTGTGTTTGTGTGTTGCCATTTCTGGGCACGGCTTGGGTATTTATTTTTTATCATAGTCCTCTCTGAGGCTGTAGCACCCTTTCAAACTTATACTAAATTGAATTTACCACTTTATTGGTCAATTAGACTGAGAACCACTAATGTACAGTGTGTGTAACAAAGGGAAACTAAGCCTCAGGCACCTCCACTGCTGCACAATTTTACAGTTTGACAGTTTTAATGTTGTGAGGTAGACAGCAATTCTTTTTAGGGCGTCTATTTCTCTTTATTTTTGTCCCATTTTCCCATCTTTTGATGTAAAAGCTATGATCAAGGTGGATGACAGAATATACTGGAAAAAGAAATTGTCTGAGGTTTACACATATTCATGGTCTGATGAATACAAAAGACAAACTGGGGCAGAACCACGAGGAAAAGCTTCTGCTCAATGCAAGCATTCACCCAAAGACACACATCCATGCACAGTATATAGTACATTTGTTGACTAGAACTCTGGCCTTTGAGTGGATCGCCTCATTTGTGGGTTGTGTACACAAACAGAGACGTAATCTCCGAAGGCAAACACAGAGCTGGTGACTTCAACCACTAATTGGCAAGAGGGAGGCTGTCACTGAGTGGAAGAAGAACACTGTAGCCATGTCATCTCATTAGAAAATGGGGGAAACAGAGAGCGAGGGAGAGAGCAAGAAACGAGAGAGTTAAAAAGGCGAGAAGGAGAGGGTAGGGTTAAGCAGCAATGAAAGCTGGAGAAATCTGCATTCAAATAAAAGGCACATAATCACTCAGGCGCATATGTATATATATATATATATATATAGAAGACGGGCGCATTAATATATATTTAGTCGGTAAATTAATAAGAGCTTCATTTTCTTTTGTTTGATTCAATCATAGTATGAAACAGATGGCAATCACTATTGTAATGTGTTGTGTTTTCTCCAGACTGTCTGAATCCAAATCAGTTCCCCATATCATATATAAAAGAGTTTTATCTCTCAGCTTTCTTTTTGATAAAAAATGGCTTTTCACCTGACAGCTGAGTTATTCAGTTACACTAGAACCAATATGAGAAAAATATCATCCATGCACACGGGAGGAAAGAAAGTGTATAGAACAAAATTAATAAATCCATACATCCACAACACTGGCAAGTGTTGCAGGGTGAAAAGCCCTGTCGCAGTCACCTCACACGGTAAACTCCAAACCATAGTCATTTTGTTTGCTGCCACATCAAAACTTTCAAACACTTGTTTTGATTGAGGGCATTCACAGGCATCCAACTTTGAACAATTTGAAGATCTAGTAGAACAAAATTGTATAATGAAAGTTTATATGTATTTAGATTCATCGTCACCTATTTCGTGTGATTCTGATGAAGGGCCATGACAAACCAAGCTGACACTTGGCCAGTTTTGGGCCATCCATCACATTGTTTTTGCTATGTGCTAGTTGGCCATTGGCTGTAGTCTTTGCCGTATTCTCAGGTGCCTGTTTTTTGCCCAGACGAAGGCGACTTGAGGTGCCAAGTGTCCAGTGGCTTGTTGCGTCAGCAATGCACTGCTGAACCAAATGGTCAGTGGTTTGATTCCTGGTCATCCACTATGACATATTGTGTCATTAGAATTTTTACTGTGTTTTTAAAATAAAGATAATAACCCAACGAAAGAGACGGACCAACGTCCATGGGTTTACAGTCCAAAGACCATTTATAATTGTGATTAATGTCAAACGAGTTGTTTTTAATCTTATATTTATAAGATAATAAGTAATAAAGGGAGTGTTGGTCATGTACTTTAGGAGGTTGTATATGTCACAGTCACCCAGGGGGAAATTCATGGCTTTGATATTTATGATAAGATTAAAGTTAGGAGATTTGGGAAATGGCACACAAAGGTCCCCTTCGATAGCTGGCTCAACTCTGCTGCATTAACAGTCAGAGTGCGACTCCAGTGTATTCTTGTCTATGTTTGACACATCTGTTTGTGCGTGTGTGTTTGTCTGAGAAAGAGCAAGGGGAGGTTATTAACTCTCATATTTTCTCTCCTTTCTGCAATGCATCATTAGGTAGAAACATGGCTTCCGGCCCCCCTCTGAGCACTAGCAGAGACTGACAGAAGGAGGAAAAGAGGACGACACAGAGCAAATGATTAAAAAAAATAAAAGTGGGGGGGAGAAACACGGCAGTTAATGACAGCAGGACAGTTATCTACCCAGATGAGATGCAAGAACACAGGACACAAAGGTAAGGTAATGTAATGGGAATAGAAAAAAGAAAATGTCTTAATTTATATTGCATTTACATCTTATAGAGGCAGCAAGGTGGTGGAGGGGTTAGTGTTCCCAGTTTGATTCTGTGTGGAGTTTGCATGTTCTTCATGAACTTGTGTGGGGTTCCTCTGGGTTCTCTGGTTCCACCACAAACACCCTAAGGGAGACTGGAGACCTCTCCAACCTAAAAATAGCTGGAGTAGGCTCCAGCCCCCTGTGACCCTGAACAGGATAAGCGATGTGAACGGATGGAATGTTTTACATTTTCGGAATGTTTAATGTGACACTCCTATTATACAAGTTCTGATTTCTAGCTTTAGAACAAAGCAAAAGGAAAAACAAATTCTGCTAGAAGTGAGACTTTTCAAACTGTGGCACACAGTTCGACAATCTGAATAAACTGAGCAAAATGTTTTGTGTTTATTTGTGTGTAGGCCTGACAACCTTCTGCTGTGATGGAAAACACATTCAAGGTCACAGAAATAAGCTCTTCTCTTACATACCTTTATTACCTTCTTTCCATTGCTTGGTGCTTTATTTCACACCAGTAACACCACCAAACATACTCTAAAGATCTGTGTATGTTTATACACATATAAAAATGTGGGTATGCCTGCATGCAGCATGCATGTGTACTACAGTATATATGTACAGTACATGTGTATTCCTCTGCGTGCGCATGTGTGTGGCATCCTTTTGTAATGCTGTCACCCGCTGACAGAGCTGTTGATGGTGGAGGGTACCCACAGTGCAATGCTCTGTCAGTAGTCATGGGGGTTTTGATGAGTCACTGTCATTTCTCTTTGATGCACAGCATCACGTTGCTTTTGTCTTTCTATTACTGTGAGTGAAAGCGAATGATGGATAAACAAGGACAGAGACACAAAGAGAAAAGAACAGAACAGAAAAGTGTTCAAACTTACCGAAGGTTAAACTGGGCCAGAGCCCATCAGAACTGAGTTCCGGTAGGCTGGGATGTGGATGTCACGAGCTGTCAGCTCCATCTCTTCAAGTATCACAGCAACGACAATTTCTTTTACACTTTTGTGTGGAACATTGCTGCTTTTAGTCTCACACTGACCACACAAATCTAAAATGTACCTCGTCTTTGACTTTTGCAAATAGCCTTGGCCTTTCCTCAGCAGCGGGATCAATACGTGTGTCTCCGAATCGAGAGAGGGTTGTGTACACGTGTGCACACATGGCAAAGCAACAGTGACTTATTTAAATGTTTAAACCTTCTGTGTGTTCAGTAACCGTATAAATTTAAAGGTGTTTTTCTATACAGTGAATCGATAACGAGCAGTAAAATTATGCTGTGCTCAGGATAACTCCAGCAACATTAATGCTGTTGATACTTCTTTGTTTCCAGCAATTTCCAAGTATATATCTCCCCTGGAGAATTATAATAGTTTTCCCACGTACATAAAGTGTAGTATTACAGTGTTTCCTTTTGCTTCATAAAGATTGTATGGAGTTAGGGGGAATTAATGGAAATACTGATGTTGTTCTCAAGTTTAGTTACTACTGACAGTGTAAATGAGTAGTAGTGACAAAAAACAATGATTTACAGTGAGATGAAAAAGAAAACTGAGAGAAGGAAGGAGGGAGATAGTTGGAGGGGTGAAGGACAGACTATAAAGAATGTCTGCTTTAGATGCAGTTTGTCCCTTAGATTTGTCATCTGACACCATCTCTCACACTCAGCACTTTTAGCAGAGAGGGACTGCTGAGCGCTTCCCCTCAAGAGTTGGTGAAAGCACACACACAACCATCCACACACAACACCGCACACACAAAGGCACAGGTAGCATCTTTGTCATGTTGAACAAAAGTCTCAGCGTATGAAATCAAACTTTCCTGTTCAGGATTTCTGTCAGTAACGACCATTTGACTGTATAAGACATCAAAATGTAATGTCACTTACCAGAATGAGCCGAACGTGATGCATGTTACTGAAATGTCTACAAGCCTGGTTCAGAGAAGTAAAGCAAAACGTGGTTAGCAGACAAACCACAGCCAAGTTCAAGAGTTCAGGTTCATGCTTTGCAAAACAGTCATAACCAGCTGTCTGACGCTTGGCTTAGATGTTTAATATTCCTTTCTCTGTGAAAACAGAAAATCCAAAACAAGTGGAAAAATTGCAAGCAGCTGGGTGAACGCAGCCTGTCAGAGATGACACACGGCTTAAAAAATGGACTTATCTATTTCATCCCTCTCCTCAAGGAGATTCGGCGAGCAGAGAGGAACAGTGTCTGAACAAACTGTCATCTAATCGTTTTGTTTTACGACATCTTATATGTCCTGTGACTTGCTGCAAGTGATTATGGCATTGATCAAAGCTGTCAAAGACTACAGAAAAATTACAGTTTGAACACTTCCTCAACCCAGACCTCTTGTGGGAAGGTGAATGAAAAAAAACAAACACACTGCAAACTCACTGCAATCAAGTTTGTTCAAACAGTTCAGCGTGTGAGAAGACAAAATATGATTTCATAAATCTCCAAATTAAATGGAATGAGTATTGATGGAAGTGGGTTAATCCTAGTGTGAATAGGAACAGGAGTGGGATTTCGGAAAAACAAACAACAGAAGAAACACACTGCACTGTTCACAGCGTTGACTATATGTGTGCATACTATGCTGTTACATTATACACATTTACACACTAATATCCCCCTTCACACACACACACACACAAATATTGCAATGCAAAGGCATCAAAGTATGGACATATGCCTATATATAAGACTCTGACTAACCTCACATGAACACACTTCAAATAGTGTAGATCTGGTTTTTGTTTTTACTCTCTCCTCCTCCTTATTATTCTATTGAAATCATCATGCCAAGGCAGTTGCTTTTGCTGCACACTTGCACCCTGGTCTATCGCCATTTTACTGGTTTAAAACATCATGAGCCTTTACGGTGCCCTAGGGAGAAGCATTTCAATTTCATCCCCTTAATGGTTAGACTCAACCATGCTCAGGCTGAGGAATGGTGATACTTCTCTCTGGACATCATAAAAGTTATTTCGCATAACAACTGTAAAGCCAGGAAAACACCTGCCAAGGAGAATATGGCTGTGACCCACATCGGGTTTGGAGTGTTAAAGCTAAAGAAGCAGAGAAAGTGATCTTTTTTGATCACCACAAATACTGACATGAAGAATTCCAAATATACTTGAAATAAATATTCTTATAAATGGACGATGTGCAGTGTGTAACTAAGCTAGGATTGTAGTAGCTTACCTGTACAGTGTCATACAACACTCTTTCCATTATTACACTCTCTTGCCTGTGGTTTTGTGGACTAAAGTGAGTAAAGAGTTACATTCACTTTGTCTTGTTCGGGCACGTTTAGATGCACGCTATAATGGCAGCGCGGCAAATGTGAGAAAAGCAACAGACTTAAGCTGTTAAGTCTAATGTTTTTCTCAGTCCCTATAATGATCCTTCTGCTGCACCATTCCACCCAGTGCAGCGGGAGCAGGTTCGGTCTGAGCCTGAAAATTGCTAAATACTATAAAAATGGCTCTGCTGACTTGACATTGAGTAAGCTCAAATAATAATCATTAGAGAAAGAATTTTAATTCCTCACTTGTTTATACAACCTCAGAGAGTAGAAAGCAACGTGTTGAGGAAGTAGACACTTGTATGTACATTCTTTAGCTTGTATCCCTGGATCCTTCTATCTCAGCCTTAACGTCTTGGTCACGCTCTTGTAGAAATTGCATTAAAACATGCTTGTCAGTTATTATCTTCCCCTTTTCTTTGGATTGTCTGTGCTGAGAGTGATGTACACAACTAAACTGAATGACGGATTATAAGAATCCATGGCACTTGCGTGAAATGTCACCACAATCTACCTATTTATCACCACTTCTAATAATTTGTTCAGGAAATGTTAAATATCTTTGTAAAATGGGAACAAATTCTGCCCTTTCTGTGGCTTCTATGATTCATTCCATGGTGAATCAAAGAAATGCAAATATGCATGACAAAAGAGCGTTTTTATTTCAACACACTTCCGGGGGCAAGGTGTAAGGGCACCTACACGTTTAAGGTGCTTGTGGAAGAGGCAAAAAGTGATTAAGGAGTTGACTAATGTGATTACCCCCAACACACCACCCTCTCCTTGTTCGCCATTCTCCTGATTTCATGTTAGGTGGTGTTAGGTGCAAAGAGCGGCCTTTATGGCCTCTATTATCTAATTGAGAGCTGGATTGTAAGCACTTTAGCTTTTAGCATTTGCTCTATAATGGGAGAGGACATGAGAGAGGATAGTAAGGGCAAGTGCACATGTGTGTATGAATGTGTCTGCACATAATACAAAAGAGCATTTTGCAGGAAATATTCACGCCATCATGCGTTTAATTTGTGTCTTAGTCCACAATACTCCTGGCACCTGATGCCGTACTTGTTCTTTCTTTTATTTTCTTTTGTCCATGCACTCAGCATCTCATCCAATAGCAGCATGTATGTGCATCACCATACAAACGCATGCCACGCTCATCCGTCAGCCACCGTTACCAATTCTGATTTATATCAAGTTACCACCAGCTGCCTCAGAGTGCATAAAACAACCCAAAAATCACAATTGTCAAGGTACAGTTTGCATTGCTCCTTGTAACGGAAATGTTTCCCACTCCATCAGTCATTAATATTCCATAACAATACGCTGTTTAGTTGTGGTACATTTTTGAAAGAAGTTAAACTCTTCCAATTTCATTACAATTTGCAATCCAGAATTTCCTCGTAGAACTATCTCCACGGTAAATGAAATTAATATCTGTATATCATTTCCCCCTATTTTCCTTCACTCTACTATTCTCTCTTTTATCTCATTCCTTCTGAAATTCATCCCTGCCTCCTTCACACTTCATTCCCTCCTCTATCTCATGTCCTCAAATTCAGTTTCTTTTGCCAGAACTGCTTTTTCTTTTTGTCGCACTTCTTTCACCTTTCTATCCATCTTAAGTCCTGAGCTCCTTCCCCTGGTACTTCCTGCTACCTTTCCTTCTGACCACCCTCATTTCCTTCCATCCATTTGCTCATGCTTTCATCCTCCTTCTGTTTCACACTTTCAGCCTTCCGCCCAACCTATTTCCCTTGTTCTGCTCTTTCCTCAGCAATTGTAGAAAATCTGCTTGGACTGTTTCCATATTGTTTCTTCAATACCACTATATTGTGTGGCCAATTACAGTATGATAAAATGTGGTTCAGTTCCAGATGGTGCTTTGCTGCAATACAGTCCCTGGAAGGTTTACCTCGCAGAGTTTGTGTTGGGGATTATACACATGTAAACTATGGGTCTCAGTCTAGGCTGTGTGTGTGCGATTGTGTGTGTGTGACTGTGTGTATTACAGAGAGATAAAGAGAGAGAGAAGAGAAGAGAAGGAGAAGCCATATAGCAGCCATAAGTCAGAGGCATCTTTAGGATGTGTCAGAGAGGATCACAGAGGGCAAGAAGTAGACAAGACGAGATGCAACATATTCCCTTTTTCACATAGATGTCTGTGGTCATGACATGTACAGCATGGTGTTCCTGTTTGTGCGTGACAGAGTAGAGGTAGTGAGACACTAAGAAACAGTAAATGGCAAGGAAGGAAAAAATGAGGAAAATAAGAGGAGACCAGAGGTGCAATGTGAGAGCAAAGATCAGGACGTGCAGTGTGATGAGAGTGGAAGAGAGGTGAGAAGAGTCGAGCAGAGGTGAGGAGGTGTTACCGCGCTTATCCGGCAACCCCAACTGGAAAAAGGAGCTCAGCTCGTTTTAGGATCAAGAGTACCTTTGTCAAGTTAGTCACGCAGTTAAGAGTCCTCCACGCTTCCTCTGTGTGTGTGTGTGTGTGTGTGTGTGTGTGTGTGTGTGTGTGCACGTGCGGTCAGAGACTGTGTCTGACATTGATTGCTTTACTTCCTAAATGTGGCAAATTAACTGTTTCAATGGCAAATGTCAGCAGAAATTCTAGGTTGGAGTTAATTATCATTGACTGATCAGTGACAGACCTCCAATTACAGCTGGTTCATCAGCGAAGTATGTCATCTAGCTAAAACTCTCCTTTATTCTGCTTGATTAGCAAAATAGCAACAACGTGTTAGAAAATGCCTGACATGTAAATGCGTTAACCAGGACTATTTAACCTGGGAGACAACTGTGTGGAAGCACAGCCGCAGTTTTTAAAGGTTGCTGAAATCATCAGCCGAGGGCGACACCGGTGATTAGTTAACATACTCAAATCTAATTATCCTTACCTGGACCAGTTGTACGCACAGCTCTGCTGCAAGAAACCCACCTACTGTACTGCAGGACAGGGAAAATCATCAAGCCCTGAAATGTGCATCTCTTCTTATTTTTCTCACACAAGAAATCTAAACACTGCAGACCTATTCTGAATCTGTCCATAGCTATTGTCCTTAAGATGTCTCCTGGTCTTAATAAATTCTAAATTGTATAAATTATTTTAGCAGTAGTGGTGCCACAGGTACTGCAACAATGCATAGTCACCCATGTTTTGTTCTCTATGTCCAGAGAGGCAGAAGAGGCTCTATTGTCTCTGTTCCATATGGTTTCGACGCACTGATAACTACTGAGACTCGTGTCCCCAGAGAATGACAGGAAGAGATTTGCTGACAAGTCTCTCTCTCTCGTTTTCACTTTGCTTTATCTATTTTCAGTTGTGGTTCCCGGACCAAAGACTCCTGGCTCCATTACTATGCTTCGAGTGATCTGCAGACCAAGTTTTAAATGTTTAATGCCACGTTGACAGGCCCAGTCCCCAGTCATCTATCCAGGAGGGCCAAGGCAGGCTGGTACAGGGTGAACGCTTCACCTTTCAGAGGCATATTACAGATGCACGCAGACCTTGATCAATCTCCTGGCTCTAAAAGGTGAAGGAATAAATCTTCAAAGACAGGAGGGTTGTGTTAGCCTTTACAGCCCACATTGCAGTGGAGGTGAAGGGGCAAAGTCTGAGCCAGGCCACCTGAGGGAGTGAGCGCTAACCAACAGGGGGAGGTAAAATGACAGCGCTGCTGTAAGTGGAGAGAGTAAAGATGTAAAAAGAGACAGATGAATGGTAACAAAGAGGCAGAGGCAAATGAAAGAAGACTAGTGAAAAGGGATGATTTGGAATGCCGAGTCTGATAAGGTCATGAAAGCAAGTACTGAAAAGTTTCAGAAAGCCATTTCTCAGCATGGGGGTAAAAATCAAGGAAATAAAGCAGAAGAAATAGAAATTAGGTTAAAGGGAAAAACGCATCACAGCTGACAGATGATGGACAAGTTACTGGCATTCCACTTGAGTAGAGCTGTACCACAGAGATATAAAACAGATGGAGAATGACAAGGGGTGGGACAGGAAACCGGGAGGTAGAAAAGAGAGCAAGCGGTAAAGGTAGTGAGGCTTAAAAAGTTGGAGATGGGTATAGAAGGGTGGCGATTTGAAAGACATACTGTAGCAACTAGGGGGAAAAGAGGGAAAAGGACATGACAGAAAGGAATCAGAAAGCGTACTGCACATTATGGACTGGAACCTAAAGAGAGAAGGAGGGTGTAAAGCAATTGAGGGATGAGAGGAGGAACCAATAAAGGCAAAGAGAATGAGAGGGCAGGTGAAATAACCACAAAGGGGTGAGAAATAGTTTTAGGATGGTGAGACGAGAAGAGGAGAAAGAATCATAGATACTGAATAGAAGAGACAGGAAGGGATGAAGACAGAAAATTAAGTGAGAGAGACAGAAAAGCACATTTTTGGAACATCTCTACTGACATTTACATTTAGGGCAGGCTGGGTAGAGCTGCTACCATGGGCATATCCCACTGACAATATGACATTTCCACCACAAAGTGGGAGGAAAACGAGGAGAAAAATAGCAAATTAGGTTCCACCCCCTACCACCACTTAAATATTTGAAGAGCCAGTCCAGAAACAGTTCAAAGAAATTCCTTTATGATGCAAAGGCTTGTCAAAAGTCAGGTGATCATACCTCGAAGAGAGGAGTGCAGAAATAAACCATACCAATGGAAGACGCCCTTCCAAGTAACTCTTTTACCTTTGTTAAAACCTTGTTGTGTAACACACAAGAGTCAAGTTGAATCATGTAGACTTGGTGGTAGCAGCTGAAACAAGTTAAGTTGCATTGCATGTCTTTTTCCAGCCAAAGACCTTAAGGCTGAATGTTTAGTATTCTAACATAAGCAAAGAAACATTTATTAACAAGAAGTTAATGGAAAAATCATATAGAATCACATTAATCACGTTTCATTTGCATGACCATGCACCTCCAAGCTAGTGGTAATGAAAGATGTAAGTGCGAAGAAATGATGGGCACATTTCTATGGCAACCACAAGTTACTTGACCGCAAACAACAACAGTGACAAACGCAAGCGAGCTAATTAGAGATGGTTAGATGCACATCTCCAAATCACTGCAAAGCACTCTGGGTAGTTGGAAGGTGTGGAGAGTGAAGTCGTATGATGGATTTGAAACGACGAAACCTCGCGTATTCCACACAGACACAATCCACCGAAAACCCAGGACAGAATGATGGGGGAGAGTGTAATGGAGCAATGAGGGAACAGGGGATGAAAGAAGGAAAGAAAACAAGAGGAGGACTGAGAGAAGAGAGAGAGAAACCGAGACGGAGTGATCTGCCTTATTTCCAAGACAACGCCAATGACAGAGTCATTCTTCATTAGCCCCTGTCTTTACAGTGTATATGTCAACCCTGGCGGCCAGACAACCGCAGAGGAGTGTGGTCATAATTTATCTATTCAGAATGCAGAGAGGAGAAGGCTACGGTGCCGCGCTAAGCTTTTAGCCGAGCCTTCCTGCTGCGACATCCAGTGTAACGCAGTGACATATTACACTGAATGTGACTGTGGAGATAAGTGAAGTCAAAAGTAAACTTCACAGAATAGCATATGGAGATGTAATGTTGCATATAGTAAGCTCAAAGCCAGGCATCATATGCTGGGGATATATATGGCTACATCATATTTCAAGAATGTGTGTTATTGTTTGGCTCATAATCCTGCAGTTATAACATCTCCCTTCAAATATGTCTACCTTCAAGAAAGTTAAAGAACATGGCTGGACTGTTGTCAGGAAGCAAGTGTAAGAAAGGACGGGGGCTGTAGTTCAAGTCAAGGACATAGGTTTGGTGTCAACACTGGTAGAGACAAAGCAACTACTTGTTGAAGCGAACACTCACTGAAATAATTGGCTATACAAACACGCTCTGTAATTAAACACATCTTTCAACAAAAGTTATGCTAATATTCTGTACCTGTAGCATCCCTGTGGTCGACTACTTCATTGAAGCCAGTCTATTTGTTTTGCTCCTGTCTTTATCTCTTGTAATCCAATTACTGTTCTCTCTTCGTGTCCCAGGCTTTAAACAGGAGGTCTTTTTAACATTTCACCGTCGCTTTTCCACCGCAGCCAGTTCTACTTGGCCGGACCACTGACTGCGGACAGTTTACTCACTGCAGCCACACAAAAACTCTGCTCATGTCCTCTCTACCATCTTCCTGCCAGCAACCCCTACTGTTTGCTCATCTACAGTCCCTCTTTGTTTCTTCTGTCTTTTAATTTAATTAATTAAATTATATAGTTTCATTTTGTGTGAACTTCTTGTTCCGGTGTTTAATTTGTCACAACAAGCACCATGACTGTGGCTGCAAGTGACATGAGACAAGAGCAGCTACTGTCTCACTAATTATTTGTCCAATTTGCAGAGAATTGTTTCTTTTCTCCCCTCCACAGTCAGTTTAGCATGTACATCTGTGCATGAGTGTTTTGGAGCAGAGCTCTGATTAGGAAGGCGTGACTCAAATTTGAGTCGGAATAGACCAACCCAGCACCCCCTAGATCCAGATCACTAGACTGTACCTTGAAGATAAAGCAAAAACATTGCTTAAATATGCATAGGGATATACAGTATTGTGCTCACAAAATATTATTATATTGTATATCATTATGATTAGTGCAAAAAAATACTATGAACTGAAGAATAAGTCCAAAAGTTTCAGTATAATAATTAGCACTTTTATAAGTAGCAAAAGACTGGATGTAGAAACTATGTTTTCATCTCTCAAAGAAACAGCAGCCAGGATGTATAGGATGTTAAGTTTCAACAAGTTAAGTTGTAGAAACAAGTTAAGTTAAGTTTCAACAAGAATGTTGTTGCTGTGAACTGGATCCACGGGCATTATCAAATATTTCCTTAACCGCACCCTCCCCAGTAAATGCACTCAGTTCAAAGGCAGCCCAGTAGTCACTAAAGAGTTCGAGAGTAAGAGAGGACGAAGTCAAAAACACTTCGCACTTCCTCTACAATTATGACAGAAGTGTCCTTAAGCAAGGCACTCAACCCCTGTTTATGCAAGTGGATCTGAGTTGTACAGCTCCTAGGTGTGACTCTGTGTCCCTAGGCCGGACTTTCTGAAGGACAAGGCACAGAAGTGAAACGATTCGAAAGCCTTCCTGTGAATGAGTCTCTACCTCTGAATGAGATGGTCTGGACAAACAGAGACGGAATCTTGAAGTGTATTGAGGCTCCTTATGTCTCATCGGTGAGCCAAAGTATCTCAGAATTTATTTAATAATGTTACGCATGCCTTAAATTTTTAAATACTACATGGGAAGTGGGACAAAATTAATAATACTTCTTTTAACAAGATGAGATTTAAACAGACGATGGATGACAACAAAGGTCAAAGGTTAATGGGAAATGTGTCCATGTACTGTTACAACATGTCCAGGGTATTAACAAGAACAGTAACTTTTTATGTCTGCAGGCCTTTATTTAAACCGTCCCATGACCGTTTAATTCGTCTAAACTAAATGATACATATTCCAATTACTGATAACAATTTGACAGAAAAATGTAACATGATTTGGTTTAATCTCCCAATGCTACAAGCTGAGAATTGACTGTTGCACAAGGAATTTTACAACGCATCCATTTGCTAAGGATCTACCAGAAGTGTCCTCTAAAATCAGGCAAAAGAAGGCCACATTTCTCAGGGCTAGTCAGCTCATTATGACATATCTGGGCTATAAAACTGCAGGCTTGGAAGGATCCCGTCACCGAATAGTGCATGGAGGAACACTGTTCGAAAGAGCAGGCACGACCAGCAAACATTCCCTGGCTAAATAAGGTTAAAACATTCCAGTTAACTGATAAATACTGGGGCATTTTCCGAGCTATTTGCCTCCCCAGTTATTTAATAGCTCCTTCCATCACAGCGTAATCTTTCCATTTTCTCATTTTCCGATCGATATGAACTCAGGGAGAATGAAAGGCCTGTTTCCTCCCAAATAGGGATAAAGCTGAACCACACAGGGCCGTCTTATGTTTTCTAATCAAGTCAGCCAAACTACAGGAGCAGATGAAGTGTAAGTGTAAAGAAAACGTACATCTTTGAATTGTGGCAAATTAAGAGACATTATTCCAATCGGAAAAGAAACTCTAGTTGTTTTATGGATATAAATACCACTGTGTCGTTAGTACGGTGCTATTTTAAGGCAGAGTGGGAGACAGTCGACAGAGAGCAGCTTCAGTGGAGTAGTAACCCACACAACCCGATAAAAAACAATGGAACTTGAAAAGTGAAGGCAATGTGGAGCCTGAATGGGAAACGCACCTTTCAAACACTAACTCAGCAGCATCTGCGGGAGTTTTGTGCAACAGGGAGAGAGGACGATGGAGTAACCGAAGGACTTAGCAATAACGTTTCTCCACTTCTATCCAACAGGAACATCTCCCCTGGTGTCTGGCCCCAACGCTTAGCTTTGTCTGTAAACAAAGGGCCCTGACAGACACGTTCAATTAATCAATGCTTTTCTCACACATCGCTGTGCAGTTTTTCAAGCTTCGTTCGTAGCCCCAGGGCGCTTTTTCACTCCGACATTACCTCAGCACAGGGCTGTATCACTTTAGACTTGTTGAGCCCTGGAGAGAAACTCACACCATACACAGGCAGCGTAATAACAAAGGAACTTCGAAGCAGCAGAATTGATTTTAAGTCAAAGTTATTATTCACTACATTAACTGAGATTAGCTTTTACAGAGTCCTCCTGTCAGCGCAGACAGCTGTCAAACAGATCATGACTGCTCAAGGAATGAGAGTCAGTAAACACATCTACACTAATGTTGCAGAATGGCAACATAATGTCGCCATTAACACCAAAGTTACCGTCCTACTCGTGGGTATTCGCATTTTAATTTATTATTAGCATTCTGGGTGCACATTAGCCTTTTGGCGATTGCGGTATTAGAAATCAAGTTATTGCTAACAAGTTCATAAGGATGCAAGCCAGAGCAGGAATTGATGCCCAGGTAGCATTAGCATGGAGATGGTAGTGAGAGTTTGCGGTGGGGACGGAGGGGGGTGCAGTAATTAGCAGGGAGACATCTTACTTCAAATTCAAGATCAGTGTTGGGCTCTGTCCCAGTGTGAAAGGCTAATGAAACAGAGCCCGGGTGATGGAGTCTAATATTGGTCTCACAGTCCTGCCCACGTAATAGTTGCAAACACACACTTCTCTGCTTTTGTTTCATGCAGGTACGGGCATATGGACACACAGTTTACTTCAATTATGTAAAAAGTAATCACAGATACACATACACGAGCACACATACATCTCAGGGGGTTGCTGTATTTTGGCAGTAAGCAGCCTGTTTACGAGTGGATATTCCAAGGTCTCTGTGATTAAAACAGCTTCAAAGCACTCCTGACACTCCATTACCCAGCATGCCCCGGGTGAGGCAGGATTGTACATATTGATTTCACGCCTCATTAGACCTTCTGTCTAACAATGTCATTGTTCTTCCTGGTTCTACAGCATTCTGCATCGTTCAGAAACGACTAGGTATAAGTCTGGGAGGAGACGGTGGACACATAACAAATGAACACATTAATAGTGAGTCTGGGCTTGCTGGAGCATCATGGGGGAAGCCTTAGCAGGCTGCAGACTTCTGACCCAGTTTTTACAGTTGCTACAGACACAAGTGTAGCTCCTGTCACTGAACAAACTGTCAGTATTAAAAAAGTTATTTTAGCTGATTTACCTTCAGCTTTATAATGTATAATACAATGACAGCTAGAGCATCACAGAGTATATCTCATTGTTTTTTTACTATTCTCAGTTTTTTTCCACCTTATCTGTGATATGAAGCTACAAGGATGATGCCAATTTTCAGAGCACATCAAATATACATTTACATTTTTTAAATTATCACCACAAACTGCAGTTATGGGAGGACTATTTCTAGAAAGCTCTATTTTGTAAGCGCACCCATTATTCATCATTGGCTTTGATGAAAAAGTTTTCAGACTGTGGTGTTTGTGCCTGAAAAGTTTCTGTTTCCAGCAGCTGTGGAGTGTATTAAATCCTTTATCCCTACAACAGAGAGTGTACATATAGGATCAGCGTGTCCCCTGTATGAATTCATAACTCTGCAGCGGTGATGGTTCATTATTATTTGCGGCAAACTGTATCCTCTCTACACTATGTGCGGTTGACTGAGGCTAGTAAACACACACATACAAACGTGGATAAAATTGTTGTTTCTCTTCCATTAATGAAAATGGAACGAAACTGGTGTGTACAAAAATGATGTTGATGATTGTTTTTATTAAGCTTTATCTTTTAATATACTCTTATTTTGACATGTCATGAGCACAAAGCTCAGCTCAGTAGGTAGAACATTAGGCTGGTTTGTCTCCTGGAATAAATTCCAGGCCATGCACCAGGTGTCTTTGAACAAGACACTCACACAAGCTCAACAGGCACCGTCTATAAAATGCAGAGGACACATTTGATCTTAAAAAGCAAATGTACTTAATAACAATAAAAGGAGTTTCTTCTTCTTTAAGGGTTGACCACCTGTGTTTCTAAACCTACCATACATGTGTGCATATTCTGTAAACTACCCTGATGAACTACCCTCTCCCATTTCTCCTAACAGAATGTTTTTTTACTTAAGTAACTTATTTGGCAAAGTCATTACAAATAAAGCAGGTGCCAGATTTAAGCTAAATAAATGTTTCCAAATGTCCACGGCAAAGTCATTGTTAGAAGCCAGGGTGAAATAACAGCTTTGCACAGTATTTTCCATTACAACTGTAATACCCCCACATTTCACATAATTACTCAGGTTGGAGTCTAATTAAGCTAAAAGTACCAAGGTGCACAATATTAATATGTGTCTCTGAGGCTGCACCCAATGACATCAGGGTATAAATAAAACTATTTCTTTTTCACACAAACAAAAAATATGTGCTTAAAAGTGGCTAGATTCATTTTTACATCTTAGTGTTTGTGCAACTGCGCTTGGTTGTTTCATTCACAGTTGTTTTACAGATTATTTAGGAATTATTATTTAAGATGAGGTCAGTAAAGCAAAGTAGACACGCAAAGCCTCCTTAACCTTTAAAGTTAATGCAGGGATGTTTCTTTTGAAGTATAAATGCTAAGGTTCTATTATTTTTGTAAATTATTAGTAACATTATTATCAGTATTGCACACTCATAGATGCATGCAACAGCACGGCCGCTCAAAAAAAATCCCAGAGTAAACACTGAGCATTGTGCAGTTCTGTGATGCCACTTTGACTGATTGACCTTCACATGGTAATTGCCAAGTCTGGTTTAGTAGTTGTCTCAAAGTACTGGCTATTGGATGGCTGCCACAGAAACGCAGCTCTCACTTTTTCACTCTCTCTCTCCTTTTTCCCCCCTTTATTATCAACTGATAATATTTCCTTTTCTTCTACATCATTTTCTGCCTTTGTTCTCCGTGCACTCCCTAGCTCTCATCAAACATCTTTTACTGTGTCTCACCCCTTTTTCTCTCGCATACATACTTTGCACGGTTTTCATGTTACACCTCCTCTCTCCTTGCTCTCTCTGCTTGGCTTAAAGCACGGCAGCTGCAGTAGCATGTAGCCTGCCAGCTGCCAGTTATGATGATGGTGACAGTACAGTGGGGGTGCTGGCTGGGTGATGTTGACTAAATGGAACATTGCAGCACCACTGGCAGACACTAACTCCAGCTCATGCACGCACGCAAACACTCAACCACACACACACGCAGACAACAGAGCCAAAGAGCACAACAGCCTTCGGGCCAACTAATAATTCTTCCCCAGCCACAGCACTTCTGAGCCAGGATCAGGCAGCTGAACGCCACACTTTTCGGCCCCAGTCTCCCACAGATGCACTCTCAGTGAGCAAATGGCGAGGGGATCCTGCTGCCATGACATACCTCCCACTCGGGCTTGCATAAAAATCGTTACTAGTCACCTCAGCAGCTTTTAGCTTAATCTAAAATCCAGTGGCATTTATGAGTAACGCGCGTGTGGAACGCTGCAGGGCACAGGTAACACCTACAGTAGAGCATTACTCTCCACTGAATGAATGATAGAAAATGCTTTACAGCGTAATCAGATAGCTGCGTGCGCACACGTGTGAGTAAAAAGCATTTGTGTCTCTCGTTTTTCCTGCTGAGAGTGTTTATTGGCAGCGCTGAGGCCATGTCTTCCCTTCCAAAGAGACAACCATCTCTCAAATTACAGTGTACTTGTCCACATGACTTACACACTTTTACAAACACCCACCCACCTACACACATATGAAGCCACGCAAATAAGCACAGGCCCATACACAGCTACTGTACAGTGCGTGCACAGATAAGCCTTTGCTGTAAAATACTGTACGTGCTCTAGGGATAATTAGCTGAGTAACACATGCACACACAGTATACACGCACACTGTCCAGCATTTCAGCCTGCCGGCTAAGTGAACTGTTCCCACACTGGCACAGCGAGAAAAAATGTTGAAGGACACTGAGGACACACACAGAGTGAAAGATGCTCCGAACCCAATTTTCAGCCTGAAGACCGAGGGTAGAGCCGTTCAAAAGCACAAAACGCTTTGAACCAGCACATCCACTCTTTGAATGGCCTGTTAAAGTTCTAACTGTAAGGTCGTATTACAGTGGCAGAGTTCTGCACCAGTGTTAACTGCTGCTCCAATGGAAAGAGGACACATTTTTCTGGTTAAAATCAAGCCTAATATTGTTAACAGCATTGAAAACGCTCCAGATGCCATGTTTTACAAATTACATGATGCCTTTTGAAAACACTATTTAATAAACAATAAAAATACTCCTGTTTGTGACATTTAAATTTCAGTAGACAAGGTTTTCATCAGCTGCTATTTGATAGTCAGGATAGTGTGGGAGGATTCATGTTGTCCCCATCATTCTGAATCTGAGACAGAGTTAATTTATAACCAACTGCAAAACACAGCTGTCAACCCCAGTAATAGACACAGTATCGATAAAGGGGAGAGGACGGGAGGGGCAGAGACGGACGACGAGGCCAACGAGCAGCCTATTAAGTTGCACACACAACTTAACACACGCACACAAAAGACACACACACAGACAAACAACACACGGACACCCACAGATAACCACTTTTAAAGCATCTTGTGTTGCAGAGCATCAGAATGTTGAGAATATGCACAGTCAATAACCAGAGCAGTAGTCAAGCTCACTGAGAGCATATTAGCAAAAGAAAAGTTTGCAGCTCCCACTAAAGGCCGATAAATAACACTCAAACTCCAGCAAAGAAAAGGAGCCTAGAGGATAGAATACATTACCCTCTTAGCTCTGGAAAAGACCTCGCTCTTTTCAAATACATGAACTGAAAGCTTCCATCAGTTGTGAACCCTTCATAACTCGAGTGGTTTATGGATACTTTCAGCTCACATGCAACAACAGCAAAGACGAAAACAGTGTAGTTCAACAGGGTGCAAGAAAATCTGCTATTGCCGCTAGACCCATCTCTGAGAGAACAACTCTAAAAGTGACCCCCAAAAAACTGTTAGCGATGACAAATATGTCATTTATAATGACATAACTATTTGACATCGAAAGGCAGTATCTTTGATCATATAAACTACTTACTGTATATTTCAATTTAAGACATCGCCAAATTTCATAGTCAGACGACACCACACATACACACATTCAGACACATAAACACACACACACACACACTCTCTCCAGCATGAGTCATCCCTGTACAGTATATCGATTCATACATCATATTACCTGCACTTCCCCAAATCAAATACTGCAATAAAATCTGTGTGCAGGCAGAACTCACCTGCACACACAATTGCGGTAGTACTGTAAAGTGATCCACTGTGTGTGTCTGGGATATTTTAAACCATGCAATCATTTCCCCACAGCAGGTTTATGCTGATTTTTAGGATAGACATATGATTCTACAACGTGTGTAAACTGTGTATGTAAAATGTTACTGTGGAGAATATAAAAAAAAATAACTGAATACATTTTTGTGATTGTCGTGTTCTAAAAGGTCTGATTTTGTGATAGTTTTTTCAAAAAAATTTCTTTGCTGTTGCAACGTCTTTGTAACAGTTATTAATATATGACAACAATAACAGCACTGCTACAATTACCGTAAATTCTGGACTATAGAGCTCAACTAAATTTAAGCTGCACCCGCTAAAATTTAAAAGAAATATATATTTTGTCACATATAAACCGCATCGGACTATAAGCCGCCCATATCCAGGCTGAGAAATAAGATATTTACATAGAAAGATTTTGTACCATAAGTGTTTATTCATACACCTGAACCTGAATGGTGCCTGTAACACGGCAGTAAAAGTGCTGATGTTTGCTGTTGTGCGTCTTGGGTTGCATGCGCTAAGAATAAAAACTGGCGCTTTTTTGTTTGCACTGACTACCATCTACAGCGCCCATCTGAGGGCTGCAGAAAAATTCATAGAAAAGCCGCATGTCTGTAAAAGCCGCATGGTTTAAAACGTCGGAAAAAAGTAGCGGCTTATAGTCCGGAAAATACGGTACATTTTTTGTTTGTCCTTTGAGCTTATCTCACAATTTCAGGGTCGCCACAGTGGAACATTTTGTCCACATGTTGATTTGGCACATATTTATACCGGATGCCCTTCCTGAATCAACCCTCCCCAATTTCTACCGGGCTTGGGACAGGTACTTGGCACTGCACAGCTGGGATGGGAACGGGCTGTTGGGGGTGTCTTGTGGTGAGGAAGAGCCGGGCACGAAACCTCGGACTCTATGATCGGCGTGAGGCCACTCACTCACCACTGAGGCTAATGTGACTAAATTGCTTAGCAATTGTTTTACAACACGTCTTTACCATTTTTAGTAAAGACGTGATGGAAACATCAATACTAACAAAACGTAACAATATACATTTAACGGTGCCTACATTTATATGGCGTGTGGCTTGAGTCCACAACTGTAAGTTAGAAAAATGGGGAAATGGATCAGCATAAAAAAATCAACTGCATAGAGTAATTTAAAAGAATGAGAGCTCCTAAAGGTTTTTGGCTGCACATGATAATTACACAGCCAACTTTTTAGACAGATTTCATTTAATTTTATTTAAAAGACAGCACCCAGATTTAAAAGCTCTGTTAATGTCAGGTCAGGAACCCAGTGCAATCTAAAGAAAAGATTACCCTGAAAAACATGCTTTTTCAAAACTGCATTTTAAGTTTGATCTATTAATTAACATTGCTTGGACCCTCTGGTCATATTTGTTTGCAAGCCTATACACACTGACCAAAATGTATTACAAGCTAAAGACTCTAAGCATCAAATCTTTGGACCCACAGTGTTTTCCTCAGGAATGATCTCTGGGCTCCTGGGTGTTTGGAGTGACAACTTTACCACATTTACTGAACTTGTTATAGGCAAATCACTGTGTCAAAGTATTGTCAGTATCGGATATAAAGTGAAACGTGAGAAAACATGCAGAACTAGTGAGAAACAGCATTATTCCTGAAACAGAGCAGGACATTAACTCCAGCTGAATGGAAATACGCAGAAATCGGATCAAAATGGGTTAAGTTTCTCTCTGTGTCGCTGAGGAGTTCTCCTAAGGCAAACTGAGACATGATGCAACATAATGAAAAGCATCTTGAGAAACTTCATTTCTCCAACAGCAGTACATAAGCCACTAATCGTTCTCATTTAACAAGGGAGGAAGCTGGTAGACATGCTTGAGGAAGACTGTGGAGATTTTTCATGAACGCAGATTTTCTGTTCAGCTTTATACCCTCATGTATATTCAGCTTGACCCCTGGCTTTTTGTAGATTTATAAAGGGCAACTCACCGAGTACGATCCACAAACACGTACCAAGAATGCACAGAATCAAAAGACAATGTAAATAAGGGAGTGCATTTCGAATCACAGCGCTCCCTCTGCTGCATTTTAAGGCTGAGGTGGTGATTTCATGTCGGCATGTAGTGTCCTTTCTCTGCTCTTCATAGAGAGCTGCATATTCCTCTCATACAATTCAATCGATTCAATCGTCCTTTAAACATTTTTACAGCAGTAATGCTGAGTGTAAAGGTCTTTTTTCTTTTGAGAAGCAGCAACTTTTATCCATGGTCTCCTCTACCATGTTTTGCATATGGTGGAAGAAACCAGTTGAAACGCTTCCGTTGAGCCTTACACTGTTACTCCTTTTTCCCTTTTTTTAAGATTTTTTTTTTTTCAAGAGTAGACAGAGGGGACACAGACAGGAAACACACAAGTAGATGAGAGGGGGTATGACATGCAACAATGGTCCACAGCAGGTCTTGAACTGTGAATGTTGTTGCATGGTATGTGCAGTAACCTTTGTGCTACCACTTTGCTCCGGGTTAGTTTCTTTTTTTACCTTACTAAGCTTTATAGGAAGTGATGTGTTTTCCTCGGACTGATGAGTATGTCTTTGACGCCATTTACACTTGGTTTAAAATGTGTCTCGAGTGATCAGGTCACAAGTGGACAGTGCTAAATGTACCTGTAAACAACCACCCAGTCGGATACGATCGATCAAACCACCTACTGCGGTGATCTGGGACGTATAGCTTTTGTAGCGTGAACACTAACACATCCTGATGTGTCCCAATTGCAGGAAAATATGTCATGATTGCGAGACAGGGTGAGAGGAGAGCAGACTTTGTGACTCTCCGTCGTGAAGGCCGCGCCCACCTACCAACGGTCAGACAGCAGGTGTAAACAGTGATGTGTCTTTGCTGTCGGCTTGTGATCCCGTCACTCAAAACACATTTCAAAACCAAGTCTAAACAGGGTCACAGAGACCCATTTTATATTACCTTTTCTTTTTTGTTACTCTGATGGGAAGCCTTCTGTGTCTCCTGTTGTGACACGATGGAACAGTAGAATGTTTTGTGTGTTGTAGTTAAAAATGGATGGCACCGTGTGTGTTCTCTGCTTACATTAGGATAATATGGCCATATTATAAGCCAACACTGACTAACCTGGTTATTCTGTATTGCAATTGCTTGGAATCATGTTGATGGGTCTATTGCTGTTTGACTCATTTTCATTGTCATTCCCGGATTAACACCTATAGTAAAGTGCACGTCCTTCACAAACCTATCAGTGAACTAATTGCCTTACTTATAAATACGTATTGTGTCTTGCTCTTAACATTATTGATCCCCAGGGCTCATAGTGGCAGGGAATCATTTAATAGCACACACACACACATACACTCTCAGATGTGTGTATTCTCAGCAGGCAACACTTTGAAGAGAGCTATGTTAGGGATGGTGACGGGCTGCGGAGGGAGTGGGCCTGCTGGGTTACTAGAGCAAATACGTTCCTATGCATGAACACACACACAGAAATAAGCATAAATAAGCATACTGTACGCACCTGGACAGAGAAGCAGAGGGAGAGAGAGCTATATTTAGAGTTAACCTATTATCACACAACATACATATACACTCACTTGCCACTTTATTAGGTACACCTGTACAATAATGCAATCCATGAATTCTACTTTTACAATTATATAATTTCAAAATTTGTTAAGTTGAAACTGTCAGAAAGCCAACAATTCCACTTTCTGTTTATTATGGAGGCTGAAGCAGATTATAAGAAGACGTGGTTCTAATTTTTTTAGCCGTGTTTGAAATGAATGTAGAGGCCAAAATGGAATGAGATTAAAATGCTTGTTTCTAAAATAAAACTGCAGGAAAAAGAGGTTTTCTACAAGTTCATGCTGTACTGACTGTGCGTTTAATAACTGGTTACTAACTAGGTAGGAGCGAATGGATGAAAACCGCCACCTCACTGGAGAAAACTGTACATAGGTAGCGTGGCGACCCTCCTACTCTGGAGCTCTTTCTCTTTTTCTTCCATTTCCTGCCGGTAGCTGGTGGGTGGAGGCTGGATTGTCTGTATCTGTATAATCTGGACAGGGTCTCCAAAAGGCACAGCCCTGTTTGGCTGTGTCTCCCTCCCAGAAGCCTGGCATCCTCCTCAGTCTACCTCCTTCATAGGTTCATTTGCTGCACCCTTTGAACAAAAACACTATTTTCCAATAGTCCATATACCGCAAACAGCACTGAATACCGCTCGACCAATGCAACTCAGTTTTATGACTAACTCTGATTTGGTTATATAGATTTAAAACTTAAACTAGTTTGTGAAGTATAATTTTGTGTGTGAGCTCCCCTTTTATTCCGTGCCATGAACCGGCTGATAAAAAAATGGGGGTTCGTTTTGTTGGACTTCTGTTCAGTGCTATAAAAAAGATAGATGTTACACGGTTATAAGGGAGTGTGGCACATGGTGAAAAGTTCAACCTCCACAACAGATTCTTGTCGAAGTTGGAGGTAAGGTGTCTTTGCGGTAGGTGGCAGGTTCTACAGCTGCAGTACGGGTTGTTAAAGGCTAATGTTTTTATGCTCATATTTTTTTTTCCAACTCACCACCATGAATGCATTTTGCATTAGTGCGGTATGGGTTCAGTAAAGCTGCCTGGATTTGACTAGAACGCGTATGCTTCAAAGAGACATTTTGGGGGAAAAACACATACCAACAGTTACTGCAGCGGTTCCCTTCCAGTGTGCTGTTATGCAGAGCTGATTAGGCTTATTGTGACATAAAACTCATGTTGTTAAAAAAATCTGAATGCAAAAACATCCGTTTTGCCTTCTGATGATTGAACAAGGAGTTTCTAGAACTGCTGCACTGCTGAAGAAAATAAGACTTCAACAATAGCGACATTTCTGTGATGTATTCCCTTTTGGACAACTTCTCTACATTTGCTCTCCCAAAAGGAGAGGGGGGAGCTACGGGTTCAAATCTGGTCCAATGCATGAATCTGACTAAATCTTGCATGCTTCAGTAATTCAGTAATGTGAGAGCATCGTGATTTTCAATAGTGGAGAAAAAAAAAATTGCAAATGAAAGCCATTTGCAAGGGGGAAAAAAAGCATGAATTGCTATCAGCACTTGTCCTTCACTCGGAAAGGGTAAATGGAATATTTTGTGGTATTAAATTAAGGACAACTTTAGAGTCAATGCAGATAGGCAAAATGATAAATCTACTGTACGGTGCATTGCATTTGTTGATGAGCTAAATCCAAATGAAACAGCATTCCATTACACAAAGGAATAACACCAAATGCAATTACTGAGAACCTGAGGTGTTTCTCCGAGGGACTTAGGATTCAGAATGTCTTTTCATTGTGCAGGATTGTTCACATTTGTTTGTGAACTTCTTTGCTTTGTTTTGTACATGAATATAGTATAAAATAAACAGCGAAAAGTCAACTGATTTAACAAACTAACAGGACACACACATTACCCACAACAACTGGTCACTGTCACCTGTACCTGGACACATACGGTACAGTTCACTGCATTAATAAACCCCACATCCTGCAGCTACCCCACTCCAGTCGTTACCTTTAATGCCTTTTTTTCCCTCTCTCCTTCTCCTAACATGTGAACTCAGTTAAATTATTACTGCCCAGCACCTATGTTTCTCTTTTCTTGCACCAAGCCTTGCATCATCCAGTTTTTTCTCTTATCGTACTCTTTTTCTTACCGCTTTCCCATCTCTCATCTTCACCTGAAACCAGGCAGCACCATGGCCCACTCTGTCCTTTTGCAGGGCTCCAGCTACTTTCTAATGCTCCCCGTCGAGTAATTGCCTTGATTTTAATGACTTTTTCAATTATGTCTACTTGGCTACTGCTCTCGCACCGTAATCTCCATCATTTCCATCCATTACACTCTTGCGTTCCCTTGGCACCAATCAATCCTTGGGTTCTTTTAAACACTTTAAAGCAGCAGAGCATTTTTTTTCCCCTGAATAACAGTGATGACCTCCAGAACTGCCTCATAGCAAGTTGTTCAAGGGCTGTGAGGGGGGGGTGGACAGAGCAGTAGAGGCAACCAAAAGTGCAAATGGACAGTTCATGTCAAAGTTAAAAACAATACAGGCTTGGCACATGTTAAACACCCACATGTACATGGGAGAGTTCCTACCTGCTCTTTGACAGAGGCGAGGATGGAAGAGGTCGTTTCTGTCTCAGATCTGTCGCCATTGGAGGCTGGCATCACAGGGGGAACCATGGCCCCCTTCTCCTGCTCCGCAGGCTGGTCTGGCACTGGCATTGCTGATATGAAGACACACAAACTATTATTGATACATGTACATTCGTAGATTCGTATATGTCTGTTTAAAAAGCATTTGCACAACACAAGGCCAATAAAAAAATTTGTCATATAGTATAAATCCGACTTTAAAGCTCAAAGTATAGTCTGCTCAGGTATTTTACTATGTTTGGATGAAGACCTTTGCTGCTACCGTGTATCAATGCAGGATTATCAAATAAATGACACTTTATTTGGATTATCAGTGTTTGTGCAATGATGCAGAAGGTGTGACTCCTTAAATACCTGCAACTCAGTCCGCAATGATTTAATGTATTTTTCACATCACTTACACTGAAAGGTCATTGTGTGCTCTAGCTAAAACCTAAGGTCACTAGTCTAATATTTCTTGTTGTTATTTGCTGCTATCAAAAAATAATATTAATAATTTCGGTGTTCTGCTGTTTTAGCCAATCTTTATTTCTGATTAGGACTGAATTTGAAATAAAAATCTGCACCTGAGGAGACCTAATAATGATTCAACCTGTGAGGCAGGAGCAGCACAGAAGGGAGCACAGGGAGATATCCAAGACAAAAACAAATGCAAATGTCATATTGTTTGCTAAGGTCATAAGTCAAATTTAAACACAGACACGGTACACAAACTTTTACATTCAGTGTGACTTCAGCTTTACAAGATATCTCAGCATCAGTTGTGAGAGGTACAGTCTAAGTTGAATGAATGTGGTCTTATTTTCTGTTTTCATTAATCGTTCTAATTAGCGCCTGTTGCAACAGCCCCAACCCCAACGAAACCCTGCTACTTCTCA
This sequence comes from Channa striata, assembly GCA_033026295.1. Lineage (NCBI taxonomy): Eukaryota > Metazoa > Chordata > Actinopteri > Anabantiformes > Channidae > Channa > Channa striata. Next base: position 25,440,713 of record CM065169.1, on the reverse strand, counting down.
CCTGTATCACTGCTGAAATGTCACTTCACAAACGGGGTCCTTGTAGACTCGTTAAAATGTAATGCCCCACTTATCTTGATTTTAATTACTTTATTCAGTACATACAAAAGTGACATGTGTCTCTAACTGACAGTTTATTTCAAATGGATGAGCCCCTTGGAGTTAATCATTTAAACACACACACACACACACACACACACAAAACATTTGGGTCTTCGATCTTCATCAAACACCCCATCAACTGTAACAAATTAGCATCAGTCATGAATAGATCTGTCTTTTCTTTTTGCTGCACTTCATCATAAGGTCTGCATACACGGAGAGTAATAATAGATGCTTAATTTGACACCTCTAAATTCAGCCATGCATAACACGGTGCACTGCAGGCAGAATTATTTTAAATCCTAAATACTAGCACTACAAACATTTCATTTCCTGCAGAGTGACCAAATATATCGCTCATACAGATAGTGGGAGATGACCAGCTACTGACCTCATATGCCACACATAAATGCTGAACAACTGTCTGTTAATTATGTATAAATTGAAATTTCATTCCTGTATAACAAATCCTTTGTGTGAATGAATTCAGAAAATTGACATTACTGTGACTTCACTGTCGGTGGCTTTATCCTAGAAACCCGCAGATTCTCTTTCTGTCTAAAATATAGTGCAGGTCAATGGTCACTGCACCTCCAGAAACCTCATTAACCTCATCAGCCCATCCTGTCACTCTTTAGACTGTGCTCCAAAACAGAACCTCTGGAAGACGTTGGATTTATCCGAAATGCCACTCGATACTCAAGCACTAGCTGCAAATGGCAAAAAATACTTTTGCGGAGGTTGAGACAGGCGTGACACACTTTTTTTTCCCCTGCCTTTATTATTTTACTATTACTTTAACAAACTGCACCTGTGAGCAGACTGTGTCACAAAATGCAAAACAGCAAAATGAATGTTGATGGTAATGTAGAAACATTAGGAACTGATTGGAAATGTTTCAAATCATCAGTAAAAGCATCTGTGCCTTCATCCTGTCTGAACAAAGAGCATGGAGAGAGCGAATGAGAGGCAGAGAGAGAGAGAGAGAGAGAGATAAAGAGTCTGAGAAACCAGGAAATTGGTCTGCGAGAACAGACCGTGGGGACAGGATTTTGTCAATACAGCAGCCCTGCTTCAGACTTCAGTCAAAGACTAAATAATGAACTGACTGGGAGTGGGATTTGATCCTAGAGTCTCTTACTTTACATTTGCTGCCTAACATTTTGGTTTGACCAGCAGATTCTGCACATCATAGAATCACTGCTGTGTGAAAACATTCACTGCACATTTATAAATGCAGTCAACTGAAACTAATTTAGCTTTTTTTGTTCAGTTTTAAAAAAAAAATTACGTTTATTTCATTTTTACAGTAATTTCAATCAAAGCTTTAACCAGACAGAGGGTAAGTAATCCATTAGCAGGAAGCATGTCATTCAGCTTATACAGTCAGCAAACAAGTTAGCGTGGATCCAGACAGCCTGCAAGTCAAACATCCAGTCAGTCTACCAGTCTGTCTGCTAGCTGGGAGACAGACTGCAGGCCAGACAGGGTGGTGTCAGTAAATAAAAGAGGCTAGCGAGACGGCCTGCAGATGGTTATTTTCACTCTCACTGACAAACACCACTTCTGTGTCTGGCATCTCCCCTCCTTAGTGGAGATGAGTCACCAGAGTCTGGCTCCTGAGCAACCAGAACCCCAGCAAAGGCCATATTACACCAGCTGGCTGACTGCTGCATTTCTCTTGAATGAGAAATGAAATGTGTAAGTCAGCGGGCGGAGGAAGGACTCACCTCACCTTGGTGGAGTCCTGCAGCTTTTTTTTTTTACAGTAAACAACTCTAGCAATGAACTGGAGCCCCGACCTGCCACAATGGAACGAACCTGCACAAATATGTGCCCGTCAATAATTTATTCTGTGGCTGTTTGGCAACAGTTGTGCACTGTGGGTGTTTGGTTTGGTTCCACAAACCACCCAGTTATGTCTGCAGCACAAAAGCTTACTGTATTTTGAAAAAGGCATGACGGACCTTTCCCATAGCGAGAAAATCACAGTTGTAACTAATAACATTAATGATGGCTTCTTTCCATTTAGCTGTGCCAGTTATGCCGGCGTGTCATTATTAGTTACACCTTTTTTTGACAGGTCTTTGTCTGCACCCACTGGCTGTGTGCTTTTTGTACTGTGTATAATTTACAATTCTACAGTGTTTAACTCTACATGTAGACAAACAACTGGCTCATTATTGCTTTCCAAGTGGCTGTTTTGAATTTAATGAACCTGATGAACAGTGCTTTATGGTGTTGGCTCAGATAACCCTTATTATCCCACTGCTTTCTGACACAATATTCAGGAAACTGGCAGATACAAGAAACCAATACCACCAGATTCAATTTCCAAAGTACAGTCAGAGTGATTTGATGGAGTCTCGCAGACTCCATCATCAAAGGAAAAGCTAAGCTTAATCCAGACTAAGTCTTTGCATAAAACAATGCACATCATTGTGAATTTCTTCTATTATATGAGAAAGCCTGTCATGATTTTTAAAGAAAGCAAAAACCCTTTGTGATTAGTGTCCAACCAGGTGCTGTGTTCAGAGAATTGCAAAGTTGGCTCACAATATGTTGGCTGCTGCAGAGATAATCTGAGTAGCAACACATTCGCCATCAAATGTCACAATACTCCACCACCCCAGCATTATTCCCAGCTTATTGTGAATCAACAGACATGGTTGAACTGTTATTGCATAGCTGTGTTAGATCCAGCAGAGCACAATGTAACAGGAACCTCGGCATAGAATGGGGCTTTTGTAGCTCTGGGGATAAATTTAATTGCAGTGCATTGTGGCTGATTTGAGCTGCGCGTGGTCTCCCCCTTGAACTGAGGAGGAATGATGGCCTGACATTTCATGTGGCTCAAGCCTACAGTAGATAAGACAGGAAAAGCTCAGATAAAGCCTCCTGTTTTATGACAGAACAACAGAGGACCTAGCATTTAGCAGATTTCCTTGGAGAACAAAGTGTAAACAACGAAATAAAAACTGCCAAGAAGAAAAAAATGACTGCACAGCAGTTTGACGTTTTACTACAACTTATTTCTGCCTAAGTTTACAGTCTGCAACCAAACGTCTCCATTCCGGGGTCCATGGTATCCTTCACTGGAGACAGGCGGACAGTAAAACATTCGCCATGTTTTCATTGTATGTGGATCAGTGAGACTGTTGTGTTGATCTGCACATTTGCTTCATCACTTTTGCTGTTGTTGTGTGTTTTTCTTCAGTTTGCCATGATTTAGTCCATTACCCGCCTACTGCATCAATTCTTCAAGTCGTTTGTTCTGTATAATTTTTGCTTTTTAAAAAGCTATTTGGAAACAACTTCAGTTAATTGAAAGTCAAGTTATTCTGGTTGTTCCCCTATAGAATATCTGCTGTGATGGTTAAAGTGGTTCTTTTTCACTGTTTTTTTGTTGCTTCTTAGTATGTGATGACTAAGTCCAATAGAAGCATTGTCTTTCTATTACCGCATCCTTATGTTTCTGATTAAAAAGTGTCATATGCAGCAACTGAGATTAATTACGAGCCTGTTGCCTTGGTTACTTATTGATGTATATTTATTCAGAAATAATACGACCCACTTGTTAGATGTAAATCAATATACAGCATCTTGTAAAACCGGCTGTATTGCCACATAAAAGAATAAGGCACTTAATTTTCTGGATTAATGCAGAGAAGCTGATCCTTCTCATCACTTTATCATTTTATTTTTGCAAAAATACAATCTAAGTACTAGGCAGCTGGTTACTATTTAACACTTTACATTCTACTGGTGCTTTGATAAATAAAGCCCAGGTCCCAAGTATTGTATGATAAAAAAATCTACTGTCCACAGCATCTTTGATTTGGTGCTTCCTCCAAGAAACTACTCCTCAAACTAAATGACACTGATAAAATAATTACAAAACTTAAAATATAACCTTGTACGCAATGTCGTTTTGACTGTATGAAAAGAAGGAAATTCCTCAGGGTTGTGGGGCTTGAATACTCTTCTAGATCTATGCTCAGCGTGTTTTTTTTTAGAGCAAAGCACAGATGTAAGTAATGAAATGAATCTGAAATGAAGGATGAATTACAGTTTTCTGCTTCAGTTTAGTCGTGGCATTGTTCATACTGACTTACTGTCACAGTCTTGAGCAGTGCAGAGCCCTTGTTAACATTATTAGCAACACCAGTGTTTCTTCATAGTATGACAAGTCAAACTGTCTGCCTTGAACAAGGTCTTCTTACCTTTTCCAGATGGGTATATTTGGACTGACAGCAGAGGATACACAGGTTAGACAACACTGTCAAACACTGAGTGTGACAGGCTACAGTGCTCTAGCCACATTTTATTTCACTGTTTTACCAACATGTCTTTCTTTACTTTTATTTCTGGTATTATAAATAAAATAAATATGACATGTATTGATTTATTTGCATAATTAATAATGAGTGTGACAAACTCTAAAATCTACTGATAAAGACTTTGCAATTACTCTGACTGTAAATGTAGACTGTCACAACAAATAGTCCCTTTACACAGAATTACACAAGGTCCACAAAAATGTGGCAACATAGTGACAGTTTAAAATAACTTGGCAGTGAAATCATAACCTCTGCAACCTACATGTGAATCGAGGTATAAAAATACTGCATCTTACTTAAATTCTAGATCTTAAAGTTAAATTTTATTTTTAGAAGTCTGGCACTATAACATTAAGATCAACAAGTGTATGCAACAACAATATACCGTATTTTCCGGACCATAAGCCGCTACTTTTTTCCGACGTTTTGAACCATGCGGCTTTTACAGAAATGCGGCTTTTCTATGAATTTTTCTGCAGCCCTCAGATGGGCGCTGTAGATGGAAGTCAGTGCAAACAAAAAAGCGCCAGTTTTTATTCTTAGCGCATGCAACCCAAGACGCACAACAGCAAAATACGGTAATATTTTTACACCCTCACCCCCTCATAATGGAAAACACGCGAAGAAATTCCTCTGATGCAGCTTTTAATTTGAAGCCATCGATCTGGCTATCCGTGAAGGAAATCGAGTGTGACAGTGGTTTCAATGCTCAGGAGGAAGATGAATAGCGATTTGTGGTTTCAGTGCACGGGAGAATGAAGCGACTTTAATAGTTGCGCAGTTGCGCGTGTATGAATAAACACTTATGGTACAAAATCTTTTGTTGAGCGCAGCAACTCCTGCGTAATTCGTGAAGAATAAGACACGTCTTCTCCTTTGGCTATGGAACAAGCCGTTTATTTATAACCAGGACGTTTTTGTCGGCTCTGTACATTCGACATGTGTTATACCAGCCACACATACACGTAAACGCACTCTTATGCCGGTAAAACAGCGCACCGTAATGCCGGTAAAACAGCGCACAGAACATCCTCATGCCTACTGTGAACAATGAGTAGGAGCGCATACAACAGATATTATTTCTCAGCCTGGATATTGGCGGCTTATAGTCCGATGCGGTTTATATGTGACAAAATATATATTTCTTTTAAATTTTAGCGGGTGCGGCCTAAATTTAGGTGCGCTCTATAGTCCAGAATTTACGGTACAAGCTTGTGTTAATTGTGATACAACAGCCTGAAACTATCACGGGGTATTATACAGTCTATTGCATGATGAACGTTTTTTAATAATAAAATATAATATTCCTTTAAGCTGACGAAATATTGTATAATTCATGAAAAGTTCAAATGTATTAACGACTATGGCAGAAGTCTGAGCTAATCCGCGGCCACTGGGCACCATCGCTGAACCACATGGTTCCAAAAGCTTTGGTCATATACTGTAGGTGTGAATTCGTAAAATACTGTAAGCTCTATTGCTTGTATTGTTTCAAAATAACCAACAAATTGTCAAAGAAGTGGAGTTTCAAAACAGGAGGATTGAGTTTCCCAGTTAATATCAGCAGTTAATTATAAAAGATTATGAGATGCCCATTGTTCTAACTGGTACGAAGGAAGTCAGAGAGACGTGAGACAAAATGAAGACGCTGGAAAAGAAACGCCCGATTTCTCCCCACCCTCCCTCCTTCTCTGTCCTTTGCCTTTCATCACCTTTTCCTCTTTTTACTTAAGTTTGACTTCTTCTCCTCTTTATCACGTGGCCTCTTGTTCCTCATTGCATGGTCTCCACCTTTGTTCAGGTTAGGGGCGATTTATTGTTACTTGTCTGTCTCGTATCTTGGGCTTCTGAGGTGCCAGTGGAATCTGGCACACTGCCTGGCTGCTGACAGCTCTGGCTTTGAGAGTCGACAGTATTATTTTAGATGTGTTAATGAGCCACAGTATCTATTAGTCTGCCAGTCAGGGTGACGAAACCTGCTTATGAGCCATCATTGTTTCCAGGCACTAGGCACGATGTTGCATTTGTAATCACCAGGACTTATTACCATTTTCCTTTTAATGTTTTTTTCACAGCCTGTACACTACATACAGTCTTTCTGAAGGTTTGGATGCAAATCACATGAATTACATAAGAATGCTGCAATTTAAGATCTGGTTTATATAATTTCACATCCAAATGGCTTGAAAATGATGCAGCGTAATAGAGATGATGATGCAGTTTTGCCGCTCTGGATCAAAAAGTTTATTATATTAATGGCAAATAATGACTAAGAGCAGATCCAACTTCTTATTTTAAATACACTAAAGCAAAGCTAAAGGTCAAATATATTGTTTTTACCAAAAATTATGTGTTATTCTGTTTGCGTATACAGAAGCTGCACTCTTGTACCTGTGCTGACAAGACACTGGGATCAAGTGACACCGCATGGGTTGCCGTTGTCTATCTGTCTGTCTACATTTCTGTTTCGCTTTCTGTTTTAACATCCCCTGTGTGTCTCCCTGTTCCACTGTCCTTCTACCAACCTTCCTAATGTCAAAACAAAGAAAAAAAAAAGAAACCACTGAGAGCAAAGTTTGCACTGTTACTGATACGTAGCCGAGAAAAAAAGTTGGGATTGTTGGAGTGGAGATTTCTGACGGTGCATGTAAATTTCTCCTGCACGTCTTCAAACTCAACACCCGATCTAGGTCAGCTATCTCACAGCTTCCCAGACGCCTGACTGAGCAGTGTGTATATACAGTATGAGAGACTGCATATGTGTGTTGTGGATTTTCAGCACTTCAAGCTATAACAACAAACATTTGAAAATATATTTGCTTTTTTTCTTGAGAGAAATCCATTAAATATTTTATTTTTGCTATAGAGGACTTCCAAATAATTGGTGTGCTTAGAGTAACACACTGGAGTATATCATAGAAATGCGTACCGTAGCAATAGCTGGAGGTATTGATTGAAATAATCGATGTTGCTGTCTCTGTTGACTGCTTGCACAGGGGCTTCTGAAGCAAAACAGGCCTCGGGCATCAGATCCTAGTTGTCTGTGACCGGCCTCCTGAATCAGAGACGCTGCTGGAGCCCTGAACCACACTCTCCTTTAAACTCACTTTGTGATTTGTTATCACCTCTTCAGCGATTATCTGAGTTTGTTCATTTCTCTAGTAGGTATGTAAGTTTAATAAACCATTAATAAACATTTTTAAAGTGTACATGTGTACAGTCACACTTTAATTCCTCCTGGCATATTCAGAAGCGCTCCAACTCTGGGACCAAAATAAAAAGTTATGCTTTGAAACAAGTTAGAAGGTTTGCACAAATTGGCATGCCTTTTGTTCAAATTACATTTTACAAATATACATTTATAGTCAGTGTTTGTGGATTGTGGTTGCTTTATGTGGGTGTACACGTTTGCTTATGAATGTGTGTCTGGTACCAAAAATCACAATTGTTTGAAACAAATAGTTTTCTGTCATTCTGACACTTTTGCAACTCAAGTTTCTGCATAATTTGAGATGGACAGAGTTACTGTTTATGATTAGCCAGGTTATCAAGGAGCTTCAGTTGTTTCTGCAATTATGTACAAGGTACTTCAAGCGTTCTCTCTATTCCTGGTCTTTGAAAGCCACCTTTGACTGACTGAACACAACTGATATAAGTAATCAGCAGTGGGCCTCCACTTACTAAGTAGCATCATACACTAACCAGTTCCTGCACTTATTCATGATGTTGCAATTGATCATTTCTTTAATCAACCAATATTTTGTGATTTTTTGCAATTTAAATCATCATAAAAACATTGCAACATTTAACATGTTGTGATATCTGGCACTTTAGACTGCAGCATTACCAAAAGCTCTGGGAAATTGTCAAAGGACTGACTGAATAGATTTGCTTGGTTTTGCTTGGTTATGTGCCCTGTTCAATTTTAAATTGGATTTTTCTTAACTGTAATTTGTCCAGTAAGAATAAAAATGAAACTATCAAATGCAACAATGACACACTGCCATTTAAATAATCATGCATCAGTTTAATAATGGGGGTCATCAGATAAGTGAGGACTGCTGTCTGAAATTTAAAAGAGGCCACATAAGGTTTATAAGGTACAATGACATTAAGTAATAAGGGGCTGGTGAACACACTTTGAAATTTACTTTCATCAAACATTCTGGGGATAACTTTTAATTACTAAACATTTTAGTGTTGTAATGTTATAATCAAATATAGAAATTATATGTGTTACTGTTACTGTATATTTCAAATGTATTTTCTCACACATTGTGAGTGTAAGGGTACATGTTTGTGTGCTTAGTGTGTGTGCACTTATCTACAGGCATGTGCCATGCACTCACTCCATCTCTCAGCACTGGTAACTAAATTTATGCATTATTCAGAGTTTAATATTAGACATTACGTGGAGGGAAATATGAGCTATTAATCATCCAAGACATTCATATGTGCCAAATTTTGGGAATAATTTCTGAAAGGCAAAGCTGTCTTCGAGAATCAGGAGTGATTGGCTGGGGAAATTGGGTGTAGAAATTATAATTATTATTTCTTCATTTTCCCAGCTTTGCCTCATTCTGATGACATTAGCATTATTACACATATGTTAGGGAATATTACTATTCAAGCTTGTCAGGATGTTGGCGAAGTGCTCACTGGTAGCGAGTTAAAATATATTAAAAAACTCCCAAAGTCGAACATTTCTATCAAGTCTAATTTTCACGTGGCTCTTTCACGAGTATTAAAATGCTGTGTATTAAATATGAGTACCATTTCTTGTTGAACTATGCAGGTTTGATAGCTATAACTGTATTTGAACTGAGATGAAAAGAATGGCAGAAGTCATTTTCATAAAGCCTGCACAGTTCACAGCAATAAGCAGACTGCACTTAGACCAGTGCAATACATCGTTAATATCTATGTGCCTCTGATTATGTGCATCTGTGCATATTCTCAGCTACATCTGTCTTTTCTTGAATACAGCTGTTTTGCATGTACATACTGTAAACACACCGTATAGTGGTTAAAACAGCAACACACTTTATTTTTCACCCCTCTGTGAAAAAGTTTCACCTAACAACGTTAAATTGACTATACAGTATGTACACCATCAATCAAAAGTTTGGACACACCTTGTCTCCCTAATGGTTTTCCTTTATTTTCCCAACCCATTAAGGCAAGAAATTCCACAAACGAACCGTGACAAGGCACACCTGTGAAGTGAAAACCATTCCAGGTGACGACTTCACCAAGCTCATCGGGAGAAAGCCAAGAGTGTGCAAAGCAGTAATCGGAGCAAAGGGTGGCTACTTTGAAGAGTCTAAAATATAAAACATGTTATGAGTTAATTCACACTTCAATACATCCAATGCCATATGTTTTCATTCATAGATTTGATGCCTTTAGTGAGAATCTACAATATAAACAGTCATGAAAATAAAGGAAAACATTAATGAAAAGGTGTGTCCAAACATTTGATTGGTAGTGACCTTTTCTAAAACATAAAGACATTATCTATAAATGTCACCTCTTAAGTGTGATACCTGACACATTCACTGACTTGTACCCTTCGCTATTTACCAGATCACTCTTGTAACTGTACAGGAATTATAGCATTTGCATGACTGATATTAGCCTATAGATTTCCTGAAGCATATGATGATATTAACAAATTGTAACTAACAGCTGGACATTGAAAAGTTTCTATAATAAAAAGTTCCCTTTAAGTCTCAGAGGCACCATCTTTACAAACTGTGAAGAAAAGCTAAGCAATATGCAATTAGCAATTTCACAGTTTGCATAGTTTTTCAAAGCATAGAATCTACAGTAACTGGCTTTAGCAGATAGAGTTCTGAAAAGCCAATTTTGCAAAAATAAATAAATAAATGATTCTGAGAGTATTGTACTTTGATATCTTTTTTGTCTGTACCTTAAATAAAATTGTATTTTTATGCTACAGGTCCAGCAGCATTCAGCTGGCCCTGCTGGGGATCTGAAGCACCATTACCTTCTTGCCCAAAAGCACAGCCAAATGTGGCGTATTCAGGCTGAGGCCACCTAAAGCAGTTCAAAAACCTTCATTAATGTAATTGAAAGCAGAATCTGGCTCCACTGCTTTGGGTATCTTGTTCCAAAATGAACCTTGGTAATTTTGCTATTTGGAAAATTGACATTAATAATGAGTAGGCTTTGGCTGGCTCCTCGAGACCCCGTAGTGGAAATGAGAGTGGTGATGACCAATGCTGCACATAAAAGCTCCAAATATAAACGCAGAAACCAGCTATTTGCTATGGAGGTATATCCTGGAGCTGTCCATGGTGCTGAAAAATAAAACTTCCCAGACGGTTCTCTCCCGGGACTCATTAAACAGAGAAGTACAAGGCAAGAGCGTCAGCATTTGATATAGTGAATTAAAAACTCACCATAAAAGTCCCTAAATGCCTATACATAGCGGAATCTATGATCAGTCATGATCATATATACAAGCTAGTGTATTATGTCTATTAACTAGGAAAGGCAGAGTGGTGGACTGGTTAGCAGTGGGTTTCGACAAGCCCACCAGTTGTAGCTTTTCTGTGTAAAGTTTGCTTGTCCTCCCCGTGTGTACAGGTATGTCGGGTTTCAGTCAAAACACATGCACTGGGTTAACTCTATTAAGTGTCGGCTGTGAATGTGAATCTGAGTGAATGGCTGGCTGTCTCTCTTTGTCAGCCCTGTGATAGAAGGGAAGTGGCTCCAGCCCCCAATGACCCATGGCACCGAAAGTGGTACAGATAATGTGTGGATGTCCTTTAAATAAGTGAAGGGAATCTGAACTCAGTCATTTTTGTGTACTATAGCTCTCCCTAATATTTTTCAAATTTCATTTGGCACATCCACACACAGTATGAGCACGTCATCCCTCCGCGGAGCTTGTAAGTAAAGGGAAATGCCACCATGCTTTACTCCTAAGTCATCGCTCACCCATGTCTGCACATTTATCATCTGAGCCTTTGACATTTGTAAAGCACTAACCTATTAATGCGGGGGATGACATGCATTTCTAACAACTCTGACAGCTGCAGGGCTCGCTTTTCTGCATTGAAAAATGTGCTTTTAAAGCAACACCACCATATGCCACCCTAAACACCACTTACCGAACCCAAAAATATGGAACGGGGGAAAGTGTGTGACAGGGAAAAAAGATGTTACACAGAAAGAGAACAATGAGGGTAAAGCGGGTTCAGCCGATAACCTTGGCTGCGACTGTCATCATGTCCTGTCCTGTAGCTGAAGATATGATTGGCATTCAAAGGGGATGGGGGCCAACATTTACCTGGGCGTTATCTCTATGACAGCAGGCCTGAGTTGGTCTGTGATCTAATGAAAGAGTGCATTCCTCTGTGACAGGAGCAAAGGGGGGAAATGAGATATAAGGTAGAAGAAAAATAAGTGTCCATTTCTTATCTGACTTATTTTATGTTTTACATACTGTAGTAAGCATGAGAATGTTAATATACAAGGATACATTTTTCCATGCAAAGAAGGAACTTCAATAAATCTGTCCTCTTCATTTCTACCTTCACCGGATATCGCTACCAGTTGTTTTTGTTCTCGTTTGCGTTTCACTCTCCAATCTAGACTGTGATGTCAACCCCACCCCCACTAAATAAGTAGGGCGAGCTACTCCCAGAGAGGGAGCTCGGAACCGACAGGTCAGTATTCAAAACAAGGTGGACAGGTAAACAAAAGCAGAAAAATAATATTAAAAAGAAGCAAGAAAGAAAAGGAAACAAGAGGTTGGCAAAATTGATGAAAGGGACATAACCGAGAAGGAGACGGAGAGAGAAGACTTCAGATGTCTGCGTGAGTCTCTGTGAGGTTCAAACACAATCTGCTTGCATATACACACAGTTTATTTAAATTGCTTACACAACTACTGTAGCTGTTTTACACACCAAAATGGAAACATATACATGTATGTGTGTGTGTGTGTGTATATATATATATATATATATATATATATATATAAAAAACAAGTGATCAGCAGCCGGTCAAGATATTTAAAATTATGCGCAAAGCTCTAAAACAAATGGAACCTGAAAACATTTTGGTTTTTTTTCCGATATAAATCAGCACATACTAAATTACAGTAAAAATTCACTGCACATTTTGTATTTGGTGACTGGGTATAACGTTCAAAAATTATAACCTGACATCACATTTAATAACAAAAAAAACTGCCAGAGAAATATTGGGTGCTTATATGATACTCAGTGTGGTATAAAGTAGCTATAAAGGTAAAAAGTATAATTTATTCCATTTAAACCCTTAATTTAACGAATACCGTAAGCACCCTGAGTTGTGACTCATAACATGCACAAATTGCTACTCCACTCCATCCACCGCAGCAGTTTCCCCTGTATAATATAGCTCACCACAATACAGTTTTATTTCCATCCCTAGCAGTGGCTTCTGTGGCTGTAGTGCTCACCACACTAAACCTACAGTACAAAGCCAGAGTGTAGAGGCTGTGCTGTGTGCTATGACAGAATAGCAAACAGAGTTTATCACTGCGAGTTGGAGGCAGGGAACTGACTGGAGCATGGCTGCATCAACACACACCCACACACCTTATCCCTCACAGCCTTGACATTTATTGCATCCATAATTTACATGAGGTGACAGCACAAGCATAAACATATGTGCACACGCATAGATTTGCACGTTGCCATCAGTACTGTATGTGGTGAAAGCTATTCTGCATTTACATATAAGAGCTTTGAAACAACCTGTAAGTAAAGATCAAATAGACATTAAATCACTGGCTCGAAATTTATCAGGCGCAATGAACTTGCACAAAACCGATCATTTTATAAAAGTTTGAAAAATTGACCAATTTCACTCAAAACTAGATCAGAAGGCTTGAATTTATGAGAAAGAAAAAAGAAAATTTCCATCTCCATTTGGAAAGGTTTCTGATCCTGTTTCAGACAACATCTTAAAATCATACCTTCTTCCCTGGTGATACCTGTGTAGCAGCAAGTCATTAAAACTGAGAATGTTTAATCTGAAGCTTTTAGAAATCAGACTCCCTATTACTTACCACATAAAGAAACACTTATGTACTCATAATGTTCTAAAGCTTCCATTATCTGTGCTTGATACCGATGTCTCTAAAATTTGTATACATAAAATGGTTTTGACTTCAATTTTATGATAACCATGGATGTTTTTGAATAGTAACATAACATAATGATAGCTTAAGAGCTAGTGGCACTGATGGAATAGGTCTTAAAATTTATAGCTCCACAGAGCACAGTTAACTGAGTAGATCGGATGCTTATGTGATGATGAGTTCTGCCAAACACTGTGGCCACATTATTTTAGGAAAATAACCACCCAATGTTGTCGTGATTTCCTTTTTCCTTTGGATGAAAAGCTGGTATTATGTTAAACAATAAATGAGCTTTGGGGTAGATTAGGGTAATAGGAGAAGTGCCCTCATGGTGTCAAATTACTGAACTTTATCTGTGCTGTCTTTGTAATTTCAGTGTTTTTAAATTGTATACTTTCCACGCACGCAGGGTATAAATTGTCCCCGTTGTGATGTGACTGAGTTTGCATTGCAACCAAATAAGGGAGGAGCATGGCACGAAGTCGGAATTGTGCTATAAAAAGTTTAAAACATACAGATGAAATAGCTTATATATTTGCACAAATATAAAACAACCTACAATTTTCTTATTACGTAAAAAAAAAACTGATGATGTTTTGCTTTCAAATTTTTGATTCAACAGAATATTTGAAATTGTACTACAAAGTGCAAACCAAACAAGAGGGTTGCTTTTCTCCTATTAATATAATCTAAATGATTACAACATGTGTAAAGCTAATTAGAAAGAAATTCACACACTGTTTGAAATACAGCATCAATATATTGCAATTATTTATGACCTTTTTTAGAAAATCTAACATTTTCTTTTGTTGTATTATTTAGAATATTATTTTCATCAAACATCAAAAAAAGTGTTTTGTATTGTAAATCTTGTACTTTTGTCAGTTTCCAATTATTAGTTTTAGTTAAAAGTTTCTTCTTTCTTTCATGAGAGAATACCTACGATTTTGTCAACAAATGTATCAGTGCTAAAGCTAAGCTGCTTCCAGCTACATAAAAAAAATGGTTTACTTACTTGGAAATTTAGACACAATGTTTCCTTTTTTTAGTAATTTCAACAAAAGGTTGCCATAGTTAGTTAGATTGCTTAATACTACTACAATTAATATTAAATCAGTTACATCAAATGGTAGTTAAATCAAATGCATTCCTCTGCTATTCACATTGATCTTATTATTACAAATCTGACTCCATTATACCCTAAGCACCTAAAACAGCAAGCAGAAAGGAAGGATTAATGAAAGAGGACGAAGACTATGCTGCTACCATCTGACGTGTGATCCATGCATGGGAACAGTTGACTCCCATGTGCGCACGCTCACACATGGAGAAGGCACACACCAAAGGCTTAGATGTTATTTTCATGCTCTTCCAGCTGCTCAGAGCTGTGAGTCTATACCTGCTGGTTGTGTTTGATCCCACTGAGATGCTGTACATCTGTCAGAGGAAGAGCAAACCCAATGGGACTCTGCTGCCTCAGTACTATCATGACGTCATCCTCTTACTCTCTCTCTTTCTCTCTCTCTCTCTCTCACACACACACACGCACACACACACTTGTCCCCCGCCTTCCCTCTTGCTCCCATTATTCTTATTTCCATTTACCAGCTTGCATCACTCCTGTGCCTCCCCTCTCTGTTCGTATTTTTTGGGTCTTTCGTCTGCTGTTGTCTTCGAAGACAATCCTCTACGTAAAAAGCAATTCTGCTGAAAAGGCAGTATTTGAATGTTATGGCTGTTTTGCAATGTAAATCAATGGGCGCCAAAGTTCCAGTTTGTTTCATACCTTTAAAATGTGTTTTGTTTGGTGCTGCACCAGTCATAGAGTGTGTAACATCATTACCATTATTATAATAGGAGGATTCTATACTGTATGTTTGACATATCAATATGTGTGTGTCCATGGGTATGCAGTGTTCAAATGTGTGGGGCAGGTGTGTGCCAGAGCAGCAACAATCCTTTCTTTTTTAACGTTGTTGTCCTATTCTCCTTCTTATCAGCAACTGAACACATTCCTCCAGACAAATGCATAAGCGTGTGTGTGTGTGTGTGTGTGTATGCGTGCGCACGCATGCCATGTTTAGCTATAACTGCCTTTGTTTAGCAGTGCTTGCATACAGCAACTGCATAATGTTTTGTGCAAGTATGTGTGTGTCTGTCAGAGAGTCAGTAAAGCAGAGGGAGATAGGGTGACTAAGGGAGAAAGACAGTGAGAGAAAAAGATAAAGGCATTCAGCGCCCGCTCTCTCTGCGTCCAAAGCCCTCGGGTGTCATAGAAGAGTTCCATTGTGTTAATCTCTGTGTAATAACTGAATCACAGAGAAAACAATGGCACTCTCCATGCCTTTTCACAAGCCAAAAGGCCTTGGGGCAGCTAGTTAGTCTGTCTAACTGTGCGAGTACAGAATCTGCATATCTGTGTCTGTGTGTGCATATACTGTACATGTATGCCTGAAAATTGACAGTCAGACATAGAGAGCTCTGCCTGATCTCGGTAGTTAAGAGAGCAAGGTTAGGCGATGTTTCTGCCAGCATCCTGACTCTGACACTTTTTAACAAGTTGCCACAGCAATCAAAACACACAAAACCACAGAGGAAATGAACTGTACAATTCATTATAATTCCAGTGCACTGTGTTGAAATCCAAAACAGAAAGATGATCACCATGTATTGTTCACAACATGAGTTTTGGCAATTCTGTGTCCAATTCCTTTTTCTCCAGTTACTCATTAATAAGCATTCACGCTGCTCTTTCTTTTCTCCTGCCTTCATATTAGCTGTTGCTGCAGGAGACATATGGAACCTCAGTGAGTTGTTAACCTCCTGGCTTGACTGTGCCCTCTATGGCTGAATGTGTGGGTGAATCATGGACAGAGGGTGATAGATGGGCAGAGACAGGCAGATAGTGATAGATGGGATAAGCAAGAGAAGAAATGTTGCTTGATTTGGAAAGACACTGCTTAATTTGGAGTAAGACAAGATGAGCTAGTGCGTCATTATCCGCTCACTATACTTAGCTAGAATCTGTTCTAGTGTTTGGTTTGCTGCCAAACAGAACTAAAATATCAAGGTTATTTGAACAGGGGTCAGGTTTAATACATAGGTAATTTTGTTGGAAGGACAGCAGGTCACAAATAGACAAAACATGCAACCCCCATGTAATGGCTAGACAGTCACATTTCAATGCCAAGGACAGCAAATCAGGCTTCGAAATGAATAGGAATTAATGAGTTGTCAAAAATGTAAACAATAAAAAAGAAGTAACAGCATACAAAGCCACATGATAAAAAGTATTGCCTGGACGTCCTGTATGGGAAGTTTCATGAAATAATAGTAAAAATATAGAAAGAAAAAATAATAAAATTAGTATTTGGGTGAGAAATTTTATTTCACAGAAACTTGCAGCATACTGTTTATTTGCCCAGCTATGTTTGCAATTTTACCCCAAAAATTTGTATCAATAAAGATCAACCCAGGCACTTTTTCTTTTATCCAACAACAGTAAACCAGTCTGTCACATCAACTAAACTAGTCAGACTGTGAGGCTGAGAATTGGCCGTCTACCATCAGAAAGCTGCTCGTTGATGGGAGAAATCCAAATTAGGATATCCAGATTGCCAAATTCCCTTTCAGCCATTTGTCCTTGCTTTTGCTCTTTCTTATCAACAGCACAAAACTGTCGTTACAAAAAGACCTTGTTGATGTTTGCTTTTACACATACCTGCTTTTATGAACATAGGAACATAACTTTACAGTGACTAATTACTGCTAGCAGTGACAATAAAGGCAGAAACAATAATAGCCAAAAATAATGTGACGAATTTGGCGGTCATGGTAATTTAATTAATAATTAATTAATAACAGAACAGTCACACAGACAACATCTACATACTACTTTATACAGTACTTCTTGTTAATTTTCTCAGGGATAAATATCTGTTTGTGTTTACCCTGCTCTGGAATCGATTGTGATTGGCTGGAGGGTGTTCATTATGTTTGTTTAACATCAAGTTAAATTGGACAACTTTGAATGAATGCATTTGCTGGATTTGCATCAAGAAGCAAATTGATTTTTTGTCTACCTTGTTGTCCATTCTCATTTACAGCTTGGCACAAAAGAAACACTGAAAGTGAAAGCACCTGCACTGCAATTGGATCCAGCATCATATTATCCTACAGTATGTTTGATTAAACGGGCGTGTTTTCTTGTTGCACTGTGATGGACTGAACACACCACGAAGTCTAATGCCTTCGAACTACTGGTGCATTTTATCATTCCACCCCTGCAGTGAGCTGCTGATCTCTACACTGTCATAGCAACCAGAGACACTTGGCTAATTGTTACCGTGGTTTCTCTACAACTGGCACCCTGGACTCTTCTGGTAACCTCTTATTTTACCCTGAGGTGTATGTGACAAAGAGAGAAAATTAGACAGTGGGTTTATGTTTTCTGAAATGATCACCGTACAGTGGGATACATACATCAGTGTGTTGCTTTATGTGCGTCACGTGTATAATTACAATTCGTGTAGTCACTGCATCCCCACTCTAGCCCCACCCGTCAGCTGACAAAGAGCGTCCACTGCTGTGCATGAGGTTGAGGGCAGTGAGTCTCCACTCAAGAAACTTGTAGGGACCTCTGTGCTCTCTCTCTCTAGCCTCCCGCTGTCTTAGTGAATGTGCCATAATGGGAATTCAACTCACTGCACAGCATGACTGCAGAATATCCCAGGCTGTATACAAAACAGCAAAGAGCACATTTGTGTTTCCATTAGACCCTGATATGTGGTCACATCCTATGTGGGGGTGGGTATGTACAGTAGCTTTGTCTCTTTCAACTAATTTTATTGGACTGAGCCATCAAACCACACTGTAAGGGGCAAAAAGGGAATTGACTCCTTCTTAAACAGGGTTTCTTGCAATTCTTCTTGCAGTGGTAGACATGGAAATGATGTAATGCTTTGAAACACTTGACAGGATCTAAAAACTTCCGCTCCTGGCTCATCCCTCCCATCATAACAGTTTAAGGCTTGGCATGCTGGCGGGCTAAGAACCTCTGAAAGATCAAAGTCAGAAGCCTCCTTTTGCCTTTGGTCTCATTAGACCTTGTGATCCCAGATTATTCAAGAGTTCAACAAACTTGTCACGCATCAAGGAAGAAGAGGCTATAGTTGGTAATACTTTTTTTTAAAACTAGCACAATAAAATTGTATTTTCAAATCTTTAACATTTTGGTGGGATACATTTTCCTAACTTACATGCACACTTCAGAGGAAAAGCAAAATGAAAAGTCAGACACTCTTCTGAAGGGAAGCTGCTAAGGAACTGAGCAGCCAGACCTAATGAAAGGGTTTTATCAAGAAAAATTGACCACCTCCCAGTATATGGGACGTGGTTATGTACTGTAGCTAACTCTGACCTCTGACCTTCTTGGCAAGGCAGTAAAGTAAAATGCCAGTGAAAACAATCACCATCTTGGAGGTGCTCCTGACCCAGCACACAATGGGACTCATAAATGGCAAATGCAATACGGTAAAAATCACAACTACATCATTTGAATTTGACCTTTAGATTCCACTAACACTAATATTGACCATCTACCAGAAGAAAGGGTTCACATAAGGTAACCTGTGTGCAATAAATGTAATCCCTTGTTTTTCTTGCTCTATCTGTGAAATCAATATCATTTTGTTTTCTCCTTGGGTGACCCTTGTATAGTCCATTTCTGAGGCAAAGGCTCAGAAAACATTTTCCTATATTCCACATCTGTAGCGCAGGTGACATTAGCTGAATTAATATCATAGGTAGGGTAGGTAGTGATGCAACAAGGAGCTATAACCATATCCCCCCTCCATAGTTTTCCTGGAGTCTGTGTGTGTGTGTGTGTTTACAATTCCATGTCTGCTAAGTGGATTTTTGCTGCAACTACAGCGTATATAATCAATTGTTTGTCTTTTGGTTTCAGAATAGGTTCTGTCTTGACTAACTGCAGTCTACAAAGAGGAAGTAAAAGCAGAAAAAAGAGAGGTGAGACTGACAAACGTGTGTGTGTATCTGTCAGTGATTGCACACACGCAGTCTATTTCTATGCATTGTTCGGAATCTGCAAATCTTTTTTTTTTCCTCAATCTCTTTTAAAGCCTTCATTCTGACACATAAAGACTTTCTCTTCAAATCTCTGGCACAAGCCCAAAGCTGGCAGATTTGGAGCCTAATTGGCCTAAACAACAGCGAGGGGTATCTTGTCTTTGCAAAATGTCTGTAGAATTTTTGTAAAGAGCGTGCAAGCGTTTTTTTGTTTGGTTTGTTTAAATCTAAAAACCTTCCCCAAATACAAGTGAAAATCTAAATTAGCAAAGAGACACATGCAAATATGAGACATACTGTGAAAGCCAAAATAAATTAAATGTAATTATAAACCAAATGACAGAACGCGTTAAAGACCAGATGGCATTTGAAAATACCAAGTCACTTTGTTAATTTAATTATTTTTTTTTTTACAAAATGGAGCATAACCCACGCTTGACACATCAGTCTCCCTCTCTGACTGTGAAGCCAGTTGTTGGTTGCAACCATTAAACCTCATCTGCGTTTTTGATCCTCTACGAGTCAATGTAGCTTCTATCAAGTCTGCACAATCAAACAGTAATGACACAGACAGGACCATGCAAGCATATTGTGTGTTTGGTGTCTGCTAATAAAACACCCCACATATCTCCAACAGACCCAGCAGATTCCAGCCATAATTAGTACTCACAACAGTAAGGGGTGGCTCTGTTTCGCAAGACATTTCACGAAAAGTCTGTGGGTAATTTTTTTATATTTTACCCATCCAATCCAGCACACAGAATGTTTTTCAGTCCATTTCTCTCAAGCAAGCATAGTTGATGTACAACTGTGGTGCCACTGTGTACATACGCCATTAGAAATTCATGAGCTGCACAATATCTAAGTTAATTTATGTGCAGATATCAACAGAGAGTTACTTGATGAATTATACATAGCAGATGCAACCCACAGAAGACAGATGAGAGAAATTAATGTGTACTTGCATTTCTAGAGCCTGGCCACAGTTGGCATCTGAATAGTAAAAGCATGCAGAAGATATCACAGAGAATAAAGAAGTAACATAAAATGCTATTTATGAGAGAACTGCCTACCCTTAACCCCCCCAACCCCAAATCTGACCCTCCAATCAGTTTAAATGTCCCTGAGAAAGACACAGAATTTTCAGTTTGAAGATAGCAACCTGTTATATACAATGTTTAAGCAACCCCGCTGCAAATCAGAGAGTTGAGATGGAGTTAAATACATAATCCTTTTATATTATACTTCATCGTTGTGTTGTTTATCGCATGCCGTGCATAAGGAGAATTGCAGATTACTGCAAGTATAATGGCAACAGGAAGATTAAGAGACCTGAGAACACCTGAAAAAAAGACCTGAAAATATAGCTATCTATGAAGCTCATGAATTACAGTTTAAAGACAGCTACCGTATTTGTACATTCAGTGCACAAATTACAAATATCTGGGAAGTGTTGAATTTCACCAAACTGTCAAGTAGAATATATTGTTGCTAAGGGATCTTGAAGTATCTTCTACTTGTTGTCTGTACAGTGGCCTCAGAGTATTTAGACCTATTCACATCATGAACACTTTACTGTGTTTCAATTGATAAAATTGCCCTTTTGCTTTTCAATATACATTCAATAACCTATAATGACAAAATGATGTTTTTTCAAAAACAAATGAAAAACTGGAAACTCTTATTCAATTTTTCAATTCAATTCAACTTTATTTATATAGCGCCAATTTACAACAAGGTCATCTCAGGGCACTTTACATAATAAAGTCAAGTATTTACAGTACTAATGTACTGTATTCAAGTATGTGTGTTTGGACTCCCTATGTTTGCATTATGTCCACATAGATTAGAACATTGTGCATATTAGACTGGTTGTCTGGCCAAACTGTGTAACCAGGCAAGAAGGACCTAGGTCATTCTAAAACTGTGGTGTAAAGTGAAAAGGCTCAGCAGAGAGAACCTGGGAGAACATGTTGAAGAGTTTCTCAGGGCGAGAAAGAAGGGTTAGAAGTGGTCAAGAGGTCCTTGAAGAAACCCTTGTGCACACAAGCTGAGACTGCGGCAACTGTTCAGCATGACAATGAGCAGTTAGAGTTGGGAAAAGAGTTGGTCGACACTCGGGTTTGAATTAGAATATACAAAAAAATGCTGAGTCCCAGAAACCAACTACAATCCTGCCTATTGGTTCAAAACAATGTCTGCATATCTGCAAGGACGTACTGTGTGTATCTACAGTATCTGTCAGGAAGACCTGGACATCAATGAGGGACTGCAGTACAGTCAAAACTGGACAGTGCTTGATGTCCTGTGTTCTCCTAGTCCAGTTAAGGACCATTTCTGGATCCGTCTTTGCACTTCCCTTTGACAGGTGTACGCAAACAAACCACACTCTTAAAAATCTACCTCAGTTAATGTCTTTTTCCTGTAAAATTCAACCTATAGCCAATCCTACATGCCATATAGTCAAGGACAAATCCCAAAATGTCCTTCAGCCAAAGGCCAGACATGAACGTGAAGTTGAGCATATTTGGAAAGAGCAACAACAACAGTACATTGAGTCTTCCCATTCAATTGGAAAGAGGCTGATAGGATCTGCCAGGAGTAACCTCATCAAATCCAGGCATGCAAAGCTTGCAGAGCCTTTTGCTGCTAAGGGAATTCTATCCAGTTCTGATGTCTAATTACTTTTGTAAAATAAAAATTCAGTTCATTCTCTTCTATTTTTTTGTAAATTTACAGACTTTTTTAAAATCATATTTTCACTTTGGTTTGGACTGGTGGGGAGAAGGGAATTTTTAAATTTAAAATTAAATCTTCAAAATAAAGTGTGTAAAAATTGGAGAAATCTGAATACTTTCTGAAGCCACTGCATTATTCATTGTCCACTGCCAGCAACTCAACAAAAATCCTTCATCATTTTTCATTCCTGAATAACTTTGTAGTTTTCTGCAGTCCATGGGAAATTCACTTGCATTTTAATATAAAAACACCCAATAACAGTAACCTGTTCTGTATATTGGTAAGTTAAAAGCAAACATTTTATTGTCAGATGCGCTGTGTAACAAAGGGATGCCTCAGGAGGAGCTCGGCATAAATAAAAATGCTGAATATCAGGATAGAGTATATAAAACTTGCACTGACATGAGCCTTATTCGGAACAAGCACAATGTGTAGCTAGACAGAAAACCTGCCTTTGTTAGCTCAGGGACTGTGAAATGAAATCGAATAATGTGGACAGCGGGAGCTGAGGCTCGACTGTGGATGTAGCTCTCCAGTGTCAACACACATCAATAAACAACTTAATAAAACGCCCATGGTCAAAGCATTATTTCAGCTGCCGTTCTTCTATCAGACGCGCTGAAAACACTCCCAGCTAAAACCTCACTCTGCTTCTTTCTTACAAATCACATACAATGTAATCCTTAACATGGCTGCTGTAAGTTAACCGTCAGCATTTAATGTGGCAATATCATGTTTTTAAAAAAAGCACCCCTCACCTTGTGATTTGTCTTCTTCTTGACCTTTTGCTGCCTCTAAACTCTGACGTCATTCTTGTCTCTCTCTTCGTTCTTTTCTCTGCTCACTGACTGAACTGGACAAATCTGCAGAAGCATGAACCCTATACAAACCAAGGCAATAAAATAAGATGGTTTGATGCATACAGTAAACCGGCCTTATCTCTTCCTCTCTCCATCATTTCTATCAAATCATTTTCTACAGATGTGAGAGACAATTTGATTGACAGGTGGAAGTGGCCTGATAAGGATCAGTGTGTGCTGCTGATGGGCTGTTTGCTGATCCAACCACAGGCAGGTGTGACATTTATACCACTCAGCTGGTCTCAAGCTTTCAAGATAGAAACACCTGTGTGTGTATGTGTGTGTGTGTGTTTTATGGAGGGGTGGGGGGATCAGGGATTACCCCAGATCTGGTGAATGAGAAAAGTAAAGAAAAGTAATAAGAGTTCTGGAAAGTAGCTGATGCAGGGAAATCATATTTTATACAAGATTTATATCCATTTACTTTGCTTTGCTCTTCATACTCCACTACACTGTGAACACCACTTCAGACGTACTTATCAAAATACAGTAACAGGAGAATCGTACAAAAAGCTTACTACTCAAGTAGAAATTGTTGCTTTTCTCTGACTGGTCAGAAGGGCGAGCCTCTCGCAAACATTTTCAGAAAGCAAAATCTCTGCATTTCTGCCAGCACTGTTTAATCCTTCTGTGTAATGGGAGGCTTCCACCGCACCTCTCCACATTAAGATAAGTGATGGAGCATATTTCTATTGCACACACATCCAGTTAAGGCAGAGAAGCAACGCTAATCTCACTAATCTCCATCGCGCATACAAGAAATTTAAATCAGCAGCACAAGATTACTTTGGATATCCCAAAAAACAACCAGAGGTTGTCCTCCTGTGTGGATATCCAGTTTGTGGAGGTAAAGTTGTGGCCAAAGGAGGAATGCATGAAATATGAAAAATGCCTGTCTCTTAAGAACGCCATCCCTGCGTGCAGATCAGGTGTTCCGTTTAGAAATCTGATTTCTAATGAAAAACGTGTGGCTGTTTAAACACTGACCTTTTTAAACACAAACCTTCCAGACTCTGGGGCTGACAAACTGTAAGACAGTGTGTTGTGTGAATGAAGGTCACAGACAGGATCAGTCAGGCCACAGTAAATTGGCATCTATTTTAAAAATTCTTTAGAGCACTTGTGACTGCATTCTCACTATTTCATTTATCATTCAATGAATAGCAGAATAATGAGCAGAATAATCTATAATGAAGGTAATCATTACTTGCTTTTACTGTATATAAAAAATCAAAGAGTCCCACTTCTTCGAACTACAACAGTACAATCATGGTTGTATTAATGCAGTATTAATAATAATCTAATCATATGTAATGTAATGTGCCCTGCAGGGGCCATTTTTCCGCAGTCTTTTATATATATTTGTAATACTTTTGTTAGATACTTTTGGTTAGCTAACAATTCAGGACTTTGCTGAGTATGTTTAATACAGTTATTAACTTAATAAAGTAGCCTTGATAATACATGTTTATGTTTTGAATTCCTGAGATGGATTAAGCAGTTTAGATGACAACTAGTAAGATCATGCTCATAACAATATAAGAGACTTGAGACATGATGTGACATTGTGCTCAAAGACTTAAGACTTGAGAGATGACTTGGTGTCAAGCTGCTGCTTCAGTGGAAACATTGTTCTAATCATTACATCAGTGTTTGGTGGTGAAAAAGTTTGCAAATTGTAATTTCTTTAATCAAATCTTTAAAAAGCCAACTTTGGTCTTTTTGCAACAGGATGTACCAAGCAGCAGCCATTACTTCCTTGGTCTGTAGGTGGAGTATATTGGCAAGAGCTGCAGAACAGCAGGTCTGAAAAGTCCTGGCTGTGATTCCGCAATCGGTATTTGGCTGGACAAGATTTCAGGTGCTTCACATCAACAATACCATGTGTCCTTTTGAGGAGGAACAATAGCAATGATCTGTGCATTAAAAGAACAAACATGACATAAACACACACACACTTGCACATTCTAACGTACACATCAGTCGCAGGTGTTCGTCTCTTATCAAACACATCATTTTCCACTTGACCAGCCAGAAAGAAAATACTATGTTGCTGTGCAAAGAGACAAAGATACTGTACCTCCTTTCTTCTTGCCACCCATCGTCATTGTGCCACATCTTTTTTTCTTTTGCTCTCACACTTTCACTTAACACGTGAATTTTCATGAAGAAACCTCATACTCGTAATAACAGCCGCGTGCGCGCACCCGTACACACTAGCAGACGAACAAACGCGCACACTTTCACACTCAGTCATACGTGCACGAGCCAACTCTGAGCTGAATTTTCGCACAGGGAAATCAAGATGATCTGTGCTACAGCTATGGCTTCTCTTTGATGCTCAATTAACTCTGGCAGACCAAGCTAGCTGAGCCAGTTATTAATTCAGCTTAGCAAGTACAGTGTGGCAGGCACAGACGTGATGTCATGGCTAAGCAACCACAGACATACTGCTCTCCCTGTAGGTCCTGAACTAAACACATACCATTAGGTTTTAATATGGAACGTCTTAATCTGTGACACTAGTAAATATAGCATGGTGCAATTCCTCATCACATGCTGCTGTGCTGTATAATCTTCACACCTCTCTGCCACTTCTTGGATTTGATGATTCTGAGTCTCTCTCTCAGCCTCCCTGCTTCTTCTTCTTCTTCTTCTTCTTCTCACCACTTGTAATAAGACTCCCTCGCTCGCCGTTAAGCTCTGTCACTACGTCTTCATTTGCCACTTCTACATCGTTCACTTTACACCTCGTCTCATGCATCTTTTTCACTATGCCCCTCCTTTGTGCAATTTGTTATATCACATATTCCTTATTTCTTCCCTTCTACCTTTCTTTGTTTCCCCCCCCCGCTTTAAAGGCTGAAAGGAAGGCGGGAGGATAATGGAGCGAAGGGAGAGGAGAGGGGCAGTGGGCTGACAGAGGGAGTCCCATCTGCAGTGAGCTCATTAGACGGTGGGAGGAGAATCTGTGGCAAAAACACACTAGTAGACACACACATACACACACCTCTCTCTCTCTCTCTATCTCTGTCTGCATGTCTGTCCTTCTCATACACATATTGCTGCCTTAATGGACTCATTCCAACACTGACTCATCAACACTGACATGACTGCCTCCTCTTAGTCCGTTTCGTCTTCCTGCTGAACTCAGTCTCGCTTTCATTAATCACTGCACTATTCAATAAAATGAAATTGGTGAATGGTTTCACCTATCACCACCCTCCAGTACTATGATGCCATATATTTTTACTATGTGTGGCATTAGGGAAAATTGAGTCATAAATCCAAAGGGTTGTTAAAGTTTGATAACTTTTCTTCCTCTCTCTCTTTTATTTTTACCATGAAAGGGAAGCTACTCCAATCAACCACTTTGATGTGCATGCTTGTTTCTGGGTTGCCCAAAGGTAAAATCTGTCATTCTGCCTCACTTCCCTTCAAAGGTCAAAGGATCAGTGGCAAACCAACATTTGTTGAGCTGTGAAGAATTTCTTGTCCAACTCAAGGACACTGGAGTGATAAAAAGGGGCCTTGACCAACTCATTGAGTTGAAGAATGGCTTATTCTAAGATGACCACATACGAACACAACACATGTGCTTGTCAAGTGGGAATAAATCGAGCTCAGTTCGATGTGTCTAATGATGTAAGGAGGAAAAGGTTATGTATGAGTTTCACATGAAAAGAATTAATATGCAATGAGAAGAACTCAGCATGCGGTGTGTTGGAGCACCTGTTGGGTGGCAAGTCATTATTTTCAACATTAAGTCAAATTCACGAATCCAACACTTCATCGCTTTGTTATTTTGGGGGACAGCTTGTTATTCACTGAAACTTGCTAATGAACTCAAGTGTTTGAGGGACAGACTGCTGCAGGCCCTGCAGTCAACACAGACTGTGGATAACTGGCAAAAAAAAAAAACCCAGGTGAGCTGCTTGTTTCATTTTTTAGATGTTAAATATTGAGCGAGCTTGTTGGTGTGAAGGACCTGGAGTTGTTAAAAGGTCCCACTGGGTAACTACAGTAATGTAACTACTTCTCTCCAGGTATTTCTCTTATTTGTAAGATTTCTTTTTTGAATCTCTTACATTTAGTTAAGTTTAAATTCCAGATAAGTCTGCAGTATGTTTAAAGCCAGAAAATCTAAGGACTTCTCTTTAAAGCTGCTGGATATGAAATAAACTCAACACAGTATAGCCGGCAGCAGTGATCAGGCAAGCAGCTAAATTGTTTCATTCTCGATAATAAGAGTAAAGAAATAATGATAATTAGTTTGAGTGATCTGGACATGTGGACATATCCCTATAAGATAGTCATGTTGGGTGCACTGAACAGTACCCCTGAATCATAGAAGAGTAATATTAATGTTGTGTAAAAAAAGTTTAATGTTGTGTAACATGTCTGTAATTTTGTGACAATTCCACTCTAATGGGAACATTGTAAAATTGTCCATTAGCAGTAGCACATCAGTATTTTTTATGTCATTAAACAAGCTCATAAGCATCTACAAACCAGCATAAGCATGATCGGCATCTGTGACGTAGAAGTAATGAGTAGAAAGAACAGGTATAACCTACGTTTATAAGGTCTGTTTGTGTGTTTATGGAGGAAAACTTAATTTCATATCATCAACATTTAGATGTGACGAAGACACCCTCTATTGTTGTACCGATGATAACAGTGAGTAGCCTTTCATCACCTCATATTGACAAATGAGGAACACCAGATGTTGCCCCACGGCTTTTGTCACACATTAAAGAGAGACCATCTTTTGTCACTGGGTTCCCTAGATCCCATCAAGGGTGGCTGTAGCTCAGTTTGTAAGGCAGTTGTCCATTGACCACAGGGTCAGTGATTCAATCCCCAGTTCCTCCTTGCTGCATGTCAAAGTGTCCCTGGTCAAGACACTGACAAGCCATATGTGCGTACCAAATTAATCTGTAAGTCAAGCATCTGCCAATTGTTTACATCTAATTTGGAAAACCCAGTTATTTAGTTTCTTAAAAACTAATGAAGAAAATCTGCTATTTATGAGACATGCAGTGCACTCTTATTTCAGGAACACTTGTGCTGTTAACGTTATCTGAATGTATAGTGTTATACCACGCATTATAGGTATTTGACAGTCTCCTAGACGTCTCATCTCACTTAAAGATTCCTGTCTCGTTATCAAGTTAAAATTTAGCCAGCCAGATCAGATTTCATTGATTTCTTTGAATTTATTTTTCTCACTGCCAACCTTCTATGGCCCAATTACTAAAGCATTGTCAAACGGAATGATCCTAGTTTACAGCAGGGATAATTATTCTGCAGCTAATCTGTCCACACACACACACACACTTGACCAAATACCCAAACATCAAAGCACATATTTGACAGGGGAGGTCCTTCCTACCTTGTATCTGAACTCCAATTTTTACTCATTTCACATGCCAAGAATTGGGCTTGCTACAGAATAGCAACTAGAAAAAGCCTTTTCTCTGCATCGTATGTATGTTTCTCATGTGTGAATGACAGTCTGACAATCACAGAATGGTATTTGATATGCCTCCAGTGCACTAAACCGCAACCAACTTTCACTTTATGATTATACAAAAATCTAATTCCTAACAGTATTTTTAAATCCTCTCTGACCCCGCTCTGCCACAGGGAGTATAATTATAATTCAAACTCTTCCCTTCTCATCAGCATTACTCTGTGAGGCTACTGCCAGGCCAGCTCATCCCGGCAGCTCTTTGGACTGTCGTCAGCACTCCATTCTGTGGACGCCTGCCAGTGGCCCCTCCATCCGATCAATCGGCACCGGCGGCTAGCTTTCTCTCTCCGTCTCCTGGCTACCACAGTATAAAGACTGTTCTGTTCTGCCGGCGCAGCACAGTGATTAGGCATTAGGCCTGCACAGATGTGTGAATTAGCTTAATCTGTGTCCGCGATGAAGGACGAGGCTTTTCTTGCCCACTGGAGACATTCACTGGATATAAAAGAAGCTAATCTTTAGGAAATTTAGAAAGTGGATGGAGTTTGTGTGTGTGTGTGTGTGTGTGAAACTGCGATTGCACAAGAATAGCTGAGACAGTTCCCACAGTGATAGGTCATTTTTTTGTGCTGCTTATCCTTCAAATGTTAAGCAAAAAGAAGTAAGGTTTTTTTTGAAGACGTGCGCTCATGGGCAAGTACAGTGTTGTACTGTCATCACTTAAAGCACTGGAAAAGTGGACAACAGGCTGAGCAGTGGTGGTCAGTGGAAGACAAGGGAGGAAGAGAAAATCTATATCCCCATACTGCTGCACCAGAGGTCAGTTCGAGGGGAATTAGAGGGGGGTGTATTCTCCATGCTACTCAGCTGCTTACCTGGCCACAAAGGCAGCTGCAAATCTCAACAAAAAGTTTTAGACTTTCAAAGGCACACAGACCAAAAACACAGGTTTGGTTGCGATACAGCGAGCGTGCGGTGATACCCTTCCCGTTTTGTACATCTGTGCCTCTGCTGTCCATAGTACCCACAGCATGCGTAACAGCAGTCCAGCCCTGCCCTGCTCCTCCTCCTCCCCCACATCATCTGCTGGATATATTGCACGCCCTTGACAAACTGCCAGTGCACAATTCCACTCCTCCAAAAGTCGACTGATCAATCACAGGCACGGCTGTGGGAGAGGTATGCAGTCTTAACCCCACATTTCTGTCTTTGTTATCACCTCAGACAAAAGGCAGCTCATGCAACTTAGAAGTGGCCACTGTGATTCGTACAGTACTAAAAATACCTGAGGCACAGAGTTTTGCTCTGGAAATAAATGTGTACCACAGTGTATTACACCACCTGGTGCAAACATCGAGAGCTTGAGTTCTGGGAGTTGTCAAAAGAAAAACTACTAGTATTGTGGCTAGAAGGAGGAACCGCAAACCTTTTGTTTACATGGTGGGCTTCACATTTTTGGGGACTTTTACGCACAACCAGTGGCGATTTCGCCAAACACATCTGCTGTGGGTTTCATGATCTGAGCACAGGAGCACGCCTGTCTCTGCCAGATGCTTCGCAGAAAGCTTGTTCCTAACAGCTAAGCTTCCAGACATACAGCAGTTTCCAAAAACCATCCAGCGTGCGTTGTCCGGAAGTCCCCCGATGCTCCCTGCACGGTCCGCTCGGATTCCACTAACAATAAGCGGCAGAAAGCACAGGCCCTCCAGGACGTGTCACCTCCTCCTTCACTGCCCGATAAATGGGAGTTTAAATCAGGTAAGTGAAGGCGATAACTTACCGAAAATGAGGTCCTGGCCACTGGCGGCGACCGGTTTCTCCTCGTTTCCCTTGTGCCCCTGGTGTCTCTCTCTCTCTCTCTTCCAAGTCAATCCGCCGGGAGCTCAGCTCAGATCAGAACGGAGCGGTGCGCCTCGTCGCTGCGTCCTGCGTCCAGAGTTGCCGGGGACAGAGCGACCATTTGCCGGGATGCTGGACCGGGGGTGCGAGGCTGAGGCATCCGCAGGGAGGAGGAGAAAGATGTGGAAGAGACGGGATGAGAGGGAGGGGTGAGCACAGGTGGAGGAGGAAGAGGCGAGGCGCTGGGTATGAAAGCGAGAAAGAAAGAAGCAGAGACAGAGAGAGAGAGAGAGAGAGGAGAGAGAGGAGAGAGCAGCAAAGCACTGCAGCGACGGGGAGGCAACAGCGCCGGCGAGAAGGCAGACAGCGGCTCCGTCCCAAACTTGGAAAGAGAAGCAGCGCCACCTTAAGGTGATGTGTCGCCGAGGAAGAAAGTGGGAGCTGCCCACAGTCAGTGAGCGTCAAGCCCGCGTGTTCACACCGTGGCTTCTTTGATTTTTTTCGGAGCGTCACCGCAGGCTCAGTGTTTCACTGCTGTGTCACGCAGAAAATCATCCGCGGCACTAATTAGTCCCTTGTTACCAGCCCCGCCCCCTTCCACCCTCCAAACATAAACATTCATTTATTCCCCGGAGACCAACCCGTAACAATCGCCCCAATCACCATAAGCATAAATCAGTCCTTAAATCTTCATTCAAGGAAAAGGTCTCAATCCCAAAACCTCAGAAATGTGATTTTGTGAACAATATTTTCCGCTGCCACCCCCACCCAACTTAATATACCCCCACCCCCAGCCCTCTTCGCGCCTACACACTCCATGGTAACCAGATCCCCATGGAGCCCAGATGATGATAAAATCACCCAACCTATTCTCCATCATCTTGCCAGCCCCCCCACCCTCACTTCACGTAGTTTCCCTAAGGTTAAGAATTGCACAGTATTTCAAATATGTGGCTTTACTACACGCTGCACAGTCAGTCCCGTTTTAAGCGACCTCCCTTTGTCTTAGTCTGATTATGTTATTTTATAATGTCTAATTTTTACTTTTAACAGCACTACAGTGCACCATAGCAACATTTACGAGTATTGTAAGTGAAGTAGGCTAAGCCATTATCTTTCCTTCAATTAAATAATAATAAAAGTACATGCGTATAAATATATAATTCTTCTTCTTCTGTCCTTCCTGTTTGACATTATTAAAAGTGACAATGTAAATATCCCCTTGTTTTGTGATGTTTTGTAATTGTTTCCCAGTCACAGAGAAATTGTTTACTGTGTAAATGTACAGATAATATAATGATTTACAAATCATTTGAAACCTAAATAATACAGTGTGTTTGAGTTAATGATTTTCAGTTTTTATTCATTTATTTTTATAATCTTTGCTAATTTTGAATACAACCAATATATAAAGCTGGGTCTGGGGCATGTTTACCACTGTGTAGTATCACCTCTTCTTTAAACAACCTGTTCTTGGTTGATTTTCAGCAGCTTAACAGTTCACAGCTTCTTTTGTTATATTTTTACCTTCATAATGTTCCAAATGTTTTCAGTGTCTGATAGAACTGGGCTCCATACAGGCCAGATTAGATCGTTCTCTGTTATTATGGAACCATGCTGTTGTCATGATGCAGACTGTGGTTTGGCTTTGTCATGATTGAATAAGGCAGACCTTGCCTGAATGTTGTTAAGATGGCAGCTTATGTCGTCCCAAAGCTTATATATTGTATATTGCATATATATTGTGTAGCATTAATGGTGCCTTCACAGATCAGCAAGTTACTCAGCCTGTATGAATTAAAGCTGCATTAATGTCAGCACAGATGTTGCTTTTAGAGTGTAAACTGATTACAAGTCTCCTCTTAACCATGGAGGATGCAATGTTTATCATATCTAAATTAAGATTTTGACTGGTCAGACCACAGGACAGTCAGGACCTCAGGCTCAAAGATGATCAATTGTCAATTTTTGTTTAAAAACTAGCTTATGTTCACTGACAGTGGTTGTCTCAGCCTTTACAGGAATTTCCACTACGCTATCATGTCTTTTTTATTTCATGGAGGACCTGAGGGCCAATCAAAACTGGCTTGTGATCTTTGTTTACATGATTATCTTTTGTTTGTCTGAATGTGTTAATGATATTAATGTAATGTAGATAATGAAATTCCCTCAAATCTGTGATCTTTGCTTTTTGTAATGTTGATCACAATATGTTGAACAAGCATTTCTTGGACAGAGCAATTAACCCCCCCCCCCCCCATCCTTGCCTCTGAGAGTCTCAGCTCATCTGGGATGTTCTTTTTGATACTGACCTGTACATAAATTAGTACTAATTTAGTTTGAAATGACTGAAACAAGTACGTTCAGTATATTGTGTGATGCACTGAAATCAGACACTTGTCCAAGTGTAGTATTAATACTGTACCACGTGTTAATAAGTTCACTTTACATTTGTGACACATATAACTTTCTTTTATTTAGAAGCAGCATTGCATTAACATATATAGCAATTTAATGTAAGAAAAGACACAGACTCAAATGCAACTAGCCCCCTGCTGAAGTATTTCAGTGTAATCCAATACAGTAAAACTTGACCAGATTAAGTCAACAGTAAACAGTCAGTGAATATCCAAAATGCAAGAACTCACGGCCAAACGTCAGGTTTTGACTAGAAATATTTAACTGTTTTTGGATCTAATCAGTTCATTCTCAGTTACCAGAATATTCTGACAGTGTTGCAAACTGACTGCTGGAGAGTGCCCAGCAATCAAAAATCTCATTAATTATCACCAAGCTTTTCCTGCCGCAAGTTTGGCAGTCTGCTTTTTCCGGCATGTTTGAATTGCTTTTCTTTGGTTTTCACTCCTGTGGAGTAACAAGTGAAGTTATTTGTGTTTGTTATTTCAATCCTGCACATATGGATAAAATCAGAGGTATTTTGCTTAATTCCATGATCTTGATTGTAATTGCATTATAATGAAAAGATAATTAGATGAATACTGACATCATTCCCATAGTGGAGTTTAGTTTAGTTTATTCTTCTATATCTCTGTTTTAGCTTGTTTATAGACTGGGCACTGATTTCTTTAAAATGTATAAAAGGCAGTAAAACTAAAATAGAATAACATCGTATAGGAAAAGATCCACTAGATGGAGCCACTTAACTGAAACACTACTTCACTAGTTGATAAAACCATCTACATTCCAGCTGGAAAAAGTGTTTCCTTTTTCTTTTCAGTTATTCATACATATATATTTTAATTAAAACAACAATGTATCTATAATATATTGTGTTTGCATGTTACTCATTTCAATCCATCTTCAACTAGCATGGTTTCTGCGTGCTGCAAATTCATACCATGAAAGAGCCTTTTAAAGAGAACACATATTTCCTCCATGCTGTAACACAGTCATAATAGGTTCCAGGATGTTTTACATGAAGCATTATATAATGTTGTTTCAATTGGCTGGCATTCCTCACACTGACAGTGACCGTGAAAGTGAATGAAAGTTTTGTGTTTTCTTTAATGATTATTGCGTGGAACTGCAAATAATGGAAATAATGAAAAGACACTCCAGTCATTTTGCACAAAGATTAAAAAAAAAAAAACGCACTGTGTGGTAAAGCCTACTTGTTGTCGGAGATGACTGGTTAAAGAGCTGTTTGGTGCCTATGTTGCTAGATGACTTTGCTAACTGAAAAACAGTACACTACTCAAACTCAAACATAGTCATCCATGTATGATGCTGACAGATGCATCCAGTGCTACTCTTCATTTAACAATGGGCTCGTGAGAATAAACAAAAGAAGTCAAACCCCATTATGTCTAATTTACATGAAATACTGTAGAACAAGATGATTTTACAGCATCTAGTCTAATTCTAGATCTTTGTCGTTTTCCCTTCAGGGTTTGGCGGAAGCCTGTGGTAGGTGCGTGAAAGTAAACACAAATACATTCAGCAATGCCGGGAAGTGAAGAGGCAGGAGCAACAACAGTTGCAGCACCACCAAAAGTGGCGATGTGCCTAACTGGAAAAGTGTGAAGCACCAAACTGCAAAAGGAAATCCCAGAGAATGTGTTGTCACCTGAATGTGTGGACACCTAGAGAATGTAACATTAAATATGTATGCGATTATTTTGAACATCTCAGGCTATTATGCTGGGCATTATTCTACTGCTATAAACAAAACCACTCTCTTGGTGTCAGACTTTCCACCAGAGTTTTTCTAAACCTCACTGCAGAAATGTATTCTCATTTATGGTTTTGTGCAGGCCAGGAATTTTTCTACACCACGCTTGGAAAATATTCCTTTGTGCATGGAGACACAGTCATATTGAAACCAAAAAAGAAAAACTGTGGCCAATACCCCATATTTTAATATATAGAGACAGGTATATACCAGTGTATATTTATATATTTGAATAGCAACACGATCTGTAACATCTCAATTCATTTGAAACAAAGCAATCATTACACAGATCGAGATTGTCAAGATTCTCAGGTTTAATTTGAGGGTTCGGTCAAAAATATTGTATGAACTTTGCCCTAATTTGCCCAAGTGTGTTCAGATCTAGATCTAGAGTTGATTTCAATGTGGCCTTTCCAAAAGCATATGAGGCAAACAATGAAGCTGAAAAAAAAAGATGGTTAAAAAAATTTGAATGTGGAAAATAATAAACTAGCAATGTCCTATACTCTGCTGGTAAGCAAAGAACTGTTTTGGACTGGTAAAAGAAAAATTTTAATAAAGTATTTATTATTTCTTTTTAAACACAACATGTAAGTGTATGTTCCAACTTTGGTGGACTACTGTTTAATTTCAAATGCACTGTGGTGGTGGTGTTCAGAGTGAAAATTATGAAAGTTATGTCAAAATAAGAACACAGAAGCTGCTACCAGTTTAGTAGTATTAGGAGAAAAACAAGTTATAGCAAATTCCCGTTTTCATCTTTTTTTTTTTGATTCCACACCCAGACGTTTCATAAAACCTTTCCATTCACAAAACGAGTTGCAACACCATTTAAAGGAAATGGTCATGGGAAATGTCATTTTCACTCAAGTATATTAAGCAACAGTCTGTTCCAGGACGCAAAGTAACATCCTCATGTCTGTCTGTCACTAAGAAAAGCGTCACGAGGCATTTGGGTGTGTGAACCAGATCGATTTTGACAGGAAAAGCAATACTCAGCAAATGACTAAAAGTCATGCTGTCTACTTCTAGGACTATTGCTTGTGTTTATCTGTGTTCTGATGACAAGAAACTAGTCACAACATTTTATCAGTAGAAATACCGACAGAAAATCACAGACGGTCTATGCATTGCACTTTACAACACTGACGTTTGAGAGTAGACATCCTGTAATACTCCAATGCCATATAAAACTGTCTACTATAATTATCAATCAACTAATAAAAGGGTGTGTTATGATTGACTCACTGGTCATCAAATAAAGAACACACCCAAAAATGACAATAGCAAACTTTTATTAAAGGAACAAAAGACAATAATATGCATTGCAATAGATATAGATACAGTAAAATTGTAAGGTACAGAATAAGTGGGATGAAAATGATTTGAGTTGCTGGGGATAATCCACAAATAACTTAATCCACAAATTACTTACCCGAAGATGGAAAGTTTCACACCTGCTAGTTGTTTATGAGGCTTGTTGTTGCATGAATGGCAGAAGTTGCAGACGTGTCATTCCAGAATAAAATTAAATTCCAGAAGATCATAATACAAAGGAAGAGCAACTCTGCAACAAAGCAAAACAACAATAGCAAAAACTGACATGAAGTCAAAACAGTGACACCCTGGATGATGGGAAAATGGATTTATCAAGGTCACAGCATGCTACAGTAAGTATGTGGTTTCTGCGAAATCAGTCAAAACACTGATAAGCTTGTATAGTGTCCTGTAAACTTGGATGGGAATGCGAACACTAAATCGTTCTCAAATTCCACACAAAAATCCTCCCATTATTTCAAAAGATCTATTAGCTCTCCGCTGTAAGAAGGAAGCAACCAACATTCCTGAAATCATTTTTAGACTTTTGCAGGTGTGGTTTCCATAACACTAAATTTGATTAAATTACATTATTATTATTATTAATATTGTCTAGAGCTTTCTCCTGCACAATTATTGTTCAGTTCAAAGTAAGTAATGACCCTGAGCCAGAAATGCAACCTGAAATTTTTTTTTTCCTCATTCCGTGATCCATTGTTGGGGTTTCCTCATTTTTGCTACGGCATTTTATCAATATCAATTACAAAAATATTAAAATGTATTATAATTAGAGATGCCTGGGTCAAAATAAAAAAACGTTTTCGGTCTATCCCATGTACAACAGATGTCATTTAAAAGGTAACTAAAAGAAAAAAAATAACTCTGCGTATAGAGTAAAGCATGTATGATGGCTAGGACAACCCAGACATTCTTGAATGTCAGCACGTGCCAAACCTCACCCATCTAAAACACAAGCGTGAGCACAAACATCAATGCTCATTTGGAGCGCTTCCTGAACTCGATCCACTGTAACCTCAACATTACACAAAAATTAAAAAAGTTATACACAACAAGTGAGACACGGGCAAGGTTTGTATCAGCACACAAATTACAACTTCAGACAAAGAGATGAAACGACTTAAACGCTTCTAATGTTGTGTCACAGTTCACCCCACACATAATTTGATAGTGAATCACAATGCACCAGGAAACAAGAAGAATCTTGCTGCGAAACATAATCCCTGTGTTTGATTGTCGCTGTCATGGTTACCCTGATCTTGTCCTGGGTCCCACGATGCATTGATACCCAGCAGCACTGTCATAGCCTGATGGATGTCTTTAATTACTGCAGACTCCAACTCTGTAGCACAAACACACATTTTAATACTTCATGTGCACATTTTTAATAAGCAACCAGAATATCAATACTAGGTCATTCTGTTATCCAGATCCTCAATTAAGGAGACAGATAAAAGGACTTTTGCAGCCAGTTTCTACAGACAGCTGTAGAAATAAACAGTAAAAATATTTACTGTTGCAAATTTTGAACAAAAAAAGACTAAACCTAAGTGTAAGTGTAAGCAGCCCGTGTCTTTTTGCACATGACTGTTATCAATTTTGACATCTGATTATATTCATTTCATCTACCAGATTACCATTCTTGTTCATCCAGATATGCAACTTTGCAGATGGTGGGATAAATCTTCAAAAGAGAGTCAAAAACATCTTTTCAGTGGAATCAGTCTGTAGAATTTTCCACCTAATCCTGCTTGTTTCTTTCACTGTAATGTACCAGTAATGCTGGAATTTTGCAAAAAAATTTCAATATCTCACAACATAATCTTCACCCATCCATCCATTATCTGTAACCTCTTATCCTGTTTATAGTGGGGGGGGGGGTTGTGTTGAAACCTATCCCAGCAATAATACGGCGAGAAGTGGGTACAAGTTCCCAGTCTATCTCAGCAAAGACAGACACAAACAGAAAGACCGACAACCATTCACACTCACATTCACACGCAGGGGTAATTTAGAGTATATGTATGAATGTACATATGTATACGTGGTTGGCCTGACTCTCAGTCATAAAGACTGATTATTAGCTATTTACTGTTAACATTTATTGCTCTGGCTTATTTTACAAAGTTGTTATCTTCTTATGTGCATAGTCCTAGATTAGCAAACAAAGTAGTTTTAACTGTTTCAGGGGACAAATTAAAGACTAAATTCTTTTCTTTTACTGAAATTAAGTTCACAAGTTTTTAATATGTCAGAGTTGTAGTTTAAATTATCAAGTCAAAATGTTCCAATGTTGATATTCATAAC
Source organism: Channa striata (assembly GCA_033026295.1). NCBI lineage: Eukaryota > Metazoa > Chordata > Actinopteri > Anabantiformes > Channidae > Channa > Channa striata. The sequence continues at coordinate 25,402,276 of CM065169.1, read as the reverse complement.
CACCTACATGTTGACAGACTGTCCAGCCTAGGGTGAAAATCACCCAAAAAATATTTCAGTGCAAAAATCATAAATGGGGGAAACAACTTTTATACTGTTATATGAAACTGCATCACATGTAATATACAAGCTCCTGCACGTATATCAAAATCAACATGATAATACCACCAAAAGAGACATGAGTAGTGAGCATCCAACTTGTATACAGAATTATCTGTTTTAGATGTAATTTAAATAATTGTTGTATTGTTGGAGTTGTCACACACTTGAGTGGTATAAATGAACATTTTACAAACCCGTGTTAAAATCGGGAAAAGGCTGCAGAGCCACTGAAAATAAACTAAAGTATTCTTGGCTAGGTTACAAAAGTGTTTATTTATTTACTTCATATAGGCCTCTGGGTGTAGATTCTAACGAATAAAATATGAAAACTTTCTCTTTTTAACAAGAGAGTTCTTATATTGCCCCACCTTTTCAGTACTTATCTATAGAACTCAGTACCAATATATCTGATGAAGGAAACTCAGCCTCTCTAATATTGTATGTCTATACTCACCAGTCCTGCTTTTTATGATAAATCAGGCAAAACTAAATAAATCAAATTACATTTATTATGAAACTATACATATTTGTTTTCATAATGAATAAAAATAATAATTGAGAATAATGGAGGAGAAGGCATAATATCTTGTCCCACATTAAATGTCATTTTTTGATCAGGAGCTCTGATATGGTTTCTTGACTCTCTATTCTTTGCCAGATTTTAAAATACACAACTGTAGATTATCACAACATTATTTTTACAGTGATTTTTCTTTAAGATATTGCTGTTGCTGAAGCTGACTTTTTTGTTGTATGGTAAATACAACTTTGATAACATTTCTTTCTGTCTCTGTCTTTCTTTATACATACATACATACATACATACATACACACTTCCGGCAGGGCTGCTGTATTAGATTGGATTGAATCTAATTGTACAGGTGGACCTAATGAAGTGACCAAGGAGTGTGTATACACACCGATCAGCCACAACATTACACAACCCTGGGTTTTAATATAAAATATCATAAATTGATAAATACTGATGTTTCATTATAGGTTAACCACCTGTCACCTGTCATAACATGATTAAAATCAGCTTTCCCCTTTACCAACATTGGCCTTTGACCCAAATGTTTTAATTACTGTACATGTTTTGTGGTAATTACCACAATATGTTGTTACTATACATTGTTTTCCTACTGAAGTATTTTTACTTCTTTTCTACAAGTAAAATGTGGAGAAGCTGCTTAGTACTTTAACTTGAGTAAAAGACGTGAAGCTCTACTTGTAGAGGAGAATGTCCAGGACAGGGTGTTTAGTTTGTGCACTTTGCCTCATCTGCACACAGTGTATCACATTTTGCTGAGAACAGGACCGTGTAGCCACAGTCTGCTCAGTGGCCATCCTGACCCTGATCTTGCTGATCTCTGTGTGTGCCTATTTACTTAAATAATATTTTCTGTACTGCAGGATCCACAGTAGAGTGAAAATCAGTTCTACAGAAATTCTGAGAAAACGCCGTAAAAGGTCTTTGAGAGAACCGGCTGTGTCAGAAGTAGCTGACAATGCAATGACAATTGTCACTGTCATTTCATAAGCTCGGCCTTATGAAATGACACATTTAATCAGGCAATTCCAGTCACTCGTCTACTTCCCAATATTCAGAAAATCTGTCACTATGGTGACCACCGAATTTCAGACAACTTGATTCACTTTAGGGGAAGGGGGGAAACTGAGGCCAGCCAGTCAACACTGCTCACTGCCCAACGCCGGAATCTCATGTTTATCAGCCACACAATGAAGCTGTGAGGATGAATAAGTGAAACTAGCAACGTGTTTGACCAGAAGAGTGAATGTCAGACACGCTGTGGTCAGGAAGGGAAAGAAATGACCAATGGAATAAGAGAGAAAACACCTACATTTACTGTAAACATGATTTTTGTGGAAACAGGTCATTTGTAATGAATGAATTCCAGCTATGAACCACAAACGCGTTCTGTCCTGCAGATAAGACACTCTTAAAACAAAAGTGACCGAAACACCAGCCGCCAAACATCGAACACACACTCTCTCCGCATCCATCAGCTCCACGCGATCACCCCCCACGTTTTTATACTTCTAATTCATCCGAGAGTAAAGTGAAACCTTCGCTAGTGAGGACGGAAGTAAAATCACATGCTGCGGTTGCGGAGCTGCGTTCAGGCAGGACGTGGGAAAGGACTGCAGAAAGGGAAGCCCCGGGGACCCGGGGGGACAGGGACGAGCGCGTCGCGTTTCGCACATTCAGCAAAGCGAGCAGCCATGACGAGCCACGGTCCGATTCCAGCCCCAGCCCGCGGTGAAATGAATGAAGAATGACCAATGGTGAGTAGTGAGCGCGGAGCGCGTCGGAAGCTCCCCGCAAGTTGGCCGAAGTGGTGACGCACTGACTTAAAGAGACCCGAAAGTCACCGAGTTCGGAGCCGAATCAAAGCCGAATTCGGGGGACGGTCAGAGCCGGGGTGAAACCGCGGACGTGCAACGCGGGAAAAAGCCGCCGCAGCGGAGCGTGTTGCGAACTTACCGGGAGTCGAGAGACTGGGCGCGCATCCGCTCCCGTGGCGTCTCCGCCGAGCGACTGGCGGATTCGCGGAACGTCGGCGACTGTCAGGGTTTGTTTTCCAAACAGGGGAATTCCGTGTGAATAACTTCCCATTTGCCCGTCAGAAGGAAAGTGAAATAGCTTTTGGGATTTACGGGAACTCACTTGTGGCTTAGTTGGAATCGTAAGTCATGGAAATTGCCCCTAAGTCAATGTTTACACCCAGGTAATTTTTACATAACCATTTATTGGGGGAAAGTGCTCGTACCACTGTGGACAATACTACACCACAAGTCCAACATGAAGCGTTTGGACATTTGGGAAATAGACCAAGGCCATAAAAAGGGTGGATTTTAATAGCTGAGGAATTCACGTCTTCACAGCACAGTAATCATGCGTTTACTCAAAGTGTCCTTATTCCTAATTATGTATGACAGTATCAACTACAGCCATAAATCATTTTTTTATTATTATTCCATTTGGCTTCGATGTGTATTGGAGTGAGAACTACTGCTCTATTAACATTTGAAATGTGGTGAATTTTCAAGTAGTAATGAATGAAAATACAAAGACACTGACTTGAATGAATAATTTTACTTTAGATTTCTGTGTGATATTAAAGTTTTTTTTTTTCTATTATTGTTACCTACATGATAAATAACTCAAATGTTTCGAACTGCATGACTGACGCCTCCCTCCTCTTCCCTCCCTGTATCCCTCACGCTCTCTTAACCTCTCAGCCTCTTCTTTGCATTAGTCTCCTTGCTCTTCTACTTCTACCTCTATCTCTGTCCTGTAACAGCAAAAGCCTCCCTGGAGACATCCAAGGCGATTACATTGCAATTGTGCAAACTGATCTGGTTGACACCGTAAGCCGCCAATTCTACTTTTTTTTTTTCACCCACACACTTTTACTGTCATCCAGTGAGAATCATGCGTAACGACTAGGCTACGACAACTCAAGGGCTCAATCTTATCTACTGCTGAGCTGAAGTACAAGCTGTACAAAATTACTTTTTTGTGAATTACACTGATAAGTTCAGCCCAGGTAAGAGCCATAATCCCTTAATGATTTCTGATATGAAATCCTATTGCCAAGGAGGAGATGGAAACGCTGCAAAGAGAAGCAGACAAGTTAGAGCAGTGCTTTAAAAAGTGGCAAGACACTGGATATGTGGAAAAGGAGCTACAACCTAGTTTTATTTTTTCTTGCATATTGTCAAAAATTTGCCCTCTTTCTTGTTTTTTATGTTTCTATGCTCCTAAATGAAAGGTGCAGCCAGTCGTGCAAGGAAACCAAAAAACAGGGAAATAAGCACATTTACACGAAGTCAGACTCACAGAGTGAAAGACGCCAGTTTCTGTTTTACTCTCTGTAATTCCTTGTAAAGCCTGTAGCTGGCAGCTTATGCTTCCTGTCAGTGGCGGGAACTGAATCAGATGTTTTTGGAAAATGATCACTCTATACTGTACCTACAGGTTCAGACATTTGCCCAAAAAATTCCAGTGTAATCCTAATAGAGATTACAAAATTACAGTTGATCAAGTAATTTTTTTGATTTTCTGTAAACCTCTTTGGATGCCTTGGCTCTTTTAGGTAAATAATGAAGGAGACAGATTATTTTATTTTTACTGACAATTGTGTACCCCAAAAAGACCTCCCGACACCTTCAGAATACCCCCTACTAAACTAGAGCAGACTTTGAAAGCAATAAAACTATAATTACATAAATAGCATCTGTAAATTAAGCAGAAGTCAGAGAGGAATTAAAATGGTTGTGGTGTTACTGTACTTGAACCTAAATGCCTTAACGCACTGAACACTCACTCATCAAATATTTAATTAGACAGTTCACAAAACCAAGCTGCCAGATGAAGACCTAATTGGGTTTTGTAAAATTTTGTATTACTAATAATGACTGCTGTCATGTTCTTGTTTATTCAAGAGAAACAGTACGACAGCCTTGCTGCAAAACACAACCTGCACATTGAGTCACAAGCCACGCAACTGCACGTCAAACATCACAGTAAGTAATATTTACCTTATAATTGTAGGTGAACTGCCTGAAAGTAGCATCCCTAGCAAGGACCATCCACCCAGCGGACTTTGGCCAACTTTGCAATGCTTTGTTTTCCGCACGATCAGCTGTGAAGAGGCTACGGAACACGGCCTCGATTCTAGTGTTTCTTGAGAACTAATATACCTCTATTCCACAGAATGTTGTGAGCAACTTGCACAGCCTAACCTGCAAAATGAGGAATTTAGAGCTTCCCCACACAAACAGATTGGTCGAGTCTGTCCTAGGCTCAGTGCGTTGTTCTTGTCCGGCAAAACCGGTAAGTTTAGGCGCATCTATCGGTTAAGAAAGTTATTCTTTCAGTTCCTCTGTATGTGATTTGGAATATTCCTTAATTGACCAAGACAAAAGAATGTTGGCAAGTTGTACCTTTTGCCACATAGTGGGTGACTCACTGATGGCTTACATAGCTGCTCGGCTGTGTCAGCATATCCAAGCATGAAGCCATTTTTTAAAATATTCTAATTAACTTGGTGCCAGGCATTGGCACAAGGGAACATTCAGAATATTACTGAAAACCCCCCAAAATTCTGAAGCATTGTGATTTTACCTGAGTTCAGAAGTATATATTTTCTAGCTCAGTGTCATGAAGTACAAACCAGAACTGAATATGTATCTTCCTAAAAGTTCCTAAGAAGCCATGGCCTCCTAGACTAGTTATGTACTGTTTACCTGTTCTCAGTTCTGAACAGTGCAGGATCAAAATGAAATTTGATGACTCATAGTTGGAGACTGAGTCATAAAGCAAAGCAAATCAGAGCCTAGGGCCTCACCAAACTGGCACAGGTTAAAAACCCTGGCTCACATTCTAACATGGTTGCTTCTCAAGGCTTTTTTCAGCATGTCTCATACTTTTGATACCTGAAGAGTAGTTTGAACAAAGCAGAATATTATCTGCAGTTGATACTCATACTATTTACTGACAGACTGTGTGGACCTTGATTCAGTTTACATAAGTTACACTGTAAATACACATCAATAACGTGTCTTGCAGCTACAGAGCAAATTGAAAATGCACACTGCAGTTCAGCATTATACAGAACTGATATATTTCAAAGTAGAAGATGGATGGATGATTATTCAACTTATTTTAAAATCAAAACCCGAAATCTCTCAGATCATTAGTCAGTACTTTGTTAAAGCCCCTTTTGTAATAAATTGCAGCTTTGAGTCTTCATAAGTAAGTCTCTACAAGCTTCTCACGCATGGATTTTTGCAGTTTATCCCATACTTGCTGGCAGACGCTCTCAAGCTCCATCAAACTAGATTAATGTCTGTGAACTGCGTTCTCCAGGTTTCTCTAACAGATTTTCTGTGATTGTTGAGCCTGGGTTTTGGCTAGGCCACTCAGGGGCTGTCAAAGACTTGTGTTTGAAGCCACTTCAGAATCTTGGTGATTCATTACCCCAGTCTCAGGTCTAATGCACAGCTGCTGTTTAACTGCGTTCATTCGTCTCTCAATTTTGACCAGCCTGCTGCCAAGAAGCCAGTGCATAACCTGAAGCTGCCACCACTCTGCTTCCACGCAGGGATTATAGTCCTTGTTTTTTGGTAAATTCCAATCGATTAGTACATTGTGTGTAGTGTGGTGAACCGAACTGGGGTCTTTATATTAAATGAGTGTAATTCCTAGATAGTTTTGACCAAACCCTCAAATTAAAGCTGACAGTCAACACTTTAATTTAGACTTCTTGATTGTTTGATTTTAAATCCACTGTGGCGCTATACTGAGCCAACAGGATGAAAACCTGAGTGTAATTTAGCCAGAGAATAACTCAGATTTTCAGTAACTTCATACAAAATTAAAGAAAACAGGGTTTACCTGACCTTTATTGGGAGTATGACAAGAAAGGGTCTTGAGATTTCAGGTTTGATTTTTGATTTAAGTATGTGCTTTTTCAGTTGGATTAACATGCAGAAAAGTGTGCAAAAATGGATGGGTCTGAATGAGTTCCAAAATAATTAGGTATATCAGTTATAGGACTGATATATCTAGCTTAGGTATGTCAATTATAGGACTAAACTCAGTTAATTCAAAGGACAAAACTAAACGGTACATTGTGTTTGTGTTTGTTGACCTCTGTTAACTAGACTCAAGACCCCCAACAGAACAGGACCAGGAGGACCAGGAGGAGACAAAGGTGGAACCAAAAACCATGGACTTACACTAAAAGACTTTGCAAAGCCAGGGTATTGCTGTCTACCATGACTGATTGCTATGAGATGCTCAATTCTCTATTAAATCAACCCTGAGACCAAACTGAAGCACATTATGAAGCAAAAAAAGAAAAACCTGTTGCTCTTCAGTCCGACGTTGGATTATGCAAGAGGAAGATCCCATGTCATTTAAGCTATCCTGTCAGTATCTATTGCGGCTGTGTTGGGTGTGGTATGACTACTGACTCTTCGACTAAGTTTCCAAGCTACACAGAAACAAGCTATTAAGCCAGCTGCAGAAGAAATCTCCACGGCGTCCAACATAATGGACGGTCACACACACGGACTGCTTAATGCGTACTGCATAGGTGTGTAAGGCACAGAACAAAGAAGATCTTTGGTGGTTTTAGGGGCATTCCAAAGAGAAAACTAAATTTAAAATTTCTCACATGCAGGTACAAGGATATTTTTCACCTAAGCAGTTAGATTGTAAAGAATATGCATGACATCTACTTGCACTTAGCGATGACTGCTCAAGCATGACAGGGAAATATTAAGGTGCTCAGATACAGTTTTCCTTTCACTTTAAGTAGGAATGACTAGCCCTGGCACATTGTTGTTATCTCAGTTATCTAAAGCTTCTCTGTTTCTTTTGGTCTAGGGAGTTGTTTTAGGCTATGTGTCAAGTCACTTGTACTCTCCCTACAAAGACACAGTGTGGATTAATATGATTGATATTTTAAAAGCTAGTTCTGCCACAGATGGGTGAGTTCAGTTCACTCTGTTCTGATACATATACAAAGTGTTCTTGTCACATTCAGTGGTACTTTGATTAATGTTGTCTGCCTAATGAAGAAAAACAAAACAAAACTAATAAGTTGGAATGTATTGTAGGTAGTTTGTTTTACATCATTTAAAGTATTGTTGGTTTGTGTACCAGAAATGCCAAACAAATAAACATAAGCACGCAGCCTTTTCCCTTTAGTTCCAGCTACTACTTCAGTGCAGCAGTTTCTTTTCTTGTCAGGGACATACATAATGCATTATAATGCAGCTATATTCAGTTTGTAAAATGTATGTTTGTTATTAAGCAAATAAAGCAACTAATTTTGTATATTCCAAATATATTTATATATAAAAAATGCTATGACTTATTTTTGTAGTTAGTATTGTGAAATAACCTGCAGCACCTAGATTTTCTGCTACCTCTGTCCAACAGACACTCCCACAACTCTATCACAAATGTCTTCATAGAAGTTTATTGGTCTTGGTGGATATACATTGCCTTAAGTGCACAACTGTATCCAAGCTAACAACTGTTGTATTCAGTACAAGAAAACAAACCTGTCCAGTCTGTTTAACCTTTCTGTCAAGTGGCATAAACGGTCGGCGTCTTAGAACTTCAAATTACTGTCACATGACTGAGTTTTTTTTGCTTAATGACATTAAATATGCAAATCATACAAAAGGCATTTACCTCTTTGTCTCCTACTTCTGAACGCAGTGTGTGGGGTCATAAATACATAAATAGTGTAAATTGATTAAGCAGAGGTTACAGAGCATTTACAATGGCTGTAGTGTTGTTGTGTTCTAAATACCTTAATGCACTGAATACGGACTCAACAAACAACATCCAGAAAAAAACAACTGCAGCATATTTGGGTGCAGTTAGGTTTCATACGAACGGAAATGAAACACTTTCATTCTGCAGAGCATTTAAAAAGATGATTTTTTTTTTCAGTAAAAATGCAAGGGAATAACAAAAATAACTTATATTTCATTGCATAACATGAGAGAGAAGAAAAGGGACTGAGCAAATGCTACATTTTTCTACAAACATCCACCTGTAGTGGTAGGTACCAATATGGGAGATGAAAACAAACTTTACTTGTAAAGTGACTTTTGAAGGAGCGCTGACCGGAAAATGGCTCCTGTCAAATCAAAGTGATAGCTTTCCAAAATTCTAAAACTTCATTGGAAAACCACATTGTTTCCCTCAGTAGTCAACTATATTGCACTTTAATAAGAAACAGATCATGTGTGTGGCAGCAGAAGAAGATCGTGTCACTGGGGACTGTGACACTTCTGATAAGTAACCTAACACTCTTCCTCTTTTTGAAAAGCATTTTATAGCCCACCATTTAGCTTGTTTCTACTCTCTTAGTCATCTCAAATCTAGGGATGCAGCAATAACTGCTGCACAGACTCTGCTCCTTAGGCTACTGAGTCATTTCACTTGATTGACAATAACGTTAAGATTTTATCACGATAAAAGGTGACTCAGATCAGATTATGTTCCCCGACAAAAACACTAATCTTTATTATTAATCCATCTGTGACCCGATTCACTGATTTTTTTTTTTTGTAGTAGAAGGTAGAAAGAGCGCAGTGCTGTGGGAAAATGCATCATAACAGAAAACTAATCACAAGTAATGACTTGTGGACTTTTCCTGTGTCAGTCATATCTACTACCAATATCCCAATAGTTATCACTGTTTTTGCTGGGGATGTTGAAAAAGGGCAGATTATGTACTACTTAGAAACTGCAAAGGATGCAGCAGCACTGCTTTCAACTCCACTTTTATGTATCAGTGGTGGCTAACCCTTGATAGCTTTACTTGGATTTACACCAATCAGCCTAATATTTAAAACCACAGGCTTTTCTGTTGTGAAAATACACGGGGATGTAATATTTTTATTAGCTCTGAAAGTTCTCTCAGATTCTAACTTGAGTACTAATGCATTGCTGCTTTCCTCTTCTCTCTCCTTCTTCTGACCTCCATCAGATACACATCCTTCTGACCCCACACTCGCAGCAAAATTTGGCAGATTCAACAGGGTACTTGGTCCCGCAAGCATGACAGAACTTGCTCTTCATTCCACCATTGCCAACTTCATTCCTGCCATCGACATCATTCCTGAGAAATTTAACAAAGATGACCAATCATTGAGGTTAGAATCTAAATACATTGTTATTTCTTAGGTGCACTTCTATTCAGAGCTGGGCACTGTTGATATAGTTAACAGCAAGATTTTAGTAAGGTAGGGATTTTTTTTTTACTGGTTGCCACGTTGGTGCAGAGGGAGCAGCCAAATATGTTAGTGCTTTTGTCACAGCTACCAAAGATCAGTAGAGCGAGAATGACGAGCTGCCCAGCATTAAATAAATTCTTGCACATTAGTTTTTACTGAAACGCCGCCACGCATCATTCAGGACAAGGACATTCGGCAAGAAAGGATTAAGTGAGCCGACAGGGAATCAACCAGTCACTCATGGTGGTGGACTGAGTGTTTAACAAGGAATGTTGTCAATGTGTCCGAACATTTTCTTCTGTTGGGAGAGTTTGCGATTGAAAGGACATGTTGTCTGCAGTGGGAGTTTAGTGCTGTCGTTATTATTGAAGTCTACTCTGTGTTTATGTGAGGGGTGTACAACTGGCAGCATTGGTGACCAACAAATGGCACATCCCCAACACAAAAAACAACAAAAAAAAGTTGTTGCTGCTGAGGTAAGAGTGCTCACTCTTACCTCAGTTCTAAATTTTAAATTCTGTTGAATCAAGTTGTGGCACTATTGCCACAAGGAACATCATTTCATTTCCTCATACAGATTTAACCATTTACAAAGTACAATTAGATTGTTTAGATTGACACAACAAAATTGATTTTTTTTTCAGCTGTATGTAATAAATAACCAAACTACCAGGCATCCAGATAGTCAGCAAATCTGTATGCTGGTTGTAATCGCATTAATTTTCCATCCCTTTCAAAAGGAATTTCTGTAGAAGAAATCTGTTTATGGGTTAGCTCACCTAGATATGTAGGCGTCTACTTTCTTCTTGTTGATTCCTACAACAGACTGAGTGTTCTTCACTGAGCCATAGCCAGAGCCCACTGCTCGGGTCTTACTCCCTACGCTGATGTTGTTCAAACATTAAAAGAGAAAAGAGAAAAGAAAAATCACTTTAAACTCTGGGTTCAAAACAGAGATTTACTGACATTTTATATTTATGAGGCCATCAGTTAGTCATTATGATTAGACATTATTTATGAGGTAAGCTTTGTTAAATTTACAGCAGGTCATATTTTTTAAATATTTTTTGGCAGGAACTGCATTTCTAAACTAAATTTAATGTGGTGAGGTTCTGTTAAATATGACCCAGATTTACTAAACAATATGGCAGCAGTGCAGTTACACTACATTCCATCTAATGGCTTTGGAGTGATGCGGAGATGCTCCAGTTCCCTGCTTGTTCCTCAGACCAGGCCTAAGGATTTAGTTGGTGATGCTGGTTTTTGTGATCAAAGGCTCCTAAAACTTACACATATACTTAATAAAGAAAGAAACGATTGTATTTGTGTACTGACCCTGATGGAGGGCTTGTAAGACCAGATGCATTACTCCTCACTAAACCTGAAGAGGAGACCTTACCAGAGGGGATTCCTAGCAGGAAACAAGGAGTTAGACAAATAAAGAGAAATTCATACAAAATGTGTGGTACTGTAGTCCATGTAATAACCATAGCCTAGCTAGGCCATGAGAAAGCTGATTTCTTTTCTTTTTTTAGGTCATTTAATTTGCAAAAGTATCGCAAAAACAGAACTCTCAGATACAAACACCCTGTCATGCATGATCAACACAGCTGTTTTACCAGTGGGCTGTCCGAGGCCTGGTCTCTGAGGTAAACGAGAGGCCGCTGAAGGGAGACTTGACACAGCAGGAGTGTTAACCTTCTTTACAGAAGCAGGCGGCTTGTACTGATTAGAAAGGAGACAGTGAACAAAAATAATGCAACACAACAGAGTATTGACAAATATTATGTGCCATAAATAACATCTTCCCCTCTCCTACAAGCTGGTCAGGCCCTGATGCAGCAAAGCAAGCCCAAATATGTTTCCTCCATCATTTTGTACAGTTGGGATGATGTTTTCATGATGATATGCACTACCCTTTTTACAGCAGATGTAGTGCTGCTTGTTCTTTCCAAAAAGTTCAATAACTCCATCCCACCAAACATTTTGCCACAAACATTGTGGAGTATCAATTTGCTGTTTAACAAACTTCAGGCATGAAGCAATGTTCTTTTTAGTAAGGAGTGGCTTCATGATGTCCTGCCATAGACATCTTGCTTGTTCAACATTTCACATACTATTGACTCATGAACGCAACTGTTAGCCAGCTCCAATGATGCCTTCATAACTTTGGCTGTCCCTCGGGGTAGTTTCCTTACCTCATTTATGAGTCTTTGTTGTGCTCTTGGGGTCATTTTGAGTGGGCGCCCACTTCTTGGTAGGCTAGCCATAGTATAAGACTGTCTTTGTAAGCGTTTCCAGCTTTATGCAAGTCAACAATTCTTGATTGTAGATTATGTGAAAGCTCTTTTTGGTGAGTCATGGCTCACATAAGTGTGTTCTTGTTGCATGGAGCAAGCTGAAAAAAATGTGAGCGTTTGTAGCTCTAAAACCTAGTACAAAGTGGAAGAACCACCATAGGAATAACATAGAAGGAATTGTTACGGATTTACAAACAACCTTTCTTAATTACAGTATTGGCAATAACACAAAATTAAGAATTGCCTGTCCAAGCAAAAGTGATGTGTAGATATGCACACATACCCGACAATAACAATTAGACACTTTACACACCTATGTCTTCATGATATCACTGGCACACATATATTCTTTTCATACCATTTTTTCCAGTGCATGTTTTATGTTTGAAAACACTCTAGACCTGATATACACTGGGTCAAATGTATTAAATACTGTTGTACATCCATGCAGCCTTGTGGGAAAATAACTCAAGTAAATAAAATGAATATTTTACAGTAAAAACAGAAACAATTTGTTCTTGCACACATACAATCACTAATACGGTTTACTTCTGTGTATACCTGCGTGCGACCAGGAGGCTTCTTAAAATCTCCTACTTTGCTCTTGTTGGGCATTCGGGCAGCCTGCTCCTGACAGAACTTGATGTGTCTGTCAGCTGCACTCTCGTTAAACCTTCGCTGACAGTAAGGGCACTGGATATAGTCTGTAAAATAACAGGTGATGAGAAACATATCTCTAATTCTGGATGGACAGATAATACAAAAGCTCTAAAGCTTGTTTTGCAGTGGGAGAGTTTATTATACCTATGGTTGTATTAAACTGAAAAAACAATGTGGATAAAAATGAATAAAGCCTTAGTTTATTTAACATTATTGTCACATAATGTTTTAGTGCAGCCACAGCTTCCTTTAATGCAATACGATAAAGAAGTATTCAAGATTTTAAAAATTTTTTTAAACACACATTTGACACTAAAATTTGCCAAAAAGATGGGGGCTGTAGTTCAAGTGAGGAGGCCGTAGCTTAGCTGGTAGAACATTCATTCACGAACCATAGCAGTTCGTCCAACAGTCCTCCTACCTAGTAGCTTCAAATTTAAGACACAAAGTACCCAAGTTCTCCCTAGTGTATGCTGCCTAGTTGTAAGTCGCTTTGGATAAAAGTGTCTGCTAAATGGCTAATTGTGTTTGAAAGTGTAGTCTTTAGAAACTGCTATAGGTTTTACAAGCCACCAGATGTCACTGTACTCTCCACAATAATGTAAACTGTGTCCATAGACAGGGAAAAAGGAACAGTTCTGAAATTTTTATAAAAACACATCACATTTAAGTATCTAACTACAGTTTTTTTTTTTGGACAGTAAATTTGTATTCTTTGTTTTGTGTCCCTAAAGGTATTCTATACTTTAAGGCTACACCATTAGAAAAAATGGCCACAGTTTAGAGCCCTTGTAAAAAAAACAAAAAAAAAAAACAAAGACCCACCGGAGAGTCATAAAATGTTAGTGTTAGAACTGGGATTCACCAGTTATGAGTGTATCAAACTTAGTGTTTTTTTTCTCCTAAAGTGCAGCAGAGGGATGTGATTTCCTGGCCATGATTACAGAGTGAATCAGAAATGCAAAACAAGATAATAGTTATCTCCAAATTTGATTTGGAGGAGGACTTTACATTGTATGACAAAGCAAACATGTATGAACCCCAGTACATGAAAAAAAAGAGCCAATTAATCAAAACACAAGTTCATAGACAGTATCCCAACCAACCAGTATCCTTGGTTACCATAATCTCCACAATGTACACTAGCCTTTGTTTCTACAAAGCTAGGGAAAAAAACAATATATTTATATACATATATCTAAAGAAATAGTTAAAGATGAAGAAATGCTGGGGCAAAACACAAGCAGAAATAATTTAAGGGCAGACTGGGAGCAAGTTATATCCAATTCCCCCCAAACCTCAACTTGGACCTGTTCACTCCAGCAAGCCAAGGCACAATGTCTGTATTCCTATAGTTTATGTTCACAGTCCAGCAGTCAAGGAAATACTGGGAAAATAAAGATTAAATTTGGTCTTAAATGCTGCACTGTGATGATATATTTAGCTAGGGGAAACCACTTTAAGTTTCATGAGTGTCGGGGAGTTTGAAAGGCTAAACTGTGGCCTTTATTCCAAACAGTGTAATAATATTTGGATAGAACATATTCAGCAACACTGTGGAATGTAGAAACATGCATAGCAAATTAGAGACTTTATATCCTTCAAGTTTTTCTCATGATCAAAATTCCTAAACTATTGGTTCAAGAAGCTGTTTCTAGCTCATATTTTTTTAAATCAACTGCTTTGCTGTTATCCGTTAGGTAATTTTTTCAAACTATTTGTTACCTGGGTCATAAGTAGGAGGAGGAGGGGGGGGTAGTGGTCCACCATCTTTTATGACCTGAGTGAGGGCCTTGGCAGCCCGGATGGTAGAGATGAAGTCCTCATGTTTCTTGCGCCAGTTGGACGGTTTCTTCGGGGGTTCTGCCTAGCAAGACATAATACAGATGCCGTTTATGCCACATAAAACTTTCAATTTGAATGTGCTACTAAGATTTGGACTAAATGCATCACTCAGTGCATTTTTTTCCTTCTTTTTTGTACTTTAACTTACACAATCTAAAAAAAATGTTTTAAATTGACAAAAGAAAGCAGGGTTACGCTTCCAATTGTTGTAACTAATCAACTCTATTTCTACTGAGTCAAAAACTGCTATATATATGTATATATCCTCTCTGAGCCTTATCGAACGCTGACTGATTTCTGACAGGAGTAGTTCATTGGGCATCCTGTGAGCTGCTTCTGTGGAAACAGGATACCCTGATGTCTTCCTACAACCGATCCTGTTACAGTCTTCAAGTCCATTAGTAGTGTTTGTCTAGATGATGATTGGGAGAGGACAGACTTTAACAATGCACTATTTGCCGTATACATTCCACTCCCCAAATTGCCAGTACTATCATAAAAAAGACAATCATTTAGCAAATGCACATCCTAGATGTAAAGTAGTGACATTTTAACGACAGAGTATGTGGCAGTAACTTGAAGTTTCTTCCTGACATAAATTGAGACCTTAAAAAACTTTTTATGGTAGAGCTATAAACCAAGCCGCCAAACAGTCATTTGCACCTACATTGGGTTTAAAATATTTTTTGTCAGAAAAGCAAGAACTAAGATGGTAATGATACAAGAAAGTGAAAATTAAATTGGATACCTTTGAATATTGTCAGTTTAAGTTTATAGGTAGGAAAGGAACCAGTCTTTGTAAAGCAAGAAACAGTGAAAGGATCCTGACTCTAAAAATCATGTATAGAGACAGAAAAAACAAACGAACATAAAAAGAAAGGACGAATCAACTTACTTTCTCAGTAGCGGATGAACTTTGTGACTGAAATACAATTAAAAAAACACTGAATGTCCTATGAAAAAGCAAAAACTCAAAACATGGGCTGTTGGCCAGAATAATGATTTGAGCATCTTAACTCCATTTCCACTATTACACTTAAATAAAAAATCTGAACGGTCAACTAAAGAATAAATTGTCATAACTTTTATAATTTTTTTTGTAAACAATATAATGATGTTTTTAAACAACTAATTCTGTACAAATTTGTGAGGTTTGGCCACAGACTTTGCAAGATATATAGCTTTGAGCAGTTCCTTTATCCTATTTATAACCAAAGTGAACTCTGTTGAATATACTGTGTTGGGATTTTCCAGCCCATCGTCAGTTGTGGCCTTCCTTACCTTTGGTTTGATAGGTTTGAGTACAGGGATGTCTGTGCCCTCAGCTCTCTGTCTACTGGAGTCAAAAACCTTCCTCCTTTTGGCTGCTGACTTTTGACAAATTTTAGTATGCTTTTCCTGCAAGGAGAGAAAAAGATGAACAACTACAATAAAACACCACAAATAGTTTCAACATTTGGAAAGACTGAACATCATTCGGGAAATTTGCTTGTATAAATTTAGTTTATTGTCTTTATCAAGAAACGACATGTTGACTGTAATATCGTAAAGCCCTACTTTATATTAGGTTTACATTAAATAATGTTAGGGTTAGGTGTTTCAACACAAATAAAGTGATGGTATTACAATACTACACAACTGTCTTTACCCATTTATAGAAACCCGAATACAGTGTTCCTGTGTAAAGTATTTAGTTTTGAAGTAGTTTTAAGTAACAAAATATCTGCTTTGATTTATAACCAGGTAGTTCCAGTAGGTAGCAATCACATGTGTGGTGTGGTGTTCGATTTTGCATTTGACAACAATACATAATAACACCAGAGCCAGTATTTTTTTCAAAAACAAAAAAAAAAAAAAAAAAAAATCACACATTTGCTTTAACAAATACTATTCGTGCCTTTTGTTTTTTTAAACAGACGCATCCTTATTATGAAGAGTTCATTGCACCATATTCTTGGCTAATGATATTATGCTGATATGCTGTCAGCTGATAATGTCTGCTCTTTGGAAAAATATTGTTACCATAGCAACCTGAACTATTTAAATACAAATTGTCTATGATGTTAAGAACAATATGCTGACCACCGGGCCAAATATCAGCATGGGTTAAACCAAAGTGTATAGACTGCATCTTGTCATGTCTCTGTTGACATGTTCTGCTGTCACATCTCTTTGATGGTATGTTAGACACGATGGCCAAGGAGCGGTTTTTACCAGAACTTTAGGAAAGAAGGATCTTTTACAGATGTTGCACTGAACCAGGTCCTCCACAGAAGAAGCGTCACCATCTGCAAGAATAACAAATATTGTGTAGAAGATTAAGCGTCACCAAGAACACACAAAATGGGTCCCTCTTAATTTACTGATGCAACGCCCGATTTTCTTCTCACACAATCAATATTTGATGCTTTTTAAGCTCCTACTTTGACAACACAGGCTGTTTTCGACATTGTCGTTGAAAAAATGCTTCGATTTGTTGATTTTACACAAATACCACCAAAACTATCCACATTTGGATTAAGCTTAGAAGGCTGAGTAATATTCACTACAATGAACGTCTGAGTGTTTCTAGCAAAACAGTAATTTAATTAATTTAAACCTTAATTAAGCTAGGAATCGGCATGCTAACACTGTAGCCACTGTGGCTACTGCAGGTATCACAGCCATTCAGGGACAGCAGCTAGCTTCATCTTTGGCTCTGGCGTTACCTAGCATTACATGGGCTAAAATCCAAACAGAAAAAAGAGGTCGCTGGCAGAAACAGGCAAGAAAATGCATCGTCGCGTCTCCAGTTCAGCGACTGTCAAATCGAAAAAAGCCGTAGGCTGAGCTTTACAACCAAACGGCCACAAACAAGTACAACAACGTCAATTTATCTCACCTTCAAATTCTTCCATCATTAGGTTATCCGTTGTCTGTGGCTGCTGCCGCTGTTGTCACAAACGCCCAACAGCAGGCAGAGGAAGTAAGAGGATTTATTCCTTCTCGCTTCCGGTTTAGCTAAACACAGCGAAACCTGACCTTAATTTTGCGGCATTAACGTTTTTCTTTTGTGACATAATTAAACTTACGCCTTTAATGTAAAAACAGTAAACGTTCGGTCACGGTTGCTAACGGTATCATAACGTCTATATGTATCTTTCAGTATTTTGTTTTGCTTGTATTTTTACTTTGTGTTTTTATCTTATACCTTCTGAGTCAATTAACAAGAATTCTTGCATAGATTACCTTACATTGTGTATTATTTTCATACGTTTCATCATTTGTTTTTATTCATACTGAATAATCTGCAACACAACACAACATAATTCGTTTCTGACAGCGTTTTGAATACTTGGCTGGGAACTATCTTGACGTTACTGATCTTTGGCTAATGAATTTGATTGGTTGTTAGTGCCTGGCTAAGGCAGGGTGCAGCACACAAACAGGTAACCCTCCGCGAACCTTTCCTCCAGCTTTTCTGGTTCCAACTCGGAACATAAACCTTCTTCAAAGACAAATAAAAACGCACTGACAATACTTTGCGTGACAGTCGACTTCCTATTTCTGTCATGTGTTCCAAATGCTCATGACTTTTGTGAGTTATTCTTTGTAATAATAAAAAGAAAGAAAAGAAAACAGCAAAAAGAAACCAATTAAAAACCGATTTGTTTTCCCCCCTTGATTTAAATAGTTTGCGTCGTTCATTTTGTGTGCGCGCCATCTATGGGTCAAAATGAACCACATCAGTTTTTCCAGTCCACGATGGAAGTCAAAAAACATACTCATCTGACTGTCTTAATCTGCTGATGTTGAAATATAGACATTTTTTAGAATTTCTAATGTACAGTACAGTACTTCCTTCTGAGTTGCCTTATTACTGCACATAAGTGGTATAAAGGCCCAAATTATTTTGTTTGGAAAAATGGGGCTTGTGACCGGACTGTCGTAGGTTCAATCCCTGGACCTGCAGAGTAAAATTGAAGTAGGACAGGTGAATACAAATCAAAAAGCACTTGTCTCCTACCTTATTTCTGCTGCCCATTGTTGCACTGGACAGTTGCTGTGTATGAATGTGGTCAAAGTGGTTCTGAAAAACTGTCCTCTTAGTCAATCTACCCTAAATTTAAAAAAAAGGGTTTAAAAAAAAGATGAAAAATGCTGGAATTTCCAGAATTCCTAACACACTGATGCCTAAAAGACTCAACTGTTCACTTTGAGTTGCCCGGCCTTTGAAAATATTTTTTACTTCACTTTTGTTCCATTTGAAAGGAAAAGCCTTTCAAAACATTTATTTATGGTTTTAGTAGTGATATTAAATTAACTGGCATTAGGTCCTAAACAATTAAACCATGTGTTCTTGTTGCTTTTGTTAGTTCACACACTCGCCCAGAGCAAACACTCGGAAATTCCCATTTTGGCATATTGAGCACATGTGTCTGCTGAATAGAGTAATTCACTGCTTGATGCAATGAGACCACAGCAAATGTGTCTTCATCACAAGATCTCTTGTTTTCTCTCTCTCTCTCTCTCTCTCTCTCAAAAACACAAACATTCACACATTATGCATTCATTATAACAACCCTGTATTGTTGGGGTTAGTAACATAGGACTTACCATCTTTGAGAATGTGTGTAGTGTTTCTGTCCACTTATTTCAAATGTCCTGTCATTGATTGAATAAATGCAATATATTTTACATTTGCAACATATTTGCAAAGATTTCTAAAGATGTATACTTTAAACAAAATTGCTAAAACATTTTACAATAGTAAGGAAAAAAATCAATGTAATAAAATAGGCTACTAGAATGTCTGAAGTTTTAGATGTGGCATCTCAATGTCATTGTTATACCCTGCTCTCCATCTTTATATGACTTCCACACAGAATGCTGCATTATATATGAATTTTATGAAAATTATAACTCAAATGCAACGAAACCTGGAAAACTTCACTCTCTTCCTGCTTTTGTGACACTCCAATTGAATGATGTATCCAAACTCCCTTTGCAACCTGCTTTTCATCACATCCTCCTCTGTCCTTATATGCGCATGCATACACACACAGACACACATTCACACAGGTGGAGATTTGCTGACTCTTTCGAGTAGCTTTTTCTCCCCCACTTCCCTTGGACTGATTGTATGATCTTGGGCACAGACTTCACTTGCTGGTCTCTGTGTTTGTCTCAGCCTGACTATATCTGATTCATCTTGCCTGGCTCTCATTTAATTGAATTGAATCAATTGCCCCACTGTTGCACCGTTGCTACATGTTTCTTTAGTTATGCACAGAGGAAATTTGGTTTCAACCTTGCAATGTTTGCTTGCAAATAAATATTCCTGTTTCTTTTATCTAGCGAGGATAATTATCTTATTTATCTTATTTACATTGAGAGGTTTACACATGGTACACTGTACCTAAAGAGATGGCTTATAACTAAATATATATGTACATACATTGCCATGATTCATCACTGTAACACCCCAAATTTTATTTTTTGTTAATAAACATGCATACAAGCAGAACAACAGAATAATGTGGACAACAAAGAAGTAATATTTGCTTACATAATATTTTGTAAAAAAAAAAAAGTATAACATAAATGATATAATTTGAAGTAGATGAGGTATGTCTATCCTCACTAAACGTATGTCAGAACTCACTAAAGTTAAGCCAGAAACATAATACTTCAGAATATGGTTTTTAAATGGTTAAATAGATCCCTGTGCCATACTAAGTGGGAAAGTTTTTTTCCTCCAGTGTTTAGTTGCCCAAAGGAATTTTGTTTATATTCGACTGACTAACATCCTTGAGGGATAAAAAATCCATGCATGTCCTTTTGAAGCTCAGTGTTTACATATGCTCGAGCTACTTCTTTGAAGGTTTGCCCATCAAGAATCAGGATGAAACAACGCTGGTCTGGGTTGGAGTTGATAACTGATGTTAGGACAACACCTGCAAATTGAAAAAAGAAAAGGGCAGCAGGTTTTTCCAACTTTACTTAGACTGTTATTCAGACTCATTGATACTCTTGCTGATACTGTTATCAATAACAAGCGTAAAAAAATATGAACCAAGAAATTCCCCCCACTTTGTTTTCAATCAACACATCTAGTTCTGCACGTATCCTTTACCGCAGTCATTCACCTACTAGCCAACAGCTATTCGCTGGAAATAGCTGCAGATTGTGCCAAATTTTTTCTCCCCCACTTTGGGCTCTGTGCTCTTTTGCCCAGTTAGGTTCAGAGAAAAAGAAAGAAGGGAAGAGAGAGAGAGAGAAAGAGAGAGAGAGAGTCAACAGCCTCCCTGCAGGCAGCCTCCACTACCCAGGTGATAAAGGCAACCCTGAACAAAAACATCATGTTGGGTCTTCACCTATATTTAAAAGTCATATACATATATATATATATACATACATATATATATATATATAGAGAGAGAGAGAGATAGAGAGAGAGAGAGAGACTTTTGGGTTATGGAAGGAAATCACAAAATGCTCCTAGCATCCATGTAAATCTAGCAGCTTTTTTTCCCCTCTTGTTTCCCCATCTTATCCTCCAACCCCTACTTTGCCTTAGAAACCTATTGCAGCTCCATCTTGCCTCTGAATCTTATCAACAGATAATTCCCAACTGTCAGCTGCTGTTGCCTTGTTTCAAGTAGACGTTGCAACATCCACACTGTACCTGCTCTACAACATACCTTTGTACATTTAAAGTCCTCTTTTTAATACTGATGATGCAGCGTGGAGCTCCCAGTTAGTTTTGAATATATTTGAACAGTACATATCATCAATTGTACATGTACACCACAAAGTATCCTCACCATCATCCTCTGACTCTCCATTTTGTCTGGGAATGAACACTGGCTCCGATGGCGAGCAGTTGTCTTCATTCCAGTAAATCATCTCCTTAGTTTCTGTGTCAAATTTCCCAATCTGCATAAAACAAATAGTTTAAGAACAATAAAGAATAGCTTTTTAATTTTGCCAAAAGTTGGGCATATGCAGTGTTCAAGTATACACCATCATTAATATCAACGTAATAATGTAATGTCATTTAAATAAAGATTTGTAAGTTGAAATAAGTGTTTCATCTAACATATAAAACATTCACCCCCTTCTGGAGAGTATTTAATCGTTTCACCTGTGGTGGTTTTTTTCTGAAATTTTTTTTCAGAGTAGGCAACTTATTCTGACCACATTTGATTTTTAATATCAATAAGAGGGGGTGAATACTTTTTTTAGATTCTGTACAGCATATAGTGTTATCCCTGCTTGACTCAGTAAGTAGAACTCAGAGTGCTAGATTTGGATCAAATTCTACTCAGCCTGTACAAAAAATACACAGGAGTTACTATCACAATATCTATGTATATAAGAAGCACTAATAAAAACTGAAACCTTGTGATTAATAATAATTATAATAAATAAAATGATTTTTCATTACTACAAAAACACATTTTTTCAAGGTTTTGCATTATAATAACATTTAATGATGTTTTAAAGCATCTATCTAGGAACATTATGATTGATTGATTAAATGGGGGAACTAATAAACAAAAGCATCTTTGACAGCAGGTTTATTCATTTAACACAGAAGAGCCAATTTTCCTTTATGTCTGCACTTGCCATTGTTTAAGTAAACACGAACAGCACAATAACTGGTTATCTTCTGAGTTCATTCAAGACAGGAGATTGAAAGGGGAAAACAGGAGTGTTACCTCAACTATGCTCGGCAAAGTCGGAAAGAATAAAAAGTATGGTCACAATCAAGATGTTTCCTGTTTGTACCCTCCATTTCCATTTGCAATGACACACAAGGGACGCTCCTTCTCAAGAACTTTTAAATGTAACACTTTGAAGTTCTGCTGAGTTTATTTCTTCCTTACATTGTTTGTGGTACCTTGACATGCAAGAATACTCAATGGAGAAGACATGTGGACATCTGTGGAGCCAGAAAATGGTAAAGCCTTTGTTGAGGTATATAGTATTTGTATTTACAGCCTTTTGTTGTCCCCAGGTCTCAGTTCAGGTTGCCTTTGTCTTCTCTGATAACACTGCTAACAGGAACAATCTATTTCCAAGTAACTTTGCACTGATAACTACTTCAAATCTCTCTTGGCCACTAACACTTCTGAGAATCAAAGATATTACAATGGATTTTTTTCCCCCACCAGTCCTGGTCCGCAGCATAAAACAGTTATGAATGTTACCTTTGTTTTCAGCGTAGATTCTTCTAGACAGGTCCCATAGACAAACCTGTGCCTCTTGCCATTGATGTCGTAATTAATTCTGGGTAATTCAAAGTCTAATGAAAATAAAGTTACATTTTGTATTTAAATACAGAAGTAAACACAATGGGAAAAAAAAGAGAGGATTTGTTTGCTTTTACCTTCATTAAGGACCTCTGCCTGGCAGAGAAGCTTTCCTTCTTTCTCCTTCACGGCAGTGGCTGTTGTGTATTTGACATTCACCAGGTTTTCTCCTAATGGAATCCTCTGCAAAATCAGTCAGAAAGTTAAGCCTCTTTCTTAAAAGGAAAGTCTGTACATTTTCAGATAAGAATCAGTGCGTCTTCCAAAAAAATGCACCTTGTCTGCCTGTATGGGAAGTGCGAATCTCCGGTAGCTTGATTTGGCAAAGCTCACTTCACCGCCATCAGTGTTTCTCTTCAGGTAGAACATATCATAAAGCTTGTCATCGTTGTAGGCAATAACGTCAAAGATCACATGACCATCGTCCTCAAAAGCATTCACGTGATGGTAGACGACCATTGCTCCAGTGTAGTACTTTGTCTCTACTTCTTTGCCAGTCTGTCTGTCTATCAGGTGGATCAGAGTCTGATGAAGAAACAAACATTAAGGAAAAATTACCTATCTTCAGATCAAAACACTGAAACACTTTTCCCCTAGTATCTACAGCCGCATCATAATGGGTTCACTTGTATAAATATGAAAAATGGCATGACATAAAAATAAACAGACAGCAGTGTTCACCTACATTTTCCTCAGGGCAGAACTTCAGGCAGCTCGCCCAGTTGACTCCCCTCATGTACGCTGTGGCCATCCTGATGATGTCCAGTTTGAAAGGCTGCTCGATGAAGATGAAGTAGTTCTCCGTCATCCCAAAACTGTGGTAGTAGCTGGGTGTGAGTAAGGAGCGGCAGGGAACTGAGCAAAGCACCTTCACATTTTTCAGTGCATGGACATTTTTGCCTTTGTCTAAAAGTTGAAAAATAATAAATAGAAATCACAAAGAATAAAACATCAACAATCAGTGCTTTTACACCTTCAGACATATTATGACAAGCGAAATGGGCGAAACATTTCACAGTACAGCATTATCGACATCTGGGAGATCAAATACAGCTGGTGACAGGAAAAAGTAGAGCAGGTTCAGGGTTCATTTACCTTTCTCTGGCACAGCAGGGACTTTGAACAGGATGTACTTAGTCTTGCCTTTCTCTGCTACTGAAGTTCCAATGTTATAGGCATTGCCCTCTTTGTCATAGTGCGGATGGGATGTAGCCAGATTCACAGGCAGGTACTTCAGATAGTCCACCTGTGTGAAACGGTTTGGCACCTCATCAGCTCTGAAACAAAGGAATCATCTGGTTGCATGTTAAAAAGTGATTAAAATCAGTAAATGAACTTACTTTGTCCTGAGTGTCCAGAGTCACTGGATCAATCTTGCGGATATAGTTAGTTTCGGAGGTGACATGGTATTCATTTCCATATTTGATGAAGTTGCTTGCACCATTGTCAGTAAAATCAGGTACTGTGTGGTTTAAAAAGGTGATCGCCCTGAAAAGTAAGGAGAGATTTTAGTGAAACTGTAGTTGAGACACAGGAATCATTCAACACAAAAGACCTAAAGTAGCCCTGTCACACTGAGAGCACAGAAGGTTACTGTTTTTAGAGGAAGGCGAACAGCAGGGGTTTTCTCCAACACAAAGTCTCATTATTCCCTCAAAGGAGTTTCTTTAGATATTAGGTAATTGATTGCAACTAGACAAATCGTACCATTTTAGACAACTGTAACATGAATTTAGCTATATCAGTTACAGACAATTTCAGTATCATTTTTTTCAACTTGTGAAGAAAGAACTACTGAAAGATGAAGCACTTATTCGGTCTGAATAACACGAGGGGGATATGCTTACTTGACAATTACACTCTTGCTTGGATCTGGATAGGCCATTGTCCCCATTTCAGACACAACTATTCTGTTTGCTGCCATATTAGCTTTATAGGTGTCACCTTGAAGGAATCTGCTTCTGTGGGTCATTTCACCTGCAATTCAAAACAATATATGAATAAAAATGCATTTGTGTTGGCTCACATTTGTTTGCCACTGCTAGCAGTGCTTCTCCCCACTGACACACACACAGATCCACAGGTGGAAACAACCGACAGCTGAGAGTAAAAAGTGTTACCACCAACCATCTTTAAAGGTGAAGCTGTGCAGAATGGCCATGCCATCAAACCAGTGGTTGTAGCTGGTGTCTCCCACCGAAAAGATGCCCGGACCGTTGCGCAGCAGTGTGCCCTGCAGCCAGCTGGGAATGCACCCTGTTTTCAAAAGAAAAGCCTTCACAACTGCATTTCCTATCATCAATATAATAATAATAATATTAATAATAATAATAATAATAAAGCTACCTTTTACTTCTGCCTTCGAGGGCTCCGGCGCCTCCGCTGCGTTTTTCGGAAAGGCTGCGAACATGTTCGGAGACGGAGTGAACACGCAGACGTCCGACGCACACTGCGCTGGGACGCCGCTGAAACCACTCCCTTTAAGGCTGCTGGAGCGTGTTATCTTATCATACGGATTAAGATTAAAATGTTTTCCGTACATAGATCTTTAAACTGCACCTTTGGCACCTTATCTGTCCTCAGTCCCTCCTCAATAACCACTGTAATTGTGTGTGTGTGTGTGTGTGTGTGTGTTTTTATTCCTGATGTGTCCAATACATTTTGAGTAGAATAGGTATTCATTGATTATCCTAGTAATTAAAATAATCAAACCAATATAAAGTAATAAGCCTGCAGGGAGTTCTACCCGAATTACTAGTAACTTATTTTCTCTGCTTTGATTATGCTTTATGGCCTTACATCACTTGATAGCATAAGCTTCATTATCACATGGGGGCATAGGCTACCTGTGGTGTTCTTGTGGTTCTTGGAAAGCATCATGCAAAGTCTCAAACCCACTGCGTGAACCATTGGGAGCCTCGAAGCTGTTATCCTGTTCTTGATCACTGTCTGAACAAAGCACCACACAGGTGCCTTAGTCCAAATCCACATCATGACCCAGGGAAATGTGTTTTTATTTCCAAGAATAACCAGCTGCTGACATAACTGTACATGATGACATAACTGGAGGTTCTCTGCAGATTGGTGGGGTGTGGTGCTACTTATAAGCTACTCCGGGTGCAGTGACGGTCCTGGTGTTTTACTCAATTTCAACAGGAAAATTAAATTAAATAGAAATTTTATTAATTATTGTCTAATATACGCTACTGGTCAAACATTTTAGAACACCTCAATTCTGCAGTGCCATGTATTCCCCTCTGGTATGTGCCTAGTTGGTCAGGGGTTCATCCTACAGCAAGATAATGACCCAGAACAAAAGTCCAAGCTATGTTTGAATGAACGTAGCAAAAAAGGAACAAGATGGTGACCTCGAAAAAAACTGAGTCATCAGCACAGTCTCCTTAATTAAACCCTGAGGTGGTTTGGGATGAACTGAAAAAAGGGTGAAGGCAAAGTAACCTACAAGTGCCACACATTTAAGGGAACATCTGCAGAAGATTGGGAAAGACCTTTCTGAAGAATATTTGATTGTAGAAAGAATGCCACGAGTGTGTTCAGCTGTTAAATCTGCCACAAGTGGCTACTTTGATGAGTCAGAAGTTTAGAATACACTGATTCCATGATTTCTTTTAAAGCTTCAATTGTTTTTTTAGTCTAGTGTTTTATTTCAGAGCACAATGAGACATAAAATGCATAATTTGTTATGAAAAACAGAACAAATTGGAGTTTTCTAAAACTTTTGACCAGTAGTGTATATCTTCACAAATGAAAGCCTTGTGTCCCCTGCACAAACACAAAGAAGACACACAAAAAATAAGGATAATTTCAACCTTAGTGCATGTGACATTCTAAATTTTAATAACAAAATAAAATTAATGAATTATGCCTGCAAAACGTAAAATATTACATTTTAAAACTGAGTGAAAATGTGCTTGAATTGTACTTATGTTTGTCATTTGAATGCCCAGTTACATTCCAGGAACCTGATCATCAAGTTAGTGGTGGTATGTGCATTTGTCTACAGGAAGATAAGAGAGTCTTGAGGACAAACCTGCACAAAGATCTGCCTTCATTAAGACTCTGCACTTTGATTGCTTTCTGGAGCCTGATGAATAAAATATATATTTCCTGATTTTAGATGCAACTTTTGGATGCAGTTAAAGTCTTGTTTAAATCTTACAACAAAATGAAACAGATGATCACGTTTTGCATCGTGCACTTTGACATTGTCGCTCACTATCTCCCGAATGACTGTTTGTACAGGCTGTATTGTAATTATGCTTCGAAGTTATGACAATTTAGTCCTCTCTTGTAACATGTTTTTGTCTTTTAATGTCAGTAAGAAAATTTATCGTAAATGGCTGTACAGGCGAGTAAAAAGATAAAAAGTTTTGGTTTGAATAATTGCTGCTATGTCCATCCAAAATGATTGTTTAGTTTAGCTCCATCATCTATCCCAAAAGTTTTAATTCAATTCAGGTTCTGTGGTAAGAACAGGGATTTCTTAACAGAGGCCAAAGGAAATGGAAATACAGGATAACATTGTCCTCTGGTGGCTCATGGAAGACTCTACATCAGGGACAATTACTTGTTACCCAATAATTCCAGCCCTACATACTAGTACTTGTAACAAATATAAGACTTACCCAGAACAAATGATCCAGTCTGATATGGACTAGAAACTAAAGAATGCCACATCGCTTGATGGAAATAAAAAACATCAATCTACAGAGGGCTTAATTCAAAGATACCCTGAAAATCACAAAACGTTCCAGCAGATCAGGAGGAACTCAGGACCCACTGCACCAGCGTAGGGTCTGACAATGGGTTCAAGGATTTCTTCCCGATACCTAATGGCACTCAGGGTGACGTTTCCTAGCCTGTAAATGTCTGTGCGTCTCTCCATGGATATGCCTCCCCAGACCATCACTGACCCACCACAAAACTGCTCACACTGAATGATGTTACAGGCAGCGTAACGTTCTCCACAGCTTCTCCGGACCCTTTCACGTGTGTCACATGTGCTCAGGGTGAACCTGCTCTCATCTGTAAAAAGCACAGGGCACCAGTGGCGGACCTGCCAATTCTGGTGTTCTGTGGCAAATTCCAATGCAAAACTAGTGAAAAACATCCAGAAAAGATGAGGAGGGATAAAATATCAGAGGTCTGCAACCTGTAAAACGGCCCCTCTAGTGATTTAGATGACATGACTCTGGCCCCCAGTAGTACTGCAAGGAAGGTCGGAGTCATTTTTAACCAGGATTTGTCATTTACCTCACACGTAAAACAAATCTCTAGAACAGCCTTCTTCCACCTACGGAACATTGCCAAAATTAGGAGCATCCTGTCTCAAAGCGATGCTGAAAAACTGGTTCATGCATTTGTTACTTCTAGATTGGACTACTGTAATTCTCTACTTTCAGGCTGCCCCCGTAACTCTCTAAAAAGCCTCCAATTAATCCAAAATGCTGCAGCAAGATTACTGACTGGGATTGGTAAGAGAGATCATATTTCACCTTTATTAGCTTCTCTCCATTGGCTTCTCATTAAATGTAGAATAGAATTTAAAACCCTTCTTCTTACCTATAAATCTCTAAACGGTCACGCTCTATCATATCTAAAAGATCTCCTAGTACAATATCATCCTACTAGACCACTTCAGTCCCAAAATGCAGGCCTACTTATGGTTCCTAGAATTTCCAAAAATAGAATGGGAGGTAGAGCCTTTAGCTATCAAGCTCCTCTCCTGTGGAACCAGCTCCCAGTCCAGATTCGGGAAGCAGACACCCTCTCTACTTTTAAGACTAGGCTCAAAACCTTCCTCTTCGATAAAGCTTATAGTTGGTTATAGTCATGCTGCTATAGGCTTAGACTGCTGGGGACCAACTCCTGATGCACTGAGACACTTTCCTCCTCTCACCCCACATTTATATGTCACCACTGTATGACATTAACTCTGTATCTTCTTTGTCCCGTAGTCGTCTTTCTCCCTCTCTGTCCCCCTCTTTCTGTCCCTGTCTTCAGGTGTCCCCGGATTTGGCGCTGTTTGTCCATCAGTTCGCAGGTACTGGTCCTACTAACCTGCCCAATGTTTTGTTGTTGCTTTCGTTGCTCTGTTCTTTTCTCTCTCCACTTTCCACTCAGCCCAACCGGTCAAGGCAGATGGCCGCCCACCCTGAGCCTGGTTCTGCTGGAGGTTTCTTCCGGTAAAGGGAATTTTTCCTCTCCACTGTTGCCTATGGCTTGCTCAAGGGGGATTTGTTGGGTTTTCTCTACATGTTTGTATAGTCTTGACTTTATTATGTAAAGTGCCTTGAGATGACCTTGTTGTAAATTGGCGCTATATAAATAAAGTTGAATTGAATTGAATTGAATAGTGCACCTGTTGTACATTTCATCACCAGCTGAAACTGATTAACAATGTCCTCTGCTACTTAACTGAGCAGATCAATAGCCCACAAGTATAACTGACTTGATGCTAGAATGATGAAAAAAGTGTTACTTCAATTTTTTTGAGCAGTTGATTCTGCTCTGACCTGTCGTGTTAGTGCCTTAGTATGTGTGGTCTGCTGCCCAGAGACAATAATTCTTACTACTAACACCTCATGGAACCTACGGGAAAAAAGGAGATGGATACTGAAGACTCTATAAGACTTGGTAAAGCTTCTGAAAACTTCTCACTGCCTGTGCGAGTTTAGGAAACAAAAACAAGTTTGAGGTTTATTTATTTGGTCTGTTAAGTTAGACACAGATTATGATACCTTCTCCTGGCTCCATTTATAATCAATACTTGAATAATTACATAGCTTTCAGTACTTAAATACTGACATCAAATGACTTATGAATGTGGGTTTCTTTCACAATAAATTCAAAACCCAGGTACACCCAGATCTATAAATAAGATTATTCCAGATGTTAGATAAACATTTTCACCCTGCGTTTTGGATTTTAATCATTTTGCTGGCTTCATGGTTCAATGATTTGTTAAAACCTCTTTACTTCTGCTAGCAGATTTGCTAAAATCGCTTTTGTTTTAAATGATACACTCCACACCTGTTAATTTGGTATTTATTGTAAAGAACAAATGAAAATGTAAATTCAAATATGCTCAGCAATCCCACCAACTATTTTCTCATCTCTAATACATTCATAGTTTGTCACTAAACACTTCATCTACTCACATCTCCCCCATACAACATTCAGAACACAAATACCAAGAATATTTCTAACCGATAGCAGCATGATGTTTTCCACTACCCTGACATCTGCTTGCTTTTACATGTAGTTTTCTTGGAATAATAAATTAAAGACAATGCTGCATATCAAATGCAAGATGTTTGTATTTAATTGATTTAATAAATAATTTATGATTATTTGCACTGCCCAAGTCGTTGTAATTCTTGCCAATTCGTTTTCAAGTATCCCTTCAATGATTATTTCTTTGCTGGATATTACACTCAATATCTGCTTTATGATGATCTTATTATATTATTACCATCACCATCAACATCAACATCTGTGGATTACATTAGGTGACACAGTATAACATTTAAGTAAATATTATGTACATGTACTAAGAAAATGAAAACAAAATGTGTGTACATTTGTCAGATTGTTCAGAGTGCAATCACCATGCAAAAACTACATGCAGTTACAGAGGGAGCATGAAGACCATATTGATCATGCATGATCTTGCATACAGATTCATCCCTTTTCTAAGAGCCACGGCCTGCTATCATGGAACACTTGCATGATTTTGAATAATTTTTTTATTAAATATTGATAGACACCACATCCCGACTCCTTTCAAAGATGTGAGATAGATGACATCAACCCATACTCAGCTGTCCAGTCCATCCTTGCACAAGTCCACCGGATTGAATCAGTGGTGCATCTGGAAGAGGCTTTATCACAGCAAACTACACTGAACCACTGTGACTCGCCACAACATGCAGTGTGAACAGAACTGACCTGAACCATCAAATCACAGTTTCAAGGTGGCACTACTGTATGAAAATGAAAAAAGGTACATCATCTAATGATGCCACTTTAAGTCTTCACAATGGAGCAGAAATGGCTCATTTACAAAAAAGTGAAATTTTTGATTCCCCCCCACCGAAAAAAAATTTAACTAAACACTAAAACATCTCACTAAAACAGCCTTATCACGCTTCTTGATTTTACATTTGAAACCATTATTTGACAAAGGCCAATCACATTAGACAGGCACCAGACATGGAAAACATACAAGTAGGTTACTGAAAAACAACATTTTCAGTTTTGTGAGGAATTGGGTGAAATAAAATATTCACTGTGCAATCATAAGTTGTTTTTAAAAAAGGCAACAAACTCAAATGCTGAACATAGCGAGGCATACTTTGAAAACTAGCGATCCCTGCTTCTGCTTCACAAAACATTTGATCTACAGCTCATATAAAGATACATTTACAATTGAAATTCAAGTACATGTGTGTAAATTATCAATGAACTCTAGCTTTGAATTGGGACATGTGATACATTTGTCATAAAAAAAAGCTCTTAACTGAATTGTTCCACTGTTCACTGGTGTGTGACTAATATGAAACTGCTCACGATTACTACGAAAATTATAACGTGCATCCTCACAACCTTCTCCCATATTTTCTGTAACTCCACTGAAAACAAAACACAATCCCTGTATCCATTGAATGAATATGTAAGTGCACATTATGCTTAATGGCTGATGGAAACTTGTATAACATGAAGCATTAGCTATTTTATCACAAATCTGACTATTTCAAAATATTTCTGACATAAACTGAACTTTTACTATATGAAACACTGATTATTGTCTTTGATTTTACATAAAAAGAAATTTTATGAAAAACGAAACCTATGTAACATTATGAATTGCCTGGACTAATCCCCAAAACCTCAATAGAAAACAATCCTAGCTGCAGGATAAAAATAATAGTTTGTGCCTAAATAGATTTTTTTTAAATAGGAAATGTGAATGTTATAGTGTATGAACTTTAAGTCAACAAACACCTGATCATTTAAAAACTGTCATTGCCAACATGTCCCCCCAAAACTCTTGAATCACTTTTTACTTCAATTTGTAATTTGAGTTTCGCTTTATTTGAAGTTTTTCCCATTTTGGTAAATATCAAATTGTTTACACTTAAAATCATTCAAATTATGTATATTGTTCGTTTAAAGTCACTACAATTACTGTGTTGACACTCAGATTCCCTTTTAACATTTTTAGGCTCTCTTAAATTAGTCCCTTTCAATAAAAACTGCTCATTTAGAAACCCAATTGCCTCGACTAAAGCAAGACACAAGAGATACACTTTGTATAGTCCACCAAAACCCTTTAAACCCTACTTTATTAAAATTAACCATTAAAATTCAAATGACTTGATTTTAATTTTCAAATTTTTCTTCTCAGTGGTTGCATGTGATCTTCTCTGATTCAGTCTCAATCAAGTCCTGGCATATGAATTATGTAAAAAAGAAAAAAACTGGTTAAAAGAAAGTTAAATTGTTTCCCTAAAAAAAACAAAAAAAACAATCTGGCAATGATTTTATGGCACAGACGTTATGTTGTGTAATAAAACATGTTTTTGGGGTTCCCTCAAATCTTTGCTTTATCATAAACTTGAATGTAAATTTTATTCTGGGACTCTGGCAGTAGTAATAATACAAAAAGAAACATTTTAAAGTCTTTGTATAGAGCTTTAAACTTTTGACAATTTGTGTTTGGGATATCTGCCCGCCATCCCAGGATGACCTCTTCTGTGTAGTGATAAATAGTTCAAGTGAAAAATAACTGGTCATGCAAAAGAGAGTATTGCTAAGAGGTCATTTGATGGCTTAGGGATGGCCTTTAAAATGGTCCATCAGTACATGTCAGTGAGTGTGCCCACTTAAAAAAAAAAAAAAGGTTTCCCTCTGTACATTCAGTCCTCTAATGTCCTTAGTCCCAGGTCTCCTGCTGATGAAGCAGCCTAACACATGAGGGTCCAAACTGCTTTTTGTCAGTGCACTGAGAAAGACGTCATTTGTCTCTTTTGTGGCGTTTCTCGCCACGGACTCCCTGGTTCCCTTAATCCGTCTTCCCATTCTCCTGAGGTGTGCTGGCTTTGCTCCACTGTGCCAAGCGCAGCACCTTGTAGCATCCACGGGCGATCTTATGCATCCACATAATGTTCATGATGTCCAAGCAGATGCTGGAGCAGATCCAGGCTACGCGGCCACCCCAGGGTACCAGGTAGAAGGCCTTAGTGCCATAGACTGCATACATACGACTGTAGTAGACTGGCATGACGGCAATGCGGACCATGAAAAAGACAACGGCCATGGCAACACCATTTGCCATGTTGGGCCGGGAGGACTTGGGGTAACCTAGTACCTCAAAGAACCAGCTGAAACACAACACATAATGAAGAAATACGGTCTAAAAAAGTATAGACATAAATACGACTCAGTCCAAGACAATTATGAGTAACCTGATACTATAAAAATGGCTGCATGGCTGTTTACCTGTGTTAGCTATGATTTCAAATTTTAAAAAGGGTTTTATAAAAGTTTAAAAAGGGATTTATAAAAACAAAACTAAAATAATCTCAAAGAACTTGCAGCAGATTAGCTACGTAGATATAAAATTCCTAACATGTATACAACACAACTCGGACAACTCGTATATAATCTCCAGTCAATCAAACGTTGGGACATTTTCTGAAATGGAATTTGCCTGTTTGCTTTCACACTTTTCTCTCTGAAAAAAGTACAAAGACAACCTCTTTGTATTTACACTGACTAGCCGAATTGTGTTTTGTTAATATCAGCAAATGTAAAGTTTGATGCTAGAAACACACTTTCTGATGTGACACTTTGTTGCCTTTTAATTTCAATTGTTGTGTTGCACAAAATATTTGTCCATATCTTGCCAGATACAGAGCTGCCCAACAGTCCATGGTCTTCACTGACGGATTCTTGTTTTCATTCATGGCAAGTCAAGCATACACACAGTTGTAGCACACGCAGAACGTTCATTGAAAAATGCCTTTTAGAAAAAGTCCCAACTTTTATGGAAATTTAGTTTGTACAATAAAAATTGAAAGAGCTATAGCTAAGTCATTATAGTAAGCAGGTACATACCGCTGGTTCACACAGGGTGTAGAAAACTCAGCAAGTAGCCGGAAGTTAGCAAAATAAGGCAACATTCCTTGGCCCTGGAAGAACACAATAAGAGCGGGAAGACAACGAAACCAGACCATATAGCAAAGCCAGTTTGTCAAAATGACACGTCTACATCTAAACATATTGGGCAAATATCAAAACAGGCTTTGATACATATACTTTACAACCATACATACACACATACACTGGGCCAGCCACTAGTTGAAGGAGCCAAAGGCAAAGCCATGCAGAGTAAAATAGAAGCAACACATTTCACTGCCTAACAGGTCATGTTTTGGAAGATCAGGGCCCGATCCTCTATGTCATCATAGGTATGAGATCATCTTCTGCAGCTTTTGCTCACTTTGCACATGAGCTCAAAGTTTAACCACAAGTGCTCGAGACAACTCTTAAACTATCCACGATAATATATGTGAAGAGTTTTAAAATGCACAGTGGCTTTGAATTGCAACAGAAGTTACAAGATGTTGTTGTTATTCCACTTTACAAAATCGACACAGCTTGCAGCTGGTGTTAAATAAAATGAAGATGATCTTAAAACCCCAAATGCTTTTAGGATACCTGATCTTAAACGCTGTTGACCTGGTCTATCTTTCTAAATCAGCTGAAGCCTTTGAATACCAACAACTCCGACTGAAATGATGCTGTTAAAAAAGTGCCATTAGCCAAATAAGAATTATGTTTTCTACCTGAATAAGTGCATTGGTGAGACTGACTGCTGTGTCTTAATACTTTTTTTCTTTTATTGACTCACTTCTGAAATTGCATTTTTTTAAATTTGAGACCATGCAAATTCAAAAGAGGTCCTACTCAAAGTTAAGATCACAGTATTAAGGTTTACTAAAACGCCTGCAAAAGTGAATAATTCCGGGTTATTTGGCTAGTGGCCTGACTTTTAGAGCATGTAAAACAAGACTTACCGTCAGAGCTGAAAGAAAAGTTGGTCATTAAAACATACTTATGATGACATAACAAGGAACTGCTTTGCAGTTTTTGTACCACATAATGTGACGTTCCCATCTAGCATGAGCATGCTAGTACCTCTAGGAACTGGTAAGTCCATACTGTGACTGGGCATCATATCTGCTCAGTGCAACACAACAGCAATAACAGCAGACAAGACAGGAATAAAAAAAGTCCCCATCTAGATCACAACCGCTTCTGGGTTTCTAAATGACACACAATCATTTTTGGTAGTTTTTGCATGTACATAAATGGGTGACCCAGCCCAACACGATGTTGGTACTTTTTGCATGTAGGGTTTAAAGAGGGGCTATTTATGTTAAAGTCAGCAGAGAAGACAGACAGACGGACAGACAGACAGAATATATTAGATGAAGACAAACAAGAGATGCCACCACAATTGGAAGCAAATGAGAAGCAACACTTACACAAAAAGAAAAATGCATGTAATATTTTCACTCCAGTTATGATGTTATTATTCCACCCACTGATTTAGCTATACTCAGTTAATAGAGAAACAAGAGGCAGATTATGTTGGTATTAAAAAAAAAAAATCAACACTTGAACCATGTTTTAAACAAGACAGAAGTGACTGACTAAAAAATAATAAACAATACAAACAACTTCATGAAATTAACCTGATTTATTTTCTAATTTCCCAACTCAGCATAAATGTGTTTATGACTGTGTGGTTTGGATGTGTGCCTCAAGGTTTCTATTTGAACGGAGGAAGTAGTTTTTGTGACATGAACACTTCCAAATAAATACACTTAACACATTAACTAATAAGACTTTGACAACATATGACAAACTGAGTAAAAAACTAAATAAATGACAATGACATCATAGGTTATACTGTGGAGTTCGTTGCAAATGTCCTGTAATATGGCTAATATTTCATTTTTGACTAATGTGAAGCATTTTTTCGCTTGTCCCACATAACAGTCATGAGTGTCCAGTAACAGTATGGCCTACTTCATCTCCTTTTCCCAATTGTTTTACACAGCCAGTTTTTCAAATGAAAGGCTGCATTTACAGTATGTCTAATAATTCTTATTTTGCATTACACTGAAATCTTTTGATTTAGACACAACTACTATTGTCTTCTCTTACAATTCAATACGTCCTGAAAATAAAACTAAATGTGATGTGTGTCACATTTAGGAAATAATCTGTAACTGCATAATTTATGTAATTTAAATAAATTGCATAAATATGTGGACAAAATGTAAAATATATTGCTCAATCAAAAAGTTTAGGTATGGCAGCTCAGAGGCAGAAGAATACACACTTTGTCCTTTTGTGTCCTAAAGAATACAGAACACATATTGCACAGAGAAATTGAATTGTTAAACTGAAAGAGTGTAAACTAAAATGGGTATGGAAGAAAATTTTTGATTTACTTTTAGAGTATTCACAAGAGTCACTTTGTAAATGTGACAAACTCATAGAGTACACCTGACATAATACAGTCAGCATGATATTATAAAGGGCCTTGCTCTTTTATGATGCTCTACTGTCTGGAGTCATGCAGATTTTTTGGAGTGGCTTTGTCAGTTTTCCCTGATCAGGAAGACTCAACAGGAGCGTAAGGAAGAGAAACAGGAGGCAGAACTAGACTTAGGCACAAAAACATACAATTCGAGGATACTGTCGATAGGCAGGTAAGTAATTACAAGAGTTAAGTATCGTTTGTTAGCATGCACAGTATAAAGAAAGGAACCCTGTCTGTGTAGAACGCCTCAGAACTTGCGGGCATGCACACAGTGGTTACACTTCAACATTCAGCTGCACTAATCTCCGGAAAATTACGTCAGTTTCACACAACATTGAAGAGGGTCAGTAAAACAAACAGAAAGCACAGAAAATATAAGAGCAAGGTGATGGGGGAAGGGAGTCATCAGCCAGTACCATCATTGAGCATTCCATGCAAAAAATACCATAGGTATTCATTTCCATAATAATTATGCAACTGATCCTGGCAACCTAGAGGGTTTCAGATTGAACCAAGAGTGAACAGCGCTGCCCATAAATGCTGAGTACACTCAACTATCTAGATAACAGCCAACTCTATAAGAGGAGTGCAGGCATGACAAATGGGTCACTAATTATTACTTCAGATGAGTTGTGAGATTATTATCAGGCTAATGTCTAAGCCCACAGCTTCACGGAAATGACACCAATACAGATTTCATGATTGTGCCGTTATCAACCATTATTTTCTATAGTAAGAGATCTTTCACAGCGAAGGTCAATTGCTAAACATGACTGGAACGTCAGGAAACCAACTCAGAGCCTTGTTATCAAAGTTGTCTTTGATCAACAAGGTTCAGGGTTCATACACCCACATGAATGAGAAGTTTATTTAGTTCAAAATGCCTCATGTCTTTACAACTCTCAAGTCTATAAATCAGTCAGTTCCTGGTAAGTACAATGTACACACTAGTCAGAACACACTAAGAGGTATATTTAACTGTCCATAAGTTCATCTTTGATTTATTTGTACAGTCATAGGCACATAACTTACATAACTGCCTATGCTGACCTTGCCTTGTGCAAATATGAGGTGCACGAGGACGCGTGGATGTTGGCTAAATTAGTTAAAGCACCCAGCTTGAAAGGACAAAGCTCTTCACCCTTGGTTGTCTCCTTCCCATCTTGCCTGCACGTTCTGCTATTGGACAATAGGGCACTCACCAGTACATAGTAGTAAGCATACAATGCTGCCAGATGGTGAATTACAAAAAATTTGTCGCCTATCGCCTTCCAATAGTAAAATATTAGCAGCAGATCTGGAAAACAGAAGTACAAGGGAAAAAGAAGACGTGTCATGTTAAACGTGGAATTATGATGGTTAAATTAAAAAAAAGTAATACAAACACTGTAAACTTTAATTACTTTAAAATGTTTTTTTTTTATTAGCAGGTCTCTCTCTCTCACACACACACAAACACACACACACACACACACACACACACACACACCGTAAGGCCCAAACCCCTAAGACCAAGTTTTTCAAATCTAATTACTAAGACATGCATTTTATTTTGGCCTCCCTTTTGCAAACATTATCTGAGTAAATTTCTCTTACCAGATATGAGGTAGCCTGTTGTGATGGCAACATTAGTCTTCACCAGTGTAGGGTCGCCCCTGTTTGAAAAACAAAAAAACACTTAAGTCTTCACTGGCTTTTATAAATAAATGAAAGAGTTCTGCAGTAGTATAGAAAATGGACATGGACAGCACTGAATGAGTTAAGAACTTCTAAACAACAAGAAGAGATGCAGCTACACGGATCCAAACCAAACAAAGACACCACAAAGAGGCTCAAAACACTGACAAACAAATGGAAGTCTATTTGGATTGAATTGCAAAATGAGACAAAAAAACACACAAAAGCACAACAAATACATGAAAACCACCAGGAAAAAACGTAAAACAACTACCAAGAGTCAAACGGCCAAAATGAGATGGTAAATGACTCCAAACATTTATGTTTTAATTTTATGAATCCGTCAAACCACCAATGCATGAACTACTGGGCACAAGTCCAATCCTTTATAGTCTTACGAAGTCCGATTAGACAATTTGGTTTATAAAAAACTAACACAGTGTAAAAATTTAAAGTGCCAAAATGTTATAAGCAAAGTCATCCTCTCACCAGACTGGGTCTTCATTGACAGCATCATCAAAGAAGAAGATGTAGAGACAGAAGATTCCCACCAACAGTGCATGAAATGTCGACACCGTCCTGAAAAGAAAACCAAAACGCACACATTCGTGACTGGATTCCTGTCTGTTGGGAAATTGCTGACAAATGTCACAATGTCCTGTTCAATAAGCTTGCCAATGGAATAGTGTATATTAATCTATATTCATTCAAATATGCCTGGAGCTGCTCTACGGTTTAGAGCAATGACTTTCTGCTACTTGCAATGAATCAGCGGAGTCGCCCGTCAGGCCTACACAGATTCAGACCATTCAGACTAATGGATGAAATGCAGTTGAAGGGTTGGGCAGGGCTGTGCACAGTTCCAGTCAGTCATTCAAGCAGTGAGACAGTCTTTACAGTTCTCAGCAATCTTCCACTAAGGCAAACTGACAGCCACACTGACTGTAAGACTTTAAACTCAGGGATCTTCACAGCCTGGATAGATCCCTGCTAATCATTCATTTCTGTTTGCTCATACTATGGCTGTGTCTGAAATCACCCCATGCTCCCTATATAGTGTACACTGAATAGTTCACTCAGTTGTGAGCAGTCCATTGACATTTCGGACACATATTAACGCTTCTGTCACGTTTGCGTCATCAACTGTAATTTTTCCATCTCTTAAACATGGAGCATTGCATTGTGGGATTGTTAGCAGAAAGTAGTTTTGATGCCACTGCATTATGAGATACTGTGTAGTGGATAGATTTACACACTCAGCATTCGGACACTACTACAAAATGGCAAACTATACAGTGAGTGGAGGATGATTTCAGACACAGCCCATGTAACCATTTTTCAACTTCACAAGCGCCATTATGAGAAAGCTAAATGTCCACAATGCAATCAGTGAGAACAAGAAACATGAACAAAATTAAACTATAAACTGCTCCACTGCATAGTAAAAGTCTGTGTACAACTATTCTAACTGTAGTAGGTCAAGTTGAAATTGTTCAAGGTGTAATAGATTAAAATCACTGTGGAGATATGGAGAAAATGTGTGCATGAGTTATACTTGGATGTTCTAAATTAAAGATGTTTTTATCGTGAAAGTATGACACAAAAATCCATAATTTGAAGGAGGGCAACTTTAAATTGGAGAGTCCTGTAATGTGCTGCATGTGTGCAGTAAAACTGGTGTGTGAAATATATTAAACTAATGGAAAAAGGCATAAATGTTAAGGATTCTAGAAAAAAAATCCTAGAAAAAAACTTGCCATGCCAGCTGTTGCAGACCTGTGAAGGATTTTATGCCTTTCTGCTTTACAGTTTGTAAAGACTTAAAATGTAAAAATGTTGAGAATAAATTCACAAAATGCAGAGCTGAAGAAAGATACATACAAAAATACTGCATGACCTTGAAGAAGTGACATGTGGTGCAAACACTGCAAAACACACAAAGCATCCTTACTGGTGAGTCAGACACAGTGTCATAAAAAATATGTGGGTTGACATTCAGTACTTATCTTCAGACTCACTGAAACACTCAATGTCTTTGCTAAAAGTGGCATCACACTCTCTGCTGCAGAGCGCGTAAATTATTTGATTCATCGTGATCCTAATTTCACATCAGGTCACCTTGAGTTCCATTCGACCTTCTGTTTGTCACTGAGGCCGAGGAAACCGGGGCTGACGCGCATGGATATCCAGGGGCTGACTTTGTGGAAGAGCCACTGGAAGGTGATGAAACTGGTCACCGAGATGGCGAGGATAAGCTGGCTGAATGGGTCCATGGCCACCCGACGTCACTGTAGCAGGAGGGAGAGAGAGGTTAGAAGACTCGGAGGAGTAACAGTGCTCTGATGAACTCAAAGGCAGAGATGGTTGAGAGAATACTTTGCAGTTATTGTAGTTATTTTACGCTTAACGGAGTAGTGCAAGGTTGGACACGGACACCGTCATAACATAGGCACCAACTGTGGGTGCCAGCACCAGCACTATGAGCAGGGAGGCGTTTTATAGGCTCAGACAGGCTTTAGACATGGAGGTGCTGTAGAGTTGATTTGGTCAGGGGCAGGGCCAGTGAATCAGGTGGATGTGTGGAGAGAACTTTAGCTGGAGGGAAGTTTGGGACATGAAAGCAGGAAAATTAGGTCAGTTCTAGGAACAACTTCTGATACGTTTCAATCTCCCCCACATCTTTGCAAAAAAAAAAAGGTCAAAAACCAATAAGTGTTTTGTGTTAAGCCGTAACTTCCATTCAGCACATTCTATCAGGGTATAAATAAAGCTTATCTCAAGGGTGCTACCCCTGAAGACAAGTGCTGAGGTGTCTAGCAGCAGTCAGTGAGAGGCGCTTAGAGGTAAACACACAGAGAGGATGAAGGAAACAAGATGTTTGTTCGTGAGAATAAATCAAATGGGGATATTGTTGCTGAGGAGAGCTGCTTGGGTGTTACGTGTCATATCAACTTTTCTATTTGCCATTTACACAGGTACAAATGTTCATGTCCACCGATCCATTCATCCATTCACTACTTTACAGCTGTCACTCATTTATAAACACAGTAATTGTGACGAGGATAAGAAATTACTATT
This sequence comes from Channa striata, assembly GCA_033026295.1. Taxonomy (NCBI): domain Eukaryota; kingdom Metazoa; phylum Chordata; class Actinopteri; order Anabantiformes; family Channidae; genus Channa; species Channa striata. The sequence goes on along the minus strand of CM065169.1, from coordinate 25,360,883 downwards.
GCAACCTATGGTCAGGTATCAAACCAACCAATAGCCTGATATGTGCTATGAGCTGAAACCGGTAGAGATAAAATACATTTAAAGTGACGTAACAAACTAACACGGTGAGGAGATGGGGTCAGGGTCCAGACTCATTGCAGGGTGTGTGGGTAACCAATTTAAAAAAAAAAAAAACAGCTGGTGAATCTAGTCCAAGGACACGTTGTCATGTGACCAAGACGAGTGACTGTCCGTAGTGGTCCAGTTAATTTTTATTAAGGCCCAGTTGGCAAGTTGCCATTGACCTTTAACAGATAAAGTGAAAAAGTAAAGGCAAAGTGTAGGAAACAACCAACTTTAAATGATATTTAGTCAAAAACTAATGGTTTGGTAAACTTGGAAAACTGACTACCAGTAAAATAAAAATACAATTTGAATTTTTTTAAACAATAAGAATCCAGTGTTTTTCTTCTTGGGTCTTTAGCATGAAGAGGAAATGTGTCTCTTCAGACAAAAGCATCAAGGTATGATCACTACAGGCTCACACTGGTTTCTCTGCTCTGCTTCCAGCACACACGTCTGTGCCAGAAAGCTCAACAACTAAAGGGGAACAGGTTGATCACCAGAAAGAAAGACCGGGTGTCCTGTAAATATACACACACACCCACACACACTCAGCAGTGACCTATTACAACAATAACCAGTGTCTACAATATGCGCATTACTATAACTACATTTTGAGAGGACAAAAATAATTGATAATTATTATACTGCATAGTGTAACATTTTTAAGAATGATTGTTTCTTGCTTGATTAATCTGAGACAGGTTGATTTTCCTACTGTATGGCTTACAATTTCCTCCTGTGTTTTTTTTTTTTATCTCTGTGTATTAGAGTGGATCACTAAATACTTGAGTATAGACCTTCATTTTCAGCTTCAACTTTCATCTCAGGGTCACATAGTGGAAATGTTAAAACTGATGGATTTGGTGCAGTTTATGGTGACATAATTAACTCGTTGGAGCTTCAAATGAAAAACACACAAAAGCTTTACTTCCTGTGACAATGGTGTCTTTTAAATAAATAAAAATAAACCATGTGACTCACGAATTCCTATCCAACATTTCTTGTGTGCATTAAAGTTGTTTAGCTGTGACACGTGTTACGTAGGGGTGAATTATTACAGCTCATCCTCAGGTGGATAGCAATGGACATACTGCAACTAATTTTGTACCCTCCGAACAATGTTTTTTTGTTTTTTTCAACTCAGAAGTTAGCACCTTCCTGGTTCCCTCCACGAAAAAAGGTCAATAGGATTTTACACTGGCATTTGGATTATTGTGGAGAAGAAACTCTGTGACAAACAGAAGTTTATGATGCGTACAAATTTGTCCAACAAGATAATGTGCACAGCTGAAACCCACTTTATGATTTTTTTTTATGAGATAAAACCTACTGGTACGCTATAAACAAACAACAACACCGTTGATTGAGTTCAATGTCACCACTAAACTTCCATCTTTACCTAATTTACAAAAGCCTCTCTTTAAATAATGTCCTGATATAGCTGGTGATTGTGAGCTATAAACCCAACAAGGCTGTAAAGATAGATTAGTGAATACATAAGTCTGCATGCTCAGTATGAGGAATACACTGTTCCCAACAACCGTCTGTTTTTAAGACACCTAAAAGCTTAAATTACATGTGACCAGGAGCATTTACTGATAAATCTTGTGTCAGATAATAAAACATGAAAATATTTCAACCTACTAAAAAAAAAAAAAAAAAACAGACTTTGAGACAATGGATAAGAAGTGCAGAAAAGAATTTCTGTGCTTAAGGACTCAACGTCAAGATAGAGAATCTTTGTCGGATACATCTGGGAATTATGAATGTCTGTACCAAATATCAATGCAGCTACAAAATATTGATTAGCAAAGTCAATAAAAATTTTCTGGGGACCATGAACTTTTGTACAAAATGTCTCAGCAATCCATCCACTAGTTAAAGGGCGTCTTCACCAAATTTCAACTTGCCTATGCCTTTAGTTTAGAGTGTATATGTACATTTTTTAAACTTTCCTCTGACTTGTTCATTTTAAAATATTCCTAGTTTAAAAACTCCTCCAAATGACATCACCCAGAGGAGTTCTTCATCATTAGGAGTGCAGATGAGGTCATCTGGAGGAGCCCTGGACCATGACTTCAAACTCCATAGTGTGAGCAACAAGATACCATATTCTGAACTAAAGTTTCATCCAAGTGATGTCATCTGGAGGCATTTTTTCAAAATCAGTGAAGGTGTAATTTAAGATTTCAGCCTGGATCAAAACAGCAGACACCTTAAAACATTATGTTTGAATGCAGATGATGATTACTAGAAACTGTGTCTGAGACACATTAAAGCCATATCTGTTTTATGGCACCTTCCGACATATAAATAGACTGTATCCAGCTGCCAAATGACCCATCTGATGATCAAGGTCATTGCTGGCTTGACCATGCAGGACTACTGTGTCACTGGCTGAGGGATCCAGGATGCTGACCAGACTGCCATAAGCACCACTCAAGACGCGTTCTTCTCGCCTGTCATCAGTTTGTGAGTGTACAAATTGGGAAGTGGTTTGTTTAGTGTGGTAGAAAAAACACTATGTCTGTGTAGTTCAACTGCAGTTCATCTCCTGCCCCATTCTTTCGGATCTCTAATATCATTCAATTTCACATCATCATTGAATCACACGTCTCTGTTGTGGATCAGTCCTTCTTATTTGTCATGATTAGAGGGTTGTATGGAAAAAAAAAAAATCACACGAGAAAATTGATACATAGTATTTAAAATGCTTATCAGTACAGGATGGTTTAATAAATCTAAAAATAACCCATAAATCTAGACCTTGATGTGTAATTACGTGCAACAGAACCATGCACAATGTCCTTAAGAGAATCTGAAACTCAAAAATCTAATCACTCTGTTTACATTTGGATTACAAGTGCGTGTCCTGCATAAAACAACAAAGATCCAGGACTAGCAGCTCTATGTGCATTCTAGGGTGTGACTGTATATCACTGACTGACATTCACTGCAGCCACTTTGACTGCAGATCACCAAACTCTTTTATAGGTGCTGATCTCAGTTATTAGCATGGGGACTTATTTGGCCGTTGCCGAAGGCTGGTACAGTCTGTAATGTCTGTTTAACTTTATGGACGCCTGTACATCTCAAGCAACAGAACAAAACAGATCTCCCAGCACAGGCGCACAAAACACACTTGTCATTCCCTGGAGCTCTGGCCTTGGTGATTTTAAACCTGCCTTTGTTCCTGCATTACGCAAAATAAATGCTTGGGGACAGACAGAGTGCCTCACTGAATCACTGTAGCCAAGAAAAAGCCATCAGGGAACTGAAAGGCCAATTCCATGGATTCCTTTCCTCCTGCCTGCCTGTAATGCATTAATGGACAGTAGGCACTAATACTTTAATGTAACATGCTGCAAGGCAGACAGACTCTTTGTTATTACAGGGGCACCTGAGGAAACCACACAGTGATTCTGACAGAGAAGATGTCTGGGCTGTATAAGACTTGCTGTCAGAGGGGAAGGACTGGTGTAGGTGCATCTTATGTTGCGTGCAGTACCCTGTTTTTAAAGGCAAATGGCTGCAAAGGTCAATTTAGGACACAGAAGGGAAACAAGTTAAAGTGAAATAAGTATGTTTTCTGTATATACACATTTTTTCCTCTTACAAAAGGAATATTTTCTATTTTGTCTATTTTGAACAATTGCATTTATGTGTTTATTTGGCATTGTTCTATTACATTTCACAGAATAACCATTAAACACGGATTTAACTAGTGGAAAAAGTTCAAATAAAAACTAAATAGGACATAGTGGTCATGTCAATAAGGGCATTCACAAACAGGTTTTTTAAGATAAAGGACAGCAAGGAGCTTTCACAACTCTGCTTCTGTTGAGCTGTGAAAGCTGCTTCGATTGGACCACAAGGCATCACAGCAGGCAATTATTATTTAAAACATTCCTAAACGTTCCTTTTGCTAAAGCAAGACACTGTCTTTACAAGGCATGAAAGCAGATGTATTTATATTTAGATCAGCCTGAGTTCAAAGGAATTCACTCAAACTAAATCCACCACCTTAGACCCCCACTGATTTATTATGGTCTCAGCCACTAGGACAGAGAATGGCATGTTCACACCTGCCTTACAGATAGGCCTGGTCTAACTTTGGTGGCAAGTTATGTCTATTTTTACTGCATGGCGAAAAATCTCAAAGATAGGACTCGTTTGAGATGTGGAAGTCACTTTTCTGGCCAACTTGCACTGACGTCATGCAAATGTGGGCAACAAAAAAACTACGAGATTAAGGTGGCTGCAGTTTTTGGAGCAGGGAGCTGCAGTTTCTCTCCACTGCCAACAGAATCTCAGGGCTTTCAGTGGCAGGCTTGGTTTTCTGATCAACAACATGACGTTTCAGAGAAAAGATTTTGCTCAGGTTGGTGTGGACTGCAGAATCAGGAACAAATTGATTATAATAGGTAGTTCCTGCATAGGTCTGAACAGGGTAAGAGAGAGGGAAATTTATACTCCATAGGTTCTGTGAAAGCAGTGTGACAACTGCTTCCTTCAAAACAAAGATGCTTTAATAACAGCTTATTCGTTAATCTAGCTCTTTTATTATCCGCTCGCCCAAGTTAAGTTCTTCATTATGTGGAGTCAAGTTTCTTATTACCTCATCATTGTCTCACCATTACTCTGCGGCACAACTTCAAACCAGGCACATTTGGAGGCCCCAAAAGAAATATAAGAAATGGGCCCCTGCTGGAAATGTGCCACTGCCACTAAAAATGGAGCCCCTTCCACATTTTAGGGGACCACTATGGGCTTCTTTGTCAGGGGCCCTACCACAGAATCTTCACTGCCATGCCTCACCCATTTTATTAATTCTACTAAAATTCTACTAAAGCTCTATAACAGCTGCGACTAGTTATCCGTCCACCTGCCCTGACTCTTACTGCTCTGCCACACACTGCTCAGGTAGAAATTATAATAAATGGAGAAATAACTGCAATTATGTGATGGATTAGAGGACTGAGCCTCTCTTAAAATCTTTTGGAATATCATTGCACGGCTGTCAGTGTTTTTGAGTGTAGTAGTCTAACCATCTGACAGATAATAATAATAATGAAAAGCTATGGGTTTTATTTCTCCCCTTTGGATGCGCAATTTTACTATTAGTTACGGTTATAAATTACCTTACGTAGTTTCAAATGACGTGGATTGTTGTAATGATACTGACACACGTCCATAAGTGTCTCACCTGTTATTTGCCAGTGAGCGGACCAGACCAGGTGACATTTCACAGGATGTGTGTGTTTTTGCCACTTCCTGCGCCGTTCTTTGTCCCTACATGCGCCCCGTTGCCACCGCCTGCTCTCGCGCCCGATCCACCGAGCCGGTTTCACCAGCTCCACATGTTCGGCCGCGAACTGGCCTGGGGTGAAACGCGCGTGCGTGAAGCGCGCGCACGGCTTTATTAGACACGGACGCGTCAACAGATGTGGCCACGATCGATCGCTGGATATAATAAAAAAATTAAAAAAAAATTAAAAATGGTACCAGCCGAGTGAAAGGAAGGATTCCGCTGGATGACAGCACGCACCAGGCCAGTTCACGCCGCATTGCCTGACCAGCTGCTGTAACGTGCGATGGCCTAGTCGTGTTCCGGGTCTCGGCCGCACACACGAAAAACCGCCGACGTCAACGACGGCTCGGGCTCTTACCTGACGACTCTCATTAAGATGATTTGCGCCTCACGGTTTTCAGGGTCTTTCGCGAAGCCTCGTCTGCGAAGTCAAGCCAACAGCCATGTCGCCTCATGTTGGATCCACAACAGCCCGCCTCCTGCTCCACGCAGCCGCTAACAGCGTGTGGCGGACGCGGCGGAGTCGGAGCACCGAGCCCGGTGGGTGTTTGCCGAGGAGCCCGTCCGAAACCGAGCGCACATCATTGCCGAAGCGCGCATCCTGCAGCTCGACGCTCGATTACAGAAATCAGGGGTAGTGGTGCTGTGAGAAGTCTCTCACACACACACACACACACACTTTCTCTTTCTCCCTGCCTCCTACAGGGCTCGAATTACAGCTGAATTCTTAAAGACACACACACACACACACGGACGGACGCCAGCAGTGGTCTGCCCAAGAACACTCACTCTGGGTCTATTTATAGCCAAGATTCGTCGAAGTGATCCGGTGTAAATCAGACAGGATGGTCAGTAAAGCAACTACAGCTGCAGCCTTACTGATCTTTACATCAGTAAATCCCTTAAGGCTTTCAAATCTACCCCTTTAACGTGATGAACCTTTAAAGCTTTCATACCAATCTCATTTTGCAGTATTACACACAATTCACTGACTGGTTTCCTGAGTGGGACCTAATTAGGCTTCTACATAAGACCGGGTGTTTCCAAGAGGAAGACAATCAGGACACTAGAAGGACTAGGCGGTAGAAAGGGGAGTGGGGAACATATTAGCAATGTGTAAACGTGTAATGTGACATTAATGCATCAGTGTTATGGCCTCTTGCCCTTTCTCATATGTCAACATACGGGAGCATCCACCCATACAAATTACCAGAGGGTAGATGACAGATTAAATTACTAGTGGGTGCAATATTAAATTTCTTTTTCTGTAAATTGAATGAGCTCATCCAATATATTTGCAGCGTGGCGACATGGTATGGCCTAAATCATTGTGACCTGATTTGCAGGCATCACTGACTTATCATCTGTACATGCCCTTGTTTTTTTTGTTTTTTTTTTATCTGTCACACACAAAGTGTTCACAACTGAACACAGATAATATAGAAATGTGGCTCAGACTGACAGTTCCCAGTTGAAGCATGTCCACAGGTTCTATAAGCTACAGGTAATGTCTTTGTACGTCATCATTTGGGTTTTTTGGTTGCTTCTAACAAGCAGGTTTGTCACTTCTTGCAGTTGTTTTGTCAACCTTCCACACAAGATCTTCTTCATGTTACAATGAAAACGTTTCCCACACTGTGACTGTGAACATGAAGGTTCACTGCAGTGATGGTGTTGGCGACAACCTCTAGGAAACGACCCACGTGAGGCAACACAATCTCCTGTGACACCCAAGATAACTGGTGACCTCAAAGACAACAAAACATTCTTGTACATTTTTTTTATGGAAAAAGACTTACAGCTCACGGTACAGTACCGTTACGTTGATTTGTTGACTTGTGCCAATTACATTTTGCTGAGTTAAACTAGCAATAAAGTGAGCAACATTGTTGTGGTGATTCTGATGAGGTTGTGCAGAATAACATTGTAGTGATATAACTTACTGCTGAATAGCTGCAAAAGAACCCCCCCCCCCCCACACACACACACACACACAACACCACCACCCACCCTCAGAAGGCCTCCCCTATCCCTGGCCCAGCTTACTTATACCAACACTGGCCATCATCTTACACTATCAATTCACACGTGGACCAGTAGTTGTTAACTGGTGCTGTTACTGAAAGTCTCTGGGATAAAATACACTGTAACATGTCTGATGTAGCAAACAGGTCTTATTTTTACACGTGAAGGATTTTCTGAAGGGATGAGATGTGTATCTAATGTTTGTGTCTATCTGAGATCACAACAAGATGGAAAAAACAAAGACCCTGATCTTAATCTTTAAAACTACATACTGATACAGCAGGAGCTGTGTTAGTTATTGCCCTGCACAGTTTATAGTCACCTGAATATTTTTGTTGTGGTATTATTACGTATTTTGGATCAAATCAGAGGTATGTCTATTGTTGTCCTTGTAACCAGTAAGCGCTCCTTGTAATCAGCACATTTTAAATAATTTAAACCATGGTTTACGTTATATATAAAAATGGACATCAGCTCGTACTACTTTAAAATAAATAAACAGCGAATCAGAACGGGTTAAAGCACCTACTTAGTAATCCGTCTAAGGGGGATTCTAAAAAATTTAGACTGCATTCACATACTGTGATAACCCACAGCATTTCTCTGTGCTTTGCTTGCTCTACATCTTCCATGTGGTGGTGCTAAAACTCCATTTAGACTACTAAGCAAATTACTCAATTATGGGAAACTCCTGGTCACTAGCTTTTAATTTTCTATAAAAAAAAAAAAAAGGTCTTTCTCAATATGTTACAATGCTATTTCCTTAAATTACAACGATAAAACCTTAAGTTAAAAACAAGTAACCTTAGAATGACATGTAAAAATAAAATACATTCAATTCCAATAGAAAAAACCTAAAAAAATGTTTAATTTTTTCTTAAATTGTTTTCCCAATAACTGAAGTAACTGACTGTAATAAAATGGTTTAGAGGCTAATTTAACAGTTGATGGTCATATAGGATGTTCACACTTTTACACATTTGACCCACTTGTGAAAAGCATCCACCACCGACATTACATACTAGCACCTCTGTTGGTGTAAGTAATTAAATTTGTGTCTTAGGGAAACCTGAAAAACCAAACTTTATACTCAATATAAAAAGTAAAATGTACACATTTTTATTATTCAAAAGCAAATACAAAATTAAGATACATGCATTGGTAATTGGTCTTAAATACAGTAAGCCAAAGTTCAAAAACTTTATAAAATAGGTATAAATGGAAGCTTCCACTGTAACATCTCCTTTAGTTGGTGGAAAACAACCATGTAGGTAAATAAGTGTTAATTTAATAAAATGCATTGAAAGCTAATGGACCAAAGCAGCACATAATCAGTCAGATTTGATTACTAAAAGCCTCTTATGTGTGTACACGTACCACAGACTTAGTTTAAAAAGACAAATGAATCCTACAACTTCACTTCTTAACCACACAGAACCATGATTTCCACATTTCTTATCACAGACAGTTTTGCATTTTTCATATAGATATATAAAGCCTTTCAAAGTAGATCATACGCATGTCAGAATACTGTAACATGAAATATAATAAAAAGGAACAAAGCAGAGTCAATAAAATGGATAATGGATGATAACTGTTTCAAAACTAACTACAACTTGTACAAAATGTACAAATGAAATAGTTATTTTGCCAAATTAATAAATCAAATAAATTGAAATACCAGGAGTCAACACTTACGCTTTAATGTTTCTCAGCCTCTGGTTATGACACAGGACAATTATCTTTTTAAATGACAGTGATAATATATAATTAGACCACCTTTAAATATTTTCTGTAAAGGGTGTGGCTTGGAATATTAGAGTCATCTACATGTAAGAACAGCACCTCAGAGCTACTTTATCTGCTCGCAGTAAATAGATTTGCACACACCCACACAGCACTTTTTCCCCCACATACAATCTGATTCCTACATGCACAGTTAAAACCTGAGAATGCCACAATAATGATACACGATGAAAATGAAAGCTAATGCTTTTTAGTTTTATATATTTAGAGGAATTACTTATTAAATGCACATGAAATGTTGCAATGATGATTATGTCACACTTAAAATAATCACTGATTAGAACGTGAAGAAAAGGACTACAAATTCCTCCGTGACATTTTTAAATTGTTTCACACCTGAACCCACTGCAAAGCCCTGTGGTGTACGTTAGCATATTTCACATCTCTTGAACTTTGTTACTTCATATGGATTGAAATTGGCTGAAAATAAAGAAACCACTGCCTTGAATCTTCTGACAATTTCTAAGAATGCTCCACGTATGATTGTAAACCCTGCGCATCCTGCAAACGATGCTGCTAAAAACATTAGAACATGTGTCGAGGAAGTCAAACCTGCTGCTTAAACACAACAGAAACTGTGTTTATTCCTTAGCATAGATGCTAACAATATCCATCTATACACACAGAAAGTCCAAGCATAAAAAAGTAAAAGAAAATGGTGTTTAAAGCCACAAAGGATGATACATGATAGAGTATCTTGCCACAGTGACTACACCATGAACTGGGTGTATCCCTCAGCACCTGTGACGATTACATCCATCCAGATCCTCATGGCCTCAGGAGATGGAGCAACCATGTAGTAAACTCTGTCATGAGTCTTCACACTGAAGGTCAGCGAGGGGTTTGGGCTCTGAGGGGGAGAAGAAGGATGATGTAGGATGAAAACTTTGTTGCTTAGGATATATGCAGCAAAAGATAAAGAGGAGAGAGGGCGGACATCAAATTGGAAAATAATAAATCATAATTTGGACTTGTTCATACCTTATGTGCATTCTTTAAATGATCATAATAAACTTCCTCGATAGCTTGGAAGTAAATGACTCCTTTCAGCTTAGCTTCATGCTTGTCTAAACGAGATAAAACAGATGTAGCTGTTATACATCTACCTGTAAATTAAGGGCAACCATAGAAATGTAAATAAATGCACTGTGGCATGTTTTGTAAGGTTTATTTATTAAAAATTACAAATATTAAATAAACATAAATATATACATGTGCATTCTGATTATTGCTTTTGCATCTTTAGGCTGCAGGTGTGTGCATCTTCTGCCCTACCCGCGTAGTAGGAGAGTGTGCGTCGGTTGCGGTCAAAGACGAACCAGCGTTTCTTCCACGTTTTGATTTTGCCTCCCATCTTGACCAAGTAGCCTCTGCAGGTCTTTTCAGAGATGGACAAGTGAAAGCACGTGTCTACGCTGTGGCCTGCCGACTCAATATGAGCCCGTAAGTCAAAGTCGTCCTTTCTAACCGGCAGGTACCGCGTTAATGGTCGGGACTGGAAGGGAAACAGTGAATGGGTTTGTTGAAAAGAGAAGGAACTAATTCAAGTAGATGTTGTGTTTATATTTGCAGACGTAGTGTATATAACATGCAGAGACAGATTAGTACAAGATTCTTTCTTCTGCTGCTGGCAATTTATGGTCCAAGCAAAAGGAAAAAGTATGGATGAGGCTTATATCACGAACTACCAGCATGAATATAACTGAAACCTAACATAAAGAGGGAAATGTGCACTTTTCTGTAAACACAATAGTTCGTGGGCTGCACATTTAAAGAAAATCACACAATTTAAGATACGAGTCTGCAAGTGATTAAAAAACATGTTGTGCTCAAGACAAACACTTGGTATATGAAACCCAGATGTACAATGCTCGTCCTCTTTTCCTTCCTACCTGTGCCCTCTGTTTCTCTCGCATTTTCACCTCTCGGTCGATGAGCTTCTGCCGCCTGCTCGTCTCCTCTTGGAGTCTTTTCTCTAGTTCCTCCCTTCTTCTCTTCTCGTCTTCCAGCGCCTGCTTTCGCATTTCCATCTCTATCTCCTGCAGAATAATTGTGTGTTTTATAGAAACTCTGGCTCTAAGACAACAGACATCATTTAGCAAGAAAAAGACGCTCAAGTCGCTGATATTTCATAAAAAAAAGACATGCAAAACAAAAAATAAATCACTGATATTATGATTTTCTCTTTTACTGACCTTGTGTTCAAGGAGGCGGTTCTTCTCTGCATGGGCCTCTCTCAGCAGACGCTCCATCTCTTCAAGCTTTGCCACATTTGACGTACTGGCACTGCACATAAATGCATACAACACATATGAGCACAATTTATTTTCTGGATGATCAACCACTTGGCATAGTCATGACATCTTTTTAATTAAAAAAAAAAACCTGTGAAACCATAATGCAACTGTGCAGCTTTCCATATACCTTTGTCTGGATTTAGACAGAGACAGGGGACACGCACCTATTCATACTACATACGGACATAAGACATTGCAAACATTCCTGTGATAGAATAATATGAAATAAATGTTACATGTTTTCTAGATAAAGCGAGTGGCTGGTTTACTTCTCTGGCAGAGTGCAGTAGGGCTGCAATGGATGCGACCAAATGTTTGACCTGCATGCGGTCATACGCAGAGACATGCTCCAGACTCTAACAGACTGGGACATTATTTCATTTCTGTCATGGACACATACGTGGGGATAAGCAGCCTTTCCACATGCAGTGTTTCAAACTGAATTTATTCTGATTTATCCGTGGGTTTTATCATGCCTTACACTTATTGAGTATCTCTCAAGACCAATTGTAATAAATGAATACGAATATAGGTCCTGTTTAGACTCTAGCCTCGAGTCTATGCTTTCTCGAGAAAAGCCCTGATTGCTGCAAGTAAGCTGAATCAAAGATAATATCTCTGTCTTTATGAGTCTTGGTTGCCCGGTTGTGTCACTGTCTGTCTTCAGTGTGAAACAGCAGGCCCAGTCTTGCTTCAGGTCTCCCAGAACACAGATGGTCTACACATGACATGAATTCCTCACTGACATCATAATGTCTATGTTTGTCTTGGTAAACAGAAATTTTGTGTCTTGCTCTCTAATTTTCTAGCTCTCTGTCCCTTTGACAAACACACATACTCTCTCTCTCTCTTATCCAGAGCCAGAAGTAAATTGATACCCAGAGCTGATCTGTGATGATGTCACAACATTGGTAAGATGAATGGTACACATTAGAGCCAGTCTAAACAATCAGGAAGAAAAGGGGGCAAGACAGAGAGAGTTAGGGTAAAAGAAAAAAAGAATGGAGAGTTTTGACGAGTTTGAAAAAAAACAGCATGCTGGTAAAAAGAAAACCCACTTTCCCGCTCTTGTGTTTTTTTTTAAGCTTCCAGTTTGATGTGATATCAATAGCACAGATGTCGCTGGACAATCTGCCAATGTTAACAGAAAGACACCAATATGTGATAAAAAAAATTATGATTAGCATTCATTATGAAAACTGCAAAGATTAAGGTTCACAATTTCCCGCCACCGTAAATTTTTCTCGTTACATTCAGAGAAAAAAAAGATATATATCCACACCTAAATAGTGCAACTAATAATAGGGCTGTTAGAAAATACAGCAGGGCATCCAACAACAACAGCCGAATTAAAGAAACGTACCTTCGACAGCCGCATGTGTCACATTTGAGTTAAGCGCTTGCATTTAGAGACTTGAAACGAATCGAACATCATACATCATGTTTTCCCTTCACCCCTCACATAAAAATTATTCCAGTCTAGCTCCGGTCTCATTGTAACATCCATGCTTTCCTCTCTCTCTATTCTCTTACCTTGGTTGATTTGATGAAATCACACTCATGGTCATAGCCAGTCCAGTGCAAATTCCATTCATGTGTATGGATTATTTAAGAAGCACACACATCTCCAGAAAATGGGAAACATTTCACTTTTATCATAAAACTATTTTGTCCAGTGCTGATCCAGGTTCCAAATCTTGTCTTCCAACCCAGTATAAACTGGAACTACACAGTCCAATTGCAGCCATACCGTAGATCACAGAAGGACTCTGCTCCAGGAAAAAAAGGTCAGTCTGCAAATGATTTGGGACTGTGAAAAATCAATCTGCAGAAAAAGACCATACCATTCAGAGCAACAAGCGTGGGGGAGAAAGGCAAGTAACAGAGGCATCCAATGTGAAAGGGAGAGAAGAAAAGCACATATGGTTTGGTCCAGACAGGGGGGCTGGAGCCCCAGAAGCACCTTCATTCTCTTTTTTGTTCTGAACCTGAGGGAGTTGACTGTGAACATGCACATAACTTGTTTTCGGTCTTCCGTAACATGAACCCAAGAACACACAAAAAAAAAGAGCTCCCCTTAAATCATATCATACCACACACAGTTCAAGATATCCTATTCTCTAAAGAGACCATGAAAGGCGGGAAACCTCTCCACACACTTTTTTGATTAGTTCCCTTTCTACTCGTCTTTGTTCCCCCGCCTCTGTTTTAGTGTCAGTAATTCATATTTCAAAAGACAAGGGACATTTTTGTGTTTTGGAGTTTTCTATTTCTGTCTGTCTAAATCACATTTTAACTTTATTTTGTTACTTTTATTATTGTCACGTGTGTGATCATCTACTAACAACACAAGGCTGTGAAATGTACCTGGAGATATTGTCAGGCGAGCAAGCAGAGATGCTGGTTTCAATGGAGTCAGTGCTGTCCACGCTTATTGTGTCATAAGCCGGATTGTCAGGGTACCCGAAGGCATCGAGGTAGATGTTGGTCTGGGAGGATGCTCGGGTGCCATGCTGACCTGGAAAGACACACAAGCATAGAAAAAGAACAAGAGCATTAGTAGTTACTTAACATTACCTGCTATTTCTGCCTATGTGAGCACATCTGTGGAGTACCTGTCTGTGCCACATCCTCTGGGACAATTTGCCCAGATGGCTTCAATTTCGGTTCACAATTTCCCGCCACTGTAAATTTTTCTCGTTTACATTCAGAGAAAAAAAAATATCCACACCTAAATAGTGCAACTAATAATAGGGCTGTTAGAAAATGCAGTCCAGGAGTTAAAAAATGAGTCTGGGTAATCCTAAGATTTCTGGAGAGAAAATGAGATGAGGACAAGAGAGAGGAAGAGGGACAGCTCAAAGATATTTTGAAGAGGGACCAGGCCAATTTCTGGGTACAGGAAGGAACACATACTATCGCCATAATGCAGCAGAACCACCCATCTGATTAACTAGATCAAGGGACCAAAGGGACCGAGGGACAAGATATCCATCAAAAAACAAACAAACAAACAAGAATACCATAATAGAACACAATAATAGATTATTACAAACTGGACATAGACAAAAAAAAAAAAAAATGGCACAGCACCCTTACGGCAGCAGAGCATTCTTCATCTTTCATCTGCTACATCTAGTCTACAAATCATTTGTCAACGCACAAAAAGACAACAAAAGGATTACAATGTGTGCTGGGTGGACTTATGCTTGTTTTATTGGCAAATTGGAAATGGACATAAAACACTTGAACTTAAGTAGCAATTTTTAAATCATTCATATTAAAATAAAATGCCCTTAAAGTATTAGATGATAATTACACACACCCACACACACACACACACGTTTGTACAGCATTACTTGTGAGGGCACTCATTGATGTAATGCAATCCCTTGCCTCTTACCCTAACGCTAACCATCACAACTGAATGCCTCACCCAAACCCGAACCCTAATCAAAAATCCCTTTTTTAGGGTCAACAATCGTGAGGACCGGCCAATATGTCCTCACTTTACAAGAATGTCCTCACTCTGTTGGTTAAAAAAACTTCTTTGGTCCTCACTGACGATGACATACAGTCACACACACACACACAGACACTGCTTCATAGAGGGACCTTCCTCCACTTACATTCCTTTCCCTGCTGACCGATAAACAAACGAGCAACAGTGTAATCTAACATAACACAATGAGGTGCACACCCACACATGAAACCTCAAACAGGGATACTTTTACCATATAAGGTGTATTTTCATGTGACATCCCAGAGATAAGTGTGTGTGTTTGGCCACAAGGAAAAGACATAAATATGAGCGAAAACTGAGAGATAAAAAGACTTTGTAAGTGAAATTACATGTATCAACTTCCTCTCTCACTGTCCCTCTATGCAGTCTCAGTGTTTATGTACTGTATGTGGGCGTGTTTTTGTACCTTTATGCAGACGGCGAGAATCAGCTTCCTTGTTGGATAAGGAAAGTATTTTTGGAAGAATGCTGCTACAACTTGTGCTCTGTACCAGAGGTTGATGAGACTGTAAGAGACAAAACACTTTTACTTCTATGTTTTAGTCTTTCAAAAATACAGCACTGATTGAAATCATACCATAAAATAATATAAAAAATACAAATTCTTGTCAGATTTGGGAAAAGAAACTACAATAAACTGTAATGGTATAAGGAATTTGTGATCATCTGTGTGTTCACCTTGGTAGGGAAGTTGCGCCCGAGTGTTGCGCATGTGAACTGGGGGGTCATGGTGGGAGTGGTTCTCTTTCTGGGTAAAGTATCACTTAGATGGGGTCCACCCTCTCTCTCAGATCTCTTCCTCTCCTCAAGCAAATGAAAATGCTGATCACAAACACACAAATGCACACACGCGTCAACACAACAGAGGGGACAAAAGAGTTATACAGTTAATTGAATATATTAACTATGGCTCATGTGTAATACTTCATTAAGTTTCTATGATGAAAACCTCGACAGAAATCACATTTAAACGGTGCACCACAACAGAATTTAAATGACCAATTACCTGTTATTTGGTATAAGAGATAATAATACCAAAGAGTGGATCATATAAATTATAGAAATCGTCATATAAAGCGCAACATATAAATAATGCATCCGTTTTACAATAAGCTTTGTAAAACAGATGAATAAGCTTAAAACAAACTGTGTTAATGTGTGTGTGATACACACACATTACCTGTCTGTGCCGGTGATGGTGTTTTCTGACAGGAAGAGGAGGTGGGGGAGAGTCAGGGAGGGGAGAAGGGTCTCGATATGACACCATATTGTCTGGCCAATGCACAGAGTGTGTTTTGGGAAGGGGGCGAGAGGAGGAAGAAGAAGAAGAAGAGAAGTGAGAGTGCCCGGAGGAGGAAGAATGACAGAGCTTTAAAAATAAGAAAGGAACATGGTCAGGAAATAGAGAAAAGGAAAAGTGGGGGAAAGTAAGAGTCTCATACAAACATTTTATGTATCTGTATAATAAACTACACACACAAGCCCGCTACATCTCACACACACAGACACACACACCTCATCCTCCGTTGGATTGGGTGACTCTTCTTCAGTGGGGGTTGCCTTGGACTCAGGAGGGGAATTAGCCAAAGTGGGGACAGGGGTTGGTTTAGGGTTACCCCCAAACTGTGAGTAAAGCTCATTGATTTCACTGACTGTGACATAGCCCTGAAAAGCATGGTGGAGAAACAGGGGAAAGGGAAGGTGTGAGGCATAGCATGAAGTGAGTCAGCCACATTACGGTATTATGATAAACTTGAGAAATAGTTGTTAGAGTTATGCAGAATTTAGTGGGAATTGTATCAGTTTTAAAGCATAAATAACTTCCTCAGGGAAAGTGCTGTTAACATCCATTCATTTAAGTGCACTGTGAAACATTCTGAAAAAGTTAGCAATGTGAGTAATAGCTGTTGGTAAAATTAGACTTTGTTCTCCTGAGTTTTTCCAGACACAAAACTTGAAACAAAAAAGAAGCAACCACAAGTAGATTCGAACAATCTGCACTAAGACAAAAACTGTCTGGACAAAACTAAAAAAAAAGAAAACTGGCAGAACAACAGAAAAGTACCTCAGCATTCTTGAGAAATTTTAAGGAAAAGAGGGATGAGAGGGAGCACAAGTTGACTGGATGAGGAGAAATTGCGGCAGAAGTGGTTTCAAGCCAACAATCCCTAAAAGACAGAGACACATCAGCCAGAGAGGCTGTCTCCTAGCAAGTAGAGAAGGAAACCCTGACGGTTAGAAAAAAAGAGAGTCGTCCCCTTCAGGAATCGTAAAGAATAAGAGTTCAAAGAGGATGATAGCTTTCACTTTGTTGTCTGCTGTCAACCACACGTACCTCCCTTAGATTGAAACCCCGGCCACCAGTGAGGTCAGCATACTTTTTTTCTAGTGTGGCAAAGTTTTCTTTCTCCTAACAGACAGAAAAATAAAAAGAAGAAATGATAAGCCGACAAGTAAAAGAAACTCTTACTGATGAACGTACATTCACAGTCTCATGCAAACATGGATATCCTCATACCCTTTGCAGCATCAGTTCAAGGTTGCTCCTCTCTTTCAAGAAGCTCTCTTTCTCTCGTTGAGCCTGCTGTGTAATCTGTGCTGCCTGTTTCTTCAGAGTTAACAGTCGCTCCTGAAAGAAAAGGCAAGGTAGAGCTAACACTAAAACTACTGATAATTCTGCACCCAAAGGAAACAAGCAGCAAATACAACAGGTTTATTCTGTCACAAATCATTCGCTATTAGAAAATATAAAACACATGCACATGTGCAGGATTACCAGTAGTTATTTGAATTGTACGTAAATTCACTGAGTGGGAAACACTGTAACGTGTGCTTTAGTTTTTCGTCACAAAGACAGAGCTCTTACTTTGCGAGTAACCATGCTGCGCTGGTAGTCTGCGATCTCCCGGAGAAGCTGCTGTGTTTGAGTCTCCTTCTCCTCGTCCAATCTGCTCTCTTTCTCCAGCTGCTGAAACTCCAGGTCCTCAAAATGCTTCGTCTCCACCTCAAGCATCTCGCAGTCCTAGCAGGCAGACAGATAAACAAATAATACATGAGCCAACTGGCCGGACGAAAGAATGCTTGTGTACAGGTCAAAAACCACACACACTTTTAGAGACATACACGTAAGAAAGACGATGTAAATTGTGCACTGATGTAAATAAACAACCTTGCACATAAAACCTGAAACAATTTCAAAATCTTTAATTATGAGAGTGTTGCCCTATAGAGAGTGTGAAGCTGACATCACATGGTGCTCGTTGTTGGAGGACATGGGAGCCTTTTTTTCATGATCCTGCAAAGTTTAGGTCAGTGCTGCTTCCGTAGTAGGCCAGCAGATGGCTGAAGAAGGCTTTTTTAGCTGAACAATTCTAACCACTGTAGCAGACACAGATAAACAGACCGCAAATATCGCAAGACAGCACCTGTGTTCCCCAGTTAACAGTTATCACATGATGTCACTTTGCATTTTCTGTCTCTGTGAAATAATTTGGTGTTGTTTGAACATATTGTTAAAGAAAACACTTTCAGACAAACAAAAAAGCAAGCAATTGTCCCATCTTGTCCCATTATACACTCACTTAAACAAGGTAAATCAGACACACAGATTCCTTTTTCAGAAACATGCAGACTACCACACCAATGCTACCCAGTGAGCCAACATGCAACATATAACATAATGTAAGCATACCTGCAAAATAAAAATGTCCCCTGGGTCTTCAAGAAATCTTTTTAAACATACCATATTTTAGTTTATCAAACATAGTAGATTTTACCCTGTGACCACGGTCAGTGCACTTCTTTCAGTCACACAGGTCTTTTATGCAACTTTATAACCAAGCCTTCCAACAAAATGAAGCGATAGACAGACACGGACATCTCACACGAGTTCACAGACAGAACAGATAATGAACAAAAACATAAGGAAGCCATAGGGTGCACAGGGAAAATGCATGCATGATCACATGCAAATTTGACTTTGACTTGACTTTGTGCACATTATTTGTTTCTAATCATGTGAACACCTGTCTTTGTTTGAGAATGAATACCCCTCTGCATTTGCTCTGTGTATGCATGTACAGCTGTTGTATTTCCCTGTTATGCTGTGTTCCTTTGTTATATTTGCTCATTGCTGTGTACTGTACGGTTATGTGTGTGTGTGTGTGTGTGGGAGTGTACTGACCCTGGCTAGCTGCTCCTGCAGGGGCTCCTTGGTGGCCTCAGGGCAGCTGTCCAGCTGGGAGCGCTGCTCACACACAATTTGAGCCAACCTCTCTACTCTGTCCCTTTCTGCCTGCAGCAACTCACACGCCTGGCATACACACACACACACACACACACACATACACAGACACATGCATATGTCCGTACAAGCATACACCATGTACACGTTTGTTTATGTGTACATACGAATCCACACGCACACACAAACACACACAGGACAGAGAGAGGATGCCAGCGTTAGTTGGACTGGGGAGCCACAGTTAGTTACTACGGCAACCAGGTCAGCAAGGTCAGCCTTTGGGAGGGAAGGGATGGAAAGCTGGGGGGAAAAAATTACTAAAAGGATGGAACAGTAGGGAGGGACTGATTAAAAGTGAATGCAGGAAGGTGATATGAACAGCATAATGAGCTCTATCTCCTGACATTTTTTGTTTGTTTTTTGAATAGAAATGATTGAGTGATGATGAATTAGAATGGAGATTTATGCTATATGGAATGGGTCAGGAGAGGGTTAACTTACATTAATAATCCTCTCTATTAATATCACAACATACACAGACACCCAAACCTGAACAAACACTTGTCTTTACCTACATTATGTCTCTTTTCCTCTGTCTCACGCTGTACCATGATGTGTTATTATGTACTATATCTGTTGACTGTACTGCATACATTTATACCCACATAGATACGGATGCAAATGTAGACAGGCACACACACACACATCTTCACACAGTTGTCCTGCAGCTGTGTGTGTAAGACGCTTGGTGACTGCTGTATCCTGGGCAGTATTAGCAGATGTATATTTGGACCTTAGACACCATGGGAGGAATTAACACCTACCAGTTAGTCACATGACCCCTGTGTATGAGAGTGTCTGAGTAGTGTATGTATTTTCACTACCACAAGCACACATACACTTTAGGGAGGGTAACTAACAAACCTTAGTCTGATAATTATTCATCCGTGTCACGTGTCAGGTACTTTGACAAGCATCGCTCTCATTCTTGCTGTAATAGAACTAAACATAGCCGGTTATTTACCTTTTCTTTTTCGTGTTGGGACTTGGTCTCCAAATCAGCCATTTTGCTGTGAAGTGCTTCCAGGGCATCTTTCTCCTGCTGGAGAGCAGCTACCTCCGATTCCTGCTCAGCCTCCACCAGAGCCTGCTCAACCTCCACCTTGGATAAAACAAACACAAATAAATGGTTGTATTGCTTACATTTATTTGATTTAACGTATTTTTAAAAACATATATGTGTGCTTTTTTAACTAATGAATTGGAAAGAAGGACTTCTACACTCAACACATCCGACATATTTTAATGCAAAGTCAGCTACTGCAAATATATCATTAGAAATAATTAAAGTATTTTTTTTTATTATAGAATTGTTATTATATTTATTTATATCTTTTTTTAAACACATGTACAGAAACAGGCTCGTAACATAACCTTAAACCATTTAGCCGGTATGAATTTAACAAAAATGTTCAAGAAGTGTATATAAAAGTATAGTAATATTTAGTTTACTATAGCAAGTTATAGTAAAAGAGTTCAAATTTAAAAAGATCTGCATCCTCCTTGATAAATAAATTTAAAATAACTAGCTAATTGTTCAGTTAATAATATGTCGATGAAAAAGGTTTTACTCTTACTGACATCCAGAAATAAGAGGGTACAAATTTTTGCACATGACTTAATTATTATCTGTCCATTCTTTGCCATCTCTCTCTACCTCTCGGGCAGATTCTTCCATTTGGTTGTCCAGCTCTTTGATTTTTAGCTCCAGCTCCTCCATGTTGTTCAGCACCTGAATCCTCTCCTCTTCCACACACCTCACTTCCTCCTCTGTAGGCTTCACATCCTGTCCACGACGATGAGCTGCATCATCTAGACCCTGGTACCAACATTATCAACAATAACTCATTGAACCATTGCTTTAGAGCCAATCCTGTATATTTATGGTTATGACATATATTTAACGACTGACACCACTAACTGGATATGTTGATGGTACAAGTTGTAATACTAGTTATCAGTTTGTTAAATGCAAGTTTCTGTTCTTTTACAGAAAAAAATGTGGGCAGAGACCAGCACACATATACACCCATACACCCAAAAAAATGTTTTTTGTTTTTTTTCTGCATTTTATTACACACAATGCCTTACTATAGACATTTGGGGGAACTTTATACTTATCTCATTAGTCACATTACATATGAATTTGAAATGTGTCTAAGAGACTGGTTTATTAAAAAAAGGAAACTGTTGGTGCCCAAGGTGGTACTAAGGTCATAAAAGAAAAGCATGAATGCAAATTAGCAATTCTTCTTAGGTTGTGGGAATATTTAGGGTGGGTATTAATAATCAAATGCTCATGCAAGGTTCTTTTAAGCTCTTACTCACCAACATATGCAAATATGGCTCATGCATGCTTAAATACAAGGTCTTTGGTGAAGCTAGCCTTCATCTCTCTATCAAGAAATAGATAGACAGGTATATAGAGATATATATATATATATAAGCATGTATGTATGTATGTGTGTATGTGTGTGTGTGTCTCAGTCGTTCTGTTTTAAGTTGTTATTTGTATAGTTGACCTCAGTTAAAGTCTCATCCCTAATTTAAAATAACCGTAAGAAAATATTACAAATTTTTGCTTTCCAGACTTGGTCCGAACCGCTGTTCACCTCCTAGCAACAGCTAAAGGTTGAATATTTGTAGGAGTAAATCCAGTTTTTACTAAGCATCAAAACAGTGTTATACCTCACTGGTCCTCATACGTGGAGAAGGTGATGGGGCAAAACTTCGCAGATGGACAGCAGGTGATTCTGTCCTGTTGTCTCTTTGACCGCTTCTGTGTCTTTGTCGTACTCGAAGATCATCATCATAGAAACCATTCTCTGACCCAGGAGAGGTAATGTGTCCATTCTCTGTGGTTTCAATAAGAGCCAAAGAGTCTGAAAAAACAGAAGGTGTGTCATCATCGTCGTCATTCAGTTGAAGTTTCTCAAGCTCCTGGTTAATCTTTTGGAGATCTGCCACAGCTGAAGCGGAACTTGTAGCCGTGCCACCTTCATCCCTCTCAGTCCGGCCCAGCTCTGAACACAGGGACAAGATGGTCTCTAGCCGCTGACGTTCCTGAGAAAAGCACACACATATACACAGACACACAAGTTACAGCACATGCAACTGCAGCAGTGTCAGTTTAAAAGTCAAGGTGAATTGTGTGGTTCTCGTGTTCACAGGATAATTCTACTTTAATGGTGTAGTACATCTTTGTGGCACCTACTTTGCAAAACCCATGTAGAAGTCCTACTATTTCAGTCTACTGGTGGTAAAAGTCAGCATACTGTGGGATGGTGGTGTGCAACACAATTACACGATAGCCCAGTGTTATTAAATTAAATTTTTCTCGTACTGGATGAGTGCACTCAGTATATTATTCATGTACAATTTCACAGTGTGAGATATATCATGATGATGATGAACAACGTAATTACGTCCAATGTTACATAAACCTAAGTTAACTTTTTTTTACAGAAACATGTAAACTATTTCAATACAAATTGTTTTTCATATCAATTCTGACATTTTATTTCCTTACATACTGTAAACGCATTTGTGGCATTTCATAGGTTAAAACAAACACTGGAGTCACATGAATTCAGCTTTGAAGAATGAAATGTTCAGGTTACCTGTGGAAGCATTGCTGAAGTCGACCTTTCCGGTCAAAATGTCCTTATTTAGTCCAAATATATTCAATGTTGTCCCCGTTTTACTGAATTTGCATACTCTTCTTTACTTTATCATTTGCATAATCTAGATAGGAAAAAGGAGCCAAACCCCCCCCTCCAACAGCTCTGTCTGCCAGCGACTGCTATATGGGGGAGTATGGCGGCTGCAAACTGTCAAAATACTCCGTATGCTGTAGGTTAAGCGCTGACTTTGCTGAAGTGAGAGGTACATAAGTCTAACCGGAAGCCTGAGTAATTAACATTAGAGCCGGAACAAAGGAAGATAAAAAAAGAAGAAGTGAGCTAATAAGAAGGTGGACAGCTGTCAGCCATGATCGGATACATGCATGGGAATAAGTCAGAAGACCAAACACAGGAATGTGTCTGTGTGCACTACCTCTGAGGAAACAAGACACTTTCCATGGAATTGTGCTCTGAACCAATAAACTTTAGACTACAAAAGCACTAAGACAGTCATCTGCCTCTTATGTATTACTGTAGAGCATTATGAAGGAAAAACCTTTTATAGCACCAGACAGGGGAGAGGGGTCCATGACCCTCAGTTCCTCCTGGCCACATATCAAAGTGTACTTTGTTCAAGACACTAAACTCCAAGTCCAAATAAAAATAATAGTATAGTAAAGTATAATAGTCCTTCATCTGCATGTGTGAACGCACATAAACAAACACATACACACACCACCATTTTTAGTGTGTAATGTAAACCAGGAGGTGGGATAAAACAAGCCAGAGACGGTTTGTCACCTAGTTTTATTCCAACGGTCACAAGCCTCTTTGGAGCCCTTATAGTAATTATCAGCAAGTACATTAAAAGAAGGGCAGGACAGAGTGTGAGAAAAGATTAAGGGAGAAAAAGTGGGAAATACAACAGAAGCTTGTGGTTTGGCCTGAAAGACCACTGGGGTGGAGAAAACTGAATGAAAATAATTTCCATTCCTGCCCCGCTTGGCTTTTTAAGTGAAGTTAAACTATCAAGTTTTCCTAGTAGCAGTAACAGAAAAATGAAAATGTTACCGTAAACATTTATGTATCTCTATCTCATACTCATACGTATAAGAAAAATGTAAGCTGTACAACATTTTTGTATTCATTTTGTAGCAGGATGCTGTTTCTTGTACTATCACTAGAGGGCAGCTAAAACTAAGACAATGACACAGTTCACATGCTCTGACTTTGAGTCTGTGACAAGCTGTTGCTAGGGGCTTACCGGCTTGATCACAATTGCTATGCATGTTTAATAATTATGAACTACTCAAAAGATTAACAATTAATTTGAAAGAATAATCATTTTGACTATTTATTGCTTTGAATGAATAATTCAACTAAAAATAACTGCTTGTAAGTCAGACCTTTCAGCCTTGATATTGGGAAACTGCAAATTGAATCTGCGCAGAGCAGAAGAGGCAGGTCCACTACATCCCACCTTGGCAGTAAATACAATCAGAAGCTTGAAGCTTGTTGAACACATTTTGGTTTATACAGCATCCAGAAAAAAGTTTCCACAGTTTAAGAGACACTATTTCACAAAGGAGAATATGGCTGTGTGAAAAGCAGACATAAAGAGAGAAGATTATTCGGATTATGAATCCACTTGTCATATGTTGAGCATCCTTGTATTTATCCACCTGCTAGATGGTAAGGCTACCCTGTAATCTTCATGGTTTCACAAACCCACATCGTACTGATGTGTTCTGTGGCTCTTCAGTGGTCTGAACCACAGTGGGCAGTTCTCCAGACACACATTCACAAAATCTGTGCACAGGGTTAAGAATAGTCCTGTTCGTGTGGGCTAACTGCCAGAAGCATCTGTGTGTGTGTGGTAACGCTCACTGTGTGTGTGTGTGTGTGTATGTGCGAGGAGGAGCATGGGCTTTTTGAGGGTCAAGACTGGGATTTAGGGCCAGTGTTAGAATTCGGTTTTGGTTGGGGTTAGGGTAAGAGTTAAGCATTCAGTTGTGATGGTTAGAATTAGTCGATGAGTCTAGAAAGACAAACATGTGCGTGTGCATATGAAAGAGTTAAGCTCCCTAGGACAGTCTGACTCCAACTTAATAAAATACCATATTTGTTAAGGATTGAGGCCAAACTAATTCCTTATTAAATTTTCAGTTCTCTTGTTTGTACTTTGTGGTTTTGGATGTCATAATGCACTGATAAAATATGTGGTTAAAGGCCCTAAACACAGAAGGATTTCCCCACAGATTAACATAATTAGTTATAGTTTCATAGTCATAGTTTTTTATCACGTATTCTCATGATTGTCTGGTAACTGATTTATAAACCACACAAAACACCCCCCAAAATTTAAGTTATTTAGGTATTTAGAAAAAAGGAACCACTACTTTATTAAAAATAATAAACTTTTTTGATAAGGGATTCAAAAGGATTTCAATAAATTAAATATGAATGTGATTACTTGATTAGAATTCAATAAAATAAATCCCCATCCCTAGTGTTGCCATAGTGTGAACTGGCAGATCCTGGAGAACATATTATCAATGTTTCAATGTCTTCTTTTGAAAAATGGAGAAAGCAACAGACAAACAACTCACCAGTCTTTCAACCTCCTGCTCACGGAGTCTCTCCTCTTTTTGGCGCTGATGGTAGTCTGTCAGTTCTTCTTTTCCACTCAGTGAGCTGATACTCCCCCTTCTTTCTCTGAAACCCCCTGGTGGAGTCACTCCTGCCTTTCCAAATGACTGCCTCCTCTCTCCTAAACCCACCCCAGGTTCCATGCCCACATTTCCAAAGGAAGCGCTCCTTTCACCAAGACCAAGCCCTGCAGTGACTGGGACTTCTACGCCTACCCCTTTTCTTTCCCTCTCTCTCCCAGAGAGTTCAATTCCTTGGTTGAATCCATGGTTGGCCAACTGTTCTGGTTCTGATGGGATAGAACCCATAGAGCTTATAGAACCCACTGAGCTAGTGGAAGTCAGGCTAAGTTTTTTTGCCACACGGGGAGAAGAGGAGCCCCCAGCTCTGGATGGAATGGTCACATCCGGTGGGGCAGTTGCAGATGAGATGGAGGGTGAGGTGGAGGGCAGGTTCTTAGGGGAGGAGAGGGAGATAGACACAACACCTTCTGTCTGAATTTTGGACTGGTTATAATGTCTTGATGCTTGGTCACTGGGGTTACTAAAGTTGTGACTGAGGTCAGGGCTGGTATTTTGGTTATTATTGCTGAAATTGTTTTTTGTATATTTGTAACTTCCAGCAAAATCGGTTCGCCGTGGAGGAAGCGTTGACAAGGTTAGTGCTCCATTACTGTCGCGAGGTAATGGGGAAGGGCAGAGGCGTGGCAATGAGCGGCTGTGCCCTCCTCCTCTCATCCCACTCAGTGAGCCTGCGGAATATTTCCTGGTTCGACTGCTGGACGACGACTCTTGGTTCCCATAGCTGCGGCGTCCAAGACGTGGACTGGAGGGCATGCTGATTGCGCCATCTGCTGATGGAATACGGGATAATGAGGATGAGGGAGGAAGAGGAAGAAGGAAGCTGTCGCTAGCAGCAACAGATGTTGAAGAGCCTCCACCATTCCACGTTGAGAGTAAAGGAGATGAGCCCTGAGAGTGTAGACGCCGGCCATCGCTAATACCAAAGTTATCCTGGTTGCGGCCAACTGAAGTGCGAGAGGCCAATGAAGAAGAAGGATCGGATCGGCGTCCAGGAGAAAGGGGGGGAGCAGATTTCAAAGATAAAGGCAGACGGTCTGAGCCATAGTATCGCCTTGGCTGTTCCTGATAGGGCAATGAGGATGTGGCAGGACTGTTGATAGGTGAAGTTGGGGGCGACTGAGACAAAAGGAAGAAAAACATTTTATAATTGACAATTCTTAGTATTGCTGTAATATTGGAATATCTCCTGCATATAAAATAGTATTTATACAAAGGTGGAGACAGAAATATACAGGCAATATAATGGCGATAGAGTAAATCAAGTGCTGCCCAGTTTAAACTTTAGAAAACGTGCAGTTCAGGAACACAGGTCAACACTGTAAGGAGGTAGGTGGGGTGTAAATCCTTCCCTACTTTAGTTCAAACAAACATTCAAGGCTAACCACACAAGCCCTGTTTAAACATGCTGCAGAAACCAGAATAAAAAACCAAGATAAGTCAAGATAAAAAATGACTGACCTGTGTCACGCTGAAATAGGAGGGGTTCGCATTCCCGTTGGCTCGCAGGCTGTTCTCCAGGGCAATCTTCTTGCGTTGCAGGGTGTCCATCAGATCCCGCAGCTCAGAGGCTGATCGCATGCCCCTAGCACTGCTGGTGCCGCCCACCACAGCATGGCTATAGTCACTGCTAAACTTCAGGTAGTCTGGACAGAAATAGAGAGAAAAAGAAAGAACATTTAAGTTGGCAGTCTATTAGTTACACCAAACCCAAACTAATGCGGTCTAATACTACAGCCCCGCAATAAAAAAAAAAAAACTGTCTTCATGCTGATTTTACGTTCAGTTTTGGTGCAATGTTGGTTGACTGTTTAAGCGAGGACCTAGGAAGGAAACTATGTGTAAAGAGAAAGGAAAACAGGCCAGATAAAGAGAAAAATAAAATCTGTACAAGAAAATGCAATGTCCTGCAAATGCATAAAGAGATGAACAAACATTCTATGTTTTCTGTTTAGCTAGTGAAAAAGAGAGTGGGGAAAGACCAATAAAAGAAAAGGAAAAAGATAAGAAGAAACAAAGGGAAGTGAAAATAACCATAAATGGTTGCAGAGAAAAGAAACAAGTGATACTGTATGTGTACCTGAGGGTGCAGCTATTCATAAACGGCTCCCTTGGCAGAACAAACCCAACCCAAACAATCCACAACTGGCAGCGAATCCCACAGAATAGGAGTCAGCACACACGCTCGTACAAACCCATCCATCTGATCCAAGACAAACATTGTAATTCTAACGAGAGTTCAGTTTCTTAGAACAGGATTTTGGTTAAACACACACACACACACACACACACAAAACATTCTGGCATGCCCTTGAGCCCCCTCATCCTTCCTAAAGCCTTTTTAGTATATGAGGGCATAATTTTCCAAACATCAGTCTAAGTCTGATTTTACTTACTTCCTGCTGAATTTAACTAAATACTAATCAGCCAGAACATTAAAACCAGAATGGGCTCACTGACCTACACACTTCCATAAGCAGCAAGCTGCAATGCAGATGTGTTCTGACCCCTGTTTATCATCGCCAGTATGAACATTTCCACAATTTGTGCAAGATTTCTGATCTGACTATCCCGACAGCAGTCCCATCGACAGACAAACAATAGAAATGTGTTTTAACTAAGTAAATGACGAGATTCTGATATGAAAAAATATAAGATTTGTTTTGTTTACACTTTTTTTACACAGCCAACTGCTTTGCGTCCATGCTCGGAAGCATGGACGCAAGTAAAGTGAAGTTCAGAGGTTAGGCCAGTCAAAATTCTAAAAAGGTCTAAAAGCCTAAGTACTATCCTGTCATTAAAAATGTGGCTATAAACACTTAGGTAGGGAAAAGTAATATGTGAGAAACCTGCCCATTATTTATTCATCTGTGGTTTTATGTGGAAAAGGAGCTATTACAATGCTCAGCTTTAGACCACCCAGTGTTTAACTGCTATACACAGCCACACATTTTCCTTCAACTGCCAAAAGTGGCTCTGCGTAAAAAACACATGCAAATGTGTACGTTCCATGTGTACATATGCCAGGAGTGTAGTGAGAATATTCAAGTTCTACTGCTTAGTTGTATCAAAATATCTGAAAGGGCTTGTCATCGCTGAACATAAGCCCGTGTGAGAAAATGCCAAAGCTTACATGGTGGAGAGAAATGGGGCAGAAAATGAAAGACATCATAAGATCTAGAAATACACACACACACACACAGAGGGTGTTTGTGTCCATACATGGGCAGATTAATACTGCAGGCCTGGCACGTTTCAACTGTCCTCTATTATGACTATTTTATTCTATGTCCAGCAGCTCGTGCTTTGTCTGGGAGCATTCACTTGGGATGCATGTGTCACAGTGAGAGTCTTGGCAATGAGGACGGTAACCGTAAAGATTTATGACTATTACCTGCCTGATATTCCAATTTCTCTCAGTGCGTATGTGAATATCTATGTGAAAGGGGCATAATTCATTTTTATGAAAACATCAGAGAAGTTGGGGGAGTGAGGAATGAATTCCTTGTGTCCAGGAGATTAAAAGGCAAGGAGTGTGATTAAGGCACCCACCCACACTTATACACACACAAACCTTGCTCACAACTTAATCAATCACAAAGGAGTCCAGCTGCTGTGACACCATGGCAATGGAAAGGCACCAGATGACAAAAAAACATTCCAATATGGTTTGAATTTAGGTTTTAGTGTGTGTGACAGTAGGAGGGTGTCTTTGGGAGAGACATATGAGAGGGTGGAAAGAAAAAAATAAATAAATCACCCTTGCTTTTCACTCTCGGATGTACAAAATCGAGAGTCATGTTCCACATCACACACACCTGTCAGGATTGTGTCTCCCTGAAACTTTACCCTGACATCTCTGTTGGAGGTACTGGGGAACAGATTGTGGGGATAGATGTTCCATCAGGAGAAGAAGCCAAGGAAGTACTAAAAAGTGGAGAAAATGTGAAAAAACAGGATGAAAATAGAGGAGGTAAATGAGGAAATGTGAAAGAACAAAGGCAAAGGGGAAAAAGAAAGGAAAAAGACGACAAGGATCACAGGAGGGATCACAGAAGAGGTCCCTCCCCCTGCGTGTGCACGTACCTGTGTTGTAGGCTAAAGCCGACACGGGGCTCTTTTGTGGTAGCATGCTCTTCATTCTGCTAGCCTCCTCAGGATGGTTGAACCGGAACAAATAGGACTTACCCAAACACAGGGAATAACCTGAGAAGAACACACATGCACATTGAAGGGGTAAGATTAGAGCTACACACATTTACTATGATAGAGGACTGTGCTAAAAAGACTGAAACACTGAAGGTAATCAAGTCAATCTTGCCATTTGAATTTGGACACACAAAGCAAGATATTTTATTGCAATGCACAGAACAACCTAGACCATGATGAGACGCAATAGGTATCCAAGACACAAGATGTAAGGAGAGTCATAAATACAGCCGCTTGTGCCTGGGATATTTATTCACAGCTAGACACACGCTTGTGCACAGCCAGCCATCCCCGGCCACAGTGTTTGCTCTGGCCATCAATTAGGCTTAGAGGGCCAGGTATTAAACAAGACGTCAGGGTCACAACCTCAGTAACACACTCAGTCAGCCACAGCTGTCCAAATACTTCAGAAGGGAATAGAGTGAGACAAGCACAGGAAATGCGGGAAAGTATAAAGGTACAGAAACGGCAAGAAAGAAATGAGAAGACCAGTAAACGATCAAGAAGACAGAAAAAGATTAAAAACAACACAAAAAAAATGATAGTTTCAATTCTACTCTCTCTCTCTTTTTTTAACATGTGATCTTTTGGCTCGATTGATTCTTTTGACGTCTATCCTTGAGGGCAGACAGGCATTACAGTAAACCCCCACAATGTAAGCGTGTGTATAAAAAGTTAAATAAGCACCTCCTAGATAGCTCCATTACGGTTACGTCAGATTTCTTGGACCTAAAGTCAGACATAACCGCTGAGGCAAAGGGGATAGCGAGAGGGTCAGAGGAAAAAGCCTGAATGGAAAAATGTCAGCCCATTTTATTTTGTTTCCCTACTTAAGTTTATTATCTCGATTTTGCCTCCTTTTCTCATCTAATGTCCAGTTCTACGAAACTTTTCGACCTGAAAGTCTTGTCAATTGTTTATTTTGAGATTATAGCTTTGCTAAAAAAGGTCATATCTGTGTAAACACTGATGTAGAGTGCCCATGGAGCAGAATATGTTTTTTTCAAAGCTCCAGCTTTCTCAGCACAGGAGGAGACTGGACTGCAGTGGTGAGGTGAAGCTTTCGCCGCGCACATGAAAACAGTGCAAGAAACCTTTCGTCTTCACAGCTAGACTGGACATAAACACATTCTTGCAAGTCTGGATGTAAAACTGTGAGGAAGTGGCAGTATTTGTGTCTTCTCTGAGGAGAAGGAGAGAAACAAACACCCATGCAGACACACATAAGTCACCGTGCCAGTTAGTGTGAGAAACATTTGATAATGTGTTTCTCGTGGCTAGACATGAGTAATGTGTGTACATTTTCAAAACAGAGTGCATGCTTTGTGTGTCTGTATGTGTCTTGTTACAGTGTCTGTCTACCAACTTACAGCAATTCTCATTATTTGGCATGACAACAAAGCCACAGACATACTAACACACAAATAGACACACTTTTAGCAAGCAGTCAGCTCTTGTAAAAATCTCATTTCCTATCCTCAGTAGGCCAACCATGTGCCACCTTTAAAGTGCGGGGGAGTTTATTGTCCTTATTTGTTCACAGGCCCCCACTCCTCCCCCTTTTTCTAATTTCCTCTCAAGTCCTTAGCTAACAAATAACTAAACAATCCTTCCTAACCTCAAAATAAACAAAAATTTAAAGTTTGTCTATTAGACAGAGAAAAAATACATTTTCAGTATATACATACATTGCATTACATTACATATACATTTGGTTGAAGAAAATTGTAAACTTTCGATTCCCCTCTGTCTCTTTTTGACACATACATGGCTAATTAAAGAAAAGAGCCAGCTTCTGTCTAGCCCTGAGTCCTAAAATGCATTTGTGACACAAGTACCCGATATTACACAGAACCCCCCCACTTCCAATCCTAAACCACATGCCCTCTTCTCCAATCTCATTCCCATGTTTACTTGTTTGCCACAAAATTGAGTTTGCCATCTCAAAGCACGCCAAGTGGTCCTTCCCCAAACATATCTAAGCACAGACCCTCTGCAACAACAACATAACTTGAAATTAGTCTGTATACATTTATAGGATAATTTAAAGTCTGCAATCTACAAAGTCAGACCTCAGAGTCTTTGAGGCACAGATGTAAGAGATGTATTACGTCTGGAGCCAATTTCTGTTCCCATGTAGATCTGAGCGGACCAAACTACACTCTCACCACAATGGTATGGGAGAGGTAACTCAAAACTGTTTTCTATTTGGTTAAGATAAGTTGATGAACTGCCGGATATATACAATTCACATATCAAAAGCCATATTTATATTCACAAGGAAACTCAGTTACCTACTAATTAGTGAGCTTTAAAATGTATATAATCTCTTACAAAAATGTAAAAACTACAGTCAGATAAATTGCCCCGTTTATTTTGTAAAACTGGTTATCTTTAAAACGTTGCTATGATCTCCGACATATACAATCTGCATAGTTGCTGCTCTAAAATTGAATTTCACTCATTCAGAAAAAAAACATGCATACACACACAGGGCCCAGTGGGAGTGTAAATTGGCCTCAAAACCACAAATTAACCCTTTCTGAGGCACAAGGGTCAAGCGGTATTATCATTAAGAAAACAGACTGGTCTTTCTCAGGGAAATTGGGATAGATTAGTTGACACCTTCACCTACACATCCACACACATATCCACTATCACATGCACAATCTGGCTGCTCACTGGCTCAGTAGCCATCTTGGCTTGGGAACAATCACAAGTACAAAACAAAATCTAAAGTTTTATGAGACAAAAATGTAACTACAAACTGATAAAAGAAAGATTGGGTTTATCTTATTTATCAAGTTTATATTATATGAGAAAATGCCCAAAAGGTGGAAAACAGCAGGCGGGAGAAAGATTTGTGAACACAATAACACGCAGAACAATGGTTTTGTCTTCAGGTGTCAGGTTCTGAGCCTTGGTGTAGTTCACTTTGTCACGTGAACTAACACCAGTCTGTGAACTTGTCAGCTAATTTAAGATGCGATGGTAAGCACACCAAAGTTATCTCCACCAAACTGTGCAAATAATAGTCTAAAACCAACAGGTTATGAATTACTCCAAATCAAAATAAGAAAGCAATTTACACATTTTGATGTTTTGGACTGAACTGAAAGGCCCACTGACGTGACAAAAAAAAAGCATATATTAGTTCAGTGATTTTATCTCAATGCAGTTACAGACCTATAGAGATAAATGGAATATAACACTTTTGTTGGCTTTCATTGTCTATCAGAAAGGCTTCAGACCTTTAAAAGGAAATCAATATCGCCAGCTGTTGAGCAGGTGCTATTTATCCTGGCTGGTAAAAGTAGCTTACAGTCCTTATTTAAGATGAAAGTGAAACAGCCCTTACAGAAATTAACTGATGATTACTAATATTTAGGCAAATAACTGCTCAAAGACCACGTGAGGATACTTTGGAATCTGTGTTTACAAAAGACAGTGATTAATAAGCCAGGTATGTATTTTGACAAGACACCATAAGCATCAGTGAAAGAGAAAGAGAGAGAATGTGTGAATAAGAGCACACACACAAAAAAAGCATACAAATTTCGTTTAGCAGTTCAGATTCAGAAAAAAAACTATTTAATTTAGAAAAACAGTAGACGCTAGACATAAAGAAGAAATGCGTGAAATCGGTGCTTGAGAAAAATGAATCTCTGACGTTGCTTTGTTAACGATACTATTGTTAAAAAAAAAGGAGTCCGTTACAAACCTTTGGGTTCCCATTCACTGCGCACTTATCACTACAGTGTCTACGCTCTTCCCTTTAACGTCAGACGAATCATCATGAGCGGACCACAAAAGATCGTCCTGGAGAATTACGGGGGAAAAAGAAATGTGAAGCTCCGCTCCTGCCGACCTCTGCCGTGTTGTTGTCTCCGTGTAAAGATGAAACGCCTCCTCCGCCGCTTTGACTCCGTGCGAAAAAAAAAAACAAAAAAACTTCTCTGATTTACCGAGCACGAGACTGTACCAACTGTTTTAGGGTGAAGGGGTGCGACGCTCGGGATCTATGAGACAAAGTAGTCGCAGATGCACTCAGAGGAGCCAAATTTCACTATTACAAGGTTTCGATTTAAAAGTGGAATAGGCTTTTTAAAAGTCAGGGGAGATAATCATATAAGAAAATATGTAAACTAAAAGCAAAGTGCTCCGTCACCCCCACCTGTGGCTGGTAGGTTTAAAGACTATAAGTCAGTGAGGCGCTTCAGGCGGACGCCCCCTCCGACTTTCTTTGTCTACCTGCCTGTTGACGTTCTTTTCTTTGAGACACCTTGGACCAGGGTTACTTCAAGCGAGTTAGTTAGAGTCTGATTTATCAACCGTGTAAAACTGTAAACACACTTAATCCACTTAAGTTGACTTCTAAGGCAATTGTGATGGGGTTTTACTGAGATTTAGGGTTTGGCAGACGCAGCCAGACACACCGACAGGCTATAAAGAAAAACTCTTGAGAGGAAATATCACGTTGAAAAACTGCTATGGAAAGCTCTACCCCACAGCACAGTTCCTTGTTTCTTTCTGATCGTTTAATTCAAACGTGTATGTGCAAATTGTATATGTGTGTATGTAATACAGAGAGTGGTTAATATAGCAGCTGTGTTTTGTTAGCCAGCTAGATTTGCATTAGCCTCACAGATTCGCTGTGAATGCTGGGAGTTCTATCCCCAACTCAACTGAAATGTGAGAAACCGCAATGGAAAACATACTGCAGTCTGCTAGATGTTTGACTCCTACTAGTGTAGTGTTTCCCAGCTGTTCCAGTTAGTTAGGAGTGAAGCTGATGTGATTCCAGGTCAAGCTCCAAAGGCCCAAATATATAACGACTTACTTCCTAAACACACTTATCTCCAGTCTTCCCTACAGTTTAGATGTGTTTGTGTGTGTGTGGTTAGACTAACTTAAGCCCAGAGAATCTGAGGCTCGTGGGTATTCCTGAAAGATTGTTGCACTCTTTCTCTGTCTCCCTACTCACTTTTCCAAACCATGTTCTTTTGACTTTCTTAACCAATTATTTACTCCTTCAGTCCTTGCTCTTTTACAATGCTCTCGACCCGTGTCTGTATACGCACAGAGATGTTGTCAATATTTGAATCAGCTAGGCACAGTGGTAAGGTAAATAACCCTGTCAATATTTAACTGCCACACAGGACACAATGAAAAGGAGAAAAGCATAAATCAGGGTGACCTTTGAAACTAAGAAAATACAAAGAAATTTAGAAGAGAAAGGAAAGACAGAAAGAAACTCCTCAAGTACTGAATGATGAAAAACAGACATGTACCTGGACTGAGGCGAACAGAAACATACACTTTTGTGTGTCTGTGTGTGTTTTACTAGTACTATACTATAACTGAATTGTAAGGGTAGTGTATGCAGTGCTGTTGGTGGAAGCTGTGACTCACTATAGAAGCTAGCTGTTCCAAACCACAAAGAATGAACCAAACCAGAGCAGAACATCATTCAAATCTCATACAGACTCATGTGAAAACACACACAAACACACACACACGGGCCTGTACGTTTTACACAGGCACACAAAAATACTGTAAATCCTGTTATTTCCAGGGAGAACGTCAGTGCAACATTAACTGTGCACATGTGACTCATACACACACTAAAAGGAATGCAAGTTAACCAACCCACAAACTAACCACTGTCTTTCTTTCACACACATAAACACACACACACACACACACATTATGAAATACTTAAAGTATTTACACTCTGTAATAAATTTATTCCACTGTTGTACTACTGTTGACCAATAGGTGGCAATATTTCAAAGCTTGCATTCTCCAGGACTGCAGTGATCCATGGAGCCTTCCAGAGAGCAAGCAGAGCTGTCTATCTCATTGTTGTGAGCCGGTGTGTGTGTGTATCTTACCCTGTGTGAGTGGTGTAGGCACAGTAACCTGGACTCCATCCAGACTGCAGAGGTGACCACAGGGGTCCAGGGTTACCACCCCTCCTGTTATATTGGTAATGAGAGGGGGGTCAGGGTTACACAAACTTATATGTCATATTTTCCATTATTAAAATCACAAACTGCAATGTGGTCCATCATGATTCACTCAAAAGCTTTAACTGCTTCACCACGTCCATATATTGATCGTTCATCTTTACCTCTAATCCTTTTAAGGATTACAAAAGCCTCTACTCTCACTTGACTCACAGATTTCTTTAAATAGATTCAGTCGTTTTAACCAAAGTTCTTTTTAGTATTTAGTGGGAAATAATAAAAAGTACTTAAAGTGTGATGTCACTCATTTTCAACTTGCCTCCTATGGTTTAAGTTTGAGAACTAAGGATGTAAATCTGCAAGAAAAGTGAAAGTTAAACTCCAACCTTCATTGATGATGAGGCAGTGCTCTGCTTCTATCCCAGGCCCCTGAATAGTAATATCTTGAGGAACTGGAGCATCTTCTCGGCCTATGCGGGTCACCCCTAAGACGGTGAAATACACATGATCATGCATAGAATCACCAATGTAAAACATATGAAGCACACGTAGATGAGGCTTGAAACTGTGTCACCCACCTGTAGGACAATCTGTCCTACAGAGACATGCACTCTGTAGGACAGACTGTCCTTTGACATTCACAAATGAAACTTAAACTGATGCCCATAAGCTTGTAACATTAAAGGGAATTTTATTAGATTGTAACAAGTTGTTCTTCTTCAGTAGACACATGGAGAAAAAATTACCCTCAGTTCTGCTAAAATATGACTTGTTCACATTGTTGGCATTCCTCAGTGAAACTGCAAGGCACACAAAGTTGGGAAATGGTAGATGTGTGGTGCAAAGGTTATGCAATGAACAGTGACAAAGAAAAAAGTGTCAAAATGCTGACTGTACTGTTACAATCACATTGGACTATATTTGGAAGTTTTATCCATTATTTGAATGCCAACTTTAAAATGTCCTATGATGAAGTAATACAATAACTTCTCTAACATCTAGTTTCTCTTATAAGAAAATAAGGCTTTGGATGATTTTAACAGTTATGATTGTATGTGCTGAACAGAGTTCCACTGTTGAATAAAGCCATCCATTCAAAAGCAAGTACTGACACAATTTTCAATGCATTGTTCTCATCACAATGAGGAGGCAAAACAAAGAAGAGCTTAGTGATCCATGCAAGACATAATAACCCTACAGGCTTATGTAACAGCCGCTGTTATAACGCTGTTATCTGTTAAGACAGTTGGTCAGTATATTTTAATACAATAAACAGCAATCACTTTTTGTTAATATTCCATGTACTTTAGGCAGGCCACTGAATATTAGTTAATCTGTAAATCTGCTCCCATCACTATCGTGTGTTTGGCGTGCTAACTAGAATAGTAATGAGGATATGATTCCTGCTTCAATTTAATGGAAGATTATATTTTAGAAATGTGACAATAAGCCCTGCAAAAGGAAGTAGTGTGTATCCTTGTCTTAACTACTTTGTGCCAAGTATAACTTTCCCCAGTCAAACCCCAACACAAACACATCTCCAGTAACCATGGACCTTTGCGGCTACAGGTAGGTGAGTTTTAAGAAATAACATTCAAAGATTCTATGGTGAGGCAATATAAACACAGATGGTTACTGTTGGTAATCCTACTCCATGGGCTATGTGTGTCTATACTGGGTCTATGTTACCTTCTTTCAGGGGAAGCAGGGTGATTGCTACACTCAGCCTCCCACTGCCGAGGCTAACCAGATGAGGCGTAGCTGTCTGGACCTTCAACCCTTTCCCTGTGTCGATCAGGTCCAGGGGTGGAGACTACAGGCATGAGACAGAGTGGAAAGGTCAGATGTTCACGCAGTTTCTTTATTCAGTCCATTCTGACTAACACCACTATGACCTCTGACGAGCGACTGACCATTTAAAGCCGAAGAATAAAGGAATGTTTTCATATTAAATGTTCTGAAGTACTGTGCCACAATTTGCTGATAAATTACATATTGTGGGATTGTGTGTACATGGTTATTCCGTTACCTTGGGTTCAACTGGCGACATCTGATCTGACTCTGGCTGGAACTTCATGTCAGAGTCCTGCAGCAGAGATGAAGAAAAGAAGTCATCCTAGTGATGAAAGTGACAAACACAAAGGTATCAGCTAAAAGATAACATCTATCATTTGCAACAGTTCAAAAGTTTAGTCCCTGAT
Organism: Channa striata; assembly: GCA_033026295.1. Lineage (NCBI taxonomy): Eukaryota > Metazoa > Chordata > Actinopteri > Anabantiformes > Channidae > Channa > Channa striata. The sequence continues at coordinate 25,322,782 of CM065169.1, read as the reverse complement.
ATCGTCAACACTGTTATGAAATTTAAAATATAGCCGACCTATTTAAAATAAATGTGTTGGCCAAAATATTAGAACCACCTCTTCTCCACTACTCAGCTTTACCTCAAAAATAAACACATAGTAGAAAACTTTACTTTGAGGATTTTAATGTGTTGTGCAATTTCTTACTACTGTTGAGGCCTTGGAGAGCACTTTGTTGCATTTGCTTTATTTTGAGGGTTATCTAAAGGGCACTTTGTGGTATTGTTTTGGTCCCGGGGAGGAGAGGGAGGTTTTAGTCCCCTCTTGCCCCTCCCCCTGACTCTGCCTATGGCTATTCTTATTATGTATCGATTGCCACGAAATCCAAGTTAGAGTGAAGAGAACCCATGAAGACAAACTTTTTGAGTTGTGGTAAAATATGGGATCAATGAGAAAACAGTGAACAAAGGGAATAATAAACTACAAAGAGGAATGAAAACAGACTGAGATAAAAAAGAAAGCTAAATCAAAAAGGCCTCAAAAATGTGTGTATTCAAGTAAACACACTCGGGTCTAGTGCCAAGAACAATCCCTGCTTTACCCCACAATTCCATAAAAATCCAGAACAGTCCTGCAAGCTTCTATTTGAGTGCTCATTCAGCACACACACCCAGATGGATGAGTGAAGTGCTTAACGCCAAACCAGAGATGATTATAGCATCGGAAACCACTCCGACCACATCTCCCTTTCTACCTACTGTCACCTCTCTCGTTCTTTTTCCAAATGTTTTACTTGTTTTCTTCCCCAGTTTACAGATCCTTTTTACTAAATAACTCGCTTATATTCCTCTGACTTCCCGTTCCTTTTTCTCTCCTCTTCCTGCATCTTGTCTGTGTCCTTGCCCCATCCTCCTGCCTTTTTAATCTCACTCAACTCTCTTTTCTGTTATTTCCTCCACCAGCAGTGGAAACGCAAATCAAAGTCAGCTCCCCACCACTTCCTCTAATTCAGCACTGGCTTCCTTCCTACAGCTCTTTTTGTTATTGCATGAAAATGTGAGGACCTAAATTCCACTGATTTTTTCATCACTTTTGTAGACAAAGCAAACACACCATGTGTAATGGCAACACCAGCTAGACTAGTGTTAGTGAGTTCAGACCTCCATGACTCCCCCCCATCTCTCACAAGATTCTTCATTCCTCTTGTGGCTCTGTTGCTCTCTTTCTTTCAAAAGCCCTTCGCTTTCTTTCACCAGGTGAGCTACAATCTGGGCAGGTCAAGACAAGCCTTTGGCCTTGTTGTGCTCCAGTTAAAGCAGAGAAGTGAGGTGTGTCAGCCCCCCTTTTGGATTTCCAGACGGCAGCTTTGGAGTCCTGAGGTTTTCCTCAGTCTCAGGTCAAAAGGTGGCGTCTGTATTTGTCGGTAAGTGGTAAACATTTATGAACACACAATACTATAATAACCAAGAATCTTTATGCAACATTTCTATAAAACATTTGTCACATGGATAGAACTTGACAGAGTGTCACATTTCCATTACTGCTGCTGGAGTTTGATTTCAGAGTATTCTGTGAATTTAAAGCATCAACGTTAGTGTCAGGAAATCAAAAAGCAACTGCTTCTTTCAACTTTACATTTTGAAGTTAAGCAAACTCCACCAAAGAAAGCGAAGATATGAACAAAGGTCTTCCCTCATGCGGGCTCGGATGCTGTACAGCCTCCGGATATGTTATGCCTACATACAATAAGTCTTTATGGATTCCATGCCAGGATTATTCCCCCTCACTCACCAACACCACTTGGTGGCCTTGAGACTACTACTTCTCTTTTGGCTTTTCCCATCAGGGGTCGCCACAGTGAATCATCCTTTTCCACCTCACTCTATCCTGGGCATCTTCCTCTCTGACACCAGCTAATCTCATGTCCTCTGTTAGAACATCCATATATCTCCTCCTTGGTCGTCCTCTCGCCCTCTTGCCTGGCAGCTCCATCTCCAACATCCTTCTACAAATGTATTCACCTTCCCTCCTCTGCGCATGTCCAAACCATCTCAATCTGGCCTCTCTGACTTTGTTACTAACACAGCCAACGTGCGCTGTCCCTCTGATGAACTCGTTCCTTATTCTGTCCAACCTTGTCACTCCTAAGGAGAACGTCAACATCTTCATCTCTGCTGCTTCCATCTCTGTCTCTTTCTCACTGCTACTGTCTCTAACCCATAGAGCAGAGCTGGTCTCACCACTGTCTTGTACACCTTTTAGTGTCTTGTACACCTAACTTGTTGCCCTTAATCCCAGCTACTACTTTGAAGCTGCTCAGCGGGCAACAGGTAAGACTGTTGCTGTAATGGGGAGAATCTAGATGTGAAAAGTGTGTAAATATCATCAGAAGGTTCCTGCAAAAGAGAGTAGGCTCTCAGTAAAGCTACTGCAATCTGAGAAATACAGATGCTCTTAAAAATATGCAATTATTAAAAACATATGAGTCAGACAAAGGGAAAGAAAGGCAAGTAGTGTAAATTTCAACATCACAAACTAACTCCTGAAATGGAATAATATGAACGACTGGGAAAGTTTTCAAAGGTAGATTTTTTCTTTTTATGGGAAAGTTGGCCAATAGAAAAATATCCTAAACATGCAGCACTGACCTACTTTGAACATAACTGCAGTTCTTAATCTGGTGCACTGAACTGGCCTTTTAAATAGTCGGCCAGCTTGTCCAACTTTGCAAGTCTGTAAATACACAGTGATTTTAAATTCACATGGACACAATTGCAAGAAGGTGCATGCACACATAATCTATCTTTGATTCCATCTGTAGAACAGCTGGGTCTCCCCAAAATGCTCAGTTTGCCCTGCATCTGGACTCAGAGACTGAAGAAAAAAGAGAATAACAGAGTGGTGTAGGAGGAAAGAAAGTGATGGAAGATGGTGGACTCATAAAACCAAAAGGATTCCACATTCTCGGGCCATTTTATTCTCTCCACTCTGCTTTTGTGTCTACTCGCTCCTCTCATCTGTATTTCCTTTCCATCTGTTTTGTCTTTCCATCTGTTTCAATTACCTTCAGCATCATTGTTGCTGTCTGACTCTGTTGCAGCCTGCAGTTTCATAACCAGGACCAGGACAAATGTTGTTCTTGTTAATGTCATCAATTTGTAACAGATTTTGTGTGTGTGTGTGCGCGCACTAGCTGTGAGTGTTAAATGTGGAAACAAAAGGAACAAATGCTCCTACTTGGAATTTTTTAAGACATTTCCAGAATATTGTGCATATCTTGAATGTTACATCTGGGTTTTGCTATAAAGACAACGCTACCAACATCCACAACGTTGTGCAGCAGAGCATAAATATCCATTAACATGCAGCAGATATATCAACAACAGTGTTTTGGTTGTTGTTCAACATTGGGTTTCTGCTATTACAACTCACGATGCTATAGATTACACCTGATGGTGGTTCGGTTTCCAGCTGTGCACTAGTCTAGGTGATATGTGTTGGGGTATGAACTCAAAAACTAATGGAAATGAGTTTCCAAGGTAAGGGTGTGAATAATCAAACTTGCAATCAAGCCAAATCTGAGGGTGTTAGACTTATCTGTCTAAAACCACCATCATCCCACCTGGTTTTCCCTCCTGTCCTTTTGATGTGTTTTATCTCTTATTTCTGTGTTTCATGTTTTGTCTTGTCTGTTCCTCAGCCTGGAATCACTCCTCTGTCTATTGCTATCTTTCTCCATCCCTCTGTATCTCGCTAACATCCCCTCCCCTCACATTCCAGCCTTACCCTCTCCTCCTCCCACCTGACAAAGCCAGCATTGTATCGCAGATGCTGTTTAATATGGAGTCCGTCTCTTAGTGTGCCTCATGTGGAGCCACTGCTCTCTTTCCTGTCCTCACTATCTAAAATATTGTGCTCATTCCAAAGATATAAAACTCAAACTGGTCCTGGAAAAGATCAATGTCAGTACAAACCATGGTCTTACCAGTTTGGAAAACATAATTCATTCTCTTGCCCTTTACCCCAATCCTAATCTAATCTGCTTTCCCATAGAACCCCTAAACGAGGTCTTAACCCTCGAACAGCCATGTGAAATTGACAGACACTGTATACGCAGTCACTGATAAGACCTTTCATGTGTTTGTGTTTGTGTCTTTTCCCTGATCCGATGAATACTCTGCTAACTGATATCTTCACCTGGAAGTCCTACTAAAACAACTATCCACCAGCTATGGAACTTTGTTCTCCAGGTCCAGCTTGTACCCTCTTTTTGTCATTTATGGAAATAAATGATTCACATTGAATTTGTCCATTGTTACTGCAGCTGACTCAGAAGTGGAGGAAATCAAACTTGAATTATTAAAGTGGGTGTGTGCATGTTTGGAAAAGCCCACATTAACCTAGCAGCAATAAGCAGAGGATCAAGTGATGTTTAGGTTTCCGAGGGGCCGGATATGACAGAGAGAGGAGGTGGTGGTAGAGAGGGATGCAATGTACTGTAACCCATATTTATAACATATGGTATCACACATGGCCACACACATAGTGTCAGAAAGACTGAAATAACACAAACAAAAAGAAAGTGGAACAGAAAATTGTGGCACCACTACCCATAAAACAGCAGCATATGTGTGTTTCAGCTATCCCAGGTTGAAGTAAATACTCAGTATACACCCCAACTTATTTCCACCTATTATATAACTGACACAGTAAATACAAAGACGACATTGTCTATTTCATGCAAAACCTGATATATTGAAATAAAAAAAAACTTATGCACAGATGCAAAAAGTATCAAATAAGATGTTTTCAGTATGATGTACGATTCTGGTAGCTGATGACAGTACTGGTATGTGGAGTCCGCTTCCCCCTGGTTTCCAAATCACCGCAAGGGACAAGTTGACAAGCCAAGAATAATGGTTTTAACATCATCTGTAATATACAACACGAGATTTAAACGGAACTTTGAATTTGAGTAAAACTTTCAACGAAACGTCTCCTGTAATTCATCTGCTGAGAACCAAATCTGCAGTTAAATCCGGATGAGATTTGGTTTGCTGTTAAACAGCCCACTTAGGAAACGCGCACTGTAAGAAGCTCCCTGAGCTGTGGATTAAAAGACTAGTGGCTGTTAAAAGAGCACGAATATGTTAGAGAAAGCTTCCCAAAAAAAAAAAAAAAAAGGAAATCCATTCTTTCCTCCTGTGTAAACTAACTTACCATGATTGAAGCGGGACTGGCCACTTCTGTCATAGCGCAGACAAGGACGCAATTACGCAATTACTCTCCAAGATCCAGAATTATGTCGCCTCACAAAACCCCCGAGATGTCACTTGTTCTTCTTGTGATTCTCTCCTTGTCCTTCCTCAGTCTCCTTCTTGACAGATACAATCCATGTGGACGTCTGGGAAACGACGCCTAATCCTCAGTCACTTTTACGCACACACGCGATCGCATTCTCCCGTCACACACCACACGCAGAAACGTAAAAGGGCCGGAGGCTTCAGCCAATAGCAACGAGCAGAGGAATGTAGCGACAGCTGGAAGTGGAGGGAGGGAGCCTCTCTCTCTCTCTCTGTCTCTCTCTCTGTCTCTCTCACTCACACAGATCATAATGTGCAGGTGCTAACAGACCCACATCTGACCTCTCATTCTCCTGACGTTGACAAATGGAAGGAGACAAAGTGAGAGAGGGTGAGAGACAGAGTGAGGGAGTTCCACTTTGGAACAAGATAAGAAGCCACGATAAGATGCACGTTTTACTAATGACATTACAACAGGAATGCATTCCATTCTCACATTAACAGGACACAATCCAGTCCTGAAACTGAAGGATTTGATTCATTCATTTTTGTCTGCATGGATAAAGATCCAGACATGTAGGAAAACAAAGTGGTAAAACTTATGTTATGTATCAGACGACTGGAATGTTGCTAAAGCTTTATAAAATGAATAGACCAGGGGATAGTCTGTGTGCCTACTGTCATCAGGGAATTACCAGTCTATCAACGAAACCTTACAGCCAACAGGTGCTCTCAATTATTTTGAGGTGATACATCTGTGACCTGGGGTTTGGCATAATATTTCAGGGAGAACATATTCTTCAGCAAATAGCTCCTTCAGTACAGATTTCCTTTAATTAAGTAAAAAAACAATTCTAACAATGAGATGCATGTTCTCCCTGCAAACTGCTTCTCTTTGCAAAAAAAGTCATGTCAACCATCTGAAAAATCCCTACATGTACAATCATGCATCAGTCTGAAAACACCATGAGTCAGTGCCAGCAGTCCTCCATCAGAAGTAGATAATTTCATTTGGAAGACGTTCGTGTTTTCCTCACTGTTCAAAGCAGACATTACATGACATACGTTATCCAGAACTGTAATACAACTTAAGTCACGCAGGCTTTTGTTTAGGTTATGCTCAATGACCACAAGCAAAGCGTAATGCATGACGTGTCTTTATGGTTGGAAAATGACTAATGTAGTTTTTAAAATTAGTCTCTGGCTAGGGTGAAGGCGAGGACAGTTTGCTTACACCAACACACAAATAAAGGCAAATACCCAGCAATGCATTTCCGTGAAAGCAGGATTATCTTATCTCTCAGGAACAGCAAGGATCCCTGTGTGGATAAACAGGAAGAAGCTTAGGAACCCAAACCTGTTCCACTTTCTCCGCTGCTCCAGATGCCATTCTATAAGGAACTTTCCAAAACCGGATTCTTTGTTTACGTATCGCTGCATAATCTGGGCTTTTTGCTCATTTGAGGTCATGAGTCAACATCTACAAATGCATCATTGAAGCCAAGAAAACCACGACATGTTATCAGGATAATGCTCCTGGAAAATTGTCTAGTAGTTCCTTTTAACTGCCTTTCCAGGGGCTATTAAGTTATTATGCCTCCATGGTTGCTTGAAGGCTGCACAGCTTTCCCAGTGACATCATGCAAGAGCCTGTGGGTTTGAAAGGGCCGCCGAACATTTGACAGCATTCTCTAGTGAATTCCACCATTCTCCTGCGATCCTGGGAAGCTGAACAGGAACCCTGGAACTGTTTGAAGAAGGATTGTACCCAGTGTTAGGAGAACCTGCCATGACAGACTGAGACTAGTTGACAAACGCTCCTGCTTAGGCTTTCGATAGACGCTGTAGCCATTACACTATTATGCTCACTTTGCCACCCTCACACAACCCAGCCTCACATCAAAATGTACAGTAGATACGTTGGTCCACAATGCAAAACATACTTTTCGCACAATATTAGCTGTAAAATTGTGAATTACCATCACTTTTGTTGCCTATTCTGTCTCATCTGACGTTGGAAACTGAAATGTTTAAAGATGATTGCCATCATTGCAATTTCTAACTTCTGGCGAGAGCCTAGAAAGTCCCTAGAAACCCCCATAGAAATAGAAAGTCCATATTTCATTCCATGTATGATTTAATAACTGATGAACTGAACAATCTATACATTCAGGAAAAAGAGCTTATGATTAAGAAGGGCATAATTCTCACTAGAAACATTACCAAACCATTTAAATATTGAAAGTATATTGAAAATTATGTTTTTCAAAAAAAATGTAGGGAATGTCATCCATTTTCTTTAGTTTTTGCTGCCAGAAACTACAGTCACTTTATGTGGGGGCAACAAATCTGAGGTTTTTGCTGCTGTGTGTAACTCTATTACGTTATAAACTGCAATGCATGAGAAAAGAACTAAACTTACAGCAGTGTTTTCCCTGCATTAAAACCTAAAATATGTTATTGCAGGTTCCAAACAAGGTTTTGAGTTTGGCTGATTTTAGATTTTAGATCAGTTTAACAGCTTTACGTCTCTCTACCAGCTGAGGAAGTGTCTACCTCTGTCTTTTCTCCATCTCTTCCCTTTGTGCATATTTTATAAAAATGTTTCTGGCAAATTTCAGGTTTTGTCTCTCCACATCTGTATCAAGTCTTTCCTGTGTTAACTCTCCACTTAGGACTATGTTGAAATGTTTGCACCACTTTGGGTTGAAAACATTTACAGATAGTAATACAATCATGACTGCATGTAGACAAAAATGTGGTTTTAGGATATTATGATCATCTGTGAGTTGTGGTCTTGTCCTTTAAAATGAACTGTGACACAGTAAAGACAAAGAGTGTGTCTGTGAGTGGGAGAGAATTCAAACAGCACAGGGATGCATCAGTCTGCTGCTCTCCCACTTGCCTTCGATGGTATGTGTAATTACTCCTCAATTAAAGGGCCTGAGCTTGTGTGTCTGTGTGACTCCACTCAGCCGTGTCAACAATGTGGCCTGGAGTCACAGAGTAAAATCCAGAACTGAAATGAAAAGAAAACATTTTTTTGTTTTTACCAGATGATGAGAAATCAGCTGTTCGTCATATGTTGTTCCTCGTCCACTTTGTCCTGTCCAGCTGAATTTCAGTTCAGCTCTAAATAGATTCATCCCTTCTCTATCTGTCCTATGTTAGACAATCAAAGTCTATTTTTTCTACTCTATTTTTTATAAATATCCTCTGTATTGTACATTTACCATCTTCTTCCTACTCTTTCCCTCTATTTCTTCTTTAACCACTGGAATGCGGGACGGCTGTTCCTGCACCACTGTCATGCATAGTAATCACCAGACCCACAAGAAGCACACACATGGTTAGATACTCAAACACAGATTTCAAACTAAACATGGGAAACATTGCATTGCTTTATTTACATGTAGCTGTACATAGATTTATGGAGGCTGCACCTATGCTGTACACAGCCATTTAGTGTCTAATGCATGTAAGTTTCTGGATCCTGTTTATATTTATGCATGTCTAGTTTGGGAGGGAATGTGAGAAAATACTGAGCAAAAACACTGTAAACATAACACAAAAATATACAATGTTTATGTGTGTGTTTTGGGGGGGATTTATGGCACAAGCTCCATGCATTTTTGGCTGTCGCTCTGCAATTCACCACCCAAAAGGTGGTACTACTGTATCTACTGCAGTCAAGCCATAATTGTTGAGACAGCGTTAGCACAATGGGAACCTCTTTCACAATGTGTGACTTTGCTTAACATAGTAACAAAAACACAGGGGAAACCACAATCTCTCATTTTGTCTCAAGTTCATTTCATTATCGGGAAAACAAGTTTCACAATTAAAAACATAACTCTAGTTCACCAGCCAGTTACTTTACAGTTAATAAATTGTTTGAAATACACAGTAAAATCTGACTTTAGCTAATTTTAATTCCCTTATATTTTGTGTACACAATTACAGTGCCTCAATGCATACAGTGGAATACCTATACTGAACGTACGATATTTTAATATGGAATTATGGCTCTGACTATTAATGAAAAGGATGTGATCAGAACATTTGATAAGAAAAACAAACTATGGAAATCAGTATAATATAAAAGACAACAAAAGTCTTCCGAAGCATTTGAGATGTTTAACATTAAGTTACATCCCTGAGTTGAATGGTCGTTGTCCAGGAAACAGGTAGCTGTAAAGCCGTTGACCTGTGGGGCAGCTCCATTTAACAGCAGCATTGTGATATGTTTAAAGGTTTGACCCAAATGAAAACGAGGCTTGAACTCGTAGTATCGCAGGATTTGGTTTGCCTGACAAAAAAAAAGGTAAAAAATGCTTCTAGGGATTTAATTTCTTCTCTGATTATTTCAGTTCTTCTCTGATGTGGTTTCTTTCAGCCTTAAGCGCCTCACATTAAGTTTAGCTGCAACCAAACCTCTAAAGACTCCCAAAGACTTTATAATACTGTACTTGTTACGTTTATGCTTACGTGTTAAATATGTTGAGAACTTCACAGCTAAAAGATGGGCTATTTGCTAGTTGATAATAAAATATCTTTAAAATACCATTTAAAGGACTTTACAACTCTAGATTTTTGTAAGAAACAATGTGCAATAAAGGTGGAAAATTTAGCACACGGTTGTCCACATGTGTCATCTGCGTTTGGGGTCCTTTTCAGACAACAGCAGGTTGTTGAGTCTGATGACAATGTTGGCAAAGTCAGTGAGCTCCACAAAGTCAGAAGTTATGATGTTGACACCATCTACTCCCGGCCTCTGAGCCTCAACCCAGGACATGATGGTAGGCAGGTTTCTAGAGCCATGAAAATGAGAGTTGGCAATTAGATTAGGTTAGATGAAAGAGGATGAAATCCTTTAATGAAATGAGAAAGTACAGAAAATACGGAATGTGGTCATGTATTTAGTAGATTGCAAGTTTAGTGCCAAATTTCTGTCTCTCTTAGTTTCATAGTTATGGCTACAAGAGTGCTTAAATAATTGTAGAAATTCATAATCCTGAACATATCCAACACCTAGTCAGTTTCCCCATGGGTGAAGCTCTGTCCAACAAATAGAAAAACCAGTTGGTAAAATGTTTAAATATCTCGATAGGAGAAGTGTATAAGATGGAAAGAAGTAAAAGGGGAGTGATGTTTATGTCAGTCTGTAGGAGACAACTTTACCACCATTGTTTCCAAATCATTGCTTTGCATTTAAACACTTTCTGTTTTGATTCTTGGCGCAAACACACAGACTATGACTTTGCAACCATATCACTCCTAACACCCTTAAATTTTCCACAACATTTTAGCCACCAGCAGAACAAAAGCAGGAAGTTAGACTGTTTATCCAGCGGTGAGAAACAATCGGATTTCCTCGGAAGTGCAGAATTAGGCCACCTCCTGTCTCACCAGGGCATCCGTTAAGGAGTTTTACAACCCACCATGAGTGGCTGCGTCTCTCAGACTTCAGGGCATGGTGGGTGTGTACTCAAAATGAGGCTTTCTGTTGTCATTTAAGCTTAAACAGGTAGATGGCTAAAAATATTTGTGCAAAAAAAACTCTGGACCTGCTTGGGAAATAAGATCTCTTGACTAGGAGATGAAATGTAATACGCTGTTATCCTGTATGGGTTAGAAAATGGTATAGAAGATTACAGCGGGTCCCCAGGGGAAAACAACATTGAAGTGACTAGATTTGTACATACTGCAGCCTTTGTCTTTAACAGCTCTATGTCTGATCACTTGGTTTTCCTTTTCAAGCGTAGGCAGCTGCTGTCATTACTCTACTGCCCTCCACTGGACACAGGCTTGGAGTTGTCTCTTGCAGTCTGGTGGCATTCTGTATTAAGGGGTTAGGGGGCCTGGTATCTGCCTGTGACAAGGGGCCTATTTTCACATCATCTGTGCACGATATGCACAAACACTTTACTTTTGCTTCCAAATTGCAGGTGTTCGTTTAGATGAAGTATGGAAGAAGCTATATGGAAGACGTTCCATATAAAAACAAATCTATAAGGACATAACAAAGCTGTCGACATTCTATTGTCTAATATCCACATTCCTGGAAATAAACCTAAACTTATTTACCTACCTCTCCACCAAGTAGTTCCGCAGCCCCCAGACTAGGCCCTTGGCCACAGTGTTGGCTCTGGGTGTGAGGATGGCCTGAGACACATGGAAGGATCCCTGCTTGGCTCTTTCATTCAGTGTAGATTCCAGGAACTAAACAGGAGAATGTTAAATACAAATACAATTAAGAAACTAGTTGCATTGCCTTCACTTTTTTAGTATTTATAGGGGAATTTATGCTGGTATGATTTTCTGACCTGTATGAGCTTGTTGGGTTCAGTGGTGTTCGCCCAAGGAGCAGGGATCTTGTTTCCGGGAAACATGACAGGGATACCCTGAGCCGAAGGATGATGATAGAACACTATTACCTGACAACAGCAGAAAGTGCAAGATAGTGGGTATAAAACTAATGACAGCAGATAGATTTAAAAAACTTCAAATTACTTAAATTATTTATATCATCATCTACAGCCTCATCCTAATCTTTCTGTATGGTTGTAAAATATCTGGACTTATTTGTATGTAATACATGTAAGCAGGTTAATTATCAGGAATAATCAAAGTCTCTATAATAATAAAAAATAATAATATTGTAGATCATGGTAAAATTCTGGCTAGTAAAAGACTTCACAAGAGATCTTATATTAGAGAGGCATAACAAAGTTGTTTCGGCTGAGGGAGGAAAAACTAAAGCAAAGAGAAAGGCAGCCAAACCCGTCCTTTTCAACTATATGTTTAATCTTTTACTCTTATTTGCCTTATCTGCACCCTCTCTTCCCTTTTCTCCTTTGCCAACTAAGCCAGTTACAGATTAGGGTCATCAGATCAGGAGCTGAACTGATATATGAAAAAAGCACAAACAGGACAATGAAGACAAAAGGTGGGATCACTGTCAAACAGGAAACAGGCACACGTGCAAGCAAAGACACATGTACGTGGTTACCTGCTGAACCATACGTGTGCATACATAAAAAGAAACTGTGAAGGAATGAATGAAGAGAGAGGGGCCTCAGCTGAATGGCGGAACAAGAGTTAATGGATTGACGCCCTGCGTTAATACCTGCCAGGCAGCAGGGATTACCTACCAACAGGGGTTATGTGGGACATCGGCCTCTCACCTCTACATGCATTTAACGTGTACGTGCATATAGACATACTTTATATAGTATATATATTTATGCAGTGCATGCAGGTGGACACACAGGAGCCGAGTCAACAGAAAAGGATCTCTGAAATGCTACTAGGAAATCAGTTTAAGAAACGACTTGTTTTGAAAAATTTCAGCAGGGTTGGTGAGTAATGCACCTGATGCACCCCAAGTCCCACCTGGTATTTCTTCTCCCAGAGGTAGTCCAGACTGATGTTCTCCACGGCACAGTTATTACAAAGCTTGCTGCCAAACACTTCTTGGAGCATGGTGAGGAGGTACAAATGATGCTCTGTGTCCATTGCGTAGTAGTGGTTGAAGTCCAGAAACACTACCTAAATCATTGAAACATCTAATCCGTCACAAGTCCAGAATCTATTGTGGGAATCTCTTTTCATAAATTAAAACTGCTTCTTACCTCTTTCCTGTGTTTGACTAGGAAAGAGTTGATTTCTAACAAGCCGTCCCTCACCTTTGGGAGAGAAGACAGTGACATTTAAGAGTCACTTTAAATCCATCGCATACCATGATAAAATGAATGATTATGGAAAACAAGTTGAACTGAACAGGCCTAATAAAGCAAACTTTTACAGTGCATTTGTGTCACACTGAGATGGCCAGCTATGTCAGAATGACCCATGTAAGAGGAGGAGTGTTTAGAATGGAACAGTCAGGGCTACTCTGCTGGCTACTAACACCAACCACTGGAAACACAACAAATACCTGCACTAGTCATAGGAAGTAAAAGGCGTGAACTGGCTATTGAAAGCTACATTCAATAGCTATTTTCTTTTTTTTTTTTCCAGAGTCATCACTGAGGGATAATATAGAGTGTAGCAGATTGGGAAAAAAAAATATAGTAAGTTGTAAAAAAGTTACTCCTTTGTTCACCTTGTGTCCAAAAAGTCCATGGATGAAGTAGATCTCATTTCCAGGCTCATAGGGTTTGGAGGAGACCCGGAGATCAAAGTAGCGAATTCCTGCATCCAGCTGCTCCTTAAAAGTCAAGTTCTAGGAATACACATCACGTGACATTAAATATTAAAAGTGGCTGCAAAACCCAACACATCTGCCAGACAATAAAACAACAATGCTTTTAAAATATGCCCACAAGATGTCGTTTCATGCAACTATAATTTACAATCTTGCTACCCAGATGTAATATATTTGTATAATGTGTTTGATGTATTTGACTACTTTCAGAGCAGCACCTGTGTCATGGACCACTTCACCATGACTTTCTTGGCTAAGATGCTGAACATAGTGGCCAGGTATTTGACATAAGTCTTCTGATCGGGGCCCACGGGAGCATGAACATCCACCCAAAAGGTGAAAGAGTCATGAGACCCTGGAGGAAAGATTGGGAGGTTGTTGGTGAGAGAAAATGAATATAGGAAATGAACAGCAGCAAAAAGAGAGACATGTGGGGATGTTAGACACACACACACACACACACACACATGCACAATGAATGTCAAGGTGTTTTCTTTTCAGGATATCCACAAAGTGAATGATGAGTAGGAGAATACACAAGGGATCTTTACGCACGGCATGCTCACCTGGCACGGCGAGGTTTTTCAGGGGCATGGCGCTGAGCTTGGACGGGAGCGAACCCATCCAGTCCGCATTGACATTCCCGATCCCCGCAGGTCGCGTCTTCATCTTACAAACCGCCTCAAGGAGCCGCTCTCAGGTTCGCTCCCGGTGACGGACTCCCGTGCGCTTAAAACCACCACGCGTCATACTTAGACCGTCGATATTACTTCAGATCATTTTTCCACACGTAGCGCTGGTTCAAAGTCAAACCCGAATGCCATCAGTGCGAGAGTGGACCGCTTCCGGTCGCGGTGCGCAGAGTCCCAACCGGCGAAACCCACCGGGCATCCGTCGACGGCACCAGCGGCTGCCTGTGGACGGCGATAATCCTCTTAGAGCCAAATTCCACTCCTTATCTCCCGGGCTTCTCCATCGTCTTGGCTTGACCTGCACGATGCTCGTGAGAAGAGCATCTCCTGGACGCAAGTTAGTCTTCAAACCAGGTTGCTGAGGCTTTGAAGATGCATACAAAGCATAAGGCTATGAATCATCAGTCATCTCCCAGGTGATGCGGATGATGAGCAGATAACTGAGATGATTTGCTTCAGTGCGTCTATGTCGGATTTATATCATAACGCGTGTTTTTCAGCATTAGTCGATCACAGCTGATCATCGGCGGCTGACGCGAAGAAGCACAAGCCCACGGCTCCATCTAACGGCGCAGCAGTCGAACTACAATTCTTTCAAGAGGGTGAAATAAAAATCATTATATTTAATTCGTAGCATGTAATTCATAGCATGTATTGAAGCTTAAGCTCTGTATTGTAGACAAGCACTATCCATCTTTGTCTCTTTGTCTCTAAATCACTCATAGCAATTGTTGCCTTGATTGTTTTCTATTTGTCGATGAAAAAAAATAGAAGTTGCAAAAATCTCATACATTCAAACCCAACCCAATGCTTTTTAGTCAAAGTCCTATTTGTAATGAATAAGGGTCTTAGGTTGCCACAGTATCGCTCACCTGTCCGAAAGACAACAAGTCCCAGAAAGCTTTGCGCGCGCCTGAACGAGCCCCTTGTCACCTGGCAGCGTCGCGTTTGTGTGCGCGTTTCCATGGGGAGCAGGAAGGCGCACGCATGCATCCACCTTACCGCAAGATCTTGATGTAAATATTACGTGGATTTTGTCCGAAAAAAACTTTGAACTATTAGGAGGCCTGCAGCATAAATCATCGGAGAACTTCATCCCCGAATGGTGAGTTTAAAACTGAATGAAAGAAGAAAACAGTGAAAGAAAGGGATAGGCGTCTGCACGAGGAAAAACAAATGTAATCTTTATCTCTTATTATTTTTCGAACAAACGTATCTTTTAGTGTTATATGTTATAAAATATAAATATAATATTAAAATAAGATTAAGGTTTTTTTGTTAGAGTAACTGTGGTTAATGTAAAATTTCGTGTACTGTAGGTTGATTATTTTAGCAGGAAATAAAATGTCAAGATGAAATCAATCAGTTTGATTTATCACTTTCAGGTTAGTGGCCACATGCTTTGTTAGTATAACTGACCTTGGATAGCTTTTTAATGTCATGCGGCCTGGATCCATCTTAATTCCCTTTAAATCCCCCCACAACAGATTGCCATGAAAGCTGAGAACAGGCCAGCAGTTCAATAAGAGGTCTCTCTATGTGTCCTATTGTCTATAATATCAAGCAGGGGTTTGTTTAGAGATCTGTATAATACAAATGAAGACATGTGTAATGTCTATGCGCTTGTGCAATGAGGTCAATAGAATTGTAAACATTGTTAATGTGACTAATAAGTCATTCAACAAATGTTCTTATATCGAAATATCTTTGGATATTTACCTTTAAAGAGAATATCTAAATGCTGCTGCTCGTGACTTAACCATAACATTAAAACAGAACGTTCAAACGCTGTTTAAATCCATACACCATATAATATCAGGTTTTCATTGACATTGTCTTACTCTTATTATACCATAATATGCTTTTATTTTTTCGGTCAAGTCTACAGTTGCACCTCTGAAAGGTGCTGTGAAACCAGTTCTGTCCACTGTCTTCCTCAAAGAGTAATTTTATAAAAAGAACTATATTGATTATGAATTTTCTACTTCATCAACTTTTTCTCACAGTCCCACTTCCACAACACAACACAAATTGAGCGAGTTTACGCTAAGAGAAGAGTTTAAATGGTGACAGCAACAATTTATTTGTAGAAAAATCAGGGAACACTTGTACTATGCATTAGTAGCAAACGTGCTATTATCATGGCAACACAATATATATATGTTTGTGTTTAATTGCTGGGATTTTATTATAAATTTATTCTGGAGCCATCATATTTGTATTGAGACTGAACAAATACTGGACTAGTAAATAAACTAGTTTTAAAAATTTTAGTTTAGGTATTATGGATAAAGTCAAAGTGTAAATTAAGGCAATAGGATACGACAGCATGTTTACTTTTTTTTTTTTACCTTCTGTCATTTTTAAAAAGAGGTTTGTTTAGTAGAACTGTTGCCTGTGGCCTCCGTCAAATCCTCTTGCCAGGCAGGGTGTTTGGGGAAGGTAGTGGATGCCGGTAAGCATGATGATGATGTAATACACTATTTACATCCTGGTTGGGCTAATCTGCCCAGGGCTGGCTCATCTCCCCTGGGTGGTCATGCTGGAGCCGCTTACTGGCGTGACACACACCTAATACTGTTCACTGGGGGGAAAGACAAGAACTGGCGCCTGATTGTCTTTCTCGAACAAATCTCTTAACGATCCTGTTTTGCAGAGATTTGCAGGTGTGGGGTAACACATAACTGATATTTTGTGTGTGGTTATGTGTATTTTATTATTGTTGAATGTGTTTGTTTCTCTGATGGCTTACAGACATCATGACAATTTTTGGCTCACCTGCATCACCAGGATACAGTCTTTCTGAAAACAGACAAGATAGTGCAAAATGAGTTTGGAACTTCAAGGACTAGTGAACATTGTGGCCGTCCTTCCTCTCGGTAAAGAACAGTTGAGGTCTTCTTGAGAAGAAGTTGGTGAAACAAAGACAAAACCCTTCTTCTGCAGAACAGAACAGGAAACAGGAAAGACATTTGATCAATGATTCAGACGTGGGTTTCGACAACACATACGGGACATTAAGAAGCTGATGAACCCATCCTGAGGGACGATGAATCGTTACACTACCCTGAAGCAGCTGGGTGACGGCACCTATGGCAGTGTGTTAATGGGGAGAAGCAATGAGTCTGGAGAACTGGTGGCAATCAAGAGGTGAGGATGGTGAATCATGTCGTTCAGTTTTAGATTTTTTTAAGGTACATTGCCTTGAATAAATATCACAGATAAGATCAATTGAAAATAGACTAGCGTCGCCTGGTTTTCTGCCATCACTAGGGCAAACAAACAAGCTTACACGCCTTTCTTTCAGCAGCATGGCATCAGGGTTCAATAATAGATGAGAAACCAGATATTCTTCCAATAGTTGATCATGCAGTTGCCATGCAAGACAATATACGTGGTGACGGTGAAAGGGAGTGAAAGTAGAGGGGGTGTGTCAGGTTGCTGACATTGTGGAAGGGACGACCAAATCTGGCCCATGCCCAAGTGAGGAGAAAGAGATATCTGCATGTTCTGTAACTCTTACATAATTCCAGAGGTAATGTCAATTAGAGAAGATACAATATGCAATATGCAAACCTCACGTGTAATGGACATAGCAACATGGGTTTTGCAATAAAGACATATTAGAAGAGCTACATTATTGATGGAGACACAAAAACATTTGTTAACTGAAATGTTGTGTAATTTATATGACGAGTTATTTCTTTTTGGCTTATAACATTGTGCATACGCTATATCTGTCCATTAATCTTTGTTTTTTGTAGGATGAAGAGGAAGTTTTATTCATGGGAAGAATGTATGAATCTTAGAGAAGTGAAGGTAAGAATGGTGATACTTTGAGTAGTTTATGGAACAGCTGACAACACTGAGAGCGAGGATGTAAAATTACTGCATGTGTCATTTTTGCACTCTACGCACTCTTCTCACCGTTTTACCATAAAATGTGCCTTTTGTTCAATTGAACGTTTAACATAACAGCAGACATTTACTGTAACTAGAATCAACAATAAGCAAATTATTACACACAAATACATTTGTTATTAGGTATAATAATTACTTACTGACCTCTAAATGTCACACCAGTCCCTGAAGAAGCTGAACCATGCGAACGTGGTTAAACTGAAGGAGGTCATCAGAGAGAACGATCATCTATACTTTGTCTTTGAGTACATGAAGGAGAATCTCTATCAGCTTATGAAAGACAGGTAACAAAATAAATACTACACTTCACAATAAAAAGTTGTGAATAAGCTGTATGACTCAAAAAATTCTAGGAAGCCATTGTTTAGTTTAGTAGTTAGATTTTTCCTTGTATGTCTTCATTTTTCAGCATAAGTAAATGTGTGCATACATTTTATGTTTACAGAAGAAAATTGTTCCCAGAGTCAGTGATAAGAAACATAAGCTTTCAGATATTACAAGGACTGTCATTTATTCACAAACATGGTAGGTGTATCGTGTCTCCTTCCAGTGCATGAGAGTGTTTGCAAACTGCAAGATTCACTGAACAATAATACCGTTTCAAAATAATTAACACCTATAAAATATGGGATATTTCAACTTAAGATCAGAATGAACAAATTCAAACCACTTATCTGATTCTTGTAGTATGTGAACCCTCCATAACTTGTCTTAAAAGAGTCATTCAACTATCTGCTCTCTGATGAATTGATGTGATGAATTGATGTGTGGGTGCTTTATAAGTCGTGTTGCAAATGTATCCCTGAAGCAAATTAGGAAAAGTTTGGTTTGGATTTGGCTTTTATCATAAATAGCATAAATTTTAACAAAAACAAAAATCTCTTCATACAAACATACACATATACACCAAGCCTGCCTCCACACATCCAGTAGGTATGCATGCACTTTCCTGGACTTCTTTTCTTTTAAAATGTTTTCTTTAATTTCTTCCTCTTTCCTTCTTTTCTATCTCTTTTGACTTTTGTTAGAGAAGATAAGATGTTCTCAGAGAAAGAAATTAGGAACATCGTGTTTCAAGTGCTTTCTGGGTTGGCTTTTGTGCATAAGCATGGTAAGAGTCTTAACTCTGTTTCTCCTTGGTCAAATCCTTTGGTAAATCCCTTTTTTTTTTACTAGTTTGGGTGTGTTAGATATTGTACGTTCTTGTCGGTGTAGGTAGAACACTAGTTTATTCTGTATGGCTATAATGTTGATGAGTCTCTTCAGGAATTTGCAATGTTGCGATCCCAACAATGAATCTAACCCCCCATGTGTTCTCAACATGCATTACAATTTTTAGCAAGGCTGATGCAAAATTTACTTACGGGCCAAGTTACTGTAAAAATGTTGATGTGAAACATGCAAGACCTTATACCACTTTCTGTTGCCTAACTGCCTTGTCTGTTTCTTTGCATATTTTCCATAAAATGTAAAGTGCTGCAGCAGAGTACCTGGAATTTTAGTAGAGGCCATTAAAAGATGGTTAAAAGCTTGACACAGACTTTTCTACAGGTTTCTTTCATCGAGACATGAAGCCGGAGAATCTGTTATGCATGGGTCCAGAATTGGTGAAAATAGCAGATTTTGGACTGGCCAGAGAAATACGCTCTAAACCTCCTTACACAGACTATGTGTCAACCAGATGGTGAGAGCAAAAAGAATAAAAAAATATATATCTTTGCATCTTTTACAGTGTCCTAATGTCCATATTTAGGTTTATGATGTACCTTTTTTCACTGGGTTTTGCATGTTCTCTGTCAAGGTACCGAGCTCCAGAGGTCCTGCTCAGGTCGTCCACCTACAGTTCTCCCATTGACCTGTGGGCTGTGGGCTGCATCTTGGCTGAACTCTACACACTCCGACCTCTTTTCCCTGGCAACAGCGAAGTGGATGAGATCTTTAAGATCTGCCAAGTCCTAGGCACAGTGAAAAAGGTGCAATAAAACTGAAAGAAGGGGTGTTTGGCCTTAGTTCAAATTTATTCTGAACTAATAAAAACCTGAGCCAAACGTATAAGGGGCTATTAACAAAGACATTCAGAGTAAATATGTTGACCATATGCAAATAAAAAGTAAGTAGGCCAAGAGCTATTCTCCTTCTTATGGTATAAAGGAGCTTAAGTCTTAAGTCGGATCCGTGCTGCACCCAAGTCCTCACTCACAGTTAATGCTGATTGTGAGGCAGAAATCCTTTAGAGCCTGTTTTACGTAGGACCTTGTCAAGAAGCGTCTTACCTCGAAAACAATGTGTTTGTAGAGTAGAATCATACATTTTTGGAGTGAATTTCAAAACTCTTTTAGAATCTCCTCCATCAAACCACTAGTTGGTGCTGAATTCATGTTTTCAGACGGTCTTTAGTTTTGTATGTGATCTGCATGGACAGTGACGATCCTGAAGATATGGAAAATACATTAAAATACGCACCACACTGCACAAAGCACAATAACTCCCAGTAATACACTATAGTCAAATAGTCCAAATTTCTTTGCATGTAAATTTCATAACAGTTAGCTTAGTCGGACACAGCTTTCGTCAGTTTTGTACACATAAAGTATTGTTATTATATTGTAATGTCGAGTTTGATTGTTAGCCGCCTGCTAGCTAAGCTAACAAGTTGACTTCTGGTGACTCCAGCAAAGCTGTTCTGCTAATATAGTTAGCTAAGCTAACTAATGCTAAATCTCAAAGTAAAGAAAAGAAACAATCTTTTCACAGTGACACTAGTAGCATTTAGCTAACAATATTATTGTTATAGTGGTTATTTTTATACTTACTCATTATTGTCTCTATGGCTCCATTTTCCCTCCTGTTTCTTTTTGCCTCCTCTTTGTTTCCCTCCCAGAATTATTACTCCTCTTTGTTTGCATCAGCTGGTTTTCGTTGTTTCATTAGACCTGTTGGTTTGCACTGAATCGGGAGCTACGGGAGCGCAGTGACATCCGGGATTTTTTTTTACAGATCTCTGAGTCTGAGTCTAGTGTCATTGCAAACGTTGCACACAGGGCTGCACATCATTTTTGTCAGGCCCAAGCAGATGCCTGGAGTTTGTATTTGTTATATGCTGTTACACGACAAAAATGACACAAAGACGTCTAATCTGCACCATAATCTGGACCTACAATATTGTACCTAAATTCTGACAACACCCTTTTCTGATTTCACTTGCATATTCTTCAACGGATAGAACTTGACTTATTTATGTTTCCATGCAATTATTCATGTGCCATTAAACATAGTTTAGTACAGTGGCATGAAACTAAGACAAATGAACCATTTTCAGTGATTTCAATAGCGTGTAATCATCTGATTGTCTCTTTTAGACAGACTGGCCAGAAGGCTACCAACTAGCTTCTGCCATGAACTTTCGCTTCCCCCAGTGTGTGCCGACCCACCTAAAGACCCTGATCCCAAATGCCAGTAATGAGGCTATCACTCTCATGAGGAACCTACTACAGTGGGACCCCAAAAAAAGACCCACTGCTGTACAGGTAGGCAAGCTTGTGCATTATAAAGGATATTTTATGTAGCATCATTATTATTCCTTCTATAAAATTCAGGAAGGTTTGGACTCCTAACAAGTTTTTAATTGGACAGAAAATTACAATCACCAGCGACGGGTTATGATTTTTTTTTTGTTAAAATTGTCAGAAAGCTAATAATTCTACATTATGTTTATTATTTAGGTCATAGTAGGTGGTGAAGTCTTACTAGAATGCATTATATTAGGAGGTGGTTTTAATGTTCGGGCCATCCTATTTAAAATAATGAAACAAATAAATGGGAATTAAATGAAAAACTCACAAATAAATATCGTGTTAAAGCAAAGTAAATGGCAGAGCTGCTGAATTAAATTGTACAGGTGTACGCCTAATGAAGTGGCTGATGAGTCTGTGTCCTCAGAGTGTTTATGTTCATTACTATGCACCTCACACACAGAAATACATATAGTTCCAATAGAATCCTAATCCAATTCACCAAAAGTGTGTAAACCATATTTTATTACCTCCATTAGTGCACAATTGTGTGTGTGCTTCATGTCACATACAGTGCACATTTTATCATTTTATGCTAAAGACGTGTTGATTGCATAGAAATAATTTACACTCTAGTGAGAGTGCTGAGTTACTCTGTGGATCTTGAACGGGAAACACCTATCCAGTGGGAGTGACAATGCATTTCCATTCTCTCCAAACAAAGCCCCCAGGTGTATGACGCTTACGCGTATATTTATAGCCCATTCTAAAAAACAAAACAAAAACAGTTTGCTTTTATGGTAAAATTTAGACAGAAAACATTTATTTGCCTAAATGGAATAAGGTCTACATTGAATATCCATCATTTAAACAAAGTCCTGCTTCTTTGATCAGCCACTATATTTGATTTCTGTCTAGTGTTAGTTTAACTCGATGTGCATCAGTTACACCTTCCAACAGCTTTGAGATCACAAGATGACACAGTAGTTAATGTTTGTCTGCAGTGGGTTTAAATAGGTCATTGACTTTAGTGTTCTGCTGTACAAATGATTGAAAATGAAGCTCACAGAATTTCTTTGAACAACAAAAGAGGAATTTGAATTATTTTTTGTCTCTGGTTAGGCCCTGCGTTACCCATACTTCCAAGTTGGTCAGGTCCTGGGGCCTCGTCCTCAAAGCCAGGAGATAAAGAAGGTCCAAGCCAGGCCCATGGCCCAGAAGCAGGCCTCAGAAGCCAAGGCTGAGCCCCAGCAGTCTTCCTCTGATTCCAAAGCCTCCACAACTTCCTCCAGGAATCAACAGGAGCATGGGCCTCTTCAGCAGATCTCCCTGCCTCAAGCTGAGTCCAAACCAGGAGGTCTTAGTCATGCAGTGAGTGTAATAATATATGTAATAATAGATAGAGTTCTTCTGGTCCCTGATTGGGCACAGGACAATGCAAGCAGAAAAGAGTTAGAGGAAAGTTAGTAAGAGACATTTTCTCAATCCAAACTGCACATTTTATTTGAACCCAATGTAAAATCTTCTGCAGAAAGCAGCATCACTGGGCAGTGAGAACAGTGGGGGGATTGGGAC
This sequence comes from Channa striata, assembly GCA_033026295.1. Classification (NCBI taxonomy): domain Eukaryota; kingdom Metazoa; phylum Chordata; class Actinopteri; order Anabantiformes; family Channidae; genus Channa; species Channa striata. The sequence continues at coordinate 25,299,609 of CM065169.1, read as the reverse complement.
GCTAAAGAGCGGTCGTCGTCGCTGGGGCCAGACGGTATCCAAGACCTCAGACAGCTGGGAGGAATTCGACCCATCAGAAATAGCCAGCTCTAACTCCAAGAAACCCAGTCTGGGAAATGTAGAGGAGGAGAGGAGCCCGAAGGAGCACAACGCACTGTGAGTGCTGTAACGTTCTAACAATCGATTGACCAGTGACACTCGTTATCATTATAGGATAGAACACTAAATATTTTTAGGCATGTCATGCACCATGCATTATTTAAAGTAGTAGCAGATGACCTGGGTCAGTCAATATCATATTCACAGTTTATAAAATAGTACTTGCACATTTATAGTTACATTAATTAATGTATTAAATGCATAGCACTAGTAGGAGCAGGCCTCATAGTCATGACTTCATGTAACACACTTCTATAAAAACATTGTGTTTTTTGTGCACAGAACTGTACATATCTGCTTCCTGTTTCCAGGCCCAAGGAGCAGAAACCGCTGTACTCCTTCAGCACGGTTACAAAGCTACCCAACAATATTAAAATAGGCCAAATAGACAGTAATATTCCTGGATCTGCTGCCAGGCAGCACTATCTCAGCCAGTCACGATACTTGCCAGGTAAGACTAACAGGCTGGTTGTCTTTTTATTGCAAATAGATCACTGAAACTTAGCATCATTTGCACCTCGCTTTTTAAATATAGATCAATATTCCCATTTAAATTGTATTTTTAACTTTTATTCCTGGAAAGGTGATGTATTGAAAAGTTCAGCTCTGGTAATAAAACTAACCTAATATGAGAATCTTCCCCATTTTATGTCAAACTGCAAAAGACCTAATTGTGTTCAAGTTGAATCACTTGGCAGGTATTTAGGAAAATATATACTTTATTTGTTTGATGTCGACGTCAGTTGCCAGCAGCACTTCGTCTTCATCAGGTCACAGCTGAATAGATGTGTTTTAATAAATAAACAAGACAAACAGTAGGATTCCAGCACTTTCTCATCCATTAAGGAAATTCAAGTATGCTTAATAATTAATGCATGGACTGAATAGAATGTAGTAGCTGTGTTTTCCAGCTCAGGCACTGGATTAAAATGGCAGCTGTACTTTTTATTTTATACTCAGTGTTGATTGAAGTGATGGATCAGAGTTCAGTCTTAATTTCAGTTTGGTAAACCTGCTGTCTGATATAACTCTCCATTCAGGCAATTCATGTAGAGAAGACTTTAATCACCTTCTCTGTTGCTTTAAGGCTTGATTGGCAAGCATCAGACTTCCTCGGGAGATAAGGAGTTGAGTGGCATGACGTTACGCGACCTGTGGGAAAACTCCTCAAACACTGTACATAAACCCCTTGCTCCTATTGGAGGAGGACTGTCTGTCTCCAGGACCAATGCAGGTAAAATCATCTGATGTCTTGTGTTATGTCTGCTGGCTATGAGGTTTAGGAGAGTCTGCAGTCTAAGACGTTTTGGTTGGAATGTTAAAAACATCCTAACAACTAATAGTACTTTTTCTTTCACTGGCTTGCAGCAATGTGGGAAGGAGTAAAATAAATAAACTACTTCATAAATTAGTTTAAAATCAATTTAACACAAAAAGAAAAGAGATATCAAGGCCTTTTAATGCGGGTAACTAGTTACATGTTCCAGTGTTATGTCTTGATTATCTTTTTTTTATTTGCTTTATCATTTGTACAACAGTGTTTGGAACAACACTTTGCACCACATTGTATTAAACATGCACCGTGAACCGATCAGCCACAATATTAATACTGCATGGTCAGAATTGACAAGTGTCAGAACACACAGCATCATACAGTTTTGACTGCGTAGCTGCAGAACCGCCCCAGGGCCCCAGCTGACCCTTGTGCACTACAACATTGCTTTTAATGGGACTAATCAGTGTAAATAAAAGCTTTACTTTGACTCACTTCATGATGTCATGGAGTGGAAACCTGGCAGCTGTCACTGTCACCTGCTGTTACATAATATGACACTGGCTCTTTGCACACAGACTCTAAATGCTAATGAGGCAGCTAATGTCTCCTGATCAGTAGTTACGGGGCCATGGACAAAAGCAGTGTTTGGAGTGAGCCTAAGTGTCTGCGACTAAGTGTCTGTCTGAGACAGAAGACCTCTATAAATCATTTGTCATGTAGACCGACACACAATATGAGTCCCTGCTGTGCTTTCTTTCGCCTTGTCTCTTGCATTGTATTTCTTATTCATGAGATTAGTCCTTTGCTTTAAGATCATATGCTTCTTAAGTGGCCCTTAACAGGACCCCCTGCTCATTTGTCCCACCCTCTAGCACATATATATACGTGCGCCAGTATTTCACTTATTACTCATTAATATCATTATCATTCCTTTAAATTAAGCCCAAATTAAGCTTCTTTGCTGCTAATGTGCTTGTTTTCTCATTTCTGTTTTTCTCTCTGCCTTCTTTTCCTCTGCTTGCATGCATACATTTTGTAACTCTATTCACATCGCTGTCACTAGAGGAGAATGCCTCTAAGTCTGTGGATAGCCCACCAGAGACCACATTTGTTAAAGAAAGAATACTGGAGAAAATTGACCTTTCTAAAGGTATTTATCTGACTTGAGTTTGTGTGAAGTGCTTTGCCATTTACGTTTGGAGGCAGTGGTTTAATTTCTGATATCTCTTTGAACAATGTAGCTGTATTTAGTTGAACAGATTGATTGTAAAATGAGATAACCTAACAACCAGCATGGTGCAACGAGCTTCAGGTATCCAAGCCAGTGACTTAACATGTGAAAGAAACCGGCTGTTAAAAGCTCTGCAGGAGACAAGAGCACAAATACACAGTATAAGCTGAGAACTATGAGCTGCAGTTGCTAAATAGATGGTAAATTGTTCTACAACCACAACATGTTCATAAGGGAACAATGAAGCTTTTGGGTAATTATGGTGATAACAATCTGAGATCGTGGGTGAAGCAGATCAATGGTGTCGCTTGAAAAGTTGAATGACTTCATTCACTTTGCCTTATTCGTCCGTTTGCATCCCACGTAACTGTTGTGTATGCAGTAGCTGCTTCACACAGATAATGAGTGTCAGTGATGTTATCTGTGAGAATATTTATTAGATAAGTTTACTTCAGTTTTCTTCTTTTGCGAGTGTTTGTTGCACATTATTGTGGCTTATATGACACTGGCAAGAAGCCCATGCTAGTTAGATACTGGGAGGATGTCACAGTAAAATACATCCAGAATACAGGCCCGTGAGCTGTGTCTTTCTTCTCTTACAGGGAACTTCGTAAGCGCCAAGTATAACCTCCCCAGCAGTTACATCCCTTCATTCCAGAAGAGAGAGGTTGGATCAGTAGGACAGAGAATCCAACTTGCCCCTTTGGCTGGCCAGCAAACAAGTAAGGACTTTTTCCAACAAAGACAATCCTATATATTTTGGCCACAAGACTTAAAAAAATCATCCTGCTCTGTGAGAAATACAATATTCTTAGTGTATCATCTGGTTCAAATCTGAATTCTGCTTCTTTAAACTCTTAAGAATAACTACTCACTGCGTAGTCTCCCTGTTGTTGCCTCCTCTTTTCTGTGTTCACTGTCCACTTTCCAACTTGCAATTTTTGCATCTAAGCTTTTGTTCACCTTCTCTTTCTTCACTCTTTCAGTCAGCCTTTCTTCTTCTCCTGATAATAAAAAAGACAAACCAAAATCGGTAAAGCCCAAGTCCATATCCAACTCATCACTGAGTGAAACTAATGAAGGTATAGTTATTTTCCAGTGGATGCCAAAAATGTTACTGTGTGTATGTGTATGTATGTGTGTGATTTTAAAACTGAACTTATGAAGGACTGTCAGGATGTTTGTCATGTCAGGTTCTTCCATATGTGCATACTTTTACAAATGGCTTTTTACTGTTGCCCTGATGTGTAATTTAACTAGTATTTAATTTAACTATAATTAACAAGTCAAGAGCTTTCCTTGGACATCAGGGCTTGGTTTTTGTCATGACATAGATTTTGAACTGTTAAGTATATACATAACAGTCAGTTCAATGTGCACCTCAAGTGCTAGACTCATTCTAAGAAAAATTAAAACAAACCACCATCAGCAATCTGACAGGTTGCCGCAACAAATCTGAATACGTTTGTAAAGGAGAGATTTCAGTTTTTAAGTACATCTGGAAACTTTTCTAAAAGATGTGTTCACTGAATATTTGATGGGCCAAACGAATATGTTGTCCACCCATTTTCATAAGATTTCTACACAGTGAGGGTCTCAACACTTTCTGAAGCCTTTCATATTGGAGATAAGACTAAATGACTGGGATGTTTCTCCAGATTACGAAGACTGGAAAAAGAGGACAGACAGGACTCAGATGAAGGGGAGCAACTACTCAGCTCTGGGGAAAACCTCTGGAAACCTTCTGAGCAGAACTCCTGCTGTACAGCCTGTCCATGGGAGGGTGGACTGGACGTCCAAATATGGAGGAAATCGGTAGTTGAAACTAGAATGCACTTCAACTTTTTCTCCTTGTTGGGCATGTTGCCATAGATATGCATGACTAAAAAAATAAGTGTTGAAAAACTGAAAAATTCAAACTTAAACGTGGGAGCAACACACTAGCGTTTCACCTTCCCCAAAACAAATTACATCAGCATGTCCATAATACATCCACTCCACTTTGCAAAGACATTTTTCATAATGTTTAGATGTGTATAGTGGGCTCACCTTTAAATGAGCATGGATTCTCTGTTTCAGAGATAAAGGTTGCCATGATGCTTAATCAAGACTGTTACTGTCGGCAAGACAACCTCACTGTATTCCTGAAGGGTACAGTGTGAGCCAATTCTACTTTTAGCGTTTGATTATTCTGAATAGGATTTGAATGTGGCACAGCTTTTTTATTGTCAAGTATTGTTTCACTTTAAAACATTAATGAACCGTTCTTGTAACACTATATTCCTACTGCTTTTAACTGCTAGTGCAGTAGATGAATCAGTTGATTTTCTTTTTTATGTCTTTAATATCAACTTACTCTGTATGTTGTAAAATGTCTTTGTATTACACAATAAAAACATTTTGTAAATGTTTTTTATAAATACATTAAAGTTTATAGTGCATTAATTAAAATAAGATGACAACCATTCTTATTGAAATACTGTACTATTCACTTTTTATTATTACAATTTTTTTCTTACAAAATTACAACAGAGTATGTGACAAAAGCTGACAGGTGCTCACACAGAAGACAGGATACACACATCGAAATTGTCACTCCATCAGGACTCCTGGGGCTTCTGAAGCAACGTCAGACTCAGCTTCCCCACTAACAGAAGACTGAAAAAAGACAATAACATCATTACAGCGTGACGGAAGATGTGTACCAACTTAAAACTCTAAATAAGTTTAGCACCACCATCTACTTGCAGTCACACTAAACAGAAGTCACAAAATATGTTCTGCAAACATAATCTATTTAGTCATGTAAATGAGAACATACCTTGCTCCAGCCACCAAGCCAGCTGGCATGAACTTCTTGGATGCATAGAACCTTTTGCCCATGAGGCCAGCCAGAGTTCCAGATGTTGCTGGACGACAGCATGAAATGGGTATTGGTATGTGTTGGACAATTAGGATGCATTAGATGTCACACTACAGACCCATTACTGTTCCTAAATCATAAATACCACGTTTACCAACACACACACACACACACACAGTGCACCTACCAAGGGAAACCCACACATTATTTGGGTCATTGGAGATCTGGTAGGCACCAAAACCTGCAAGTCCACCAAAGAGAAGACCAGCGGCCAGGGAGGGGACACTGCCTGAAAACCACCAACACACAGCCGGACAGATCAACACCTGCACCTCACGTCCACATCACTAAACAGTATGATAGACTGACAGGGGGGTTGGGAGCAACGTGTTCCCACTTTATGATTCATACAAATGCACATTTTCAGATTACTTTGACTGAGGTTAGCTGTTCAGTGAATTACCAGTGGCATGAAAAGCGGCTTAACGTGTAGCCTTCCCACCACGTACCTGCCTTCACGTACCCAATGACTCCCCCGGAGGCGACGAGCGCTGCGTATCCATATCCGAGCCAGTCCACGGACATGTTGGACACCTGTCGGACAAATACACACAACTGCACTTAGCAATTCACACAACGTGCCGGTGTTTTCCGGACTTCACTCACATATGACAAAAACCCCGCGGGACTGTCTGTTTGCTGCGACACAGAGGCGTTAGTCAAGACCAGCGGAGCCAACAAAAGACATGGAAACATTGTGTGACCCAGCGAAAATGTCCCGCTTTCTTACAGCAGCTCTTGTCTGATTCGGATCAGACGTCGTTACGTGTCGCCCCTCGGACGGACAGATATGTGCGTCTGTCTGGTTCGATAAGACTAACTGCTCTTCACTACTTAGCACGGCTAGTATCACGCACGCAGTAAGCTAGCAGGAAGACTCCATTACCTGTGTACGACTCAGAGCTCCTGTGCGTCTTTACGGTAAATGGGAAAACTTGAAAGGTAAATGTAATTTCACAACCTTGCTCTTCTAATTTGTCCTCTGCTCCGTCACTGCCACAGGCAGCTTAGCTGTTGTCAGCCGAACACATTTGACCGCTGCACACAGCAATGCCCTGCCGGATGCCCGATGGGAAATGTAGGCTCAACAGGAAGCTCACGTCTTCAAATGTAAATGATCACAAAGATTTCTTTCAATATATATATTTTTACTATTATTGTTGTTGTTGTATTTAAGTTAATTTTAAATATTACTATCTTTTATTTTTTAACTTACTAATTTGTCAATGTTTGTCAATGTTTACGTATTTATACTACATTTAGTAAATGTAGTATAAGAAACATAACACACTTACAACTATTTTTGTACAACCAGCTAATAATGACAGTGAAAATAAACCTTTCTACATAGGCGTAAATTATTTTGGAGTGATTATTAATATTTTAATATTTTGCCTATAATAGCGGCAGCTTTCTTAACTGTAAAGTTCGCCATCAGCAGAAAAGAAAGCTGTGCTTAAGTAGCACTTCATTTATAGTAATTTTTTGTTGACACATAAAATATATTATCTTTAATAGGTGGTAGAAGAACATGGCTCCCTATGTTCTTTTATTTCTTAAACAGTAATGCTTATTGCCTCATGTGCTCAATATTGAAATTAATTTGGTTTCGGTTTACTGATGCCCACCGGCACTTCTTAATTGACCACTAAAGCTCAATGAATGGTGGGAACTGCTTTCACTGTCACGTCCACAAGATGGCCCTACAGGATTATGTTACGTCTGCTTTTAAGACGCACTGAATGTCAGTATTCCTTAAAATGACTCAATTTCCCCCCTCACTGCTCTGTCAAATATATTTTGTCTTTCATTCATAAAAGACAGAAGCAGAACAAAACACACACAGTAACATCTCTCGCAGCATTTGCAGACTGCTTATCTAAGCCCAGAGAATTAGGTCTATTTATGTTTTGGTCAAGTGATAAACATTCTTGCCTGAATTGTGACCCATGGCCACTTATTTTGCACATGTTTCTCATGACCACCTGCTAAGTTGACAGACATCGACTTGGCAGTTTCACTTACTGGATTGCTCAATGTGCACACATTCTCATTTGGTTTCAATTAAGTGCAATATTGTGTTAAATCCACAGGCGGTGCGTGCTCTCTCCAAATCCGAAGCAAGGTGGCGCTAGAATACAATTTATCGTCCGTGGAGAGCAGCGTTTAGGCCTGGAACCTTGTCACTCAGCAATCACCAGTTTCATGAATTTCACGAAACTACACGGAGCTTTAGTACCGTGGGTGCTGGCGACGGATAATGACTGTCTTCGGCAGCCAGACACGTCCAGCTGGAGTGAGTATGTAGCCAGAAATCTTTGTTGCAAATCAATTTTCCAACTTCTCCGTAACCTGGGGCTAAGGAATTAGTCCCATCAACAATCAATATTTCAAAACTACAAGGGAAGGAGAAAGAGAATAAGGTGAAAATCCTTCTGGACTGCTTCACAACATTTTATTACCAAGGAGGACGCGTAAATTACGCACGACAGGCTCTTTGTGTCTTAGTAACCCACCAGTACACAGCCGCGCGTAATTGATAATAATAATAATAATAGTAATATAGATAAAAATAATAATAATAGTATAATTCGTGTCGTTTGTTTAAATAAGGATGATAGTACAAAGTGCCTTAGGAGCAGCCGTTGCAAACACAAATCGTAGTTTTAGGAAGCTGAACGTTGCCCGAGGCGCAGTGCTGTGGAAGTGGGTGAAACCAAGCCCTAGACAAACAGGCTGGATATTCAAAAGGGACCCCGCTCTTGTCTGAGAGTAACCCACTCTCAGACAGCTTTGCTTTAAAACTTACTCCTCCCTTAGTGCGCAGAGCCCCAAACAATATTTCTGATCCCCCCCCACCCCACCTCCCTCGCTTTTGTCCAGGCCTGGTAAGGTCTATAGCTTCAGGTATTGTGTTTGCACTCAAAATGTATTCGCCTTTGAAGTCCAACATGAAGGCTTGTTTTAAATATTAACATCACAAAAAAATCTATAGATACTGTTTGGAATTATGCAACGGCGAAAAAAGTAAACTATGAAGGATTTATTGGGGAGCATACAAAATAAGAATGTTTTGCTGTAAAAGTTTGTCCAGTATTCTGAAAGCTTGCCTCGATTAATCCAAGTGTGTGAAGCAGAGAGACAAACAACCAGGCTGTGTGCACCGAAACTCCTTGCGTTCCCCTTACAGTCACTCTGCATCGTGGTCCCTCAAAAACTTGAAAAGGAGGTTTTGGGCGAAAGCTTCGACCATTATCACCTATGTGGGCGCACGCGTTACGCACGTCCTTGTGTGTGTGTGTGTGTGTGTGTGTGTGTCTGTGTGTGGTGTGTCTGTGCGTGTGTAAGAGACGAAGAGAGAGAGAGCTCATTCGCTCGTGGCCCGAGGGGTCTAACTTATGTATTAGAAATAAACAGTGGATAAATAAATAATGACCCTCACAATAGCAGGGTAGCTTTCTGAGTAGAAGTAATGATGTTGGCAGTTAACCTTCAAGTTTTTAACTTGACACAGTTTCATTTGCAGTGAGAAATCATTTTTTCCTACCAACACAAAACAGGGAAGAAAAAAATGGAAAAGTTAATTGACTAATAGGACTAAAGGTCCTTTTTACTTTTATGTCAGCTGGAGACAAACATATAATCTCTATGATTTACTACAATTCGCAATGCCATTTAATTTACTGACAGTTTCAGCATATTGTCTAATAACTCACCTTTATTCTTTAATTTTTACCAGCACTTAGGGGGATGGGGAGGAGGTGGGGGAACATCTCCGGTTACCTGGTTTTTCATTAGCAATACACGTTGCTCACGTTCTATAAACGAAATTAGTCTTTCATGTATTTTCACCTGGTGCAAAGCAAAAAAAAAAAAAAAAAGAAAAAAAAAAGTCACCTACAATATAGCTTCTATGTGGGAGATCTTAAACAGTCTTCGTAAATATAATTAGTGTTTATATTTGCTGTGATTGTATGACGTGCCTTAGATCATTTATAGCAGGATTTTGTTTTTTTTTTAATCATCAAATTATCTTAAAAAAACATATTAAACGTGAAGACACCGAAGTGTGACAGGCCTATCCAGTAAACAAATAGGGTATTCCACTTTTCCCCATTTCTCCTTTCTTGGCCACATCCGGAGTAGTGCGCATGCGTCACCTGGTGGCCCCGCACCGCTTTTTTTTATGGCCAGGTGAGGCGGTCTGGTCCAGGTAAAAAGTAAAGGTTTACTTTGGGAGCGACGGTTCAATGAGATAGACACGACACGGGATCGGCTAAAAACAAACCACCAAAGGCAGCAGAAGACAAAGAATGTCAATTATGGGCAAAATGGGGGAATGGCAGGTATGTGCTTACTTTAAAACAAAGAGACGGCTGTGAAAATCCATGAAAACTGTCAAAGTGTCGACTTGTTGTAGGATGAGGTTGCACAGGCACCGCAAAATCTTTTGTGCAGCCTATCTTATATATTCGTTTCGACAGGAGATCATCCAGGATATTTGGGTTTAGGAACCCTTCTTTTACAGTGATTTAACCTTACATGTCAGAATGCTTTGATCATCACAGGATGTTGATCGTATTTTGTTGAGCTGCAGGAACTCCATGCACATTTCACAAAGACTGTGATATACAAATGTGTTTTATTATCAATTAGAAAGGCGTGGAAACCGACATGTGAATGGTTGTGTTGAAACTGGAAAGCTGGCGAAAATCTGCCCTCATTCTGCATTGTGTTGTTGAGTCTTGGATGTGAAATTTGCATCTTTTTTTTTACAAACGTATTTCACATTTCCAAATAACACGTCTTAAATTCATTAGTCACAAAGTCTTCTATAGTCGACTTTGCAGCGTTTAGTATAAAGCGTTGCTTGTATTGGTGCGGAGGACCTGGAGCACGACCTGAGATTATTGTTGAAACCACCAAAGACAATCGGGCCAAATATCTGGGAAGTCACTCAGTTTCCACGCTTTATTCCCAATAACAGCAACTGTTGGTAAAAAAGAAAAAAGCATACCCCCCCCTCCAAAAAAAAAAAAAAAAAAAAAGATAATCCGCGCTTTACACGAGACGGGCCAACGCCTCATGAGGTGGCGACCTGTCTGCTGGCTGACCCACGGCCTGCTGAGGTGAAGGCTCTGTCGGCCATAGGGCAGAGACAGGTTCCCGTAGCCGCTCATTCAAATGAAACAAGGCCATGTTGTTGTGTTAATTATTCACATTCCCCTTAACCCGGCGCCCTTACAGGTATGGACCTGTAGAGCCGCCCCGAATAGCTCAAGCCTTTTAACATAACACTGAAAGAATAGGCTCCCAAAGTCCCCACTCTCAATGGGATTAAAATAACAGTTTGGGAGTTTCAAAAAATCAAGGTTGGCAAAAGCGTTTGTGACAGGGTGATATTTGCATAAGCACGCTGTTTTCACATCAAACCCGGGGAAAATAACCAACAAGACGCTGGATTTCCGAGACTTCAGCCAAAAAAGTTATTTCACAGACAGTCTCCTTTAATTATAGAAATGTAACTAAATCATAAAAATAACATTTATGGAGTCTGTTGCGCTTTTCTCCTGACTCGCAAAGACATTTAGAATTATACTAGAACTCGTCCCAGGTGCATGCAGGTCCCCATGCATGGCTATACCCTCCCCTCCACAAACACACACACACACACACCTGACTGAACAGTAGAAATTATAAGCATGTGTAGCGTCTTGCTGCTTTAGTTTTTACCTGTGCGCTGTCCATTGGTGTTGTGTGAGCAGATGGGGGGAATCAAACGGCTGTTGATATGCTAATGAGGCCCTGTGCCAGTGGTATTACAGTGCAGCTCCAGCCTTTCACTTCCACCATTAGAGGGAGACCTCAGAGCGCAAGACAGACAGCAGCCCATTGCTTCAATAAAAGTAGTTTTTCTGAGCGGGGAGCACAATTCACTGAGTGAAAACAAGACTAAGGCGATACCCATACTCAATATCCACCTCAACAACCCATGAAAATGCTTTGGAAATTAACTGATAACATTAAATATGAAGATTGCGAGGTAAGGGACTCCTTTTTGATTTGTCTGGTTTAATTAAATTTATTAATTTATTTTACTTCACAAGGATAATTATTTTAGAGATGTATTGTATTGTTTTGATCCAAATGTGTCATTATTATGACAGATGTTAGTGAACACATGTGATATGAATAGATCCAAGCTTTTTTTAAATGACATATGTTCCTTTTATAGTGCATGACTATAGTCAAATATAATAATAATATTAAAAATAATAATAACGTAACAACAACAACCATAATAACGTAGGAATAACAGTTGTTTTAATACTAGTAGTTTAAGTCATTTCCTTTTCTTTTTTTAATTAATTTCATACAAAAAATATATGACATGTGAAAATATTAAAATAATAATATACACTTACCATTCACTTTGTTAAAATAAATGTTTTGACCAAATGGCAGATGTAAGCGCTAATACACCCTGCTTCATTCTCTCCTTAAAAGGCATGGACATTTATTTACGCTTCAGTTTTAATATCTCTGCAATTTGAGCCGTTAGATTTTGCGTGTGTACAGTTTAGTTGCATGTATATGTGGAGTGCATACACTGAGTGGTTGTTGTTATGGGCATAGACAAAGTTTTGCAGTAATTTGAAGGACTCGTTTAGGAGTGGAAAAGCCAGTCGGACGTGTTTTCACCCGCATCCTGGGAGGACAGGGACGGCCAGGAGCAGGAAAACAAAAGCCTGGGCACCTCCGAGTTTATGTTGTGGTGATTATAATAATTTTCACGCAAATGTTTTCCCGTTTGTGTCGATGCAAAGAACAAAATTTGCAATCGAAATCCAGTCGCAGCCCCGTGTGACTAATTTTAAATGCGTGATTAAACAGGAAGGGGAGTGGAGCTGTTGTAGCCGCGCGTAAAAGTTGGTTAAAGCGCCGAATCCGAGCGGCCCTATCGCAGACTTTGGTAATTTATGTTCGCCTGTCTTTCCGGGTCAAAGTTAAAAGTTAGTCGGTGTGACTCTGGATTTGGAGTCGAAGAGGAACTACTGGATTAATTCAGCGACGACAGAGGAGTCCAATGGAGGACAGCTCGCTGTCGGAGTCTGAGGTGGAAAACAAAGGGATGAACGGTAGAAATGAGCCGGTCGGAATGCCCACAGCGTCGTCTGTTGGATTTTCACCCGGTTCAGAGGTGAACAATGTTTCCTTCCCTGCCTTCGTCTTGCCATGTCTGCAGTCCACCTCCGTTCATTCCTATATCTTTCTTTCACTTTTGCGCTTTGGCCCTGGGACCCTTTTAAAATGCCCCCCCTCCTCCCTCTCTCTCTGATTCGTCAGACGAGAGTGAATGTCCCTCTTTTTGTCTCTCTGTCTCTCCACTCCCCTCCACACTCTCTCACTCCCTCTTTCTCTCTCTCTCTCTCTCTTCCCATCTCTGATTAGATATACTGATTCCTCCTTTCAATGGACGTCATTTAAGCGCAGACTCCTGCCTTGAGTTGCGTCCTCTGCTTCACGCCCGATTTCCGACTATTCTTTCCTTATTATTAAGTATTCCTATAATATTAATAGTCATGAATGCGTTCTATTAGGAGTGCAAGAGGGAGACGAAGCAGCGGCTCTTTTGATATTATGAGCGCGAGCGAGGGGACGGCAGCACTGTGATAGAAGCCAGGAGAGCAGGGGAGCGAAGAGGGTTTACCGAGAAACTTTTCGACCCAAATCCGCCAACACCGCCGAATATTTGCACTTTTAGAGCCAAATGAAGAGCAGCCGGGATCTAACTACATATTTCTGATGGATTATCGTCCTGTTATTGTGGCACATATCTGATCGTCGGGGCCATCGTGATCTTGCAGGAGAGAAGAGTCTTTTCGGGGGGCAAATTTTTTTGTTTTGCTGGTTAAATCCATTTGCTCGCCCCCCCAAACACTCAGAGTGTTTTTGAACTTATTATTCTTTTCTTGAGTCGCAGCAAAAAAAATCTGTACAGATGTTAGTCCACAGTTTTTCCGCGATGGTAAGTTTCTGGAGCCTCAGTCAGATACTTCAAATTCTGCTCCCTGATGTTGTTGTAATATCTTTATTTTTTGATGCCTAATGTTTTTCAAAGCTTCCATTCTTAAAAGCCTGTGGGACCGCTTGGAAAAACGCCAAAATAATTCAAGACTCGTTTGTATATTTGAGGGCAGTGCACCTCCGGAATTTTACATTTATTATTTACCTTCGGTAATTTAATATGATGTTATTTTTTTTCCAAAACGTTGTGTAGGTCACTAGTAGTCGTGTGGAAATGATGTGTTTCTGATTTAATCCAGTTCAACACTAAATGTAAATATTTAATTCCATACTTTGTTCATTTCAGGCCGTATTTGATAAAGTCCCTGGCGCAAAATCAAAGAGGGAAAATACGCTCATTCGTGTTGTGTAATGACTCTAAAATTCACTCGTTTTCTTGTCTCTGCCAGGACCGTCACGACGGCACCAGCAATGGGACAGCCAGGTTACCTCAGCTGGGCAGCGTGGGCCAGAGTCCCTACACGAGCGCCCCACCGCTCTCCCACACACCAAACTCGGACTTCCAGCCCCCGTACTTCCCTCCGCCCTACCAGCCCATCTACCCGCAGTCTCAGGATCCTTATTCGCACGTCAACGACCCTTACTCCCTCAACTCCCTGCACGCCCAGTCGCAGCCGCAGCACCCGGGCTGGCCGGGCCAGAGGCAGGGTCAGGACAGCGGCCTGCTGCACCAGCACCGCAGCCTGCCCCACCAGCTGTGCCGGGAGTACCGCAGGGAAGTGCTCCTACCGTCCGGCCACGGCATCGAAACGGGACTGTCGGACTCTATCCCTATCCATGGAATACCTCAATCTTTAGAAGACGTTCAGGTGAGACGGCGTTTACCGGCTTTCTCCTTTTGTGGGTCTGATGAGTAAAGAAGTTAAAGTGCAACAAAGCAACATTAGTGTCATTATTAATATTGGGAACACTCAGGAAACGCCACTATTTTCCTATTAGCAGAATTAATAATAATGGTGCCGTTATTGTTGTGTATATGTTTTTTGGCTCTATTTATAATTTGTAATCAGAACAGTTTTTCAAGATCTAAGATCATTTTTATTATTACTATGGTTTAATAAATGGCATGCAATTAATGGATGAATTAATTAGTTCGATGGGCTCATTGTAGCTCCTATAAAACCACTTTTACTGCCTAAAGGATTAACATGATTTTTGATTTTTTTCCTATGTTGTCAACAGTATTTTAAATAAAAGGGAACATTTTATAGTTATATAATTTATCAGCTATGTCAAACAAATAATCTATAATGCTGTTAGTTGCCATATCTGACGTGGTTTTATGCAACACTATATTTTAAATTAAAATCTAATAAGTTAAAAATACGCTTGGATTTGCGAAAGGTTTTCTTTATGTCATATGTATTTATTTGATTTCTCTGTTAAAAAAAAAAGAAGCACGGTGTTTCTTGGGAACAATAACACTGGAATACATGGCATGCACTAACAAGATAATTGAGTTTAGGTAATAGCTACGATTACTAAAGATGTATGAGAAATGAGCGCTAAAATTGTCAATAACTCTCGTTCCTATTGAGGGTATTCTTCCCAGTTTTTAATCAGAAACAAACACCAATAATCCTCTAATTAGTTCATAGGCCTTTAATAGGCTGCGCTGCCGTAATTACTATCCAATCGAGATTAGAAGTTTCCTTGTGAGTAGAGCCAATCTGATGGCGAAATTAGGTCAGGATTATGGGGCGACACAGCTTCGTTATTTAAGTCTGAGTTTGTGATCTAGTGCAATGCGTCCATCAGCGTATAGCCTGCTGAAAACCCTCATGGACAATAAGAACAGGTATGGGCCTCAGGAGCCTCCATGTTGGGTGTTCTCCATTGCGGCTAATTGTGTGAGGCTTTGTTCGTGCACAGCATCCTGAGGTGCGTTCGTTTTACACAGAACTGAGGCGGATATTTTGGTGCCTTTGTGCTAAACGTGTCCATCTCTTCTCTCTGCATTTGTGCCACAGCCTGTTGAGGATCACGGAATTCACATTCCCGACCAGACTGTAATTAAAAAAGGTAAGCAATTTCCTCCGAGATATCATGCATGTTTCTGCAAGTTGCACACATACACACACACACACACGCACACACACAGACACACAGACACACACACACCATTCTGCTCGAGAGAACTCGATGCAATGCGGTAATGCCTGACTGATCCTAATACGCAGTAGCCTATTTTTCATTACATGGTTTCCAAGTGCATCAAACTTGCTGCACCTTTTTTTCTCCTCGCTGATGGAATTTACTGTCAGCGTTTCAGAGCAGCGGGGAGATGAGAGGAGCTGGTGGGCTTTGTAGACCCGTGGTATTGATGGCCAGATACAGGCCCATAGACGCTCCTGCCACTTAAGTGGTGGAAACCAGTAGCTGCTATAATCAGCGCTGCTTGGCCAGAGCTACAATGGAAACTGGTACCACTGGATGGAGCACAGGCCTGGTGTGTGCAGGCTGATAGTCTGTCATTTAGAGAGGGAATCAAAACTCGGCGTGGAAAAAACCAACCTTGACTGGTTTTCAGTATCTGCAAATGTAATGTTCCCATTTAGGGCACTTTGGTGAATGTTGTTGGGATATATTGCCTCTATATGTTGAGGCTGGTTTATATGGGTAATGATACACCACGACGAGGCCCTTTTCACAGTCAGGTTTAAATGCGTTCTGTCAGGCCAAAGTGGAGCTCACCAGAGAAGACACAAAGCGACTTCGTTCGCACTTTTTTGTCTTTTTTCCATTCTTTCTTTTTTGAGCCCGTCTATATACGCATCATCATGATAATTGGCTTCTTATATTAGTAATCTCAGGAGTTCGTTTAACCCCTATTGTCTCTATTAGGCTCCCCTGAGCCATTAATGTCACAAGTGATCTATCCGAAGGCGCACAGTCCCCTTTGTCTCCGGTTACTGCACACCAAAACGATGGAAAGCCCAGTTGTGCTGACCCCCCAACCCCCCCGGTGTGAAATCACACACGGGCGACGGTGTTTTGCTAGATACCGAGGATATGTCAAAATAGCTAGACTTTACAAAAAAAAAAAAAAAACCTCAGAGTTGCTGTGGCTGCTTTATGCAGAGTGTGGCGAGCGCAAAATGGACTGTTTGAGCGCTCAGATCTATACAAATGTTGGCGGCATTTTTTGTTAATATTTGTGGTTTGAACGACTGCGAATATTATTATTGTTATTATTGTTATTATTAATTCCATGGATAGATTTACGACTTGCTTGTCGTAATTCTATACATGGCTTTTTTTCTCTGCATGTCCTTGTTGCTGAAAGTGAGCGCATGTGGTGCTAAACTCTAAATCCGGGGCCTAAATCCCTCCTTCTCATTTAGTTAAGACTCTGCTTCGCATGAAATTCACTGAGCACGGTCTCTCTCTCTCTCTCACCCCCTCCTTCTCCCCTTCCCTGGCTATAGGTCCAGTGTCTTTATCCAAGAACAACAACGTCTCCGCAATCCCCGTAAATAAGGACGGTCTTTACGGTGGGGTGATAAACCCCAACGAGGTGTTCTGCTCAGTTCCGGGTCGCCTGTCTCTCCTCAGTTCCACATCAAAATACAAGGTCACGGTGGCGGAGGTGCAGAGACGCCTTTCGCCGCCCGAGTGCCTCAATGCCTCTCTACTGGGCGGGGTGCTGAGGAGGTGAGTCTAAAAGCACACACACACACACACACAGACGCAAAAAAAAAAAAAAAAAAAAAAAAAAACCCAAAAAACAAAAAACACTTGCTTTATGTGTATTGGTGTCTGTGTGGATGAACTCTCTCACTCTTCTCCAATTTATCTATTCTCTCTGTGAGTGCGCATCTCTTCCCCTCTTCCTCTCTCTCTCTCTCTCTCTCTCTCTTCTCTGTACCAAGAATAATTAAAATCGACCAACCATGACACCTAGCTCCTGCATTTAAAGCAGGAGGGGTCTGTTAAATTCCATATTAACTTCCTTAGCTCACTGGATCGCTCCCTCTCTCTCTCCGACTCTCACTCTTTCTCTCTCTCTCACACACACACACACACACACTCAAATTAATGTAGGCCTAGTCTGTTTCAACCTCAGCTCTATATGCCCAGTGAAGGCATTACACATGAAAACATTGGTCTCCAGTGAACTGTCTAGTGAAGTGCTGCAGACACGCAGCCAGTAATAGTGCTGCCTGTTAAGTAGGGCTTTATTTATTCATTTTGTACAGTATTTGTCTGCTGGGGAAAAGGCAGGGGCTCTTTCACTATTATTTATAGTTTGTATCAGAGATGTAGAGGAGGTAAAGCCATTTACCTTTTAATTGGCCAGTTTAAAGGAAGAAGAGCTGAGGCACGTTGATGGAAGGCGTGTGCACGTTTTATAGAAATACAAAGCAAAGTTCCAATAAAATGGGACAAAATATTAATCGCCGACAATCTATTGTTTGTTTGTGCTTCTACATGCCGATAGCAGTCGGCACACCGTGTGAAGGACTACGACGCTAATCTATGTTTTCGATGTTTGCATATGAGCAGCTTCAAAGTCCTTGTCAAAGAACGACATTCGTCCTCGCAGATGAGCCCACTCACGGAATGTCTGCACACGTGTGACTACAGTTTCCGCTTTGTTTCACTGTCACAGGGCCAAGTCTAAGAACGGAGGTAGATCCTTAAGGGAGAAGTTGGATAAAATCGGCTTGAATCTACCTGCGGGCAGGCGCAAGGCTGCCAACGTCACCTTGCTGACGTCACTAGTCGAAGGTAAGTCGAGTGCCATAAATCACGTTCCCACTCTTGTTGCTCCCGCGATATCAGGTGCTCGCAAACTGGGTTTCTCTCTCCCTCCCTGTCTCTCGCTCTCTCTCTCTCTCCCTCTTTCTTTCTCTGTGTTGGAAATCAGCATATGCGCTCATCCGTGTAATGTGGACCGACTTTGCCTCGCAAGTAATAAAGCATGAAGGATGTATATGTGTGTGTCTGCGAGTGTGTATGTGTGGAGAGAGAGGGAGAGAGAGAGAGAGAGAGAGAGACTGGTGCTGCTAATTCTGACTTTGCAGCGTTGGCCTTGGCTTTCAGATGCACACTTGCAGGTCCACGGTTGGCATACACGGGATGAATTTGTGTTGAAGTCCAGTTAATTATTGAGTGCTGCTTGTTTATTAGGCGCCGCTCTGCTGTTTCACCTCATGGATGAGAAGTCGATTGATTTATTAATCCTGCATTGTTTCAAACATTAATACAATGTGGACATGGCAACACAGGGCCGATTTTAATAGTGGTTTAATTCTTGCGTTAATAGCTTCCCATGCTTTGGGTTTCGCTGAATATTTTCGTTGCATGCAAATGGCATGTTGCTGACCTATGGCGAGCTATATGTTTTGGGCCTATTAAAGAATGAATTATTCAATTACGGTGCGCTGAAAAGATGCCTTTTACGTGACTGGATAAATCCATTTTGCTTTCAGAGCCGAACCTTATTATTCAGTGCAGTGGTATTTTGGTGTGCTGTGGGTTTTCAAAGGTGAAAGCCTGCGATGGTTCATTGCTCTCTGTTAATCATTATTGCAGACGAGGACCGAATGCAATATTCATTGTGCTTCGTAGAAATTTGGTGCTGTATTATAATGAGCCTGGAGAAATGTATGATTCTGGGTAATAAGGGGGATGGTGGCACGTGGGGGTGGATGACGGGAGGAGAAGGGTGGGGGTGAAAGGCAGTGGGTTATTTAGTGAAGGGACACTGCATTTTCTGAAGTGCTGTCATTGTTTATGATCCGCTCCATTTTATGGAAACGAGTTTACTGGACTTGAGCTTTGATGCTAATTGGCGCATGCCTTCTTCCGGAGTACAGGCTTATGGGCAGGAAGCCCTGCAGTAAAAACTCAACTGCTTCAGGAAATTAAAGCCAAAGACTTGGGGGGGAAAAAAAAAAAAATCAACCAACAAGAGAGGCGAGCTCAGTCTCGGTCGCAATGAAATCTGCTCCAGTTCTTCTTTATTTACTTCAGTAATTCTCACAACTGAGGTAAATAAAGGCAAAGTGAGGTGCAGGTACAAGCCAGCCAAAGCGCCTCCCCACGCCTCTGCTGGACTTTCAGTAATGTGCAGGCATTGGTAATCAATGACATGGTGTGAAGCATGACGCTGCGTCTATATTTCATATCCACTTATTGTTTCTCCATATTTAGCGGTTCTCACGGTGTGAGGAGGAGAGCCTGACGTGTATTGACAGCTCGCTGGGCTTTGCTATCATTATCTTCAGGCTGTTATTGTTGTTTTTCTCATCATTAATGTTGCTGGGAAGGCACAGGTGCCATAACCCTGCTGTGTGAAGGCATAAACAGAGTGGACGCTCAGATCAAATTAATGATGTGTTAGTCCAAAGCAGGGAGTGTGAACTGCTCTGAAATTGATGTAACCATATTTAATAAGCAAACACATTCAACCTCATTTCCCCCCCCCCTTCCCGTTCCCTCCCTCCCCCTCCCCGTTTTTCTCAGGCGAAGCGGTACATCTTGCCAGGGATTTTGGTTATGTATGCGAGACTGAGTTTCCAGCCAAGGCCGTAGCTGAATATGTAAACCGTCAGCATTCCGACCCAAACGAACAAGTCCAAAGAAAAAACATGCTCTTGGCTACGAAGTAAGTGCTATTATCACATTTCACTCTATGCCACACCAAATGCATCACAGTGTTTGCCAGTGTGTGTTTTATTTTACATTTACACACACACACACACACACACACGGAAAACACACAGATATTGAAAACAATTTTGTCACTAATCACACGTTTGTTTTTTTCCGTCCACTTATTTTCAAAATTGTTTTAAAAATAAAAGGCTATTTTTTTTAATCACGTGCATTTGTGATAAATTGCAGCAGTCTACTGTCATTCTTAACCTAACAATAATTAAATATATATACATTTTTAGTTACTATTTGAAATTGTACTGTTACATCTGTTATTTATCGATATCATCCAAAACCACACTTTCTTTTGTTTGAGCGCATTTTTTGATATGATAACATAATCATGACTATCAGGTAAATATACAGCTGTGGGTCTGATGACTCTGTCTTTCCCTAATCAGGAGCAGCAGACTTTTGTCAGTCCTGTAACTTTAGTGACACTGACACATGCATTCAGCGCTACTATTTGTTTTGGTTATTTTTACTATGTGCTAATTGAAACATGGGAATTCATGACAAGGCACAGAGAAGCAGAGGCCTGCATTTCATATTGATTATGGGGCGCTGTGATCAAACAGTTATGCCCTATAAGCGCCTCTTGCAAGCCTTTTGGATGTTATTAAGATGTAGATAGTTTGAAACAGAGAGTAAACAAGCAGGACTAATTTCTAGATGTCACCAAACGTTTATATACATTTTAAACTACTGTACATAAAACCTGTAAATTACTATAAGGCGATGTGTCTTTTGTTTGTTCGTGTTTCCTTAATTCCAGAGTTCAAAGTTTACTCTGCAAAAAAATATTCACCTTACATCAACAAGTCATTTGGCCTCGTGTTTTCTTTAAAAAGAATGTATTATTATTTTTTAATATAAGTAAAAATATCCTGCCACTGAGCTGAGAGATTAATTTCCACCTGTTTGTAGCTCCAGGACATTTTCTTTACCCAAGTGTTCATTTTTGGAAACAAAGCAGGGGAAGAAACACAGTTTCATTAAACTAATAGATGCTTTTTAAAAATGACTGAAATAAGTCGATTTTTAAGAGGAAATGCGGACTTACTTTACCGCACTTCGCTCTTCACTTTAAGCGGATTAATAAATGACACCCTGACACACCTGCAGGACGGACTGAGTTCTGCTTTGTGTGTGTCCACATTTTTTCCCTTTTTTTCGAGAGAAGACATGCAGGGATTTCTGATGCTCTTGCTCCCTAACGCGCCGTTTTCTCTGTGTCTAGGCAAGTCTGCAAAGAGTTCACAGACCTGCTGTCCCAGGACCGCTCGCCGCTGGGAAACTCACGGCCGCAGCCCATTCTCGAACCAGGAATCCAGAGCTGTTTGACCCACTTCAGTCTAATCTCGCATGGTTTCGGGACCCCAGCACTGTGCGCGGCTGTCACGGCCCTGCAGAACTATTTGACCGAGGCAATCAAAGCCATGGACAAAATGTACCTCAACAACAACCCCAACAGTCACTCAGACAACGGCACTAAAGGCGGAGACAAAGACGAGAAGCACAGAAAGTGACGGTTCCATCCCGATCTTCCCCCGAGGGCCAAACCCCAGGGCCGTACTTCTACACCGACCCACACACCTCCGCCTCAACCCCGCCCCCAGTCATCCACTATAAATATTATAAATACCTTATAAATAATATTGATAAAGTTAAACGTGCCACTTCCTGATCTTGCGCGGTTTTACATGTTTTGTTTTTACATCCCACTTTGGATTCACGGGGAAAACGACGCAAGAATAATCTTCTTCTCCCAACACCGTATGAAATGTTACTTTTGAGAAAAAAAAAATGGAAAAGAAAAAAAAGCTGCAGAGGAGCAGCTCCAGGGCGAGGAGAAGGTGTGCTGCCTCAGCCAGAGGACTTTTTATGTACTCCCCTTGTTTTTTTATGGACTGAAATCCAGCGAGACCCCTCGATATCTCCAATCTGCCATTGTGACAAAAACGAAGCTAAAAGAGGATGAATTCTTATCAGTATTGTGAATAATAAACTTGAGAAATTCCACAAAGCTCCATGTCATGACTTCAGTTGTAGACTCACTCTCCAAGCGACCAACTTGAACTTTTTTGAATTTCAACACGATTCACGGTTATATAAGGGAATCAGTGTTCATGTATGTATATATTTATTTATGTGTAATTTAATGGGAATTGTAAATATGGTGCGTCTGTTGAAACTTCTTTTTTATTTATCTGGTGCCTCCTGTTTTAGTGGGTTTGAATATTCGGTTAGTTCTTCATGTGATTTTATGGTTCTTAGAAAACAGAAGTTTGGGGTATTTTTATTTCTCTGGGATATTTCAATTCAGCCCTCTTGTAGCATGTTGAGGCGACACTGAAGCAAGTGAACAAATTTAATAGAAATAAACTTCAATTTCTCTCTCTATATATCATCCTTATTCAGTTTTTTTATTTCAGACAGAGCATACGTAAGACCCTGAGGACAACAGATTTTTTTTTGTTCGTTTTGTTTCGTTTTTATACAAGCTTTTATGTGTTGTGCCAATCAAAATACGTTTCACCTCCTGTTCTCTCCTTAAAAGCACCATAAAAGCAATAAATGGAATATTGTCTGTTTTATTTTAATGTTCGAAGACATTCAAAAACATTTTTGGGACCACCTGATATCTTGTTATGTCCGATAATGTCCAAAATTGGAGGCGGTTGTATAGACATGTGCTGGCAATAGTTCCCATGCCTGTCAATGTATAGTCCTTTGTTGCCCAGAAAAAAAAATAAATATTTGATACGCTTCATCTCGATTTTTATTCACATTTTAAAAAAAAAATCCATTCACTGTTTAATAGGCCCGTTTTTTCCCCCCCATATTTTTTGGTCTTGGTATTTTTCCCATCCTGCACGGCTACAGTAATTGAGTTTACGCCTCCCCTGACGATTGCTCCTTGCAATAAGCAGTTGAACTCATTGTTTCCCTCAAGTATAATAAAAAAAAAAATCTTACTTTAAACTCCGTAGTTTACAGCACAGGAGCTTATGCAGGCCAAATGGCTCACAACAATGGATAGCCTATATTCGCGTTTGAAGTGTGCAGCGCCACCCCTTCAGCTAGAACCCTCTGAGATGTGTGCAATGTTTGCTTGTTGGAGGCTATATTTGGCTCTCCACCGGAGTCACATTCAAAGACATGCATCAAATATTAGTTGGGCTACAGTATGTTGCTTGCCTCTCAGTGTAATCAATGAACAATCAGCGCACAGTGTGCCGCGTTTGTATGGATATTTGCTCATATGACCATAATACATTCGTAACGAATCTCCTTCTCCAACTGGTATTTAGTCTCATTTCGTCGTGTTTGGCTGAGTGACTCTATAAATGTGGCTATCACAATGGCTGTAATAGAAAATCTGATGCTGGCCTTTGCTTTATGTTGCGTGCAGAGCTGCAGAGAGCGGGCAGGCCGTTGCATAACATTTGAGTTGAGTTTGATTGTGTATTGATGGTGTGGCACCTATAGCTCTCGTCTGCAGCGTGAATCAGTCTGGTGATGTATGCATCTTGGTATTGTTTCTTGCTTTCCCTATTTCACTGTCTGGCAACCATGCAGTTTAAATATTGTAACACTGGGAGATAGAGCACTGGGCGACCCCCTCTCCTCCACCTCCTCCTTTTCCCTCTCTCTCCAATCTCCTCAGCAGCCATATTTATTATCTGCATGATTTTCGGGTCCTGCTTTAATTCTGAGGCAGTAGTTTTTTTTTTTTTTTTTTTTTCTTTTCTTTTCTTCTTCTTTTTTTTTTTTTTTTTTTGCAGGAGGGTGAATGAAGCCCAACTGTACATGTCCTTGGCATAATTGCGATGCACGGTGCTGGAGCAGGTGAAGCGAGGCATTGTCTGTCAGGCCCTGTTTTTGTTGACTCAGTCCTCAGATTGTGTGTGGGATCCTGTCCTCAGGCACAATAGCTCACTCATAAAGGGGAGAGACTACCCGGCTGCTCCTGCTCTGGTTGATGTGAGGGGGGAACAGCATAAATAGTCACTTTAAGGGAAAACAATCGTATTAAAACAGCATTATTGGTATTAGGCAAAAGGGAAGCCCATCGCGTGTGTCATTAATGCTAATGTTATTTAATAAATTTATCGGGGTTTGCATGAATGAAAACAGGTTTTTGAGGGTGAAACGAACGCATTAGAAATATTGGTGTGCGTGACAATGGTGGATATCTGTACGTATTATTGCTATAAGATGAGGTTCGCAAGGCCTGTAATTGTGTCTTTCTGCGTAATGGAATTGGAGCGTTAAAGAAACTCCAAATCCCATTGTCTGTCGTTTGTTTACACTGATCCCAGCCTATAATTTGCATACCTTTTTAATACAAAATTGTAATTTTACCCTAATTTGATCTTAAACAGGTAGAGCTAGTTTCTCATAATGCCTCACAGCCAAAGCAATTTACAAAAAAACAAGGGGGTCTGATATTTGAGCCAGTCAGCAATACCCAGCTGAATTTGGCTAATTCAATCCATAAGTGCTGCTTGTCTCAACTAAAGCAATTACAGCTGATTCGCATATAGTAATTAATAAGTGCGAGGCCCGTTGTTATCAAATATTGGGAGAATATGGGAAATAAAATATGTAACAGGGGTTAAAGTGATACATTCATTCTGCGGGCAGATGGTGATGCTCAGGGATGAGGTGTGTGTACATGTGGGGTGTTCTTTATTTCATCCAGCACTTGCTGGTAAAGACAGGTTGAGTGGGCTGTTGAGTTGATATTTATAGTGTGTAGCAGAGATGGAATGACAAGCAAACACAGTCTGACTCGGTGAAACCGCCTCTGTGGACATCCCAGTGTGCACAATTGAGCCTGACAGAAATCACAGTTTCAGTCTAAAGCTCCAGCATCACATTTAAATGGGCTGGAATTTAAAGGCGTGAATTAATGCTTGTGTGCTAATCCACCAAACATGTTTAGTTTTCATGCTAGCCGCCTTCTATTGATCACTGTCTGTCGGGCACATAACGCAACTTTTCATCTCCAACCAGCTGCACATCGCTGCTGCGCTCATCAGTCCTGTACAAATGTGTCCCATCCACTTCACACGCTAGCAGCCATGTTTGTGGTCAGAAAGTATTAAGTTGATGTTGCTGAGATCATTGCTTGGTGAAAGGAGTGTCTGCACGGCCTAATTACCCTGTATCACCATTACTCCAACAGTCTGCACTGTAACGCTCCGAGGCAACGCTTCGGAGCTGCCTGCCTGCATGGGATGATGCAGGACAAGAGCCTACAATGCCCAGATTTGTTCACTGCGCTGCTACCATGTTATATTGGTATGAGTGGAATTTGTTTTAAGCTCAGCTCCCCCCCTCTGACATTTAACCAGAGGAATCAGAGTCTGCTGGAGATTGGAGTGATTATTTAAAGATGATCAGTTGTTGAGCAGCACTTTAAAAAAAAAAAAAAATTCGTCTCCGCTTTGCCTCTGTAAAGAATTAGTGAACACACCAAGCTGGAAAGTTGTTTCTTACTCACGGACCAATGTTTTTTTTTTTTCATAGAGGATTTGTGGGACTAAACATTTTGATGTCTTCGAAACACTAAAAGAGACAAAGTCTTAAATGATAGAAAACAGATGTCCACTAGACTGACAGATTTTGTGCTATTGCAGCGCTGCTGTCAATCCGAGCTACTTGTAGCGCACTTTTTTTTTTTTTTTTTTTTTTTTTTTTTACTAACGGCGCAACTGAAAGTGTGGGGTTAATAATAAGTGGCTTGGACAAGACGCAGGGTTCCTCTAAATGGCATTTGATACGGTTATTGGTGCAATCGAATTATGTGACTTTAAGTTTGCAATGAAGCGCAAAATGGCTAATTGTCCTGAACTCTGACATCAGCCATCATTTGGATCTGTGGCCTCCGCTGACCCTCTCATATATATATATATATAATATATATACATATTTATATATGTGTACACTATGTATATATATATATATAAATATATAAATGCACATATATATACACACATATAAAAACTATATTTAATTTATTTTATTTGCATTTTTGTGTGTATTTTATATTTTCATGATTTATTGGCTTTAATGCGCCTGTACGTGTACATGAAATGCATGAAGTACATAGAAATGAAGGGACTAAAATTGTGTTAGTGCTTCCCCACTCAGTTAATACAGTTTATATTCTACTTTTAGTCTCTCCCTCTCTTTGCCTTCTCTCTCTGCATCCTCTGCAGTGAGCCGGGGGGGGAGTGTCGCCCCGGGCCAAACATATGCTTCTTTCCATTGCACTAATCCAAATGCAGCGTGGAGGAATAATTGCTCGAGTGGCCGTGGCTTCGCAGGGGCTTTGTCCCTCACTGCTCCCGTCAGCCAAGCACACGCCATTTCAATCAACTCTCTCTCTCTTTCTGTCTGTATCAAACCCCAGACCTTTTATCAAACCAGACCCTCACGCTTCATAAGCACACAGCCACGTCCCTTTAAAAAAAGCCTTTTTTTTTTTTTTTTTTTACATTTCCCCCTCACGTTGTTGCTGTCAGGTCATCATATTTGGAGCACCATCTTCATTAATATTGACAGTGCAGCACGTTGGCTGGCTTTATTGGCAAAACGCTCGCATGAGCAATGACTACAAATGAAAATGACTTTTTGGTGAATTTGTCAGCGCCTCAGACTGTTTTAGACATTTTTTCACAGACTCCAAGCACCAAGTATTCTTCAGCCAGGAAGGGGAAATCAGCTTGGTCCTCCAACCAGAAAGTCGAAGCTGATAATTTAGATTCTTTAGTTCAGGGAATCTAAAATCCCGAGGGACAGTTTAAGTAAATTTTAATATAATAATAATAATAATAATAATAATAATAATATAATACTAATAACAACAATAATACTAATAATTACTCTTAGAATATTTTCGAATTTTTCACTATAAATTTATAGAACAATTATCACATTAAAATTTATTGAACAATATTCGTAAAATGCTGATGGCAAAACAGTAGCTGGACAAACAGCCTCGATCAAACCACTGCACCGAGTCAAGTTTTTTCATCTTTCTTTAAATAACTAGATTCAACCCAAAGGGTGATTCGATAGGGGGGCACAGTGTTCAGTTTCCCTGTGATGAATTCATAAACATTCTGGCTTCCTCGTGCATGTGCATACAGTACATGAAAGTGTTGTGTCTTGTACACACAGACACCCGGTGCTTTAACGCGCCGTGTCACCCCCTTGCCTTATTTTCTGTGAATCAACGATGAAAAATCACTCTAGTAAAATGGAGCATTTGCTAGGAAATCACATATTTCCACGGATAAGGAATGGAATAAGACAGAGGGAGAGGTGGGGGCAGGGGGAAGCAGCGGAGAGCCGTGGATGTCTGACTGAATTAATAGACATGATAATTTCACACTATTTCATAGTGAGCTATCTGTTCCATCACAGCAAAATAAAAGGGTCACTGCGCAGCTGTGGCAAACCCCAAGCGTTATTATGAAGTTTGATGATAGACCCCCCTCCTTCCTACCCCCCCACCCTCTCTCTCTCTCTCTCCCTCTTTTTTCTTCTCCCTGGTACTTTGCTTCGGGCCAGCAATAGCTCCGGGCCACGCCGGTGCCTCCCCATGATAAAGGACTTATACTGTGTGCGCAAAGAAAGCCGCAGCAGCTCCTCTCTCTCCCGAACTAATCAACTCACTGGCTCGGCCCTTTAACGATTGGCGTACACCCCCGCCCCTGTCTCTCTTTCCCCAACCTTGTCGTTTTCCCTTTCTCGATTTTGTCTGTGGTTTACTGCACGTTTTAGTGGTAATTTATGTATTTATCATTGCGCCTAATAATAATAATAATAATAATAATAATAATAATAATAATAATAATAATAATAATAATAATAATATATTGCTAAAAACTGAAACGAAGAGGAATCGTATTGTACAGCAACATTAAAAACAAATCTATACATAGAAACCTAAAACGAAAGGTGCACTACATTTTTGTTTATATGTCTAAATGACTATATATGAGAGAAATTCATGTTTAAACTTGACGTTTTTTCACTAAGACAGCTGCTCATTATTCTAATACTTTTTAACAGTATTTTTTAACTATATTATTGTATTATTATTATTATTGTCATTATTATTATTATTATTATTATTATTATTATTTTATTTACTATCATAAAACAAAAATCCAGATTGGATTTGTTGTCAAACTTCTTTTTGGCTGTTCCCTACATGTGAATGCAAAATGAAGAGATGCTCCTCTAAATTGTCTATTTGTGTTCATATATATTTATTAAGAAATAGGGCCAATAAAGACCAATTACCAAAACGCTGATGCCAGGTGATATGGCCCATTCTGTCGCCTTCAGGTCAGACAGTTTAAACTTTATCCAACAGAAAAAAATACAAACAAACACATGAACCACCATGAACAGCCCACAAATGCTAAACGTGATTTTTTAAAAACATTTTGTATTTTAAAAGTCTGGGTAGTTAAAGCTGTTATTTTGATAAAAAATGTGCATAGAGCATTTTAATGATTGTTTACTTGTCTCTAAAGAAATTAAAGTGAAAGCAACAATGGAACAATTTTCAGACTAATGTTGTAGCTAATCTGTCTATTCTGTCATTCATGACCTTTGTGTTTTTTCATGTGCATCACCACTACACAGAAAAAAAGACAAATATAATTTAGGATTTATCAGTATAATTTGGCTAAGCTACTTGAATTTAGATTTTTTTTGAATGTATGTCTTTTAGCTTGAATTTGTGCCACATCATTGATTGACATTTGTGTTTTAACAGCCCACAGTAAATAGTGACAGTGTGGGATGGAGAGAGCCAGGCCTTTGACATGTGACAAAGGTCATGAGCTTGTTTCGAGCCAGCCCTGCTGAGAGCACATGATGCATGGACCTTTGGAGCTAACAGACGGCTGAAGAGTGTGTAGTATGACAACAAATGACAATTATTTGTTTGTACAAAGAAATGTGGAACTAGGCCTCATCACGACCAAACAATTAGCCTCAGCTCCAGTAAAACAATATGTATAAACCTACAATAGTCTTCAAAACATACCTCACTAATGGAAAGACTTGCAAACCTGACAGAGAAACTGATCTTTATCAATTTACTGCTGAGTTGTTTCTTCCACCCGTACTTAACATTTCCCAACTTTTTGTCATGCTAAAGAAGAATTAAAGCTTTCATTGTTTAGCAGAGTGGAAAACCCAGCTGAACAGCATTTACAGTATTGTTAAGTAATCAAAACTTATGGGACTCTTTGTTTTAATAGTTTTACGCCTAAAGGTAGACTGACCCTAATTCAGTGTTAGAGGAAACCATTTAGAGTCAGAAATGCAGAAATGCATATAAGTATTAGATTATACATAGATAGTCTTAACTTTTTTTGACAAAAAAATAAAATATATAAATAATTAATATCATGTATTTTGTTATATATTGGTCTACTGGATTTTAAGAATCAGTTCACTTAACGCAAAGTTAGGACTCAAGTTTTTGCTCACGCTGGAAAATGTAAAATACACAAAACCTTAAAATGTGATATAAATTGATCTTTGAAGTCTAGGGAGAAAAAAGAACATTTTGAACTATATCCTCATTATTGATTGTTTCAACTAATTAGTCTTATGAACATAAAATGGACTTGTTCATGACCGGGCACAAATGCACAAAACTTCCTGTGACCAGATGATAATAACAAATGAACTTTGCAACCAACAGCCACGTTATTAACTTAAAGGAGAGTATTGTGCGACGCGAGAGTTAGAGAGCTTAGTCTGGCCTCTCGCAGCCTGTGAAGAAATGGTTTTGATCTTACCACAGGCTAAACACTGCCAACAGGACTTGACATTGCAGAACAATTTCCCAATTACCTTTTGACATGCATATTGACACAAATGCGCAAAACTGTAATTTTCTCTCTGAATTTGTTAGCTTGAGGGGCTCACTTCCATTCCAGTGGATTGTCAGATGTGCTCTTTCTCCCTCTCTCCCTTTGTCTCACTATCTCTCTCTCCCTGTATTCTTATATGTGAGTGTCCAAAAAAAGGATTCCCTCCTGAGAGCTGGAAAATTTAAAAGACCATTTGGAGAAAAAAGTGTGAATTTACATGAGTCTTCCTTAACGCTTAAATATTAGCCGGAAATGCATATTTAAATCCAACTGAAGGTGCTTTTTTCTTTGAAAAAATGATAATCATACACAAATGTGTTTTCCTGTTTCCCTTGTTGTTTTTCATATACCTAGGAGATGTCAATGTGATCTGATAGCGGGTGTCAACAAACACGTTTTATCTAATACCTCCCAACACTTGTCCTCCAAAAACCTCAACCCTTCCCAATAAACTTTTCAAAGCTCACAAACATGTTGTCTTTCCATTGTAAATCTCAGGATTTTGGCCAAACCTGAAGTGCCAGATGACACTGAAATGCCATAACCACTGGGACGTTTTCTTTCATTTGAAACGTCCAGGCAGCGGAGAGAGAGTGGACGATGGCCATGTCATCATGAGCTTGTCATTGTGTTCAGCTTGATTGGCACATGCTAGGCCAGATTACGGGAGTCGGTGTTGATGAAGGGTTACCCTGAGACTCCCAGCCGCCTGCTATCAGGAACCCCTGAAAACTGGGTCAGACTTGACTCTGCCTCGATCTCCTTTGCCCCAGCATTGGTTCCAATGCATGTGCTAATGGATGAAGAGGATCAAGCCTCAGGCCTCGGATAAAGGCCCAATCCAGTATTTCAGCCCTCCCACACTCATTTCCCAAATCACACTCACATATATAATAGTTGGAACCTGCTTAAAAACTGCTAAAAAAAACAACACTTTTTCCTGCAAGTTTAGTGATAATAGATGACACCTTTGGTTGAAAATACATTTTGTTTATGTCAGCACAAAGAACGTCCTGGCACAATTGATTTTTAAAGTTTAAAACCTGTGAGCTGCAAATGTGATGAACTGCCAAACGGAAAACCTCAAATTTGGCTCTTTCCCTTTCGCTCTTTCATTACAAATAACTTATAGTTGCTCACCAAATTGTGGATGATGAGCATGAAGATAAAAAGGGGCATAAATAATTTATGAATGTGGATATGAATTTGATTCAAAATTGCAATGCTCAAGGTACTCAGCAGGTCTACGACCAGACCAGTTCATGACCTAGTTTTAAGTGTTTATAAAATACACAAGTTTCCTTGGTTGAGAAATCAAGTGACATAAAGTTCTCACTGGTCTTATTGGGAAACCACATTAATGACTGTGGTGACAGTGGGTGGAGTTGACATTAGAGTTTCATACAACCACAAGACATTTAAAACACAGCAGCTCTACCACTGTGCCTTACAAGTTCAAAATCTTGCAAACTTATACAACAATTTGAGTGCAGCCCAGCGCGTTTCTTCCATACAAGTGAAAGCTTAACTAACTATGGAACCTCTTACATCAAACACGAATAAATGAACCATTTTCCAAACCTCGTGGAGAAGTTGCAAAACAGATGTAAATGAGGAAATGTAAATGCAGCCTATGTGAATTCACTACGAGCATCCTCTTTATCCCCTTGCATGGCCCCGGTGCACACTGTGTAACCCAAATGAGCTCCGTCTTCATTCAGTAGTCACCTAAATTAAAGCAGCCACAACTAAGGGCTGGGGCTGAACGCCAAAGCTTTGCAGTCCATTACTACTACTGAGGGAAACGATGCCCGGGGCTTCTCTAAAGTGTTGCGAAAACCTCATTGATAATTAAATGTTGGTTACCCCCGGTAAGCATCATTCCCGCACTTGCTTACCAATCAAACCTACGCCCACCACTGCTGCCATTTGCTCTCTCTCCCCCTCTCTCTCCCCTCAGTGTTTATCAAGGAATCATGCAGCCCTCTAATAGGTGCCAATTAGAACCAACAGGGGCTCTGGGGTTAATTATTCCTAACACATTATTTGATTGAGCGTATTTAGAGAGGTACAGTGCTGGGGAAAAATGGTGACAGGGATAGCGGAAGATAACACCTAAGCCTTGCAGAAATGGGCAAACAGCAAAGGACACAGGCAAACAGACACTTCTAAATTCCATTCTTAAGCAGCTGGGACAACTTTTTGCAGCATTAAATATTAATTTGATACTGTGTCAAACCAATACACCAGAGGACAAGGTCTCATGCCGCACTTCCTTCATTTCAGCACCCGTGCCAATTGATTTGATTAGGATCCTCACATTATAGTATTCAAAGTCTGTGCTTTGCATGCTTGCTCATAATGGCTTGTGTTGATATCTGACAGTAGTGTGAGAATACAGAGCATGACAAAAGAAGGGGCTTGTTAATAATTTGTATTGTTGAATAATCTCACTCACGCAAATAAAAAAAAATCCCCAAATGTAATAGATTTCTCTGCTGAAGCAAACAAACAAAAACAAAAACCAGTAGGAAAAAAAGAAAAAATCATTATTTCTTTTTCCAGGTTCTTTCAAGTGCAGCATAAAGTGTATTGCCATCAATAATACAATAATATGTGAAGAGGGAGAAACAAATGTGCATTCAAACAGCTCTCCTTGAACAGTAAACACTGGCAGTAGAAGAAAGCAAAGAGAGAGCAAGACAAAAAATAATGTACACAATGAGCAGTAGGTATCTGATTTATGCTGGGCAAATAGATAATAATCATTATGCCCAAATAGTGCCTCTCCTCAGTCACACTGCAAAGAGGCAAAGACATAAAAGTAAGTTGAGAATGAAGCTTTTGACAGGTTGCTAATGGATCGCTGTAGGCCCATCTGTTTCACTGCAAATAGAGAAATGGTGGGGTTTTGATTTGGGTGTTGAAACTGTTACCACTGTCACTGTAAACAATAATTGTCAAACATATTTACCCCGCAATCGCTTTAGCAGATGTTCCGCTTTTTGTTTCAAGCGGCTTTTTTGTGTGTTGTATCTCCCCTCTGCAGACACACCACATGCCCCACCACCACTGCCTGCACCCCCAACTAGAATATTGAGCAGGTATTTGTGAAAGGTGCTCCAGGGCACGGAGTGCAAGGGATTGGGTGTGGTGGGGCATTGGGAAGAGGAGGGGAGGAGAAGTGAGAGGGGATGGTGGCGGGGGAGGGGAAAGAGAGAGAGAGAGAGAGACAGAGGGAGGAAGAGATTATCTGGGCCCTTCATCAGGGCTTCAGACCCCCTCCCTCCCTTCATCTTCCTCTTGCTCCTGCCCATCGTTGGAGCCCTGAGGGCCCGCGGAGGCAGCCCTGTGCCTCGCAGCCATACAACCTCTTTATCACTCTAATCTGTTAATTGTAGGCGCTCAATTGGCACATGGTGGCTTTTTATTAGAGCCTCCCAACATTAACTAGACAGAGAATGTAGAAAAGCTGGCGTGGCCCTTGTCTGCTCTGTTTTACACCTTCTGTCTAGCATTTACAACTGAACTATCCTGCAACACGCACTTTGCATTCTTCACTCAACAAGACTCATGGTGCGGTGGAATAATAAGCCATCAGTTCTATGTTTTTAGCTTACAAGATACGCTAAGGTGCGTCTCTTCTTCTCTTTTAACTCCTTGATGTTTTTCCCTCAGAATGGAGGCCTGGCTCTTTGACGGGAGAATAAATGAATGCAGGCATGACCCTTTACTGCAGGCAAGTGATAGCAAATCTGATCTCAGGTGTTCAGGTCTCCTCCCTTTGCTCCTCCCACTGCCTTTGTGCAGCTTGTTACAGTAAGCTGATCACCCTCTTCTGTGGGGATTCTGACGGACAACCGGTGGAAGGCCAGAGGTCTTGCTCCTGTCCCGTCCAGGCTTGTCTGCAGTGACTGCTCTTTTTTCCCTCCCCCAGCAATTTCTCAGCCTCCTCCTTTCTTTGTCATACTTTGTATCAGTAAAATAGCAATAAAGGGATGCAGGGTTTCTCCGGATGACATATCCGCAGATATGGAGGCACTCTTCACACACCCTCAAGCTTTATTTGGTCCAAACATCTTTTCTTTGTAGTCAAAAGACTGAAAAAAGACTGGTAACTTTCTGCAGCCTTAGCAATAACAAAATTAGCAAATGTTAACATTAACTAAACTCAAACTTCTGTGCAAACAACCTTGGTATCAACATCCCACCAACAATTGTCGGGTACTAATTTACAGTACATTAACAGTATTCAAATGTTGTCCTACAACATTTTTTTTAAATTCAAATACATAAAATATAGGTTATGCCACCATAACCAAATGTATTGCAAAGAAGTTGATATTCAAAAGACGTTTTGCATGTTCATGTAGAGCCAGAGTCAAGAAGTAATTTTTCTTTCTTTTTCCATTTTCTAAGGTACACATGGTGCGGCTGGTGATTGATGCTTTAAAATGTTTGATGTCAAAGTAGCAAACGGGGGCACATCGTACTTTTTTACCCCATGAATCCCACAGAGAAATGCAGGCCTGAGACTTGGTGACAGAACAATGGAGTGAGCGATTTATGGCTGGCTATTAACAACTCCTGCTTTCTGGCCCCCATACTGCAAACAGGTGTTTTACGAGTAAGCCCCCACACTGACATAAGTCCTGCTGCTTATTTCCAGTGACTTTAAAGAGTTTACATTTCTACTCCCCGACGAAGGGTTAAAAAAATTAAACAGCTCAGTGGATGACAGCTTGAAATCACATAGTTTATACTTTCTTCCTGTTTGGTTTCATAGTTGCCTGAGTGAGGGAGAGAGAAAGAAAACACTGGTGCTTTTGCAGTTGAATGATCTACATTTGCCTCAGTGTTAGCAACTCAGCCTCTGTTGATTGGTTCCTTAGCACAGAGGCAGAAGAAGTAGTACAACAAGAACATAATAAAGTGTAAAAACTGATGTAACTGTAAACATGTCTATCTCCAAATCGTCATCACTGCAGTCATTCCATCTACAAAGCCACACAATGTACTTTTTCTTGCGTAATAATTTTTGTCAGACTTTCCATTTTACAGCAAACAAGAAAATAAAAGCGTCATAACTAAATCAATTTGGACCTACATAGATTCAATTTGCCAAATTTTTGCAAGCAGAAGACCCTTTTAATTCATTGTGTAGTTTATACGTGGGTAGGACTTTTGAGGGAACAGCTTCGTGAAGAAGCACGTTTTTCCTTTGCAAAGATTTTGACACCTGTATTTATTTTGACTACGGGACAAAGCATTAAATATGGCATGAATCTGTCAATGGTGCCACTGCAGTTGCAGAAGACTGAACACCACTCACCTCTGCTCACCCTGCAAAATCAAAAGTCATTAATTTGACAACTGGTTTTAAGATTCAAGGTACATTTACATTTTAGGCACTTAACTACGCTTTGCTGATTCCAGTCTGAGTTTGCTCAGAAGTCGATTTCAGTCATCTTATAATGAGGTGAACAAATATAAAAGACATTTTACTAACAGTATGTAAGAGAAACTTCTTTGTCCCCAACCTGGTCATGCAGTTTTCAACTTTTTTGGAGGTATCACGTTTTGCAAAATGGAGAGAGAGAGACGAACTGAAGCATTTCCTGAATGGATACATTTTCAGGTTAAGGCAGAAGACAGGGAGTAACTCTGCCATTTTCCATGAAGCGAAACTAATTTAATTCACTTTGAGGAATGTAAGTGGGCCAATGGATACAAGGTGTGAGGAGACAGCCTGTAAACAAAACACTAGAAGGGTTTAATTAGAAACTGAAATACACACAATATAATGGTTGAAAAGCTAAATTTAACCTGAAATTGCTACCTTAGCAACTTTAGCAAATTTCTGAGGTTTCATTGTAATGTCTATGTAGGTCTTAAGACGGGTCTTACGCACACAATATCCATAAATCCCTAACAAATCTTGATGGCCTGTTTCGCATTGGGGCAACAGAGAGCAGTTTTGCATTGTTTCCAAGCTGACTATGTTTGGTCTCATGGTAATATTCTACAAGTGTGGAGAAACTTGCCAAAGAGTAGAAACCCTAGATGTGCTCGGTGATCGTAGAACTATGTTTTGTGAGTTACTTTATTTGTTATTTGGAGCACAGGTGACCACACAGGTGGGAGATTTAGTCAAATAAGGTTTTACAAAGTGAGTTGCGGGTTTTGCTTTGCTGAGGACAGGCATCGTAGAACTGCATCTGCTTCGGACTGCATGTCTTTTATCAGCAACAGCAAAAAGAACTCACAGGACAAGCACAGAAACACTGAAATAATATTTAAAATCTAAAACTAAAACAATCTTGATCAAACACTTCCCAAACCAACAGATGCGTTTAACAAATCAACATGGTTAATGCAGCGGAGTTCACGGTTTCTGTACGGGTTTAAAAATGAATGATTGATTCTAACAGTGTGTGTTGTCCACAGCTGCGGTACGCCGTATTTATACTCCTACAGTTCATTAAAGCCCTGCAGCCATCTGAAGGCAGCAGGACAGATGTGTTGATAAATCTGTAGCCTCTAATTTAAGATGCGCTACACCAAAGCTCTGTGACCTTCCACCATGTTTACCTTTATTGAATCACGGGCAAATGACACCAGGTTAGACGAAATAACCACAAACACTTCTGAACTTTCATTTCATTTTTTTCCCAGTGGTTTTATTCTTGAAATGCTTTACAGTGCAAAGCCTACTGTAGCACATTTTGTACTATGTTGTTACAACCTACAACAGTAGGAATTAAAAACTGAGAAAGCAACCATCAGTGATATTTTTGGAGTTATTTCTATCGGTATTAATGATTTAATAAAAGAACAACAGATTGTTCTAGACAGTACAGCTGTTTCAGAGTGATGCAGTGAAGGACTTATGTGTAAAACTACTCTCTATATTCCAACCTTTGCAAGCCTCAACCTCAAACTCACTGTGTTCAAACACTGTTGACCTTTAACCTCCCAGATCCTAACATCCTGGTGCTACACATGGAAGCCCCCATGTCAGAGAAAAAAACTAGTTTTTGTATTAATCTCCAGCGGTGGAGTAAAAACAATGCTGCAGCATTTCAGCAAGTACAAACTGGGACTTAATGTCTATATGTGTGTGTGACAGGCTTAAACTAATTGTCTTTGTAGTGAAACATTAGCTGTTTCCTGTTCTGTTGACAGCTTTGTCACTGGCGGTCAAACTTTGCAGTAGGCAAAACATGCCACGCTCCAGACCGCACTCCAGTTAAATAGCTTTTATTGGGTGACTTTTCGCCTGGCTAAATGGGGATACATTTTACTTGTAGTGTTTGGGGGGGAGCCTGAGGTGTGTACAGGCTGGCATAAGTGGAATGGCTGTGCAACTTAAAGGAGGCCTTACCTTCCGGCACTGTTTTATTACAACTACTGTTTACATCTCCCAATACATCCTAAGCATTTCCATTATTAAGTTTGGACAAATCATTTGCCTGGGGTTCAAGGTAGTATGCCATTGAAACATGATCCTACTGTTGATCTTATTACTGCCAAACCAAACAAGCAGAAATCAATTTCAGCAGGAAAGGTAAAGGAAGAAGAAAAAAAGAGGAAATTAGATCAAAACAATCGAGGGGTGGTGGTTGCAGCCGAGGGTGCAGGAGAGAGGTGGGGCTAGGAGGTACTGTATATATGCCGCAAATGTTTGTTCACTGCCCAAACAAGTCGGCAAATAGTGAGCGGTAATTCTTAAAGGCATTAAGATATGGTAGCTCTCTACAGAGCTGCTCACACCGCCCTGCCTCCTGCCTTGGAGGTGAAATCAGACACCTTGGATTACAGGGTTTATTTCATATTCTTCGCATACTGTGCTTGGCTTTAAAGACGCCACACCGTGAGAAAGTATGTTCCAGGTGCTTTGGTACTAACTGAGCAGTTTAAAGGGTTTTTTTTACCCCAGTTTTACATTTCAAACATCGACACAATAGAGTGTTAATGAAGACGTACATGCTGTTGATTTACAAGAACTGTCGTATACATACTCTGAGCTCAGAGCCTTGTCGTGTTTGTAGTCTTTACTCAAAATTCAGGCTAAAATTAAGTCCAGCAGTGTAGTGCTCAGTATTCAGTGTATCCTAGCAGAACATTGCACCAATGGAGAAGAATGAGTGACAAAAGGATGTGATAAATTAGCCCTTGCAAAGCAGAAGCAGAAGTCCTGGCAGCAGGCCATTCGAAACCCCCATAAAACAGCAACAACATCTCAGCTATATTCCTCTCATCTGGGTGGCACAGGAGAGGAGCGGAAAGCGGGACGACATGTTAACACTGTTAATACCAGATGAGTGATGTCATGGAAAAGTTAGCCATGTTTTGCAGCTTCTACCACCACCTCTCAGCACTTCCTTCACATTCTCCACCTCCTTGTTTGTCCACACATGGGACAACGGTTCACAAGCACACAAACTAATTGCACGCAGTATACGATGTGTGGAAATATCCATGCGTGCTAATGCAAATGGGTGCGTGCGCTCAAATATAAAACGCACACACCTATACATACAAGCCATGAATAGTTCCATGTGTTTGTTGTCTTGCGTTAGATTTACCAGCATCAGTTGACAGTGTTTGCAGCTTCAGAATTTTTGTTTACAACGTATGTGTGTGCAGAATTTGGCAGTGGACCTTGTTCTGAATATCATCTGCCTATGATGAACATGAACAGACACGTCTATGTAAGAATTCCTTTGCAAACTCATATCTTAGCTTGTTATACTAAATATTACGAAACAAACTGGCACATTTGCATTCCACTTTCACATGGTTAAACCCATGGCACACAGCCTGCTACTAACATATGGCATAATTCTTAAAGATCATACATTTTTCAAATATGCTAATAAGTCACCGAATATGTGCCGTGTGATTTTACAAAACGCGCATTAGAAAGCCTTAATTTAATCTTATGAAAAATGCAGTCCTGTTTAATTATTCTTCAGGACAATCATCAATTGTAAAAAAAAAAAAGCTTCTTGCATTTATAAGAAGCGAACAAACAGTTAAGGGGGAATGCACATTTCTGTGCTTGCATTAGCATTTTTTGTGTGTAGCTCTGCAGTGTTTCCAGCATTGGTCAGTCGTGCAGGCTGATCTAAACCAACCAGATCTCCCATCGACTCTGGGCCTCTTACATCATGTAGCAGAAGCAGTAGTGAGTGAAGACGTTCCTTCTCTCTGTATGCAAATCTTTGGGAATGTACAGGGGCACTTAATGCTACACACAGTTGATTTTCCAGCTTTGCTGCTTTAAATAGCTTTGTGAGTGGGGCAGGGATCACTAGCATGCTTCTGAACATGCACACTCAGTGTCTTGCTTGAGTATGAGTGCACACACAAGCAGCAAAAGCTACAAAAGAGTGTAATCGCTATGGCACAGCAGAACAAGTGTGAATCAGCTGCAGAGGCTCGGACAGAAGAGCAGAAATATAACAGGGTAACAGCAGATGAGTTAGGAAGATAACAACAAGTTACTTTTAGCATTAACCAATTAAATTCTGCTCTATCTGTGCAGTAACGAGAAACTGTCAACCTTTCAATGTGCCACTCACGATGGTCAGTGCAGAGAATGGCATGTTGGCGTACGCTCAACCTACGAAACAACACCAACATCGAAAATCTTTGTGAGTTTCTTGACAGCACACAACTTGCAGGCATAAAGGCCTAATGCTGCTTATTGCACCAACAGCTAAATAAAACATAGCACTGACATGTCAAGATAATGTATCTCTCTATGCTCAAGTCAAAACATATTTATCTTCAAAATTTCAGGAACGACTGCTTTTTATCAAACAGGAGCTTGGCCTTAAAAACAGTGCTCTCACCACTCCTTTACCACTGACAAATCTAAGAGAAGACAAGCATTTCTTTGATGCAAGACAACCTAAACGGCAAACATAATACTGTCTGCAAAGTGTGAATATTTGTATCGTTTTTCTTCCTCCTCTCTCTCTCTCTCTCTCTCTTTTTTGCCTGCCCTGCTTTTTTGCCTGTGTTGTTTTGAAGCGGTGAATAGATTTAAAAGATGCAGGATGACAAGACAAAGAGCTCGGGAATTGCCCCTGGGCGCTTGTGCTTTAAGTCATGCCGTTTCCTTGCATGGCAGGCAGCCCTAAATAAGTTACTTACAAGCATTTATTGATGCACAAGTGTGGCATCTGTTCCTAGGCTGTGGTTCTGGATGTAATTAGCTCAGAACCTTACGCACTTCAATCAAGCGACACATTTAGCGTTACACCCCCACCCCCCACCCCCTTCCCTTCAGTGTTTCTTCCTCATTCCCTCTTTCAATCTCTCTCGCTTGAGTGTCTTACTCATTCACACTGCGTGGAATCCTCCATGCACAGTAATTACTCTACGATAACCTCCATCATCATTTATCGTTATCTTCGCCAGCATTCAGAAGCCGATGAGATGCCGCTCCAGTGTGTGGGGACTCATTTTGATGACATCATCACAGATAAAGGGACACATAAGAGTCAAATGGGCAACTGAAATCAGTCGTTGGTTCAGGCACGAGCTATTTCACAGAGCCAGATTTGAAACGACCCCTGAAATTCTTTTTGTAGGGTTTGGTTCACTGTGTGCAGATCGCTTTGTTGCCTTGCGCGCACACACACACACACACGCACAGACAGACACATGGCGTGTGTTTGTCCGTGAGCAGGCATGGCGCAAAGAGGAATTAAATTTGATAAATTTCAGATGGATTTGGAAAATATAAACTATTCATTTTGTTACACAGAACACAAGAGAAGGTTTAAACCTAGCCCAGGGGTAGAGCCTTTGTGTTGAGTCTCCTTTGATATTACTGAGGGCTTTTTATTGAGCGCTTGACATGATAGATAAACCATACAGTGGATTGAATGGCCTTCCTCTGCAGCACCCAGTAAATGCCATTTGCCATTAACAATGCTGCAGTGGGCTACATAAACCATTAATATAACCTTTATGACCAAGCGCTCTAACTGAGCATATCTCTTATAAGCTACTCCTCTTCTGATGGACGTGTTAGCTGAGGCCTCCTCGCAATACCACTAAAAGAAGAATTTAATTGCACCAAACAGATGAGATGACAGACATTACCTTTTTAAAAGCTGTCGTAAAACGAAGACAAGGTGAAAAACATAACAACTGGTATACCTATCTCCTGCAAACTCAGCCAATAAAAACTGTACATCACTGTGAGGAAGAAAAGTAGCTTGCTGTTCCTATGTGGGCTGACAAAGCCACCAACCAGTAACAAGGAGCCTATGACCTGCTGTGTGGGTGTAATTGAGGGGACAAGACGAGTGCCTCTTCCAGGCCAGGGGTGTGGAGAGGGTGGAGAGTGACAGGCAATCAGTCACAAGATGAGTGGGCCCAGTATTGAGACCTGTGGGGTGCCACAGACCCTCGGCCACTCCAGCAGGGCCTGACTATTGTTCATCATTGGGGGCCTATCGAGGGAAGGATGGGTATGAAGCAGGCATGCGTGCAACAATGGTGCATAGTTTGGCTGACGTGCTTAAGCAGCTGGGCGTCAGCGCCTTTAATAGCAGGGGTAGACTCCCTCTGTATGCCTCACAAAGCATTGTCTATGTCCCCCCTTTGAACAGAAAAGGTGGTTTTCTGCAAGGCGCCGGACCCTATCATGTGCTGGCTTTCCCCCACTTAGCCAGCAGTCTCCATCAGCTGAATGGACTGTGGCTAACATGATCTATCATGTATATTTGTGTGTGTGTGGAGGAAGGGGGAAGCGACAGAGGAAGAAAGCAGCCCATTGAGTCACATAGTAAAGGGGGAGAACACACACAGCATATCACAAGGGAGCATCTGGTAGGAGGAATGTGTACATGATGTCAAATGATAGTCCAAAGATAGGCCTCCCATCATAAAAACTGGAGAACAAGATAAAGGGCAGCTCTGACAAGAAGAGTCAAAAGGAAGAGAATCTTGTTTGTGTTGCTTTGTTAGAGAGTTTTCCTAATGGGGTTTGTTGGTAAAGCAGTGCAAGACTGGGGAGGTCTTTTCGTCTCGTGACACATGAGTAGGAATGTTTCCATGACTAAGTAAACTGTCTGACTGAAATCGTGCTGCTGGCTTGAGGAACAGACAACTGAATAGTTTTTTCCTTCAACATTCACACCATGTCTGAAAGATAAAAAAAAAAAAAAGTTGTGAAATGCAAGCATGCAAATCCGCCTTGATCCCTCCTCTGAATGCACACTCACTTTCAGTGTTGGCTGAGGCATGTTCAGACAGAGTTATTACAAATCTTGCAAACACCTGCTATAATGCTCTGCAGTTTTCGTGTGGTTACTATCAAATCACTACCCGTCTACGTAAACCTACGAGGGAAAATAAGCCTGTATTCACAAATGCCCTCAAATTAATTTAAAAGATTCGACATGGAGCATGTACTCTTTAGGTTCAAACACATGGGGTTCAGTGTCCTAAGGAAGTAATTCAATTTAATACTATTCTTTAAAGAAAATATAGTATTGCTAATGTCTTTATTACTGGGATGAATAATAAGAATGACACCTATTTTGGACAATTCTACACTGGTGGAGCAGCTTAGTGCCGAAGTTTAGTATTAGTGCAGAACACAGATGGGCAATATCATGCATGTAGCACATCACTATAGTTTTTGAACTATGACGACAATGTCTCTGTGTTTTGGTTGATTAACGTTAACTATAGTTGATGTTCAATATTGATCACAATCAATCGATCAACTGACGTTCTCATCCCATTGTGTCAGATAATGGTGTTTCCTAAAGCGTCAAATTCCTTGAATTTTTTACGTCATTTTGCATATCATATTGATGCCACAAGCACACTTCGACATCACTGTTGGACGATCTAGGAGTATTAACCATTTGATGCTTTGGGATGTGCACACATACTGTATCAGGAGTCGAACCCCAGTTTTATAT
Organism: Channa striata; assembly: GCA_033026295.1. Classification (NCBI taxonomy): domain Eukaryota; kingdom Metazoa; phylum Chordata; class Actinopteri; order Anabantiformes; family Channidae; genus Channa; species Channa striata. The sequence continues at coordinate 25,256,396 of CM065169.1, read as the reverse complement.
GGAAAAGTCCTGTTAACAATTGCACCATCCAAGTCCCCGTCCATCTCCTTACGAGAGTTTACCTTTGTGGTTTTCCATTGTACTTCTGTGCAAAGCTCTCGTCACTGATTACCAATCTAAACTGGTACCTTAAGCATCAGCATGTAACACAAAATGACTGGACAAAGCAACGCTTTTTGATGCCCCAGGAACAAGAACAGGCTGTACCAGTACCACTTTAAACCTAAGATTGAAGTCCAGGCACACATACTGCATGCATGCACGTAAGTTTGTTCTTTATTATAGTCCTTTCAATATACACAACTTAATGATGTTCATGACTCCAACCTTCAGTTTTGTATACATCACTGAACAATCCCTGCCAGAAACATCCAAAAGGACATTTGATAAAGCCGCTCGGTTGCTATTGTCTCTAACACAGTTTTCCATTAAATTGTATAAAATATATCACTGTAGAATTAGATGTCTGGGTGTGCCCCGTGTCTGGCAATAAATAACTCTGGTACCAGCCACCCAGCCACAGAGCTTCATTGAGTCCAAGTGGAAGCGGGAAATAGAGGATCAAGTGGCCATTTATCATGCTTTGTCACATCTTGACCTCCTTACCATTAGCACGCAGATGTTGCCCATGCAGCATTCATATGCATTGTGTGTCTGAGAGTAAGCCACTTCCACCAGCGGAGTTGTATACACACACCTACATTCTCACACACACACATTCTTACTACATTTTTATGTGGTGGCAAAGCATGGCCAGAGTGAATGGTGGCTGTTGGCGAGTCACAGGGGGAACACTCACCTCAGCTCTAAAACCCCTCGCTGGTTGACCCATCTACCTTGCTCTTCTAGTGTATCTTTACGGCTCCCTCTCTCTCCCTCTCTCGCTCTCTGTCCCTTGGGGTCTGGCAGACTGGGATCTTCCCAAGGGGGTCCTCCTTTCAGGCACCTGATTATTACCTGTGGACTGAGCTGTCACAGTTAGCTACCTGCACATCGGCGATACAGCACACACACACACACACACACACACACACACAGTCACACAGTTTCACACACACACTCTTGAGGGGACACCCTGAGGGACCTTTGTGGCAAGGGGGGAATGAGACTACCAGGGAACCCAGCAGCTCTGGGGAGAGAGAGCATGCCATCAGTCAGGAGCTGGTCATGTGCTGGCTGTGACACGAACATGATTGCTGTATGGGCAGCAAACAAACCGTGTCTTAAGGTGATACATGTGGGTATTTTTTGCCAGTCATGAGCAATGAGTGGAAACCACAAGGGCACTGGTGGCAAAAAGCAAGAACAAGTTTCCAGGAGCCTTTTAGGGATTAATTTCCACTTCAGTCCAGCATCTGAAAAATTAGATTAGATTGTTAATAACACAGAGTAAAATCAGGAACTGCCAGTTTGGATAAAGAGAACATGCCACTTTAATGTGTGTTGAAATTCTCTCCAGTGAAAATTGACATGGGCACGATTTGATATAATGTTCATTAACAGATTACACTGTTATCTAACCAGAAAAAAGTAGTGGAGAGTGATACGAGTGTGCAATGGGTAATTATTTGTCACAGCTAGGCATTATTAACGCATTCACTTATGTTATTTTAATGCAGTGTTTTTTATTAAATTATTTTTATAGTACATTTGCACAAAAAGAACTTGTTGTTGCAAGTGAACAGTGACTTCTTCCTAAGCTGGTCAGCAAAGCACTGACCAGCAGGGTCTCTAGACAGCGGAGGATAGCGAGACACAGAAAACAATCTCCTGCTTGTTTCTGCTTTACCTCTTCTGACATGTCCTGACCCCTTCATCGATCTCCTCCCCACACAATGGGCTTCCTTCTGAAGAGCAGACCGTGTGTGAGTGTGTGTCCTCCTGTCTGACGGCATATTTTGTTCTAACCAACATGCCTAGATCTCTGTAGGACAAGTCTCCAAGGTGGATTCTGGTGTTCTAAAATGATGAGTTCTAAACACAAAAGATATACTTTTAGACATCACTGAAATTGTATCTAGAAAACAGTGCAGACTAACAAGGCATTTTCCTATTTTAAATATAGCAGTGACACTTGAATTTCTCATTTCCAGCAATCAGTCATCACCTGACGTGTTTGTGGTAATTTTCAGGAACATTTGCCCATTTGCCAGCGGAGAGAGCAGGTTTGTGTTCATGCTTGTCAACATCAATGACAAAAAGCCAAATTGAATCATCTTACACACACACACACACACACACACATGCGTGCACACAATCATATGCACAGGCACTCCGGCACACACTCACACAGCACACAAACACTGCCCACTCATCTTATCATCTTACTGGTTGTAAGAAGTAAATACAGTACAGTGAGTAACTCAGTAGCCCTGCCAAAAATTGAGAGAAAAAAATCTAAATGAAGAGAGGAGGAAAATAAAATTAAATCGAGAGAGAGAGAGAGCAAGCACAAAGGGATAAAGAGGGTGCTGTTTGGGCCTAGAAAGTGGCTCGAGATAAAAATAACTAGCTAACACACGACACAGAACAGATCTGGGCACTACTTCTCTTGCCCCAGGGCCCAGCCTGTCCAGCCACTGATGTGTGTGTGTGTGTGTGTGTGTGTGTGTGTGTTTTAGGGGGAACAGGGGTGTGAAGAGGAGGGATGAAGAGGTGATGGCACAAAATGCAGTGGGGCTGGGAGGGTGGTGAGGTGGTGGCCAAGCAACTGGATGGAGTGAATAGGGGTTAAGGTGGTGGTAAGGGGCTAAACCTGTGATGGGTGAGAAGTAGAGGATAGAAGGAAAAGTGTGAAAGCAGACAGATGAGCATTTGACTTCACCCACAGAACAGAAAAAAGGGAACATACGAAAGAATAGAGCATACAAAGGACTAAAAATGAAGATGGGACTATGTGAACCCCAGTATCTGCTGTCTGTGTGTGAAGGAGTTTTCCGTATTCTCTTGTGCTCGGATGACACCCATTATATGGTGATCAGCTCGAAACATGGATTAGTTTATAAACATGAACAAAATATCATATCTTTATTTGTAAAAGATCAGTTCTTTGAAAAGCCGTGCAGATGATGGGTTCCTTTGTGATATTGTAAGTTCTTGTGAGCTATCCCACGGACTTCCTTTGCCATTCCACACAATAGGAAAGCACACTATTTTGATTTTGATACTTGATAGCATCCAAAAATTATTTGTGAAACATCTCTTTCCAGAAACTCCTGTTTTTACACGGGATAAGACCTCACTGCCAAACACTCTTTTTGACAACCACAGCTTCCAGTACATCCGCCAATATACGTGAGGATCCGAAAACCTCGCCAAATAAAACTGAAAATATTCTGATGGTTTGATCCCACCAGGAGTAACCAGGAGTGTATGGTTTCAGAACACCTTTCAAATAGAAAGAGAGTCCTCTTCAAATAAACATATTCCGCGTCTCCCACAGCACAGTTTTTGGAAGTTGTAATGGGGAAAACGTTCTTCTACTGTGTGTCTTTTGAAGACAGACATAGGTCCAGACAGGGCTGTGTAGTCACCTCTCAGGACATCCACACCGCAAACCTAAGGATCTAGTTTTAAACTCCATGTCTAACAAGCAGCTGGAGTGAAACATCTTCGGTCCCGCCTTTCCAACAATGTAAAACTTTTTTTCCCACTCTGTCTATACACAACTGACTGAAAACAGTGTGTTTCCGTCCTGGCACCATGTGTCTTCCATGCTGCTTAACAACCTCGTCAGCGGAGTCTGCAAAAGAGCCTAAAAAATAGGCGACCACAGATAGTGCCTGATGGCCATTCTTGGCATCAGGAGGAGGTCCCCTCCTCCTGTAGCACGGCTAATTAACCGGCAGGATTATCTAATGATACCATAATCTCTCTCTTTCTCCCTAAACACATCTCTCTGCATGCTGATATTGTTTTCTGGTAATATCCAAGCACTGATGCCTCAAAAAGTTGTAAAGAAGCCTCTTGACCATTTGCTGGTCAGTAGAGAAGAAAGCTGGGAGTGTGAAAAATCAGAAATTCCCCAGGTCTTGGGCCCTCAGGGGTTAAAAGGAGGGGTGTATTGGGGTTTGAAGGGTTGAAACAGGGCCCCTTAGTGTATACTAGTCACTCTTTTTGTTGGAGACTGCATGGACACAATAGATCAGATCAATCTTTCATGGAGTCTACTGACAGTTTAAATAGATATTTAAAGTATTAAGTCCAGCACTTTAGTCATAGTCCAGTCATAGAACAGCACATACCCATTAGTGAATACCTGGTGTTTGGAATGAACAGTAAAACATAATGCAGCAGTTAGTGATCATCATCGTCAACCAGCCTGGAGAAAGGTCAACACAAAATGTATGTGCTTCCTTTGTTTTTGCTGAAGACTTTCAAGTATAAACCATATAACCAAACATTTAACCAGTTTTGCAGATGTTGAGCTCATATTTTTTACAACTTAATATTGCTAATTTGAGTGTAAGAATAACAAAAAACTAAATGAAAAATGTTGGTCGTAATTCAAAATTGCAAAATGATGTAACATCAGAGCATCCCCTTCTTATCAAGTAGTAGTCACACACTGACATCAAGACAGTTTTTGAACAAAATCCTTAATGTATAACTACTTCTACTTAGTCCAACACACAACACACTGAGGTCATTATAAAACAAGCCTCCTCTCTGATCGATTAGCTGATTAACCCTCTTTACTGATTGGCTCTGAGGTGATTGGATCCCAACGTCAAGAAATCACCTCCAGCCCTGAGGCTTGTGTGTGTGTGTTTTGTGTTTGTGTGTGTTTGTATGGGTATATATGATGAGAGCGGTCACAGCTCACTCGATTACTGGGCGGTGAGGACGGGAGGGGGAGGGTTTGACCATCACCCTAGATACAGACGCACACACACACACACAAAGTGAACACACTATCCAGGGTCAAAGAGGTGAAAACAGCAGGCCGGAAATCATATTGCAGGAGAGACTTTTTTTTTTAACAGTCTCTGGCCACAAGTGGTCAGCCAGTCTTCTTCCCTCTCTCCCTCCCTTCCTCTCTTTCTTCACCCTGTTTCCTGCCTTCCATCCTCATGTTTTTGGTGGCAGATTTAAGCTGGGTCAAGCAGAAACGCTAGCCCAGTTTCCACTTCTATGGCCGATAAGGCATTGTACCTTGGCTCAGTAAACAATGGGATGCCATCTGTCCATTAGTGAGAGCACAGCATGAGGAGAGAGAGAGAGAGAGAGACAGAGAGAGAACCCATTAGTGGGTCCAATGCGAGGGCAACTAGAAACAAATGACGAGAGAAAGATATGCACTCTTTTAAGCAAGGGGTCAAGTTGGTTTAGGTGATTCAAAATAAAGACTTTTGAGGGGTTTTTACATAAAAATATTTGGTCTTAAAAATTGGAAAAAGCAATTCATGAAAATAAATCCATAACATAACATCTCTATGAGCCTCTCAGCTAAAGACAAAGATGGCCTGGGGCAAAGCATGTCTGCCTCCAGCAACAACCAAAAAAAAAAAAAAAAAAAGACCGCTGCAAAAAAAGCCCCAGAGGGTAAACACAAAATTGAATATTAAAGTCCAATATCTTCAATCACAGTAATATGACAAACACAATAAGTCTCAGTAGTGTGATGAGAGAAGTTACCATCAGGCATTTGTGATGGAGATGGCTGCTAAATGGTACCAGGATCAAAGATCCTGTGATGTGGTGGTGGTACACAAGGTAAACTCAGCAGGTGGGAATTGTAAAATTTGAAACTGATAAATTGTTAAATGAAGAAAAATAAACTTTAACACTTACACCTAATTAACTATTTTCATTAAAGCCTTGTTGTCCAAGATGCAACACTAATGTATTTCTTTGCCGGTGAAGCATTTGTACTTTTGGTCTTCACATTTTCAGTGACAAACCTGAAGTCAAACTTCTTTTAATCGGTTTTAGTCACTCTTCACCTGACACCATCCACTTCTCTATCCCCAGCCCCCTTCTGTGCAACTCCCCTCTCTCTCTCTCTTCATCATTCTCTCTCTCTCTCTCTCATACACACAGACACACACAGACACACACACACCATAGATTCACAAGTCCATATGCCTGCTCTTTAGATGACACTGTGTGGTTGCAGTCCTGACACTGTGGGTACATCGTAGAAAGTGCTGCAAAGAAACTGATCTTCAAACTGTTGTGTGCGTGCGTGCGTGTGTGTGTGTGCGCATATGTGTTTATGTGACATTTATGCATATGTATAAATGTGTGTGAAATGTTTGTGCATGTGCATACATGCTTTCATGTGCCTTGGACTAACTGTGGGGGGTGCACACACACATTTCAGTTCCATCCCTTAGGCAAAAAAAGTTCTTGCTCAGTGTTTTCACCAAACAATCTATTTCACGCAGAGGTTGTAACTTTCCCCCAAAAACGGTTGTTTTCTGCTGCTCAAATGTGACAGGGTCTAGTGCATGCTTAAGTCATGGCACACCTTGACATGGCAGGGGTTGTGAATGAGCAAAAGTGGACGAATGTCAAGCTGTGTTGCACGTTGCACTACATGAAGGGTTTTTAAAAAAGACCACAACAAACAGCTTCACACAGGTTGCATATTGGCGGAGGTACAAGAACAATGGCATTTAAATAAAACATTTTCAGGGAAAATAAATTTTAGCAAAGCAACAACAGCCATACCAGTTACTCGAACAGAATGAACCGATATTCAGAGAGAGAGAGATAGAAAAGCTAAGCAAAATGTGTGTGGAGAGAGAGGGAAAGAAAAAGACAGAGAAAGGAGGCGAGGCACAGAGCCTGAGGGAAGATGGGAAAGAAGGGGGAGGTGGTAAGCTACCTGCTGCGAAACTTCAAAGTCCAAGCTGTCACCTACATTATTTGACCTTTCACCACCCCACAAACCCCATCATCATATTATTGTCCCAGTGTGTTGTATGTCTGCACAAAATTGTGAGGAAAATGAAATGAGAGAAAAAAAAAAAACTACTGTGAGGACAAGAAGAGGACCGAATTTTGAATCTGAAGATCCACCTCATCCCACTGCAGATTTGCATTTCTTCATCTCTTTCCCTCTGTCAGTATGCCCCTCCCTTTCTGCTCCATGTTCTGCTTTTAACTACTCCTTCTAAGTCTCTTCCAGTGGTGGTGGTAAAGAGAAGATGCCTTAAAATGATTAGAGTTAAATAAACGGTGGAGGAACCTCAGGGCCTGGAGGCAGAGCTGATGTGCAGTAAGATGCTATCAGGCAAGTGAAGCCAGGTGTAGCAAGGCTCACCTGGCTCCGCAACAACAGCATTCTGCTAAATTAATAGGATTTACACACATCTTTATAAAAACGAGACAGGGGCTCTGCAACACAGACAGAGTATGAAAAATATAAGGAGGCACGAAGGGGAAACATTCAGCATATTGATGTGGGACACAAATATAAAAAAATCTAATCTCCAGAGGTGGCAAAGCTAAAAAAAAAAACAACAACTCAATTTTCAACTCCCAAATTTGAGGCATGAATTGCATATTCTCCAATAAAGTACAAGTCCTACAAAATAAGAGATCTTATTGAATTTTCTAACCTTCTACGAACACATACATTTGAAAAATAAACATCACACATCAGCCTTCATCCGATCAGGGTTCTGTCTGGCTCATCAGTTGGAACGGGATCCCAGATGATTGGCATCATTTAAAACAATCCCTCTACTGCACGTCTTTATTTTTTCAAGCTCAATTTGCTGTGGAGATATTTTAAGATTGCTGATCATGAGGTTTGACAGTCGGCAAAGCCATTTTTTTCTGGAGGTGTCTAAAGATCCACTGAATACTGAGAACCTTAAACTGTACTTGCATAAAAAGACAGGCACACACAGCTACATATTCCAAAATACCCCAACAGCTGTTTTTGTATTCTTTGGTTTAGTCACAGTTTTTGCAGGAAGGTAATAACTAGTAATGCCTGTCATCATGCCTGAATTGTTATACATACATTGTGTGTATGTCTGAGGTCATGCCTGGATGGCTATCTGTCTTTTTTGTGTTACAGAGCCTTAGGGAGCTGCAGAAATCTGATAAGCCCAGCAGGAGCGTAAATACCTGGCTACTTTTACATCACTGCAAAGACGACACACCTCTTTGTGTGTGTGTTTACAGATTTATGTGTGTCGCTGTAGTGAATACATTTTTTTTTTTTTTTACAGTTCCTTAAGGATAAGTTAAAAATCTGGGCTCAGTGCACACGATTCAGAAAACCACACAAAAATTTGTATATGCGTGTTTCATGTGTGTCTTGGACAAAGCACGTGGAAGACTGAGTGTAACCGTCTGTTTTTTTCTTCTTATATAAATAAATTCTTATTATACTGCAACTATTTTCTCAGCGCAAGCACTTGCTGTTCTCGTTAATATCCAAATCTCAGTGTTTTTGAGAGGAATATGTACAGTGAAGGACAAGTACTACTGAGATACTTCTGTTATAATTTCTTGAATACATTTTTGTTTATTATTTTAATAGCCTTCCTGTCTTTATTTGGTCATTGATCATAGTGAGTGACAGCGAAACACCATGCATCACAGACTGCTGATGAAGTCATAGGAATTCCTACTATCTTGCCATATATATATACGGAATTCTAATGCGTTTGTCTGCTTTTGCAAAATAAACTAAATAAAAACCCTATAATTTCAGAGTTTCATATTTTTCATGCTCCAGTGTGCGTTTCTCATGGATCAGAAAAACATGTGCCAGTATGAAACCATACTGTGGACACCAGATAATATAGGTGGCAGTGAATAATCAGTGCTTAAGATTTGTTTTCAACTCACTCTGCTTATGTGAAGTTTTCTTATATAAGTTGTGTACAGGGCATGACTTACAACACTGGGCAGCTCCCCAGCGAGAGCTGTAGTGCAAATCTTTCCACAGTCTGTTGCTGTGAATGACACAAAATAAAGACAGATAAGTCATCTTTGCATGTCATTTACTACTGCTAACAAGACAGAGGTCCCTGGCATTTTCATTGTGCTTTATGGATATGTTTGAAGGTGTCTGGGGACTGTTTGTGCAAGGGGATAAAAACGTAAGTCTAGTTGTGCGGATGAGATTGTGCACATGTCTGACTCAGAGTCGCACGAGTTAAATCCACTGCTTTTTGTTTAGCCACTGTTAAGTGCTTAAATCCAGAAGAGCAGGCTCAGGCAGGCTCTTCTGATGAAGATTTTTCTCACTTATTTACCACTGGCCACTTTGAATCGTAACCCCTGCTCCTCACACATTGCACTCACAAACATACTTATGAGAAGAAGTAATCACCTGTATTCACTTTCAGACTATTTAAATGTAAAAATTCTTGGTTTTAACAAACAAGGCCAACAATAAAGAAACATGTGCCGAGGTGCACCTTTGAATCTTTGTCATTTTGCATAAATTCCAACTGCTCCTCACCTCACGTTGTTACAGCTCTCTTTGCAATTCAGTTTTACCTGGTTGTCTGACCTCTCCCAGGTAAAAAGGTCAGATTATTGCTGCATGAAAAAAAGGAATTATCCTCTAAACCCCATGCAAGACTCTTTCAAAGCTACAGTCATCACTTGCCATCCAATGACTAAATACTTCTATTCTTCTCTAAGACAGGTAGATGCAGACTGGGTTTAGAGACGCTGCCTCATTGCTGAGGAGGAGGATTTGTGGTGGGACATCTCTCCTTTTCTGTCTTTTTTTCGTTGCTACCTGACCGGAGCATTACTGCAGCACTTGAGCGTGCAATGATGCTGATCCACTCAGAATGTGAACCCATGACCCCAACCCGCAACTCTCACACCCCAAACGGAGCATCCTGTCTTTGGAGTCTGTCCCATGACACATGAAAGCTGTGCTATAATCCACCTTGGAGCTGTCTTCGAAAACAGGGATGAAAAGTGTTTTGTGCAGAGCTGCCCTCCTCCACCCACCGTCATCAACTTTGTCATTTTTTCAGTTGACAGCTTAAAAAAAAAACACCCACTTAATCAGCCGCCCACCCCAACCTCAACTCTTTCTGGACTGAATCGTGTGCGTGCAGCTCCATGCCGTTGCAAGCTGTTTCTTTGTATCAGCATTACTGGGGATTTAGGAAAGAACTCAGGGATGCCAGTGCACTTGATCTGTTATGGAAACACATGTGTACAGCCCATGTGGCACAGAGACACCACTGAATTTTGTTTACATCTCTGCAGATGCCGTGAGGAACAATGAGCATCTATTAAAACCACATTGTCAATACATGCAAATGTCTGCCATGATTCAAGGAGGATGTTTTCAATACTTGCTTTGCGTTTGCTTTTTACCCAACTTTTTTTTTTTTCAATGACTCCCATGTCTGGCCCCACATAAAGCACTGGAACTACTTTTCTGTTGAAAACCTTAACTGCACAGTACTATTTAAGGGCATTTAGTGGTTTGTGGCAACTGACTCCAAATTGCAAAAACATTTGCACGGCAATACTCCCTCGCCTTGGAAAGTAGCTTCTAGATCAGGGTTTTATTGTGTTTGTTGATGACTGCTGTCTTTTTATGTGTTTTGCTCCATTGCTTCACTCCCTGCCCATTTTGGAGGATAAAACAAAGGGAGGGTGAAAAAAACCATTCCACTTGTTAATTCGCTGATCTCACCAACAATCGATTGAGATGCGTTTGTCACTGTTACAGCAGATTGAATGGCCCAAAAAAGAACATGGAGGCAGTAAAAGCAAGGAGACTTTAATCTGAAGCTGTGAATGACAATATTGATTTGCCTTTTCGTTTCTGACAGGGCAGGATAGCGACTCAGAATCAAAGGTAATGGCGACTATAACTGTCATCACATGCTATTTTTCTTCTCCCTCCACTGTCATTAACTCTTTTCCGTTTCTTTGTCAGTACGTGCATTTTCTTTCGTCTGTGGTGTGATATGTTTTTGATGGCACATTTATTTTTGTCAAGATTAAAATGTGAACATTAGCAACAGGGACATTGTGCAACATCCTGTGTAGTGTATTTTTTAGGGAGACAGGCAGTCAACAACATTTATGAATCTCAAATAATTGTAAAGGTTGCCATACAAATCAGAATCAAGTGTCTCTGGTACATTACACTATAAACGTAATATGAAAACACCACAATAATCAATAAATACTACACGTCACCCAACCCAACAGTAATTTTATTCAAATGGCCAACAGTGCTGAAGCAGAGCAGAACTTAGTGCAGCCTGCACCAGTAGGAAGCTCATCTCAGTGAGTGAGAGTGGAGGTATTTGCTGTTAGAGGGCCTTGTGGACACATTAAGGTCTATTTGCATGTCCATAACGCCAACAGAGAAACCCATCTCTGCACTTAGACTCAGTGGAGCCATAGAGTTAAATATTGTAGAGAAGCAGAGCATTGAACACTGCCTGAGTCTTTCACAAAACAAGTAATGAGTCCCCACGATAGCTTGTTTTGGATGATTTAAAACTATACTAAGTCAACCTCAAATTGAATTTATTAAAGAAGTTGTTGACTGTATGACTGAAATAATGGCAGCATGAATATATATGTATATTTATGTATATACATTTATTATTTATGTATATGTGTGTGGCAATTATCTTCAGAGCATAAAATTCCTAAATGTTTAACAAAACTTTAACACTAACCTGTGATGTCCTTAATTAATCTCAGCGTGGAACCTGTTATTTTCACTATTATGTAAAACTATGGCCTTTTTCTTCACTAAGCCCCTCCCTTTTCGCTTTTCAGAAAAATGTTACTTTTTTCTTTCCTTTTGTCCTGACCACCTCAATTAAGGGTCGCACTTCTGAATAACAAAAATGGGGCCCCTCCTTGGAAAGGTAGCCTCAGGTTGTGTTTACACGCCAAGACATCAAAGGCATTGCTGAACTTTTTCAAGCCCCTCCTGCTCAGGTAGTAATCCCAAAGTATAATCTCTTTAAAAACTGTAAACCCCATTAGAGTGACACCATCTAAATCCTCACACAAGAAGCGAGAGAGGGAAGAAGTTTTAAAAAAAAATAGAGTTTACTTGTGGGCCTGTAAATTGTGACAGAAGCCAGGGAGGTGAATGTGGTTTACACTCAAGATTTCCTGGGATATATTTGCAATAATTGGCTAGATGGATGGTTGCTTCCCGAGCAAACATGCTATAGGTGGTTTAAACAACATAATTTGTGTTTGAAGAAGAGATGTAATGGTGTTAATTTGGCCTAACTGCCTCTAAAAAAACAGTCAAGCCAGTAAAATAAACAAATCTCCTCGGCTGCCCTGCCTTTAGGGGGATTCAAAACATAATTCAAACTCAAACAAATATTGCTAACGTTTGCCACCATCTTATGCATTTGGATTCTGCTAGTGTAACTTTAATATGATCTTATTAGTTAAGTATTTATCTTTTGACATTCCAGTGAGAACTCTCAGTTCCTCAATTACATGGCTGAATTGTGCCTATCTATAACATTTCCAGATTAATTATGTTTATACACGGAGTGACTGAATTTACATTATGGCTTGGCCTGAGGTCACCGCCGATTATGGGTCAAAAAGGTCAACAGTTTGCGCATAGTGAGACGGAGGTGTAACCTAGCAACTTGCTTTTTGTCTTCTTGCTTCCTCCAGTCTGTCACCCTACTTCTGTATTTTTATTTTACCTTTCTTCTCATTCTGTGCTTTTATCATCCTTTCCCTATTTTTTTTTCTTCTCTTTCTCACTGACACATACACACCCAGCTTCACATTTACTGCACATTCCCTCTTGATTACACACACACACACACACATGCAGACAGACACTGTCCAATCATCCACACCACATGAGGTGAGCAACTTTCTAAAAGCCATAAATCCCGGGATGAAGAAATATTCCATTTCTACGGCCCCTTGCTGTGTACCCTCCCCTGGCCCCGGCTCTGCTATGCCATATCACAATCAATTCCATAAGCTAAACCGGGTTGTAAGGTGCTGTATGAAGGTCAGACAACCCACTTTGACTGCCATCTGAGCGTGAAGCACTTACCCTCACTGCCATACCCAAGTTAGCTGCCAAGTGAAACCTTAATATATCACCTTCCAGCGCTGTAAGTCTCTCTTAGGGTTCATCCAGCATAGGTCTTTAAAGCCAGATACTGAAGGCGGATACTCAGTGCATTTATGTATTGATTTTCAATTTGTGTATCATTAAATTTGACCTTTCTAAAGCCAGACAATTACAGGATCCAGCAGAATTTTATTCTCATCAGGGTGAAAGCGCCTTACACCACATCAGACTAATGAAATGATTTTAGGTGGGTTAGCAGCTGCTTAAGGCAGGGTGACCCACCCCATTTATTCAATCGTAAGGGAAACTCTGGGATACATTATTGCCTTTGGACGAGGAATTAATTTACAAAAGACATTGCTGAATAATAAATGAATGGATAAAATGTGGAAAGAAATTTTAATTTAATTCAAGTTTATTGAAGTTTGTGTGTAGCTTTAATCAGAAAAGAGAAGAGATTAAAAGTGTAAAGTTTTGATCATCTTGTTAGAACATATTTAGTCCTTTTCTTTTTATTATTTTAACCTTTGGACCCCAAGCCTCTCCACCTATACGTCATACCTGCATCTCTGTCCCAACGTCTTAGCCTGGTTATGCTGCACAGCCCGGCTGTAAGTGACGGAGGGATTAACTGTTTACTTCCACATTCTTGATTAAACTGGGCCACAGAGAAAGGGAAGGAGACGGAGAGTATTTTATTTAATGAGCGTGACGAACGCAAAGGTGCTCTCGTAAATCATCACATGGTTTACAAACTCAATAAGTAAGGGCATCCTGCCTCACCCAGGCAAGCCAGCACACACCTAAATTATTAACAAAGCTGGGGGCCCCCAGAGGCACAACTTTGATGATGTTATAAACAGGGGAGAGGACAAGGTGCCTTCTCAGCAAAGATTACAGGACACCCCACCACCCCCCAAATCCCAGACCCCCACACACTCATTCCTAATTACCCACCTCCAATGGTGAGAGGGAGAGATTGAGATGGAGGGGGTGGTGGTGGAGGGTGACTACAGAAAGTCGACACATTCCTTTGCTCTGTATTACCTTGTAAACTGAGAGTGTACAGTGAGCATATGCCTGTGCATGCAAAAGGGAGTCACAAGTTAAAATCATATTAAAGCACAAAAATCACACCTGTGTTATTAGTTAATATTTTCAATAAAGAATATGCTAAAAGTGAGGGTTGTCATGTAAACTGCAATCAGTTTTGACCGGGTTTTTGGCTAAAATAAGCTCAGTGTAGTTTATGATACATACACGTTTTGTTCAGCAAGACAATCTGCACAGATGAACGGAATTTTTATGACTTTTCAAGATTAAATACAATTAAAATTGTTAAACGTCGCCATTACTAAATTTGTAATTAGTCAAACTTACCTCTTCTATAAAAGCCTTTCTTCTTCTAGTGATCTGATAGTGATTGTGAGTTATAAACCTAACAGGGCTATAAAAATTAATTAGTGAGTGGATGAGTCCGTCTCTGGCCTGATGAGGTTTGATTTTCCCGACAACCTCTGTAGTCTCATTTAGCCACTTGTTAGCCAGTATTTCTTTGGCTAGAGACCTGGTGAACAAGAGGTTTTAAGTTGTGTTTTTTTCCAGTTTCAAACTGATTAGTGTGTCTTTTTATGGTTCTTTATTCAAACAGAAACAATATATTTTACGCTGCCAAACTGGAATACTTAATGTTTATTGTTGTAACCATGGTGATAACTGATCTGACCGGGACTATTCATTTTAAACAATACACCAGTCTGTGAAAAAAGGCATGCACCATAATTTATGTTGGGTATGAAGGAAGTAAAATTTCCTGTCAATGATGATGCCTGTGTAAAATGAGAGAGCAGGCCGAGGTGTAAAGGGGTGATGATACATTATTTCTGCGACCTGACACCAAGGTGTGTTACTCTTTAATAAAGACCTTACAACAAACGTTCTGCCTGTGCAATCTGCTCATTATCAATAATTGATGGTTATATTCTGGGATCTAAAACTGGTGTGGGTCTAAAAAGGTCCTAGTGATACTGGTACCTCTAACAAATGATACAGTTACTGAGTGGAGTCCAAGATGATTACACCATTTTCACTGCCAGACTTTATTCCTCCCTCATATGATACATTTGTCTCTGGGCAATAGTCCATTTTAGAATTTGCACTCATCCCAAGCTTTAAAATTAGCTGATGCAGTGTTTTAGAGGATTAGGTGAAGAAAAATCATAGAAGAGGATGTGGAGAGGAAAACTCCAAGTGTAGCTAGGGAAGGAAAAGGTGTTATATAAAATAAAAGAAAATATGTTGGAAGAAACTGCAAACTATAAGATAGAGACAAACTGCATGGATGTAAAACAAACAGACAGAATAAAATTGCAGCTGTGTTTGTGTCCTTGAATGTTTCACACATCCCATCCGGCACACAGAAGGACAAAAATTAGTGTGTGACTGTATAAAATAATAAAATAATCTGGTCTGGATCTATTAGGTTGTTCTGCACCTAAAAAAAGATGCTTCCATCTTTGTTGTACTGCACTGTTAGTAAACTCAAAAGCACAGGGCAAAGTCTCTGGTGAGAACGAGATAAAGAAGCATGATTTCCCCAGTGCAAAAATGCTCCAAATTAAAAACCAAAAGGAGGTCCCCAGTGTGTTTGCACTAAATCTGATAGCAAGTAAGATGAATTTGTCATTAGGAAGATAGGAACTGCAATTATTTCAATAGGAGAGTTTTAGTTGTAATAAGGTCCCACACAATGCTTGATTTTATGTAATGATCTATTTTTGGGTCATTCCTGCTCTGCCGGCTTGTGAGTTGAGAGTAGCGTTGGGCAAAAAGGTACATGTCAAATATGAACATAACAGTGCTTTTATCTGACATTGATTAATGCCTCAGTTCACCTTATGATGGCTTGTGTCTATCAGTCTACAAATAGTTATGTTGTTTCTTTTGAATTGTAATTGTAAATATGCCATTGTAAGTGGGGAGACCGAATTGTGCATTTAGCCAGGCCAGGTTTAGGTAAAAAACACCTGTAAGACAGCTGATGTGCAATAAAAGCACAAAGACAATGGTACCAATGACTACAGGAAGGGTATAGACAACTAAGAGTGTGATGAGACAATGATTGGCCGGTGTGCAGGGGGTGGGGTCAGGTAGCGCAGGTGTTGGGAGCATGGAAAGAGCTGCAGGGTTAAGTGGGAGTGGCAGAGTCAGCAATGATTCAAAATGATTTAATAAAAAACAACAACAGCAACAAGAGGCAGCTGAAGGTAATCCAAAACCAGACCCCGAGTACAGGTGGCTCACATGACTGTTTCACATCTCCGTTCAGAATAAATGGATTTTGCATTGGTTATTGGGCAATGACAAACTGAAGTACGTGATTTGGATTCAATAAATGACTCCACTTGTTAACAAAAAACACTTGACATTGAACACTGTTGATTCATGAATACAAACGAAAGCTGGAATTTACCTTTAAGGCAATGAAGCATCAATCCCACTGAAATGGAATATAATGTTTCATTCAGATTTTCAATTAAAAACTGTGCAGAGGTGCTAAATATATAAATATGTATTAGGCCTGGCATGGCACATCCAGAAACATGTTTGTTTTCAGTGCACATACAACTAAATCAGCAGATGTGTTTCGAAATGTTAATGACTCATTTTCATTCCCATCCTTCGTCCCCCGTTCACTGGCAATACTGACAAATGTTGGGATAGCAGCAAATGAAAACAGAAACATAACCTGTGTGCACCTAAATAAAGTGAACAAACACAGACACAGATGCTAATAAAACACACGGTTATTCTCTGGCCTATCTGCCTTCCTCACGCAACATTTCAAGTCCATAGACTAAATTAAAGGCTCTCCGCGGAGACACTGCTGCCATTTTCTCTCCCGCACCCTCCATCTATGGAAGTCTGGGGCAGCAGCAGTCGTCGCCTGACACAAGGCCATCTGTGAGAAAGGATTGAACCACGCACCGAGCCTTTGAAAAAGCACAGAGTGTGCTTTCATAAGTTTCGCATCACAGTTGAGCAGAAAATTGGGAAAATCATGTCAAAGACAAGGGAGCTTCCCAACCCCTGGTCTTGAACTGTAGCCGAGTAGGGAAGGCGGCGTTGAGCAGTCATGCATCCTACACGTGGCCTGATCGCTGCATTTCTCTGGAACGCCAAAAAAACACACAGACACCCCGAGGGGGTTTGGTGGCATACATGAGTGTCTGCTTCTCTGTTCTCCCATGTCCTTTCTTCTGGAAAATAAGCGTGCCTGTTGAAGAATGGCATCAGATCATATGACTGTCGCAAACTCTCTCTTGTACTTTGCGGGTTGCTTCTTTTTCGTTCTTTCACACTTTTCTGATTTTCCCACGCTCAGACTGTATTAACACCATGTCCCTGTGCTGTTATGTGCTTTCACCAGGATTTAACAACACTTCTGTTTATCGTCATATGAATTAGGGTTTTCACATCTGGCTGCATGTGCATTTTAAAACAAATTGTCATGTTCCGCACTCAACACAAGCTGATCATTTGAAAAACTGAATGATTGGAAAAGAAGGGTTTAAGGCGCAAAAGTGCTATTAACACTTGATGCTGAGGGTACATGTCTCAGGGTAACATGCCATTTGCAATAACCAAAACCACACATTTCCATTACAATAAGTCATCTGTTGAATTCCAAAATGAAGCTAATGGCACAGAAACCAAAGTATGCACTCTGAGAGGGAAGTGATGTCACCACAGACTACTAAAACTGTAACTGTTCAAATCAAATTAGATGTGTGGCGCCCTGGCACATTCAATTACCCGGAATACCCCCACCAAAAAAAAAAAAAAAAAAACTCCAAAGACATGGCCATCATTTGACATCTGCAATGATAAATAGAGTGCTAACAAAGTCTCTTACAATGAGAACATGTTGGGCAAATAGACTTCCTGTCTGAAGAGAGATGCGGACTGTCTGGGTCTGAACCACCATACATACCATGGATATGATGAAATGACTATAAAAAAAAAAAAGAAAGTCTCATTGCTTGTTCATGAAAGTTTAGATTATGTTCACTTTAAATGAAGGGAATGTCTGTACATATTAGCCACAACTAATGCAGACAATAACGCCTTGAATACTAGACGTTCACCTGAGCATTTGTAAGAAAGTTGGTTATGATGCTTGGTTTTGGTCACATAATAAACTAATATTTGTTGCTCTGCCTAACAAATTAACAAAAAGCTGTTAATATCAAGTTAAATCCCTCCATCATCTTTATATATTGTTTGTATTGAGTTGTTGTCACTGTGGCTGACTTGACTTCACAGCAGTTACACTGTACATTGGACAGGGTTGGGTGTGAGGGCTCCACAGCCATAATTAGCTTGGCATTGAGGGGGAAAGTTAATATTTCTCAAGTTGAAGTGAAGCTTATTGGTTTCCTGGACAGGGTGTAATGGATAACTCAATGAGGCCGGCACTGTACACACACACACACACACACACACACACACACACACAGTAAATGAAAACACAAAGGCACACGCCTGCTCCCCAGGAGGCCTGCAGTCACACAGACAGTGACATACAAATCTCTCCCCATTCTCTACATGACAGACCGGGCTGACTGGCTGAGCAGCTGCCTGATCAATAGTCATCAGTGACCTCGTCCACTTGGCCGTCACATAAAGCACCACTGTAAGACACAAATTTAGCAAACTCCACATTTCTGCACTTCCTTGAATATGTGCTTGCCATACAGTGCACATTGATGTGCATGTACACGAGTTTCGATATCTAAATGTCGATGTTTCACACACACTGTTTGTCCACAAGCCACAAAAAGCTAAATGCGTGCGCCTGCATGCGTTTGCACTTCAGGAGTATTGCTAAACATGCATTTTTACAGCAAAGCTAACAGGGTGTCAAAATACCGTAATCAATTGCTTGCTTGGGTCACTGACTAATTGTCACATATGCCAGTCAAGATCTAATTATTCATATTTTACAGTTATTGGAAGGACAGTAGGGTACACATGTACAACATCAACTGCTCAATCAACCAGAGATTCCATATGACTTTCTTCAAGATGGAGACTGTTGGATTTTCGAGTTAGTGTATTTGCAATAAATGTTTAGCTTGGCATTTAAAAGAAAGAGCTTTTGTTACTTGTCTTTGTAGCAACTGAAGTAAACAATCATCAAATACGTGTTTTATTGCTTTTGCTTTAATCATTGTCGACTTTTCATGGTCTAGAAAATCTAAATCCAAAATGTCCAAATTGTTTACAGTGCTACTAAATGCATCCAAGATTATGTGCATGCAGTTCTTTTTTTTGCAGGGATTAGCTGAATTGTTGCATATCTACATGTGGGTATATTTCTGAAAAAACAAACAAGCAGAGAAATAACCAAAGCTTCAATCTAAAACACATAGTCGATATTCAAAAACCAGCAGGCCGCAGAGACCCAGGGAGCTACCACAACAACAACAAACAAATGTTTGCTGATAAATAAAACATATTCAATCAAAGCATAAATGCTAATGAAAAGAGAACCTGCAATCACACAAGCTGAACGTGTGAGCTCTGGCACACACAAAGTGTGAGAGAGAGGTGTTAATTGCTGTGCTAATTAGGTCCTGATTGCATTGCTCTTGTTTTGCACTTGCACGTGATTAAAATTTCAACAGAGCACATTATTTGGCGCCGTTAACAGGTGCCAAGCTCAGCACACAACACAAACACCGAAACACACACGCGCGCACACGGAAATATGTACAGTTGCCTCACACGTGCTTACACATATAGCTTTCACCAACACGAACCACGTGCACTTTTATACATGCACAACATAAAATGATGCTGATGATGATGTTTTTTCCAGCCAACTTCAAAATGCAACATACGAAGTTATTTACTTCTTGTTCTACTTTGTTTTTTCATAAGCCCTTAAACAAATGCCCTAGGACATGTTGTCCTCTTTCCTCCTTTAGGGAAATTGCTTGTACCCCTTATTGTACCCCTCCATTATTCTGCTTGTATTTCGATGGGTCTGAAACTAGCTATGATGCTTCCATTGTAGACTTTAGAGTATGTCTAATATAATAATGTTAACCTGTAACATAGTCTTCTAATTTATAACTATGGGGTGAAAAGAACTTTAGTACATTAAGCACTTTCATGCTGATAATAATTGCTGCAGAATTTTAACTTACTCAAAAAAACCATCAACCAAGTGACACTATCTTTAAGCCCCTCTACAAAAAAATGAATGAAAAACAGGCAAACACGATAATGTTGTTGACGTGCTGGTCAGGAAACTGGGATCTCCTTTCCCTGTTCACTCACCACAGCAGCTGACTGGATATTTGACAAGTCTATGGAGGAACTGCTGCTGGGAGAAATGCTAGTGAAATGACAGCGAGCGGAGGGCGTGTGATGTGTTCTGTTCCAGAACAGTTGAGCGGCTGTCCCCACTGAGGCAGGGGTGGGTGTGTGTGTGTGTGTGTGTGTCTTTTGACACAGAGCCTGGGAAAATCTGCATGTGTTTCTTGAGTGTGATCGCATCTATCTATCTATCTATCTATCTATCTATCTATCTATCTATCTATCTATCTATCTATCTATCTATCTATCTATCTATCTATCTATCTATCTATCTATCTATCTATCTGTGAGCATGTATACAGACATAAAAGCAGCAGTGTGAGCATACAGACACGCTGTGAGGCGTATAGACAGATAAATATGACTTCATGAATGACATTTGTTTGTTCTAAAGGACATGGCCTACAGCAGCAACCTTCATCACTGGTGACAGAAGAGTTACTCACACACAAGAAACCTACCAGGAGGCCCAAATCTCCAAACTTCAGAGGCATTTTGTTTTAGTCATCATATATCAATATATGCACTGTCCTCCATAACTTAACCTTTAGAATTAAGCAATGTCACAGCAACTTTAACAGAAATTTTCTTTGCGGTGCTGATGCAGCATCATCACTGCTGTCATGAATATTGATTATGACATAAACTAATACTTTAGGCAAACATTTAATTTCCAAACATCTCGTAGCTCGAACAGAGACATAAAATTGACAGATACAGGTCACTGTGAGTATTACATTTACTGTATTACTAATCAGTCTTAATTACTTAATGTGATGCTTTTTATGGGGGAATCAATGAAGAAGTCGGAGTCTAGCAGCCAGTTGCATTATGCAGAGTGTGAAATCATCTTCTTATTTACTTACTTACTTTTATGACATTGTAAAAAATGGCAGACATGTTGGTCTTGTATATACATTTGATACCTTAATAGCCAACAAATTATCATTAACAGCACTGTTTTAAACGTGACTATTAATTCAAACCCAGCAATACCCTTTGGTTTCAATGAGCAGTAAAAACAGCATTGAGCTCAAATAGAATATTTTAATTTGTGGACACAAAGCAGTGGATTCAGATACAGTGTGTTTTATACAAGTGCAAGCGAAAATGTGTCTAATTATGTTGCAAATGTTCCCATTTAAGCAACAAAGGGAGACTAAATAGTGGTTGATACTAGTGGTTTTAAAAGGCAAAATGTCTGAAAAAGTATTGGGAAATGTTGAGTATGACCAAGCTGATTTATATATTTATATAAAAAATTACTGAGTATAAGTAATGTTTGCGGTTTGTGCAACTGCTAATCCAAACCTGTCCCCATCTTAGTTTCATAGCCCCATATTTATCCAACAAAATCATTAAGCCATATGCTTATGACTGGATCCATCTCTTATTACCAGACCACCCCCACCTCAGCCCCAGCTTTCTCGACTACTGTCACAGCCACCAAGTCATGACATAAAACAGCTGAGTTGCAAGCTTAAACTCTGGTAGTTATAGTAAAAGCGCTGCACCCACACGCTCCTAAACCCCACCCCCTACCCCACACTGCCCCGAGGTCCTGACCAGCTGCTTTGTCTTCCAGAGAGGCCACAGTACTGGACTGGGACACCTGTCATTCTCCCACGACTGAAAGAGGGGGGAAGGAGGACAAGAGTCAGAGAGAGGGAGAGGGAGTGTGTGTGTGTGTGTGTGTGTGTGTGTGTGTGTGTGTGGTTGTGTTTTGCTTTGCCAACAAATGCTGTTTTATTTTAAGCCAATGAAGAACTGAACGAAGCCAATTTGAAGTTCAGAAACAAACAAGAAACATACTACTTCTCAGATGTTTTCATTTGCTCATGAACAAACTTACTGTTACTGTTGCTAAATCAAAGTCGCGGTAACTGCAGAGATGACCGAAGCAAGCCAAGAGAATTTTGTCTATTTTATTTTTAAGCAAATTCTCATGACAATATAGAAACCACACCATGAAATGTGGTTTTCATGAGGCACACTACTGACCACAAAACAGCATTTGAAAAAATGTCATTATTGACCGCACATTACAGTGGGAAAAACATGACTACACACAGCATCTTAATGAAGAAGAGACAAGCAAACTTCCAATGTTTTTCATGACAAAAACAATTGCTTGTTTTACACGATCACCATGTGGGCAGATAAAATAAAGTTTTGTTACTAAATGAAACACAGTGATATAGAAAGTTTCTGCTCCAGCGTGGTCATTAAATGTCTCTGCATCATTCTCTTCTCTCAAAGAAATGGAAGACGCAATGAGAAATAGCTGCCCTGTTTTCGCCCCAGAAACTTTTAACTGCTGATAAAGATCAATGACACTGCTGATGATATAAATTCTGAGCTGCTAGTTTGTATTGATCTGGCTGTAATGCTTTTGGCTCTCAGGATGGCAGATGGAGCCAACAAAGAACTTTAGAAAAAGGGAAAAAATGAAAAATAAAGATTAATGTTGTAGGCCTACTCATCTATAGGTTTGATAAATAATTCTTCAAGCCAAATATACATGGCTGCAGGAAATGTGGGCTTCAGAGGTGTGTGACTCTTTATAAAGAGAGAAATGATAGGATATTTTGTTTGGGAGTTTTACTTTGGCTGAATTTTACGAGATGCATTTGTTGCTTGAGATATGGCAAATTGGCAAACGAGCAAGTGGTTGTGCCACTGATATTGGATTGGTGTTGGCACTGTGAACTGAACTGGAGCGGCTGTTGGCCACGATATTACAGATCCATATAAAAACATACAGGTATATGCTTTTTTTCCCCAATTTTGAGCATCGTTTTACCACTGATAAAAATGACTCTGCTGAATATCTGAGTTGCATACAGATTTTGAATTTGGGAAAAAAGTCCATTTCTATAGCCCCAGTAAATACAGCACCAATAAATTCACCAGGATTTAACAACATGAATCATTGATTCACCCTTCGGAAAAGGGGAATCAATGATTAAAATGATTCCAGTGTCTCTCACCTGATATTTAATCTCTTGCTATGTCAAGAAAACTGTGTGTACACGTAGTCTGAAGTATGTGTGAGGTGCACACCTACATACACACATATCAGTTTATGTGTAAGAAAAGAAGTCTGCAGGTTTTCTGTGCAAACGCACCTTTTACACACCTGACCTCTGGTTCTTTCCCTGGTGCATCTTCTCCCTGTCCCCAGCCAACCTTTCTTTGGACTCTCACCGGCAGAGGTTAGGGTCATTATGTAGGACAGAATCAAAATGTGTAGTGTAAGGTGTTATAGCTTGAAGGAATTTTGGACAAAAACACAAGCAAAAGGAAAAGAGTGGACTGGTATTCCCCTAGTCCCTTCACACAATAGCACTCTATGCATCAAAAGTTGTACGGTTTGTGACCAGTATCCAATTGTTCACACACACACTTACAGACTGTATCACTTCTCCTTCGCCCACATTCATGGGTCAACATTAGTAGACCTGCAGTTTTGAATTATGGCGTAATGGGAACCTACCACCAGCTAAACTGTTACACTATACCATTATCTCATTATGACTCCTTGGCAGAAGACAGGGCTTTTATCTGCAATCCGATAAGTTAATTGGCTGCAATTACCAAACCTTTTATTCTAAACGCAGGCGTAAAAATTGCAGAACAGGGCCTGCACCTGGATACGCTCGTGAGTTGAGTATACATGAAATTCTCAGGCCGCAAACACACGTGCACCTGAAAACACACCTGAGCAGACAGCGTTGAGGTAATCATCCCTCATCACCAGCTCCATCACTTCCAAAGCTCTTGTCTTCTTGTTCAGTTTCTCAAAATCCCGTCAGTATCTAGCACTTGATATACACTCTCTTCTATTTGACGTAACAGTTTGAGTTTCCCCTAATTGGCGCTGAATAATACCAAAGGCAATTTATGAGCACTTTCCCCCCGCATGTTACCACCGCTACAGACTCTGGTTTCATCCTGCCAGTGGTTTTTGAAGGTATCATTTCTCTTGACTGGAAAAGGCCCCTGTTGAGTTGTCAGGCTCATTGCTTAAGGTGTGCGCTAGGTTTCAGGAGGGCCCGTGCTGACACATTCATAAATATGACACCTTGTTTTGTCCTTCTGGCGTCTTTTTGGTTAGCGATGGCCTTTGAATTGGAAACAGGTAAGCTAATAGGGCTGTGTGTGATGCATGGGAACTGTGGGCTTTGGGAGAAGGCAGGGTGGCCCCAGGCGACACATGACAGGCAGATAATGACTGTATAGCTGTCAAGTCAAGGATACCTGTCTGCCGGTAAATACAGATTTGCCTTTTTGACATCATTTTTCCACCTCCTGGAAGATCAACTGAATGCAGCTTTCAGACTATTTCAGACTAGCTATCAGACACATTCACTCACAAAAGACACACACACTCTCGAAGGCACACGCATGTTCCTGCACATACACAGAAGCAAGTGTACATGTATACACTCACAAACATGCACATACACACTCTCACAAATGCAGGCAGTAGCAGGAACAAAGGCACTTTAAATGTATGCGCTTATAATTGTGATTTTCTGCACCGTCCAACGTTCCCACGTAATTCTGTATGTTTGGAAATGGATGGAGCGAGTTAATATGATTCTATTGTAGTCAGGCATGAAAGATAGAGAGAATGTGTGTGTTTTTCTGTGTATATATGTATGTGTGTGTGTCCATGCATGAGTGTGTGTGACTGGCAGGCTGGCTGAGGCCTGTGTTTTCGCGTCGCCCCAGGGAATGCAGGTGAAAGCAATCTTAGTCCGTGAAAGCCGACGAGATGCGCCTTTCTGCACCCAGAGAGCTGGCAAGCTGATTTCTTTTTGATAGGCTCGAGTCCTGACACCCGTCCCCCCCCTACACAACGCCACTTGCACCCAACCCCCACAACGTGGCCAAGCAAGGCCACAGCACTGGTCGTCCACATCTCAGCCATCTACAGTATTTGCTAGTTGTAATATATTCTGTAGTGCCGTAACACTGAATACAGTATATATCTATTTCGGTCTATCCCGTATACCACAACAGTTTACGTGGACACACACACACACACACACACACACACACGATAATCTTTTCACTCCCCCCATTTCTCTCACAGCTGCCCAGAAGCCAGAACAGCCAAACCATTTGGTGCATGGCTAAAATGACGAAATGCAGACTAAATATACCTCATTTGTTTACTATTCAGTCTCATTCCCTGCGTGCAGAATGATTAGCAGCAAATCATTTTGGGTTTTAATCAAGAGGTATTTATGGCTTGATGTGTGTGCTGGGAAGGAGCGTGCATTAGGCCTAATCTCATAATAGTATGATTGTTTTAATTCTGCCTATGGATCCAGCACTGGCTGTGATACAAAACAAGAGTCACTCTAGTGAACAGTGGGCAGCTGTCCATGAGAATGTGAATGGAAATCATCAGACCCGGTTTGTTGTTATCTTGTGGGATTCATGACTGGGAATTAATGCTGATCTTTTCAGTGTTTGGTACTGTAAGGGGAGCTTTGGCTAAACGATTACCGTTGTAACCGAGCTCGGGATATCACGCCTGAATGTGTGGTCTGTAGATATTTCAGTCCAGTAGCGCTCTTTGCCATTGGTTACAGTGTGTTGTTGTGCAGCCCACTGGGTACAGCTCAAACAGCACGCATGCTTACAAAGTCCCACACACGTAGGCCGACGATGTCTCCTAAATTGGTAGAAAACTAAAGTGCAAATACAAAGACATTTTTCTAGGAAATGTAATTCAATTCTGTTTTGTTTTAACAATTCATTCCAAGTCACAAACATGTTGAATAAACTCAAAGAAATGTTATCATACAATTTCTTTATGCAAAAAATATTCAATCTTGCAGCACAAATGTTTTTTTTTCTTTTTTTGTTATAAAACATTTTTTTATGATTGTGTTTAGACATTTGCAGCCCCTAGTTAAGATTAGACAAAGATCATAGTCAGAAAGAACCCACTGTGATCTTACACCTTATGTCTTTATTAGCCTTATGTCTTTATTAAACAAAACTGCTTTTTCTAAAACTAACCAAGGAGTCAAAACGTATGTGTGACAGCCACGCACTTTGTACGACATCCATCCACCTCAACCAGATAGTTAAGACTGGCTTTCCGTTATGATATATTATAAAAACTGGACTTTGAATTGGAAAAAATGCTAATATTTTTTTTCCTCCACCCAGTGTGTTTATGTTCCCTAAAAGACTTTGCAGTCTAAGATTATTACGAGAAATGATTGCATACGAACACACAAACATGGGGAGTTATGGTGACAGAGATCACCCACAGAGCACACAGAAAGAAGCTCACGTGCACTCTGCAACAAAGCATCTTTTCCAATTCAATACTCAAATTTTATAATGGAAATATTTATGATATATTATGTACACATGCTAAATTCACTTGAGGATACTGAATCTTTTAAACATTAGATTTGCTGACAGTGATACTGGAAAACTAGTCTTTACACTACTAAAATTATATCACGCATCTATTATGGTTTTGTGGGTAAAATGGATACAACAAACCTGATTATTTAAATTTAAGTTTATATTCTGAACTTCTAGAGGAAACCTTTTCCATCTTCTTACCTGTAGCCGTGGGAGCCAGTCACTCACCCTCGCTGGCCAGTCACTCTTACAATATCAGTCTCAATGGCCGGCCTGCTAGCTAAAATGGAAATGTGTGTTAGTGCCAGCGGTTGGAGACTGTTGGGGGACTTAGCCTTCACATTGTTGAGATAAAGTAGCAGGCCTAAGCCTTGCCTGGTGAAATGACACATCCCCCACCTTCTTTTTTCTGTACAATTGCCATAATATTGTGTTTCTATGCTGGGCCTGTAACCTTTGATTAAATTAGTCCAGTATTGCCTGGGTCCTTTTCTAAACTGTAGGCACTAGAGAGCTACTTAACGGACCCTGTCCCTCGGAGGGAAGAAACTGCTTGAGCTTACAAGTGTACGGCCACAGCAATATCAAACCCTCTCACTCAAATCTCTCTTTTTCTATCCCTCCCTCGTTCCCTCTCTTTTCTCCCTCCGTTTACACCCTTTTGCCTTCTCTCCATGTCTATCCTAAAGTTGTTCTCCCACTGTGTGTACGTATACGTTTTTTATGTGTGTTCGTCTGTAAGTCAATCCATTACGTTCTGTCACTCTCCAGGTGAGGCACATATTATAAGATGTCAAAGAAAGAGCAGCAAAATGACATTTTGCTGTTGTTATTTTTCAAATCTGTGAACTATTTGTGTCGCACAGTGAATGACAGCATAAATGAACAGATCAAAATTGCATTTTGTTCAAGAAAGTGGGATTAATGTGGGGAGAAGGCAAAGGAGACATGGCATTGGTCAAATGTCAGTTTCGGGCCTCGGTTAAATTAAATAGCACTTCTCGTCCACACACTGTTATTTACTGTACTGCTTTTCTGCAGGGCCCCATAGTTTCCTCTGTGATGTTTAGACTTACTAAATTATACAGTTTTCCATCAACCTTTGACTAAATACATCATATAACTTACATGGAAAATGTAAAAAATGTCCCCCCATTTATTTCTGAATCACTTTGTATTTTGTTTTGTGCTGTAAGTCAAAATCACTTTGAGCTTTAAACCAAATAACACAAGATTTTAAACTGTCCTGTCGTCCTCAAAATTGTTTCCAATAAATGCACAAGTCACTACATTTTAATTTTGGCTGCAATTTACCGGGCGCATGAGCAATTCTCCTGTATCTGTGAGAGTATAGCGTCGGGCTACACTCACTCAGATATCAGCACCAGTAAATCATTGTGCCGTCCAGCAGCACTCATTGTTAATGACTTGACTGTGTTGTTGGATAATCAGAAACAACTTTGTTCGGATCATTGGCTGATTAGGCTTAAAGTACAAGTCACTTTACTGAGCTCTTTGTTTTGGCCCACCTTCAGCCACAGTCATAAAAATGTGTCAAAACAAAAATAAAATATGTGTAATATACAAAACCATGGTTTCCGGAAATTTAGTTCATGGGATAAAACTGTACTGCAAGATTCACAAACCTGCAGATCTGATTAATTTTTGTAACAGCACTAGGTTGGGAAACACAAGTCTTGTGGTTCAAATCCCAGCACATTCACCAGATGTGTCCTTGAGCAAAACACTTAGTGCTACCTTCCTTAGAGCCACCTGTGGCTGCCCACTGCTGCCCCAGGGGGAATGGGCTAAACGCAGAGCACAAATGTAATTGTAACATGTAGATGTAGTGAATGACAGGGTAGTGTGAGTGGTGGGGATGACTGAATATAATCCGCAGCAACTGCAGCAGCTTCCTTTTTTAATTGCGTCTTTAAGCTTTTCTTGGTCCTGGTCAGTGAATACTGGAACTTTGTGAGTATTATTACCATTACGTTTAGCTGCATTATTATTTATTTTATTTGAGTCTCCTTCTTTCTCCTCCTGTAGAAATAAAAACAATGCTAATACAAAGTTACCAAGAGTTGCAGTCTGGCAAACAGGATGTTAAAGAAGGTGAAAGGTTAATGCCGACTGCACCCATTAACTGAAGCTGATCACCTGTGTTGACTTTATCCATCCATTATGTGTACTTGCTTATCCTGTTTAGGGTCATGGGGGGCTAAAGACTATCCCAGCTGTCACTGTGCAAGAGGTGGAGTCCACCCTGGACAGGTCTCCAGTTTTCTCAGGGCCAACACAGACAGACAAACACAGACAGACAACTATTCACACAGACAGTTTAGAGGCGCCAAAAATCGAACAAGGAGAACATGCAAACTCCAGATAGAGAAGCAGCAGCTGGCCAGGGATTCGAACAGGGACCTTCAAGTTGTTCTGCAATATATATCCAATCTTGCAGCACAAATGTTTTTTTTTTGCCACATTGTCGTGGCCCTTGATTCATAGTCTGATTTAACCAAGAAAGAACCTACTGTCATTTCACACCTTATGTCTTTATTAGCCTTCAAACAAAACTGCCCTTTTCCAAACCTAACCAAAGAATCGAAACTTATGTGTGACAGCCACGCACCACTTTGTACCACATCCATCCACCTCAACCAGATAGTTGAGACTGGCTTCCCATTATGAAATGTAGTGTTTCATTCAAAAGATACATTAGAAAAACTGGACATTGAATTGGAAAAGATGCTAATATTTTTAAATGGTAATATTCTTTTACCATGTAAAAAGCAGCAGTCACTGATTTAAAATTGAAATGGTGAAGTCTGTAAAATACCACAGTTTCAAAATGTTGTGTGAATTGTTCATGAAGTTGTCACTCTGACAAATCCACTATTCATAAATTGAAAGCTAATACCTCCACAAAATTAACAGTTTTTCCTCTTTTGATTGACTTTGAAAGCTTCCTCATATCTGTCATTGTGCTTACCTTCCCACAGTTATCTTACTGATTCTTTCCATCCGGAGGCCAGTTGGTACAGGAAGGAATCACTTCTCAAAAAACCCTTCTACGTGTGAAAAGGGTGTGTGAGTGTGCAGAAAATCTATTTGTGCACCTCTGATTAGGTGTGTGTAATTGTGCAATTAAGGATGGTGTGTGAAATCTAAAACTTAAACAGGATCTGCAAATAAATGACTTACAGCCAGTGTTTTTGTCTCCAAGTGAAATGAATCACCCTGTCAACTGTGCTGGTATATGGCTAATAATAACACATGGCTCTGAGTGGTGAGAGGATTGACTCTTTTAAAGTGTGAGAAAAAAGCACATAGAGGTAAATTACAAGTTGATTAGACAGTTCAAATGGAATGCAGGATATCTCTGGGAGCAAATTGGACATTTTCTCTTGCAAAATGATTGAATGTACAAGTGTAACCAGTTGACATGTGCAGATATTATTAATTTAAAGGCATCATATCCATCATTTCTAGTTCAGGAAATGACTTCTTGCAACGACGCATCCAGACTTTTGAGTATACCTCTAAATCACCTTTGTAAACCATAATACACAGAGGAGATTGGAGAGATGAGCATGTTTCTCTGCATTACTGGACATTTTAATACATACTTTTTCAGGATAACACAAAAATCCTGTAATGTGCTCGATTGTCACTCATGGCACAACTCCAGTCACTGCAAGTGCTATGCAGGTGGGTGCGTGTGTACATAGAGAGTTGGTAGAGTGAGATTGAGTACCACCCGCCTACAGATCCCTAATGGGAGGGCATTGCACCTGGGTCCACACACCCACAACACGCAAACACACACACACACACACACACACAATCCTCCCACATCATATTTCATGTCAGTGGGCATTTGATTGTAGACATGGGATACCACAACATGACAAGGTGGGGCAGGAGTTTTCTCCAAGGTGACATCGTAGCACACAAGGAGATCTGCTACGTATGTGTGTGTGCGTGTGGGAGTGTGCGTTCGTGTCCGTGTGCATCTGTGTCTGTTTCCATGCGCACACTTTTCACACATGTCAACACACAAAAGCCACATGGGAGGCCATTGAGAGCTGTAGCAGCTGTGGAATATGTTATTCAAATGGCGTGTGACTGTTTGTGTGTGTGTCACAGTATTAATATGTGTATGTGTGTGTGTTATCATCTCTGCTTGTAGGAATAAACGCCATTCATGTGTCTCTGCGGGGAGCTTATAGAGAATCACTTACTTCTCAGCATTTACTGTAGCGTGACAATCAGTGACTCAGTTCTTCTCTACAGTATTAGGACAGAACAGGAAACAGTAAATAGACTTAAACTGCTGTTAAAAAATACATTGATTTATTTTAAATGGAAAGCATATTATTAGTGTCTCGTACCTTGTGCCTGTTACACGTCAGTGTGCTCTGAATGTAAAGAAATGAAGACCATCTCTTCTTCTCTCCTCCACTGTCTGAACAGAGGATTCACATGAAACTTTCAGTAATGTGACACATTACACATACAATCTGATGAAATGCGGCATGTGTAACATACTTTACTATTTCATATTTTAACAAAGCTGCACAAGTACTAAGTTGGAAAATGATGGTTTTGTAGTTTTCTGCTTTTTCCCAGTTTTCCCATGTTTTCTTCTGTCTTTTTATTTTCAGCATATCATCATCAATTTTTTTCAAGCCTTTTGGTTTTTGTCATAAGCAGATCCATGGTGTGCTGCAGACGTTAGAGTGTACCAGCCTGGTGTGCTTCCTGCTGAAATAGGATGTGCGTGTCTGTATGGATTCCCACCTCTCAGTGTGTGTGTGCGAGTGTGTGTGTGTGTGTGTGTGTGTGTGCCCATCGTTGGCTCCCTAGCCTGTGACTAGCCTTTGCAGAACAGGCCAGGGCTCTGCGGCTGCCCTGGGGCCACCATTGTCCCCGGTCTCCACAGCCCAGTGGCCACAGATGTTCCCCGTTTGATACCGTGCTCCTCACACATACTCCCCACTCCCCTAGATATGTGGGTGGCCAAGCAGGGTGCCCTGTTGCATGCCACTTTCGCACGCCATTGGCTGCCTGGTCCCTGCACGTGACACTGAAAGGGGGAAGCCATCGCATCTACAGTTTTAATCCGCCACCATGCATAATGGAACAGAAGTAGCCCCAAGTGGAGAAGGAAGCTTTGCATGAGGAGGTGTTCATAAAAGGATCATGTGAAAATGGGGTGCAAAAGGATAGAAGGGAAGCAGAAGCACACTGAGATGTTGTTCAAAGCACCTTGAGAAAAAGAAAAGGACTTTGGAAGACTGCTGACATCTTTCCCCAGTTGTGCTTATGTGTTGTGTGTGCGCACACTGCATGTAATGCACAAGAAGGGATTGATCTGGTGACTCAGTGCGACAAACAGGCCGTTCAAATTAACGACAGATGCGACAGTGACCGCCAAGAGACCTTGGCATCACAGCTGAAGAAAAAACTGTGCTCATAGGGAAACATCGTTATGGTTGCTTTCTAAGCACAAATATGTGACACATGCACATGTTTTCCACTTCCTCTGTACCATTGTTTAAAGATCAGAGAACTCCTACTGTAAAGACTACATGCTCAGATAAAAATACAGACTTATTTTGAATTTTCCAGAGAATATCTACCATGTATCTGTGTATAGAAATGTACAAACAAAGATTAAACAAACAGATATAATTTTGCTATTGATCCAACGCCACAGTCTGCAGCTCATTAAGATCATTGAGAATTTTTTTTGTATTTAAAACTAATTGATATTTTACATTAATATTTGTGCATTTTATTGGCAACAAGTGAGGTGAAAAATTGGCTCAAACTCTCACCATTCTAACCCAACTGGTCCTGCATTTGTGCATCTGGAAAGGCCGCTTAAAATGTACTACTACTGAAACCCCAAATTTTCAAAATGAGGTTCACAGTTGTAATTAGTGTTACAGTGTTTGATTAGGTTGGTGTGAATTATAAGTGTAAAGAAATGGTTTTGAGTTTATTCTTCAGACCCATGCCTCTGTCTGTCTGTAGGACCAGAAAAACATTTCTAAAATGTCCAGTTTTAAGCCCCACAACCTTACAATAAAGGCCACAAGCCTCTGTGGATTTTGTGCTTTATTACATAAAGCATGAGATATTTTATTTTTTTTTTTGTTTGTTTGTTTACAAGACTGAGACAATGAATTGCCTCTAGTCACTTTAATGTCAGTCAATCTTGATTCACCTGATTCATCCAAGTCACGTGCTTCTATTGTTGTGGGAAAACAAGTAGAAACTCAGTGACACTGTTGAACTGGGTGATCCTTCTTTTACCAGCCAGAGCAGAAGGAAGGTTGGACTGTGCATGAGAGTGATCTCCATTGACTTTGGTAAATTCTCGCAGCCATGTTGTTTAGGTTCGACATGAAGCACGAGCTTCTCTCCTAAAGGAATACAAAACACAGTCAGCTACACTCAATGCAACTGATATCACTTGATTGTGATATCAGAATATCTACATAATTGTTGGATTACTTTTACCTCATTAATGTGATGGACATCAATGTGATGTCCAAGCCTGAAAATCCTCATACCACAGGCGAGAGGTGAAGAGAATTCAGCTTTCTGAGCTGTGGATCACAATGATTGAGTTTTATTTCATTCTGGGTACATTTCTTGTATCCAAGAAAGTACAAGTTTCACTTCTGATATGGTCATGCTTTGTGATGAGTAGATTCACCTGATTGGATACACAACTATCCTGTAATCCGAAGGTTCAGAGTTCAATTTCTATTCAGCCCAGGCAAATTAACATCCGTGTCTGCAGTTTGTAGTGGTGTATCTTCCCTCGCACTCTCACAAGCTCTTCAGAAACCCCAATTCTGATGTTAATTACACAGTTTCTCCCGAGGCACAAGTGTTGGGTGTTGTTTAAATTGTGCCTTATCTTTATGGCAATCTTTCACTAGCCTGTTTGCTCACAAACTGTGCTGTTTGTCTCAAAGTTTCTGCTGTCCTGTTAAACAACTGGCCAGAGATGGTTAAAGTACATAAACACAATAGTTGCTAATAAACAATGCACTCTACTGCAAGTATAATTTCAAGGTGAAGTAAAACTGTATATAATTTTAATAATAATAATAATAAAAACTGAAATAAATGAATAAATAACAAGAAATCTTCTTCTTCAGACTTCTCAACATGACAGGTGTGTTTAAAGCCTCCACTGACCCAGGCTCATTGAATAGCACTGCAATCAGTGTAGATAAATTCAATTGTTTCTGCTTTATTAGTAGGCTTTGGAGAATTTGTTTGTATTGTAACTGTATCACAATTATTACTTGCAGGGAGCGGGGGCTTGCAGGAGCAGAGTGGATTTAATTTGATCTCACGCTTGTTCTAACTTAAATTGTATATTGCAGCTTTAAATAAATGACAAAGGCATCTGTTACTTGTTGTGATTTGATGTGGAAGAAAACCAGCAGTGCTAATGGTGGAGCTTATTTGGACCCCTTTATATCACGTATTATTTGATTATTTTATATGATGCACAAACAACATGCATCTGCAAAGTAATTAAATATGTCTAATATATGTAATGCAGTTACAGCGTTGCAGTTTTGTTACTCTGAATTGTAGCAAAGTAAAAAACTAAAGTTATGCATAATGGAAACACAGGTACCTCGAATCTGTTCTTGGGAACAGCACTTTCTTGAATGCAGTGACTTACATTGTTTGAAGTTGTGTGGTTGAAAAACAAAGCGGCTTCTTCTAAAGGTGTGGACTTTCCAGCCTCATAAAGACGGGTGACTTCAGCTCAGTGATCCTGGCATGCAGTAAACCCATCAGTCAGCAAGTGACAGACGTAAAACATGCTACACCAGTTTGGTTGTGTAATAGTGTCCGCTGACCTGTTACTTCAAAATTAAAATGCATACCACAGAGCACTGACATATAGACCCGTTTACGAGTGTCACAGCACCACTCTCAAAGGTTACCAATACACTGACAACTGTACAGTGATGACTAAATTGTGCAAGCACATGTGGAATTTTTTGAGTTAAGTGGATCTTAGTAGCACGATAATGGAAAAAAACTGCATAGGAACTCACAACTGATGGTAGAACTATGATAAATAATGACTGACTAATGAAATAATACCTACAAATGTGCAGAGGCAAACAAGGATAGAAATGCAGAAAGAGCAAGTTGGATAGAGAGGAAAGTGCCGCCATTTTCTCCCGCTCCAAGACACAGCCCAGTCTTAATCAAAATCCCACACAGGAAGAACACTTGAGTAGCTTAATCAAAGATCAGCCTGCTCGGTATTAATAATAGAGCAGAGTGCTGAAATGGAGTTTTACTTATTCAAGACTGCACTTATTCACCTCATATACCTTTAGAGTATATTAGGTTGTGGGTGTGGCAGGAGCAAGGAGCTGGTAAAACCCTTACCTGTGTACACGCACAGCTGGCCGCCTGCACACATTCACTAAGTGCACAGTACATTTTGGTATGGTGCATGTAATAAAATAATAATGATCCCATGTTTTCTTTCTGTCCTACTGTATCATCATGTTCACACATTTTTCATCATATACTGCATGCAGTGTGCATATAAAGTGACACTTTTTAGGCCTGAATATAAAAATTGTTATAGTAATAGGAATCAAATTAAGTTCCTTGAAGTTGGCTGCATCAGTGATAATGTGAACTGTAGTTGTAAATCTTTCCTTTTCTTATCTGATGAGAAATGAATATGTAAACAACAGATTGCTCAAGTGGCTGACATGCAATGTCATTTATTTCCAATAATATCCAGTATTACACAATTATGTTCAGTAGTGGCCACTAAACTATGATAATCAGTTATTTTTGGTATGTTTTATGTTATGTTTAAGTACTCACAGCACTTAGGGTTGGAAAAAGCTCATAGTTTTGATGTGATACAGAAATACCATAGGTGCCACAACAATCATGACATGCAATGTTTATTGTAGTGACATTTACCGGAATCTTTCTTTAACCTTAGCCAAAGCGTTTTATTGCCTAAACCTAACCACACAGGGGACTGAGAACGTACCTCTGAGTCTCCTGAGTCAGAGTCCTCTGCGTTGTACGTGCCTTTGTATGGAATCTTAACCACATTAAGTAGCCATTTGCCTTTTTCAGACATGTTAATATGGGAGAGTTCACTTTATTAGAACTTTTATCAAGGCTGCTGTCTAAGCTGGACTAATGTCACCAGAACACAGGAGCCCAATAATTCAAAATGGCCTAGATGTCGCTGGTAAGCACCTGGTGTGATTGTAGTCGGGTTCGCCGACTGTCAATCACAGTATGAAGCAATAAAAACACAGGTTATGATTAGGTTTAAGAATGATTGACAGGGTTTCCTGTGTCACCTGTTCAGGTACTGTAGCTGGCTAAAAGCTGCTGTTTTCACACACTCTCCCAATTTACAAACACATGTCGTCAGATTATCTGTATATCTCATCGCCCCTCCAACCCTGAGCCCATTCCCTACTTTACCCAGAAAGAGCAGAGGTCCCTTTGCAACATCACACCTGCCTTCCCCAGGGGCAACACTGCCTGGGAAAATATCTGAGGTAGGCTTGACTTTCTCTCTCTTATGACTCCCTCTCTCTCTCTATACACACCTTACTACACTGGAGTTGTTGAGTTGTTGAGATGTTGAGAATGTGACTCGGGAGGTCAGCGCCAGCACTCTGGAAACTATTGTGATTTAACTATGTCACAACAAATTTGCAAATTAAAAATGGGTTTTGTAGTATGCTTTTAACATAATCTTTAAAGCATGGCATTACAATATGCAGGAGTCTCATTTTAAATCATATTCCAGCGCTTTCCTTGAAGGTTTTTTTTAATAAGTTGAAGTTGTGAACACCAGGCTTTACTTCTTAAGGTCTATTATTCCTTTGAGACAAAAGGCAAAACGGAGGAATTTGGAGGAAATGGAGAATCGTCTATAAAGCCACGTCTGGTCATGTCACTTCAGGACTAAGATGTAGAAAGCTAAAGACAAAACATGCAGGCGTTACATAGGATTATTGAAGAGAACCTGTACAGACAATAACGTGTACCGATACAGTAGGACAGATTTGTGCGGTGACAGCAACAATGGACATGTGTGGCGTGGAGATAGGCAGGCATCAGCTAATTAGCTCAGTGGGAACACCCTATTGTCTACGGTTTGGGGCAACTGCACTTCAATGGCACCTCACTTGTAGATTGGTATGCTGCAGACTGGGTTTGATGTGGCTAGGCTATTGTTGCACTAAATGCTATTAACTTTTAAGCCGAGCAACACATAAAAGTGAAGCTGGTGTAAATTACAATTCCTCTGCACATAATCCACTTGCTGATGGAAGACATTACAGCGGCCTTATGTCTTGACAACAGATTACGGTGACGGCTTTGCTCTACCCCGCACGCAAACAGGAGAAGCCACGGGATTTCTGTTTTTATCCGCCCCATCCCTTCTTCATCTTGTTTCTTTCCCTCCCTCTTTAACTCCCTCCTTTTTTGTCCTCCTGTCCTCCCATTGATCTCACTGTGGTATTCAGTATCTGCCAATGGTGCATGCCTGCAGGGGGCCACCAAATCCATTATCAGGTAGGACAACAGTTTCCACACTGTTTCACTCACACTGTATACTATATTGAAGGAGGGAGGGAAGGTAGGAAAAAGACAGGGAGGAGAGGTAGGGGGGTTAGGGTCTACAATATCTTTTTAAACCCGATTATGACCCAATGGAAACATAAATTAAACACCACAAACAGCAGAAAGAAACACATATGTTCTGTAGTGCGATCTTACATATAGGGAACATAGCTTAAAAATTTACAAATAGCTGAAAGGCATCTACATACATGCCCTATCTATGCCTCAGTGTTGTCATCATATTTTAAGGATTAAGCTAATTACTTGAGAGTAATATATCATCAAGGCATGTCTGCACAAAAAGTTAAGTTGACTCAGGTCAAATAACTTCAAGGGTGCATGATTCATTTTGACACCTGAGCAACTTAAAGTATTACCTTCATGGCTACAGACATAGGATTAGATGAAGCATAACCATAAGGTATGTCAAGTGAGTCACTTTTTCCCAATTTTGCATTCCATAACCAGATATTAGAAGACATAGCTCATGTTTGGAGCGTCTTTGACAACTCATTGTATCACGATCAAACACAAAACATCATACAAATAGTGCTTGTGTAATAGGTTTACTCTATGCTGTCCAGGTGCATGCGTGTGTGTGTGTGTGTCAAGAAGACAAGCCAGACCTCTGCTAATCTTAGGAAACATCTCTTTGCCGAGACGGAAAACTGCATCACAGTCTGATACCGCGGTTTGAGTGCAGCTATGGGTTTCGCCTTCATCAAGACTGGTCCAGATCCTGGGAGCGCAAAAAACACCACTGGCAACTGGCAACATTTACCAGTTCTCTCTCTCTCACACACACACAGGCTCACAGTGGACTAACCAAAGGGCGAGTGTAGCAGTAGCCATGGCCAGTGTACCAGTCTGAGCGTGAGTGTGTCTAATTCCAGGCTAATGCCGTTGAACCCCCAGGTCCACTGTCGTTGGCTGCCTGCCACTCTCTCAGTACTTACTATGCTCCTTTAAAAGCCTTTCAAGAAAGGAGGACAGGGGCATAAAGCAAGATAAGAAACAGATGGGAAGAAAATGACACAAGAACAGTGGTTTCGTCAAAATCGATACGATGCAGGTAGATTTTGTGAGTAGTTGCGTACGAGGCAATGGGTGTTCAACTTTTGTACATTTTTCACTTTTTTAAAAAATAAAATCACAACGGACTGGGAAGAATAAAACCCACAAAATGTACCTAATAATCATCCATCTATCCATCTGTTTGTATCAAGTAGATTTTGGCTCCCATACCATACGCATTTATGTGTGTGTATGTATTCGGTGCAGATGTGTGTACGACTCAGGGCCTTCAGGGCCTGTGGCTTAGTGACACTGTGCTGCAGGCTCTCCCTTTTGAAACCCGATGCCTGCAGCAGAAGCTTACAGATAGTCAGGTTGGCTGGGCCTGTGGGCGTGTGGCTGGCTACCATGGGGTGAACCAACCAGTCAGGCCTGTGTGACTTGTTATTATGTTGTATTTTGATGTGTGACAGCCCAGATACTTGACTCCTAACTCTCCTTCCCAGATGCCCTCATATCTGTCCTGAAGGAGCACAGACACAAATGATATTGCATGCACATGCATATGCACAGAGTATATCTGTAGACATAGAG
Organism: Channa striata; assembly: GCA_033026295.1. Classification (NCBI taxonomy): domain Eukaryota; kingdom Metazoa; phylum Chordata; class Actinopteri; order Anabantiformes; family Channidae; genus Channa; species Channa striata. The sequence goes on along the minus strand of CM065169.1, from coordinate 25,217,293 downwards.
TAAAGTGCACAAGCACAAACGCAAACACACAATACGGATGACACACTATATTATTTTGCTTGCATTTGGCCCTGCGTTAACAAGGTGTGTCCAGGCACACACCTATCAAAGTGTGTCATCTATGGCACCCAGGGCCTTTTTGAATGCCTCACTCTCCTCCCTCTTTTTCTCTGGTTTTGTTCTCTCGAGGAATCCAGAATAAATATGCCCTCCACACTATTTGAAACATATTGTCATCACATTCACCCCCCAGTTATGCATTTCAAGTAAAGTACCACAGGCATCTTTTTAGGAGATGCCAAAACATAAATGCTGCGCTTCAGGTAATGGAATAAGAAGGATATATTTAGAGCAGTGAGATCCTCAGCGGAATATCAACACTTGACTCATTCAGTTTTTTTCCTCCTTTTTTCCTCTAATTTCAATGTGTGTTATCTACTACTTGGTTCTAGGTCACCTAAAAACACAGGCCATCTACACAGACAAAAGTGTTTTTTTAAGTGACAGGCTAATTTAACTGTGATAAACACTGTTCAGGAAAGTGGAGCAAAGCCAATGCATTTTTTCAAGACTAAATGTCAGTGTCACAGTTATCACTCTGTGTGATTTGGTCAAAGAACACCAAAGAGAAGTGTCACCATCTGAAACCACCACACTAATAATCCCATATTACGTGGAACATTTTTAAACAACAGATATCATGCAGCCTAGTGTTAGTTTTTCATCATATAAGTAAAAAGTAAAGAAAAAAAAAACAAAACAATCTTGAACTAACAAACTGAGGTGTATGTGTGGATAGTGTTCATAACACAGAAATTATGATGACTGAAAAAAAATTCCCATTCACATCATTATCCTAACATGGCTTAAGTCGTGTCTTAAAGTTAGAATACCAGAGTGGCACATTTAAAGGTTAATGGCCATGAATGTCCATGTCCACGTGAATGTGCACACACTTGTGTGTGTGTGTGTGTTTGTGAATTTAAGCGAATACGTGCAAATGTCTGCTCACATGTGCACATATCAGGCAAGACAGATGAGGATGACAGATGCGAGTGTATTCGTGCATGGGTGTGTGTGCGAGGAGGAGGGGGGGTCTGTGCATGTGCATGATAGAAAAATGTCGAATAGACATGGGAGCACAATGATGGCTCTTTGAGTTTCATCCTTCTCCCCATCACTGCCTTCATCCCTCCTTCCCCCACTTTCCTAAAGGCACAAACTCTGCCAGTTGTCACCTTAGAGTATTGCAGGCCCTGCTGAAGCACTCCACTCCTCGGGAGGAGAATGTCAGCCCAGGCTCGGGGCAGTTTTGACAAACAGAGTATATATTGATACATGATAAAGTATGCTAGAAATCACCCGACTGCTGAGGGCTACTATAGTTTTAATATCATCATTTGAATTAACAAGCATTCTGTGGAGAAATAATGAGCTTTCATTATTCAGAACATCATCCTTACCCCGGCAGAGACTCGCAGGGCTATTAGTGCTTGAGAACTTAATGAAAAGAAGATAAAGAAGGTTTGAGATAAAAGTTTGAATGGCCACACTCGGTAACCAGAGTTAAAATTTAATGCGGCCCCAATAGATGACGGATGAGCTTCTTATCTGGAGCCTGGGGAACGGGTAGACAGGGAATCTGCTTTGGAAGGTGCCATTCTGGGGAAGGTGAAGAATGTGCACCCCTCCCGCTTTTTCTGACAGGCCCAGTGCGGTGTGCCAACCCGGGTGGACCCCCACCACCACCACCACCGCCAGCCCGCTACTTAGTGATTTATGCCAACCCACAGATAGCTGTATGTCCCCTACACTGAACGAAACCATTTTAAATCAGGAGCAAAAACACTGTTGCTTTGCCAAAACTGCATCCTGTTAAATTAATTTGGATTTGATTGCAAAATATGCCTGACTATCATTGTGCCCAGAGTTAAGTCTGCTTCACTCCCATTTCTATAAAGTACAGCTACATTGTGTTACATAATTAATGATTAGTTATCAACAAGAAAAGATAATTGATGCCCACAGGAATTGGTAGTTTAAGTCAAGACAGCTCAGCAAAGGCAAAAAGAAAAAGTAAAATGTTACAGAAATTGTAAAAATCTTCTCATCTGTTCTTTCCATCAATTTCACATTAATACATGCAAGGCCGCCTAATACATGCAAGACTGCCTTAGGATAAAAATCTCTTCATTCATCTAACCCTGTGGTGATGCCTTTCCTCTAAAACAAGTTGTGTGTGCCTCAGTCCTTCAGTGTGCTTTGACTGTAGTGTATTACATAACTGACATATCCAGGATTGTCAAAAAAAAAAAAAGGGAAAATACATGAAACCCCATTTTTATTTTTCCCAAAAGTCAAGCTAATAACAATGATGGGCTATTGTGCAAAGTACATTATTAAAAATTTGACTACTATCAGGATGTAGCAGTACAGTAACATACTTATAAATGCACAATATGTGCATGTGCATCACAAACACACATGAAGACACACAAAGACACACACACACAAGGAAAAAAAGATAGCAACAACCACTCTTGGAGTCCCCCTGCTTGATGCTGTGTTTGTCCCAAGGGCCTTAAGGGAAGTATGTTTGCTTGCTGAACCATTGTGAAATCTCCAACAGACATGTCTAGCTTGCTGCTGCGCTGGGCTGTCCTGTTCTCTGCTGGAAGAGATCTCTGTGAATGGGAGGGGAATGCATTGATTTGATGAATGAGTGCATATTTGTGGGAATACTGGTGGCCAATGTGCAGCCTGGTGCGAGAAGTTATTTTCTTGCTTAGAACTTGACAACAAAGCCTTTAGCTGTAAGTGCAGACTACAAGAATCACAGTTCAGTGAAAGGCTAGCACACATGATATTTTCTCACGTTTTATTTATCTTGAGGATATAAGAATGTTGTACTGTAGCATTCCAGTTTCACATTAGCAAACATTCAATTTGTGTTTTCATTCAACCTTATAACCTATACTGGTATTGATTTAATATGATGACATAAGATTCAACTAAATTCAACTAATAATAAACATCTCAGTTCTGTTGGATTTTAGAGCATCTTCTTTTGATCTCAGGTAGTACATCAGTCTGTGTTTCAGTAGCTCAGTGTGTTTCATATTGTGCCATCCCCATATATCAGGACATAATGGAAAGCTGGAACTTTCCCAGTAGGCAACTATAAAAATTTAGCCAATGGCTTAGTGTGAAGAAAGTCAAACATTAGACGCAATAATAGAATGAGCACAAGAAAGATAGAGATTGATGTTGTTTTGTGGTGATTGACCTCATCAAGAAAAACTGCAGGATGTGGCTGAAAAGAAAAGAGAAGAGAAAGTTGAAATACATAAAAATCCTAGAGCTTACAACAGTCGTGAATCGAACAGAAGCAACCTTGCGTGTGAACTGAGGATCACACTTCCCATTAAGCCCAGTGGTCTTTAGCAAAGACTCTACACAGAGCACACAGGATACTAGCGTTTACTTAACACATTGGTGTTAAGGCTTTGTTTTCATCAGAAACTCTAATCTATTAAATATAATTACATAAATATAAAAAATATAATAGAAATATAATTCGTACGATAAAGGACAGAAAGCTACTAAAAATAATTTGTGTACCGTATTTGTACTTGATTGTCCAGCTGAAATTCTCATATACGCTCTGCATGGCACACTAGTTTTCAATAGAGAGGAAAGTAAGAAATAGAAATACATTTTCATAAAATGCAAATTGAACAGCAGGAAATCCCCGCTTGTTAGCGTGTCAACTCAGATATATGGTCTGAACACTGTAACTGCTGTAGTTTTTTTACACTAATAAAATCATCATAGAGTCTATAATAGTGTGAATATTAATAAGACCATAAAATTACAAAATTATCAAAACGTATCTAGTGAGACGGTGTTTCACTTTTTTAGTGTTAACCTCTGTTTAATACACGATAATGTTTGACATATGATTGACTATATGTGGTGGTTTTGGTGAGCCAGTCAAGACCCTTTCTTTCCTCACGATGTCCCTGTCAAGACAAATACATATGGTGCCAATGTGCTTTTCAGTCTATAAAATCCCAATGTTGGTCGATGCAATCTTTTTAATATAACCAATTAATACTTATACCAGCACAATAAACTTTGACATCAAACCCAGGTGTTTTATGGGAAAAGTAAATATCATTTCAATGCATTTTACTCCACAACTTTACTTTTTGTAGCCATAATGTGGTTGATACTTCAAAGAAACTGCTTCAGCTTTTTAAAGTTTCCATAAAGGTTCCTTATCCATAATGGCAGCTCCATTTATGGTGGCTATATAACTTTAATTAAACACACCCATGTGTCAGCTGGTACAAGCACTTAACACAGAACAGCAACAAAATGACTTGGTTAAAGCCATGTGAGGGAGAAGCGGAAGGCTGGGACCTGTCTAGGGTTTCATGGCTTGGCTGGAATTCTGGGTTTCCCAAAAACACTGGAGCCGTCAAGGTACTTAAAGGTTAATGCCACTCAAATTTGCAATCCATATGTTTTTATGTGTTTTCTTGGCTTCCCTAGATGTCAGAAAGCCAAGAAGGGTTCCAAGAAGATCCATATGTTGTTCCCAAGGATAGGGATTTTCCAACACTGAACCAATAACAATTGGCATTAAGTAAAGACTGACAGTTAATTTGGTTGTTGAACTTTTAGAACAGGTAGTTGATTTAAGCGAACTAAATGGTGGGACTGTTTCCTCTAGAGTTGTCTTTTTGATTGAATCGGGGTCATGTAAATGGCCACAGTAAGTAGTTCTTCAATTGGTCACGGCGTGGTTTCCATCAGGGGTTGCAGTGTGTTTTATCTGCTTCCTACGTTGCCAACATGTGTGTTTTAGAATGGATCAAAGGTTTTCCCTTAAATTGCTGTGTTTACTTTTTGACATATGACATTCACCTAAGACATTCGTCCGGTGCATTTTATAAATATCTTAGCTTTCTTATGGGGCTCAAATTTTCACTAATAGATTTCAGCATCACATCTTCTGCTTTAAAAACTCTCACAGGATTTATAAGCGCCACAAAACAGCAGACTTGTGTTAAATGTTTTTTAGTAATCGAAAGGAATTTATAGGGAGCACAATGCTGCTACATTTACAGATTATGTCAGCCTCTTTAATTCAGTTCTTCTGCATCACTTTTATGGGACAGGGCAGGGATAGCTGGAGGGTAAGGCTGGGGGATGGAGAAGAGTGCAGTATAAGTCCTGTGCAAGTATTCACATGCCCAGAAAGCAGGCAGCCATCATAAAAATGGTTCACTAATCATTTCAATGCAGCACCGAGGCAGAAGACCTGCACACCCGCACACACATGCTCAACAACAGGTGATATTCACCATGACAACAAGAGGGAAGATAAGAAGACGAGTGAGGTAGAAGGACAGGCAAAACAGAGAATAAACTGGACCGTTTATGTTCTGATACACAAGACAAAGGTGAGTCTAAGTGACTGTGTTATGTAACAGCATCACACATCAGAGACTGGTGAGAAGAATGTAGTGTGTTTTTACAAGGTGAGTGAGCCTGAGATGTTGAGACACCTCATTTAGATAATTGGAGTAGTGAGCCGCTGTCATCTCAAGGGGAATCTTGCTCCTATTTTCCCTTGGAATCACAAACAGCTGTTGTTTAAACTAGATCACATCACTGTCACATGGCTGCAGGGGCCTGGAGGAGTAGCTCCGTTGCTACTCCCAACTGTCACCACCCGATAGCCATTTTTAACGCTGATCCCTTTCAGGTACTTATTACTTACTTACTTACTAATACTCCCACTGCCTCGTGAGACAGTGGAGGAAGATGTTGCAAAGTGAAATCTGAATGTGTGAAATGTGTTTTTTCCCTATTAAGCTCTGTTCTGAACCCAGAAGAACACATAAGCCTGTTGTCCAGGTTCCGCTTATAAAGATGGGATCTGTTTTGTCGTCTGTAGTCTTTTCTCGTCGCATGACCAGCCCAGGATGCCTGGGCCTCGTCCCTCTCATTTTTTCCTTCAGGATCCCACGCTTGGGCCATGTGTTGTGACTGATCACAAACACATGGTTCATTTCTGCAGACAGTGAGCAGAGTAACCTGCAATGTGCACATAGATTTTATAGGACGATTGTTCAAGCACATTTTAGGTTTGAGGTTTAACATTTACCATCCACAACATATTCACTCAAAACAATAGTTCATGTGAATTGGGTAAATAATGACTCAAGATTTTTATAGGGGTTCTGTTCTAACTTTATATATTAACATGGCTGATGTTCACCAATCAGCCTGGAGTTCTGAGGATTTTCTAATTTGGCCGTATAAACAAAACTCATTGCATTTGTTAAAACGCTAATAGTTTTGCAGCTGCGATTTTGGAAACCGAAATCATTTTGTAGTTGACAGCAACGCTCACTGAAATCAATTCCTGTGAGATCTGTCTAACTTACCTCAGTCAAATAACCATTTTAACAATTGCATTCTCTAAATAATACTCCACATAATTAGGCTGTAGTCTTGCTAGCCTAAAGGCTTAACTGGAAGCATGGCTTGTATTTACACATCCGACAATTGAGAGAGCAAGACATATGCAGAGAGACAGGCAAAATTCAAGATTGTGCGTATGAGAGAGAAAAAGAGAGAGACAGAGAAAGAAAGATGGCAGCATGCTGCAGTGATCCTCTGTAGGCCACACTTCAGAAGACAGACACGAGTGTGAAGAAGCAGAAATGTAAATGAGTACGACCATCCATCCAGGGCCACGCTCAAAGCTTTTATGTATGTGAACTTCAAATACCACCCACCCAGTGCTTTCCCACTGCCCATCTGTCAGCGGCTATGTTAAAAAAAGGGCAATGGACTGAACTCTTTAGTCATTGATTATATGATTATACGAGCTTAGTGCGTATCTAACGTCATTCCGCAGCATGTCTCATGAGGAGCCGGGTTCTTTTCAGGACCGTGATGGACTGTGTGTGAGTAAGCGTGAGTGGGTGTGTTGTCTTGCATGTTGGTGTGTTTGATTAGCTTCTGTTCAGCTCACATGTGGAAGCTCATTAGTATCAGAATATTGTGTGAGGCCACTGCTACTTTAATGGCCTTTTTGGAAAGTTAAAAAAACACTTTACTGTACTTTGTTCAGTCTAACTTCTGCCAGCACATTAAAATACGTTAAAACTTGTATCACAAACTTGTATTTTCTCCAGGATTATTTAGGGAACATGTCCCTTGTTTCAGCCTCAACCACTGAAATCAGAAATGTTGCTGATGTGTCTTGCTCACTGCTTTTCTATTGTGTGTCACAAAGTACGAGACAAATCATCAGGTGAGTCAGAGGGAGCAGCATTCTTTTTGTCAACAGTTCCACTGTGAGCCTGAGAGTTACCACACAGTTAGACCCACAGACATCAGCTCACACACACACACACACACACACACACGCAGGTGTGCCATAAATTAAGTGCATGAGAAACCGTCTAGAAACGAGAGAAAAAAAGTGGTACAGAGAGACATAAAATGCCAGCGCACACTCATAAACAGATGTATAAAGGTCTCCCTCACACATACACACATACTTATGCAACCTTGTGTTTATGCAGTGCTTTTTTTTACATAAATGAGTGTGTGTGCTGTATAGTAAAATGAGTAGCAGCATTATAGTTTCATGAAAAGATAAAAGCCACTATCAAGAAGAAGGAATAGTAGAGTATATTACAAAATGTTTTTAATATAGTTCCACTCTTAGTTCAAGATCGCACTTAAAGTTTATAGTTTTACATTGTTTTTAAGACACTATATACCATGACGCGTTTGGTTAATGTTATCAAAAAACAATTTAGTTTTAGTTTTCCTCATCATCCCTACAGTCACCTGTTTATTTCTCCATACCCCAGTCTAATGCTGCTCATTTACATAGTTGTATGTGCATGTTTATTTAGTTGAGAGCGTGCAAGCACGCTCCAGTGAATGGCTTTATTCTGACAGGGCCTGTCTACACCAGTGACACAGAACTAATTCAAAAAATGGCTTCCTAGTTGCACTCACTGCGAAATGTGGCAGAAGGCAGTGGCAACTTGACAGTCCGGTTCTGCGTCTGTGTGTGACGAGCCAGACCAAAAGGTCAGAGACTTCAAAGCCTGGAAGCGGCTTCAAAACAGCGCTCTGCACCTTTAACAGCTACATCATATTTGTGCAAGTGTATACCTGAATGTATGTGCATGTTTTGAATTATGAGAGCAGGAATTTATGACGTGTGGCTTTTAATGAAAGCCTGCCAAAAAGAACTGTTGCTTTATGTTGACGGGTCAGCAGTAGGAACACTGTGAGGAGGTGTTTCATGAAGCAAATTCTTCAGAGAAGGGATCTGAGTTCAGGATACTATGAGAAGAGTAATGTGGAGCTTTTAATGAGTCTTTCCTTCAAGTGAACAGTCATTTAAAGTTAGAGCCCACATATCAGCCTAAGAACGCAATTAAGAGCAAGGCGGATGTGAGCTGTGGTGCACTTGACCTACTGCAGGTTCGGGAGGCGTTTGCCCTTGAGAAATTTGATTGAAAGACTCAAAGCAATGTGAATCTGTGTTTGGGTTTGCATGTGCAAATATTCACAGACATCATCACTTACTTGCGTTGTCTCAAAACTCTGCAAAGTCACATTTAACTTGGGAACACACTTTATTTTTTGGAGGACTTAGAGAAATTAATTTGTAAGCTTGACACAAATAAACAGCTCATGCATAAATATGCCCGTAACTTTAAGACAAAAGGAGAACAGCTCTATCTTTGTTGCAAGGGTGGGGGGGATTTCTCTCCTTATCAAAGCAACACAGGGCAAGATTAAGAGTCAAAATCCTCCCCACGTGTGTATAGTGTGTGTATTCGCTCTTGCATGCCTGCCCCCGGACGTTCTCTCTCCTTTTCCTCCCTCACTCTTGTCACTCTCCCTGTAGCATTAGGAGCTAGCTGCCAGGCTCTCCTCCTTAGCATCTATCCATCCCTCCATCCTTACCCCTGGAGGAGTCTGCATTAATCAGTTCTTTTCGAAGGAGGCCTTGCTACAGTAGCTGTTCTGCTTCCTCTCATTTGTTACCATGCAGATGTGGCCTACAGTGAAGTCACATCAATCCTTATACAGTGGAATTAGACAACCAATCAATAACACTCAATACTAACAGGCTATTTGGCCATCGGGCTGTCCACTCTTTCATCCCACCCACTGACAATGGCCTCTAGTTTGTATGCATACATTGCAAGCGTTATGGATTACTGGGAAAAATGGCCTTAAACACCCATAAAACAAAACCATCATATTTAATATGAAATATTGTCAAGTCACTTGAATCAGGAAAACAAAACAAATATTTTAAACATAAATCTAAATGGATTTTTTTTTTTTATATTGCAAATCAGTTGGTAATCAAATATAGAGGAGCAATTAAAATAAATGACAACCACGTTACGGAGTAGTCAAGTAAGATTTTTTAAGATTTACAAAAGCTCTTTGGAATCTTGCCTGAAAAAGTGAAAAATCATCTTCATCTTGCAGCGATAAGACACACAAAGGCCATATTGATTTCTCTTCACCTAAAGACGCTTTTGCAGGTGGTAACTTGTTGAGCTTAAAAAGACAGCAGCTTAAAACGGAGGCAGTAACAACTCTAATGGGATAAAACATTTTCAGGTCGTGTTTTTAATTCTCTGCCAGTACATATTGCTTCCCATAGCAACAGATAACAAGCCAAATGCAGGAACAAGACAGTCTTATTGTTCACAGATCAGATATGGATTAGAAATTAATTAGAAATAGGACAGGTTGGTTTCATAGTAGTCAACAACAGTTGGGCCTTGCCTGTTGTTGCCTTCAGCATATGTAATGTAAAAAATGGGGATGTACATGTTATCTTGATTAAGTAAAAGAATCTGTCAGTTTATTTTAATTACAAAATTGCATTAACAATGTAAGAAGATCAAGTAGTTTCATGTGTTCAGAGATTGACATCATTTTATTATGCAATTAATTCATAAAGGCTAGCTTACCACGATCACAACTGTTCTGAACCCAGTTCACCAAAAATAAACATATAAAATCTTCCCAATATTACCCACATATGTAAATTTACATACATTCTAATGCTTGTCTGCTTCTCTCTGCAACACCAGGTCCAAATCAAGCTGTCAGCGAGTGTGCCAACGTGTCCAGAGGGCGTCACCACACATACTGTACTGAGCTACGAACAGACAGCACTTCATGCATTGGGTTTACAGTGGCTGCCAAAGGCCAGAGAGAGGAAGAGCAGGGAGGGTGCATGAAGAGAAAATTATGGGGCAGAAAGAGAAAAGAAAGGAAAAAGCAGGAATGGCAGTACACAAGAGAAGGTATAAGAGAGAGGATGAAATGGGAGGTGGAGGATGGCAGGAGGGCAACATGCAGATTGCCCAGGACCTGACTGGCATATTCTTGGATGGCTAACAGACGGAGAATAAGGGAGGGGAGGGAGGGTTTGGAGAGACGGGGAAAGTTAGGCCCCTCAGGATGTTTTGTCGCACTGCCAGCCCCAGAAGTGTGGCTAGGAGATAGCAGGCCCACGTGCAGTGGTGCACTATTCATACAAACATAGGCACACATGCACCGAGATTGAAAATGAAGAGATGGAGCAATACATAAAGATGGATAAGAGGAAATTTAGTGAGAATAGAGATAATATACTGTAAGTTTAAAACAACAACAACAACACTGGTTTCTGGATAAAAATGAGAATAAAAGAAAGTCTGAGCATAATAACAAAAATGTTTCTCAGGAGAGTTGTAAGATTTGCTAGGTAGGTGATTGAGTCTGTGTAAGAAATTCTCAGTATAACACTATTCAAGTGAGGTGAGCTGTTTCATTTCCATCCATTACTCAGAGTTTGGTCAACCCAAACTGCATCCTTTCACAGAAACCAGTATGTAGTGTGCATCTTCAGTCAGGTCAGCTCTCTTTTTCTGCCTTACTTTCTCCATCTGTATCTTCCACCCTCTCATTGGCAATGTAGAGTGGAGGAGCTCGGGGCCATGTGTGCAGGTTTGGGCCAATTACAGGGATTCTCATCAGTGCTCAGCTGCCTTTTTGCTGCAGGCACAGAGCACACAGACCAGCCGAGGGTCCACATGGGTCAAGCCTGTACCCCTCACATCTCTCTACACAATGAGCATACCTGAGAGATACACAATGTACTGCTGTTTTGGCAGATCTGACACATAAAGCCCCCCAAAAAATGAAAAATGAAAAAAAGGAAAAAAAAAAAAGGAAAGAAAAAAGTGATCTTTGGGCTCAGATGTAAAACATGTTGCTATTTTTAAACAAGGACATCACACTGTAAGAGAATTCGACCAGTGACAAATGCTGTGCAAACAAATGAAGGCATGATTCTCTCTCTTGTTTCTAGCTGATCCAGCTTAAGAAAAGTTGTAGCTTATATTTGATCATATCAGTCAAACTGTGTGAAACTAGACTTGAATGATTAGAACAATGTGAACATTTTGTGAAATTCAAGCAGTGCTATGTAGTGCATAACACTAAACTCAAACAGCACCTATTAAAACACAGAAAAATGCCCTGAAAAATAAACACTGGGTAGTATTACTGAACAGCTGTACAGCAATGTCATCCAACAGAAACATGTGAAATAGTGGCGAAATTCTTCCAATGAAACCTGACATTTGTACAGCTCTCCTTTCAGAATCAAAAGAGAAGTAAATCGGAGACACAAGGTTTCACCCTTACTGATTACTGATTATTGTTGAAAGAAAAACAAAATATTCTCAGAGGACCACCACAGAGTAAATGACTTCTTCAAACTGAGTATACTAACATGAAAATACTAACATGAACATCCATAAACTGTGGGCTCCTCAGCCACCACGTGAATAACTTTGCTCAGGTTGGGAGTTAACTTCTTCGATGTACTTGCAGGTTAACTGGGGGGTATGACACCCGATGCAGGGTCTGTAACAACAGCAACAAGAGCAATACTTCGAGTATATATTTTATTCAGCCATAATTACCAGCTTGGAGGGAAATTCAGCTGAGAAACTGGATTAAGCATGACCGAATCTTCTTAAGTGGTGAGAAAATCAAAGCGCGCTGAATGTTTGCCCCATACACATTGGCTTCAGGATGAAAGGCTTGGCCGAGGTTCGTGAACTAGCACAGACACCAGAAAGGTTTTTCTGTCAAATTATCAGCTTTTATACTACTAGAACTTTGAACAGTGCTGGTCTGTATGTTTGCTGCTGAAACAGAATCTTAAACATGGCCTGCAACTCTGTGTCTTGGAGAAGGAACCAAACTTGTGGCCTGTTTGGCGCCGTTGCAGCAGCGCAGCCCTGAAAGTGGATTGTGCTGGTGCTGTGGATTAGCAGAAGGCAGCAGCAGGCAGTGTGCATGTACACGTCTACGTGCGTGCATGTGTGCGTGTGTGTGTGTGAAAAAAGTATGCAAGCATGTCTGTGTGTGTTGGCGCTGGAGGCTAGCCTGTGGTGAGGAGGGAGATTCGCACCTCCGTGCACGCTGCTGAAAACCTGCTAACCGTTGCATTTACAACTCTCAGAATGGTGAGGTAAACACATTTTTAGTGACCCCCCCACCATCCCCCCACAGATGAGTTTTAAAGGAAAAGCAGCAAAAACATATCTGAAACAGCAGAGCTACTAGGGAGGGATTCTCTTTGCTTCTAAAACAAACATTTTGGATTGCCAAATGATGCTTGTCATCCAAATGCAAACACTCCCTGATACCATCGCATGGACTTAAGCCTGTTGACAAAATGGAAAGCAAATCATGTGAGGTCACAATCACTACAGAATCTAGCAATGACATAAAAATGTACCCACTGAGATCATGGTAATCCTTTATACACTAATTTAAGTGCTCTCAATTTTATTGAAACCATAATATAAATACTCATGGGTATTTTTTTCCTCTCGAGAAGAAAAATGAATATCAGACCCAGATTTCTATTCCACGATGCATTTAGGGTTGTTAGTTGAAGAAGAGGAAAGGCAGACAGAGGAAGCTTTAAATCTGTGTCAAAAAGAAAGACATTAGCCCCGTGCGAGATGTTCATTTATGAAACCTGGTGTGAAGGCAGGTACATCGGTGGCCCATTAATTACAATAATCACATTGTAGGTTTTAGAATAATTCATTAACTTAGATTTAGTTAAGGCTTCATTTAATAAGTCCTCGTTGGTCAGGAGAAAAAGAGACAGCGAGACAGGAGAGAATAAGGTGGGAGGGAGACAGAGATAGAAAAAAAAAAGGCAAGTAAAGCCAGGGAGAGAGAGAAAGATACAGGGTGCCTATTAAACCACAAGGTCTGGATTGTCAATTTGTGTTTGAGCGTTCCACTGGGGGAACGGTTACATCCTTTTTAAGAGATATATCATTTTATAAAAGACCAAAGGGAGGGAAAAGGAGACAAAAAAACTATAGGGGGTAGGGGGGACGGCTGATACAAGGGAGGGATGGATGGAGGGAGTTACAGAGGAGGGGCGGTCGGTTAGGGAATCAGTTTTGCCTGCTATATTTAACTGACCCATAAATCTGTTTTCAAATTCCCCTCCATTTAAAAACACCCAGGCAAAAAAGGAGAGAAGACAAGTCAAAGGAAAGGAGGAAGGGCTAGTTTTTCTTTTTCGCGCCTACTATTAAGTACCACAATCCGTGCATAGCCGGTGCTACATTTATCCCAACAATGTAATTGGTCCAGCTCCCTTGGCTGGTGGCTCAGTTACTGGCCCTCCCTCAGGCCCCCCCAGTGTGTGTATGTGTGTGTGCATGCTCAGCCGAGGCCCTCCCGCCAGCCTTCAAATGAAGAGAAATCCCTGGCTTCCACTGAGACAGACACTCACTAGGGGGCATGGTGGCTAGGCTAACACAGCTAATGCTAACATAAACTATTATCACCAGCTAACAACCTCACTGCAGGGCTATGGATGTGTGTGTGTGTGTGTGTGTGTGTGTCAAATGTGTGTTTGTGTGCAGTAGGAAGCCAGTTGGGAGTGGGCTTGTGGATTGCACTATAGGCAGCAGATGAAAAGCATTGGAGGCAGACTCACGCAAACACAAGTGCAGACACAGACAAACAACCCTGGATACCCCCCACCCACCGTTGTTCTTCTCCTCGCTTTTTTTTTTGTCTTTCTCGCTGACATGTGCATGTACAGTACACACACACACACACACACACACTTTTTTATACAGACAACCACACACAAAGAGACACACACACTCTGCATTGAGCCTTAGTGCAATTACGAGGAAGAGGACAAAAGCTTCACAGACCGAAGCAGCAGAAGGGTCGGCTCGCTGTTTTACCTGGAGCTAAATATCTGAAGCGAACGGGAGTTAGTGAGGAGAGGGAGGTGGGGGAGAGAGGGGAGAGAAGTGGGAGAAGGAGAGAGAGGAAGATAAGAGGGGAGTAGAGAAGAAGGGGGAAGAGAGGGGAAAGCAGGTGGTTAATGGCGACTACTAGTTTGGCTAACGAACTTGTTATTTTCTTGAAAATTTTAGCTCATTTTCTTTTTATTTGAGTTTGACTTGTTAATATTGTTGGTTGGATGGGAGGCTAATAAAAAGGCAAATGGCAAAAGGGAGAACAGTCAGATGAGAGGAATCCGGGGCAGTGGACAGAGCTACAGAAAGAATAAGAATGAATGTTGGTGGGACTGAGGAAATATAAGGGGTGAGAGTGTTGTTGAGTTCAGTTACAGGGTGAGGGAGGGGAAGGATTGACCACGTTCACAGCCATAGGCTTGCATGGATTTTCTCCAGGTTCTCCATTTTCCTCCCACAGTCCAAAACCATGTTAGGTTAATTGGCGAATCTAAAATTGTCCATAGATGTGAATGTGAGTGTGAATGGTTGTCTGTGTGTGTATGTCTCTCTGCGAAAATGACTGTACATTTTATATTGTGATATATTAGTTTATTGCAGGACAAAAAGTCAAAAAGTTTTTTCAGTATCGTGATGCCCTATACAATTCTTCTGTTACTGCTGTTATAATTAACACCCACAGAAAAGCTGTCACACAGAAAAGTTATGATGCTGAGATATAAGTTTTGCAAACAACAGCAACATCATGCAGCAAGGTTCAATGATTTTTTCCTGAGAATATGCGGATCATTTAGGAAAAGTTTATAGTTTTTCTCTGTTCAATTCAGACTTTGCCTGAGTTGTGCACTTTAGTTCAGTAGATTTCAATTTCGTGAAACACAAAAATAGCAAGGCAGCATATTGGAGCCAACAGATTTAAAATAACAGTTAAATGTTCATAGCACAGATGACAGATGCCTACTGTTTGTTTTACAGAGTCAATACAGATGTCCGTTGTGTTGTTATGAGAACACCTTACAAACAGGGTCAGGTCAGAGTTGTCAGTGACACCCAGCTTTCAGTACCTGGATGAACAGAGTTGCCGACCACCACTGTATGCGTTCAACACATTACCAACCGCATCACGAAGCTCTGAGCAAAACACGATTAGCTGATATGCTGGGCTAAAATTCCTTTTCTCTTAGGCTACTTCACAATAATGACTTAAAACACAGCTGGATTAGAGCCTCTTGGGTTTACAACCAATAAGGTTTCCCATCTGCAAACCTCAAGCCTTTATGGTTACCTTGGGGTGGCTCAGGGTGACGGCATTTGACTTAAGAGTAGAGCCAAAGTGAAATGCTGACTAATCTGTAACATCTGGCAAACTTTATGAGTGAGAGAAAAGAGAGAGAGGGGGAAATGATGCCAGGTTGGCAGGTGGTGGAGAGAGGAGCAGTCAACATTTTATTTAACCACACACACACACACACACACACACACACACACACACACAAGGAATTACAACTTTCCATTGCCAGGGTGTGGTGGCTACTGATGCCAAGCAGCTTGTCTAAAGGTTAACCAACACACATTCAGGCCGTTGTCTCCATTACCACATATCTTTACACCAAGAAATGCTCTCCTCCTTGGGCAAAGTCTCTGTCAATGTCACACACACAAACAAATACACACACTAAGCTAAACAATGAACTGGGCTGTTTTTCAAGCAATACCCAAGGCACCATTCACCCCAGAGTGGGAGGTGTCACCAACTCTAACACTCAAAATAAACTAAAAAATAAGGCAAACAGCTCAGTGTAGGTGTGAAGGTGTGCATGTTACTGTTACAGGTGTCTTCAGAAGGCCTTACAAGAAAGTACAAAGTAACAGGCCCCCATGAATGTTGAACGGTAATTACTACCAAAAATCAACAGACGCTGCATAATTACTGGTAATAGCAGGGCAGTATCCCCTGGGAAGGAGATGCTTTGCAATTGCTTGGGACCACAGACAGATTATTGCACCGATTTGTTGACCAGTGTCAAAGGTGCACATCAGCCAATTTTCAAACATTAGTGTGGCAGTTTGGGTAGGAAGAAAACTCTTCAGTGATGTGCAGGAAAGCCACCTCTCATTGTGTAGTAAATCAACAGATTCCATGAGTACATGAACAGTGTGTATATCTGGAAATGCTATATGTGTAAAATATTCAGGTCGGAATGTGTGTACAAATGCACGTAACTTCTTCAGCAGAGACCTCCGAACTTTTCCAACACACTGAATTACAATGATAATCACCAAAGAGATGAGGTTGCTATGACACACAATACAAAAAACCACACACACACAAACACACATTACCAAAGGGTTTACTCCGTGTTCTAAGCTGTGCCATGCAGCAATCACACGTGTGGTGCACACCGGGGCGAGAGGAACAGCAACAAATTGGATTTTCCAAGGATGATGGTGTGATGAAAGATTGTGTGTTTTTCTCATCTACCGCCAGTGCTGTTAGAGCACGGCATGATTAAATAAAACCTTGCCCAAGTTTCAATAAACGCATTATAACAATTGCATTTCCTTGACAAAGATTTAGGGACTGGTGTGATGCGATTGGATTACTGGGGAACATTGAGCTTTTTTAATGCCATTTTTGCCCTGCCTTAAGTTGAATGTACACCTCCACTTGAGCAAGTTATAAGAATTTCTCTCCTCTCAACATGTGGTTGAGCGGCGAGAACTTTGATCAAGATGATAAAGCTGGCTTTGGCTCAACCCTCTCTCCTCTCAGTGTTTATGCAATAGACAGCCAACCATGTGCCTTTCAGTGGGAGATGTGAAAGTGTCTGCACAGCATGAGTTCCTCGATAATTTCTCTAAGTGGCTGAGTGCCCATAGCAGTATTGCAAAATCTTTGTCTTTAACTTATTATGTGTTGATGAAGCACATGCTGTCTGCACCATCAAGCTAGTTGTAGCATGAGACTGGAAATCAATCCGCCCATAAACGACCCTGTGTCGAAGCCTGTGGTATCGCATAGATGTGTGGAAGGTCTCCTTTTTAGTCCGTGTGTGAGGCACGGGGTTTAACCTTTTCTCGTTATTTAAAAGGGCGATATCTACGCACTACTGTCTGATAATGAGGTGAAACATATCTCTACTAAATAAACGTTAAAAAACATACACACTGTAACTGTCAGTGATTAAATAATTTAATCATGGCACAGAACTGCATTGATGCTCACCTGGGGGTTACTTTGGAAGTTGGACATGTGTGGAAAACTGGGAAGTAGTTCATGAGGTAAAAAAAAAAAAAAAAATGTGGACAATTTGAACTCACTGAACCTTTTTGGACCGGACTCAACCAAAAAAACAAGCAGAGGAACACATTTAACTTAAAGAAAAGCTTCATTACAGTCTGATGTGACTGAGGGTCCATTTGACAAAAAAAGTTGACAAACACTGGAGAACTGCAACTATTTTTTTATTCAGCATCATGGTTCACGTGTCTAATATGAACCAAACACAAAGAGTTAATAGTGACTTTTTTAAATGCCCGTACTGGTACAGGAACACCTTGACACAATTTAAACTATTCATAATTATCCGTCCATCATACAAACCGCATCTCTTGATTAGCGTTGCAGGAGTGTGGGAGCTAGGGTGTGATTGAGCAAGACGCAGGGTTCATCCTGGACAGGCTGCCAATCCATAACAGGGCTACACAAAGAGACAGACAACCAGTCACCGTCACACCTATGGGTAATTAAGATTTACCAATTAATTTAATGTCTCTGGATATTGGGAGGAAACTCGAGTAAAGTTCAAACTAGGGACCTTCTAACTGCAAGGTGGCAGCATGGCTCAAACCACCACTATGCTGCTATTCTCATACACTATACTGCCAAACATGCTTATATAATATTATTATGTTAATAGTGAAGACGAAAATGAATCATAGCAGACAGAGTGCAACAAAAAGGACATAAGTGTGATACACTGATGACTAATGGGTTAATGTGACACATACTGTACCTACTGGAGAAAGAGTGCAAATAAAATCAAAAGTGCAGGCCGCTTCCCAACGTTTTGTGTGTGCGTGCGTGCGTGCATGTTATCCACCACCATGGGAAGATTGCACAATGCTCATCATGATTTAAGGTCAACTGTCAGTCTTTTCATTGATTTAACCCCCAATGTCAGGAGACACTCATAAACATACTCAGGTATGGCCCAACGCTACCTATCTGGGATTCTGGCAGGTGGCGACAAGCCGGTTAATAACACCACACCTTTTTTTCTTCTTCATCCTACACCCCTCACACCCTCCACACACACACACACACACACACACACACACACAGATTACTCCCTGATACAGAGGACTCGTTGAAACAGAAAAGTTCCACAATTAGATTAATATCTCTTACTCTGCAAATACTTCATCTTCTGTTGGTGACTTGCATGTATGAATGGAAGAACTGCAGTTTTGAGATAGTACTGCATGTATTCACCTTGGGGTTATTTGCAACAATTTTTAAAAAAGAATCAATATAAACTGTTATCTAAAAGTAAACACATTAGTTTACATTAGTCTAGCACATGTTAATCACTGAGTCATTCTGAGCCACACTTCTTGATATTTCTAAATAAACACGTGGTTAGTAACAGGTTTTTTTACTAACAGGTTAGTAAAAACAGCATAAAAAGTTGTCATTTAAAAATTCTTCTGAACTTCTGGCAAATCTTTGACAATATTTAAATGTTGCTGTGGCTACCATGGTTTAACAATCCAGATTGAATTAAATAGGCAGTGTGTAGGGATCAAGCAGAATAAACTAGCGTTTTATTTTAATCATTAAGTTATTTTATCAAGGAAATAAACATACCAACAACCTGCTGGTTATACAGACTCTGTAATGGGATTAGTCATAGTTTCTACACAGGCTGGTTAGTTGGCTTATGATGTTACCCTTATGCGGGTATTACGAAAACCTTGCTCTAAAATGAAAAGGATATCGTATAAAAACAGACAAAGTTTAGATAACAGTGTTTCCTCACTAGTAATGCACTGAACATCTGCCATAAACCACTAAACAACCAATAAAATACCCATACCAAAACTAATATTTTGACATTCGAAGTACAAACACAGTGACTGGCAAAATGCCCACATTTCTGCTATGCTGACTCTTTGCCAGCTAATCTCAACTCCTGTCCAATTACTAGCTAAATCCTAAAATGCCTGTGCCATTAAAATAATTTGCCAAATTCACAGGGTGCTTTCTAGTTACGTAACTTGCACTTTCACAAAAACACCAGTGCAGTCATCTTGTCCCCACACAGTGACGACTGTGTCTGTGCAACAGACTTGAATTCAGAGTGTCAAGGTAATCCCGAGGCACCGTATTATCATCCATCAACTGCCTCGTGCAAGTTGGCACCTCTACTTCATCACCAAGGTCTTGTCAGCGCACCCAAACCTCACTTATATCTTTACTCATTCAATCAAACGGGAACTAGGGGTTGCACACTGACGGAATGATGTGACACTGACAGCCAGGCCGACAGAAAAACAGAGGGATGATGAGAATGATCGAGAATTTGATGTGCAAGTGGATGAATGACAGACAATTTAATAACAGTCATGCATGGCATCATACATGCCATGCAGATGATCAGCCATATAGATGCTCAACCACCAATAGGGTTCATAATGGTGAAAATGTAGGATTAAGAACTGGCAGAACGGGAATTGTTTAGAAATTCATTGTTACCACGGGACATATGTGTGGCACGCTTATTAATTAGACCAATTTTTGTGTGATTTTAAATGCGACTTTCGTATTTATTTTAAAGGCAAATATGTGATATTATCGAATGACATGAAAAGTGACATTGAGTAGTGCCAAAAACATGCACTGTGGCAAAGGTTGCTGTGTCAAATCATTCCCAGCTAAAGTGACATGCAGGTTCCTCAACGCAAAATAAAAATAGAAAGCCGAACAGCATTATAATGAGAAGAAATTGTTTTATTAATGTGTTCCCCTCTTCTCTAATGTTCTCTCCGTTGGAGGCATCCTGCATTCTCCTCAGCATAGCTCACAGTTCCTCCCTGCTCACAATCTCTCCTTGGAGGGAAAGTCAAAAGGTTTTTCATTTATCTCAGACCGAAGACGAAGCACAAAACATGACTCCCCCGAGAGACCCAGGAGGAAACTGCGAACACCTTGCCCCAAATATCTGATCTTGGAGGAGCAGAAAATAGCATGCACGTATTTGTTTGCCGGGACGAAAACTTGCCTCGTTCCCCAGACACTGTGTTGTCATTGAACATTTTGCTGCTGTGTGTTCGGCATATAAAAATACATTTTGATTTTTATTGGGGAAAGAAAACACATCCTGAGAACAAAAGATAATTGTATTGATTTGTTGAGCATGTGCAGCAGTTCAAAAAGTGTCTGTTGGTAATGTTGTGAGCTCTGAGACTGTGAATGTATCTGTTCATGCATGCATGCTCGCCTGTGCTTTTGCTTTCTTTGTGTATTTGGATTGTGTCAGTTTGTGTAAGTTGTATTGACCGAGACACAAAATGGATCATTGGGTGTTTAAACTTGAGTTTGAGAATATGCTTTAAGGTATAAAAACTAAGATAAAAGACAAAAAGATGCAGGCAAAAACTTTTGAATGCATTTGGTAGGTGGCAACTGTGTTGTATTTCATAGAATGGACAACGTTGTTTGATACATTTAAAAATTCAATGTAGAATAAAGAATCTTCTTAAAGCATCTTCTTCCCCATCCTGCGTACACAATATAGGCTTGGGTGACAACACATTCTGTAAAGCCACTGACAACAGTTAATCAGAATCACTAGGAGGCACCACTAATGTAATGGCTTGTATTTCCTCATCTACAGTTTAGGCAAGTAACTCTCTCACTTTTACTCTCCCTGTTGCTTTAGGCTATGCTAAGCAGGGTAGGCTTTCTGAGGAGTTGCAGCGTTGCAGACTTTTCAAACAATTTCTCAAAATTCGATACCATTCACGATTCCAACCTCTTGCCTGCCAGTCTTCAAAAACATGTTTTTCATCTTCTTGTTTTCATAGAGGTAGTCAAGCTAGATGGAGTGAATATCACTTTTAACATCTGCAGTACATTTTACTTATTAAATAACATATTTGTTAATGCAGTTGATTACAATATACATAAAGACTCACATTCAGCTACATACTGTAGGTGCAACAAGTGTGTCTATTTAAAATTTGCTATTTAACATTTTTAGACGGTAAAGTTACTAGAACAGTTATTTTTGGAATGGACCCCGATGAGGACCATGATTCACAGCCCATTAAACTCAAGGCCAAGGAGCCAAACCAACAGGGACTGGTTTTATCAATGTAGTCAGGGAATCCATCGACCACAGGGATGCTACAGGTATGTGTGTTGAAATTTTGTTGAATTTTGTGTTTACCTGCTTACCGTGTTATGTAAATGGAGTTATTTAAATGGAGTTGTGCTATTAGTAATATATATACACTCAATTGTCCCAACTCTTTCACTTGATTTAGAAAAATCTCAGAAAATTGACGGTGATATTGCATTAGAGAGTGTTGACCATCTATTAAGTTGTTCTGGTATTCATTAAGGTATTCATTTTAGATTGTATGTACTGTATTCTGATATTCTTTTTTTGCCAAACACTGCACATTTTCTGCTGCTGTAACATGGAAATTTCCCCACTGTTGGACAAATAAAGATTTATCTTATCTTTATAATTCTTCCTGTCACTGAAATTATGTTTTCAAACTCACATCTTTACCTGTTCTTACTTAACCTAAATATTTTCTATATTTTTTCACTTCTTACCATGCGGCCGTGATCTGTTTACAGACAAGCAGTCTTATTTTAAAATCCACGTTGCTCAAAATAGTCACCAGATGTGGCTACTGTTCTAAACACGCCAAAGACTATGAGAGGATAAGCTACAATTTGAAGATAAAGTTTAAGCAATTTAAAATTCACCTGTCACTGCAGTATAATTTACAGTTCTCCAGTTAAATGCAAGATCAAATCTGAAAAACTGTATTTCACCTAAGCAGTAGAACAAAAACTAACAAATGTAACATAAGGACAAAAACTAAAATTGTCTGCCCCACTGACAGTTTTTGCTGCACCCCTGGGGAACCCAACACTACTGGGAGGCTGGCAACGTCTTCCTTGGAAGGGTGACCATTGGAAGAAAACATGAACAATCAGAAAAGGCTTTTAACAGCAAGATAGTGGATAGTTTTAGTAGCAAAGATAACCCACATCCACTGCACAGTGCAATAATGCCAAACCCACATTTATATGAAAGACAGCAGACGGTTTGCTCCATTTGAGCACAAACACATACATTCACCACACAGTCACATGTGGGAAGCACACTCTCGATATCAGGAGTATCAAAGCAAACAGTTTAACTGTCAATGCCTGAACTCCAACACATGATTCACACTCATATTCACATTTTGTGCATAGCAAATAAAAATATCTCTCTGTCTTCTTCTTTCACCTACAGATGCAAGAAAGACAAACACACACACTGGAAGTTTCAATCTGGTTATCAGCCTTCGTATCTTGGCTACAGGGCTTATGGGATACCCCTGCTTCTTGGCAGTCATTTCTATTCTAACACGAGCTGGAAGAACAGGCTTTGGTTTTTTATCTTTGCGCGTCATTGCTTTTGACTCATTCTGCATGTTGGGCTCGTGTGTTGTTTTTATATGGAGTGTATTTTTGTGAGCATGGCTGCAACTCAGGCATGTGTATTTGAGTAGTTCTAATTTCGTTTTTCAGTATTAGTAGCTTTTAGGTATATTTTAAAGGGTGCATGACTATCAAAACATGATGCAAATGCATAGTTATAGTTGGATCTTAGACAATTCAAATAATCATTATAATTACATTTCTGAAGTAAACCTTACAGTGCCGTTTAAAGAAAGTTAATTTAGATCAAATACACGTACATGCTATGCTATATGCAATTATGTTTTCAGGTCAACTCTTATTTTAATTACCTCCATCTACCACATGTGACAGTGGTTCCCTCCATTATGTATTCTTTGTGGTTACTCTTGTTTTTTTGAGTTTATTTTATTTAATTTTTTGGGAGGGAGGAGACATAATTGTTTAATTTTTTTCTGTGGCAGATGATTCTGTGACTTTAAACCTTTAAAGCTTGTTGTTGAAAGGTTGTGTGTTCAGTGTTGAAGCAGAAAGGGCCTATGCCCTTGTTGTACCTTGCCCCTTGGCTAAAGGCGGAATAATACTTCTTATTTGTCCTCAGACAGACATTTGCTGTATGGACACGCACCCGTTTATATTCACTTTTCAGTAGGAAATGCACACACATACATGTTCCATGCATGTGTCCTGGAAAACATGATGGCAGTAGCAACACCATTTTCACACTTCAACATTCCTAAACCTAAAAAAAACCGAAAACTTGCTCATTTACTTTTGTTGTAACACGTAAGCCTGGAACGCTGTACAAGGTAGTGACATGGTAATGCTGGATTGCAGGAGTGTTTTCAAAATTACTGTATTTATATAGTTACCAAGATAAACGTTCATGAAGCAGGACATTTAGCCAGGTTGCTGTATTTATGTGACATGCTTAATAAACATAATTATGGCCAATTTAATGACACAGATCGCATCTGAGGATGTTTATCGTTACTTTACACGTGTAAATGTAATTACTGTTATGAGCAATAGTTTGAAGTATGAAAAGCTTGCTAGCTGTAACCTACAGGCTAAGTGTGTTAGCTTTACATTAGAGACAATAAAACAGATGGAAAATGAAATTCCACCAAACTGCCATTTATATTGCATTACAGCTAATGATGTACATCATTTCTGTTAATCCTTCTTACCTGCGGTGGGTGGGAAACAGAATCCTGGTCCTGTTGAAAAGCATCAATGGTTATGTGACATCTCCGTTTATGAGACGATTGCCGCCTGCGTCAGTGGGATCCTCCAGCGCTGACTACAAACGTACGTTCTACCTTTTTGCACCATAAAACATGGTCGTTTGTGTCGTCTCATCCTTCTTTTCAGGTTTTGG
Organism: Channa striata; assembly: GCA_033026295.1. Lineage (NCBI taxonomy): Eukaryota > Metazoa > Chordata > Actinopteri > Anabantiformes > Channidae > Channa > Channa striata. The sequence goes on along the minus strand of CM065169.1, from coordinate 25,192,818 downwards.
ATCTTTTGGGAACGAATGAAAGGACAAGTGTCTCTGTTTTTGCACCGAACACAAACATTCAGGTATGCTACAATAATCTGCCATTTTTCCTATGCCATAACTTACGGAAGTAAAGCAGCCCATTTTTAGCAGTTTTAGGTTTAGGGATGCGGAAGCCAATGATGCAATTTGCACGCGTATTTACACAGCTAATCGACGTCATTGACAGGTTATACAGCGTCCTCATGTGCAGTCAAGGTGTTTTGGCTAGCTTAGCGGTGTGTGACACGCTAATGATGCTAAGTGCTGCTTATGTTGAGCCTTTATAATAATGGCTAAACGAACGGGCAGTGGCACATCCCCTCACTACAAAAGGTCATCAACAAGATTTTCGTAATTTTTATTGTGAGTGGGCTAATGCACTTAGCCACTCACAATAGAAACGTAACAGATATTAACAGAAACATAAATGCTGTAACTTGATTCTTTAAATAAACCATGTAACTTGGATGGATGGAGTGCTTGCGTAACCACCGTGCACACGTCTGATTCTCAGGGAGTTTGTGTGTTTGCTCAGACACATGGAAAACACATGAAAACATTGTTTGCCACACGTTTGGAATATGTCTAAAATTTCAAAAAAGGAACATAGACAAATAACCAACTTTTAAGGCGCAAAGAGGCAGCACGAACATTTGTAGTTAGCACCTCACTCTGGAGTGACTGATGAAGGCAGCAGTCGTCTTATAAACCGAGTTGGCTACTTTTAACGGAATAACTTGGTCACATCACAGAAAGGATGGAATGTCTACTAAAAGTAAAGTAAATCCAAGTAAATGTTCAGCTGTGGAGGTAACGGTCTCCTCTTCGTCTGGTGTAAATGTGGAAGCTGCCACTGATGCTTCTCAGCAGGAGCGCAGTTATGTTTCCCACCCATCGCAGGTAAAAAGGATTAACAGAAATTATGTAAAACATTAGCTGTAATGTCATATAATGGCTGTTATGTTGGAATTTCATTTTCAATCTGTTTTGTTGGCTCTAATGTAAAGCTAACACACTTAGCCTGTAAGTTAAAGCTAGCAAGTTTCACAATTGCTTTCAAAACCATTGCTGATAACTCCAAAACTCCAAAATCCATTGTTACTGTGTCACTTTGTTGTGCAGCGTTAAGCAGAAATAGAGTTCATCATTTGCTAAGTACTTCCAGTTTTTGTCAAAAAGATTTATTGCTTCACATAAACAGTTTAAAAGGACATTGAAGTAAATTTTACCTTTGTTGTTTGACACAAAACTGGAACTGGACATGAATTCTGAGCTTCATGTGAATCTCTGTAAAGGGTCTGTCCCTATGACAATCCATTTGAGCATTGGCTTGTGACAAAATACACATCTCATATACACACGAGTGTAGAAAGTGTGAGCAGGCTTTAAGTTTTACTTCTTCACCAAAGGCAGTGCTTTGCAGAACTTGATCACAAAACATACGAACTGGTATTTCCTGAACCTATTAACCTAAGTTATGACTCTATTCTCAGGTTCCAAAAAGGTAAGCTAGGCCTGTGACATATTTATGGCTTAGGAATCATATGCTTCAGCAATCATAAATAATACGGAAAGTAGTTAAAGAATACTATGAACTGTAGGACTTGAAGGCGGGTTTTTTCATTACAGGCCTCGGTAAGCTAACAATTCCTTTTGTAGAAGCAAATTTACTACTTTAGAATAATTTCCAGTTTCCATATCTACCGTGCAACCAAGATATTTTGGTATCCCCCACATCCCTACTGTTTACCCGCACTTTTTTCGCTCTCTCTTTCTACGTCATGCCTTGTCTCCCTCTCATAATCCATCCTGTCATCAACAGATTCAGATTTAAGCTTCCATTTCATCCTAGAGGCCACTAAAGATGAAACATAGCTGCTAGTTTGCTCATAAATGTCTCACCAAGTGTTGATGTGCCAGGAGCCCTCCGTAACTGGCTGAATGCTGCCTTAGCTGCCTTCTTCGCAGTACAACACACGGATCCTCTCCCATTGTTCTGTGAACATGTGCACACATAACTTGCCTAAAAAACGTAGATGGGTTGCCTTCAGATTTGATTTATCTAGAGATAATACCATTGGTATTCATGATGTTAAAGGGGAGAGGGGATTGAAAAAGGCAGAAATGGTAAGGTAACCTTCCTGCCAGCTAGCCAGCCAGCCACAGCGATAAAATTGCTGAAAGGCAAAGAGAGATTACTAATCCCCACCTGCTTGTCAGGAGATCTACAGGTACCTGCTAAAGCAACCACCCACTGGAAGAAATCTTGGAACTGAGTCAATGTGTTAGTACATGATGGGTTAACCAGGGGCTGGATGTCTAAATGTTGCTCACGCAGAGAAAACACTTCTTTCTACTATTTCCCACTAATAGACAGGTAAATACAAAAAATAACGTGGAGAAAGGTGTATACACACAGTTTTCTAGAGGCAGCATGAGTCAAATGATAAAGAGGGGATTAAATTTGAGACATGATCAGATATAAAAACATTTGTTCTTTACCTGCTTTCCTGATTGTCTTATAACCTTGAAATCTATGTTTTGGTCATATGATAATTTATAGGTTTCATTCCAAACTTAAGTCATGGACTTAATCTTTCTTTTTTCATTTGTCTCTTCAACATAAGCACTTTATGTCGGTAAATTTTAATTCATCAGATGTTTAATGAAGCTGACTGAGATATCAAAACAATAGTGGTTTTCTTTTACATGATAAATTAGTGGTGCGGGTGCTACAGATGGCCCCAGACATAAAGGCCTAGCTGGTGCCAGATAATCAGTAAATCTTCTTTCTCAAACTTCAGGGCACAGGTATTGATACAGTATACAGGCTAATGTTTAGGGTGTTTCAATTTCTTTTATTGCAAATTGAGGGGGTGAAAATGATGGCTCTTGTACATGCACAAATGTTGGGATTTAGAACGCACAACTAGGCATACATGCATCTGTACAAACTTGGTGAAAAGAATGTGCAGAAACACAGGTTTAGTCATGAATGTGCAAAGCTCATACAGGAGCATGTGTGAATCCATATATCTCTTGTGTTGAAAATCCATCACACAGACCAACCTGTGTGAATTCTAGCCTGAAGTCATCCCCACCGTCCAGACTCGAAAGCATGCAATTAAGATTTGGGTGTGACATGTGGTTGCAAAACCAAGGCAAACCACCGCTGCCCTCCTCCCCTTTTATAAACCAGGTTAGTCTGAAAATCACCTTGACTCAAGTTGTTTAATGACCATAGCTAATGCTGCTGCTCTCTCCCCTCTCTTTGTCTTGTCTGTGTAGCCAGCCTAATCGCTGCTGACAGTCAGCTTTGCTCTTTTATTAGCTCTGCGTCACTTGCAATCAGTGACAGTGAAGTCAGGCAGCAGGAAGGGCTTGTGTGAACTCAACACCCACTTGGACTCAATATTCAGACTTGCACACAACACATACACATAACACAAATGTGTATGTGCATGCTCGCAAAAAAAATGCAGTCTTCTTAAACCAACAAACAGCCTCTCATACACACATGCATATGACTATTGCTCACATGCATGCCCGGAAATTCACAGATACACACACAAGCATGCATGTAGGCAGATGCACAATTTTATCTATACACACATTAGAATGAAACAGCCTGACTGGGCAGTGACTGGCCTCCCTGTATGTGGGTCAGGCCCATGCAAAGCTGTATTGATTTTTTGGCTGTGTGTCTGACTGTGTGCCCCCATATTAAAAAGGTTGAAAAGGCTCACAGACGAAAGGTTCCACAGTTTGCTAGCCTCTTCTTGTCAGTGCCCCATGAATTGGCAGACAATGGACTTGTTTGATAAAGAGGAGGGCTGACATTCGAACGCGCAATTTGTGAGCGACGGGGCGGGAAAGAGGGAGGGGGTGGAAGGGCAGGGTCAGGAATTTGCTTCACTCTCTTTAAAGAATGTAGCGTCACCCATATGTCCGTCTGCCCTGGTACATACTCGATGGAGTGGAAGAGCAGGGATGCGAGAGTGCTCTCTCCCTGTTTCTTTCTCACTCTATTTCCCATCTATTTTGCAGGGATGACAAGCCTTTCTCCCCACTTAATGCTGATTTGTCTATTGCATTAAACCACGCAGTGGCCATTTAGGACAATATGTAGGCTACAGCTGGAAGAAATGGCTCTAAAACCTTTGCTATCTGTACTTGAGGTCAGAGCAGTATATAGCTCAGACAAAGTAAAATATTCCTAAAAGCTCAAATGTCACTCATCCTGAATAACCACCACCCATCCATTCTTCCAGTAAACGTGCTGCACATTCCAGTTAAGTGCTTTTGAAAGAGCCCTTATTAATCCCCTTAACTACGGGTTTGCACCTCATATTTACCACAGCTGACCTTTTGACCCCATAGCCACTGGCTGATGTTTAATGTTTAAAATTGGCTAATTTGTAGAATGGCAGAATGTGAGGCTAAAGACCACTTAGAGTTAATGGCTGGCTCATCTGAATATAAGCTTCATGCTCAGGGGAGGGCAAGTGCAGGGCAGCAGTGCTATGAGTGCTACCAGTGTTGGTGAGGTGTATTTGCAAGAATTGCCCATCTCAGAGAAGCCAGATATGTCTCCCTCTCACATCAATCTGAATAGCTCAGACTTTCACTGCTTCCATTATCTTGCCATTCGTTATCCGTGTATGCTGTAGGCTTTTTCTCAATTACAGCCATTTATGGTTTTTGGAGTAATTACATCAAACTTGAGTCAGTTACTTCTAAGGTGTGTTCTACTGTAAATTAATTTGGAAGTTTCTGTCTTACTTTCTTTTCATTTGGTAGTAATGGGCTCTACTTGTTCTTATGCAAGACAACCAGAGGGCTGAATGAATTCTGAAGCAGGAAACTGACCTCATGAGAGAGGAAGAGAGAATTTCAAGAGAAAGCCGGGAGACAGAACATGATAAATGACAAACGTTGCCAGGCAAGCATATTGTATGAGGCTGGTACATGCGCTTTATTGTTGCTGTATCAATAAGATATGTTTTAAATGGTTGTAACATATTTTCTATTCAAATTTTATTCCTTAACTTGGGTATAGTAAATCTGCATGTTGAATTAATGAACTAGATGGTCAAACATGCAATGATGGTCAAGGACCTTTTTTCTATTCCTCAATAGACAGATAATGAAATCTGATGATTACAAATTAGATGTATATTCATAGTCCTTTTTGCAACCTATTAACGGGATTTTTATCAATTCTTCTTTTTAAATAAATGGTATTGGTATTGATATGCTGTATGTCTAAATAGTTCTAAAAATATTTATAAGCAAGTAATAAATGGAACCAGCAATTATTAATGGAATTATACACAAAATATAGATGATTCCAGCCATACCTGAGAAACCAATTTATTTCTCGCTTCTTCTCTTTTTATTCACTGTAATTTGAGCATTGGGCGTTTCACTATCTCTGTTACCTTTAGCATATTTAGCCAGCCCTTCATTTGCACTCGTCGTTTAGGCTAACAGCTTATTCAGTCTGTTTATGGATGGCCCCTCAGAACTAAATTAATGGAAGAGGCTTTGGGGACCAGAGAGGAAAGTCATAAGCAAGACTGTAATGCTCATTTGCAACATAGAGGCTAATTACCAATTTGCCACTCTCCAATCTTGTTTCATAATATGTTCACGACTCAACTTCTTTTGTGTTTTGATGCCTGCCAGCGACGTATGACTTTTATGCAATAGAGGATGGTTAGCTTCTGTCTTCTTTATAACTTCATGGGCTGGTGATATTGAGCTCTTACACTTGCCCCACACAGGCCTAACACTCATATAAGAATGCTAATATAATTGTTTTTAGGTTTGATGTTATTCTGTGTGGCTGCAATTTTGTCTTGTGGCAAAAAAAAAGATAGAGATGACAAAATGCATAGCACAGAAATAAATTAATGATAAAGAAAATTGAATAATTAAATATTTCTAAATAAGAAAAAAATATAGCTAATTATGGATTAAATTTGTTGGTGTTTTTCTCATTTTGACAGTTAACAAAGGGGGGTGCAAACTTTTGAACTCAACTGTACATTAACAGTTAGTAAATAAATTTGAAATATGACTATGAAATAATGAGGAGTGATTTATTTCTACAAATAACTCCTGCCTGTGCTGTCAGGTACTAAAAAGCTCAACTGACACAGCAGTTCAAGTGCACTGAGGCAGTTACATAACCATCCTTTGAAATGCTCTTCTATTGTTACAGTGTTTCCTCATCTGTCAGACCTTACAAAAATTACACACAGAAACAGAATCTGACGCACTTTGCAGGATTTACTTTATATCAACAAATTAATTGTTTACACGGGAATTTACCATGTAACCCTAGCAAATAGTCAAATATTTGTTAATTCTCAGCACAAAATAAGTGCCTAATCTCTGAGAAACTGAATTGACAATGTGCAATAAGACCCAAGCAACTCCACTAACATTCACTCCTGTCTTTTATGTACTTTTCATCTCTGCTTAAACAACCTTTGCTGCTGTTAATGCTGTTCATCTCATGGCAAACAAGCATAGTCTGTGGATTATCAGGCTTTCAGAGCTCCATTCTTAAAAATCCAAGTGAGTCTTGTGTGTGGGTTTCAACATTTTCACCTTTAGTGTCAGGATATCAAATAGTCAAACTTGTCATAGTTTTTATTGTTACATTTTTTAAGGAAGAACAGAACAGAGCAGCAGAACTGTTTTTAGAACTTGTTTTTTACCCAAGGTGAATAAGGTGGTTAACTAGTTGTAAATTCACAAAGAGTGTGTGTGGGAGGGTGTAGGAAGAATTAAGAAAGGAAGCTACAAAAACTAGAGAATGTGAAGTTACGTTGTGTTGCGATAACTGCTGAAGAACTAGGGTATCATGTTGGGAGTTATGCAATTTTGTTTTGTTTGGCTAACAAGTTGTTAAAATTGTTCACATTTGACAAAGTGTCCAACGACCTGCCATGGCAATGATTTTCGGATTTATGACTTGTGAGACTCCAACTCACAAACAGAAGGGCAGGGGCGGTCTTTCAACAAGGCAAATGAAAAGAAAAATTCAACATGGCGTGATGAACTTCACATTCTCTATATGTGGCTTACTCATCTTTTACAAACTACTTCAGCTAATAACAACATTTTTTTTATTAAAAATGGCTTTCACAGTATCTACATTAGTGTCACATTTATGACAATAGATAAATAATTTAAAAATATGTTTAGCCTACCGATTATTATTGTCACTGTAGCTTGATATTGTATTCATAACATTACCTCAGATTTTACTTTTACAAGTTTTATATAAAGAATACAAAAACGCTAGGCTACAGACTTACTGTTTAACATATTGCATGACAAAACCAAGGACAGGGTCTCTAAATGAATATTCTGCTTACAAGAATGTTAATTGGCAAAAGAAATTAGATTACACTGATATTCAACAGCAGAGAGGAAAAACTCTTGTTAACAGAAGAAACCTCCAGCATAACCAGGCTCAGGGTGGGCGGCCATTTGCCTTGACAGGTTGGGGTGAGTGAAAAGTAGAGAGAGAAAGGAAAATAGCTACAAAAACAACAACAAAACATTGTTGTATATGAATTTTGCAATTTGATTATTCAAAGAGTTAAACAGTAGTTCTCAAGTTAACTTCTACATCTACAGTAAATGTGCCCTTGCTCCGTGTATGCGTTAATATGTCAGTGCGCACACACCGTAGTAAACTTAGTGTTGAATCATTAACTGTAGGAAATAGATCATTAAAAGTTCAAACGAGAACTAGGTTAAACTCACAGAGTGAACATTATACCCTTTAAAAACTTAAAAGGCAAGAGGCAGAGGACACACACTCTATGAATAGGCCAATGAGCTTGCTACTGCCCAATGGGTCAGTGATGCATGTCCACTGAAGACCAGCTCAGTGGAGTTGGTCATTTAAAACATTAACATTTCAAATAATTCCTAGATACTTAGGCAGATGTGAGGGTTAGCAAATGACCTCGGAAATCAGGGTGGAACTCATTTCGGTCTACACAGGATTTTAACCCAGGCATCCTTCCCTGGTATGTTATTTCAAACAGACCTGAAATATGGTTTCTCGTGAGTGTATAAATGAGCATTTGTGAGCCACAAACAAACTAATAAAGCTCTTGTTTATTGTGTCATAGACTTTAAATGAAGCACATTGACTTAACAGCACTAGAATGTAGTTGTTTGTTACTGTTGACACAGATGCTGCACTGCTGCTGCTGCTGTTGTAATATATATAACATTTTTATGAAAAAGTAAAAGAATAAAACTTGTTCTACATAGCAACTCATCAATAAATGATGTAAAGGGGTGATATTTGCCTTTGGCAATGTGAAGTGTTGCAGTCAGAAAATGAAAGCTTAGAGTGACAGGATATGTAAGGGCGAGATGTATTGACACAAATCAAAAAACGGTGCAGATTTGAACACAGAACATTACAGTACAACATTAGCAACCTGGTTGACGGCTGGTCTGGACAAGAAGAGTAAATTCCCTCTACTGGTGGCTATATGTAGGCAAAGCATCTGAGCTAGTTTTCACTGTAAGATTTGTTTCAACCTCTCACCCATGTTCAACCTCTCACCCATGTTCTGAATTGTTTTAGGTGGAGTAAAATCGAATATACTATTAAAAGAAAAAAAACAAAATAGAAAAAAAGATTAAGAAAAAAAAAGTTTGGATCCAACTCTTCCTCCCTCCTAAAGCTAAGAAGGAAGATAAAGTTTCTGACCATCCTTAATGAAATGTACCTGGTCACTGAATCCAATGAGCGAATTTATCCTGTCCTGCAAGAGTGAACCGGCAACACCAAAGGCTATGAAGTTTCAAAAATGAATACTGCCACTATTGCTACTACAGTCACTACGCTCTCATTTCAGGGGCATCAAAAAGTGCCACTTTGCTCAGTCCTGACACTTAAAGTACCACTTTGCGTCAGTGATCGATGCACAGAACTTTCAGTGAAGTCGATTGGAAACACAGACACTTAACTTTTTAAAGGTGGACAGTGTGGTGGATGGTAGAACGGCATTACATCTTTCTCACAGTGGGCTGGATTCTAATGTCGTGCACTTTAGTGATAATCATTAAACTGTGACGCACATGGTTACTATAATAAGGAAGGTGCAGTGTGACATTGTGACTGTATGAAGCGTTTTGTTTTTATGCAGTCTGTTGTGTAACTTCACCTTAACCTGACGTTTTACTGTCTAACTGGAATGGGTAAATGGTCTGCACCTGGTAAATACTGTAGCACATTTTTACCTATTGGTACTCGCTTTTCTCTGCTTCTTGTTCACCCATTCCGCCTCACAACAACACACACTCTCAGTGTCTAGGGCAGTTTTGTGTGTATGTAAATCCACCACACCACATCCAGAGAATTTGAACTATTAAGTAATTATGGGTGCCTGTGATCAGCCTGCTTTACAGCAAATGGCAGTCATGAAACAAAAGATGTATTGTCAAGTCAAAGAAGACGCGCAGGAGATGGAATTAACATGTTATAACAAGTCGTTGCTTTTCTTCATATTTACACCCAAGTTAAACGTTGTTCTTTAATAAACTTTTAATAACTTTAATGACAGACCTTACCACGAGTAGATGGTATTTATTGTTGGATTCAGTGTATTTATAGGATTTGTTGTTAGTAATAAATAATATGTAGAAAATATTCAGCTCTGTTCTTTAATGTCTCCGATTGTATTTCATGTGATACTGTGTACACACCGAGTCTTTGAGCTACTGACACGCAACTGCCTGTGGCCTCTTGATCTCTCATAGGATCACAGGACCATCACTGTGCAGTGACATCTCAGAATGAATGACGAAGAAAGACAGAAAATGTATTTATGGCACAAAGATTGAATCTGACGATTGTCTAATTTCCTCAAGCATTTTGTGCGTAAACTTGTAGTCAGTGTGCTCATCAAAGAAGCAGACTCTGCCTCTCAACAGGCACATAATAAATCCTTGTTATAAGGGAGCTGCATATGAGATGCTATTGTTGGTCACCAAGATATTTCTCAGATACTCCCCCGTTGCTCTCAATTTTCTTGAGATATTGCCCTAATGATGACCTAAGGCGCGCTTTTAATCACTCTTTGCATTGCCCTTTTACCAATCATTCCACTCCTCTGAACAATTCGAACACTAGGAGCACTAGATGGACTCCTGTAATTGTGAACTGCCTGATAGACACAATGTTTGCAAGCCAAACTTTTTTGATTCCTCACAAGATATGATGCATTCATAAGGACTGATGAAGCTTTGTCATTTTATGACTTTGTCTCTACGTATGATTTATGCTGTATCATGGAAGACTAGCTTGCTTCCACAGCATCTGTTCCATTTTTGACTGAAACAAAGTTGAGGCCTTACATAGAAGCCTTTTTTGTTTTTTCGAAATGTCACTCACTCCCACTCTCACCAGCCAGTGCGAACTCTGTGATCGAAAGCAAAAACAAAGCAAGTGTGATAGAAATAACTGAAATTGAGAACCAAAAAGTCAAAGTCCAACCAAATGACACTGACTCTGGTCGGAAACCAGAATCCAACAACAAACAACAACAAGAGTGCACAAGTCTCGCCGTTTCACTCGCCGTGGAGTTCACATACATAAATGCTGTGTCCTATTTCATTAAATGTGTCGCATTTAACGTTATTATCGCTAATAGTTTTAATAATGTGTAACTGGCAATCACGACATGTACCTGAATAAAATAACGTATTTTGTGATTCATGCTAGAATGGATGACTTGTAAGAACTACTGACCTTGGCCCTTTTGAAATGTAAAAAATTAAACATAAACTCATGGCACAAACTCTGGCTTAAGAGTTCTGTACTTAGTTCCAAGCGATAGATTTCTAGTGCTACAGTGTCCCATTCCTATTTGAGTAATCTACATGTGAATACAAAAGCAGACTTTAAAGATTTATGTATTTCCCCTTCAGAGGCAGCGTTATTAATAGCCTCATCTTTTTCACCGCTTTAAATAAAGGGTGAAAGATTCTGACATGTTCATAGCAAAGGGAGGTAGGTCTAGGCCAACTAAATGTTTTATTTATTAATTATTTAATTGTAAATTAAAGGTAGTTTTTCACCCTACTGGCCTTTCTGTATAGCCATGACATCAGCTTAGGTCAAAATACCTGCTATCCCCCCTGAAAGTCACATCTGCATCTATTAAGGAACCTTTGTTTTTTTTTTCTTTTTAACAAAGACAAATTATCTTTGAGCAACGAAGGATGAATCTCCTGTGTTTTCTTTGACCTTGTGAGCAGACTACAAAAAACTGGAGCAATCGATCGCTACCCTCTGAAGATACTGCAATATTGTATTTTGGAATGAACAGTGAAAAAAAAAGTCAAGCCAGATGAACAGCTGTATTGAGATAAACCGTCACCCCATATGCTGAGGGAAAACAATCTCTGCACATTATGGAGACTGAAGATGAAAAAAATACACTTAATCAGCTAACATTGATATTACTTCTGGCAATTAGGAGCATGCTGGTAATGATATGAGTTTTCAGCTGTAAATAATTATGCTGCCTGCGGGCCATACTTTAATTCTCGGCTGTATCTATAAACAATAATCAAACCAACAGCAGCAGGCTAAAAGTTGGAGATTTGTGGTTTGCAGAGCAGCAGTTGAGGAGCAGCTTATTGGAGCCCTGTGGTGATGCCAGTAGTCAGGTGCTCTCTCTCTCTCTCTCTCTCTCTCTCTCTCTCTCTCATCTGTACAGCAGTGCACTAATGCACAACTCTATTGATCAGCCTTCATGGGTTAAACACACACACACACATGCAGGTGCACTCAAAGTGCACAGATATGAGTTTACACTTTACAAACTATACAAAGACATTGGGTTACATCCATGCATACTTCACATGCACTTACACATGTACAGTAGATACTTTATACAATCAAAAAGCCTGTATGGGGGAACTTTGGCAAGTGTAGCATAAAGTAAACATGGGCATAAGAGAGAGTTTACGCAGACATGCCAATCTGTTATTTTTATTTGTAATAATTGTAAAAAATATTGTCAGTGTAAAGCTATGCTGCAGTCTGAACATGGTTAACATGCATGTATTCTGCACTGCTGCTAGAATATATACCAGTGTAGAGAGAGCAAATAAAGAAAAAAAAAACTTATAATACAAGCGTGACAGCTGACAGCTAACTTTTACTCACTGTCAAACAGGAAGTAGCAGCCTGCTGATGTGTAAAGACTAAGATGAAGTGTGTAATTAAGGAAACATATGAAAGCCGGCACTGGGCCTGAGATTAATTAGGTGCGTGTCAATACTCTCATCAATATCCGATTAACTAATGATACATGGTCCAATGAGGGCTATTGATCCGCTGCAAGTCTGCAGTGTTAATAGGTTGAAACCGACATTAAATGGGAAAGCTGGCAAAAAAACGTCCATAGCGTACGCGACACAGGGCCCTAAATACTGCAGAATCAGAAATTACCCCTCAGTCATAAGTAGTCAAATCACATTTGTGTGATGTGGACTCATGGGATTCCAGTGATTGCTGTGACCACAACTGAACTTCTTTGGCTTTGCTAGAATTCCCATCCTTTTAGTGATAATTAAAAATGACCCCAAAGGATCCACCCCCCCCCCAAAAAAAGACTCAATCTAGATTAATGGTGGTGGATGGATGGGCCAACATCATAAGTTAGCCCCTTTATGATAATGATTGTAATGATAATAATGAACACTTGGATGAAGGATGAACAATCCCTTGTCCTGGAGTTGAATCCCTATACAGGTTAATTAGGTAAGATAACATCATTAGCCACTCTCATGCCTGCACAGAGAATTAATTGGATAAGATGGAGATTTAGGTCTATATTTAATCACATAAACGATCAACGACAGCTTAGCCAGGAAATGGGAGGTCCAAATCAGTGGGCATCTTATTTAGATCAAATTTAACCAGCTTAATGAGCAAAAAGGATCCCAGTAGGTTGTGATATAGGTGCTGTAAAGATTCTTTTTCCATTCACAGTATTGATTGAATGTGCATTAATGATGGATTATTGTGCCTAGTTAATTTCTGATTGTGGTATAATTTAGGCAAGTTTGTATTCTGGATCACTTGAATGAACAGAGAGTTTACTTTGGTAATTGTAAACTTTAGATAAAACAAAACACTGATTATATTCACAAAATAAACGAGGACAATTCATGTTGCTGGTACACATGAGCAGTCTCTCTTCGTCAGTTGAAAAGGCCACCATTGGCCTTATGGTGTTGCCGCCATGAATGAACCACAGTATGAATGTTTGTTCTAAAGGAAGCATTAGCTCTAGTTCATGATCTGGCGTGAGGGGGACATATGCAAAGTGTTCATATGCCTGATGTCAAAGCCTGAGCGGACCAATCCGCTGGGCACTGTGCACCTATTCTTCTCAGCAGCTGTAAAGCTGGGTTGTCTTAGGCTGAGAAATATGTTTGTGTGGAGCTCCCTCTAAATAATGAATTGGTGGGTGGACTTTGGTGGGTATTGTCATATACTACATAATGGCTGTTTACAAAGTAGTGTGTTACCTTCAGTTTGGGGGGAGTTTATGTAACGGCCACTGAAAAGGTGACAAAGCAGCCAGTTATACCAGTAATATCTCCGTTCTGGTGAAAGAATACATGAACATCCCTGTGAATGAGCACCATGCCACACTCCACATTAATAATGAAACACCATCATTCAAAACACAAACAGTAATGCCATCTGGTAGATGGGATTGTCACACAGAAGAAACTTTATCTTGGCACTAACTCAACAGTTACAGTTTTGGCAATAGCAGGCTGTTAGGCTTGCCTCATTTAATTTATAACATATATGTAAAATGGTCTGCTTATGTAGCACTTTTATCCAATACATGTAGCGGGTAGAAGAAACTTGAGATCTAAATGATGCCGTTTATACATTTAAAAAGTGTATAATTAAATCCAGGCTTTCCCTTACACAGCTGGTTCAGTGAGTGAAAGTGAACTCGAGGATGTTACCTGAAACTTTGCGTGTGTGTGTGTGTGTGTGTGTGTGTGTGTGTGTGTGTGTGTGTGTGTGTGGATTACAGACTGCGTCCTCATCACCTTGGCGACTGAGCTGACAACGCGGAGGAAGAATTCGGACCTTGCAAGGTAGCAAACGTTTTAACCCTAAAATATAACAATACCTATGCATTGAGTTAAAAAATTTGATGTGGTAGTTAGTTACAAATCATTTGGGTATCCTGTAATCTTAATGATATGCTCAAATGTCAAACTATAAGTCAAAGCTACGTTACCTCAGAACACTCCCATAGACACAATGCAATAGACTTTCACGGACTCATTCAAACATACCCACTGTTCACTTCAGAGTGAACTGGTGAAATATGTATGCCTTTGTAAGTGCACTTTAAAGTGCAAAGAGTACATTTAGAGTAAATAGGCATGCAAAATGTCTCCGTTGCCCAGTGACGAAGAAAGATTCTGCCCTTTTTCTACCCTTATTGTCAGCTGTCTGAACCCCATGTCTTGAGGGAGACTGGCTGTTGTCAAACACTAAGAAAAGACCTCTGTGCACAAGCAAAATATTCTTTGGTGCTCTGTGGCCTGTCCCTCAGTGACTATTGAATTACATTCCTTATCCATGCTCGTGAAAAACAGTGTTAAATGAAGATTTCAGGTCGCACTATGCCATAGAAAAGGGGAAGTACCTTGTCTAGTGCAACACAGACCCCACTGTCACTCTGGATTAAGGTTTGAGTGAGCTTAGTTGACTAGATGACAGAAGAGATGGTCAATCTCAGGGCAGGAGAGGGAGATGTAAGAAACAGTTGCAGGTCATATATTGTATCGTGTCATTTTAGATGACGGCCTTTGGTGTGTTGAAACTATTGTCTGATTTAATCTGAATATTTTTGATTCATATTGTATTTTTGCATGTTGCTGTTTGTTTAGAATAACAATTAAAATTAGTCATTTAGCAGGCGCTTTAAAAAAAAAAAAAACGACTTACAGTACAAGTAAGTGGTAACAGACACTAGAGACAACGTTGGGGTTCAGTGTCTTGCTCAGGGATTCTTTGACGTGTAGCCAGAATCACTGACCATGTGGTTCTGGAGCTACAGCCACCTTCTCATTTATATTAACTAACAACTTCCTCATTACTCACTGTTTAATATTGTATGTTCAGTAACAGCAGAAAGGTCAGTGGATTTCTGGTGTTTGACTGATGGCCAAGAAGCCATTGATAAAAGGACGCATTATGATAATTTTGAAAACCTTAAAATACTAGTTTGTGAACAAAGAAGGTCTAGAAAAAGGACCTAGAGGGGCAGCTTTAAAATTCAAATGTCAGTCAGTTGCTGTAATTAAACAAGGAAAGAGTTTTGTGGGGTGTGGGTCAAAATACATCTGCATGGAAACCCTGTATAGATCATTTACTGTAGTGGCATAATGGTTGGTGTTGGCAGAACGTTTGTCCATATTGTTTAATAAGCACATGAGATAATTTAACACAGCATTCGGTGTTGAGTGTGAGTGTTGCTAACTCCAGCAAGTTGCATGCATTGTAATATTTTCGCATATGGCTTTTGACAGAATGCCCGAACCCAAAGCAGGAAAGTGAGTCAGTCATTTATATGCTCAACAATAGTGTTGGCAATCTCATTGGTTAGGGCGCCAGTATTTGGCAGGAGCTGTGCAGTTTTACCATCTAATGGATTTATTTTTCTCACAGCATCATAATTTTACTGCTTGTGTAAAACAGTTACGCACACGCATCTCTATTAGTAACCCCAAAAAGCACTTCAGAAAATTAAAAACAGGAACGTTAGGGTGTCTTTAATTCAATAAAATACACATGTAAAGGAAATGCCGCAAAGTACCTCTTCTAAAAGCATTATCCTTCTTTTGTGTAGCTGGTGATAAGCACCACTGGACACAAACAGACACAGCTGGAATTATAGCTTAAGAGTTTTATTCTCCACAGTTGTTTACACAATCAAGTTTTTTGTAGGCCGTGATAAGGTGCGTGGATATCCTGTGGTCTTTGCCTAGTTAATGTGTACGGACCGCACACTGGCTCTGCTTTCACTGAGTTATTATGCCGAGTGTAATTTGAAACAATTACAAAAACACTGGCCCACTTGTTACAACACTCATTTTCCCTCACATATACAAACCACAGATTCAATAGCTTTACATGTTTTTCAATCACACCCAATGGAGCAGTGTTCAGTCTGAAAAAGTATAGCATTTCATCCTAGCTCGCATGGTATGGGATAATCTTTCACATTTTGCCTGGGGTTTGTTTTGCTATTTCAGCAGAAAGTTGTGCAAGCCATGTGAATTACCATAGGAAAGGACGATAAAAATACAGAATGATATTGTATCAGATGTAAATGAATTAACTATTTGAATAATAAAGGGCAAATAACTTATATGTGACAATAAATTGTGTTTATTGTCCTTTATTTTCTGAGATGAATTGCCGAGATAACACCCAAGAGAAAGAGAGATAGCGCAGTGCTTCATGGAATGAAAGGTTTAGTGCAGCACAGTTTGGAAATTTTACCTCTAATAACATCAACAAACTTTGAATTACGAGGTGTATTTAAAAGTTTTTCAGTAAATCATGATGTGCAGTTCATATTTTTGCGGGCAAGAATCCTCTCATTTGCTTTGACATATTTCTCACCACATTTTCGCACATTGTGTTGCCCAGGCCCTGCCACCGTTCAGAGATCAGGGTCAGCGAGTGATGATCTTTTGCAGTCTGTGGAGATGGACACCTTTGGCAGTGTGAGTACAGTTTCACTTCTGGCCCTTGTAGCAGCGTAGCTCAACACAAGGAGGTCAGGCCTTGTACCTCCATCTCTCTCTCTCTCTCTCTCACTCTGAAGGTGCTGGTGTAGTCTGACCATTGACATTTAGCATTCCTCTGTGCTGCCTCTGGGTTCTCAATGGGGGACTGAGGGGTGCAGTGCCTGGTTCTCAAGGGTAAAAACAAAAAGGCTCTTGAAAATCCCAAGGAGTTCCCACGATCCCAGGAAAGACCTTGATCCGACCTGTGTTAGATTTCCATTCCATGGATCAGGGCACACAAAAGTACATATTTGGCTGATTTATTATGTCTTTTGCACTGGATTCCAGAAAATAAATTGTAATAAAAGTACTTTTCTTTTTGTGCCACTATCACATTTGGCACGGGAGGTTTTGTAAAAGTGCAAATTTGTAGAAGTTTTGTTTAGGTTTTTTTTTTTTTTTGTCATTTTTTGCTCATAATCATTCAGTATTCATGGTCTGCACTGACATTTCTTAGTCGGTCCAGACGCTTTGTGACATTTTATGGTGGAAAGTTTTCAAAGTCATTTTTCAAGGTTTTTTCCAGTAACATACATAATCTGTTAGCATCAAAGGAGCACACATGCATAAATAATTGACTAATTCACTTAAAGGGGGCCAGCTTAGATTAATTAAGCTTGAATACTAATTATGTTTTCTGTCTACACCAACTGACGTGGTTGTTGTTTAATAAGAAACTGTTTGGTGGGTCAAAATTACCGTGCACATATAAGGCTGCTGTATAAATTAAGATGGTTTCATATTTTAAGGGTAGAATTGGCTTTGTATGCCTTTGAAACAAAATGCTAACCTTATCTTTCTTTATTTAAATAATGGCGCTTTGTAGATGTTTTCATTATTGTTATGACATTTTACTGATATGGGCATTTTTATTATGTCGATAGATAAAAGGAGACTATAGACATGAAAACAAAATCAAGTTAGGTCTGTTGATTAAACGAGGCATTTAGTCTCATCTTCATTGTGTTATGTATTATTTTATCACATCCTTTATGATGTTTTTTAATACACATTTTATATTAAGGCATGGTTGTATTCATACTATACTTTTAATATCTATACATTTTCACAGTTCTGAAATACTGATCAATGTCTCTGTCCACACTTCTAGTTTTTCAAGACAAATTAGAACTCTACATACAACACATGTGCAGGGATCTCTATCTTAAGCTCTTAAAGCTCCTGTCATTTCCAGACGCACTCTTGTCCTTGACTCCTTTGCCTGGCGCAGAGGGTGCTTGTCTGGAAATGGTAGCTTCAAGTAGCTCTGTGAAGATGAGGTTTTGCTGTCTCCATTCCCCTGGCAAGCAGCACACACAGTGACAGAGGAAGACAGCTCAATGCTGGGGCCTTGTTTACAGCTGCGTGGGGAAGAAAACAGCAGACGTAAATGAGGGTTGACAGTTTCATGAAGCACAATTGGTTGATGGCAGATTCAATGTGACTGGGCTGAACTGGGCGATGATCCGTACAGTATGCAAAATTCACTTTCTAGCTGGTCTATGCCCACCAGCCCCTAGCAGCAAGCGGTCTTCCCCAAGCCCTTCTAGCTATGCCTTTGAATGCAACAAGAACTGAACAAGGCATCGTTGTGCCCAAGTCATCCGGACAACAATAACATTTGAAAGAGAAAGATAGAAGAATAGAAAGTTGTGGATTTATTTTTTGTCACCAGTTACAAACGTTGCCTGCAAAGTGAACTGAGGAAGGGTGTGTAAAGGGACGGAATGCCTTCAGAGAGTAGGCAAAAGCGTGAACTCAGGGGCCATCACTTTCTGCTACTTTATATATGTATGTTGTAACATACCCAATTTTCTTGGCACATGATTGTGATGCATCACCTTGTTCTTAATATGCACTTGCAAGGAATATTTAGCTACACTGCTCACATTACAATACATTACATATAGTACAAAAGTCATCTCTACCTCTACAAGTCCAAGTTCTAATGCTCAGGATTGAATATATTTATATTTTTTATCCTCCTAGAAGAGCAATATCTGCATGTTCTATCCGGTTATGGCACATTAAACAACAGTATTTGTATTACAAGGAGCATGCTGTCAATGTCAGTGGGGTCTAGGGAGAAAGATGAGAACCAGGCATTTTTCTTAGCTCTCTAGACAGAAAGGCTCACATGGCGCTGTGTGGATTCGATTTTTAGTGACAATGACCCAAAGCATTAGGCCTGGGGTGTATGTACTGTACTCCTTCTGTGTACTTTCTCTTGTGTGTTTACTGAGCTTGTTTTTTCTTCCTCTGAAATTAAGGCAAGAATACAGTCATGGTAATCAGAGGACTTATTGACATTTGCAGGACATGGAGCTAATTCACTTTGCACAGTCAGAAACATTGGCAAAGCAAGACTAAAAAAATGTGCTCAGAAGGCAACTGATAAAAATAAAAATCACACAAGGGAAAAAGTAAAATGACCATTTTAAACTTAAAAGAAAAGTCATAGTAAAACTTTATGACTTGATGCTACACAGCAGTGAGGACGATACAATACGAGCAGGAAGATATTCTACATATTATGTGCAGTAATGTGGGGGATAAATAAAATACATTTGTTTAGATGGAATCTCTTTGATTTCCACACATCTTTCCAAAGTGCCTTCAGCCCTAAAGGCTAACACCAGGATTGGAGAAACAAAGGAATACCATCCTCACCCACAGAAATCTAATATAATGATTAATAACATTGGCAAATAACTTTTATAGTATGTTTTGTTAAATGCCAGTAAAATAAGTATGAAATATAATTTACTGTAAAGGGACATTATTTTAAATGTATTCATTAGGGTTTTTAGAATTGGCTGCAAGGTTTCAATAACAACCACAATTTTAATACCATATAATGAATGCAAATGTCATGTAGTTTATTTAAATGCCTGCTGCAGTTTACTGCACAATATTGTTTAAGTGTCCTATTATAATACAAAACAAATGGTGATTGGTTGCATTTTTTACCAGCAAAATTATCTGATTCATTTTCCTGTAATTGTCTCAGGGAGATTTTGCATACTGTGTACACCCAAACAATATTTATCTTGCAGAAAGGTGTGGGAAGATCATGTGTCTGATGAAATGAAAATAAGAAAGACATGGTAATAATAGCACCACGGATGCCGTATTTGCCAGTCTAATACTTCTCAGTATGTGAAACTCAGAAAAACTGATTGGTACCCAGTCGAAAAGAAAATGGTTTTTAAATAAGTTACAATTAGATAAGCATTAATCTCAGTGGTATAAATGAATGTCTTGCTGTAGGGCTTGTTGAATGTAAAAACAGATTTACAAAAACTCCTCTTACCAGATTGGTCTGGAAGTAGTCCCCCTCTATTTTAATTGCTCTGTCATTTAGAGTTGAAATAAGTCCCCCACCCATTCTGCCCCTTGATTTTGCCTTTGAAATTAAATATTGTATACAAATACACGCTGTTCACGGGCATGAGAACAGTTCATCATTGAAATCTGCATAAAATTATGCTTAAAGAGCTCCATACGCTTTGAGCAGCAGAGCTCTTTTATATGGTGCATTCTTATGTAAACATATCTGTAACGAAAACAACTACTTATGTCTCTTACCTCAACTTTCTTATTGTTCTGCATGTCTGCAGCAATGAGAGAAATGTGGGACTGCAGAGTTTGTTCCACATACTCATTACTTTTTCTTTGTTTTTTGTATATGACAATATCATATTAGTAATCATAATTTCCTTAAGCATAGATCCCATGCCAAGAAAACACAAATGACCTGGCAAAGGGCAAGTTTTCTCTATCCTTCTCTCTGTCTTAGTTGCATTCAGGTGAAAGGAAGTAATGACAAGTGTGGCTGGGTTTCAATGTGCACACCAAAGCTGTGTGCTCGCATGTAGCTTGTGTAAAAAAAGAAAAAAATCTTTTCCAGGAGATAGTGTTGTTGGCCATTCATTTTAAAAACAAGGAGGAAGTATTTTAATGTGACCTTCATTACACATTCATGTCAACTTTTCTTATCTATGTATGATTAAATTCTTTTCCACTCCTGTTGTTCAATTAGTGCTTGACCCCTTTAGCGGCGATGTAAATTAAATGACATTTCAGTGTCGTCCCATATTTAAAATACTGCGTTAGTTGCGGATCATAAATGATGATCTTCATTCTGCAGCTAATTTATTCATTTAACAATTTCCCTCCAGAAGTTACAGCAGAAGGCTCTGCAGCAACCTAAGCAGAAGAAATCCAAGTCGGCTGAATTTCTGATGGGTGAGTC
Organism: Channa striata; assembly: GCA_033026295.1. Lineage (NCBI taxonomy): Eukaryota > Metazoa > Chordata > Actinopteri > Anabantiformes > Channidae > Channa > Channa striata. Next base: position 25,171,649 of record CM065169.1, on the reverse strand, counting down.
CTGCTTGATGAGTTATTGCTCATAATTTGTGTAAGGATTAATTAACTAATTACAGACAAATGGCTTTGGGCTAAATTTTGCTCTTGCTTGTCAGGGCGCAATTTGTAATTATTTTAATCATTTCTTCTTCTTCTCTTTTTTCTCCTCCTCCTGCAAGATTCTGATTTAATTTTAACCTAATTGTGTTTTAGTGTCATTCGAGGAGGATGCGCTTGAACATTTTGGGGCAGAGAAATCACCAGCAGAAACATTTTGTTGCCTTTATATATGCTTTTGTTGCCTTTTAACAAGCCACTTTGACCAAAGTGTTGTGTTGCCCCTTCAAGTCATTATTTTTGTTTTTATTTATCAGTCTAAATTTTTTTCGTCAGAAAGAGATGAGGGAGCTGCTTTAGTGGGCATAGAAAATCCAGCCTTCGATGGAGGAGGAAGTGCCGATCCTTCTGTTCCCTCGGTTTGGCTGGGGAGAGAAATTCGAGGTGACAGGCCAGATAGCACCCTTGCAGCTCACCAGAAAAAAATGGAGCTGCAAGCCCCTGCCAAAGAAAGAGGTGAAGCTTCATTCTTCATTAGCCTCAAAATTGTTGACAGTAGATGTGTTCCTGATCTAACCTTTCTCTCATTCCCTTTTTCTTTCTCTCTCTCTTGCTCTCCGTTCGGGGGGCCCAGGGTCCCAGCATTCCAAAGCAAGCGTGTCCTAACGAGCAGCCCTCGTATAACTTCTTCCTCCGCTGGAGAACGCTACAGTAGTGGGTGTTCTATCTCTATCTAGAAGTACCCTCGACACAATCAGCCTTGACTCCCACTCTCGGCTACATGCCTTGTGGTGGGCTGGAGTCATAGGAGAGTGCATTTACATACGCTACTACGCTACCAAGCCGATCCGCTGTCTGTGTGGTGTACTCACAACGCCCCCGAAACACGGCTTAAGGCCAATCAGGCATACGAATATGCCCCCTTATAATTCAGTATGTCAGGGAGAACTCTTGAGGAACGGGATGGTAAATTAGGATGCGTTCAAGGTTGTGAGCGTGCCAGTTTTCTCAGGGATGAGTCACATGTTAGATTCTTGATTTAATGTGGTTTATTTTGCTTTTGCTGTGCATGGCTAGTAATTATTATCAATTATTGTCATGATGTTTCATGGGCAAGTTAGGATTGCAGCTTAGAAACAAAAATTACAGACCATATACTGTTTGATATAGAGGGATGATTTTAAATGTAAACAAGCCATTTTTAAAATGCTGACTTATGAGAAGTTGCTTTAGCGTTGCAGCCAGGGACCATCTCGTTTCACAAGCGTATCATATTTATTGGATTTCGAAAACCACGAATGCTGTTGCAGGTGACATCAGATGGCGAATACATAGAGACAGAGGGAATCTGCTCTTATAGATTTGTGTCTCTCTTCAGTTGGTTCAGTTTTGTTCAGTTCACTTTCAGTTTGACTCTAGATCAGGGTAAAAGCACTGTAGATATCACACTGCAGATATGTACAAATTCTCCAGTTGCACCAGTGGATACTATCTTTATGCTGTGATTTATTCTAGACTCCATTATTTGCTTTTTTACATCATCACGTAATATCAATAACTGCTTTTTTTTATAGTTTGACCAGAATGATCTGTCCAATTTGAAAAAGGAAGTAAAAAAAAGCCACTTTCCTAGATCAACTGTATATCTATTCATATTTTGCATTTGTGCATATCTTACACAATAGATATACGGAATAAAGGGCGGAAGTACTGTAACATAACAGTGAATCATTACCACCTGTTAAAAATAATTCTTGATGCCATGTTCCACATGAAATTATGTTCCAAATCAAATCCGTGACGTCTCATAAGAAGTTATTTTTATTTAGATTTCGAAAACCACTGTGTTTTTATTGTAAGTTATTATAATTATATTTTAAGTTATTTACTTTTTATTTTTTGTTCTATTAATTATAAATGTAAATCATACTCTTACGCGAAACAAAATTGACATATGTCTTTTAACTATTATTAGAACTATTGGAGAAAAGAAAATGGCAAGAGCTGTGCGCTCATCATGTCACTGAGGTTATAACATATTTAACACACACACTATTTGCTCTATAGCTTTATAAGGTTGTGGTAATTGCACTGAATATGTGCTATGATTTACATGAACTATAAATCACTGGATGTTACACTCACAGTACAAAAGAAGAAACACTTACTTTTTGAGTAATGTGAGTATGCACTGCAGTTCAGTGACTCACAACCCTTTATTCGATGATCACAAAGGCAGATTGTTCCTTGTTTGCGACACTTCTATTTGGCCTTTACCAAAGTGTTTCTCTGTTAACAGTAACTTTGTCTGGGAAGAAGTGCTATTTATTGATATTGTGCATGTAAGGACAGAAAATTGAAATTTTCATTAGAGAGATGAACTGGAGGACAGCCAGACTATTTGGGTAAATCACAGATATGATTCAAAAGGCAATCCACGAAGCGACTACCATTATGCAAATTTGTATTTGAAAAAAGGGTTTCATAACCTCAGAGCTATTTGCGGAGAAATTGTTCAAACTCTCTGTTAACGATGTAGAGGGATGTAACACGTGAATTTCACAGTCAATTTATGGCGCCATTCAGGAGTCATATGGCTGCTCCTTGTTTAATAAGTACTTCAGTCTGACTGAAATAGAGCAACTCAGAGAAAGGACAGAGTGTGAAAACCTCATGCAGATATTAAATATGAGCATGAAAAAAAATGAGCAGTGAGACTTTTTGGGTGCTGGCTTAGCAGGTCAGACTCCCTTACATGTTTATGCATCCAACCACAGAATACCTTCAGACATCTATAAAGTGATCCTTATGTGGAACATATAACATGATTTAATGCACCATGTATTTTTTTGCCCCCCAACCTGAGAAATACAAGGAAAGCAATTTAGATTGGAGGGAAATATTTAACACCTGTAATGAAAATGAGTTGGGGTTAAGAAAGCTACTTGGTGGGGTGTATGCTTAATAGAAAGAGCCCTGGAGCCACTGGATTCCTATAAACTCTGTGGAGCAGACTTGATATCCGCAGGTCAGTGACTGCTAATAAGGAGACAATGAGACAAGTTATTTTCTTTTGGATCTGCTTCTCCAAAGTTGCCCGGTCTTCTAGGTCAATGACCTCAGAGTATTTAGAAGGTATTGTCTTTGAAATTCCAGGTACCTTTGAGCGCGTAGACTTTCTCATTAGTTCCTTTTGAACACAGCAAACATATGGCAGTCGTATTTAAGAGATTGCCTGCCGTGACCTTTTGCAGCATGCTAACTAGGCCCCAGAGCACCGCAGGCCATGGAGAGGTGCTCTGAGAAAGCCAGCCGTCGCTTTCCCAGTTGTGGCTCTCTCTCTCTTTTTCTCTGCCTCTCTTCTCCCGTCTCATCTTGGCTCTGCCTTATCTGGTACTGCCCCTGCCCTTCGACAGTGTGGGTTCCAAAATTAACATTTTGCTTCATGTGCTTCTAATAACCACTAACCTGAACCTGTACAACTCCCCCACCTTCCCCTTGCACCCCCCCAACCCCCACACCACCACCACCACCACCACTAACTCCCATCACGACTTTCTCTCATTCTCTCTCCTTTTGCACTTTCCACAGGAAATGAACATGCCCAAAATTACTTTGACCCATTGTCAGCAGAGCAGACAGACCCAAGGCATAGCAGGATGGCTGGGGTCAGCACTGAAGATGAGCTGGAATTAAGTATGCCATTCTCTGTCATAATAGTTCTCCCCGGTTCATTAAAGTGAGGTGAACGAGATCACTGGTAGCTGGCTGACATTTGTGATGGCACGACGGTCTATGTAAATACACTAAGTGATGGTATCACTCGATTGGCTACCCAATTCACTGTCATTGATGAAGGTCACGAATCACTGGTCAGTTTTCATTTCACTGTGGCGTTTTCTCTCCCCTGTCAAATGACACACGCAGAGCCATATCAATAGTTAGCAGCCCCCTCCTAAAGTAGGCCTATTAAAAGCAAGCTCTTGGGAGTCAAGTAATATGCATGTTATAATGAAACATGGCTATTAATGGAGAAGCCATTTCACCTGTATCTTTTGGATATCACTGCCGTGTAATATCAAAGGATTCGCCAAACCAAATCTCATCACATGATGACAGGCTGGCTAACAGGCATGTTAATGCTCCTTTTCCATTACCCCTCTGCATACACTTGATTTTCGCCCCTCTGCAGTCGCAGCTAATGTCTCTGGTTTGCATGTTGAGATGTGGTTTAGATTGAATTGTCTGATAAGTAGAGAGTAATTTTGAAGTACATAAACGCATGCAATTTTCCAGTAGCGTTGAATGTGTACTCATTTTATAATTGTTTTGATTTGTAGCAACATTACATGCAGATGAAAACAGGTTGTATCAAAGAATGGCCGCGTTGCTGGATGAGGATGATACCTTCTTAGACATTCCGGGTACGTATCCCCACATTACTGCAATATGTTCAGTCATATGGAGGCAGTTAGGTGGTTTGCCCTGATCAGCTTAGCAAGCTACAAATATTTTACTTTATTTTAGCACTGTTTCCTTAGATGTACTCTACTTTAATTTTAAAATTTGAATAATTGAACACTAAATCCTGACACATGCAGTTTATATAAAATTTATTTTTTCGCATGTTTTATTTTCGGTGGGATCATATGCATCGATTAAAAAAATATCTATATTTTTTCAAAATCTGATCACAGTTGTTAGATCTTGCTTTACATCTATTTTCACACCTCAGAGACACATGTCTAGTCATTTGCATGGTGAAATAATAATAATGTTTTAAAATCATGAAAAGAAAGTTAATTTGAAACTTAACAATTATGCCACTGAGGACTGTTGTCGTTAGGTAAAGAACCTTTAGGAAAAGACAGTAAAATCATAAGCAGCTCAGACAAAGACGCTACATTTTCCACTAACACTTAAAGCAGCACTGACAAAAAAACAAAGAATAAGACTTGAAATGGACCCTCACTTGCAGCCACTGCTTTCCAAGCACAGTCAGCCTCATTAGCTCAGTTTCATTTCAGTGTGTAACCAACCAGGCAACATTGAGGTGGCTTAAGCTTAGCATTGTTCTGGGTGAAGACAGTTGCACCAGATCCTGTTGACATGATGCACATTTCCCTTGTAATTCCAGTGCACAAGTGATGGGTTTAGGCTCGCTTCAACACGGTAGAATTTAGCTGGCTCTTATTATTTGCCATTGTCTCGGATTTAGCTGTACCACTGAGATTAGCAGCCCTATCCATTGTCTTGGAATGTTCATGAAATCCCACAGAAAAAGTAAAGAGGATCTCGGATTAACAATTCCTCCATGGAATAGGCTGATAGACAGGGAAGGGAAGCGAGAGAGAAAGAGGGAGACAGCTCTTACTTCTGTACTGTTGGAGTCCAACTGCAGCAACTGCCAGTTAATGCTTCACCAAGCTACAGTAGACTTCAAGACAATCACCTTATGCTGTTGTGTGGATGTTGTATAGATGCCTCCCACCGGTGTAGGCCGTATGTCGTCTTTGCAGCTGCAGAACCGGCTCAGCGTATGTCAGTACTGATCCTGACATTCTGTAACTGCTTCTCAGCCTTTTGTCTCGTGTTGTACAGCCTGCCACAAAGCACCGTACACAATTCACAAGAAAAGAGTGTGAATGCAACAAAGTATTAATGAAATGGACAGTGGCCAGAAAAAAAAATCCTGGAGAAATCCCTTCAGTCTGTCTAAGATTCCGCTTCAGTTACTCTTTTTTTTTTTCTTATCTCGATAAATGCTATTGCTTTGGCTTGGAGATGAAAGACTAGCATTCTGTTCATTCTGGTTCTCTGTAAGGCGCTGGGAATTGGTATCAGCTTCTATGTGAAAAGCATTAGGCAGTGATAAGTGCTTTGGCAGTTACACATATTGGACTGCACACGTTGAAAACACAGATGCTCAAAGAATACCTCATGCTTTCTACCAACAAGACGGTGCATTAAAATTGAAAAGACACACAGCAAGCAGGTTAGCTACTGTAGATGAATTCTAGGTTACTAACTAGAAACTAGTTCACATATCCAGGAGAAGAAAACTTTCCTTCAGTCTACTGTATGAGCTTGTTTGTTCCCAATTGGTTGCTAAGTAAAGTATTGTTGTTAGTAGTGATGGAAGTGTAAATACAGGAACATACAGCAAGCCACAATAACAAGGCTCCATGCCTTTTTTCTTTGAGAAAAATGAATTCAAAAATTCTGTTGATTTTTTCCATTACAGTAGATCCCTATATATACCTTTTTCTAAAATTGCTTTTAGGTTCCAAAGTTTATTTCTGTAATGCACTTGGCCAAATTTATAAATAATTTTATTGAATGTTGACAAATATTTCCATTTAAAGTCAGGAACTCACTGCTGTGTAATTTACTGTACATTGTCCACCTGTGTAAATGTCTGTGTATGCATTTACATGTCAGCGATTGTACGTTTGTATCTGAATGTGGTGTGCACATCCATCAGTATGTGTTTGCATGTGCTGGAAATGTGTGTGTGTGTGTGTGTGTGTGTGTGTGTGTCTGTGCATGCCCACTGATGTGTATCTCTCCAGGTATGCTGGTAGCCTCCAGGGATGAGGAGGTGTTGGAGGTGAAGCCGGGTGATCCAGTGTTTCAGCAGCGACTGCTGCTCCATGGTGGTGGTGAAGCCTCGAGCTCTAGGCCCTCCCAAGCCCACATCAGTGCCAAAACCCAGGCTGAGGCTAGTGCTGGTCTGGGAGGAGAGGCAGGACTCAGAGCAGGGAGGATGGTAATGGGCAGAGAGAGCACTGCAAAAAGTAAATCTACGCTTTTATACGTTTTATACTTAATTTTCATAGCAGTAGCTGTATTATGATGGTAATGTATTGCAGTATTAAATATTAAAGCATAGTTTGAAATGTATTTCCTTTGCACATCAGTGACACCCATAATAATTATAATAATAATAGTAACAGAGATAAAAGATAGTCTCTGTGGAATTTACCAAAATATTTGCAAATTTTTTGATCCCTAGATTTATTTATTAAAGTGACATTGGACTCATAACATAATATTAAAACAATTATGCACAGTTCAGGAGTAATATATGTTCTTTTAAATTATCATTTAAATAGTCTTATCCTACTGTATTCTTTCTTGCAGTGAGGATGACTGAGGAGCTGATCCCCCGCTACACCCAGCAGCTGAGGGAGAGCGTGCGGCCTGACATGATCACGCTTGGCAGCCTTTCACTGCAGCAGGTCAGGGCTACAAAGAGGAATATCTGTGTCATCATCCCATATTCACTAGCACATCAGCCACGTCCATTATGCTGTGTATCACTGGCTTTGGCTAATGGACTTGTGTGTGTGTGTGTGTGTGTGTGTGTGCATGTGTGCGTGTACATTTATCTGTTTTTGTCTGTTGACAAGGCCTTGCCTCCTGCACATGTGTGTTACTTTCTTGGCTTACTAATTTTCTTTTCTTTCCATATTTGCTTCTTTGCACCACTTTTTGTTGCTAACCATTTTTCTCCTTCTATTCGTTCGAGTGCAGATGGTCTAAATCTCATCTGAATGCAGTCATGTGAAATAACTTCTTGTAGAACATGCATTCAAGGTATTTCAGAGGTTAGATAACTCATTCATCCTCCGCTCAAAATGAGCGCACAGATTCATCTCCATAATCTATGCTACATAGGGTATTCTCACACAATTAATTTATTTGCGGAAGTGGTTTTGTTGTGTCTTTGAACTTTGTTGCGCGTTATTATGCATATTTGTTTCTCTGAGAAGCAGAATTTCCTCGGTTCTTTACTCATCTTATGGTCTTTTCAGGAAAAATAGAGCGTGACTCTTCTTTATTTTCCAACTGAGGAGTAGGGATCTAGTGAAGTAGCGTTCACATCTGAATGTGTTTGTTTGAAGTGTTTGTAGTTCAAGAACATGGGGTTTCCATTGTGTTGGTAACTCTAAATTGCAAAACCCAAACATTAATGCATATGTAAACAGAACGCAGAATGTCGATCCACTGTATTTTTAGTTTTAATCTTACTTGAAAGGAGAGTAGGAGCATCAATAGAAAGTAAACGTAATGGGGAAAAAATGGTTCAACAATGTCTTACCGTCGAGTGGAAGCCAGAGCAACAGTTGACTCATCCTCCCTTACTGGATAATCGGTGGCTTCTACTGTGTACTGTATCAGTACTGGGATCAGTGTTATCTTATTCTGCCATAATATGTATGCGCTGTCCCACTGTTTCCACGCCCACCTCCCACTGAAAGCACATTATCCCCCAGAGATTTCACATCTATTTTAAAAATAATAGTGTTTTTCTTCTTTCTCTATTCTGCCGCACAAAGCCTCTACAGGGTGAGACGCTGTCACTTAGCAGTGTCAATGCGTGTGAATAGGAAGTGTGAATGTGCTGACTGAATGTAAAACCGGCAGAAATACTCATCAAATGCTACATGTCTTTAGGGTCTGGCTCGGTATCGATTGCCTCCAGATTGCATTACAGTTGCTCCTTGTGCTTAATTCTCACACCAGGGTGCACTGCACTGTTTCAGAAAACTGTACCCTAAGAAAATGTGCATGTGTGTTCACATGTTTTTGTTTTTTTTTTTTAGCAAGGAGTTCATAAGGAACCAGTGAAGAGGAGTGAGTGGGCAAAGAGAAAGATCATGGCCTTATTCAATGTTAATGTCAAGGTAAAGACCCACATATGTTGTGCCACACTTAAAGAACAATTTGGGACCCAATAATTTAAAGGAACCCCCACCCCATCCCCAAGTATTACACAAGTTTTATATTGATAAGAATGTGTTTTATTTTCTCATACCTTCAATAGTGGTGAACAGATTAATCGTGTTTGTAGTCTTGTTAACTCTAATCTTTCAAAGGAGACTCACTCACAAAGGAACTATGATGAGGCATCAGGAGAGGCACCCCAGCCCAGGTTGAACACACTGTTTCAAGGGTAAGTCCAGACATAATTCTCTCCATATGTATGATTGGGCTCACTTGACTATAATCATTATGTCTTCTACTCAACTTCTGTTTAGAAACAAAAGGATCTAAAATCATCTCAAGTTAAAATGGTTTATTAAATCATCAGCAGATGAAACAGAAGCGGGGCTGTGTGTCTTTGAATCCGATGAAAGTTGCTTAGGTGAAAATAAACACAGAAAGTCTTTCAAAAAGTAGAGGTCCTTCAATATAGTACAAGATACTTTCCACAACTGCTTAGTAGATTGTTTCCTACTTGTTTTAAAACTGAAAATGGTCAGAAATTTGACATTTTCAATAGGTTTGCGGTTTTATCTCTATGTAGAAAAATACCTGTAATGAGCATTAATGCAAATACGTAAATTAGGTGTCAAGTGAATAAGAAAATCATTGCATACCTGAACAATAAAACAAACGTACAACTTAAAATAAGCTTACAGTGCGAAGTATAAAATGACATGAGGATATATGGAATATACAGCATAAGAAAGAACATCAACTGATGGTCTAGCCACTTTAATCAGAGATCACACATCACATCTTTTAGTGAGAGCCCCCTGGGCATTCGGCTTAGTATGTTTAAGTTTTTAGTAATTATGGATGACCGTGCTGGCTGACATGATGATAACATCAACTACACACACAGGATCTTCTTTTGTGTTTGGTTGTTTTATGGGTGGGTGGTAGTCGGACACCAGCCCTGTCAGATGAATGTGGTTCTGAGTTTAACGAGATGACCTCCTCTCGACAGCGTTGAACCCTGTAAATTCCTTCTGATATCAATGCTGGGTGGCTATTAGACATGGGAGACTTTCTATGCATCACCTAAGGCTACATCTGCCTGAAATTGAATGAGAAATGATTTCACTTTTTCTCTCCCCACGCCTATGAAAGAAAAAAAAAATAAAGAGGAGAAATGCAGAGCTGACTTGTGGTTTTTGTAACAAATGTGTAATTCATTTGTTTCGACTGTTTCTGATTTAATGGAGGTCGAGTAATTGCATTAGGAAGCACATTGTGCCTTGTTGTGAACTGATGAAAGCACATGTAATATTTTTGATAGGCGAACAGAGAGGAGGGAGAGAGGGAGAGAAAGGAAAGAAAGACCCAGCGCCTGCCTTTGATGCTGAGCATTTATTTGCTGAATTATCCTTCCTTTTACAAGCATCTTATCCCCAGTCACAGGCAGGCCAAGGCCCCTGTGATATTGCTTTATTTTGAGGAATTAAGAGAGGTGGCGAGGAGACAGAGTGAAGCAACCGCTTATTACATTACCACTGATAAGATTGAAAGGCCGAGGAAAAGAGAGAGAGAGACATAGACAGACAGAGAGAGACGGGGGGGGGGGGGGTACCCAGTGGAAAGTGTTTTCTTGTGGTGTTATTAGATTGAGGTGCTGTTGGCTACAGAGTGGAACAACAGAGTCCAAAATGCAGGTGGCTGTTAACAGGGTTAGCTTCTCGTGTTTGTGTGTGTTATAAATGTGTGTGTGTGTGTGTGTTTGTATAGCAGCAGAACCACGGAAAGCCCATCACTCAGAGCACTAGGGGAAGGCCAGGAGGAAGCGACTGCTACATTCGGTCCGATGATAGATCTCCCAGAATCCTCCTCTGCAGGATCACAAACCCCGTGGCAGGTAAGATCTGTTAGCCGGTGTGACTGTGCATTGAGAGAGCACGCAAACAGGAAAGTGACACACGCCTTGGAAGGATCTTTTCACGGGAGAAGATATTGATCCTGGAGTGTTTGCAAATCTTTTGAAAAGGGAGGGTTGTTTGTTCAAAAAAAAACAGTCCAATGATGTAATTATGTGAAATCCTGTCATGAATGGGACTTGGTGGAGAATGGGAAAATTATCTCCCTTTTTCCAATTTTTTTCCCCTTCACTCCTTTCATTTCACCACTGGGTACTGTATGCGCACGTGCCCACACAAAGGCACAAATGACACTGAGCAAAAGGCTTCCCTATACAGTATGTTAACCATCCAACCACATTATTTTTACACAGTATGCAAAGATTTTTTGCTGCTTTTTGCTGCATCTAAGTAGGAGTATAAAGAAGTCTTGATGAAAAAGGGGAAGAGAGGGAGAGGAGTGAAAAGACAAGCAAAGTGGGAAAGACAGGAGGGGAGCTGCAGCTTTAGCAGTAGCATCACTAGCTGTGGGAGGAGTACGCTGTTGTGTTGCATCTGGGGATGAGGCTGCCATGCCACCGTGCTGGCTTAAAGATGTAATGAATCTTCAGTCGGGGGCTTTCCTTCCAGGGTGACAACTGGCTTTGAGGAAGGTTGTAAATGCAGGGGAGATTGTGGTATAATTCCTCAGACTGGCGTTTGTGCCCCCCAGTCACCATTCGATTATCTCCCAAATTGCTGTGTTTCACTGAGATAAAGATTTTTTATGGCTTGCTGACTTGAAACAACCGGCACAGGCAGAATAGGGGGCAAAAAAGGGAGAGGGATAGAGAGAAAGAGAGAGGGAGAAACCAATGGCCAAACCTGCCATGCATAGTAATTTCCTTTGGTAAATGACAAAATCTTTGTTTATATGACATTTCCCTAAAATTACTGCAGCGAGATGAATCTGAAATATAAAATGTCACATTTGGCATGCAAAACTATGAAAATATATTTCTGTGCAAAATTCATGGAGGCATTTAATTTAGAACGTGTTTAATAACTAAGGCAGCCTGCATCAGTAATCCTGCCCGGAGGTCCCAAAAAGATTGTCATATTTATTCTCTCCTTTCTTCACCCCCCTCCTTCATTCCGAAGCCAAAAAATTTTAAGGGTGAATGTTCATTGTTAATTAAGATTTACTAATTAAAATGAAAATAATTAACGAGAAAGCTTAATCTCTGAATATTAGCCCATACTTAGAAAGAAAGGAAGTTTTTGTATGTGGCATTTCCTGTCTCTATTAAGAATGCATTTTGTGTGATCAGTCAGTGTGTGGAAAGCCCTTAAAAGATATTTCAGCGAAAGGACGGCCGCTTGCCAGCAAGCAAGGATCCCTTGCTAGAGCCTTTGATCTCATCTGTAGGAGTGCTGTAATGTTATGGCACTTTAGGCACAACTCAAGCTCGGGGCAAACAAACCACCTCTGATATGGAAAATTGGCTCACTTCACCTTTTACCTTCGCCTTGCTGTCTTGACTGTCTCTTACAATGTCTGTGCAAGTATGTGGGCCAGATAATAACAATGCTTCTATGTATGTGTAAGATATACATAGTACAAATTGGGCACCAGTGTAAGGTTATTATTTTTCGTATTTCTTTGGCTCCTTTTTTCCCCTTCTCGTTTTTTTTTTTCATAGTCTGCGTGCATAGCTCTTTCCAGTCTGGAGGCCTCCATCACCTCCTCCCAAATGTGCAATGTGTGGGCTAAACCGCTTTGCCACCAATTATACTAATTTCATTTCTGCATAAATTGTTTTTGTTGTGTTGGTATGCAAAGATGCTTGCAGTGGGGAGATTGAGGGGCATTACTGCAGGGCTCAGCACACACCTTCCCCCCTCACACACAGGCAGAGCAATGGGCACCGCCAGTTGCTGCTAGCTGAATGTGAGTCTGGTGTGTGTTTGGTAACAAACTGTTAAACACTGGAAACGGTGTTTGTGAGAACACAAAGCTACTGTCATTTACTGAAATTGTGGCAATGAATTGCCCAACTCAGAATTTCCTCTGGTCAACACAGAGTGAATCTGAGTACATAAAATAAATGAGCAATAAACGATGCAACTTGGATAATTGGAGAAAAGTAAATTACTCCACTCAACGAGTGGACAGACAGGATAGAAAAGGATTGGCTGGGATAGGATGGGGAGGAATATAGTGAGGAGCCTTATTCTAAAGCAGTCTGCCAGTTGGAGATGTATGTTGTTCTGTCCCTGCAACTCTTTTGTCTGTACTAAGTGTAGGACAGACAGATTGTCAAAATAGCCAAACAATGGACCACCGTCGCAAAAACCGAGTTGACGAAAACCGAGTGTCTCTGTTTAAGCCAGATTGACTTCTCATTCACTGCCGTTCAACAGATGCCATAGGGGACAAAAGACTGAATATGTATTTACATTGTTCTCTGATCATGTTTATTAAAAAAAATAAAAATACTAAACTAAACTGTCTAGCCGGCTTACCCTGTTACTCATCCTAAGCCTTAAAAAAAGGCGCATGTCAAAACAAACAAGCAAATAAACAACTAGTGGGCTGATGTAGCCTGAAGGTTAGTGGGATGAGTTTGCTACCAGGAGGCTGCTGTTTCGAAGCCTTTCTGTGAATGGGCAATCTTAGCGAGGGTAGTAAATACCACTCTCAGCCAAGAGAATAGTGTTTACGCCATGGTTGTAGTGCAAAATCTGTTGACAGCTTTGTCTTCGTGAGAATGGTTAAATACATTTTAACTACTTTTGTTTCTATAAGTACTTTTGTCCATCTAAATGGAAATTAATTATTATTTGTTTTAGTAGGTAACATAAAGTAATTGCGAGTGGATTTTGGTTTCTGTGAACACTGAGCATATGCTGACAATATAAACATCAATGGCAGGTCAAAACCACATTGTGACTGAATGTAGCAATAAGATGTAGTCAGATAAAAATACTTTTTTCCAGCTAGATATTCAATCTTGCAGTGCAACATCCAGGTTTTTGACTATGGCCTTATTAAACCTTTATGTGAAAGTGTATTTTTGTGGTGCTTAAAGGCAACCACAGTCTTTCTCTAACATTGACCAAAGTGATATTGTGCCTAAACCCAGCAACATAAACAGTAGGACTCAGAAGTGAAACTTTGGTCTGCGATGTGACAATTCTGTCCATCACATGTCCATAATCATCGCAACCACCTCCTAGTGACTTGCTTTTCCATATTGAATGGAGCTGTCCATTCAGTCAAAACAAATGTTGCACCAGAACATAATCGTAATTTCTTTGTGTTTGTTACAAAAAACTTATAGTGTTTGTAGTTTTGCATGGGAACAGCCAATGCAGTGGTTATTGCTTTAGTGATATATTTAAACTACTACTACTATAGTCACTCTAAGGTGTCAGTCCGAGTATAATGGCTTTCAGTGGTTAGACTGTTTAAATGTGTATCAAGCCACTAATACTGGGACTGCTAGTACTTGAGGTTTATACATTTTTCTGTTGTCACTTCAAAAACAGAGCAAAGTAAGGAAGTTGTTTGACTGGTCTGACGTAAAGAACAACATGTACAATGAATACGGTTGTAGTCCTCTGTAGCTGTACACATGTCAACAGGAAATGTGTCAAGGGATGCAGGATTTATTATTTATGTACATTTGTGTCTGTGTAATTTATAAGCTGACTTCAGTGAGCAGTCAGATGTGACGTCTGATTAAACTGTTCACAATCATAAAATCACATTTATTTAGACTCCCTGAGAAAAGTTGTTAGAAAACAGAATTGATTCAATACTGACAACGTTTTGCACTTTGTCTACCACAGGTGAGCCACAACAAATCTCCCCAGCCTGCAGAGGTGCATGTTCGCTGCCTTAGAGCCACTAGAGACAAGCTACCCAGGGGCCTCTACAGTGTCAGTGTGGCCATTCACAGCTGTCTAGGGGGGGCAGCCCTGGCTTGGTGCAGTAAGAAAGACCAGCCACAATGGGCAGTGTCCACGGAGCCGGTGGAGCATCGGGGCCGGGTCTACGACACTGATCTGCACATCAACCAGAACTTGTTCGTGGTGAGGAATTTTTGTACATGTTGGATGAAAGTAGAATGTAAATGATTGAGCCCACAATAAATAACGGCCTATTTAAGAGATTTTAGATTGCTAAAATATGTATTTATACAATACATTTTTGACTGCTTTGTTAGTGTTAAAGGGTTGCAAAGCATACTTCAACTGATGTTAATGTGTTTTTATAATAATAGAGTGGAAAAGAACAGAATCACTTTGGGAATTGTGTATTTGCAGTAGTGTTGAATAAGGTTCTCTACTCTGAATATCTGTTTTTATTATCAGATTGAAAAAAATCTGAATTAAAACATGCTCACTTCTAGTGACATAAGCAAAGCCTTTGATGTGAAATCCAATAGAAAAATTTGGTAGAATGCGATCATAAAAACAAACAGTCCCCTCAGATAAAAGCAAACAATAAAACAGGCTGTGCTAATGTGACAGAACCTTCCACACTGCCTGTTTAGTTTTTGTTTTTGCCACAGTGTTTCCAGACCCCTCTTTCTGTTTCCCTCGGTTTCATCAGTTGCAGTGAAAGACGGAGCAGGTTTGAGATTGAAAGGGTTATGACAAATTATATTGCTGTAAAAGACGGCATATGAAAATATGCCACACACAGCCTCTAGGTTTTTCTCCGGGGATCTCCATATGAATAAAACAACAACTTTTCAAACATGACATTTAATCCATGCATGTAAATCAAACCCAAGATCAATTATTCATTTATATAAGGAAGTAATATTTTATTGGAATGAAAATAAAGTACAAATGCAGTGAAAAATGTAGTGTCTTTTCTACATGTCTTTGAGCATTTGTAACATAGTTGAGCTGGAACAGAGGACTAAAAGGAGAAATATAGAAGATATGCAGAATAGCCTAAATATTATATTTTTATGGATTTCCAGTGCATAATATAATAAACATGTTTTCACATTTGGTCCTTTTGATGAACCAACCTCAGCAGATTACAATATCTTGAATATATTTAAATTTCACCATCACTTTCCTAAAACCTCATGTTATAAAGTAAAAACCTCTTCTGTAGAAGCGGCTCTAATCTTAAAAAACCCACATATTCATTTTCGTATAGCCGATATTGACCAGTGGATTAGAAATCTTTGTTTATGTTGAATTCTTGATCATGTGTGCGGCACAGTACAAAAGATTCACAAAAGAAACCTTAAAACAGAAGCCACTTAATCCAGTGTCCCATCTGATCCCATAGAGTTTTGTTGAGGCTCAGAAAGGGCTTCTTCAGTGTTCTGATGGCAACTCTAAAGGCCTTAGCTGGAGCATTTAGCACATGTGGACACTGCCAGCGTGCTGGTGGGCGTATTTACTGAGCTACAGCATCCTGATAACATTGTCTCCAGCTTCCATCAAAGATAAAGGATGGGGTAAAAGCTGGCATAAACTGAATGCAGACCTGGGATCTGATTCAGAGGTAAAAACGGTTTAAGTACGGCATGTTAAATGCCTCGTGTCACTCTTCCTTCCCTTTTCTCCAAGCTGCAGTTTATAGACAAACCTGTTGTTGTTCTCAATGATAGTGGTGGAAACGCTGATCAGATTTGTCTGAAACTATCAGGATTGGCTTGGATGTTTTCTCTCTCTCCCCTTGCCCACACTATGGCGTGCGATTCGAGGAGTGCTTGCAGTGCCTTCTAAGAGGAAATGAGGAATTAGTGATGGTAGGAAGAAGCCAGGAGCTTATTTTCCTTTCCTCCTTCTCTCTCTACCTCTTTTTTCTTCATTCACCCTTTGCTTTGTGTGTCTGGATTCGGATTTAGAAAGAAGAAGCGCAGTTCAGTTGGAGATGTCTTGGATATGGCGGCAAGTGGGAGCACTTGAGAAGAGTCAGGCCCACGGTCTTTGTACAGTTTTTACAACATATGGGAAGATGTGTAAGGAAAGAGGAAGGAAGGAGGAGGATGAAGTAATGATTTCATGTCTTACATCTCTACTGTTTTGGTAACTGAGCAACAATGCGTTGCATTCATGGCACTTAGCCATGTTTCCCATTTTTCCTCACTCCGCTTCTGGACACGTCCAGCGTTTTGTTCAATTATGAGCAAAAAGAACCATCTGTTTTGCATCAAACGGAATGTTTCTTTAGCAGACATAGAAGGTGAGAAAACCTTCAGAAGTGCATCATCCCGTCTAGTAACACAGCACTTTCCATCACACACATATATGCAAACGTCGAAATACAGGCATTTCACACATATGCACTCGCACATGCACACAAATGACTATTTATACAGGTCATATTTCTTACAGTAAATGAATAATATGAAATATCTTCAATATCCATAATCCTTGATATTATGCCATAAATTTGTGTCCTGAGTCAGACACTACTACCCATCATTTCACAGGTGCACACCAAAAGCAGATTAGTGTGGGGTGGGAGGGATACACATGATTTATGTGTTAAAACAAGTCCTCTGCGTTTTCCATTACAACTAATAAAGGGATAAAATATTTCCACCCAGTGATGGATGAAGTGGCACACACCTCACTGTCAGTTCATTTTTTAAGCAAACCCACTGTTCTCTGGGTAAATAAGAATGTATGTGTTTGCCATCGACTGCTAACCACTAACACTTTTTGCTTCATGCAAGATACCCTTAATATCATCAGTTTGATTGATGGTGGCCTCGCTGCATTGCAAATTCACTAACTGTCAGCTCAAAGACTACAACAGTAATCTCAAGTTCTCCTCCACCTCATGTTGGATGCCGACACTCTTTATCACACCAAACATCTCCTTTTAGGCAATATTCTGGGTTGGACGGGTAGAAGTGGCAGTTAAGGAAGGTCTTACTGTATAACAACACGGAAATAAGTTAGAAGAGGATTCAAGTCTAGGATGTTGATCAAGCAACTCCCTGAGGGCTCCTCTTCTGTTTGTTACTCTTTGTGTGCCTGTTTGTCATTGGCTTCATGGTTGTGAGCAAGTCTTTGCATGCTTACACGTCTTGTATACAGTATATGATGTGTGATGTGTTTATGTGCACGCACCTGCAGGCGTCGGTATCTGCAGGTGCATACTTGGGACTGTGAGGGATTTTGTGCTTTGCTGTGTTTCTGCAGATCTTACCTGCTGCCTGTGAGATCATCCCCTCCATGGTCCTGATGTTCCAACTGATTGGGCTGCCAGGAGACACCAGCCACATCAGCTCTGTACTGGCTTGGGGGGCATTTCCTGTTTGTGGCCCAAACCTTGATGTGGTCCAAGGCAGGTAGGCATGTGCAAATCAAAGTTAGCTATTATTCCTGAATGCTTTTTCATATTTTGAGCAACATATGCACATATACTATATTTTAATTCCACTCATATGGTTGCCAGAAGAATAAAAATTAAACTCCATCCAAATCATTAAATCAAATGCTAACTCATGATCATCTAATGTATTCTGCAAGGTTGCAAAGTGAGCACTTACTCTTACTCTATGTGTCATGAAACCAGGTTCAAAATCCCTCTCCTCAGGGGTGAACCCACCAAACAACTGGACCAGTTTAAAAAAATTGAAGGCCTCTTGTCTTCTGATCTAGACCACTGGATGTGCAACCTGTATTTCCAGGTGTGTATTTTGTGTGTCCGGAAACAGGCGCGTGCATGTTTCTTTGAAAGATTCGTATCTGTTGTTTTGTTGCATTTAATATTCCTAAATGTTTGCAGGTATTAGTAATGGTTCTAACCAGTTTTGAATGTTAAACCATATTTTTTTGCATGTGTGTGTGAGCACAGCCATCCTTTCCCTCACTATGACCATCCCCTATTATTTAGGAGGCAATATGGTAGATCTGGGTAGATCGGGGTTGGATTTTTGCATTTTCTATGATAAGAAGCTTTTTACTGGGAAATTGGAAATTGGCCCCAGAGAGCAAACAAGAACCACATCTTTACCCAGCAATTCCGGATGCATTTTAGCTGATGCATTGATTAGATTAGTAAACATCTTAATTGAATTAAAAGCCAGAACAAAGCCCTCTGTCTTGGTTTTGTCTCTTTATTTGTCCCTTTGTGACATGCTGTTTGTATTACTACATTATCATTGCTGTCTACAGTTGCTTTGATTCCGGGGGCATGCAAATGGACATTTATTGTGCACCACTGTAGATGTTCAGCACAAAAGCATGTGAAACATTCTAGTTTAATTGATGGTTTGCATTGAATTGTGGTACTCCATTATTGGACACTGCAACAAATAATAACAGGCGCTGTCTGCAGTTTGATCGCTAACACCTGTAATGTGATTACAGACAAGCTGTTTCCCCACACACGTTGGTGGTGGAGTAATATGAACACGATTACTGATGACACTGACATGAAGAGCTTCTATTAATGTTCACAGAACAGGTACCTCTTTCTTCCTTGTTGTGTTTTAGGTAAAGACGATCCCATCTGGACACATGGGGGTTCTCAGTCCTGCATTGCTTTATCAATACCACCATCTATGCCCCCTGTCATTCCTCAACCTGAGGTCCATTACGAACAAAACCAGAGCCAACTGCCACTCCATTCCCAGCCCGCATCACAAGTCCAGCTACGTCCTCAGCTGACACATCTTCAGTCCCAGTTATACCAGCAGCAGCATCCGTTTGCAGGCCCCAGCAGCAAAACAGCAGAGGCTGCTGTGGTACATTCTAACCGAGGGTCTCCTCTCCACCTGTCAGCTGATTCGGCTTGCTCTTCCTCGTCAATTCCAGGTGGGGGTCCTATGTTTAAGTGACTGACTATGTCACAGTGGGGTGGAGGTGTCACCAGCATTGGGATGCTGAAGTAGAACAGGCCTCACTCATAACAGTAAGCTCTCCACTTAGGTAACTGTGCTTGAGGGTAGGGTTGGGTGGAGAAAATGGACTGATTGACAGATAGAAACTACATTAAACAAAGGATGTTTTCTCAGTTAGATTATATGCAAAAAGCCAACAGATACATAGAAGCATTAGTGTAAGTTCAGGCAAATATTTGAACACCAAGCACAAACACTGATATCTGATAGATATGTAACACATACAGATAAAGCTTTCTGATAATAGCAACACTATTTTGATGAGTACACTAATCATCATCAGTGTGATGACAAGGAAAGCATTATCTAAATCAATACATTTACACAAGCGTCGCTAAACAATATATGTACTTTAAAATTTAAAATAAATTAGCCAATTTTTGTTGCTGCTTCTAAAGCTCATATCAAGTTATTCAAAAATTGTTTCTGTAAATGTTCAATGTCCAATTCAAATCCAGTTTGACCTGTTTGATACAAATTGGTGGTACATTAAAGATGGAATTTCCACCTGAAAGATGCAATATACTTAATAAACAAGCAGACTGCACCGCTAGACAGCATCCGGTAAGTTGTACAACCAGTAATTACCAAGTTATAACTATAAATAGAGCAATTTCTGGCTGTTTCTGTCATTTCTAAGATTCCAGTCTAGCTTAAAAAGAAAATAATTAAATCTTTTAAAACCCCAATACTTAATCTATTTCTTATTACAGTGTTAACATTAGAATACTCAAGTTTCTAAATTGGATTAGATTCATCTCATGTCACCTCTTTTCTACAGGCGCTAAGACACAGAATGAATGAATGTAGAAAGAAAATGAACCATTGCAATGACTGCACAGTAGTTGAGCGGCTAGTGTGGTTTCACAGAGGGGTCTTTCAGGGTTGAGTTTGCATGTTTCCCTGGTGTTCGTGCGATTTCGCTCTGGGTGCTCCGGTTTCCATCTGCCAGATATGCAGGTCAAGTTCATCGGAGACTTACATTCCCAGGTGTGAGTATGATTATGTTTCCATGTTGTAGTCCTGTTGTTGAATGGTGGTTTTCCATTGCCTTCCTTACAGTGCATTGCTGGGATAAGCTCGGATATGATGAATGAGTGAATAGGCATACGTTTGAACATCAGGTGCACGGATGAACTGTAGCACTATGGATGCCTCACATATCTGGTGGTCCAGGCGAGGTCACAGCACAAATATTACCACATGTAGAGGTGGATAATATCGTCTGTTAATATTAATATGTATGAAATCGGTCATTTTAAAAACATACTAGTCTTGTTTTCCATCTAGTTTAAAGTCATTCAACATTTCGGCTACTGCCAAGAATGAAATAGAGGCTCATTTGGTATTGATCTACTATAAAGGCAACTGGCTAGCTTCTTTGGTAATAATGCATGCCCCTACTTTTCCTTGTCTTTTTTTTTTCTTTCTTTTTTTTTTTTTTTTTGCAGGCACAGCTCATCTTTATTTAACAGTCCTCAAAAAGTTTCTCGGGTGCTCTGCTTTAAACATCACACAGGCTTTTTAATTACAAATGAGTTGTGACAGGTCTGCTGGGTAGCACCCTGGCCCATTTTAAACGTGATGCCGGCTGACAGCTTGGCAGTGTTCTCCCAGCACTGAAACATGTGGAAGAAATTGGTCTTTTACATTTCACAGCTTGTCGCTTCCTCCGCTGGCTGACCTGTGACCTCCCACAGAGATCCTAACACCCACAAGGGAAGTGTCCCCAACAAACTTGCTGCCTTTCCAGAGAGAGAGAGGGAGGTACTCACTATGGGAGATTTATGTTCTGCCACACAAGGTAAAAGGTACCAGGTCTCTCCGATGCACAGGCTGCATGCTCAGACTTACACACAGGCGTGGAAGTCAGCACACACATACATCTCCACAGCCAGGTGAAGAGGTTGCCTGGGAAGTGAACCCGATCCGTAAGTGAAATAATGGATCAAAAGGTGTCCTGCATAACACCTCATCCATGCTGTTCCCTAAACCAACCTGACATTTGCGCCTCATTTGCATACAGATCCGTTCATGTTGCATTACTTCTTGAGTGAATTATGGCATTCAGATGGGGAGATTACGTCAAGGTTGAAGGGAGTGATTGGATGGACAACTTTAACCTAGCCAAAAATGGAAATCCAATTCAGCAAGGAAAAGAAGAACAAATTATCCCCCCATTCCACAGTCCTCTGTCAAGTCTGGAGGTTTCAGATATTTTCTTTCCATTGCCTCTCTGTGTCTGATGTGTGCTGTGTGGAGATCACTTTCTCTGCATGCGTAATGGTGGGATTTTCCTTATTACCCATTTGTCTCAGAATTAGGACAAGTATATGGAGACCTCTTGTCAGTGTGATAACATACACACAGCAGAAACTGACACTGAGACTGAAAGTTTGGATTCCTGAGGCCTTGAGTTAATTAATCCCCATAGAAATTTCAAAATGTGCAGTGAGGTGTCTATTATGAAATAAAACCTGACATCCCAATCCAGGATAATAACTCTGACAAGTTTAGATTAAAAATCTGAAGATTAGTGTAAATGCTGTTGTGTGGGCATTGAGGTTTTTGTGTCTCTGATAAACTTCCCATGAAATAATACTAATTCGGATTCACCTCAGTTCATTCTTACAAGCATGGAGTGTATTTGGCTTTTTAAAGTGGAGATTAGCTAGAGGCACACTAGGTTAAGTGACCTTTCACATTAACTGAATGATCCAGTTACACTGGGTTTGTTTGAACCCAAATGACTAATTAGATTAGCGTCTTGTTTCATGATCGCCTTCAGTGGATCACTATGAGCACGCAAATGATTCGGCCATGTATCCGTTGCTTCATTTATTTATTTCTTAAATTTTTTTAACAAATGCATCGCAACATCCATCCCCTTGAGCGTGGATGGTGATTTCGAGGATTCCTCATCTAATTTCTTCTTTGGAGCGCTGCCCTGAACTTTCAGGATGTGTTCCCCTCCAGGCCGGTCCCAGTCATCAGAGTTTCAGACTACAGTGTTACATCATTGCCTCCCAATCAGTTGCACTCTGCATCTTGCTGATTAATTCAACAATGTCCGGATTCCAAATGGACAGATTCAACCTTTGAAGCATGTTTGCAGAGATACACAAGTAAGCCCCCACAGTGGGTGTGGTAAACAAGCCTAATGGACCACATGTGGGGGACCAGTAAAGAGAGTATGGGACAACCACAGCCAACAGAGACAGAGTCTTGCATCAAAAAAAAATGCATATATTTTTTAGTATGTGATAACAATGGTAACAAAGTAATTCAGTGTTCGAGGAAGATCTGACTTTCATCAGATGTTAGCAGTAAGGGTGAGAATGGCATCACATGTCTGTTACTGTCATTAAATAGTAATAAATGATAGGAAAATAAACCCTGGTCTGAAATGAAACCAACACCTCACCGTATCATAGCAACCTTAGCACAAGATCCTAGAATGGACTCAGGGGTAATCCACAAGTCACTGACCTTCGATCCCTCTGTAACTTTGGACCAATAATTAGGCAATTAGGGGCCAAGGTGAGCAAGAACCGCCATTTCAGCCTGGTTGCATCTCGCCGGTAACACAGGAATGGGGTCTCAACAGTGACCTCAGGCTTTTCTCTTGCCTGTGTTTCTGCGTGAGCAGGAGAGAAAAAAAGGGGTGTGTTGAGTTATGCATTTTTACCCTCATTTTTATTTCTACCCTAGAAAATCTTGGTGGATGTACAGTATGCAAGTGTCTACATATTAATATTTTTGTTTGCATGCCTTTCTGTGTGGGTGCAGCGTACTGTATGCACTGGATGAGTGTTTGTGTGTTAGTATTAACACAGCTCAGAGCACAGGGGATAACAAGGAGTTTGTTGTTGGCCTTGAGTGCCCGGAGAGGCTGGAGTTGTGGCAGCTCCAGTGCTCTGAGTTCATGGATGTAGCCCTTAGCTGTCGAAGCTGTCAATGCTGCCTCCGCACTCATTCTGGTTCCATAGCATCCGCGCATTAGCAAGTGGTGCCTGGTGTATTGAGTGTGTGTGTGTGTGTGGCTGCACAGTCTAAGAGAGCATCCCAGTCCGTGGCGGTCCAAGTCTGTGCCACAGTTGCCGAGGTATCTGTGTGTCAACCTGTACGTGTGTGTGTGTGTGTGTGTGTTTGTGCAAAGGCAGCTGGCAGTTGCTTTGCTTTGTCTCAGACTGTCTGCAGGAAAACATACATGTAGTTTGATTAAATGTAATAAAAGCTGCATTTCTACCTAAATGGTAGCAGTGAACAATTAAAACAGTACACACACGTAAAATATAATTACTGCAAAGTATATTTTTACAATATGTTTTTCTAGGTGAATAAAGTTTGAAAAACTGCAAAAGTTCAAAAGACAAAGTGCCCACAATCCACCCTCCCCGCCTTATACGTCATTATTAGTTTTTAATGTACTTTCAGAGTAGGCAACAAAAATTATTGTATGCAATGCTGTATTAAGATGTGTTTACTTCATGCACTGAAGACATGCGACTGATGTGAGATTATTGGAATTTTGAATTGAGTTTACAGTTACATAATGTCACAACAACAATGCTGAAATATAAATTATTTCATCCTAAGAATTGATTTCAGTCTCTTAAAAAATAGCGGTGAGCACATTGTTCCTGTCATCTGTGAACATTATAGCTGTCAGAAGGATTTCTGATGTGTTTCTTATATTTAAGTCATTATTACTGTTATATTTAATCTCACAGCAAGAGAAAAATTATATCATAACAGACGTTTCCATATGTATTATATAGATGTGACTGCTTCCATGGGGGGAAAAAAAAGTTTCACATAGTGAGATTTTTACATGTATCAAGCTAAGGTTTACTTAATTACAACCTCCAGGCGACGCAGGAACCCTTTTTTAAATTCTGTGACTGTTAATATGCTAAATAATGCAGATCTCCGACTCTTCAAGCATGAGACACACATCTGGCGGCTTACCATTTAAATTACAGCAAAAAAAAGTAAGACAGATAGAGAGAGAAAAGCGAGTGAGGGTAAAAAAAAACACTTCAAAAGTAATTTTCCAAAGAAAAGAAGAATGGGAAATGTATTACAACCAAATTTAATTTCTTTTTCGATTTTTCATCATTTCTAATTGCATACATTAGAGCGTTGGGGCTGGGAAGGTTCAGCTCTGAGATTGTGGGAGACAGAGGTGACTTCTCTCTGCACAGAGTGAAATGCATCATTGCTGCTTCTGCAGTCCAACATTTTCACTACATGCCAAACAAGACTTAAGCAGGACTTTATTTAATTTCTTTAGATATTTTTCTGCTTTAATATATTCTTTGCTATTTAAATGCTACCACAAATTTGCTTGTTTTATTGTTTGTGTTACAATTTCCTGCATAATTCAAAAAGTTTAGTTTTTTACTATTTTCCCAATTTCCAATCATTTTATTTGAATATTTTATTTGTTGTTTAATGAATTGCACTGTAGTAATCACTTAGATTTTGTAATATAAATATTACACCACTACCCTTGAGCCTCACTATAATTACCAGATGTGGTTTGCGAATAAAAACAAACATGAACCTTTCTTTCTTTTTCACACTCACTGCTCATTACTTTTCTTTTTGGGATGCAGGGAAGAATTCCCCCTCAGGAGCCGTTTCTGGAAACACAGGAGAGAAGAGTGATCCATGCAGGGGGACAGCAGAGGGTGGGATTCACTACAAGGTAAGTCTGTGATTTAAGGGGATGTGTTCCCACCCTTGAAATGAGCACCCTCTCCGCTTTCCCCTTCCCTATCCTTCCCGCCCCTGTCTGCACACACCCATGCACACACCTCCCTGGCTTATTATCTGAGATTTGTCAAAATACATTTCACACTAACAGGTATTTTTCAGCCTTCAAAGACAGTTTTGATCTGCTTGACAAGCCAAAGCAGCTCAAATTCTGTGAAATCAGCAATGCGAGCCAGGCCTTCCTTTTTTTTTTTTCCTTACAGCCGCTCTAAACACGCCTCTTCCTGTGCTACAGAGGAATTAAGCTAAATTAATCAAAGCCTGCATGTTACCTGCCACACTTTGAAGTGGTAATTGTAAAATGACTTTGTGTGCTGATCTAGCATTGCTGCCTCGTGGTCCACCCCTGCCACTGTGCCGGTGCTGCGGCCTTTTGTTGTTGTAATGTTATTGTAGTTAGATGCCTATGAACAACGTGAAGCCTCTGTCTTTCCCCCTCCTGCCTTTTTCCTCCCTCCCTCTTTATTCTTTTATTGTAACCTCCTTCAGCTGATGTACAAGTGGCTCTTCAGTCCACCATTAATCAGCGATGACCTGTTAAATAAATGAGTTTGTTGATATGAGGTTTTATTTCTCTGTAGCCTCAGTAGACTGCGTTTTGCTCCGCTCCTATTGGCCCTATCTTTTAAACCTTGCCTACTCTGTCAAATGTCGTGGTGTGGAACCCAGTTGTCTAATGATTAAGTGGAGTGATCTCCAAGCTGCCCCAGCCTGGGAGTGCTACGGATCAGATTTCAACCCTTCAACCTGCAGTGCAGGCCTAATTAAAATGAATTTTCTCCAGGCGACCACTTTGCCCACAGGGCAGGAATCCAGCTATATACGGAATCTGCTCTTAAGGTATTGCATTAAATTTATTGTGGGGAGACACTGGAGAACATTGCAGTTTATATACTGCATTTTTTCTCGTTGCTTTCTTTCCCGCTACTTTCGACCTTTTTATTGTGATCATCACTCTGGAATCCAAGCTAGCTTTGGCAAAGATTGCCCTATGAAAACGGATGGAGCTTTTATGAGGCCCTGCACATTTACTACTTCCTGGGCCTAGTTTATCTCAGAGGGAGAGACAGAGCAAAAGAGGAGAGGAAAAGGTAAAAAAAAAAAAAAAAAAAGCAAAATAGAGAGAGGTACTGTGAGACAGGGGTGGATAAAAGAGAGGTTGCTTATTCCAACTGTGGATCTCATTAACATACATCAGTAAGTATTTCACAACTTCAAGCAGAAAGGCACTAAGCCCACCCAAGGGCAACACAGGCAGGGCTGACAGGGCCAGGGAAAGCAAGCCGTTAACATGTTGGCGGCTTAACAAATAATATCTGCTCCCAAGTACCTCGGTGAAATATTTAAAACCCTACTTCCTAACTCCATTTGACTGTGTTTATGATGATGACAGTAAACGACTTGTGTGGAAAAAACAGTGCCAGCTGCTCAGATATCACATATTTAACACCACGTCACTGTACGCACGTTTCCCAAATGAACGCAACTTGAATGATGGCGTGCCATATGCGATTTTGCCGTCATTCTTGTCTTGTGTCAGTTGAGGCGCGGTTGAGATATAGGAGAGGCTCCAAAGTGCCACGCATACTGTCACTGTCACGGTGTGCATCTCCCAAGATAAATTCAGAGGCCTGTTTCCTGCTTTGATTACAAATGACATCCGCATGTGCTCTCCCCGATTTCTGCTCCTCACAGAAGAAGCCAATCAAGAAGACAAATAGCTGCGGCCCCAGCATGAGCGGCAGCAGCGCGCTGCCTCGGCAGGCAGACAAACAGAAAATGCAGCCTTCAATGGAGAACCTCTCCATAGAGGAGATGGAGGAGTATACATTCTCCCTAAAGTAAGTCTCACCACTCATTATCCTGTCTCAGCCTTGCAAAATTTAAATGTGGAAAAAAAAGGAAAAAAACGTGGGTGACAACTGGTTTCTCACACACAGTGATGTGCACGGCATCAAACAGACAGATGCTGACAACATAATGTGCCTAGAACACCTCCTGTACGAATACAGATACAGTAGTCACATGTTTTCCAGGGAAATCCCTAAAAACACAGTCGTAGCTTTTAATGTATTGCACCTTTAATTTAATATTCACATTGCAAACAAGTAATTTCCAGAGACTCTTGGCCAAATCTGCTTTGAAGCAGATGCACTCCTCTGTCCATAAAACTTTACATATTTCTCTTAAAAATACTATATGCCCTTTTTTTCTAAAGCTTAAATTTCTGCATTTAATTTTAAGCTAATATCATTTTCTAAAGTCATGCAAAAAGTAAGAAATAAATACATTTGACTTTTTATTTAGAGTTTTAATACAAAATAATAATTTTCAAACTAAATTAATTTGGAACCATATTGCATATTGTCAGTACGGACACAGCTCAACTTATACCCTTATTTTACTATGTGGTTTATTCTCTCAAAACAAAGGAGGTTTCTTAAAAATGTCTTTCCTCTTCGTCATGGCTTACAGCATTTGATTTAATGAGAAAACATATATATGTATGAAAAATAAACAAAGCAGCTTGGCCGAATGTGTTAAAAAGCAACAAGGTGCAGCGCTGTATGCCCATGGAGCATCAAAACAGGCTAAAAGCAAAATTGCTTATTTCAACAAAAAAGTTGCATGTATTTGTTTTTATTTGAATGTCAACTAAATTAAGGGGAGGAGATTGCCACACACAGTACTACACTAGAGGGGGAGAGAGGGAAAAGGAGAGGGAGCCGATGTGTGTGAGAGAGACAGAAAAAGAGCTCTCCCTGGAGATTTAAAAGTACCCATGTTTCCTCATTTCTGGGAGTTGGTAATTTATAGCTGCTGGTCACATATTAAACAAGATCAGAGACTACTCCCTGACATCTTCTGAACATACTGAGGGAATTCAAATGATTACCAGCGTATCCTGCCAACAAATGACGACACAGGGACTATCTTGAGGGAGAGTGAACACAAAACGAACACAGAACCCAGGCAGCCTGCACACAAAGGGACACAATTAAATGGTTTTCACGATTATTCATAGTGCTGCTTTTTACCTCTGAGCAGTCGCCGGGTTCCGTGAGATGAGACATTTTTGTCAGTTATAGGTACGGATTGCATTGAGTTAGAGCCCCGGCTGTTCCCTGATGCCCTGTGAAGGTGCTGCTGCTATTGATTTCATCTTTACAAGTGCACACATTGCAGTATCTCGAAGCTAAAGGCTGCTCTTTTTTTTTCGCCCTCAACTAATCAGAGCATTAGAAAGATGCGGTGCCAGTGTTGGCTTTCACAATGAAGTTAAAGACACTGCAGTGTCAACGTCATTCTCATCTCTCCCACTGTGCTGTTTGACTTGTTCTGGGCTTTTCTACATTACCTGAGGACTGACAGAAACACGGGCAAAAGGGATTGTGTGCAGATATTTTTTTATGGGCCATAATGATGTCATTTCCATCTCTTCTGGTATTTTGAGAGCTCTGTTTGTGTCCATGTGTATGTCTTCATGTGTATCTGTGCGTGTGTGGGAGGGTGCTTGTGTTTATGTGCACGTCACAGCTCGTGTGTGCGGCCGTGTGTGTGTTTACGCACGCGTGTCTGCGTGTACATGTACTTCATGTGGGATGAGGTTTCATAGTGCAGTGATTGAGGGATATTACTGCCATCTATTGAGCCACAAGAGACGGAGCTGATTGAGATTTTTTCGAGTGTCCCGACACAAATGTGCAAATCAGATGCTCATGCATTATTAAGCAGACACTTAGAAACAGTAAGACTCAGTTAGGATAGTCTCAGAATCACATTTAACACAATGCATTTATTTCCAGAATGTCACACTCTGAAGTACTTTATTCACTAAATAAAATGAAGGCATATGAATGTATAGAAATAAAGTAAGTTAATAGAGCTCCATTGCACCACATGTATCCATACTTATAAGAAGAATAAATATCACATATAGTAAGATTTAATGTTTTAACATTGTGTGTTTGAGCACATAACAGGGTGCGTGTATAATGACTTTTGTAATGACAATCTTCTACATCAGCCATCAGAAATTAATATAGTATGTTACAGTGATTTGTAGATGTATTTTAACTGTTCAGTGATGTACAGTGTAAATGAAGGGGTCTAGTGAAGATAGTCACACAAACCAAGCACACTGTCACAAAAACAAATTAAAAACTCAACTTGTGGGAGTTCCTGAAAGGCTATGCTCAGGATTCTACAGTACATTCTACAGGATAAAAATATATATATATATTCAAATAGGGATCTGCACCTGTCTGGTTTCATGATCTCGGGACTTTATTCTTTTGTTTATATTGTTTCATTTTTATTTAAAGTTCTGGGTTGAACCTCAAAAGCACATGAACCTTCCTGCCCTCAGTCATAACAACGTTACTATAAATTATAATTTTAAAGACAACATAATTCATCTCTCATACAGTGTGGCACTTTTGCTGTATCGTTGACAACTGCAGGTCAATTCTGGGTAAATGAAAACAAAGAAGTGCCGATTCTCCTTTTAGTTTGTATTGAGTTCCGATGCTGCTAGCTGTTAGAACATGCATGTGGCCTTGCAGGTTATTTGATGTCTACAAGTGTAACCATAACCACCTTTTTTTCTCATAGAATAGCACCGAGCAAAATCAAAGCACCTGATTCAATACAGCTGTTGTAATTTGATCAGGCCAATTTAATGCTTTCGTACGGTGTAGCAACAACTTCGAGCAAAGGATAAACATACTCAGACTGAATTCATTTTGTACTTTAGAGGTTACTTTAGCACTACTTAGGATATTCAGCACAGTGATAAGTTACTGTTTCTAGTGCGTGTCAGCTGTGCAAACCTCATCACATTTCACATTGTGAAAACACGCTTTAATCCTAACAAAATATCAATATATTGATTATTTATTTCTTTAGAAAAACACAAATTGCTCATTTTTGGATGCACACGCATCCTTGATTATTTCAATTAGCTTTACACTTCACAGTGTCTCATCAATGTCACACAACTACTTTTTCTACTCTGGTTTTGAGGAGAGAAACCTGTTTTAATCAAAGTCATTCTCACATAGCAATTAGATCTAATTAGTCCAATTATCAAGATTCTAATTACACTGAAATATACCCCCTAAATCTCATATCAATTATAGGACGTGTGACTTGTCCTGATCAGGAGACATGAAGAGAGTGAGAGAGAGAGACAGAGTAAAGAAAAAGCTGGATGTGAGGTAGACTAGATGAACATCCTCATCCTCCGGAGGCCAAATGACTGCAGAACTGACTCCATCTGTCCCCAAAGCTTTTATTCCAAAACACTGTATGGCCTTTTGGGGGTTAAAATGTCACGTAACCTTTAGTTAGTTGTTTCATATTCAGAACTATTTTGTTACTGATTATGATGTTATGATTAGTTACATTGCAGTTTTCTGTTTCAATTATATGACTGATAGACGACTAGGTTTTAGCACCAGAGCTATTCCTAACAGATACCATTGTTAAGACTGGATATGAAGCCGTGAAGGTAATTGTGATGGAAATAATTGCCAGCTGTATTTAAAGTCAAGCCTTAATTTTGAAACATTTAATCACATGCTGATGTGTGGCAAGCACATACAAGCACAAATGGACACAGTAAAGTTGTGCAGTATGGCTCTGTAGGTACACCAGCAAAACAAACAGGCACGCAGCCTATTCTTGTTGTGGAATCAGAGGGAACACACTGACCTATTTTCCCCCAGTTAGCTCGCCTTGTTGGGGACCAACGTTCCTCTCCACCCGTTTTCCCCAACTGAGCCTATCAGAGCACTCTCTAACTGTGTCTCTCTGCCTCTCTGTCTTCCTGTGCCCTCCATCTGTTAAAGTCTGTATACATGCTCAAGTGTAAGATTAGCAGCAAAGTGTAGTGTTATATTGTTCATGGCTACTCATCTGTATTGGTCTGTGGCACTAATTACACAGGATGCAACATGTGCATAAAATATTGATAGCATGCACCCTGTAGTGTCGTTTCTTTTTGCTAAAGAAGAAGCATTATCACAGAGAAAAAGAAAGATTGGCCCGGAGTAACAGACACGCAGAGAGAGAGAGAGAGAGAGAGCGAGAGAGAGAACCGCCTGAAATAACAGCTAGTTCCAAGCTGTCAATCCTCTGCATACTGCAGCTCCGAACCACAACTCAGTGCAAGGGTCAATCAATTCTGATGTAATGCTGGTAGGAGAGGTGGGTGGAGATGGCAGTGCTGGTCACCCCTGGGTCTCTAGTTCTTTTCAGGTCTCTTTCCTGTGCTGAGGGGCCAAGAATGTGTGTGTGTGTGCTTGTGGGAGAGCGTGCATGCGTGTGTGAAAGAGAGGCTTCTGGCTACCACGGCCCAAGTGCACATGTTGGGGGTTTTGTGCTGCCAGACGCCCTGGGTCACTTCGAAGCTCACAGGCACACACATACACAATCAACGTGCTGCTTCCTTTATGGAAATAAGAGCTGTCAGCTCCCTGACAGGCTAACCTTGCAATATGATTGGTTAATCTGTGATGATGTGGGTGTCAGTCAGAGCTGACTGTGGTCCCATTGGTGGTACGGGTCAAATGAATTTGTTTCCCACAGACATGTAAGAGCGAGGGTGGAGGTTTGGGGGTCCAGATACATAAATGACAAGAAATGTATGTGAGAGCATGTGTGTGTGTGTGTGTGTGTGTGTGTGTGTGTGTGTGTGAGGAGAGAGAGAGAGAGAGAGAGAGAGCTAGGCCAGAGGTGACAGTTTCCTCATGCTCCTCTTTTTCCATTATTAACCACTTGTTCTCTGCTCTCACGTAAACATCTAAAAACAACGGCAAAAGTCAACAATCAATTTCCCAAGAACGTGTTAATGCTCTCCGCCCTCTACAAATAAATATGAACTTTGAGGAAAACATCACTGATTGGCATCTAATAGCATGACTGACAATATAAATTTAAAAACACATACACACACATTTATCTTCTATACTTGTGAGGACACTTATTGACGTTATACAATCCCTAACCCCAACCCTTACCCTAACCAAAACTAATTCTAACCCTGACCCTAAAACCCAGTCTTGACCCTCAAAAAGCCTTTTGAAGTTGTGTGGACCAGCTAAAACGTCCTCACAACAATGATACTGAAACAAAAGTTGTCCACAGAAGCCTATAAAGACATGCCCATATGTACATATATGCACTTGGTACATCCCCGGCTTCTTGTGTGCTGCATCTGTCACCACTGAACTTGCTTAGTTGTTCTCGGCAACCTTCTGAGAAGGAGGTTCCGGCTCAAAGTTTTCCACTCCCACAGCATCAGGTAAAGTCTCTTCCCATGGTGTCAAACACTGTTTTATGTCCTATGGTGTCAGCTGCTCAAATAGATCAATGAAGAAATCTTCACCAGACAGTGCAAATCGTGTCATAGAGTTTCTAAGCATTGATGTGCTGCCTAAGTTTAATGTTTACACCCTGTAATGACAATCCTCACAATAAAAAAAAGGGAGTGCTTTGAGAGCTACAGATGTTGCATCTGTGCCGTGACGTTGATTGCATTTTGGGTCTTGTTTCAGCATGGAAAACTTTTTTTTTCCCTGCTCTCTTCTTGCCTTTTTGTCCATCACTCACTTAATTGCACTCTGCATACACACATACAGTATAACACATAGTTAGTCTCTCTGGTTCATAATTATTTCCTCTTTCCCTCTCTCTCCCCCCTGTTAATACCATCTTTATTGCACTTTCTCTGCCTCTAATTTTCTCCATCTTTCTCTCTCCACCCTTTCCTCATTCTCTCTGTGTCTCTATCTCTCTGGTGAAAATGTCCTGCAGTTATGAGGCAAGGTCAGTGAAGTGAAATCCATTTAAATACTGATGCAACTCTCGGGAGGCCTGGTAGCACTCCTCCCTGTACGCCTCATCCAAATTGATGAATGGATAGATCCCTAGAACATTTACTGTTTGTCCTGCCGTAATCTTTCAGTGCATTACACATTTACTGGCACCATGTTTGGTGTATTTTTACAAAGACCCCCCAAAAAAACTTTATAGACGGAATAACAACCTGTTCGTCATTGTTAAGAACTGTGAGGGTAGTTGTAGTAGCTGTGTGTGTAACAACTCCCTGGGAAGTCCCTGTGTCTTTGTTGATCCCAGGTGCATCTGCATTTGAAATGTTTCCTCCCTAGTTTATGGAGCACCGAGGGACCTGCCATTTCCATGTTTTAATCCCTTCTTGTGCAATGTTAGGCGCTCCATAAAACTGCCACATGTTGCACAGCAGTGAAACAGCTACCTCATGGATACATCTAAAGTACTCCAAGGTGTGTTAAGAGGCCAAAACACACTTTTGCAGGAGGGATTTGTTTGGCTAGTGCAGGACTCACAAAGCTGCATTACTGCTTGTTAAATTAGTGTACTTGAATGATTCTTTGGCTGGTAGCTTTAGACTATTGCCAGTGAACAAACAAAACGAGTTTAATGGAGAGTATAAGTATAGATACCGTGATATCGCAAACATGCTCAAACAAGTTTTGGGACGACATTTCAGTTTGCTTTCACACAATGATATTTGTAGTTTATTGAGTTAAAGGGGTAGGCTGCCTTTTTGCAAACACTGGATATAGAAGCTCTATTGCCTGACTGAGAGTTAAAAGACATCACTGTCTTGAA
Source organism: Channa striata (assembly GCA_033026295.1). Taxonomy (NCBI): domain Eukaryota; kingdom Metazoa; phylum Chordata; class Actinopteri; order Anabantiformes; family Channidae; genus Channa; species Channa striata. Next base: position 25,137,677 of record CM065169.1, on the reverse strand, counting down.
TTGATCAGCCTTAGTTCTATTCTAAAACTAAAGAAATGCTCCTCCTACTCTATGCTATATTTTATTATTTCTTCCTGTCCTGTCGTAGAACTCGCAGAAGCATTTGTTGAAAGAATTTCTCCAGGTCAACTGGCCTGTGTTGAAATGACACCCGTTTGGTCTCAGGCATGAATTGGGGCCATGGTGAGAACTAAACATCTAAAAATGCTGAATTACACTTTGACTGGGTTTTAGGCACAAAGACAAATTGATTTAGATTTACGCACTGAATTAATATGATTAGATTTAGGACTAATGTTGTGGTTAGCCTTACACTAATGGCATCTTAATAATAATGATAATACCAATGTCACATACATCATGAAGACAGTCTCGTTTTTACTGTGTAGCAAACCTGCTCTCAGTAGATTGACATAGAATCTATTATTTATTTTTAAGTTAAGAGTCTTAAGAACACAGGAATGTGGAATTATTATGCAACTATCATAGGAAACAGGGCACTTTACATAATAAAACACTATTCAGATCTATAGAGAAAACCCAACAAATCCTCCTTGAGCAAGCACTAGGTGAAACATTCTTTTTAAAAGACTGAAATATCCAACACAATGGGGCACAGGGTGGGCGGCCATACACCTTGACCAGCTGTGTTGGAAATACAAAGATAAGCAACAAGAAGTTGCAAACACACAAAACTCTTTGCTGTCCATTGTTTATGTCATAATTACTGTTGCTGCTAGATGTGTCCTAATTATAATACGTTACTCTCACGTAACCTTCTGGCTGTTATGGTCTACATTTGGATTATCAATAGAGTTTGATCAGGTTGTGATTTGTGTGCCAACATTTCATCTCGTGCAGTGCGTTTGCTCACATGTTAGAACCTCCCTGGCATTGTAAAAATGAGCAACCGACAATTAGTCAAAACATGGACTCCCAATCAAGTGGAACATATTTTTTTCACTGCTCCTGACTGATTTCTCCCCCACTTCCTCTCAGCTGCAAATAATTCTGATAATTCAATGGTGTGCTGTTGTACTATTTTAATTACTCCTATTCTGCAGCTGAGTCACTCTTCCATAATTTTCTTTTAACTACACCCCAAATACCTGCCGCTGTGCTCCCATTTTGTCAATGAAACACATGTATGTGTATTCTTGCTTTGCCAGGTTCTCTGTAAAAGCAGTGCTCATAAAGCCCTCAATTGGTAACATAATTGTAACAAATACATTTTAAAAAATAAAAGGAGAGAGAGAGAGAACACAAAGTTAAATCTAAGTCATTTTTTTGCATTTAAATTTTTTTTTCCAGCATAAATAAAACTTCTCACAAGATGCTATAAAAATGACTCAATTATCTAAAAAGCCTTGAAGGCATAAAGTGCTGCTCTGTTCAACTTGTTTTTATGCACACACACACACACATTCAGAGTGGTTTAGAAAATGATAGCTGCTCAGTAACCAATGATTATCATTTAATACATCTTGTGGGAGAGGGTTGTTTTGTGATTTCCACTTGGTGAGGTTTCATAGCTTCCTGCATTATATTTGCCCCACCTGTGCAAAGCCCTGCGTATTTGTCAGTCATTATGAATAGCATGCAGTGAATAGGCAGTTAAAGCTTAGTGTTTCTATTGTTTGTGTATATGGCCTGATCCTTCTATCTTATTGCAAGAGTACATTTTGTTACGTTTGAGAGCATACATTTATGATTTTGTGCTCACATTTGATGATGCTTTCTCTTAAAACACTTGCTTCACATTGGAAACATCTCTGCCCGTGCACAGATTTACTCTGCTGCTTTGTCTTTGATTTCCTGTGCTCCACCTCAGACCTTCCAGCTTCCCTCTCAGGTGTTGTTGCACACTTGCAGAACTCCTGTTCTTAAGTCTCTGCACTCACACTCAGATTTTTGCGGGGAATTAACTGAGATGACCCTTTCAAAATTAATCAACCAGAACAATGACCTTTAATGGGGCTGGGCAGAACACGAGTCTTCTGTACTGTCTTAGCATGTAGCATTGTGCTGTCTATCAGCAATGAGTGACCAGAGATGAGAAGCTTTGCATTTTCACAATGCATACTACTACTTTAATAAAGACATCACAAAGTGCCATAAAGTTTATATGTTGCTCACTGACTCTATAGGTTCTTCACACACCTTGTAATTTTGTTTCCTGCTCATATGTCATTATGGCATTAATGTGGGAATGTTTATTTCTTTTACCACATCACCAGTAAGTAGAGTCTTCAATGACAGACAACTAAAAAACTGTGCACCTTTGTTCTGTTCAACAAACATTATAAGAATAAGTTAGTCTATTTGACGCAATGAAGAAGGGAACTCCATGACACACACCTGCAAATATCAAGAATGCAATAAATACCAATATTCAATGCAATCCAATAAGGTGAAAGAATATTTTCGACTGTGGTCCTTGATGTATAAGGAAAGGCTTTGATGTGGGATGTTATGGTGTTAATTTGGGGTTTTGGTTAGTTCACTATCCTAAAAAATAAGTTAATTTTGTCCAAACACGATCCATTAGATTTAATTACATCACATTTAAAACTTTATGCAGTGTTTTGTTGTCCACACGTACATTTCTTTACAAGCTGAAAAATCAGTTTCTATGTTTTTATATAGGAAGCTTTAGTAACCCCTCACAAATGAGCTCAATCTATGACCCACAGAGGACAGATGACAAACACTGTCACAACCCAAAGTAAGTGCATTATGAGCATTCTTCAAAAATAAAATGTAAACAAAGATGAGATATCTTAAGTCTGATCTCTTGACGCCTAAGCTAATCACACTTGGATAATCACCACAGCACTTGTGCACTGGGGCCATTAACAGAACAATCACATTATCTGTCAATCTTTTAAGTCTGTTTAGTCTGTTTTCACAGTTTGTTCTTTCTTTTTTTTTGGGGGGGGGTGGGAGCTTTCATTTTCCCTAAAAGCAAAGCATTCTTAGAATATGTGGGAGAAATGTGTGCTTTTACTGCATTCATAAACAATGCCGGTGGCCCAAATAAGCAAGTGACAGAAAATAACTTAATCCTCAACATAAAGGGATAAGTCAAATACTTTAAGTGGCCTTAGATTGGCGTGTTTAGCTATCAGGGCTGCGCAGAGCGAATGAGGGTTACCTTCACTCTCCTTCGCCCCGGAGCCCTCTCCCCAGAAATCTGCTATTTAAAATACACCGCCCTACTGTACTACTCTGTTTCTTCCACCCCTTCATCTCTCATTATATGACATCTTAAGGGTTTAATACTTGTCTGTACTTGATATTCACTTTGTGCTATTTTTAAGAGCGCGGCTCCCGTTTGTTGTTACGCCACACACTGTTTAGGGATGCAGCCTGGGAAAACCAGTCCAGGAAATGGTTCTTGCTTCCTTGGTTGACAGATATATGCTAGTTAAATCAGATTTAAAGGCACTGGCACACTCTGGCGAGATTTAGAGAGGATGATGTGTCCTTGTGCAATCCGCTTTGATAACATGGGAATGAACAACAAACACATCAGAACTAAGATAATGAGGGAACAGCTTCTGGCCCAGATTTCACAGAATCATATAAACTACAATTAAAATATAGTATTATGTGCCGCTGCATGCCTGTTGAAATGGTTAGTTTCATCTTTGCTGCTACGCCACATGCTATCAGTCGTTCAGAGGACAAGCTGTGATATTGTAATGAAACATCCTTCTTTCCTGCAAGATAAAAAGCCCACACCTCCACCCTCCGCCTTCCCCTCATTTTCTATATTGTACTTTTGTAATTGGAGGTGCCATAATGAAATCAATTCAGTGGTGATAACAGATTTCACATCATGTTAGCAGTTTCCTTTGGAAGAAGCTGTGACACGAAGACGTCTAAAAATATTCCTCTTTCAAGCATCATCAATATCTTCATTATATGAAAGATGGGTGTCACATTGTATTTGCTGTTTTCGTTTAATGCCACATGACAGGGTAGCATCTTGCCTGTGTCTGTGACACACTGCTTTTTGTCTACTCTGTAATTCCACTTTTGCAGACATGCAGAAAGCAGTGTTGTTCCACACAGTGAAGCAAGTCGTGATAAAGCCTCCAACAGGATGGAAGGGCCTTTGTTAAATCCTAAAAAGAGAAGCAGAGACAAACATTTGCTTGTGCATTATCACCTTTCTGTTTGCCTTACACTTCAAAATACTGCTTCAACACACACGTGATACTGGAATGTCAGCTTTCAACATGACAACGTTTCTTTTCATTACAGTGAACTGGTGTCTACTGCCATACCTCCTGGAAATTGGTAGTGCTGTGCATGTTTTTGTGTTTATGTACATTAGTTTTTCAATCTAAAAGTATTATAATGCCAGTAGGACTAATCATTACAAAGGCCCATGTGCCCCATCGTGGAAACCTGACTGTGCTTTTAACACACGTGACTGGCTGGCGTCTTCTTCAGTTTTGGGTCCTGCCTTAGAGTTTTTGCAGTGTCTTAGCTGTCCACAGCACTCCACCCTTTTAAATCAAGTGTTTTGGCGTTGTTCCTGGGATCTGATGAAGCCACTCTTCCAATTTATGTAGTAGTTACAGTCCCAAGTGCTCCTATTACCCGTGGGACCACAATGGTATTCATCTTCTACATTCTGTGCAGTTCCTCTTTCAGTCCCTGGCACTTCTTGCACTCCTTATATTTTATGTTAATTACAATTGCCATCTTCTGTTTCTTGTCTACTACCACATATTCTGGTTGGTCAGCCAGTACCTTCCTGTCAGTCTGCATATGGAAGTCCCACAGGATATCGTTGTTCTCCATGACCCTCCGAGGAGTCTTCCATCTGGTCTTGGTATGGTCCAGCATATTGTACCTGCAGATGTTCCAATAGACAGTGGTCGCCACTTTCTTGTGCTGTTTGCTGTATGTTCCTTTGTGTATTTTTTAATTTGCCATCTCTTTTGGCCCTGTCTGAATGTTTCCAGAGATGATGTACAGTCTCTTGGTGTTGGACCTCCTTTTGACAAGTTCATTATGTTGGCAGATTATTAGAAGAGTGTCAGTGCGTGCGTCTTATACTTGCCATTAAACTGGCTATTTAGGACCTGCCTTATCCTTTGATAGTGCTTGAATGGTGCTATCTATCTTGTCTCCCCATCATGGATACCATGTGACTGTGGGATTGCAGGGTTTTTGTAGCTGGTCTGTATGTCTGTTGTATGGCCCCCAACAGTCCTAACCCAACTTTTTATTTTACCATACAGACACACTTCTCTAGTCCAAAAGATGTCCTAATGACCTCACTGTAAATCCCTTTTAGGTGAATCAGCGAGATGATGTCCCATTCCTTTATGACATTCTGAATTTGTATCTGTACCCACTTGCTGTGATTAGAAGACTGAGGGCACTCACACAGCACTCAAGCAGAACAGCAAGGTAATAAACCATTGTGTGGTTAGTTCGGCGCTGACTTCAAGCATGGTTTTCCACAGTCCCATTATCCATGTGTGTGGCATTGAGTTGTAGGTTTTCCTGTAATTAATCCGGGTTTAGGCTGGTCTGTCAGGAATTGACTCGCTGGTCTCTATCAGCAGGTGCTTGGAGACATTGGCCCTGTTTCCATTATGGACCTGTCACTTCGTGGCTGTGATGTCTGATAGGATCTTCCACATTGTGGAGAGGCAGGTTATTTGTTGGTAGTTGGATGGTGTTGTTCCCTCGCATGGGTCTTTTGACGTCAGCACTGTCCTTCTTTGTTTTAGCCAGTCTAAGAGACCCGGAGTACAGCTGTGGTGCTAGTAATTCATGAACTGCTGTAGTATTTTTAATTACTATAAGTGTGGATCATGTCTGGACTGGCACTGTCCAGCTCTTGATGTTCTTGATTTGCTATTGTCTGCTACTGTGATGGGGACTAATTCCTGTTTTGCAACATGCCTGTGGTCTGCTCTCAGGTCATGCAGCCACTGGGCACTGGTGTTTGTGATGTGTCTGGTGATGTGATTCCTGCCATATGTTCGTTTTTCACTACTCTTCGGTTTCTGCCTTAAGTTGCTCTTCAATTACAAGTGAAAGAGCAAGAAAAATAACTGAAAGAGGAACTAGGAAACTTGCTTAAGAGCTATGTAAGGATCCAAAACAAACAGCAGGGGACCTAACAAATTACTTAGAGGCAACTGGAATGAAAGCCCATATCTCCACAGTCAAGCATATTCTGCACATGCCTGGATTGTTTTTGAGGAAAGCAGACAGGAAGCCTTTGCTTTCTTTTAGTAAAAGATTGATTTTAAACAGGTACATGTATGTGTGATAAAAATGTGTATAAGTTGTAAAGAATACTGATAATTACAGTAAAACATGCAGAGTAATCTAAAATTTAAGAGTCAAAGATCCCTGTTGGTAAAGATGGAACTCATTATCACTATTTTACGGACTGACAGGTGGTTAGCCAACATGATACTTCAGCATTGATTACTTTATTAATATTTATAAATACATTTTATATTAAAACCACCAAGTGTAGTTGATGTTGTGGCTAATATATATGTAGTGGATGTATATGAGGTGCCCCCCACTCAAGGAGAGCACAGGTGATCTGTTTGGTTTTAAATGCAACTGTGTGGTTGATCATATTTCAGCATCAAATGCAAATATAAAAGAAATTGCAATTGTGCGTTTTGCTGTTAGTCTCACCTAATTATTTGGACAGAGGAGGAGAAAGCAATACAATTGATTCTGTTTTCTTCCCATTTTTTGTCTTTAGGCAATATATCATTTTCCCTAGATACACACTACAAAGTGAATTCCAACTGTGCTCTGGGACAAAGTGGTGAGACGCAGGGGATGTCCACAGGCAAAGGCCTTAAGTCACACATTGTGTGATGTTAAGCATAGCTCTGGTCTACTGTGTACACCAACATTAGCCTTGGTTTAATTACTGCCAGCCAGATGATAGGGGTCAATAGAGTCTGCTTGTGCAGACAAACAACTGAACGTTTAAATTTGATATTTCTTCTGTCCACTATTCTATGATGTCCCTTTTATAGTTATTAGCAGTCCATATTTTGAGTATCCTTCTCTTCTCCGCTCTCTTCTCCTCTCCTCTCCTCCCCTCTCCTCCACTGCTCCATCTGTGCCCTCTATATGAAAGGGAATAGTTGAACAGGCCCGACAAAGGGCGGCACAGAGGAGGCAGAGGTGCTGAGGGAAGCTGAGCACTGCTGGAAGGGATTCCTATCTGTTTGTCTGTGCATGTGTGTGAGAGAGGGTACATCTGTGTACATGTGAGAATGTGTGTCAATTTGAATACTACATTTTTTCCTACCTTGTGTACTGTATGGGTATTATGACGGTTAAATGCATTTGAATAATAAATGTGATGCAAGAAAAGGAAGTATTTGCACTTTATTTCCCAAATAATCCAAGTAATAATCTCAGGATGTGTACATAATGTTTATTATGTGTTTACGTAATATTACAATATTCTTATTTCCACATATTTATAATTGCAACCATTTATGTTTTCTATTAAGATTATATATACATATGTATGTGTCTGTGTATAATAAATAATGTGATAAATATGTTGATATGGATCACAAATTAAAAGAAACATAATTTTTCTTTCTCCATAATATCCGATCTTGCAGTATAATTTTTTGTCCAATTACAACATTATTAAACATGTTTGATTTTTTGAGGCACCAACATTATTTAGATAAAAATGACCACTGCATTTTTGTATATTGTATTAATATGTAACATATGTGCTGTGTCTAAAAACAGATCACCATTGACTGGACCTGGTTCCTGCCCATCACACCTGTCGAACCGAGCCCGGCTAACCCTCCGCATGCTGCCGTCTGAGCTGGGCCTGCCATTACTGTGGCAACTACAACAACTGCACGCTGGCTGGCGTGGCTCCGTGCAGCAGTTCAGCCTCATTATGCTGCTGCTGGCTTTGATGTGGTTTGTGAGGCTCTACCTGCATTACTGCAGCCAGTGGCTCTACCTCCAGGCAATAGCAGTTCCTGTCAACAAGTGAGTTTGCTTCCTTTGATATCACCCTTCACGCACACACACACAAATGAGGGGAAGAGCATGCATGCACGCATGTACAGAGAGAGCTGAACTATGTAGACACTTAGTGAGCGCACACATCTTTGCTGACATACACCCTTTTACGGAGGGCAGACACATACATCGATTTCTGTAGCATATATGCAAGCAGCAGAAGCAATCGGTGCAACAAGATGTGGAAAGGATAAAGAGCAGAGAGAATGAGGATGTGCACTGTGTCTGAAAATGTGTGTTGGCAAATGTGCACAGTGGATACGCCGAAATCATCTGTTTGGAATTCCCCCATTAACATTTTAACAAGGCTCTCAATATTAACAAACAATTGCTGGGGGAGTTTGTTGATTTCACCACACAGCTTTAAGTCCCAAAAGGCTACATTATTTGGAAGGAATTTATTGTTATTATTTGGTCCACAGCATTGATAATAAACAGCAATAAGATACCACAGAATGGTTAAATCACATCTCAGTGGCATATGGTGCTGATTTAATTTATCACAATAAAAAGAGCTGGCTGCAAACATGCATACAGGCAAGTTTTTATTGCAATGACATAGGGGAGCAAATATCACACATTAAATTATGGAAAGTCAGAGAGGAAGGCAGAGGGGAAAAAACATGTCTGAGTGTAAAAAAGGATGGACTGAGGGGACGGATTGAAGGTGAAAAAACAAAAATGCAAAAACAGAGGGGGTCAATGTTGGATGACAACTTCCACATGTCCGAATCTGCTGCTTTCCCTTCGAGCATTTCTCTCTCCATGCAAAGGCCAGAGCTGGTGGTTTCCAGTGAGAGAGAAGGAAGGAGAGAGAGAGCAGGAGAGAGACCAAGTGACAGTCAGAGTGGCTGGAGTGATGACAGGCTTCCTTCCCTTCTTGTTTCTGTCTCACTCCCTTTTTTTCTCTCCCTCAAACTCTGTCTCGCTTGCTTTCTTTATGTTCTCCTTCTTTGTAATCCACCCTCAGATGCCAGCAGACAGCAAGTACCCAGGAACCTGTGTTGCTTTTCTTGTTCTTTGTTTTTTTTCAAATATACAGACAGACAGTGGATGGAACCATAAAGACAGACAGTCTAAAAATACAAAGTCTCAAAATTGAATTAGTTTTTTCAAATGTATTTAAAATCTATTCCATTCAGACCTATTGTGTTGCACCATTCAATTGTATGTTTTATTATATATGATATATATGATATATATGTGTATATGTATGTGTGTGTGTGTGTGTGTGTGTGTGTGTGTGTATCTATATCTATATTTATATCTATATCTATATATATCTATATATATCTGTGTGTGCTTGATATTTTGGTGTAAATGCTTAATTTTGTACAGCGGCTAGATCAGGTAGGCCAAATTTTATCATATTTTATAATATATATTATAATATCGTTTATGCCGATTATACATTTTTTAAAATTAATATTATAATCTATGTGGTCACTTTTCACCCGGGCAGCAACTACAGCTGGAGACTGAAGCCAGTGCATGATATTTTAAAGTGCAATCCCGCTGACAGCTGCTGGATGCTGGCTTCAAATCTTTCTGGCTCTAACTGACTCCTATTAAAAAATCCTCAACTTCTCTCTAGAAATACTAACACATTATTGCTCTATTAGGGCTTTTAGAAGGGTTTGATATCGGCTGTGTGGGCATTGATTAACTGCTGCTACTGACACTTTGCTTGCCTGCTATTCTCTCCAGCTCACTTACTTGCATAGGTCAGATTTTTGGAGCTTAAAAAGCTACAGAAGAATAAGAAATAACATCAAAGTCTGTACCGGTCATCTAGAAAGATAATCTCCTGTGCTTTAGCAGGACTTCTGGAGGATTGAGAATGTGTCTTAGGAGATTTACCTCAGATGGAGGTACCAATGAACACCAATGGACCTCTACTGTCAGATTAATGGACAGAATCTTGGAGATGCTTGACTCTTGGAGCAAATCAGATGGAAATTAATGAGCAAAAACTGGACCTCTCCTTTCCCACCACTGGCTCTACCTCTTCCTGATGGATGGGAAGATTAAGAAACTCATGAGGCTTGCAGTAAACGTAGAGTCTAACTTACTGTACAAAGGGGGCTTGAGAAAGCTCATGTCATGAAACAACACAGGTGTAATATTGTTACTAGTCTTCCAAGTTGATCTTCTGTTTTTGAAATTAAATTTCATTTTTCATTTCATCAGAAAGTATTTTGATCAAATTGATTTACTAAAATTTGCCACAAACATGAAATAAATCTTTTTGTGACCTGAGACCTTTTAATACAAAAGTGACCTGAAGCATGCAGCCAACAATCCACTGGATTGGCCGCAGAGCAAATCTTGGTACTTTTCTTAAGTGGCCTAGTAAAAACTAGATCTAAACCCCAAAGAACCTCTGCCTATCCAATCTGATGGAGATTGAGAGGACGCCTGTAGAGCTGGATACTTTTGTAAATACGACATTTCAGTATTTAATTTGTAATGCATTTGTTTAAAACTTGTTTTTACATTAAGAGTAAATGAGTGTGGAGTGATGATTGCAGAAATTATGGTTTTATCTGTTTAAAAAAATTAAAACAAGAAGACAAGTGTGTAGAGAAGTTCCACTAGAGACAAACAAGCCAATGAAAGTTGATGATGTGCAGTATTTGTAACGATAAAATATGAATTGCTAGGACCAGTTGCTTTGGACCTGCAAAGCATGAATTTTCACAAACCCAAATAAATATAAACCGCACTCACATTGACACATGCAGGCAAAACACAGCCTACATATACACACATCTCACCCGTCTGTTTCCTCTCCTGGCAGATTCCAACTGCATGCACACACAGTGGACCTCATATACCAGAGTTCTTTGCTCCACACTCGGGAGGAGCTGACGATGGTGGTGGTGGGTCCCATGACCTTGAACGTAGTAACGTTCCTGCTGGTTCTGATCAGATGGGGCTGTCAACAGATATTTGGCTCACCCCCTTCCTTCACGTCAAAGTTTATCATGGCTCAGGGAGTGTGGACAGTCCTCGACCCCCTGGCAGTCTTTGCAGTGGACGCCATCCTCGGGGTAAGTCGCTTAAAAATAACTTGAACACTTTAAATAGTTCACTTTATCTTGGCAAAGTGACTTTAGAATACAGAAAAAAAGGGGAGGGGAGAGGGTAAAAAAGAAAATGGCAAGGTTAGACGGATGTCTTTTTTTGGCTGTGGGTTGGATTTTGTCAGTGAGAGAAGACTGAAATAATCTGGATTTTTTAGTTGGGAATTGTTATACAAGAAATATCTCAATCAAATCCTATTGGGAAGATATTAGAATGACCAAATAAGTCATATTGCGTAACAATACTGACAAAAATATCTAAACATTGGTTATATATGTGATAGGAACACAAGCTGAAAAACATATGAAGCTAAATTCTTGAACCGTCATGCAATGATCACATGATGGCTTCCCCATATTGCAAGTGTCCTGTCTTATTAGTGTACATCTAAAAGTCACAGAGTCCAGGAGTCCATAAAAAGAGAGCAGGCACACTTCTGCAGCTCTGAATGAAATCAGCACCTCATGTTCTCCAGAACAAAGTCAGGAAAAATGCAGCATTGAAATCAGAAAACAGCACGCACAACCACTAATGATCATCATTCAGAAAAGTGGGAAATAAGACTGACCCTTTTTTTTTGGCTGAGGTCAAAATTAAAGGACCTGCCCTCTGGTGTTTAGTTAGGACAGTTTTGTAATTTTGAAATGTCAAGTGACAAAACAATTTGACAGATTTGTTTGCCCGCTGAATATAAATACATTTTTGTAGTTTGGATTATGGAGTGGTGTCTTTATCCTGACTTTTTGCTGATTTATTGAAAAATGATTTCAATCTCTGTGTCCTCAGCGTCTTGCCTACAGCCCTGACGTACCAGTGGGTGATGCAGCCAAGCTTTACTGGCACTTTTATCGAGCTGACCAATCGGGCGTAGCAGGAGTGATCATCACTCTGTTCCTCTACGCAGTCCTTCTCCTGCTGTCTATCACCATCCTCTCCATTTACCTGCTCAGGTAAGACGACCTCATCTCGTGGAATAGTCCATTAAGCAGGAGGCTGACAGAGGGGAGGAGGGTTTATGCAAAGCTGAAATGACCAAACTGGAGATTTTAAACATGAATTAGGTAAGAAATGATTGGATTATGGAGACTGTGGAAGACGTTATTGGGTAGAAAGGTGAGACACCCTAGGACTGCTTATTTACTTAGGGTAATGGAAGAAAGAGGGAGAGGAGGAGAAAGCAGATAATGGGGGTAATATAAAGAAACACTCTGGCTCTCACTAGCCCACTATTCTAAAGCAACTGTTCAGGAATAGCTCCTAATCTTCCACCCCTACAGCCTCCTGCACGTTGCAGCCCATCCGCCATTTCTTTCGCTCCTCTGTCCACGGTAAAGCACAGGAAAACAACAATGAGAACAAATGCTGATCTAATCCATTTTGATTGTATAGTCGCATGGAATTACTTATGCATTTTTGCATCAACCCCACACATCAACACACACACTGAATTAGTAGGCACAAAATCAGAAATACACACATGCACCACACAGTTGCCTTTTTGAACATGCCATACTCGGCAATTGGTTGGGGAATTGAAAGCGTTCCTAATTCAAAAGTTAGATGTGTTTTGATATAGCGTGAACATGTAACCCCCTTACATTATCCGATTAGGCTGAATGTTTTGCATGGTTGATATCGCTGCAGGTTTCAAACATATTGAAATGGACGGCGTTTATGTGGTCGTGAACACAAATACTTTATCTTAATGCACTGTGTGTTCCACTCATGTCTTGCAGATTGAGGTCAGCCATTCTGAAGCATTTACTTACTAGGTTTGTACTGTGATTTTAGCACCTCAAACTGTTTTAGTAAATGCTTCTACTAAACAAAGTCCTTCCTCATTAGTGGAGACGAAACGCAAATTTAAACACAAATCTCATGTTTAGCGAAATATTGCGTCTTTCACTGTGTAAACATTCTGCTACATGTAAAACTACAGGAGAATAATACAGAACTTCACTACATTTGGAAAAGGAGGATTAAACAAGCAAAACCACTCGTGCCGAATTTCATTCTTACTGGACGATCATTGGACAGAACAGGAGGAGGTGTTTTTTATAGCATAGATGTTAAAAACGTAGAAGGGCAGGTGATAAATTACTAAATAATGTAACTCGGTATTCATCCAAGGTGTGTTCTTCCACCCTCATAAAAGACCAAATTCCATTAACAGCTCCAAATGTAAGAAAACCCTTCTTGAATTAATCAGTTTGAGATTGGCGGCCGAGGAGAGTTGCCATCTAATTTCAGTAAGCGGTACGCTTATCAGGCTCCAGCTAAATGGACAATATTAAAACAGCAGCCGGGAATAATGACTTCTGCCACTCAACTGCCACACGGGTTTGTAGTGAATGTAGGCCACGAGGCTGAAGCGAGACTGATAATTTTATGGGTTACAGTTTCCTATTGGCTGCAAGGAAGGGGCTCTGACACAGAGCGTGACCTATTTCTAAAAAAAATGCCTCAGGCTATATGTACAGATAGAATGGACTGTTATCCTTTTTTTAATTACAATTTAAGTAGCCTTTATTCACTGGCTGCAAAAATACACACCAGTGATGTGCTTTACACCTCTATCTTCTTTGAAACTTCATAAACACCATGTTACACAAATAGTTGCAGAGTCTGCTGATGACAACGTTCAACGATAAAGATGGCTTAGCTTTTATCCCCAAACTAATTTATTCTGACTGGATGTGTTTAGTATAAAAGTTTGCATGTATATACATTTGCATTAACTGTTGAAATAGGAGTTAACTCGGAGGCAAGGCAGCACTGATGTTCTTTCAATACCTCTTTTTACAGGCAGTCGCACTGACTTCTTGGTGAATACACGTGTATTAGTATAAGGTGGAAGTAAGGTCTCTTGTTTTGTGTTTGCCATGGATTAAGTGATACCTATAACATCTACAATGATTATCTTTAAGGTAGACATTTCACAATTCTCTAAATATAGATTGGATTTTTTTTTTGCCTATAATAAGTCAGAAAAACCATGAACTGGCAAATCCCAGTGGATGAAAGATTATTGTCTGTGGTATAAACACACGTGCTGTATGAACATGCATTTCATGTCTCTATGTTTTCCCATACAAAAATACTCCACCCTGTTTGTCTTTTTATCTACTTTGGTCACGTTGTCGTTAATATTCTGTTAAAATATGTTCTATAAGTCAATACATGTGCTTAATGTGACCCCCCCCCGTTGACTAAAAGAAGAATTGATGTGAGCCTTATCATCCAGGTCATACGCCACATATAAGAATTACATAGTTATGTTTGGGGCACTTCCAACACCAATGCAATGAGCCTGATTTGAAGCACAAAGATGCGAAGATGGTGTATTCCTCCAAGAGAGAGGCTGCATAAATGAATGAGAAGCACAATTCAAGTGTAGGATGAAAATGAATGCATGCTATTCCTGTGTCTGAGGTCAAGATTCTACAAACATCCTTCTCCCAAGAGTGATGGGGAAGGATGCTGAGTTCAAAGCTCCATACCAGCATCTTGTATAAATCCCTGTCTCCTTGATGTTGGTTTTATTTGAGAGTTGATTACCCTCTGACTGGCTAGAATCTCTATGGAAGGGCACAAGGTCTGTTGGTTTTGATGGTCAGCCAAGGCATTTGTTTACAGACATGGTGATTTTTTTAGGGGTTGGCTGCATGCACCCTTGTGTGGTAAAAGAAAAACAACACTTTGGTGATGTGCGCTCATCTGGAAGTATGAATCGATATGCCTTCTGCTGTGCTGAACATTTTCTTGTGACTCAGGCTGGTCTCTCCAGACACATCTGCAACCAGCATGTCTGTTGCATCTGCCATGTTTGAAGTTCAACATTAACACTGAAGAAGATCCCAGGATTGGACTCCCACACAATAACAGATGTACAACTACGCAGACACACAGCCCAACACAGTCAGCGTTTGTTAACAAAAGGCTTCCCACTCACAGGCCAATTTGTTTGATTCCTTTTGCTCTTTTTATTGTGTTTGAATTGGTGTATTAGGCTTTTATAGAGTGTTGTGCTGTCAGTATGCTTTGTGTAAATCAATAGAAGTTTCATATGTACTTGCAGCAAGTTGGGATCGTTATGATTTGACCTATTCCATAAAAGCCAGCCAATTGACACGGTGTTGTTCGGAATAGAGGTAGCCACCGACCTAGTTGTTCGCGGTTATCATCTTTAACACAACATAAAAAATGAGTGTTTTTCTTTGCTTTGACATTAAACCTAATGTGACCTTTACAGGGCAGAGACAGTGATTCAGTGTTATTCCTGCTTCTGCTCTTTGCTCCTTTTCACACCTAACAGATTCCACAATGATGGCCACATGCTGGACGTCTTCCAGCGCCTGACAGCCACGGAGGGGATGTACTTTGTGCCTGAAGACCTAGAGCTGTCCAATCAGGAACTCAGCTACGTTGTCAAGAAGGCGGAGCAGTGGAGAGGCTTCAATGGGGAGAGACGCAAGGTGAGCACAGTATTGCACTGCAGCCTCTCCTCTTGTGCTCTGCTCTTTAAACACTTGGTGATTAATTGGACAAGTGGCTGTTTTCTTAAGGACTGAATGAGCTAAAGGCTCATTGATGCTAATCTGTTAGACTGGTCTGGAATTACAGCTTGTTGTCTGTAAACCTGGGAGGATTCTACCTTGGTGCAGCACTGAAGCC
Source organism: Channa striata (assembly GCA_033026295.1). NCBI lineage: Eukaryota > Metazoa > Chordata > Actinopteri > Anabantiformes > Channidae > Channa > Channa striata. The sequence goes on along the minus strand of CM065169.1, from coordinate 25,121,849 downwards.
AAAAACGTGAGCGTGATACTGAACAGAAGATTTAATGGCAGCCATGATTGCATCACACTGTCCATCACCACCACATTCAATTTGGTTGCTGCAATGGAAATGTTATGTCCGAGAGGATGTATAGAATTGGCTCATTTTATATGATTAAAATTCCCTTACTTACATTTCAGATGGCTGAGAATTCATCTCAGAGGTCTTTAGCTTCATTCTAATTAGTAGAAGATAATTACCAAAACAGAAACTCGGCTAGCGGGTCTGATTAGTCTGTGGAAACCAATTTCCAAAGATATTTCACTAAAGGAATACTGCTCAGTCAACATACATAGTGGGATCATGTGCATATGCTATACAGCCCATTCTCTGTATGATGACATCTTGGTGTCAGGGGAAGCAAGTTTGCATATGTTCTCATGAATTCATATGGAAGCATTAGCTCCCAGCCTAAGTCATGGAATTGATTTGCCTACTAATTCTGTGGGTTTTTTTTTTAGTTTCACACATGACACACATGATTTTCTCCCTCTTCACGATTGCTCTGCTCTTTCCTGCCTATGTTCCTGTGGCAAAAGACATGTAAAAATGCATGATCATCTCTTTTTTCTGGTGAAAGATAGAGTGCCTGTTACTTATTGTTTCTCTTGCAAGGGGAGCAAATGCCGCTTTAACCAATATAAAAACATCTTTTGTGCCGTTAGTTAATAATATTTGTACCGAACAGAAGTAAAACAGACGTGCCTGTGACAGCCCTAACACGTATGTCAGTCTACTCCACTCCCCCCTCTGTGAATGCATGCAGTCATTACAAACATGATTAGAGCCACTTCACAGAGAATACTCCAGTAGTGTTGACAGCAATTCATCTGACAAATACAAATTTTCAATTAAAAAATACAGAATATTCACAATTCAGTCGATGGGGAAAATTTCTATTATTTCTAGTAAAAGTATTCAAATGAATGTAACCAAATTATTTACAAGTTCGTTTTCCACACAGGATTGTGCCCCAAGCTTTATTGAGCCCTATGTGCTTCCATAAAAATCTTTATTACGTATGGATAGCAACCACTGTTCGGGCTGGCGACCTCGCTTCACAGGTTCTTGATTGAGGATCTTATCAAAGCTGATGAAAAGGAAAAAAAGGATTCCTTTTGTTCACATTGTTGGCACTAGAACGATCATTCCTTAACATCAAACTTCAGTCAGACCCTGAAGATGTCTTACTTCTTTTTGGAGTCAATCACCTAACAACTCCACAGACTTTCAAGTCCTTCTTCTCTTAGGAAACTGGTCAGAACAGATGAAGCCTTACTGGTGAAAGTTTGAACACCTTTATAAACCACAAGCAAGTCCACTGCCCCAGATGTTTTACAATGTAATAATAAAATTACGATCAAACAATATTACTTAATGCAGAAAGCCTGAAACTGCTCTTTTTCCCGGCCTCCTTCTTTTCGTTTTTGCACCTGCCTTAAAAGCTCACATAAACTGCAGCCCTGGCTCTTCTGGTTACTACGCCACAGCTAATGAGCCGCTGATAGACCTGTTTATTGGGAGCGAATTGAACCTAGCAATGTGAGAAGATTTTGAAAGAAATTACACCCTCAAACTTTGTGATTAAGAAAATGCTTCATTTAGCTGCTGATGGCTTCTTGCTGTGGTGGTACTCCTAAATCATCCTTGCGTTACTGCATATCTTCCTCCACAGCAACAATTACAGCATACTTCATATTGTCCCTAATTTGGTGTTATTAAACTGATAAAATGCTAACACATTAACACATTCTGTAGCGTGATGGAAATTTACGGTTATTGCATTTTAGGATTTTTACATTATTCAAGCAGGCTATTTTTCATCAAAATAAGATGGGCCCTGCCATTATTTTATAATTATTGTAACAATTTCTCCTGTAAAAAAGGGTCACTTTCCTAACTCAGCAAAGACATATCCCTATCAGACTAATTTGACTACATGCAAATTTTGTCATTTTTTCCTCATTAACTATTTATCATAGACAGGAAAAAAAAAACATATTCATGAGGGCGAGTGAAGGAGCAGCCCGACAGAGCTGAAACTAATATTTTGCAACTCTAATGATTTTTTTGCATCCTTAATTAGATAGAATAAGGTTGATATGATTAGGTCAGGATGTAGTGTTTTTCATTAAAAATACATTTCAGAAACTGTATTCCAAATGTGCCCTTGCAATTAAATAATGAATCTGACGCATTCCTTATTATGGACCCAATTAATATCACAGGCAAGGGCATAATTTTAATAACTGTGGGCCACAAGGCCTTCATTAGCTGAGTGAGAGAAAGGAGGGATGAGGAGAAAGAAAACAAGGCACTCACAGAACAGCAGCAGTCTCATATTGAGCCAATTTTACAAAAATATTGAACAGTACAGTCTTAAAGGGATAAAGAGAATTGCATGTGAAAGTCTTTTAAGGTTAATCTAGTAGTTGAGGTAAATTATAACAAGACTGTTCTCCCACACAAAATTGACTCCAGAGGATTTTTTTGTGCAGGCACCTCATGATGACCCATAGTTATGTTTTATTGTTAAGCAACATCTAGAGAGACTGTCCTGTGACAACGAGTCCATATGTTGTTTATGCCAACAGCCTATTACAACCATCCATAAAAGGTTTTAGTTAACTGCTCTAGTAATGATCAGATGAGAAAAGTAAAGAGTGAGAAAGTCCACACTGTGGAAGGAGGAACAGGACTTTCCCAGAGGAGACCAACGTTCAAACAGATGTTCAACTTTGTGTTTCTTAGACACAGTGTTATTCACGTGTTTGTCCTTGTGACCATTGCTACAAAAGGAAGCAGTTATTGAAAGAAAACGACAATTCTTTCAAAAAACTAATTAAGTAGTTTTCCAATATAACCAAACCATGGTGGTTCCATAATTGACCTACAGTATATGCTTGTTTAAACTAGAAGACTTGATGAAATGTTATGTTTACATTCAAATGACAAAGCCTCTAATGAGTAGTGGCTAGTAATTATACCAGTATCAATGGAGGAGGTCAGGTGACATTGTTGTATAGTAACCCAGGTTGGGGTTGATGAATGCTTTTTTGTGCCTGAAAGTGTTACTATAGAAATGTCACATCACAAAATTCTTTTGCTGAAAGGATATTACTTCAAGAAATACACATTTTTTCGAACATGCTCAATGACCTATCATGCAGCGATTATATTCAAACTTAAAAGATGCTGCACTGGATCATGACTGGCAATTTGTTGCTGTGATCAAGACGCCTTTAACAGAAACAAGTTAAAAATCAGCCAGTTCACAGTCTGCATGAACAGGAAAACATTGTTATTCTAAGTACCCGAAGTTTCTTTGTCTCTCGTGCTGAAAGTGCCTGTCATCAGCTTCAATATTAAATATAATGAGAAAGCATGTATTAACATCTTTGCCAGTTAATACAAAAGGGCAAGGCTTATCAAGACATAAAAAAACAAAACAAAATAAGACATATTTATAATCAACTGGATTAAAAGTAGTTTTCTGAATGTGCTGTGCTCTAACTTAACTCAGCAAAACCTCCCTGCTGTATTTCCCTCCAGCGCTGAAACAATAAAAAAAGAATCCACATTCAATAACCAACCTGCAAATGGCCTATTATTATCAAACTTGTAATTTTCACAGTGGGGGTCATAAAACATAATCTAATTTTTACTTTCTCGCCAATTAACTTTATATTATAGATTTCTCCATGCCATATGATCATTTGAGAAGATTCGTCACTTCAGTATTACTCTCAGGTTAAGATGTCAGCATTAGAGCTTACTGGCTAAGCAAGTGTTGTGAATAACAGCAGAGAACTGCTTAGTTCCTGAGTACAGATGCTTACAGATTCATTGAAGCCACGCTCAAATTTCATAGGAAAACTTTCACTGGAACGTTTTAAGCTGTCTTGAAAACTAACAAAATGTGTGATATATGTGTGATAATGTTGGAAGATTGTGATAGAAATTAGCTGTCAAAGTTGCATCAGAGGCAAATTTGTACAAATTACAAAATACACAAACTTTCATTGTGTATTTGGTGGCATCAAGCTATGAGCTTGTGAGCTAGTGGCTCAGTAATGAGCCCCATTAATAATGTAAAGGCAGTGACACAGATGGACCTAATTAATTGTCTCACATCACCCACTTGATTACTGTACCTGGAAGGGAGATGTTAATTTCTGTAGTGCTTAAGCAGGTACGCAAACTTTTTTTGTCAGAGCCACCACTATGACAATGACAGAGTGGAGCCCAAGCACACCCGCTGCAAAGCTCTTCTGCTGTTAATTCACCCAAAGGAAACTTTCCCAGTGGTGGTGGTGACATTGATAATTGAAGGAGAGAGGGAGAGATTAACAGAACCACAGAAGGTGGGAGAGAGGAGAGTGAGAGGGGGTTTGACTGGTGGCCCTGGAGATGTTTTCACAACCTGATTGCATCAACATTTGCGTACCTCCATGCCGTATATCTAGGTAATGGCTTACCAGCGGGCGAGTTTGGGAACACCCAAGGTGCTTTGCAACAGCAGTGTGGTTGGTGGGGAGCAAACCTGTTGACAGATTGGAGTCTGGGATGCTGGCTGTTAATCATATGAGATGCGTTCTCCATCTTAATCAGCAGCAACATGATGGTGCCCTCTGACCACAAAAAGCCCACAGAAGGGCATTAAGGTCTTCCTGTTTTATGTGATGTCTGTGTTCACAAAAAAAAAAAAGAAAATGCTAACAAATTGCAATGTATGACTTTGAAATAGGACAAATTAATACAACGTTGTGCACAAAACATGTGAAATATCTTTTTTCCCACAGTTAATATATATTAATACGTACAGTAAATGAGGATCTGACTTCATAAACCCCAGTAAAGCAACTCAGTGGGAACTCTGTTTACAACACAACAATGGGCAGGGCAACTTTACACTTAAACCCATTTAATGCTTTACTGTACTATTTGTCCAGCACATAATACAGTAAAGTGAGTGTCAGGTCACCCGAGATTCAAATCTAAACTCAGGTAAAAGAAGAAGCAGCTTTGGACAGGAAGGAGGACAGAGGGAGCAGCAGGCTGTGACAGGATACACAGGATGCGCTGTCACTAAACAATAGAGCCCTCCGCTTCTGAACAGGAACCCATAATAGCAACACAAGAACACCGGGACAGGAGAGGAGGAGCTGAGCGGTTCAGTAGCGCAGGAGGAAAGTCAGAGGGCAGCTTGGGTCTTTAGTGTGTGCATGTGTGTGTGTGTGTGTGTGTGTGTGTGTGTGTGTGTGTGTGTGTGTGTGTGTGTGTGTGTGTGTGTGTGTGTGTCGGGGGTCGCCTGAACCCCTGTCACCTCTACCAAAGAGCAATGAGGTCTGTGTGTGAATTCATGTGCTTTACTGCATGTGTGTAAGTGCAAGTCGGTTCACATACATACAGTGCAGAGTGCATTTACACAAAACGGTTGTGCACACGTGTACAATATACCATTGTGCACATTTGTAAGTGTAACCTTTCTGCGTGCCTGCATGTGCATGTCAAATTAGAGTGGCTTCTTCAATTACAGCGGATGCGTTTTTCCTTTAGTGGACAGCGCTGAGGGCCCCAATGGCCTGGGGGCGATAGCAGGCAGGCAAGCAAGGACAGGAGCGACGTAAGAGCAAGCACAGCATCCACAGTGAGAGCATTAGTGAGCTCAATATGAGATATGACTGCAAAGGCTACATGCCTGTGTTCCCGAAAAGGTCATGGACTTAGCTGGGCAGTAATGTGTGAAAAGCAGTGCACAGTGGTTAAAACAGAAAAATAAAAATGACACACACGCACATTCTCACCTCTTTGCAAATCACACTTTCAACATTTTTATGAACAGATTAAAACGCTATCATGCCAACTAACTCAATCTGCCACGGTCTATTTCTAGTATAATAAATTCTATATTATATTAAAAACAAGACATTTTAATATAATATACAGAACGTCCAATGCTGTTTCACACAGGGCTCTGCCACCTACTGCTGTGTGGGTTCTAACCTCACAGATCTACTCTGCAATTTTGCATTATGCATGTTTAGTCAGTGAAGTATCCAAAAACCCACTTTTATTTAATGACTTAAAGAGCAACTACTTGCTGTTTGAGCACCATCTAGCAGGAAAAATGAGTGCAACAGTATCAGGGGGCATCTGTGATAATATTCTCACGATGAAAATGTTGGGGGCTTAAGAGGAACTGTGTTCCATTCATCTGTATTTTGCATTCTTTGTTCTCTTTGCCTCTCTTTGACCTCTGTTTAGCAATTCCCTGTAGGAGCAAGGGGCCATACAGTACACACTGCAATAAAAGAATCCAGGACCAAACAGTGCTTTTATAATGGACCTGGACGTCTGAGGATTTGGGTCATTTCACTTTTTTACCAAACAAAGGTTGACTGCAGTATGAATTGCAGTATTGCATCTCATGGCTTTGGATAGTATATGACTGGTCTACCTTGGGTGTAAAGTGTCCAACAAGTTCTCTTGACATGGCCCATATAATAGGAGAAGTTGATGAATTACTGCCTCTACAAGTGTCAAACTAGACCTTCATTGCCATGGCTAAAAAATATAACTCAACAAACAATTAGCCAACAAAACCAACTTGATTAGGTTTAGGGAAAGGTTGTGGTTTGGATCAAAATAAGTATTTTGTTAAGATTTCGGGACCTTTGTTGTCATGTCTTCCACGCCAGTTCTATTATCTCCATTTGCATCCTATAATTAGGCTTTTTTTGTGCACTGATAAATACTAGAAAGTCTCCATCTCATTTCCAGAGTGGCCCACAGTTCCAGCATTAGATTAGAGAGAAAGGATAAAGTGTTCTAGTATGAACTTGTCGGTGTGAACAGTTTAATTACAGGGAGTGTCAGCCCCATTGCTTAATGTGTCCCTCACAATTAATCCAGGGAGAGGATGTCATTATCTACCAAAGCCTGGGCCTGGGCAGGCTTTTCTGTCAGAGGGAGCAGAGGGAGGGAGGGCGAAAGTGAAAGAGAGAAAGCGAGTCAAAACAAGGAAGTGCCTTTGGTTAGCAGTCTACAGTATGGTCAACATGAAAGGTTTGGTCTGGGATGATTGGTCGAGGATTGTTGCAAAAGATTGTGTTCCTTGAATGTTTCGGACACTTTCCTCTTGTGAATCCATCATTGAGGAAGAGCTTTTTAATTTAATTTCTTCATAATGTGAAGCTTCGCCCGTCAGCTGTCAAAACATGTTCAGCTGGAAGAGTTTAAATTGAAACCAGGTTTTCACCACTTTCAACCCTCTTTTTTTCCCTCCTCATCCTTCACATCCCGTCTTTTCCTTCTTTTCTTCCATTGGGCCAAGTCCTAAAGAGGGCTGGCCCATTGCCTTGCCATCCCATAATGTGAAACAGAAGGCGAAAAATGAAGAAAATGAAGAGTGAAAAAAGATTTTAGCAGCAGCTCACCAAATTTGGAGCAGTCATCTTGCCCCAGTTGCAGAGGTTATGAGACCAAACCACTTGGCTTATGTTTGCAAAGTGGGCGTAGAATGTGGTTTAACCAAAGAATTTAATTGATTAATGTTACATGTGTAGACCAGTGAGATGTAATTATTGTGGAAACAGAAGTTAATTATGTCAGCTGAAGAAGTGTTAGAAGCCATGTACGGCATGAGCACACACTTTGTGTACACACAGTATGTGCTGTTACTCACACTCCAGCACACATACAAACATACATATACAGCCTCTGACTCCACAGAGGTTTTACAGCTTGAACCTTGATAGATCTGATTCTTTCTGACTGTCTGTCGTTAGTCACTTCTTTTCTCTTCTCTCACTTCTTTTCCTTTAAAGAGTTTGACCTTGGCCGCTTCCTGCAGCCCGGAGGGGATGAGGAAGGTCTGGTGATTGTGACAGGTGTCGCGTCTTAACAGCCCCACATGACATCCTGCGCAGAGATAGACATTTGGATTTTTTTTTCTTCATAGGGTTTTGCTTATAACCTTAAAGAGACAGCGTGTGTATGTTTGTGTAAATGCATGTTAAAGAGAATTTTTGTACACGCCATAACATGATTTGTGTTTTGAATAGTGGCGAGGATATTATCATCTCTACCCTCTGACACCTGATTGGTTTGAAGACAAATTTTCCAAATCAAATGCAAATTTTTGCTTTGACATTAGTATCCAGCATTTTATTACAATGCTTAGTCTCCTGTCAAATGTTGGGAATTGACAATGGTGTCCTAAAAATATGCAGTCCATACCCTTTGACTGCAAGATATGTGCTTTCTGTCCACAAAAGCATTACCTGCAGGAGGCATGCCTATTAGTGGTGTAATTAGTTTTTGGTGTTGATAATCTTACATTTTATGACTTGTATGCCCAGTTTGGCCTCTGGGTGCAGCATATTAAATTATTTATAAATTTTAAATGTTGATACTTGAATCATGGCGAATATGTGTAGTGTCACATGTTTGTGGTTAGGTGGAGTCACTAATTAAAAGTTCATGTCAGTATTTTTATCGCTCCTTGTTATGTTATGTTCCCTTGACTTGAAGAAACTTGATTAAAGCGTAACTGTCTGTTAACAGAGACAGTTAGGAACATTAAAATGTGGTACTGACTTTTTTCCTTTGTTAAATAAAGTTGCAGGTAAACTTCAATATGTGCCAGAACAAACCTGGAAAAGTGATCTCCTTAGGGCACCAGGGTGAGTCAGACATGGCATGGAAGCAAAAGATGGGCTATCTGAGATGTTTACTGCAGGCTGGGGGTAGGCTTTATTTTTTGTAAAGGAGATTAGTAACAGTGAATTATGCATATCTTATTTTCTGGATTATCTCAGGCACTCAGAGATACTATCACACTGGATAATCTCTTTTAAAGTCGTTCAGTTTATTCTGACTGTAAACATAGTCATTGTTGCTTGTTTATCTTTTCTCGAAGTCCAATTTGGTCTGTGCTACTTTTCAATGGAGTATATTATTGCACTTTAACTGGGATTATTCAAGTTGAAATATTTATAGACAGTGATCTTTGCTTTATGGGCACAGTAATGAGAGGAGGGTGGATAAAAGCCACTGTAGCGTACTAGGCAGTTTGTCACTTGTGTGTGTGTGTGTGTGTGTGCATACAGTATGAGTGCATCCCTGCATGCAGATATTAATGTGTGGCCTGTCTTGTCCGATGGCGCACATAACCAGACGTAGACCTTTGCTTCAGCCAAATCAGACTTAACGCAGAATGCACATCCATGCTATTTTCAAGCTGTTCCAATTATATCTTCCGACTGTCTACATATTGGCAAAATTTACAATAATAGCATATCTATTTCCAGTATAATGGCTGACATTGCTTGGCTTATCCATGCATGTATGTTGGTGGTTTTTATGCTTTGCGATTTAGTCCTTTCCCAGGCCTGTGCAGTGGGCTGGAGTCTTGGCCCTCTTTGTGAATGTGTTCCATGAAGCATGTATATGTATACATAGTGTGTATGCAATGTAATTTCTTAGTGAATGAGCATGTGCATTTGAGCAGTGTGAAATCTGATGTGTAAATGTTGTGCATCTGTACTACAATGTTCACCAATAAACTGCAACATTAAAAACACCTGGTGCTTTTAATGCTTTGGTGGACAAGGGTCAGCTTAATAATAATTGAATGCTGACCGTGATCCACAGGTGCCAGGGCATAGCAAATTCAGAGTGGCAGAGTCGACCTTTGTCCGCTATAACATTAAAACCGCCAGGTGGGTTGGTGTTGCTTTTATTATTTCAAAGTGGTGGGAGTGTATGAACTTATATTGTCAGTACACACTTTCATGAAACTGTGTGGATGCCTGGGTTGCCTACGTATATTCAGTGCCTGTGGTTCAGGTGTGTGCAAAAAGGCCTTGAACCCATGTCTGTCGGAGGGTGGTGGTGATAGTGGTGGAGTGGAGGGATTGACCCTGTAAAGCTCAGAGAGTCTCTGCACATTACACACTCGTCTCCCTCCTCCTCTTCATCTCCCTACAGCCCTCTGCTCCCTCCCTCCCCCCACTCCCTGCTGCCTAGCCCCAAGCGCCCGCAGGCGCTGGAGATGTACGCATGCGTTGCATCACAGTGTGGGGCTTTGTCTGTTTGTGAGCGTGGATGTATGTACGTGTGTGTGTGTGTGTGTGTGTGTGTGTTACCATGTACACGAGTGTTAGTGTTTTTGTTAGTGTGCATGTGTGTAGATGAAAATCTGTGGACAAAAGAAGCAAGTTTTTCTATCTCTTTTCCCAGTTAATGATCGATGATGCTCCTTCCTGTGCTGGTGTGACCAGTACATTTTCATGTAGTGACTGAACACACCAATACATGTTAAATGTGTAAATGTTAACATGTTTTGTACCACTACTACAATGCCAATGCTATTGTTACTCTAATTGATGGTGTAGTTGTTTTTGTCAGTAAATCCCACAGTTATAAGTCTGTGGAGCTGTTTTTAATTAAAATTGTTTGTGAAGAAACATTTCACCCATGTTTCAGTGTCCAATTTGTTTTTGTGTTATTTGTAGATCTATCACAAATAAATAGGCAAAATCAGGTTGAATAGGCAGACAATACTTTGTTATATATAGAAAATGGCAGGCCCTGTCCTTTAATATGCACTTACTTACTGGCAGTGAGTGATATAGTTGCCATGTACAAACAATCAATTTTTTATTAGGCCGAGGATGCAAAGATGTTATCACCATCACACATTTGGCTTAGTAGTTCTGTGGTGGTACTGACAGGTTAAGCCTCGCTCTGTAAATGGTTTTCACATGTTGCCAAAAAAAAGATCCATTCTGTACTAATAAAAGTATGGTATCAGTACTAATAAAAAGCCCTAAAAACATGGTTAGGCCTCCTTTCCATTGATTTCTTGGCTTTTAAATGGTTTGTACAAGATGGTCAGCAGTTGCATGACCTAGGTTTGCTTGGTTTTTCCATTTGCAGCTATATCTCATTCCCTTACTCTAGTACTAGCTCTCTTCTTCATTGTCAACTCTCTACTCACTACAGGTGTACTGTAAATCTGTCCTCAGCCACAGCACGCGCTCCACATCCAGCACCAGTCTCTATCCCACCCTTTCTAAATGCCAGAACCAGCCACAGCCCCAATCCAAGCACAAAATTCAGAACCAGCACTGCTTTCTCTCAGTCCAAACCGTTATCCTTAACTCAACAGAGCTTCAATCTCTTCCCTAGTCTCAGTCCAAACTATAGTCCCAGCCACAACCGGGGCTTCCATGTGCAACTGACACATAAATAACCAAGCCTGTCCGCCACCCAGGCAAATTCAAATGCACCTGTCAAAGTGATGAAGCACCCGCCCGCAGGGAAGCATTGTTTACATTTTCGCTCCACTCTTCACAAAAGTGAGATTCTAATTATTTTCCCGCTGTAAATTAAAGCCAAGTGGGACAGAACTACAAACCAAAAGGATCATGGCGGTGGCAAGAGGAAAGCCCATGCATGAATTGCGCAAAAGGTGCGAGAAGAAAGAAGAAAGTGTGTGGGTGGTAGACAGAGGCAAGGTCAGCAGCTTCTGTCTTTGAGAGGGGAGACAGCAAGAGACATAGAGGGAGGTATAGCATTCATACGTGCTGTGAAGTGAGTCTGCTTCTGTTGTGCTCATTACAGACAGGGTCTAGAGAACTTCAACCAACCGGAATACATTATGTCCTAACATTTCATACATAATAATGTGCCAAAAATGCGCTGCATTATTTTTCATAAAAGTGGACACTGAGAGAGAAAGAAAGGCCGAGAGAGTGAGGCAGAGAGAGACGGGGAGAGAGAGACAGAAGGGGAAGATTTAATTAGTCCATGCGAACATGCAAATGGAAGATAAAATTAGACAGGAAAGGAGACCTGGGGAAGAAAGAGTGTGTGAATGGTAATGATGGCTATCTAGTTTGGATCAATCATTAAGGGATGAGGGGGACTGAAAGGCCTGTTCATGCCCATGCCTTAGGCTCCCGTCCTGGATAGTTGCCAGGCCTGCCCGCCCATGGAGACCTCTCCTCTACTCCCTTCAGTCACACACACACAGGCGCACACACATATGTACTGTGTATATTATACACAAATGAAAACAAATGCATTCAAGCACTAACTTACGTGGACAACCTTAATATTTAATACCTATGGATAACTCACTCTGGGGGCTTGTTAGTTTGTGTTTATTAATCAGTCATGCAACCCCCCTCATGGCAGTGTTTTCAAAATAGTGGATTCAGGGATCCATTAGTTGGCTTCTAATTTGCACTCTAGGCCTGTGATTGGTGCCCATTTTGACACCGTGTTTTGATTATCAGTGGGAAATGACAACGTTTTCGCTGGCAAGTAACAAGGTCACGTTTGCAAACTGTTTTGGTTGTCAGCAGGAACATGCCAGATGGGGTCACAGCGGAAATGTCCTCTGTTAATAATGGTTAACTCTAGACGCTGTGTTTATATCTGACATGTCATGGAATGGAGGGAAATGTCAGGCACTGATATTTGTGACAGTCAAAGATGTGTGAGACAAATACACAAAGTATATATACTGTACTTCTCCCAGACAAAGCTATTACTAGACCAGTGTGTCACCCAGTGGAAAATTACTATTTAATTGTCTGCCCTCTTTTTTACTGTTAGATGCAAGTTTACATCTTAATTTAGGCATGAATATGGGTCACTTTTTAAATATCACACAAAAAGAATATCCCTTTTGGAATGTGGCGCATTTATTCTTTTAATCTCTGAGCCTTTTTAGGGCCTCGTATTAATACATCGGCAAAGCGTCATGATATCAGTGACAGGAATTCCAAATCCATCTCTTGACAGACTTTATATTTGTACACATGTATGTACACGCAATAAAAGTGATTGACAGGTCAGTCAAATTTTATTACAAGTCACAGTGAATTTCTAAAAAGAAACCCTTTCTACAGGCCTCTGTTTAAGTACTGATTGCTTTTATTTTGCATTCATACGTAGTATGGCACAATTTGGTAGGTGTGAAATCACATCTTCTCCCACAAAGACAGACTATATTTGTGAATCATGGTGCCATGTCTGCAGCTGTCTCATCTCCACTTCCTGTGCAACTGTCCCTCCCTCCCATTCCCCATGTGCATTTGCGGTAATGTCTACAAATCCCCAAATTTATGTCTCTACTGGAAAACATGGTTTGCCGTTTATAGTCCTCCACTAAAAGAAATAATGCAAGTCAAGGAACTAATGCAGACTCTATCAGATTTCTAAATACAGACCCCAACAATAAATCCCAGCTTGATTGGGTTTGAATTGGGTTAGCTCACTTGAATACTATCTGCTTAACCCACAGCTGGCCTGTCTGCTCTATGCAGGCATTGAACCTAAATCAGTCACTTAGTGCTATCAAATGGAACAATGGTGGAGTGGAGAGAGCACTCAAGCTAGGGCTAGAAGCCAGACTAGCACCATAACGCAACACAACAGACCAGAACAGAGTAGTGTGGAGCAGACAGGCCCTCTAATGCTCTTCCCTTTTTGTGTTTCACCGGTGATGCATCCTGAGAGCCATGGCGCACGCCATAAAACGGCATCACGCAACCCAAGCGCACAAACACCTTTTCAAGCTTTTATCTAGTCTTGTCAACTAGATTTCACGTACTAATTAGCGTAGGAAGGTGGCATGGCTAACATCAAAAAAAATCTATTTTCATGCAAGCCAAAAGACGTAAACATGCACACACCACACCGGGGATTTAAGCGGGTGTGTTTAACCAAAGTGACTGAGAGCACAGAGGCTGAATCCACGGGGTTTCTATCGCCACTGTACAGCTTGGTTTAGAAAAGCCTGGACTAGGGCCTGGCTGGGTCGTAGGCAGACTTCTTGTGACCAGCACAGCAGGAGAGGATAGTTTCTCACTCATACGTGTGACTAAATGTTTGTGATTTCGTCCTGTATCTTGAGTGAGCTGAGAGCCGCAATATAGGAAGACATTTAGGATTTTCTGCACACTTGTGCTTATGTTTCCTCAAAAAGACATAAAGCAGCAAATCAGCGTGCACACACTAACCAAACAGACTGATTGCTGCCTTGCAGAGGTGCTGATTACTTAAGGAATTCAGGTAATCACTTTCGCTCAGTGTGGGCCAAGGCCAAGCTAGAGGCAAGGCGCAGTTGAGGCGATTTCGCTAATGAGCGTCTGAATTAGCAATGAAGAGATGCATCCCTGCGTCCCCACCTCCTACTTACACATGTGCGCGCGCACACACACACACACACACACACACACACACACACACACACACAAACACACACACACCATCTTTAAAGTTCTCAGCTAGTCATTTCTCTCTTAAAACTTGTGACTCTGACATTTTGACAATGAAGTCCTTTTTGCTCATGGAGCTGTCTCGTTTGCAGTTTATGCAATGTCTCTAATTACAAGTGGGGTAATGGCTCCCTCTGTTTTCACAGCGAAGTGCCTAGAGTTGTGTTTGGCTAACCATTTATAAGTGTGGGGTGATATCCATACACCGCCAAATTAAACCTCTCCTTCAGCTTGACCCTGCCACTCATGGCCTGCTGAATGAGTTTGCCGTTTTCCTTTTGCTGTATTTTTAGACGAATCATAATTATGCAGCCAATTAGGGGGTCACCTTGAGCCTTACTAACTGCTTGAACAACTTCCTCCTCTTTGTGACTAACTGTGCGTGCGTTTGTGTGTGTGTGTGTATTTGCATGACACTTTTACAAGTCTGAATCAGTGTTGTAAAAGTTAAAGGTGGCAGTAAAGCCTATACAGCCTGCTATAGTACATATAAGCACGGACACAAATACAAGGACGTCAATTTTAAAAGTTTTATGCATTCACACAGTGAAACCACACTCTTATGAAGCCACGTGTTGGGGCCTTGTGACCAATTATCAAATCCTAAAACCTAAAACAAGCGATTTGGAAGTCCAGAGTATAAATTTTGAATGAATGTAGAACAAAATCATATTTGCAACGCATTATATTTATTTTTTACTTATAGAAATACCTCTTTGTCTGGGGTAATCCGTGTGTACCAGCAGACACTAACAGTGAGGGAGAGAGCTTTCATGATCTTCACACATGGATGACGCTGAGTTACATGACCTATGTAACACGTTACACGCTCTGTTTGCTCCCAATGTCTCACCCTAATAGAGAAAGGCAGTGCATTACAGGTGTGTAACCCCTAATGCAGAAACAACACACACACACGCACACACACACACACAAACATACAGTTAGTCATAAACAAAGCTGCTACCAGGAATATGCATACAGTATGATCACAAGCCCAACCTGTCATTTCACCTGCCACATATCAAGCCTCAGTGTGCAACACGAGGAATTAATGTGTTCATGCTCTCTACACCAGTGGTGCTTATCTAGTGCCTGCAGTTGTGTGCAATTAAAACAAGCAGCACAAAGGTAGGCAAGGATACAACTGATTTCATTAGGCGTGTGTTTGATATTGAGTTCTGTCAGTAATATAAAGAGATACTTATTTTTGTGTGCTGTGAAGATTGTACCCACCATACTGTACATGGTAAAACCATTCAATGTACACTCACTCATCCACCTATATAATGGTACATTTCAGAGTCCAGGATCATTCAACTCATCGTTGTCTCCCTTCTGCTTTATTAGGTGGAAGTTTATGATTATATCTGGACAGCGGAAAATCCACGGCTGCCACACTCTGCAGCACCGGCAGATGAACCTCAAAGAGAGGATGAATCTCCACCACAGGGTGAAACCAGCACACATGTGGCAGTCTACACCCAGTATCTGAGTGGGTTGAAACAAAGATACAGACACTTCCTCCGACAACCGGACGGAGCTATCGTTGAGGTATGACATCTACATATCGTGTAGCATAAAAACAGGTTCAAGGCTGATTTCCTCTTTCGCTTTTGGAAACATGCTTGGATGTTGGCAAAGAATCATTTCACATAATATTAAAACATCAACAACAATTACAGAGAAATTGTTTATGGGAAGATTATATGGTTATGCAACTTAAAAATTTGAAGGGAGCAGGTTAAACTTAACCAAAGTTTCATAAAGTTTTCATCCCCCTCTTAAAGGAAGTAAAAAGGGGGAATGACAAATAAAGGAGTCGACTTCCTTTATTGTAACTGATAACAGTACAGCAGTTTGAACTGCAACTGTACAGTATATCTGTGACAGAGTTTAAAACCAGAATTGTATGTATGTAAATATATATCAAGTAATCTATATGTATATACACACAAAAGTTGCATCCTTGTGACAAACAACCACATACTGTGAATCAGAATTACATTGGCATTTCTTAGAGATACGCTGAGTTGAGCTGGTACCAACCAGTAGAAAAGCACTATTAAATGTGAGAGTAACTGTAACTGAACTCACCTTGATTTCTGTTTTATAACACACAATATATCACGAATGATTTTATACTGTACTCTAGTTTTTTTTTACTATGGTGTAAATTCTGGTACCGAAATTCTGGTAAATACTGTGTCATGACCAAGAAGGGGAAACACATAACCCTGACTCACTCTGTAATTGTAACTCTTAGGCCTTTTCGTCCAAGGCCTTGCAAGACAGGCAGGTCAGAAACAGACTGAATCACAGATTGTTGCCTAATTAAAAGTAGTGCTTTGTGACAACTGCTGGAGCAACAAGAATTCATTTCTTTCCTCCATCATTCTGTCATTTCCCCAAAAGCGACCTGGATCTTCCCAGCAAAATTAATATTTTGAATTTTGGATGTCAGAGGAGTGAGGAAGGAGGGAATTATATGCACTAACAATTAGCTCTGAGGCTTTGTTGCGTTCTAATGGTTCTCCGTCATAATGTGAGTGATGGTGAGCTTATGTGAGTAAACACACAGCACGATATATTTATTACTGGTGTCACATTGTCTATGTGCGTGCGTGTGTGCGTGCGTGTGTGTGTGTGTAGCCTCTAGACCTGTGCATAGCTGATGAAACATCTGGGGAGAGTTGTACATAGCCAAAGACAGCATGCACACATTGACACAGACATATACATACAAGATGTTCACCTCCTAAGAAGAAAGAAAGAAACAAACATAATACATACCTTTATATATTTGTCAGAACCCAGATACACAAAACCTTAGCTCACAGAGCTAAACTGAATTCATTCCTGGCATCTCTGCTGTGAGAAATCATTTCTACCCTGCCGAGTCACCATTCTTTAACCTGCAAAAGGTGTTTTCATAGAGGCCACCATAAGTGAAACATAGGTGTTACTGTCCTTGGGAAACACAGACACACATTCTCTGTCTTCCCATTGCTCTCTGTTGCTCTCTTTTCTCACACACCATGTCCTGTGGGCGTTGCTGTCTGTTCCTCGCAACTTAACAGGCAGGAGGCTCCAGTAGCAAGAGATACTGATGGCATCCTCATTCACCCACCGGTAGCGCGGAGCGATAACACGTATGCACAGCATCGCCGAAAGAGCGCCACGCCATTCCCCTTCGCCTCGCAGCATATAGCCCCTCTTTGCATATTCAAAACTAATCCTCCCCTGAAATATAAGGCTGCTTTTATGTATAGAGAAAGATCCAGGAATCACTGAGAGGCATTGCCAGCACACGGAAGAACACTTGAGCTGATTTTATTAGGGCTTTATATAATTCTGGCAGCAATATTCACACAGCGACCGTGTGCTGTGTACAAACTGGCCTTCAGATGTAAGGTGACAACTCCTCTGAGAGAGATAACAGTCATGCAGGCACTACTACAAAAATTAAATAGATAAAAAATATAGTGAATGAAATAGAAAAAGGCTCTAGTATGAGATGCAATGGCCAATGTAATGCAGAGAAGTCCCCGTCGCATAGATTTATGACATATACATTAAGTTATTTTATGGGTTTTCCTGTATAGGCTTATTACTTTATTCACTTATCCGAATAATAGCATGTTTTATGGTTATGTGGTTACACAGTTATGTTATCCGACTGTGTACTATGAATTCAGGTTCAGCAATAAAATGTAATGATATTTGTTTATTGTTTCAAGTAAATATTCTAAGCTATATTTGACATTTTCCCGTGGAACATTCGAGCACGTCAGTAATGCAAACGTTTTTTTTTACATTATAATTTTATCGTTTATTCTTCAAATATATTTACATATTTTTTCCTTAATACGATATATGCTTTTTATTTTAAATACATTTCCCTGCATTCTTAAATTGAATTTTTCATTTTGTCTCCAGTTGACATTTGAAAGAGGAGACTGACAGTGACAAAAATATTTAACTGAATTTGACTGTGTAATAACTCCATTCCCTTTCTCAGTTAGCTAAAAGACTCATTCTGCTACTTAAGAAGTCTGTTTCCATTTACTGAGGAAATATTGACGGATGGCTCATTTCCTTTAAAGAGTTCTGTTTTCTCAGGCAGTGTCCTGGACACCAATGCCCCCGAGGACTCGCTCCTCCCTTAGACTAACATGACCACAGCTCCGGGGGCCAGCAGCTTTGCATAATACCCGAAAATTGCATCCAAAATTTGTCTAAACGAACACCCTAAAAAGCAATTCCTGGAAGAACTGCCCTGAGGTATAGACACTGTTAGACACTGTTTGGAAGAAACAGAACAACGAGGTGTGTCCTGTTTGATTTGCTGGAGAGTGAGAGGCTGAGCAAGAGTCATGAGAAACTAAATATTTCTGTTGTTTATTCAGCCATTATTGAACCAGCTATTTTCTTTTCTTTCCGTGTTACATCGTTAGCTAGAAATAGGAATGGGGTGCAAGGAGTAAATTTGAAGTTGTGTGTTTGTGGTAAAAATATAACAATAATGAAGTCTTTAATGTCTTGCATATTGAACTCTGTTTAAGGAAGTTAATATTAATGATACATCGTATGTCCTCATTCGGTGTGTTGCCTAAGGCAGGTGTCTGTAATACTGACCATGTTGAAGGAATCTTCTAGCTGAATCACAACGATACAAAAAGTTAAAGCTACATTCACATCAGTGTGCTCCAATAAAACACATTAAAGGTAAAGTGAGGTGTAGCTTTTCAAACACTCATTACCTATAAACAGATGTTCCCCAGCTGCCTACTCGCAAAACGCACTGCTGACAACAACTGTTCAGGCTGAAATTATGCAGGGAAATGTATCTATATAACCTAGGACCTTCAGAGAGGGCCTCATAACCACTCTGTCTGAAGAAACAAGATGGCTGATGAAGAAATTGATGCAGGAAAAGTCATTATCTTCCCTCCTAAAACCGCAGTGGGTTTATGTCCCCCTGTGTCGTTTTTTCTCCCGGGCTAGCATTTAAGTGTCGATGGACTTATAAAAAGATAGGACAAACCAACTGTGCTCCTTTTGTCTCCTTTCCTCCATATGGGAGGCAGCAGCATATGCAAGAACTGGCTCAGCTTCTGTAAAACTTCCATTAAAGATGCACAACTAAGGCTCTGCCAGCTTGAATATTACCTCTCTCCGCAAATTATTTATGGCTCGGAAAAAACGCTGATGATGAGCATCTCCAGCGACTTGTATAAATAAAAACACTTTTTTTCTGCAATTTCAGCTCGGCTTTTTTCTCCCTTTTTTGGGGGGGGGATGCGCTTAACTGTGTGGAGAAACACAAGGTATGCAGTTTAGTCACACACTCTAGCAAGTTTTTAACTGTATTTTATTGAATTATCCTAACCTCAGCAGGGATGAATGTGTTGTATTATGCATGGTTTGTTTAATTAGGAGAGGATATTCCCCTTGTAGATTTTTTTAGAACAGTGATAAAGATGGTAAATATGATGATGGTGATTGTAAAGATACTGATGATGATTCCAAAGCGTGAGGGACAAGAAGACGTGGAAGTTGGATTGAGCACAAAGAATTGGTCTTTTACAAGGGACACCTCATCACCACGATACGCCATCGAATCTCTCATTAACAAGGAGCCTTTGTCTCAGCTCTCCATGACTCAGCCCACCGTCCGTCTGCACGCGATGACGACTCGTCGCCGGACCAATATTAACCTAATTTCGCACACAGAGAATATGAAGAAGTTAACCTTTCGAAAAACACCTTGCAGCAACATTAATTGACAAACCGCATCAATTCTCCCTCCTACCCCTCTTTTGTAATTACTCTGCCGTACGTTTGATTGCCACTGCGGAGCTGAGGAACCACGCTTCATTTGCCGTGAGGTCATTGGCAGCCCTCAGAAATATGAATATGATTTATACAGGAAGTGAGTGTGCTCCGTGCGCTGTGTCTCTGTGTGTTTGTGTGTGTGTCTGTGTGTACGTGTGTGGCTACAAGAGACAGAGATAGAGGGCGAGAGAAAAAGAGAAAGAGAGAGGGGAATGTCCTTGACTAGTACTGTATGTTGCATGAGGAGATTAATGCCTCCCTGGCAGCCATATCTGCTTAGCAGGAGGACTTCTCCAAAGTACACCGCATGTAATTATCTGGCAAGTTTATACTAGTTTTTGATAAAGAAGTGCTCTGTGGCACATTTTTCAAGTTTTCTCAATTGCTGCTCTATCTGTGTAATTTGCAACTTCAGAGAAGTGCCAGCTTTCACACGGCTGCCATGACTACTTGATGCTGCTGTTATGAATCATAGAGCTAAAGACGTGCAGAAAGAACGCAGAAGTTATCCTGAGCTAAGTTTTTAAATACTTTTTTAATAAGATCATTTATGTTGTTCAAATGCGCATCACTAGCAATGCATTTTGTTTTTAGGCAAATTTCAAATTCATCATTTTAACATTGCTTATAGCGTTGAGATTTGAGTTGTTGTTATATCACTGTCCATAAGTAGGCCAACCAGAGTTGTGAGAGCTGTTTCCCCTCTGGGACAAGAGGTAATGTGTCATATAAAGTCTCCATTTCTGCTTTTCCTCAAAGTTCACTCTAAGCACTGCACAAACGTGGAGACTATGCATGACAACGCTGCTCACAGGCCCGAAGGAAAGAAGCAGTTCTCCTGCCATTCTCAGTCACTCTCATCCAAGTTCAACATGTACTTTGAGATGCTTGAGACGTTTGTCCTTGGGGTCTCCTGGAACAATTGGGTGTATCATTGTTGGCCTGTTCATTTATTGTGAACGTTCTGTAGCATGCATGTTTTTTTTGGGGTTTTTTTTGTTATGTTTCCGAAGGTGATTGGTGACATAGAGGGGGTGGACAGTGCTCCTAGCATGGTGCCCCGCCCAGCCAGTCAGAGAGACGACAAGATGGGTGCGAGTTCTCAACATCAGCTGCGGAAACGAAGGAACCTCTTTGGGCGTGAGTGTGAACCCTTGTGACCACCTTCACTGCATTTCTTATGATCAAAATACACACCTAATCTCACTCACGTGTAACCCCGTTGTGCAAACTTTTCCAAGCTGCTGTTTGCTTAACAGAATTTACAGTTTCGTGAAGTGTTTTCTTCCCTCAGGGTGCCATCGTGTTGAGCCATTAGGAGGAAATGGGTGTGACTCAAGTTTTGCACTGCAAGATCCCAACCCGTGATCTTGAAACAGGGATAGATGGACATTCCAATGGTGTCAATCCTCGTATCAGGATCGGTTTGAGTTAGAGACTCCAAACTATTCCATGTGTGACTAGGTAATGCTAATAATAATATTGTACAGAGTTAACATGTGACATGTTGCTTTCTAAAACTTTTTACTTGATTTTTTAATGATAAGAGTTCCTGAAATCTTCCTGCTGTTTAGTTTCTGTTCATTTTTCACCTTGTTCTGTCTTTGCTTTTATCAAAACTCAATTTGTGTTATTTATTACCAACTATGTCCTTAAGTTAGACTGTGATAATGTTATTTCCAATCTGCATTATGACTGTTTTTGTCCCCACTTTTAGGGTTCTTTATCTTTCAAAACAGGTATGAGTGTTTTTTCTGTCAGTTGTTACACTATGTTCACGTTTCTGATTTTGGGCCTCGGTTGGTGGGAGGGTGAGTGAGCATCAATTTGCTTACAAGTGAGTTATTACATAATTTATTATGGTGGACATTGAAATTTGGGTGAATTAACTTTTAAATTGTGTTGGCCTTTGTGACTGAGCTTCATGGACTTGACAAATATAAAAGCTGCAACATTTCTTGAGTATTTGAAAATGCCTGAATTGTTTGTTTTCTGTTGTGACTTCCTGAGAACTGTGTCCTTCAAAAATGAAAACTGCAGTCCATAAGGTAAACGCCAAAGACAGACTCATCAGAAGTAGAAACAATACTGAACATTGCATTGTTATTGATAATAAATGTGCACACATACATGTGGAAACCAATGTTCAGCAACACTTCTCATGAATGCAGCTTGTTAAGTGTTCAGCGCTGCCCCAACACAGTGAAACATGAAGATTCTAAAAGTCGCTAATCAGAAGGCCAGTGATAAAATATCAATATTGGCCTCACATTAAGCGGGATAATATTCGGGCCAGCTTGATTTGTACTGAATATGTGTCTGCTAGCCGGTGCTCAGTGTAATGAAATGGCTCACAAATCAGACCATAATGGCTGCCTACTTACACATATTGCTTAATTAAAGGTTGTGAGCTTATTAGCATGTGTCTCTGGCACGGGGCGCGGGGAGATGGGGATCGGGACTGATGTCGTTGAGGGCCAGGCTTTAAAGGTTTTATAGATAGCTAACCTATCATACTAAAGCCATAGCCCCCTCCTAAAATCCAATCTTAATAACCTGTCATTGGCATTGATGATGATTCTCCTTTATGGGCAGCCATTACTGATCAAGTTCTGGCTCTTGTTGGATGGTGATAGCCGCCATTTGTGCTCGTCATTATCAGGAACACACCTCACATTGGCCTTGAAGTTGCTCCTCACCTCCATGTTTAAACCATCACAGTTGTGGCCCTGGGGCATAGTGCACAGTGCATATGGACACACACAATCTCCCTCCCTCACACACACACACACACACACAGATTAAACACCTCTCTTTCTGATCCACACAGATCTGATATAGGCCATAGGCCTTTCTGGTCTTAAATTACCTATAAAAAGAAAATAAAATTAAAATATATGAAACAACTTTTTTAAATACTCACAAAACTCTGATTCCAGCTGTAATTCTAGTGGGAATTTATTGATATCATCAGGTAATGACATTTGGTTTATCTGGTTGGGTGTATTTTCAGCATTGGCAGGATGCGTTGGTCTCACATTTTGCATCCTGCCCTTCTGTCTGCCTTTGACACTGGCCAGAACCTATAGAGCTAATGCGCTCCAATTAGAGATCACTCCATTAACAGTGACAGTGCTACACCCCCAATTCAATCAGCCCACTAATGAATATTAAGCAGACTCTGCCTCTCAAAGATGACAGGAAGCTCTCCGCTCTCCCCCCGTTTGTTCTTCCTCACTCCTTCTTTGTGTCCTGCACATAGTTTTTATCCTTTTTACCTGAACACACTGTCTGCTTTTTGTGCAAGACAGTGTTGGTCTTGAACACAGCTAAAAAGCACAAACAGTCAGCTGGTCTCTGTATGTTTTGATATGTTAATATATACATTTCTAAATGAATTCTATAAATTTAGATGAATGGCTTTTGTTCCTCTGGTGCTCTCTCGTGTGATGTTTTTGAGAGCATCACCAGCTTTTTCGATTCATCGTCATCAAAACAATGCCCTGCGCAATAATTTCCAACTGCGAGCACAGGGTGCAGATGCAGAGGGGACAAAGGTATTTCACTGGTTCAAATATTTGATTGTTAATGACAAACACCATTTCGCCACAATTTAAATTTCAAATCCATCCCTGGGAGCAATTATTTCTGGGTGAGAGAAACACGCCGCCAGGTCTCTGCTCCACACATTTGCTGATTTAAGTTAAAAGAAAACCTTTTTGCAGAGCTATCATAAGGGAACTGCAACTTTTTTGAAGTGAGTGCCTGCTTCTGCTTAGAGCTAACCCAACCTGGGCGTGTTGTTAGAGAGAATGAGAAAGGAGAGGGAAAACTAAAACATAAAAAGAAAAAAATAACCCTTTACCTAATTCTATATTTATGTAGCCCTCTGCTTGAGGTATTCACACAACAGTTTGTATTCAGAAGTGCTTTGGTGATCGTTATGCTACGCGGTGAAATCGGCAACTCTTCGGGCAGGGTTGGCGGGTGCAGCTCAGCCTGCTTCATTTGAATTAAAGTCGTCCAACTAAATAAAAGGGATTCGAATCCACACATTTTTTTGCTGTTTTTCCTTACTTTCTTTCTTTTTACCTCCTTTTTAAACCTTTTTAGATTTTCAGGGGAAATGCACAAACAGCATTTCTGATGAAAAAAAGCTAATATTTTACCCTTGCGTACATGTTGCATTTAATTATTTATTTAATTCACAATGGCAAATTTTTGTTTGATCCTAAAATGTATTTGTCTTACAAAGCTTGGTTGTCAGATGTTTTGTTGATCACACTAAGATCCATCAATGACTTGTAAAAACTTATAATCTGTGTATTACTGTATGCCTGGCGTTTTGACCTAAGAAAAAATAAGACAGTATTAAAATTTTTATTTACTGCAACTGTCTTTTTATACACCACTACAACCAAATGTAAAACATGTATGTTCCAGTTGTTTAAACATGTTTTTGTTATTAAAAATCACCTCAGATTTAGGATTAGACGGTTAAATGAGCACACACAGAAGGGCTGCTCATCTTCTCTGTTACTGTGATGTGAATTTGTGTTGGTCCCAACTGTGTGTAACCTGCAACACCAGTGTTATGGAGGCCTGTATGTCACTGCGGTGGAACCACAATATGCAAAACAGCTATACAGTCCGGACCTCTGTCAGGTTTTTCTGCCCGAGCTGTATTCTTCTCCATTGACCCCGAACATGATTTCCTGGTGCTTAAGCCGTGGAAAACACACACGTTCGGGGTGTACGGCGATGTCAACATCGTGCCATATTTCGGTGGCATCTGGATAGATCATGTGGGTCCCTGCGCACATATTTATTTATTTTCCCTCTTCCAGAGCAGTGTCGTGGAGGCAGATGTCCTGCTCACAGGAAAAATAATTTGCACTGAAAAATAAGGGGAGGGGTGGTGGCGGAGGGAAAAATATATGAATATGCAAATCTTGTCACAGTTTGGAACCTTGTGAGTGGGAAATATTGTCGCCATCTTTCATTATGCAGAGGTCATTGCCTAATGCCAGGCAGCTGGGCCCAGCTTCTTCTCTCCTCGCTTCCCCCAACCTCTCCTGTCATCTAACAGCAACTCGAACCAAACCACAGTCTGGCACAAGGCAACACGAGGTCACAGACACGCACGCACACATAGAGCAAAACACACACATGTCCATATACAAAGCACCTGCACAGTGCTGTTGTTGAATGGCAACCCTGTAGCTTTAGTCATTTTCATTGGAGATTTAGGACAATTCTTCACAGATTAAGACACACTTACTGGAAGGATTATTTGAGTTTACTGCCAGTTCCATGTTTCACGTGAGTAAAACTTTTCATACAAAATCTCAAATGCTGTATGATAACATTAACAAATCGTCGATCATGTCAATCCAACAGGCGTAACTTGTACAGATGGTTGTGTAAGGGTTTGCATTTATCTCTTCTGAGTTGAAAGTGTAGGCGCAGCTTCTTCGGCGTAGTTGTTGCCGTTCCTTGCCTTCCTTTTGATCAGCCCTTTCATGTTTTGTAGATTGCTGAGACAGCTCGCTGCTGTTCTTTCCCCTCTCGCAACAGCTTTCCTGAAATTTCCACTGGCGTCTGCCAACATTGAGCTATGGGGCTAATCATTAGGTAAACCCATCTTCCTCTCTCATGCACTCTTCAAATAATCCTGGGTTTGAATGCTAAAAATGTAATGAACTTCACGGTTCATTGTGTCTGACATTGCTTAATTAATGGGTGCATTTAAAGTACATAGCGCCCCGGTAATTGATTTATATGCATGATTTGCACATACAGCTGTTGGTTCCTGTAGGAGACTAATCACTCAAAAAGTGGTTGAGCTGATGATAGGCTAGCTAGGGTTGGATGTTCTGTTTGTCCAATCCAGCCTTGGGAAACTAAAACCAATTTACGTGTTAGCATATTTTGCTTTGGGATTATCAAAATTTCGACTCGGGCATTTTAATATCATAATTTAGACTCTGTTGGGCAAGTTTTTTGGCACGTGGAATCCTATCCCATCGTTTCTGCATAAAATTAATATATTAAAAAAATCTCGAGAATGTTTTCTTTATTAGGCCATGTCGAGGCTATGATGAGAACTGGACCATGTTGTGCCATACAAAGCAATATTCCCCGCATGCCAACACGCTGCTCTAGCTCGTCTGTCCGTCTGCTCGCTTGCCAGGACGAAGCTGGACACAGGCATCAAAAAATGGCGAGGAAGTGTATGGATGTGTCAGCTGAAGTGCACTTCTCAGTATATAGAACATGCAGCGTGGAAACACTATGCAGCACGGTTGCCAGTCCAACATGGGGGTAGATTGAGGTAGTAGAAGTACATACCGTCGTACCAAATATTTAAACAATACAATTATTTGTGCTTTACCACCAACCTTGATAGTCACATTCGCCTTATTAATATTGTTGAAAGCCGTTTTTTTAACGCTGAACCAGCACTTTTGCAGTGTTAGCATTTAGCCTTAATTGACCGTGGCCTTTATGCTTAGTCCAGGTATACACACAGTGGTTATAATTATTGCTTTCTTGTGGGGGTCTGGAGGTCGCTGGCCCCTAACCATTATTTGGTTTTGGATGGACCCTCTGCGGAGCTAAGATCAATCTCTCACCTACAGAACATTCTAGCATATTTCTATCACCAGCATATTGATTTTTTCCATGAGTAGCCCCCTGTTGTGTGTTTGTGTGTGTGAGGTGTTCTCATGCATGGTACAGCCTACAGCATACACATATACACACACAAACACACTTGCATGCACTGTACATAGGCCGGCACAAACAAAAGCAAGTGTACACACTTGAACCCACACAAACTTGTTCATTTATTCATTTCTGCAGACACCCATAGGCATCTCAGTATGTAAAATGCACACATCGGCATTTTAGCAGCTTTAGATCTCAAACACACACGCACTCACACACATACACTCCTTGTTAAAGCAGACACTAAGTGAACCATGTCCTCTCTGGGGCCAAGTGTCTCACTTTCTTTATTACACACACTAATCAATACAGACTGGCCTGGTGTTGTGGCCTGCCTCCTTTTCGTTTTCCTTCTGTGGCCTCCTTCTCTCCCTCCTCATGCCTCCTTCCACCCACACCTACTAGTATTCATCTTTGCTTTTGTTCCTTCTATCTTCACACCTATACTCTATCATCCATCCATCCATCCATCCATACATCAAGCCTCATGTCCCAACCATCACACCCCCTGCATGATAACTTTTGGTTGTTGGCATCCATTTGATGCATAAATAGTAGACAGATACATATTTTCAGAATATAAGAAACACAAAGAGTGTGTGTGTGTGTGTGTGTGTGTGTGTGTGTGTGAGAGAGAGAGACGTAGTGAAAGAAAGAGAAGGAGAGGCAGCAGTATTGTCATCTATAACATGGCTGGACAGCGGAGGGTGATTTGGATTTAAATAATGTATTAGTTTTTCAGACCTACCATCCACAATGCCTCACAACACTATGAAACATAATAATTTAAAGGTAAGCATGTGTGCGTATGTGAAGGTGAAAGAGAGGGAGGGGGTGAGGCACAGAATATAAAATTGCACGTCTTTTAGATGCAAATTGAGTTGCATGTAAAATGGTTTGATATTGACTGATCGGATCAAATTGTATTCCTGTTGTTGTTTAGCAATATAGAAAATAGTCTTTTATCGTGCAAGTGTGTTACAAACACACAAAGTCAGGTTAAAGAGTGGAGTTGCAGCCGAGAGCTTTGGCACCTGTGCTTGAGACAAAAGAGGTGGGCTGGCAGAGTGGGGGGTGGGTTGGGGGAGTTAAAGACTGCGCTGGAATTTGTCAAAAGCCAATAATCATTCTGGCACAGGAGAGGAGTACTATATCAGGGCGCCGAATCAATATCACATTACTTTGAGTATAGGAGTATATACAAGACTCATCAAATTGATGCTGCAAATTTTGATGCTGCAATGGCAGTTTCATTTGCTGAGGCCCTCGACAACAACTACTGTTCAATTACCGGGGCCGTGTGTGAATTGACAAAAACAAAAAAATACAACAAGACAAATGGATATTTATTTGACTAAAATAAAGCCTTTCCTGGAATAGAAATGAGGAATGGTACGTCACAGTCAAGCTCTGCTTAAAAGATGACTTGTTTCATCGGACATTGAAATTTCATGAATATATTTTCCAGCGGCCCTGGAAAAACAGAATTCATCATGAAGTTTGTACAGGCCATAATGTCACGACGAAGATTAGTCAATTTCCTAATGTATTGTGAATGTAACTGTGGCATTGTTAAGCACATGCCTCCCCTGACTTGGCTACAGAGTTTGATGACTTCAGATAGGGTGCAGGGGTTTATGTTGTTTGTCAAAAGTGGAGTTGGGGGCTCTTTTAAAACCATTTAGAGCCCTGAGTAAAACTGAATACAGTACAGATTAGTGCCACACAAATACAGTTGTAGTTTCTAAAGTTGGCTTGTTTTTGTACGATTGCTGTTTCAGTGTCGATGTATGTGCATGTAACAGAAATTACATATATCTAAATGCATACAAGCATGATATAGATCTAATCTATATGATCATGTTTTCACAGTTTTATCGTTCATTTAACTCTTTCCCTTTTTTTTGAGGAGCAGTGGTTACAAACACCCTGAGAAGTTGTCTCCTTAACTAACATCAGTCCAACTGTTGCTAAGAATGGCCTCTACCAATGCACTCATTCTCCTAATGGCTCTAAGTCTTCAATATGGGGCTATCAGGAAAGACAAGGCGCAGCGGCTCCTTGGATGATTAAAAAGTCATTTCCTTAACTGTCCTCCCGGGATTTGCAAGCTTTTTTTGTAAGAAAACATTAAATTGCTCCAATCAAGCATAAACGTCTCCTGCTTGTGGTGTAATTTGTACTGCTGTTCGCGTGGTGGGCACTTATTTGTCATCCTTTTCCTTTGGCGCTTTTCCCAAACGCCTTGATCAACAATTCATGGTTGAAATTGTTACTTATGGCTGTGCATGCAGACAGATGCCACAATGCAAAAAAAAAAAAAAAGAAAGAAAGAAAGAAGAAGGGTAGAGAAGAAAGAGGGTTTAATTGAACAACAGAAATTAGTTAAGATTAGTTCAACTTTATTCATGCTGCACTAAATTCATTTCTACGTTTCCTTTGACAGCACGGTAGCTTGTGTTCTCCCAGAAATACAGCATCACAGCAGCAGAAGTCCACTCCTTCATTCGTGTCCACTGATTCTGTTCTTTGCCACCTCTCTGGTCTTCTGTCTCTCTCCCCCTCCCCAGCCCTCTCTGTTCTTTCACACAATGACCTTTAGTGCTCTTTTCTTCATTGCGGGGACAGGCCGGGGCCTGGCATCTGATAGAATCAATATTCTATTATGATAGTGCGTGGAGCGTGTGGGGCTTTACAACTCCGCTGTAATAGTCTATTTCATCCTGTTGCAGCCATGGCCTGAGGGATCATCCAGGCATCTCCAGGCTCTATGCTCCCAGCATCACCCCATTTCCATTAACGTTGCAGGCCTCTGCCTACCAGGGGACAATCTGTGTGACTGATGGATGGGGTTGAGAAAGAGTCCAACCCGGGTGCAATGTGTGTCAATAGATTGTGTAATAGCCAGACCTGGGTGAAACGTTAGTTAAATGGCTTTCCAGTTTTAAAGGAAACAAGAGGGATACTTGTGCTATTCCTCTTATTTTATCTTGGTGCTTTTTGCACTATTAAATCTCCCCAGAGGTGATATCAAGTAATATTTGAAACATTATATGACTGATAGGTGAGAAATATCCAACCCACATGATGATGTTACCACAGTGGAAATGTTGAGATAAATTGCCATAACATTATTATCCTTTGTCATACTTGCACAAGGAGTAATACGTCTTTGTTCGTGGTAATTTTTTTGCTATGACAGATGGACGATGAGGCAGGGATTTTAAAAGCATTGGTTTAGGGACAGAAACTCTGCATCCTACTCTAGCATGTAAAACATTTTGCGATCACAGCACCAGACAAATCCCGCCACCCCCGCCACCATCAAAGATTCAAGCCATTACAGCCGCCTTTCTCAAATAATTAACTAATGTGAGTATTTTACTCAGCCAAACGCAGTTACGGTTTAAATGTCATTTGGACATCCCGTTTTGATGTGAATTTTTAATCTCAGGCAATAAACATTATGAGGTTAACAGTGCACGCTGAAGGAAGCAATGCAATGACATCACAAGAGGCGTCCATCAAGCCTGCGTTACAATCCGCTTCCCTTTAAAATGACAAACAGGTTTCTCTGTGTGAATATGTACCAATGTCTAATATGCAAAGTGACAAAACTCAAGAATGGCCCTTAAAAGCTCATGGTCAGTGCAGAAGGGCCTTTTGCAATCTGTTTAAATGTTCTACCTCTAAAGTCATTTACAAAACACCTGCCTTTTTATCCTTACAGTCCGTCAGTCCCGTTTACTCATGATGTATGCCTTGCTTAGCTTCAGACGAGCTGTTCCTGACAGCACTCCTGTCCCCATTCCCCGAAACTCCACCCTTGCTTCTCCATTTGATTGAGAGTTGGTCGACTGGAGGTGCGTGATGAGGCCCCGTTCGTCTCATATTCATCATGATGTAACCGTGAGCAACCCGGATCTAAATTACCTTCGTCTGGCATCATTCCAGCACATGCTATAAATGAGGTAATCATCCTTGACTATAAAATTTGCATTTTCAAGACTTAATTGCTATCATTACATTTTTTGCCTAATTCTATTAATTTAACAGAATGGGGGATCAGAGCCTTTTTTATGGTTATAATTTGCAGTAAAACAATGCATTCGCTAAGTAGAAAAAAAGGTGAGGTAAAATCACGACCACTCTGGCCTCTTGCTGTGACTTTTTATTGTGACTTTGCATTTCAAAAAGAAGGAAAAAAAGTAGCCAACAACTGTTTATTTTTTTAAAATTCTGCTAACAGTGCAGCCAATCACAATGTTGTCTTTTGTGAAGGCCAGAATGAGAAACTGGGCTGAAGGAAGCAAATGCATCAATTAAATTCCACTATCCCATTGTGTGGACTAACTGAAGCTTGTGTCTTAATAATGTCGGTCTGGGCTCTATTTTTGCCACGCTTTTTTTTTTTTTATCATCTCAGACCTCCTTTGTGCATATATGGACACGATGTCAGCTGCGCTCAGTAGTGCCATCCCCTTATAGTATGTTAGAGAGCACGGCGGATGACACGGAACAACGGAGCCATCAACTCCCATTTATGCTTCCTGCAGTGACCTTGCCACAGACGTCTACGAGGTTCAGAAGTGCACCAAGCTAAGTGCCAGCAACATTCTGCAACCCGCTGCACTTCCTCGCACTCTGCTGACCTTAAAAGTGTGCCCTCGATTCAAGGGAAGGCTTAAAACACACACAAACGTTCCGCTCTTCCTTCTCTTTTACACTTCTGTAATGCAATGGATTACTTTTATCAGACTGTAATTGTTTAGAGTTTTGATTTAGTTTGATTTACTTTTCATATGATGCTGCAACAAGCAGCTTCCAAGGCTTGTTCCTGTGGAGTTCCTTTTGGCAAATATATCCAGAAAACAGCACCACTGACCAGAGACCTGATAGACAAGAGCAGAACTTGCTGCAAATCGACACTGAACATATTCTATTGTAATTTTAATTATGTACGTTTACATAGTTTACATTAATCTACATAATGATATTTTACTTCCTCTCATATTGCCAGTGACTAAAATATCTTTTTCAAGCTTACACTGAATGCAAGCTTTGGCACAGCTTTAGTGATCAATAAATAGTGGGCTGATATAATAAAAACATTTTATGTACAGTATGAAACTTCTTAAAATGCAGCAGTAGCTTTAAAAACTATTCCTTAAAGATATTATGTCTGTGTGCAACCATAAGACAACACAGCCCAAAAATAAACAGAAGTTAGGATTACTAACTTCTAATTCATCCCAAAATCAACTAGTCCACGTGTACAGTATCATGCACCATCCAAAACAAAGAGCTATATGATGCAGCTAAGCATTAGTTTTTTAAAATAAATTTACAGCATATTAACATTAAATGTAATAGTAACATTACAGTATTTGTTTAAATGAACGGCATGTTTCTGTGCATTGGTCAAAGTAGAAGAACACAGCACGTTGCTCCTCTGGAACAAAACAATCGATATTTGTGAAAATGGTCGACTGTTTCCTCGAGCAATCCGGTAGGAGTGCACTGCAGGGCGGCTACGGTGCACATTTCTTCCAGGTCTCCTTCTAGCTATCTCTGTTTGTCCTCTGTACCACTCATACTGACTTCTGCTGACACTGACCAGGTGGCGTCGTCACAAAGGGTTTCCATGGAGCTTTCAAACAGATACTAGGTAAGGCCTGACGCACCGGCCTCGATGCTTAACGTAGCGGTGAAGAAACACTGAGCTTTGTTTTGACTGTGTCAGGCGACATCAGCTCAAGCTGCGGCGCCGGGCACAGAGTGTGTGCCTGGTGTCTCCATTGCAGACGTGACTGGGAGAAGCCGTAAGGTGTGCACTGCACCTCTGCGATTTTGTACCTCTTTAAATGCAAAGACAGCCTTTGAAAGCTTTGGAAAGATTAAAAAGCAAAGCGTTATTTGTATGCTGATGTATGTTTATAGAGAGGTTTGTTAATGCCAAAATCAAGAGCACATTTGACTTGGTGAAAGCCCAGCTCTTTGCATACTGAAAGCGAGGGTCATTTTGTTGATGAAGCGCTGTACTTGGCATTCATCTGTTGTGCAAATTAACATTTAATAGCCATACACATTTGAATATGTTCTTTCATGACACAGTGAGAAACCTGCAACATCGACTACATACACAAGCTGGGGACGCAGAGAGATGGGTTTTGGCCACGAGCGCTTTTGCCCATCGCAAGCAACATTAATTGTTTTGCGAAAACTAACTGTGGCGCCCATTTTTCAACATTGTTCCTTGTTTTGTTTCATCCTGTAAACAACTCTCGCCTCACAATTTGTTCATCATAACGCTACATTGGACGGAAGAAAGAAACATTTTCCATGCCCTGGAGTAACAACCTTGAAAAAAATAAAGGCTAAATAAAAGGACCAGTGGGAGTGTGATGAAGGCAAACGAGGGTTTGCGCATTGTCACGTGAATTAAAGGGCTGCTTGTTGAGTTATTGTTACACGGCTGACCAGAAAAAGACTGCCAACATGTGTCTCTGTTATATACAAGAGTGCACTTTCTCCAGCCAAGCCGATGAAACCCTCTTTGAATACTGAAAGTCCTGCAACTATTAAACTGGAAACGCACACACCCACACTTTCTACGGAAAGGTGTTATACCATAACTGGCAACCTGTGTTGTTTGGCTGTGCCTCCTCCATGCTTCAGCTCAGCAGCATGACACCATCTGTCCACTGGGTGCTGTTTGTTTGGTGCTGCTTGACTTCAGCTTGAGAGGAATCTATTCTGCTGCTCCTCAGGTGGTACACACAGTGTTTTAGAGGAGTTGTCATGAAGCGTGCGAAAGGTGGCACTAAGCCAAGGTGATTTCATCAACAGAAGAGAAGAAAACAGAAGAGAAGAGAGGACGCCCTGAGTCTGTTTCTCCAGAGACATCCAGTTCTCGCTCCTGTAGGTGTGACAGATGTGACAACCAAGTCAAACAGTACTTAGCACCTGGAGGTCAGGTAGAGTTAGACCCAGCAAAACCCTCCTCTTTGTCAGGATCAGGTGCTCTCCTTGGGGATGTTGAAACCCTGATACATCCCTGATTCTGCATTAAGAGGTGTGCTGTGTGTGTATGTGTGTGTTTATGGGCACCAGAGAGGGGGCATCTCCTCCTGATTGAGACTGATTCATGCCGATTGGTTGCCAGGCTGCGCTCAGCGGCGGCTCGGCACTGTCAGGTGAAATTAGCGGCCGTCAATGAAAGACCCTCAGACCTGGGGGATTCATTAGGGATAACCTCCCTCTTCTCATTGCACTGACAGCCCTTCACACTTACACCCTTAACACACATGCACAAACATACACAACAGCCACACAGATCGTTCCTCTCTGAACCCACCGTTCTGAATAATGACTCCCAGCTAAAAGTCTCAACAAGTCCAGAGTGTGTTTTAATCAATGCATGTGTGTGTCCCAGCCCTCACTGTCTTCCTCTTTGAGGATGTGTGATAGCACACACTACTCCAACAATAAAATTTCATTCAACATTTGCGTCCTAATTTGCCCCAGATGTGGGCAATGCAGGCCACAACACCGTGGATGCACCTCATCAATGGAACTGAATGGCCAAATGTATTTTATTTAAAAGAGAGAGGGAGAGAGATTAGCAGGTTCAGCATTTTTCATTCAATCCTGGAATCTTTCCTCATTTTTTTAACAATTTGCTACTATTTATTTGTAAAATACAAGATAAAAAAAGAAAAACCTCCCACTGTGGTGCTAAATTTTAAAGGGAATTATCTAAATGAAAGGCTCTTAATAAACTAAAACCACACCAATCACAGCATTGCTGAGAAAATTAAGGTGAGGAACATATTTCTATTTAAAAAATGTAAAATAAAATGTAGATAGAACTATAGAAGAAATTTACGTATAATTCCAAAATTTGCACACTGTGAATTCTGGAGTGACCCTTTGTCCTGACTCAGCACAACTACTGTGGTCTCACATACTGAACATTCATACGTGCATTCGTGTACATTTACAAGCCGGATTGTGATTTAACTGTTTTTCCCTTTATTTTCAAAGGTTTATTGCCAGGTGTGGCATGTTTCATTACTGTGTTACTAATTTACTAATTATGAATTACATTATTACTAATTGCATGAATCATACATTGACATTATTTGCATTATATCAATGTCGACTGCCTCCAACTGGACACAGTGGTTACGGCTCACTCATACTTTCTGCATCCACGTCCATATACATGATGTCGGTTTCATCATCTCCAGAGTCTGTGAATGTCTGGACAGACCAAAAATTGTGTCTGCAGCCTTAGTGCACTGACTGTGCATGTAAAAGTAAACCATGTAAGGTGTGTTTGATACTGTTCAGCACTCGCACATACTGGTTCAAACGTTTCATTTTGTCACGTTGTTCAGTCACATACAACAAACAAAGGCGTCCGTCCTCCTTCCTCTCACTGTTGCTACTGTCCAGACTTAGCATCACGTTTTGCAGTGAGCATGTGTGGAATGTGTCTGTGTACAAATCCCTAATTATAGTATGAACGGACGTGTGTGTGTGTGTTCATTGTGTGGGTCTGCATTTTTTGGAGGTCAAACAGCTACCATGAATTACGCTTTATATTACGTGTGAGTTTAGCATTATCTCATAGTTAAAGCTGGCATTCCCCTTTCCCTTTCCCTGAAATCCGTCATCTACTCTGTATGTCCATCCCAATTTCCTGCCCTAAACATCATCTCTTTACTTCCTGCTTTTTCTTTTCATTTCATGTTTTTCAAACGATGATGCCACACTATTTATTTAGCTGCTCTTTCTTGTCCATGTTGCCTTGAAGACAAACATCTTTCAGGGAGCAAATTATAAATGTCATCCATATTATAAAACTATCAAAGTTCTATATTTAAATTGCCCCAAAATGCATTAGCAAATTTTGCAACATTTCTAATTTTTGATTATTACTTGGGTAGGATGAAAGTGAGCTTGCGCGTTTAGCCACAGATATAAAGTTCATCAGTTGAATTATTTCATACAAGCTTTTGTGCCAGTGTGTACATCTGCATGCTGGATCAAAGCTGATGACTTTGAACTTGAATCCAATTGCCCTCATGAGAACTCTTAATCCCGAGTTTCCCAGTTTAGGAGCATGTAGCTGCAACACAGAAGCTCCGCTTATTAGAATTAGAGACATTAGTTACGACCAAAGGAACTCTATTTCATGCACATCTCCCTGACTGACTAAATGAAGCTTTGCAAATCCTCCAAAGCTTTTAATAGCTGACACTAATATTACAGGTCACAAATGATTGCACCCTGAGACTCAGATTTGGCTGATTACAGGCTGAGATTTTCAGTGTTATTTACGCTAGTGTATCAATCTGGCATAAACATGCACTTATGGAAATGCAGTCCCTCTACGGTAATGCACTTGATAATGACTTATACTAGAACAAGTTGCGGAAAATGTGGCAACACAAGCAGCATCAACCCACAACTCGGTGTTGCTTTCCCACCAAGAATTTGTCCTCTGTCATAAAATACTTAAAGAGATACTTGTGTGTGTGCATACCCATATACATTCAATCCAAAACACACTTTCTGCATTTTAGACCTGAACACGAGTGCAATGGTCAATTATAAAGTCTGGAGTAAATAATACAACGTATGTCTAATTACTCAACACTCCAGAAGCTTTTAGGGGCTTTGCCAAAATAATAAATGAAACTAACACATGCATTAGCACTGAGATGCAAACAAATACAGAAAATCAAACGTGTAATTGCATCGAGACTCTCACACACACCTAGAAAAAACACTGATATACACTAATATATAGTCACAGGTATTCAACGTATCGACCAATTAAAAAAAGGTAATACTATGTTTACTGCATGTGTACCTGTGTGTGTGTGTGTGTTGTGTTGTGTGTGTGTGTGCGTGTGAGAGTCTGCGTGTGGTGGGGGGGCACTGCTGCCATGCACACAGCCAGGCAGGCAGGCAGGCCTCACATTGCCCACAGCTACTCAGTAAGGATTCCCGATAAGGAGAATTAGTCAAAACTTGGGAGCTGCCAGTCAGCGCCAATTAAACTTTAATCTTGGGCTGAAACAGGCACAAATAAATTAAACCCTTGTGAGCGGCAATGTGCGCTCTCCTGATAATAGGTGATTGAAGTCATCTCGGAGCGAAGCTGCATGTTCCCCAGCTCAGCCAAGGCAGCAGCGTTACAGGGGGAACAGGGGTAAGGCTGGTGACAGAGTGAACTGAAAGGAACTCTCCAAGCTGACAGATACACACACACGACAGGAACATACAAATTACTAGAATCGTTGATGCTGGACCAGTGGAAAAAAAAATACAGCACTTGTTTCTGTTTTCATTCTTATCCTGCACGTTACTAAAAGCAGTTTAGGCTGTGGCTCATCACTGTAATTACCAGATTACAAAAGTATTAGTAATAACTGTAAATACATTCAATCTACGGTGACCACCACTCTTATACAAATACAAACAATCCTGGATGCTAAAGGCACGCACATTGTAAAGGGATCTGACCAAATATCAATAGATATTGTTACACCTTTTTTCATGCCTAAACACATTATGTTTATTAGGAATGGCATCCATGCATGCAATTGACCTCTGAAGGTCCAACATTTTTTAATAGTAAACACTGTATGAGCCCACTGTATTTACTAAAAAATGTCTGTGGACAATCTTTGGGTGAAATCATATTGGGCCTTGCTGTGTGTGTTGGAATTTGATAACCAAACCATGCATGACATCCCCAGTACCAATGGAATGGAAATGATATTTTCAATCATGCCGGAGCATGGAAAACAGAGTAAAAATATCAACCAATATGATATTAATAATAAAGATCTACCCTTCATATCAGCCAGGGGAAAAACTTTTAACGTTGCAATATTCAAAAGTGTGGTTGTCTTCATGCACAATGTGTAGACGGGGATATTTCATTAATATTTTTTAATGAATTAGCACCCTTATCTCTATTTCCTGTGCCTGACCTGTGCTAGTCTGATGTTTAATTTCAACGTAATTTTCTTGCTATATGAGCATGCCAGTTATGTATTAATGTCATGGGCCTCGTCAGCCGGTGCCGTGATTTATTCCAGAGTTGCGGTCACATACATCCTAATATCTTAAAAATAAGCCCCAGAGAAATGCTGCAATGAGAAAACAATAACATTAACAATATTAGCCACAATAATGAAAATAATTGCCAGTGAAGAAACAATGGTAATCACACATAGAGAAATACCTCTGTGTTTGACCGAATCATACACAATTATCA
The DNA here is from genome assembly GCA_033026295.1 of Channa striata. NCBI lineage: Eukaryota > Metazoa > Chordata > Actinopteri > Anabantiformes > Channidae > Channa > Channa striata. The sequence goes on along the minus strand of CM065169.1, from coordinate 25,083,656 downwards.
TGCATGTGTATATAATATAATTAATTCTATGTCTGAGCTTCTTAGCCTGAAGCGATCAGCATAGAATCAGTTTTGTATGTATAATAGATCAGAGTGCAGTTCATGAATAAAACAAACGTGGGTACTGTGCAGCAGTGACTGTGAATGTTTGTCTTTGGACAGCAGAATCAAAGTGAACATGTAATATTGTGATAATCCATACTTGATGAATTTAAGGGGCTGACTTGCCTTAGCTAAGTTCAGCTAATTTCCAGACATGGCTTGCCTCCGTAATTGAGTTTCCAATAACATTATGATTATTCCAGCCCACATGATAATTGAATTCAAGGTATTTTTTTCTTAACACTGCAATATTGTAGATGTGTGATTATTATGCATTTGCATGTAGATTTCAGTGCCTTCCTGAAACTCATCACTTTTCTCGTAACTGGATTTTCTATATTGTAGCATACATTTGGCCCATAACAAATGATGGGATCCCCTCTCGTTATGAGCACAGAGTCAATTATTCCAAAAAGTTCATTTTTATATCAATTTTACCCCACATAATGATGCAAAAAAGATTCCGCCCAAAAAAAGTCTCCAAAAACCTACCTCACGCCGACCTGTTTGTCATTCTCATTATATGTGAAAAGTGAATATTTTTACTGTTGAACTCATCAAATTCACAACACTGCCAACACTCCTCCCGCACTTCCAGTTTGATCCTGCCTAAGAAATGCTATCAAACATAGACACCCTGGCCCCAATGCTCATCTGTTGCATAATGTAATCTGTATAGGCAGAAGTGGCGCGGGCGTGAATGTAATTTTCATTAGGCTGATAGAACCCCCACAGATTCAACCTGGGCATAGGGGTGCAGTAGGGGCGCAAAGCAGAGCAGAGAGACAGCTGCTGAATATGGGAATACTTCAGCAAAATCCCCTTTCCTCACAGCTCTAGGTGAACTAGTTGGCATCTTCAGTACCTCTGCATAAAATGAATTTTTGACAGTGCAACACTGAAAAGTCGATGCAGTCATACATGCATAGCAGCATAAACAAAGCCGACCCCCCTACAAGCCCCTGCAAAGTGGGAAATTAATTACCATATAACCCTGCATCAAGGTCTGCCTCGCTCTCACCCTGGAAAGCACCGTAGCTTTCGAGTGTGATGCCCGATCAGCATCAGCACAGACGCCGCGTGTTTGTGAGTGAAGTACACAGTGTTTCAGCAATGGCGGGCTGACTGGGAAACGAGTAGATGCTTTGAGCTACTGGGCACACATGGATGGCTGTAAATGGAAGCGCTATCCATTCTCATCATTCGGAGTAGCCACGGGGCCTGTACAGTGAGGATGGCACCAGCCAAGACATTATGCCAGAGTTTAGCTGTTGTTTTGCATAAATGTTGAATCATGCCAGTGTCCTTTTACTGTGTAACAACAGCCTACATTGATATTGATTTAATGCTCACTAATATTTAAACTGCCCTGAGGGATCGATGCTGTTGAACATGATTTACTATGGCCTACGAGTGCAGTTATAAATACAGCCACATAACACAGAAAATCGATTACGTGGTGTTTGATTTAACAGACGTGAAATCCTGAGTTTTATTTCAAACTGAGATTACGCATGCATTTAAAAAAGTCACTTCATTATTGAAGTTTTGAAAAACAATAAGACAAACATTATTATTATCATTTATAATGATAATAATAATTATTGCCCGGACTGTGTACTCCACGTTTAAGTGAAAAATAAAATTAGCAGGGTCAAGCAAAATGTAAATGTGATTTCACTTTTCTTTCTCTGTCTTATAGAGAATATGTAGCATTGTGGAAGAGAACTGTCTTGCTAGTGATGAAGATTAATGGGTTAAGGAAAGCCAGAAAAGGTAGGAACGTAGGAAGGAAAGTTTGAAACAACTTTTTACAAAACATGACATGCGAATGAGGGCTGAGTCCTCATTTACATATGCTGACATTTTGCAGAGAATATTTCAATGTTAGGCTGAGCTGTAATGAACTCCTGCCAGGGAGCAGTCAAGGAATAATGTTTCCATAAAGGTAACCTGTCCGCATCTCCTCCAGGAGAAAGATGTGGAGGAGGAAGAGAGACAATTTTTTCTCTCTCTCTCTTTCTTTTCCTCAGTGTTGGGTATTTGGTAACAAAAGCAGTATTTTTCTTTCAGCGTGCTTCATCTATCTTGGCTGGTACTGATTTAGTGTATTTTTTCACCCTTTTTACAGGCTAATTGCACACACCAATGGTGAATTTGTTAGTGGTGACACCTTGCCTACCCACTGGGAATGCATCTCATTACCGGACGCAATGTCCAGAAACATCAGATATTATTAGCTGTCATTAATCTGCTGTATATGGTGGAGGGGGAGAATGGGGGAGAGAAGGGCAACAAAGGACACAAAGAGATAAATATGACGGCTGGCAAAGGCTGCGTGGTAAGGTCAAAGTTCACAAAGGTTAGCAGGAACCCAGGTGGACAAAGGGAGGTGGAGAGTAAAAAAGATGATGTTTGGATGGACTTTAAAAAAGATTTTTTCAACCTATAAAGGTTTGACATTCACACAATGACTAATGTCTGTGTGACAGTTTGAAAGAAGCTCACATTGAGTGACTGGATGAACAAACAAGACAAATAGAGAATGACAGGTTGGCCACAGTGATTTATTTTCGCAAAATATAATACGATTTTACAGCAGAGAATAGAAATAAAGGTCCTTTAATGACAAAGCCTCTGTCACGAATGCTTTTTACAAGGAAAAGAAGAATAAACAGTTGAAAAGCCTAATATAATAATAACTTATTGATTGTGAAATATTGACAAGACACAGTAAATTCTGTAAAGATTGGACTTGAGACAGCATCAAGCATCTGCAGCAGATTTACAGCAAAATCTGGCAGAATATGATAAAAGTAATAATCATAATATTCTCAAACACTCCAAATCACAGCTGTGGACTTACAGTATTCACAGTGAATAATGTTTTGTCAACAGATCAAGTGTTGGGTCTGTTTTTGTCATGTTTCAGACGGTGTTTTGTTCACAAATCCCATTTAATTAAAACGAATATGACAACCTTAAATTAGATTTTCAGAAGAAATTCATTCTCTTTCAATACGAACTGATTGTTGCCCAAAAGAGTGCGCTTTTTTTCGCACATATGTTAAATTTGATACAGCATCTTTGGCTGTTTTTCCTGCACAGCCATGCCTGAAGACTGCTACATGCATACTAGATAGGATTAGACCTTCTAAGCAGATTTCGTTGAGGAAGGGTTAACACAGATCCCCCTGCTTTGCTGAAAAAAAAAAAAAAAAACAGGACACCATCTGAAGACACAGGAACTAACTGGGCTCTCATTAAGAGATTTTTTTTCTCTTTTCTTTTTTGGAGTGGGGGGGTCTCTCCTGCTTTTTTGTAGAAGAAGCACATTGCGGCCTCCTGCCGCGTCGCCTGGCTCTCAGAGTGAGATGGAGTATATGGCCTATGACTAAAAGTTCCTCTATAAAAAGTATACAGCGCAGCTCCCTGCAAATTGAGTTTCCTCTTTGTGCCAATTGAGGGTGGTTTATGTAGGCTGCAGGGAGTTCCTTTGAACTCTGATTCCAAAACACTCCAGATTCCTGGGTCAATCCCCCCCTTTACTCTTTTCCTTCTTCTCTCCACCACTGGTTGAAATAGAGCAAGAGGAGGCTGCTGTCTCAGACACCTAAATTCATGCCACATTGCACAGGACTGATTCCCGAGACAGACTGACAGAAGAGAAAGGAAAACACGTCTCAAAATGAGGTTAAGGTTGCATGAAGCAGGTGTTTTTCCTCTCCTTTATTGGTAATAAATGGGTTTGTAAATTGGACTTTATTGGATTAAAGTTTCTAATGGTGTTTACATAAGGCCAAGGTAGCACAAAGTCATTAGACATTGTTGCACTTTCTTTATTTAAAGTGGTATCTTTATGGATGGCCAATCAGGATGCCTGAGTTTCTTTACTAGAGAATTTGATAAGACCCTAAACTTTACTAGCTTACACAGATGAAAGCTATAAAGGCTCGGGCTTCAGGGATACTCCAGAGAACACACACCCCAAATCTGGATAAAAGCAGAAAAGTTGCATTTTTCCTTTCGAAGGAGAACACGTTTGTATACATGTCAAAACATGTAACCATGGTAAACTTTTCATAAAAACATATAGAATTTAAAGAGGTCTGGTTGCAAATAAGAACTTGCCAAGAGGTACTTGCTGCCTGTCTTTTGTCCTCAGCTATCTATATTGCCAAAAGTGAATGTTGGCGGCATCCCATGTGGAAGCAATGGGGGCCTGGATACCCAGGACTCAGCCAAGTGGCAGCAATTGTTTTCTATGTCGGGGGCATGAAAGCTGGGCTTGTTCTACACTAATCGAAACCCCCCAAAAGGTCTCAGTATAAATCCCAAGATTTTTTTCCTTCTTCTTCTTCCTCTTTCCACCCCACCCCACCATCTTCACAATTATGCACACACATTGCCATAAATCTAATGCGCTTTCATGATCTGTGGGAGCGGAGTACATAAAACGTGTTTGCCGGATTTGCATACAAACATACTTATTCTAAATCCCCCTCAGAAGTTGTAAATGATTGTCTTTTCCTGAAATACATCTCAGCAAATTGTATTTGGGCGTGTTTATGAATCCTATTATAGCATGGGTTTTATCATATTTTGTGGACAGTGATGGCTTCTCAGCATAGCTGTTAAAAAGAGGGAGAGAATGGCCTTGGGCAATAGACTTCGTCATTTGTTTCAGATGGGCAATGGATTCCCCTCCATTGCTCCATGACAGGTTCACAGTACCAAGATGGATCTCTGCTAAGAGGAGTTTTTCTGTGTCTGTAAATCCACGTTCATTTCGGTCACCGACGCAACTTTTTTTTTTGAATCTTCTTCATCTTAATACCAACCTCTGATTGTGGCCTTTGCAGTTCTTCTTGAATATTTTTATGGCCTGTATACATAGTGACATAATCGAGTGGAATGTTGTATAATAAGGCCACAATAGAGCAGCATTTATCAAGAGCTGGAAAGCTGCTGGGCAGGGAAGAGGAGAAAGACTTTGTTAGCAGTGCCTGAGAGGCCTGTGCTGCCAAAGAGATTACAATATCTCTATGTGCTGTGCCGCCCTGTAGCAACTGAACAAGCAAGGTAAAATACACTATCTGGAAGTAAGCAACAGGCCAGGCAGCGATAGTCCCTCCTAAATTAAAAAAAAGGAAAATCGCTGTATTTTGCAGATATTTTTAGAGTTGAGTCTTTTCTTTCTCTCTCTTTTCAGAGTCGGGCATTAATTGGCAGGACAAGCTGCTGAGTGGGGAGGTCAGAAACATTTCTAGAGTTATAAAACTTTCATTAAGTTCTCACGATATCGCGCCAGTGAATGACCCTCTTGCTCTCTCCCTCTCTGTTTTGTCTGGGTGGCATTGAAGAGGGGAATGATTGTGAACAAGCGGCCTCTTTGTGGCACAGGGAGCCTTTTTCAAACTGTCTCAGCCTCTTGACTCGTCCTAAGCCAGAGATCAGAGCTTGGAAAGTGGCAAAACAAAGGGTCAATTTAATGAGATTGTAAAACAGGCTGAGGAAAAGGAGGGGGTTACCAAATAGCCAGACTACCAGCTCTGGTCCATTTCAAAAGGTCTTTTCAGGATCTCTTTTAAGCCGCCTCAATATGAGCAAGATGAAAAAAAAAGAAAATCAAAGGACTCCGAAAGCTTAGACAGATTTTGACATGAGGATGATGTGGATATTTGTCTGCTGTTTTCCACACAAAGGGGCAGTATTACTTTAAAAAAACGTGTTTTGCATTTCATGTGTTGGAAATGTATTTATTCCCCACTGGAATCATGTTTAATGTTGTACAGACAGTCACATCTAAATTACTGAAATCTCAGTAGTTTAAATAATGGTGACTGAAAGTAGATAAAAAAAAAACACTTTATCACTGTTATCACTGTTGAGTTAAGACTGACTACTAATTCCGATGTTTACATGCCCACCCCACAAATAGTACTGGCCCACATCACAACGGAAACAGCATTCTCATTTATGTCTCTGGCCTTTCCAAGTAAGTGAGTTTATCGCGATACATGTGCCCTGTGTCCTGTCCCCCTCCCCAAGAATCTCTGCGGAATTAGACCATTTAACCCCTCCTCAGTTGTCATTAGAGGGGGGAAGAGAGGATGGAGTGACGGAAGGAGGGGCAGGGGAGGAGAGGAATGAAAACAAGCCAGCGTTGAGGAGATAACCATCAGGGTCCTAAACCCATTATCTGGCCCCTGTCCACTGTTGAGTGTCAGGAGTCACACCCAGGTCCAAGTTAGCCTGGAGCTGTTGACCTGATGGTCTCCGCTGACATTTCTATTCAGACGAATGGCTTTTTGCTGCATGCTAGAAAGTGCCCAGTTTGACCCTTACCTGCCCCAAGATTCCCTCCCTTATTAACTGGGCTGTGGCCTTCTGTCTAACCTGTATTCTATTGCTTATTCCCACCCTCAACACCCCCCCCTTCACACACACACACACACACCTCTGAGCTGTCTTCAGTAATAATGTAGGACAAATGAAGCCAGCCAGCCTTAATGGTGGTGGGTTTTAATGACACCGAGCTTTTGTGCTCTTTTCATTTAGATAAGGACTGAGAGATGGGGAGGAAAACCGCTGCAGCACCATGACCGTAAAACTGCAGCGAGTGGCGTACCCTCGTTTTAAGGTTATAGGACACAGTTAAGTTCCTTCCATGGCACAGGCAGACGTGTCAGTAATGGGCTCGTCGGGGCGCCGCGCCGTACACAGCTGTTTCTTTTATGTTCTTTAATTTGCTCGGAGGAGAAAATAAAGCACGGACTTGAGAGACCAAATACCAAAAGGAACTTCATAGGTGCACTGTAGTTAACCAATGTAATTAGCAAGAACACAAGTAATCAGTCCAGGGAAGTGTGTCATTAAATGGCATCCCCCACATGATTAATTTGCCGCTCGTAACGACGAAATGAACCTTCTCAGTGTCCTTAATGACCCTGGTTAATCTTTTAAAGAAACAGGGAGGAGAGAAGATGGCGAGTAAGAGAGAGATAGGAGAGAGAGAGAAACCATCAGGGAGAGAGACAGAGGGGGCACGCTGGTGGATTTCCGATGCTCACATCAACTGAAGTGTTTGCACATATGTAAGTTTTTGACCAGTGCCAAGAGTTTGAAACGTCAATTGGAGTGGCTTTGGAGAGCGGTTGAACAACAACAGACACATAAGGGCTACAGCAAAAATGATCTGTTCTCAGGGACAAATCCTCTTTTGGACCCATTAAAGAACAGAGGCAGCACATGGCGCCCAGCATCTGACACCCTGCTCCTCTAAGTGGAGGTGGTGAGGAGATTAGTGCGAGGAAAAGAGGCCCTATTATACGCCCTGTTGCATTATTAAACACACCTCGACGTAATTCATTCTTTGGTGGAGTACATATTTGTCTTGGTAATTTTTCTTAAGCCATGATAAAGCAGAATTAACCATTTGAATTAATCATGGGAACGAACGCTTTGATACCAGGCCGGCGCCCTTGCGTCCAGCCAGCTGCACTGGCCGTGGCTCGCCTGCTTAACACCAGAAGTGCCAAGCATATGCTAGTTGGGAGGAGTAGGGCAGATAGGGAGGCCTGGGTGGGCAGGGAGGAGGTCCCTGTGGAGCCCTTCACAATGAAACACAATATCCTCCTCCTCAGACGCGTGCAATGACTTAAACACTCCATTGTATTAAATATGAATGAGGTTCCCTATTGTCCGGGTGCGGGCGAGCAGGGAGACAGTGTTGTCGATTAGCCACATGATTAAGCAGACGACACGGCAGGGGCCACAGAGGTAAATAAAGGCTGCCTTCTGTCATTTCCTTGTCCCCAAGGGGCCCCCATCAATGGCTCCTCACAAAACTTAGCACAGTTAAAGCCAATTGACGAAAAAAGTGATAATGTATGACTGTGAAAACAGCTGAGTGATAGGGAGGGGGAGAGATTAACAGGCTAGGAAGTGGATGTAAAGGAAGGAGGGAGAAAGGAAAGAAAATAGGAGGGAAAGGTGTGAGGCGGAAAGAAAAATGACCGGGAAAGAGGAAGAGAGAAGGAAAAGAAAGGAGCAAAAGATGAACTATTACAGAAAGGAAAATAAGGGCAGCAGCAGGTTAGAAGCCGCAATAAGCAGAGCCGTTGATTAAACAGGCAGCACAATTCAGTCATGCTCCATGTCAGGTGTTTATTATCACATTGTAGCATTTGCATGTGAAAAAGAGGCAAGCGTTGGCTTCGGCCGGCCCTTTTTCCTGCCTTATGATTGGCTGACGGGGCATCTGCGCTACACTGTTGCAAAGCCCCCCTGTTAGGAGTGCGTGAACCCAGTCACGGCTATTCACCGTGCGTCCAATATGTCACACGGTTATTACTGCCGGCATTAGCCAAGAAAACAAATAAAGCCAGAGAGGCTCATAATGAAAGGGAATAAATTCTTCAATTGTTTAATCAATTCTCCTCATTAATCAATTTAGAGCTGTGATGTGTCAAAGACTCAATCCCAGCTGATATTACTGATGAGTCAATAATAATTTTGGTTGAAGTCACAAATGATGGTTGTATCTTTATAGTTCTGCCTTTGTATTTTACTTTGTTTTTACATTTTTTTTCTTTTTTTTTTGCTTCCTTATTAAGTGATTTTTCACCAATACCTAAAAAAGATGAAAAGAATCACCTTTTTACATTTTACTCCCCACATCCACACACCCCCAAGCCTGTCTCTATCCCATCGCGGGACATTCAGGTAACTAATCTGCCTTTAAATATGTCTTGAAGGAAGCGTGGCTAATTAGTATCGGAATTTACTGCCTTCACTTTTATTGACTTGTCCTACTTCTCCAATAATTAACTAATGAGTAAAGTAATGAGCTCTGTCGTTCAGTGGTGCTGTTCAATTAGACTGTGGAATCAATTATTGAAAATAGTTTCTGATGCCAGCACTGCCTGGTATGACAAGTGAGAGTGCATGCAGAGTGGGGACAGCACCCATTTGACCGTAATGACGGAACTTTAAAGTGTCTTGATAACTGATAGAAAACCTACGGGCTTAAATTGTATCAAGTCATGCATTACCTGCAATGCAAATCATGCCAAATACAACAAACAAAATTAGCCAGGCAGATATGAGTTTTCCTATTGCTTACCATATTATACCATATATTATTATTCTGTTACCAAACTGTGTTAAAGAAAAAAATTAAAAACCTATTGAATTTTCACAATAAACGCTATGTCTTCGATTAATTTTCATTAAAATCCCGTCTCCTTCCTGTAGCAACTCTTAATTATTTAATTTCTTTCCATTGAACTGTACCTCAAACAGACATTATATTAACTGAATTGGCCTTTTTTATTGGTATTGTTTTAGTCATTTCTGAATACATCTATACATCTACAACTAATCCATTAATTCTCTGTGACCCAAAAATTTAAAAGATCATAAAAGCATGACAAAATGCTTTGGAAAAACTGTTGCAAAATCAGGCATTTTAGGTGGCAACAATCACGAAAATGTCTGCAAAACCCTGGCGGGACAAAAATGTTTAATGTATGTAGTTAGTGTTTTTAGTTTTGGTGACTAAACGTATGGGAGCTTAGGTTCTAAAGTGACATTTCCTGTTTTAGTAAATCTCAGGATGCCTCTCATTAAATGTAACAAAAAGGGCATTTGTGTTATTCGCTAATAAGCTTTTTTATATGAGTATAAAATACTATGTAAGTAAATGGGGATGTTTTTGATAAGTACAAAGTACTGTGTTTTAGTTGATAATGAATTTTCTATCTTGTCAGGCCAGTTTAGTGTGAGTCCCTTTAATAAATTAAAACCAATACCACTTGAGATATTAGAATTTGTTATGTTTTCTAGTTTTACATTTGCATTTTATAGTTGAGGTGAACAACCTCTATTAAAGAGCCCAGAATACTAATAAATACTACCAAAATACTGTGATTACTTAAAGTAGGTTTTGAAGGATTACTTCAGGATTACTTAATGAAATTATTTATTTCAAATTTCTTGGTTTTATTGCTGTTGAAATCAGATCTATAATATTATCATAAAAACAACTCACAGTTATAGTATAAAAAAACAGTATTGTGCAACTGGGTTTCTCACCCCGGCATATGTTGTTTAAATATTCCTCCACTTTACTACCAGTTTATGAGATCCAAAACAAGCCTGGGAAAGGAAACCACCATCAGTTAAATAATATTACGAGGGGATTTAAAACACTTGTGGGGTCATGCCAGTACTGGTTGTTGTAGCTACAGTGGCGGAAACATGAATAAAGATATTTGGACGAGCTCCCAGTTTCCTCAGAGCTGAGTCATTGTTTTTAAAGAAATGCCTGCATGAATGTACATGCATATTGTGGCTTATGCAGTGGCTGGAGTGTGTGTGTGTGTGTGTGTGTGTGAACAGCCTGGTCTCAACAACTTACCCTTCAACCAGCGTACTCCCACAGACCATAAAAACGTGTGCTGTAAATTGAAGCATTAAGCACACAAGTAATTTTTGTCTAATTAATCATTAATTTAATCAGAGAGAGGCAGTAAAAAGCACTAATTTATTTTTTTATCTATTTTACATAACAAAAGCACAGTGTCGGGTTTGAGCAAAAAGAAAAGAAAGAAACAGAACAAAATACAGGGAAGACAAGGCAAACACTGGCGTACAGTCCTGCAGAGATACACACACACACAGAGAAGACATAACAATCCCACCACAGTGCTCTGGTGGTATCAATATTCTATTAATATTCACAATGCCAGAGGTCCCGGCTGGTATGCCAGTCAGTGTTGAGCTGATGTGACAGGCTCCCTCCTAGACGCTAAGGCCAAGGACATTAAATTTCTCCTGACAGGATCCTTGGAGACTCTACCAGGCACGCATTGCTTTAACTGCAGTAAACCAGAGAAATAAACTCAAAAGAACATAATGGAGTCGGATCTCATCATTATTATGACAAGCAGGTTTATTTAGTGTACGGTTGGCCCGTCTTTTGCTTCAAAGTGTGTGTGTAGTGTGTGTGTGTGTGTACTTTGCCTTACTGAGCTCTAAAAAGACAACCGGGGTGACTGTCAACTGTCAAAAATTCCTGTCAGCCAAAGCTGCCGTTGGACTGTAAACAGAGTAAACCCCAAAGATTACAACGGATTTCATCTAATTCTATCAGACTCATCATCACTATAGACTTATGTCAGAACAACAAGGAGCAAATAATGCAGTAAGCATGTGTAGCTAAACTACATTTTTATATTCAGCACTTGTGATCAAGTGTATAATACATAATCGTAACAATGTGCAGTTATACTGTGGTCACTATGGTGCATTAAAAAGTATTTATATTTTATTGTTTTTCTTTCTAACATTGAACCACTGTCTGTGTAACTTGGCTTTTTTGACAAAAATCAACAAAGTGATTTCATGCAAAATTGAAACCGGAGAAGACAGTGTCAAATAATTAAAAATACACATGTATAAAACAGTGGATGAGTGGTTAGTGCACCTGCCTCACAGCTAGAAGGTCCCTGCTTTGAACCTTGTCTGGCTCTGGCCTTTCTGTGCAGTTTGCATGTTCTCCCTGTGCTTGTGTGGGTTTTCTCTGGGCACGCCGGTTTCCTCCCTCAGTCCAAAGACATGCCGGTTGGGTTAATTGGTGACTCTAAATTGCCTTTAGGTGTGACTGTGAGTATGAATGGTTGTCTGTCTGTGTGTGTCTTTGTGTTGCCACTGAGGTAGACTGGCAGTGCGTCCAGGGTGTACCCTGCCTCTCGCCCATTAACAGCTCCAGCCTCCCTGTGACCCTGTAAAGGCAAAGCGGTAACACATAATGGATGTATGGACAATAAGTAACTTAGCGAGATCTTCCATTGTTCAGCCAGTAGATTTTAGAAACCCCACAGTAAGTCAAATGGAGACCACCAGAGTGCAGGGAATGTGTTTAAATCATTGTAGTAAAAATACACTTGTAAGGTCCCAGCACTGGGGAATCAGAGACCTGGCCAGACACTACATCAGTGTTGAAAACCATAATTCATAAAATAGATACATGAAAAATTCAAAGTCACGGAATAACTCTGGAGTGCTGGAGCACAATTAAATCCATCATTAAGGCCGAAGGAATACGGAGCCTCAAAAACACAATGCTTGTGCAAGAGGTGACTATTGAGAGGCCAATAAAGTCTATTTCACACATGAACTATAGACAATATCTGGAGAATTAGGTTCAGATATTGCCCAGAACTGTTGTTTCATGTATGAACATGTATGACACAGTGGGAGAAACACAAACACACCATGCCTACCATGAAGCATGATAGTGGCAGCATCATGCTGTAGGGATGCTTCTCTGCAGCAGCCCCTGGCATGATGGTTGAGTTCAAAATAAAATCACAAAAAGGAAGTTACAATGTTTAAGATGTTCAAAGCTGACTGAGACCTGCAGTGTTTGCACAAGCTCAGGGGTGTGACTGAAGCCAAAGGTGCGTCAACTGCACTAAAACGGACTTAAAGAAATCAGTTTTCCTTTCACATGACAGAATCTGTCCTTCTGTGAACTGTTCCTAAAACCTTCTAGGGATAAATATATTGTGTTGTGAAACACATTTGTAAATTAACAGCATGTCTTTATTACATGAAAAGACAACGTAATTCAACATATATTAATGCATTAATTGTTGTGTTTTGTATTTTCATCTGTCAACTAGCACCACTCAAACAACACATTCATTTAACCTCTGGCTATGTTTCCACGTATAGATCCAAAATGACGTGTTCCTCCGTAATTCCTCATCTGGCGTACGCTACAATATGTAGATTGTGTGCTATACACCCTCCGAGATGGGGATAACCCCCAGACCTCCCTGCCAACTATGTGCTGTATTTGTTCTTTCGAACACATCCACAAAATGAGAAATAAAACAACAGCTTATGGCACTTCAGACAGCCCACGGCGTGCTATCTGTGGGCCCTCTATCATTCCCCCTCCTTTATTGAAGCCTTGGCCAAACCTTATCATCATTGCTGCCATTTGAATAGTATTACAGACATGACGGCGAGGGGAGATGGAGATGTCATAAAAAATTGTATTGATTTTTTCCTTTGCTAGTTGTCGTGATACATTAATATCACCAAATAACTGTACAGCTCCTGTTTTAAGCCTGGCTTTTGTGTAACAGATCGTAACAGATTCTGGTGACGTTATCTTTCCGGCACAGCGTGACTGATCCTTCTGCATCTTGTCAGGCTTTTCAGAGAAAGGCCTTTGTGACATGCACAGCCACGCTGCAGCAGGATTTGACGTGGTGTGATGATCGTCAGACTTTAATGTGGGTGACCTCCTAGTCCGAGACTCTGGTACAATGGGCGGATTTGAATGTGTGCATTTTTGCATCAGTATGTACGTGATTTTAATACAGTAAATACTTGCATAAGGGACACAAAGGCATGTTCATGTTTATATAAGCATGTAAGCGTGTTTGTTCCATGTAACACGTAACGACTGCCTATACTTGCATCTCCTGAGTGCTAGTGTGTGTGTGTGTGTGTGAGTGTGAGAGAGCTAGAGAGCTGTGATCTTCTATAATGACAGATTCACACCTTGCAGAGACAGCAGCAATGTCCACACACTTAAGCTGTGTCCCCATTTCCCCTTCCCCTATCCCAGCTTCTTCTCTTCAACTCGCTTGGCGTGAGCAGGTGACAAGCTCTCTGGAGGTGTGAGCGTGTGTGTGTGTGTTTAGTTTTAACTCCCGTCACACACATTCCATCAGGTGTCTCTCACAGTGGCTGCACAAAGACCGAGCTCTGATTAAAAGGACTGCAGTGTGTGATTAGTTTTACACTAATATACCGAGTATTTTAGGTCATGTGACATTTGTGTATTTGTGAGGCTGTGTGTACGAGAGCAGGTAAAGTTGAAAACCTCTTCAGAACACCTGACCACACACACCAATGAATTCACTCACTAGCATGGCTGTAAACAAGAACTATTCTCCCAAACCCTCTATGCAGATATGCAGACCCCTCCTCCTCCTTTTTTTTTTTTTTTTTTTACCACCGCCTCAAAAATAAAAGTCAGCACAAAGTCATGACACAAACGGGCACCAATGAGGAAGTCAGCACAAAAAAAATCAGAAGGGGTCAGCATATGTCCAGTCAGTGCATGACACCTCACAAGCTAACTGTCCCAACCAAGCAGATTGAGTCTCTCCTATACAGCTTTGGTGTAGTGTGGCATGCAGCTGTGTGTGCGTATGCATATGATGCACTGTACTCCACACTGTGTGCGTATGTACTCACCCCTGTCATGTACAATAGCACACAAGTGAAGATGGGGCAGAATAGCAGGAGAGCTGCATGAGCACATTTGGGTGGAGCCCCCAGGGTGTGTACTGTGCTCTCCATAAGTAGTGACATGACAGGCGTTGGACCCATATTTTGGGGGACTTCATTATACTGCAGGTCCAGGTAATGAGATTAGAAGTGTATTCCTGAGTTTCATCTACAACTAGAAGGTTGTTCATTCACCCAAGAAGGTCTGGGCTCACTTTTTAAGGAAAAGCTATCACAATAAACTAAAATTAAACAGGCTGCAAATTTTAACTCCTGTATACTGTCAACCAGAGCATTATCAAAACACTAGGTGTGACCTGCAAAAATATTATTGTGATCTGCCTCTGCATAGAGCAGGATGACTAGAGGTGTTGTCATTCAAAGTATGCAAAATATGAGAATATTTAAAAATCATCTAGTTGAATTAGTCTTGATTTGGATTTGGCTGCAAAATTTAGATGGTAGCATCGGAATTAGGCGAAAACATGAAAGCATGTATCCATTCTGCATTGTGTCAGCAGTTCACAGTGCTGGTGCAATTATGATGTGGAGGATGTGGAAATTTTTGGGCCCCTTTGTCCTGAATGATTGATGTTTAAATGCTAAAGCCTACCTGGGTATTGTTGCTGACCATGTGTATCCCTTTAATGCACCATGTTACGAAGCTAAACCATCTTAAAGGGATTTTTTGGAACATGACAGTAAATTCACCGCAGACAAATGACCTCCTCAGTCACCAGATGTCAATCCGAGAGGGCAACTTTCATACAAAATGGGCACTGAAGAAGCTTAACATGCGCATTAAGGTGAACTAACCATAATTAAACATGCAAATTAATCCCAATCACATCTCATGGTGTCAAAAGTGAAATTTGCCTGAATAGGTTTTTCTATCTGCTTCACAACAACCTTCTCTGTCTTTAGACACTCG
Organism: Channa striata; assembly: GCA_033026295.1. Classification (NCBI taxonomy): domain Eukaryota; kingdom Metazoa; phylum Chordata; class Actinopteri; order Anabantiformes; family Channidae; genus Channa; species Channa striata. The sequence goes on along the minus strand of CM065169.1, from coordinate 25,068,304 downwards.
CATATAAGGAAAAAATAAGGGTAATGAAAAAACCTTTAACTGCAATGAAAAAACAAATCCCGAATTCCAAATGCAGAAAGTGATGTCACTTGAGTCACTTCTGGTTGGGGCTGAAGAGGCTTGAGGGTAGCTGCTCGAGTCTACAGTAGCTGCTGCTAGCAACACACCTGAATCTGTATTCGAAATGTCGGCGGTCAAGTCGCATTGTGGCTAATGTAGGTGCCAGGTTGTGACAAGGAAGAATGCACGAAATAAAATAGATCCTGGTTCTGCTGCATCAATTGTAAGCTTTTCCAGCAGTGCAGTGTGAGAAAGTCCTGTTGGACAACTTGTTTGTGCAGATCAAAATCCGAGTCATCATTTTGTCGGTGCCAGTGCCAAACATCCATGAATGTGGCACACTACAGTCATGCATGTGGCTCCCTGTTTGTTGTTTGTGTTCTGCCTTTCGCCACAGCCACTGATCCATCCAAAGTTAATCACTCCAAACAGCATTACAATTAGTGCAGTTTGGAGTCAAACATCCATCTCCTGGTCTATCTATCACCGTTTTTTTCTCTATGTGGTAATATTCCCCAATTAAAGCATTATTGTAGCGTACTTCATCAAGGGCTAAAGTAATCAAGATTAATCTCAGTGAGCTGACACGCGCTGTTTGCTAAGGAACACACAGAGCAATTGCTCTGGGCGAGCATCATTAGGAAATGCAATAAAATTAGGCAAACTGATTATATTTCAGAACTGGGGAGCAAAATAAAACACAATTTGGGGAGAGCTTCAATTATGGTGGCTGCACTTGCTTGAACATCAGCTATTAAACCACTTTGTAGTTGTGATGCTCGGGCACAAGTTTGCCGTGCGTGTGTGCTTATGCACATTGCAGCACAGGTGCCTAAGTGCACGCCATCGTGGTGTGTTTTTGCGTGCGAGTCCACATTTGGGTACATGGTGTTACTGTCCACGATTTTTTCTTTGGTGGTGCAGACGGGGAGGGGGGGCAGTGTGTGGCCATGTACACAGCCTCCCAGCCAGTTATTGACACTCACTTGTAGCAGCCATTTTAGGCTCTGTTGTCAAGTGGTATCTAATAGGGGTTAAGTGTTTTGAATTTTGTCTTTTGAGGAAAAAAAAAAACAGCACCAGAAGGCAAGTTTTCATTTAATTATAGCTCAGATGGGAGATGGAACGGATGCGTTGGATGCTGTGTGTTTTGTGCGTATTTTCTATGTTTGTGTGTGCGAGTGCCACTGAATGTGCATGGTATAGGTATGGTAAGTATGTGTGCTTTGTTTATTTATTTGTTCCTGCTTTCAATAGCTTCCTGGTGAGTTATACCAGGGCAATCTATTTATGTCATTCATGGCCACTCAGTAGTGAACCATGCTCTGAAACACACACTGATTTTGCCTGTTAGCAGTGAAACCGTTTTAAATGCTTATTAATCTTGCCTGAGGCCATACTCTTCCTTCTCCTTCCCCAAAATGGGAAAATGAATGAAAATACATGGAAATATGAAAATACCTTATCACCATGTGAAGGTAATATTGTGTGATCCCTCGCTGAAATAGCTCTGAACATACCATGAATATATTTTGAATATTCTCTTCGCCTGGCTTTGAATTGATGTACAGCAGGCCGTATATACATTCATGTCATCTGTCTCATGTCACGCATCATGTGTATCACAACATTTTGCCAATCAGTTCTGACAAGGAGGACGAGATGAAGGAATACAATGAAAGTGGCTTTATTGTTTTTCGTCTATACAGAAATGTCCTGGACCCTCTACTATAACTCAGATTACTGCAGCTGGTCATAGATAGAAGCTAAGCTGAGCTGACTGACAGGGAGAGTAGTGTGTGCTTGTGTGTGTGGGTGTGTGTTTGTGTGTGTGTGTGTGTGTGTGCATGTGCATGTGTGTGGCAGAGAGAGAGGAAGACAGAAACCATACAGTGGTATGTATGGAGGTGTTCGCATCACATCACTCTGACCCCTGTGTGAACATTGGTACTTATGCATTTTTCTTCTTGGTTTCAAACTTGTGTAATTAGTCGTAGCACTAGTTGCCTTATTCTTTTTTCAAGCCACTGCTCAGGTTTAGACTAACTGAATGGCTTCCATGAAAACTGTAATAGCATATTTATTGAGGTCAATTTTATTGCAGGCCACATATGGATGAGAATTTACCAAATCAATACAATAACACACACATATGCCACTTCGTGATAGTCATTGTTCTGAAAACATAATCAATATGCTCATAAAAAATCAGGATGACCTTTTGACGCTCCATGACCCTCTTGCTTCTGATTAACCTCATTCACATTGCACCACTGACCTGCACCTATAGACCTTATGAATTATAAATGCACTTCATTATCATAGTCTAGTCATTATGGGATATCATACCCTGCATGTAAGTGTTTTCCTTTTGTCTCAACTGACTTATTTTTTCCCTCGTCGTCTTTTCGAGGTTATCATATGCAATTTGTCCTCTATCCTCCTCTGTGTCCCTCCCTCTCACTTTCTCTTCTTCATTTTTGCATATTGACAGACCTCTAAGGATGGGGCAATGGAAAAATGAGGCGAGAAGGACCGAAACAGTTAACAAACTCTGCAAATGATTGATGGGCTAATTTCAAGCATTGAATAAAGCAGTTTCCTAAGTCTGTTGATTCTCCATTTATTAGGTAATAGAAACATTTATCAAAAAAGTCACATTTTTTGCTTAAGCAATAATTGCATTTTTAAGCTCTCATTAGGCCTTCCATGCATACATAATCCAATTGAATAAATAAAGTGCTGGAGTGAAGAATTAGTACCCTCCTCTCTCCAACTTCCAGCTGGAAAGTTGGAGATTCTGCAGCTTGACTTCTGTTTACATAGAAGAGTGAAGTAAAAAATATAACGCAATCATAACCTTTCTAGTGGATACATTTCATACTTTCTAATGTGATTTTTTCTTATTGCAGTGATTGAAGGACAGTATACTCTTCATTGCTGGGGTGAACTACAAAAAATTAGCTTATGCATATTTTAAATGTATTAATTGACTCCAGTTTCTTAAATGCTAATTATTATCACAACATCACAGCACAAGTATAAGAGTAAAATTATATAATTTCAGCAAATATCAAGAGAACTTCACTAATGTTAAAGGTTATTTTATATAAACTAAAGTTTGACATTAGTGAATACGAACAGAAATTATAATTTCTGCCACAAGCGTCTGTTTATTGATTCAAACAATGAGCCCTTTCATCAAGATGAAAATTTGAGGAAGGAATGCTTTGGATTAAATACATAATTGAACTTGAGCAATATCTCTAGAGAATGTGAATGAGGATTTTTTTACCTCCTGTAATAGCTGACCAGGGACAGAGGTTTCTCACTTTATCTCCTACCACTATAGCTTTAGCCTTTTGTGTATGTAGCCACATCAAAACAGCAGTCATGTCTTGTTACCTGGCAACAGTCCCACTAGCCGGCTAAGGCTCCTGTTCCAGCACAGAGAGCCAGTTTTAATCACCTAGCAAATTTCCAGTGCTGAAAACAGACAGGGCCTCAGCTTAATCTTGTTAGCACGATGAGGCCGTTTTCAGATATCATTGCTAATCAAATCATCCCAAAGGCTTTGAGCCTGGAGTTTTTTTTTTTTTTTTTTTTTTTTTTTTTTTTTTTGGAGACGTGGTAATAGTGGTGGTGGTCGATGCAGCAGATGTGTGTGTGCATGGATGGGGGAAGGTGAAGAAGCCAGTGTCTATGTGTGTTTGTGTGAATACATTTATGTGTTCATTCACCGGGCAGGGGGTTGTTTAATGGTTTGCAAAACGCAGCAAGCTGTAGTGGGTAGAAACACTGTGGCATTTTAATGATTGCGTTCCTTAGCATTGAGCAAACCAACACAGCACATACATACTGTACACTGTTACACACCCGTGTTCTATAGTATCTATGTACATGCATGCTCATCATGGTAACTAACACCCCACTCCCCGCCTTCCCCTCCAGACTCCCTCTTTGCTTGTGAGTTCTCACTTCAATTTGAAAGGCTCCTCCACTTCTCCCAGTAGATAACCTGCATTTTTTTAATAGCCCAAAGCCACTCACCAGCACCCACAGAGACTTCCCAACCCAGGGCCCAGGAGAGCCCGCACAACAGAGAGAAAAGGAGAACAAAGCCAACTTGGAAAGTCTTAAAAAGTTAAAACGTGTACTTTGATAGCCTCGGCCTACCTATTGCGGCGTTGCTGAGCCGACCCCAGGGAGACTGACAGCACTGCAGAGAAAGAGGGAATACAGAGGAGAAAGAGAAGAAGAAGTGGGCCATGGCAACCCCAGACTCTTCTTCTATTTTCCATATCCAAACGTGTGCATACACATACACAGGAGTTTGATATACGCTGAACTGATGATTGCTCTACTGTTTTCCAGCAGAGTGGATGGGCCGGGAGAACACCAGTGTAGTCCAACTACTTTCTGCATTAGCATTTCTGTCTTTGAAAAGTGAGTGAGAGGCAGGATTTGACATATACTGTACACTGAGCAAAACACAACATTTAAACGTAGTGACTGCCCAAGGGATGTCTACCTGCTGTGACTAGAATTTTCTTTAGAAATCTCCCAGAGCGCTTATGTGGTGACATAAAACAACCCTGTGAATATAATGAGGACATGGTAATGTCAACGACGAGTCACAGACATGTCCAGATATGTCCAGATATCCAGTATCGTTTTTTTGTTTTTTGTTTTTTTGTTTGCATTTAGTGTCACAGCACTTGGTTGAGGTTAGCAAAAAAATCATGGTACCAAAAAAAATCTGCTTCATGCACAACATAACTGAAAATGCCATAAATTAAATTTCCATAAGTTTTATCTTTAAGCCTCTCTATTACTCAAAGCATATTGTGGAAATATTCCCAGAATCTTGAAACAACAGTAAAGATAGCACAGTAAAAACATTTTCTAATCCTCTATAGGATTATTGACCAAACCTAACAGAGAGGCCAGCTGGAAATCTCATGCCTTTCATCAAATTTCAAAAGCTTCATATTTAATTGTGTTCTATATTTTATTGTGAAATATTTTTCTAGTAAAAAACTGCAAGAAGAAATGTCTCCAACATTTCTTTAGGAAATAAATACAGTTTAAACAATGTCCTTATCTGGGGTTAGACACATTAGAAGACTCTTCTGCAAATGCCTTCAGAGCAGCAATAAGTAATGCAGACTTTTTTTCAACCTGATTCTTATCTCAAGATTCAACAGGCTGGCTAATACGTGGGCTAACTGCAACAATAATGATGATTATGAATGATGACACAATGGCATCAAACAGGCAAGAAACCTTTCTTCATTAATCCTGCAGCTGGATTTACATATTGACAACTGGTTGTAGCTTTTTACAAATATAAGACTTTACTCATTAGCCAGTCCTATGAAACCTATTCTAATGAGATAAGATAAAAATTCACTGCTTCAGATAAACTCACTGTCTAAAATAGCTGGTGAAATGCAAATGACTCATTAATCATCTTGCTTTCACATACAACATAAAGTCAAATGAAAACTTATACCTCATCAAAACTTACATGTGGAGAATCATCATTTATGACTTGCCATGAATTACCAATTAAAGAAACTCCCACACTATGGTCCCGTAATTGTTGAGAGATGACTTGACATCAAATGTGGCAATTTATTGCCCACAGTGTGGCAATTTATTGCCCTCACTAAACCTGTTGTTGGGCCTTAAATCATTGACCTTAAGTGTCAGAAAACCCTGTTTGATGAGCGTCAGCAGTGACAATAAGCTTGGAGCGTTCCTCCTTGACAATAGTGGGGATGGGGGGTGGATAGCACTATTGTGTATCATACAATCCCACACACAAAAACCTCCCCCTCCTCTCTGTTATTAAATTTGCTTGTTAATTTTCTCTAAGGGTTTGGTGTAATTAATGGACCATTTTAGAACAGCGAGCAAGACCCAACCCGCCGTCACTATCCGTGTCCCTGCGGTCAGTCATGAAGGCCCGCTGTGGAGGCCCAATGGAGTCCCCAGCATAGGCGCCAGGCCCTGTCACTCACATGCCCACCCTGGGACTGGGTGCTGTCCATCAGGAAGAGAGTGATGGAAAGATGGAGGCAGGGAGAGACAGTATGGTCGGTTATGGCAGTGTTCCCCTCAAGTGACTGTGATTGTGCTCATTACTGCCCATTTACATTTCATCAGCAGGCTAGCTGGCCCTGCGCTGTTAGCACCACTGACTCATTAGCACTGGGGAGGGAAGGGGGGGCAAGGAGGAAAGGAGGTAGAGTGAGGTGTGCAAAGGCCTCGGGCATGCAGGATCTAAAATACAGAAGGAGGTTTGGGAGCAGAGACAGAAGCACAAATGAAGATGAGAGACAGAGAGAAAGATTGGGCCTCTGTTTGATCAGATAAAGCAGGGTAATGGAGGAGGGATTTAAATCGATATGTAATAATGTCCAGTGCTGTCCCTGACCATGCCCTTTCCTGGATGAGTAAGAGTATGACAGTCTTTTTCAGGCTTTGATTGCTGCATTTACACACAGTCTGTGAACTCCTTGTGCTGCACACTTCATCTCCCCATCTTTGTCTTCTCATGTCTGAAGAAACATGATGTTACAATCTAGTGAAAGTCAGAGATCTCCCTGTTTGTTGAGATGAAATTATTCTAAATAAAGGTGGATCCAGTGTCAATGAGAAAATATGTCTCCTAAATATGAGTCCAGCAAAAAAGGCAGAAAATGCGACATTTCTGACTTCATAAATTAGTAGAATAACAACAGAGAATAAATAAATGGGTGCTACATGTTTGGATAGCAGTGATGAAGTGGCAGAGTATCTAAAGTATGTACATAAACTTGTTCCATTGAATTTAAATATACAAAAGATGTAAACTAAGATCTGTCTGTTCTCCTGACTGGTTTCACAGTCCAAAGACATGTGACTCCGATTCCCCCATAGGTCTAAATGTAAGCGGTTGTCTGTCTGTGTATGCCTCTCTGTGTTGGCCCTGAGACCCGTAAAGTGCGGACCCTCACAAGTGGTCCCTGATAATGCATGGATGGATCCTCAACAAAGAAATATCAAAATTAAAATAATGCCAGAGATCAATTATTGTTAAACCACTGACTTGGGAAGTTATATACCTATAATAATATTTTTTATTGCCTCTATTGTCATACAGAAGACACTTTATTTGTGCCATCAAACAGTTATATTGTGCCGTGAAACTAGCCACCAGACATTCTCTAAAAATCTGTCAAATTAAATGTATTCCCATAAAAAAGCAACGAATCAAACGTTCTAGATTTGATCATTTTAATATTACTCTTGCAAAATATTTGTGTCTGTGTCTTCCAAGAAGTGAATACTTGGGCTCACTTTTAGTGTCCAGTCATCCAGCAGACACCAGAGAACTGGCTGGTGGTGAAGTGGGTGAGGCTACGTCAGGGTCAGAAATTCAACTTAAATATCAAAGTGCAGACCCCAGAGAGAGAGAGAGAGAGAGAGAGAGAGAGAGTTACAGAAGAAGAAGAGAAGGAAGGGCATAGCGAGAGAGAGAGACAGAGAGGGGAAAGATGTATAACAGGATATGAGATTAAATACAGTATGTCTGCCCTCTTCTGGTCACCACCACCACCATCCACTGTGATGGTCCTTCAGCGGGGGGATGGGGGGGCGCGTGTGAAATGGTCGGAGTGTCTGAAGGGGCAGCAGGAGCATTAAGGAGGAGGTGAACAGAAAGAAGAGATGAGATGAAAGGAAAGACAGTGTAGGACTTACTGTACGTGTAAATTATTTCTGTCACATCGCAGACTCTAGTACAGATTATACATTTATCAAAATTTAACACTACAATCCCAATTTTATTACAATCTGTTTTTTAGTTTAAGCCTTATCATAACAATTAAAATTGTTTATTGGTACAGTGGTTATTATCCTATTCCCTTGTCATATTCACAAGGAAATTATAATTTCATATTATGTACCTCATTTATAGTTAATATTAATCCAATATCATATGAAATGGCATTTCCAAGTGACTAAAAACTGCCTGATATTCAAAATGTAATTAAACAGTGCTGCCATGTCCCGCTATTTTCATGATTATTAAAGCAACTGTTTGATTACGGGGAAAAAGAAAATAACAAAATGAAAATGGTTTGCCACTGTTAGTTGACTGACAGCATTGTTTCTAATCTCATTAGCAACAGGAAATTGACTGCAAATGATGAGTGCACATTCCTAATATTACTAATTTACTTATTTGTTAGCCATAATTGCCAAAGCTCTGACAAAAGTACAGTCAGTGCATGACACATAGACTAGGTGTGTGGATGTGCCTATGAGTGTGTGTGTGTGTGTGTGTGTCAGGAAGGGGTATGTGCTTGTCTAGCTCATGAATCTGTGTATGCATGCCTGTGTGACGGGTACACACACGCAGACGAACACACCCACACACACATTTATGCAGAAACCCGAATGTGTGTGTGTGTCCTCTTGGGGCCCACCTCTGCCTCTAGGTGCTGTTGGGTCAGGTGTGTAGCCAACAGGCAGAAGTGATGGCTAGTTAGCCAACTCAGAGGTGAGAGGTTTAGTCTTAGAAGAGTTAGTTAGTGGTAGGCAGGATTAAGCTCTTTATGTCAATAGCAGATGACTCTTTATTCTTCTGAGCTGGTTCAGGTTTGTTTTGAAAAATTCAAAAATTGGTCCCACTGAGGTACACACATTTTGTGGTTCTCTCTAGGCCTCAGGTAACAAACCGAGGCATTGGGCTGTAGATGGGAAATTTTTGTCAAACATTATCATAATGTTTCTTTTGGCCCAATTTATTCATGGACCCACATTATTCCCCAAAAATCTGCAAATTCTCCATCCAAGTGAGGGTTTACATAAGACGTTCTCATCAGAAAATTAACCTAAGTGAAATTATTGCAATCATGATGACATACTTCCTATAAAATATTAACAATTTGAAAGAGACTTTTTTCAGCAGAAACTAAAAATAGTGCTGAAGCAGACAGACAGACTGCCAGAATAAGCACACTACTTGTTTTTTCAACTTTTGCGTGAACTTGCTATATTGTTTTTATTCATGCCAGTTTTGCTGTCATGGCTCCATTTCCAGCGTAAAAGAGATGTCAATCCTGTAGTGACATATGGGTAAATAAAGATTAAATATTAACAAAAAAAAGTGAAACTATCGATTTGGTACAGGCTTTTTTTTTCTGCGAGTACAGTTCCATGTTTGATGTGATACTGAGTAGCTGTGCCAGGGAGTATCAGCAGGTCTGCGTTTGTGTTGGTCCATGGTTTACTGTGCTTTTGAAACTGTGCCAGTCCGTGTGTACGTTTGCCAGTGAATGAGTGCATCCACCTGCTTCTGTGTCTGCGTGCGTGTTCATATGTGCACTGTACATGTCTGGCTGATCACGCCTGCTCGCCTTTGTGTATGTCTTTTGCTCGCCTTCTGTGTGAGTGTGTGTGCGTGTTCCCTTGGGCTTTCAGGGTAAGCCTTTGTGGCCTTGTGCTCCTCATCAGATTCTGTGTCTTGGGGCATGGCTGTAGGGTGGGCCTCCACTGCAGGGATTCTGGGACCGATGGGGGACAATCACTGCTGCTTCATAACCGAGAGGAAGGAGACAGACAGACTGCATCAAAAAGAGCGCACATTTTGTATGCTTCCCCATTTTTGCCTTTTTTTATGTGTGTCCTCTTCATCCATTTTTCCTAATCCCCCAATCTTTTCTCTCTTTAAGAATGATTCAGGTTTATTCCAACCACATTTCACATAATTGTAGCTAATGTGGCTCCATGGGCTGTGATTTGCACTCTCCACTCTCCCCCGGCATAGAGGACTTGCTCAGAACAGGTCTTCATGGAACATGGGTTTTACATGAATAATTTTAAAGAGTCAAAACAGAATCTAGCTACTATGCTCAGAGGATTCACAGCAACTACAAAGTTAGGATGACCAGTTAAGATGATTTAAAATATACAATGTTGAAATAAGTAGAGATTATCCCTTAAGGTCTGCAAAGAGTTCTAAAAGGTTGCAGTAGGAAGCTCGGTTGTCTACCAATCCTACAGTTGCCCTGGCTTCTCCAGTCACATGTCAAAGTGTCCTTGAGCAAGACAACGATCCCCCCCACCCCCCCACCCCCCCACCTTAGCTGCCCCTGGTTAGTGTTAAATAAGTGCAGGCCATAACTTTTCACAAAATGGGGTTTTGTGTATGTGTGTATCTTATTGCATGTGTATTTTAGTGAAACCTTGCGTCAACACGTCTCATGCACACACTCTGTATCCTCATTAATCACTGGTACCTCTTTCTGCAAAAATACCAGTATTATCTCAGCTGACACATAACTGCCTGTTGACATCATTTGCATGGCATTTTGTAACATATCCCATATGACTAATGATCAATATTTTCTAAGGACTCATCACAGTTACAGTATGCATTTTATGTTTATGTCATTCAGACATCGGTATTTCCATTTTCTGCATTCGTGATTTAAGTCTGAGTACGATAAATATTCCATTCTATTGAACGTACAAAAACACAAAAGACGCACAAAGAGCCACATTGCTAAAAAATACAATTCTGCATTTGACCTCCTTTTTCATTGTTGTTTATAAACAAATAATCTACAGGCAGTTGTTCTTACTCTCTGGCATGAGAAATGACTGTCGTTGCTAATGATGTTCTATGCAAACAACGTAATAAGGCAGGTTAATCAGGCCGGCATGATTTTCTATTAGCTTTGTTTACTCAGTCTGCAGAGACTTCAGGGGCTAGTTTCATCTTAATAACAAAGGATCAGACTCAGCGCTCTGACATTTGCTGCTGAAATCCACAATAGGAGCCAATGACAAACGACGATAATCGGCAGGAGATGTTCTTACTCTGCAGAGACCTGACAGGCCAGCAGTAGGTTTGAGATTGAATCTGATCTTAAACAGTTTGCCAAAAAAGTGTTTTATGGTAATAATGTTAACGTGAAGCATACCAATGACAATTTTGTTGAAACCAGATATGTAAAATGATTGCTCTGTGTTATACAAGCTGTCAGAATTTAAAAGATGCCTTTAGTCTAAAACCTGGCATTTCAATTTACACTCTCATGCCATGACCTCATTTAATTGTCTGTCTTCTCAGTGTCTGCTTGGCTTTTTGTTTTGTTTTAGATGCAGCACTTGCTGTTGCTCCTGGACTTTTTAAAGTGTTTCAGAAGTAACAACAGTAATAAATAAAGTGTCGCTCTCTGACACTTGACAGATTTAAATTCACACTCATCAATTCTTTTTATGCCACACCTTGCCAGCTTCACAATGGCTCCCAAATCTCACCCGGTGACTTCCCCTAGATCGGATTTCCTGCTTCACTCCTTCAATAGAAAGAAAAGATTTCACCTTTGACCTCTGCTGTGTAAAGGTGTTGGCGTGAAATTCACAATAATTAATTTTAGGTGACTAACAATGGCATGACCAATATAATCATTTAGACAGATCAAAATATAATTTAATGCAGTTTTCATTGTTGAACAAATTAATTTGCACATGATTCCATGCAACGAGAGATAAATATGGATCAGGAAAACTGAATCAAGATATTCAAAAGAGATGGACAGCTAAAAAAGATAAACTGAGAGACCCTGGAAGATAAAGAAAAGGAAACAAATAAAGAGCAAATGAATGAATGAGAGGGAGGGGGAGGGTGGGTGGGGCTGAGAAGAAGGAGACAAACAGAGTTAGATGGGTTGACCAGGTATTAGTCCCAAAAGGGATTAGAGGTGTGGTGTAGGTGTGGCCATATTCGCTCACTTTAGTTAACAACTTCATATAGTTTAATTTGGGAAACCTTAGAGACACTGGTAGACAAATTTAGTTAACATCAAAGAAAGCCAGCCAAACTGCTTTCCTCTTCTTGTTGTTTGTCTCTTGGCACATTATAAGACCAATCCAAAATGTCCACCCAAACTGAAATCCCAAGCTCAAAGCATAAATAAATGATCGATGAGTAGCTTGCTGATTAGCATCTGTCACACAGCATTCAGCTTTGCAAAAATAATAACAAGGTCAGCAAAATCTATCAACGTCATGTTCAGATATAAGTTGATCATAATTTTTAGCTGAGTTTGAAATCACGATGGAGTAGTTATTACTTTGGATAGCTTTTGAAATCACAGTTTATATGTACATCAACCTGCCAAAGTGTCAAGTGTAAGTGAGCGTGTTAGTTGCCCACAACTGCTAAAATCCAACCACCTTTTGGAGGTTGGTGGGGGTTAAGTCAAGCCCTGCAAACTACTGCTTTAAAGCCTGGCTTTGATAAATAAAAATAAATATTTTGATATTTAAGACAAATGAATATATGAATTTGACCATTTTCAACCTATTATTATGACCACTGAGTGACGCAGCAGGAGTTCCTCCATGACGAGTCTCGTCAGGAAAAGAGGGATGAGGTACAGGGGAGTGCGAGGTATTATGTGGGTGTGTGCACGCATGCATGTGAGTGGGAAGGCAGGGGAGGGGCAGGGGTGGTGTGGTGGAGGGGGCCAGTGAGATGGAAAAACCCAAAAGACAAAAAAAGGTGTGTGTCATGTGCCATAGCAGCGACCGCTCATCTGCTTTTGGACGGTGGAAAAGAGACAGGAGAGACGTAGACAGACAGAAGGAGAAAGAGAGAGAGTGAAGGAGGGATGATCAAAAGGATTTCAGCCATAATGATGAGGCCTCTGACTGGACAGATGCTGATCCCCATCCAGTTTGCTCCCATCAATGTCAATTCTCCTCTGACAGACACCACGCAAGCAAGAGATGGATGCCCTGCACTCATATGCTGCTGTCTGCCCATACAGAGACACATTTTGACACCACAGCAATGTCTGTCTGCATAACTGCAAAGCTAAAACAAACCTAATAAAGCCTAAAATAGATGTCCCATTTTTTATTAGTGCACTTGTGTGTGCTGTGTTGTGTTCTACTGTGCTCAGTCACTGTAATAATTCATTAATTCTTATTAGCAGTGTATCCCCCCCGTCAGGTAGTCTGTCCTGTAAGCCACTACTTTTTAAAAATGTACTTGTTTACTTACTGTTTCTGTCCCTGAACTTTAAGGCACCTGTGAAAATGACAACAGCTTTGTTTTTCAGACAGGATGATAGTAACCAGACCCCGTCTGTTAAGATGACACAACACAGTAGTATCATGCTTCTCTATTAAACCTGATCCTCAGATTCATTTTAATAGCTGCAGATTCTGGAAATCCCCATCACGGCTCCCCTATAATGTCATGGAGACCTCTGGTCACATTCTTATGCTGTTAGTGGTGTCCACTGCAACTCTACAGTCCTCCACACACACGCGTGCGCGCTCACACACACACACACCTGTTGCTGAATACTAAATATATATAGGTGCGCTCAGTTATTAAGCATAATGTACTACTACATTGTCCTAACTCTTCATATTTTAGCATAGCCTGACTATCATGTACTTGGGTTTATGGTGAATTGCACCTATATTGGTTTTAGGTCAATTTAAAAATTATTGGATGTTTGTAGGATGTATATGTGTTTGTCCTTGGGAATATTTTAGTACCAAAAATATAAATGTATACAGATACTGTATGTTCAGCTACTGATGTGCAACAAAAAAAATTAAAAGTGTCTTATCTAGTTCATAAAAGAAGCATAAACGTGTCCTCAGTGAGCCCTGTACACCACTCACCAACAAGCAACCCACCCACAAACACAGGTTAGTGGGGTTTCGTGTCTGGGTTGTGTGTCTGTAGGCTCAGGTGTAGTGAGTATGAATGAGGTATATGTTTTTGATCACGGTTCTGTGTACTTAAATTTAGAAAGGCCATATTACATATTAGAGTTTGAAGCCAAATCAGGCAACAAAATACTGCACAGCAGTTTGTATGGGGGTACAATTATTTATTTGATTTAAAATTGCTAAAACTGAGGTTCTATTTTGTCTGTGCTGTGCAATTTGAATTAATTTTATTTTTAATTGCAGTTTCAAACCTTTCCTATTATTACCTATTTCCAGTGGTGGAAAGGAACAAAGTACAACTATTTTGTTACTGTCCTTAAAACTGCTTTGACTTTTACTAGACTTCATCTGAGAAGTATGTCTAGTTTTTACTCCACTACATTTCTAACCATCAGAGACATCGGTTTGTTTATTGCCTGGCACAGTTAAGAACACTTAACAGTACTAGGAATTAGTCTTGGTGTCAGGTGCAAACACAAAATCTACAGAACAAAAAGTTAAGGTGCAAAGGTGCTGAAAGCTAAAAGCTTAGAGCAATAAATGTAAAATGTCACTGTTGTGTTTTATTAACCAGTGATATGTTGTAGAGTCCTCACAGTTGCAACCCATCTTGCTTAGATTCAGGCTCTTTAAGTTCAACGGCTTTTCAAGAGGAGATTGTTCAGTTCTGATAGACACCGTCAATGAAGTGCGCTCCTATAATGAAGTGCTGTTTAGAATTAGCCATTCATAGCTTCAAGTGGGAAGCATAATATCCCACGAGTCGCTTTCACTCTTAAACCACAATAATGGCACTTTCATTTAACCCCTTAATATATGTTAATCCAGGAATGTCAATGAGTTCTGTTAACACTCATGCACAGGCCGTCAGGGGCCGAGAGGCCGGCGAGGAGTGAGCTGAATAGACAGACAAAGGCTCGCTTGAAAGCCAGCCCTGATATTTGATTTTTTTAAGTGAACCCTCCTTAAAACAAAGGCACATTGTTGGCTCTTGGCTCTGTGCACTATGTTTTGTGTGTCAATGTGTGTGTGCGTGTGACGACGGGTGTGGGGTTGGAGGTGTTGAATGTAGGACTGCATGCGTGAGTTTTATCCACCCACTTGCTGGTCTATCCAGGGCTCTGTTTGTTTCCATTCTCATGGCTAGGTTGCCAGTCTGAGAGACCCCACGCCTCAAACGGCCAGCAGAAGGGTTTAAAGATACAGTAGGGTGGGGAGAGGGAAAGTGATGAATATTTAGGCCCCATTGAAATGAAAATCCCAACAGTCCCTGGAGACCAAGCTTAGAAGTCATTGCCAAAGGGTTCTCCATCTGCTTGTACCTAGGCGTCTATCTATCTATCTATCTATCTATCTATCTATCTATCTATCTATCTATCTATCTATCTATCTATCTATCTATCTATCTATCTATCTATCTATCTATCTATCTATCTATCTATCTATCTATCTATCTATCTATCTATCTATCTATCTATCTATATGTGTATATGTGCTTTGTTTACTGTGTGGTGCATCTGCATGAGAGATGGAATACGTTGGTATAGATACCTGCAGCCACATGCACCTGAACATGGAGCTGTCCATACCTGCATGCAAATCTATGCATAGAAAGTACTGTCTGCATGCCTACATACGTGCATGTGTGTCTGTGTATGTGTGTGTGTGTTTACTGTAGTATATGTCTCATCGAGGCCTGAGTGGTTCCTAGCTTTGACAGAGGCAGCCCACAAATCAGGAGTAAATCAGGACCTGGGGGCATGCCGGCTTCACTGAGGGGGAAGTGAGACATATTCACCGAGACCAAATCAGCCTCAATCTGGCCTCAGTGAGCCCTGTACACCACTGACCAACAAGCAACCCACCCACAAACACAGGTTGGTGGGGTTTGTGTCTGAGTTGTGTGTCTGTAGGCTCAGCTGTAGTGAGAATCCATCACAAAAAATAATAATAATAAAATAATGAGGTCGTGAGAATGAGGTATATGTATTTTTGATCACGGTTCTGTGTACTACACTATAGTATGTTGCATAAACATATGTTTATTCGTGTGCAGGCTTGTTGTATAGCTTATGCTTGTTTAACTTCCAACAAAACAGGTTTTGGAGTTTCTAGTCAGTTGCGTATCAATGTTCTTGACATTAAAGTATTGATTTATTACTTTATTGCTTTTCTTTAATGGCAAACTATGGTATCTGCTTTTTAAGACCTTTATGTGACATTGTTAGAGACAGTTAAAAAAAGGTAAGAATCAATGATTTTATCATTTACATATATTTTATAAACACTGCTTAATATTTATTCACATGGTGTGTGTCAGAGAGGAATTTAAGCTGCATCTGTTTAGCATTTCCATTGCTGTTCTGATTACAGTACCAGATAATAACAGGGTGATATAAAATATTTTATAAAAAATAAATGCATATTGGGGAAAAGACAAGACAACGTATCTTTCTAGGAAGTGTGTGTACCTGTCGAATCTCCATTTGGTTTCTTGGGACACATAACAGTGAAACAATGCCGCTCTCTGTCAACACGATTGCTGGAGTGCCATGACAACCAGAGATCATTTGGAGTTTTACATCGAGGCATTACCACTCTGATACTAAAGGGCATAGCATAACTCCTGACGTAGCAGTGCCAGTTTGTCATTTCGGCTGGATGTCAGTGGTTTTTTCAGCGAGCCAGGGGGCATGTGGCAAATTTGAAGGCCCTTGCGTTTGTCTGCTACCTCTCTGCCAGACGCAGGCCATCCCAGGTCACTGCCACTCCACAACCAATCTGTGTCATCACCACCACATTCTCCCACCTCCCTGACGTGTTCGACCCCCATCGCTTCCTACCCCCGTCTACTTCATTTCTTTGCTTCTCCAAATTCCCCTCACTTTTTCCTTGCATCTGTTCACCCTCCATCTTTGATGCACCTTCAATCTGCTTATTTCTTCCCCATCTTCTCCAATTCACCCTTTTATTCTGCTCTTAAACCTACTCTTCCTCTGTTTTTTTCTTGTCTGTATCCCGTCCCTCTTCCTGTGCTCATTACTCTGCCCATTTTCATGCTCTTGCTATTCTTCCTCTCTCTCCACATCCTATCCCTCTCATTCTCCAGTGCTCTCCTCACATCAGAAAGTGTTGGATTTTGACATCTGCCTGCAGGATCAGTGACCCATGAAGTAATTAGAGGAAGAATCTCGCCTTCTCTTCCCCCCCTCGCCCTCCCCTCTATCTTCTCCGCTCTCTGTCTGCTCTGAGCCGGGGATCATATAAAAAGCTGGTTATGTTTACTCCCTGATCCATCTAATTTCTGTAACGACGGCCGAGTCGGCCTCATCTCCTTACCACGCCACGCTTAAGCCAAGGCGTTGGGTTGGAGAGGCACCCCAGCCCCCGCAGGGCACTTTTGAGCTTCAACCACACCGCTCAGCTGCGAAGACGAGACTGGGACCTAAGTGGATTAACTCCCAAGCAGCACAGGTGGAAGGACCTCGCTTCAAACACACACACACACAGTCATATAGATGTGCAAACAGAGTGAGATGCAACTTTACACCATTTAATATATCATCAAAAAAGTGCTGGGGTGAGACATCTGTGATTTTGTGTTCGTGTGTTTGTGTGTGTGTGCAGCAGAGAAAATAAATAAAAAAAGTAAAAACTTCATCTGCTGCAATATGAGATGAGCGAACACAATTATGAATTGCTCCAGAGCTTACGGCCACTCTGATGATAACTCTCTAGTGCTGTGTTATCGAATTGCCAGAGCATAGAAAGCCCTCCCTCCTCGCCCCCCCATCCACAATTGAAAATATTTGCCCCTGGATTGCAAATGTAATATCTAGGGTAAGGGTTGATGTATAATGCAACAAAGTGAAGTCTGAAGGCCTTTCCAAAACATGACAGCCTGGGATGTCTGATGTTTTGCTGGGTAGCATTACAGTGTTTATCCATGTCCTGGTTCACAGATTAGTCATTTAAAAAATGTTGAGGGACTTTTTTTCCTGGTGACTGTGCTTTAGTGCTGGTGGTAAACTAATATGTTAGGGTTTGATAATTATAGTTGTCACAAAGTGTTCTCTTTGTTCCTGCTGAGTTCCAAAAGGCCTTTATGAAGTGCTGGCAAACCTAACACGAATGTGTGCCTCAGTTTGTCCCTTCCACTGTCTGTACCCCTGACAGCTTCAGGCCAAAGACAGTGGCCAGAGCAAGGCCACTCTAACCCAATTGGACCACCAATTACTACTGATTAGGCTCAAAGTAGCATCTGTCCCAGGAAGCATTTAACCAATATATTCTCCATAGTGACATACGGCAACAGAATTAACTGTCAATGCGGTTTAATGGGCTTATTGGATTTTTGACATGTTCAAAAGCTTGTGATTTGGCTAATGGAATGGCAGACAGAATCCAACAGGGCACCTGGCATCTTTACTTTTGCAGCTCTGTTTTCTATTCACACTATGCTATATGAAGGAAAATTGAAATCACGTAAAATAATTCTCTTTAAGCACCAGGCATATTTTATATATTTCGATCTATATTTGTTTTTCATTGACATAAAGGTGCTGCAATCAAATGACAGCTAAACCTGCATATAGTGCAGTAATATTTAGCCAATAATGGCATGAGAATAAAGCAAAATATGCATAGCTCCACCTGAAAAAGTCTGATCCTTATTAAATAACAAAACCTCTGGTGCCAAATTGTTAGATTTATTACCTCATAAAACAGGGAGCTTGGAGGATGTGTGAAAGAATAGTTGCCAGTCAAGTCTGCAGAGTTGGTAAAACAATCTGTCAAAGTGATTTTGTGTGCATGCATGTGCTTGCAAGCATGTGTTTGCATATGTGGATGCATGCAGCTGTGCATGTGTTTAAGTGCGTGTGTTGGTACAATCCGTCAGTGTGTTGACAGCCATGTCACACAGTGGGAATCAGTCTCAGGGGATCCTCTGATGAGAACTCCTGATTACCCCTCTGTGCACGATTCCTATATTTAACCTCGGCAACCGTGACTTACGTGCAGTACGGATGATTTGCTTTGCGGTGGAAATTGTTTTGCAGCAGGTGCGGAGGGTCGTACGGGGCATGAAAAAAGTTGTCAAGGTGACACAAGGCACAGTGGTGTAGCAATGAATTCCTTTGCCATCTGTCTATCATTAAGGTAAGTTGTCTGGAAACAGCATCGCACTGGCACAGGCTGGTGAAAGTCACTTAATCAAACAAAGGTTAAAAGCTTTTGTGAAATACGGATCCTTTTATCAAGAAACATATTTTATTTATCTTTATGTTTTTTTTTTTTAAATGTAGGGCCTACGTCTATATTCATTAAAAAAAATATTATCCTTTACAGTAATGTTAAAATAAACACACAGTTGCACACGTTATAATCTGCCCTGTGCACCCACAGTTCGACACCAGCACTTTCAGTGCTTATTGGAGGTCAAGTGCCTTGCTCAAGGGTATCTCTTTAGTTATTGTTGAGGAAGGCAAGAGTGTTTCTTAACCTACAGGTTGGGAACAGAAACAGGTCAGGAGCCGGTTTCTCATGGGTCCCCTGACTACAATAGTGCTTGCAAGTTTTCTCGAGACTTGGGCCCACGATAAGGATAAATTTCTCAAATTTCAGTTACTGCCTGAGAATGAGCCTGATGTAGAGTATTAATGGTTCAGTAGGGGATGCACAGAGTAATATAAACCCAGTGTGCCGCAGAAAAAGTGGTGCTGGTTTTCTCTTCTGTGTGTTAATGGCAATGGCAGGGTGACATAACATAACTCTTGATTTATAAGGCTATTTGAAATGCCATCGCTCGCGGGGCTGTATCCATAGAGCAGCCAGTGACGATCGCTGACAGCTCACTGACTACAGGGTGGTGAGACAGAAACGCCTGGTGTGTCTGTCTGTCGAATTCTCCCGCTTTATCTCCCTGCCTCGATCTTTTGTTCTGTCTCATCTGTTGTGTATAGTCGTCTGTGTGTCTCTCGTCTTTCTCTCCTTCTTTGCTTTCATGCATCTTTCTTTTATCTTTTGTGGTTGATAAGGGTCAAACCACTTTTATTGCTCAACTCTTCTCAGCAGCCATTAAGGTCAAAAGACACAGTGTGCTGGGAACCTTTACCCCAGGTGAAAACTAATACTTTTTTGTTACCAAAGAAGGAAAAAAAAAAGGTTTAATAGCAAAATTGATTTCTTCACCTTGCTTGCTGTTAAGCTACAGGGCGTTTCTGGACATTGTGTGCACAGTACAAACTAATGCTAATAACTGGTCATATTTTCATATCGCTAAATACCTGTACATCCAGTAACGGTTTGAAAGTTAGATGATAAGGGGGGTGTAGGTTGAAATGAACACCTGGAGGTGTGTCCAAGTATGAGAGTTATTAAAGACAACTGATTAACTCCAGGATGTAAACG
The DNA here is from genome assembly GCA_033026295.1 of Channa striata. Lineage (NCBI taxonomy): Eukaryota > Metazoa > Chordata > Actinopteri > Anabantiformes > Channidae > Channa > Channa striata. The sequence goes on along the minus strand of CM065169.1, from coordinate 25,048,078 downwards.
TAGTGGACACTGCTGATTCTTTCAAATACACTATAATATGCATTTATGCCAAATTGTTGTTTATGTGCTTTATATTTTAATGTATGAATGGAGGCATAGAGACAATAAGGGCAGATCTTAACGATAATATACCTTAGGAAATCGTTGGCTGACCCCCCAGACAGTAAGACACAATGATTACCTCGTAGGATTACAAGCCCACACACCCGTACCTGATTATATATTTTCACAAACCATGTTGGAGGAAGGATTTGACTAAGGGATCCGTTTAGTATCTTCCAATGCAATTTGCTAAAATGGCCACCTCAGATGAATAATAATGAGTAATAATATTTATTATATCTTGCATTTGTTTTCGCTTTGACTAAGATAAAAGCATAGCAAATTATACGATTGGAATCAGGTGTATTCTGACACTCACTGAGGCTAATTGATTGCCTTGATATCTGTCATTTAATGCAATTTTACGCTTTCCTAAATTTCTAAAAGCAGTCATGGCAAAACAAGCTCTAGCTATACAGTCAGCATACACACATTTGGGGGAAACACAGAAGGTTAAAACAACTGCAGTTATTATTGGGTTTTTGTGTGCATGCCCATCTGCGTTTCGACAGAAAACACGGTTTGAAAAATGGTCAGGGGAATTTTAAAGGAGGACACGTGAGAAGTTACACTGCAAGACTCTAAATCTCTGTCGCAGCTACAAGACAAAAGCCAAGGTGGGGTCACCTATTGTCATGCACATAAGTGGACACAAGATACCTGTTTGTAAGCACGTTCAGGTTACCAGAGACATTTTGGACACAAACTGCTGTAACATGATCACCGAAGAATAGCAGGGAAAACAATATAAGGCACAAGCAGGTTTGGCTTGGTGGGAAATAAAGTAGCATCAGCACTCCATAGGGGAATTCTTGAATGAAACCAAATCCCTACTCTGTCGAACAGGCTTGGGTGTTTGTGTGTTTAGGTATGTTTGAAGAATGTTGCTACCGTATATTGTCGTTGTTGACAGGGAAGCTGAACGACGCAATAAACAGCGGGGGAACATTTAGCAAAGGAAACAAGATAGGAGTATCGCTGCATTAGGAATGTGGCTCCTGAAAGAAAACCACAAAAGCAGCTTAAACTGTTTCACTGCAGCTCTTTAATTTCAGGCGCAACATCACAAAATCAGCTCGGGAGATTGTCAGGTGATTTACAGGCTTCCTGTGGCCTCCCCGGTCTTTTCTGTGAAAGCTGAAAAATATTCTTTATTCTGAAACATCCACAGACTCTCAGCAAGTGCAAGTCAGTTAGTATGTTTTGTTATTGTTGCTTTTTTCCTTTTCATACATGGTCAAGATACCAAACCAAACAAATTTGCGTATTGAATTTAAAACTGTGGCCATAATTGAGTTGGGACTCAAAGTTCCCTTTTGTCTTTTGCAAACTTTGTTATAGTGGCAAAAATCTGAAAATGAATATGTTCCCTTGTTGACAAAATACAAACTAAACACAAAAAGCCGTAGGTTGTTTAAGTAGATTTTTCGGTTATGGTGGCTCATAATGTGGTGGTTTTCGTGCACTCTTCCAATTCATGCAACAGGGATACGGTTATGGTGTTGATTACACTGGTTAAAGATATAAACATGAAATACTCGGATCCAAGGCTTTGGATTTAGTAGCAACCTGTGAGAACAGAGAGTGTGCTAACTGTTAGTGTGACTCATGCAGTCTGCCATTTCTGTGGTTGGCCAAATGAGCTGACCTCAGCATCAGTCACCATCAGACCACAGGCACTCATTTTACAGTCGCAGGTATTCCCCCACCCCATCCTGGCCTGCTGGAAGTACTACTAAGTAAATCAAATCAACAGTAATTCAGAATTATTCAATGAGTGGACTTTACATGACACTCTTAATAGAAAACAACACACAGTACAGCAGTATTTTAACAGTGTTGTCTCACTGAAAACTCTGCTAACAGATTAGGGAAAGACTTGCAAATAAAACACATCCACGCTATAAATACGGCAAATCAGTGCCAGTTGTTTGCCAGATCTAAATGTTAGCTTCTGCCATGAGTCACGGCTGTCTGTGAGAGCACGTTTCAGTCACATTAGCAGAGAATTTGGCTTGTCTCCTACTTATCTAGTCATTTCACATGTGACTTTATGGACACAATCATTCCTGATAAGGTTGAAATTATAGCCCTGAAATCTTTTTTTGTCTATGTGTTTGTGTTTTCAAGCCAGTTCCATAAGAACCCACATAACATTCACTCCGACTTCTCAGCTTGTGGCCCTCCCCAGTCGTTTTGTACCCAAACATCCCTCACCCTTTGCTTTCTCTTTCAATGCCAGGTCCTCTTATCACCATTGCTTCCTCTTCCCTCCTTCCCACTCCCTCCTTTTCTTTTTTCAAAGCATGAGAACGGGGCTGCGCCGATTAAGAAATCCTAGCCCTGGCTAATCACCCTGGACTGGCGCACTTCCGTTGCACTGATTACCGAGGAAACCATTAAGAAGAAGAAAGTGGCTGGATCTTTCATCCTAGTCGGCTGGGCTCAGGGGAGGTCAGAGAGGGGTGTGTTTGATAGGCCATTTACCCTTCCTGTTCTTATTATTCCAGCATTTCCTCTATCTGGACTCAACATGACTGCAGCAGCGGAGCCTGGACCCGTCTTGCCCTACCTCCCAAAGGGCTGTAATCATTGCCATACTAGTGTCCTGGACTCAGTGGTACGTACACATGACACCATGTTGATTCACAAGCGCACACATAAATCCACACATGCAGACCTCATCACACATCCCCTTCACCTTCACACCCTCGCGCGCACATTATGCTTATACCGTAGGTTCACTGGAGACGTTCACCCCCTCCTTAATCAATACAGGGTCTAGTTGAGCGCCAGTGACCCCATGAGAAACAAGGTGCACACACACACGCCATTGTAGCGCCCCTTCCTCACTCGTTTTACACTCCACTCCCGGAAAAACAAAACCAGCATATTTGCGTGTACCGAGGCCTCATGGGTACTGTCACAGATGGTGCTAATGACATGTGCCCCGGCAGAGGCAGCGCCCTCGTTCGCGCTAGACTGGTGACATATGCTCAGTTGCAGGGCCATCAGCGGAGCACGGCAGCCCCCAGTGTCCGAGAGACACCCGTGTAACCCCTCTACGACGACGACGACACAATGACAGAGGCAGAGCCTAAACAAACACAGAGCTTTTTTCTCTCTTCATTGTATTTCAGTCTGTTTCTTTCTCGCCCCTCCACCCCCTGCCTCTGTCTGTTTCTGTCTCTCCCTGTTACTTCTCCCTCCCCTATGTTGTTCATCCCTCCTCTGCCTTTTTCCCTAATGTCCCCATTGAGCCTGACTTGATGGATGACCCTTTGCTTTAGCGATTAGGGTCCCCACGGGGGCCCCTTCCCTCTTCTATAGGAATCCGGGTACGGCAGAGTGACAGAGCAAGTTCAGGCCGCCGCCTGCGTCTGAGTGTTAGCATGTGCGTTGAGGATATCAGGGGGGATTTGTATTGAAGGGTGACAGGACGTATCAGCCCAGTGGAGTCTCATGGGCGGTAATGGGCAGAGCAGTAGCTTCTGTCTGTGTCCCGTGGTCTTCTCCTCCATCCAAGCCATTTGTCCCCATGCTGTCACAGAGGGATTGAAATGAAACCAGATGTGTTGTAGTGTTCTGATTTTATTTCTCCTCCAGGCTTTACAGATGTTACATCTATTTAAAAGTCATATAAAACAAGAATAAAATGACATTTGAAAGTTTCAGTAAATTCTAAGCCAATAATATAACATTTTGCACTAGATTGGATTAGGTAATTTCCATACGTTTCAATACAGTATATTGTTACAGTAGGCAAAGGTGACATCAATACACTGACACTTTAACAAAAGACCTAGAATGGGGGAATTCCTTGAACATGAGGGCAGCCGAAAAGACCATTGGCTGTCATTATCTCTGTAACCCTACCTCTGCAGTGTTACTGTAACTCCACACTGATACACCATGGGTATGAATGAACCTCCAGAGACTTTTGTAAGACAGCATTCCTCCAAAAAGTTGTAAAAATGCTAAAAGGTAGCTGTGGACAAATTACCAAATTACACCGGAGCCCCTGGGCACACAATCTGGAATCAGTCAAAAGTGTTGGAGTAAAAACACTGTGTCATGTTTCTGTAACCAAGAAGATGTAACCATAGATGGCTTTTGTTCAAAATAAAGCAAAAAGCCAGTTGTCTCACCATTTGTTTAGAGGGGACGTTTAGTTCATGAGCTCATGCGGAGACTCACTTTTTCATGTAAATGGATTAGCTATCGGATGGGTGCAGCAATTCGAACTCAGCAATAATTGAAAAACTCGAATAAAGGAGTATGCATGCACAGCAAGCAATGTTTGTACAATGTTTGGAGGGAAATTATTAGCATTGATAATTGTTCATTTAGTCGCACTTGCCTAAATCATTTATTGTTAACTGTGTGTTTCTAAAGCGCCGTGCTTTGCCTTTGGTCTCAGAGCAGAGTTACACTGATAAGAAACAAAATGTGACTGACTATCCAAAAGGAGGAGCAGAATCAATAAGTGGTATTTTAAAATCCTTTTGTCTAGAAATTTTTAGAGATTCAGCTTTTTTACTACACTTCTACGCAGCTTAAATATACCTACAACATGAATTGCAAAGTTTCCAGAGGCTGCCTTTTCTTAACTTTGCTGTTTTTATTAGTAAAATGCAGACGTAAAACAACATAGGTTCACAAGCACATTTGAATAAATTTAAAGATGTTATAATTATTTATTTGTGGCGCTTCTTGTGTAAGGATTGTGTAAACAAATCCTTATAAAATCCTGATATTAGAAACAAAAAAAAAACAATAATAGGGTGGAAATGCATGAATAGTTATAACTTCTATGGAAATGTGAGATGAAATTGAAAAAAAAAAGCCTTAGACCTATTACAGCTGACACTGGGTGAGAGGTGGGGTACAGAGAGACACACACACACAGACAACCACTGACACTCATACCTATGGGCAGTTTAGTCACCAGTTAACCTAACGTGCATGTCTTTGGACTGTGGAAGGAAACACAAGCACAGGAAGAACATGCAAAGGGGATGTCAACCTGCAACCTTCTTCTGTGAGGAAGCAGCGCTAACAGCTCCACTGCTGTGCTGCCCTCTGGTCTTAATAAGCATTTTATTTTTGTACTAACTGACAATAGAGGAGCAGATGTGATAATTTTTCCACTTAAAGCTGATAATTTAGTTTATATTGTTTGATTTATAATTTTCCAGAGATAATAATCTAATTATTGTACATCAATAACCGGATTAAATGTTTGTCAGCAGTAAAGCTCTGACAGATTTCATTATTATGGTACTTGTGACCTGTAGGCAGTGTCTGGACTATTTCTCAAAAAGAGCAGGATCTACGTATGAGTTGACAATTCTTATATATAAGCCAGAATGAACTTGTGCAGCAACAAACATCATGACTTTTTATACTAAGGTTAGATTTGTAAGACGGCCGGATGTGTGCACTTCTGGGCTTTTAGACACTCAGATCATTTTTCTCTATCTGTGGTTCCAACATTGTGTATGAACTTGTTTATAATTAACGTGGTACTAATGTGTCAGTGGCAACAACCTATAGCTGCTGTTCTTTAGCTGCCAAGAAGGTGCAACAAAGTTGATATGTTGCTGTATGATGTGTGTTGTGAACAAATTGCTTCAAAATAGCAGTTTTAACAATTTTCAGTAATTTTATTTATTTAAAAACAATGAAAATATCCAAAAAACTTGTTATTTGCTCATTTTCTGCATCAGAGATGCAAAGACATTCTCAGGTGTTTGTAAACGGGAAACTATACTGATAGTGTCTCAAAGCCTGTAGCATCTTGTAGATGCCCTATCCTGTCCACATGTGACACATTGAGAGGTTGAGCTTCCCTCAAAAACCTTTAGAGGGGAATATTTCTGTGCTCTGTCTGCTCACATTAAAACAAGACTCACAGAAAATTTAGATACTCAAGCTTTAAATAAAACTGCTGAATATGATTAGCAAAATAATTAAAATAAAAAACAATAGAAAAAGCAGCATCGTAAAAATCTAGCAGCTGTAATTGTGTTAAAGTGTTAAATACAGATGTTTCCAGATATTTTCCATCCCTGCCACAAATTATGATTATTTTAGGTCAATACAACACGACCAACGTTCCTCAAGGAAGTGACACAAACTACTGGTGAGCTCTCTGCAATGGAAAACAACTTATAAATGTATGGCTTTCATTGTCTTGCCCAAAGGAAACAAACAACCATCATGTTTACGGAGACAGAACTCTCAAATCTGCAAATCAACATCTATAAAAACTGATTAAAACAAAAAGAGAGTAATTCAAATTCTGTTGTAAGAATAAAGAATCTTGGGCTTAAACATCATTTTCTTCCTTAATGGTAATAAACACCATGTGAGGAACCTCTGGTCCCACCGACAAGGCAGTGGACTGAATGAAAAAAGGAAAGAATCGGTTGAATATTTATGTTTCCCCAAGAGCTCGCATCCGGAGATGATCTGCTCTATCCTCAGATAATCTTTAGTAGCTTATATGTACCAGCTGCGCTGTAATTAATGACAGGGGATGTATGACATGGCGACACAGGGATGTTTGTCCTATCACTGCACAGCCTGTTCATTAGCACAAGCTAGAGATAACTACATCTTCTGTTTTAGTACATTTCGGTGGAGTCTATAATCATTTTGTTCACCTGTTTTTCATCCAAAATGATCCGGACTTTATTGTACTAGGAAATTATTATTAAGATGATGTAGCACCATAACCAAACGTCACTGCCGTCTGTGACTACACAGTAATGTAACTGTCTGAAGATGTGACTATGTGATCATCCTTCTAAGAATATGAAACACACACTGTATATATCCATCATTTTTTATATAAAACTCCAACAATATATGAAGTAGACAAGTGCGGTCGGACTGTCCACACTGAAAGTTCACCCCCACACTGTGAGATGTGTGAGAACTCTCCACTCCGGCAGCTCTCCAGTGTCTGGCCTGTCATTTTTCATCGTCGACACTGCTGAGGAAAGGGAGAGGATGTGTGGGTTTGTGTGAAAAGCACACCTGGCAGAGAAGGAGACCTATAACCCCACCCCTCCACCAACCTGCCTCACCCCCTTATCTCTCTACCTTCCCAAACCACTTTTTTTTCCACTGTCCATCCCACCTTCTTCCCCTTCCCTGAGGGCAGAGATGGATCTATGTCTGGGGCTAGTGATGTCACTTTTGGCATCCTGAGGTTTGAGAGTTCAGAGGAGGGAACTGGAGAAAGTATCCTACTTTCTCCGTTTACAGCACAGGTAGATTTTCCGATGCATCCATGTGCAAGTTGAAGTAGGGTGCAACTGAAATGCTATAAGCTACAAGTAAAAGGTTTACCCATCGTGAATTTTATGGGGTTTATTTTCAAAATTTACTTGGACACTGGGGATGATGAGAGGAGTATAGTGGAAAAACACAAGCAAACAAAACCTAATGGAGACCAGGAAGAGCATGTGTTTTCAGAGGTTGGGATTAAACAGTTGACAATCAAACCTGCCAGCCTGGCCAAATTTATACTGTAAGAGCTTGAATACCAAAGATGGGCTGTGGGGACAAATACAATGCCATCCGTGTTCACAGTAAAAAGTTTGGAGACTGTAAAAAGAAAGTCTGCATTGTCGATAGTTAATAGGTTCAACATATGTTAACATGTGCCCCCATACCCACCCACCCAGGAGGATTCCTAAAGAGATACCGTATGTGGTTTACATGTATGCTCCTTATATGTAAACACAGACATGAACAAACAGACAGGCAAACAACCCCACAATGCCCAAGATGCTTCATGTGGCTGGATTCATTTTTGAGGATTTAGGCCTTGCTCTGTACAATCGAGCGAAGACACGCAAGAGAAGAGAGCAGAGCACATGTCATAGAAGTCGTTCTGCTTGAAAAGGCTTGTCTCTCTTTCCTCAGTCAAGTCATCACACTGTGCAGTCATGCTGCAGAGGTTTACAGATTTTAAAAGTCTTGACATTGTCCCATCAATTACAGGACACTGATGTCATGGGCCTCTCTGAGTCTCTGCGAATACTTTTAATATATTCAGTCAAAGTCAGAGCAGTCAAAACATATTCCAGACACATCTTTGACATCTGCACTTTTTTCCATAGAAGTGTCAGTAGCTCCGTATCAGCAGTCGTGTGTGTGTGCGAGGAGCAGAGTGCATGTGCCCGTGTGTGCACGTGCGGTGATTAACACTCCCTTCTCGATGTCAGATAAAAGCATGAAAAATAGTACAAAGTAAAAAAAAAAAGGTGTCTCCCTTGCCAGTTGTAGCTTTAGTTATCTGATCGATACCATGCAATTACAGAGATTTATGTCACCCAACATTCCAGGGTGAGTTCGTTTCACAGCCACCTGTGGAAATATGATCTGTTTTTAACTCATCTAACATCAGGAGATGAGAGAGTGAGCAGGGAAAAGGTTTGCTAGTCTATTACTATTACCAAAGTTCCCACTACCACCCGCATGCTTCAGCAAGGAGCAAAACAGAACCACTTACGGAATGGCAAGTAGTACGTATTACCAAAACACACTATCATTGAACTTTGATTGATAAGGTGTAACTGCTTCTTCTGTTGGCGTCTGGTGTTATCTCAAAACACATTACTTCAAGAGTTACTAAGCTGTCTAGGTTAAGAAAGGTTTCGAAATGTTTTTGTCCAGTTTGGTTATCATGCAATTATGAAATAAAAGTTTTTCTGAGTTACTATTCATGAGGTCACATTTTAGTTTCCATAAAAAGTTTATCTGTTGATCTTTTGGCTTATCTCATGTTCGTCATGCAAAAGTTTGCATCCTCTTATTTTAAAATGACAAAAAAATAGCATCAGCATTACATTTGATACACATTCAGCTTGTACAAATCTCCCTTTTTTAGAATTTAACATTACTTTTTAATGAATTTATTTAGAGGGATGCAAACGTTTGCACTCAAATGTACGAAGATGCGACCTTAACCCTAAACCTAATGGAATAACATTGCACTTTCAACTAGTACAGATATTATTTTATCATCGGACGTAAGTGGTCAGTATGTAAAAAGCTTACAGAAAATTAGAGACAAGTCAATTATTGCAAAAGTTTGCATCCCCCTTGATAAATTGATAAATCACTTTGAATAATTTAAATAAAAGGATAATTGTTCTAACTGATTGTGGATTAAATATGTTGATGAAAAATAAATGTTTATTTCAGTCTTTTTGCCATTTCAATATAAGGAGATGGAAACTTTTGCATGATTTTTTACTAATCAGCATGAGCATGACATAAAAAAAATAGATCAATAGATAGAAAGTTCAGGATCAGAAGAGGAAATTGAGACCTTCCAAGATATCAAGGGTGGCTGCCACTATCCTGTAAAGAACAACATACAGTGGCCCAAACAGCTCATAATTCACACAATATGAAGGATGTGCTCCTGTTTTAAGACTTATCCTCTTAGGCGGTTCTTGCTCCAGCTCGGTATGTGGTAACAGTGATTTTGGTTCCACTATATGGGCTCTGTAGGAAACCACATGGCTGTAAAGCTCCAATTCAGATCTCTGGCTGTGAGGGCCTCTAACACTCAGAGCTCCGATGGAGGATGGACTGATGTCCATTTAACATTTCTATCATTTTTTTCTCACTCTCTGCGTTCCACCTTACTGATTTTTCCCTTTTACTTATTTTTTCTATCATCCAACTCTCTTTCGTCCTCTTTCACTCTCCATGGTGACTCAGACAGGAGGAATAAGCTAAACTCGACAGCCCCCACCAGCTCACATCCACAGCATCCTAGCATGTTTGCTGTGTAATTACCTGAATTGCTCCAGATTGTGCAGATTCGTTTGCAGCATATCCAAGCATCAAACTTTACCTCATTTCAAAACAGTGTTTTATAGAGCAGATTTACTTCCAGATCACACAGTGAGCAGTCAAGCTTAAAGGGTCCATCTCCCTACCAATAATCTTCAGTTTCGCAGATAGGTTAGTGTTTGTATCCATTCTGTACAGTATCCTATTCTGAAAAATAATGAAAATGTCAAAACGACCCAGGAAAAGTCATAATGGTCCTGAACAAAATTTAGTTATTTTTTTCAAATCTGTTGTGTTTCATGGTATTTCAGTGGGGTTTCTGCCATGCATGAGACAAATGCCTGTAAGAAACACACTGATCTGAAGCCTGTTTCAGAGATTGCAAGTGGAAATTTTGCTGTAATAAATTACCGATGCTGACACGTTAAAAGGCTTTGTGAATCTGTCATTTTCAAACATTTCATCAGACAATGGCATCCATACACGATGACACAGCTCAGGACAAACCATTCCAGACCTGGTAACTCTATCTATTATTTTCTCTCCCCGTAGAGCTTCTTAACTGGATTTGCAATGTGATACAGGAGCAAGTGTGGAGCCGGTGCCTTGTGGTGTATGTGCGCACTTATGTATACCTGTCCATTAGAACGTGTGTGTCATTGTGTTTGCCTCAGTGCGTTTGTGCATGTGTTTCTGTGTGTGCATACATTTGTGCATGTGTGGACATACTTGTGTGTTTGGATAAGAGGTCAGATGTTTGCCTTGCCCATCTCTGGGATGGTGGAGGAGCAGAAGATGCTGGGATATGCCCGGCCCGAGGGGATCCTCTTGTGTGCTGAATAGAATTGAGGAATGCCACCATAGACAAACATGCTGCAAGCTATGAAACAACCGCTGTACAACTGAAATCAACACTGTGTGTCTCTGCTATCCAACACAAAAGGAAAGTCAATCCAAGAAACTAAAGGAGAAAGAGAGGGAAAAAGAACGGGAAAGAAAAGAAAACAAACATTAAGAGGGTGCATCAGTGTAGCCCAAAGGGGTTTCAATGTCATGTCACAGCAATGTTTAATATGGAGCATAGCACATAATGAATTGATGTAATAATTACACTTGCATTTCTGTTTTATTATTATTTAACAAGGTCTACCTATAGTCTTATAAGACATGTGTAGTCATGTAACTACCGTGCAACGCAGACACCCTGTAATTTCCTCAAATGCTGGGCTGAAAAAGACATGAAACCTTGCGGCATACATACATTAGTCTCTCATTTAGTCAACAATTAAGCTAAAATCCTTTGGTTACATATCAAAGTTACATACAGAAAGACTAAAGAGTTAAACAAATGAAGAACTGAGAAGAACCACTGTGTTTTAACTCGTAACTTTGTAATAACTGATCTTTTTGCAGTCTACATGTTACATGTACATGTATAAAATCAATGAATTTTAAGTCAATACACAGTAGGGTGGTGGCTTATTTTGTGCAAAGTTGGTGTTTTGAGCTTTGTGCTTATTTATTTATTTTGTGTTAGCAAATTATTTAAACAGAAATTGTCTCAGAGCATGTGCAAATTATAAGCTGCTTTGGAGAAAAGCATCTGCCTGTCAAAAACTGAAATGGGCCACAATATGTTAGTCTTGGAAAAGGCTAAAAACGTTTAAGAGTGTCAGTTTGAGTTTAATAAATATGGCCAGTTTTTAAACATTTATAAACATTTCTGTTTTTCTCGATATTCTCTATGTATTCCTTAAAGTTCATCATTACATTCAGAGTTGTCATACAGCTTTAAAAATCATACTCAGGCCTCTGCTGCTCAGGTTTCTGTGCACGATGAAAGGCCCAAGCACTTCAGGAGTCCTTGAATGGTTTCCTAGAGAAGCTGCATGCTATTGAGTAGCACACTGACTTGTTGCATACAGAGAAAGCCATTTCCTGGTAAATTAGTAATAGGTGAGCACTCTGGTTTGGTCTTCTTGCATGCTTTCATATTTGCCATGTTACGGAGAACACCCACCATTTTTAATTCTTGTGATTTCAAGTCATGTTGTTTTAGGAAGCATGCATGTGTGTGGGAATGTAATTGATTTATTTAGTTTATGACAATGCAAAGCATGAGATTTGCTACTGTAATGCAGCTTCGGAGAGAGAGACGGGGAGCCGTTATGGGATGAAGGTGGGGGGAAGGTAGCATCTTGTCGCAAGCTCTCGCAATCCTTCCAAACCTTCCAAGAAGGTTGATAAGCAGATCCCTGAAATGAAATCTTCCCCAGCACCCGGTTGGATCTGTCCCTAATCGTTTTATTTCCAGTCACTCTAAAAGGCGCCTTCCTTTAATGGCACTCTGAAATAATAGGCAGCTGAGGAACAATCGGTACAGTCCTAAGTGCATTCCCCCTTCCATTTTCACATTACGCTAATCGAGGCAAAGGGAAGGATATAAAGACATCAGTTAGATGAAATGAGTGTAATCGAAGAATAATGTAGTTAGTTTGCTCTAATCTTCTGCATAATATTAAAATGTTCTCAATGCACCCCAGCTGCAAGCAATCACCCTGTTCTGAGGGAAACCTGGGTGACGATGTTTGGAATGAGACTGAGAGATTGAGGAACAGACATGTGAGTGCAGGAAGAGCCACGCTGGCGAAACAAGAATTCCAAGAAACTGTCTATGAAGGCTTTACCTGAATAAACTGAGCCTTCCTCTCTCTTTTCCCTGTCATGGAAAAGCAGTTTTTGAACCCTGCTGGCTAATTTGTACTGGCGGGGTGTTGGTTGCCAAGACTGGTTATGGTGCTGTTCAAATCAGGAACAGTAGGGGCTAAAACTGTAAGCATGGCTTTCAGAGGTTCATTTTCTCCATGCTGAGTACAGCCTGGTACAGCCTGGCTGTATTTTGCAGCCAAAAAGCACCCGACAGTACACCAGCTTACAATGGACCCGATATGTTCGAAGCACTCAGACGCACTTTGAGAATTAACACACACTTCCCAGCAGCTGAGGCTTTGTGTACAGCCATTCTTTGAAATGATTAAAGATCTACTCTGGCTGTGAAAACATCTTCAGCTACATCTAATAAATTTTGTGCAACTTTAATGGCCTTGAGATTGGAAATTGAGAGGTCATCAGTCACTTGGTTCAATAGGGTCTTTTATACCTCCTAAAAAAAATGACTATTGCCTCAAATGCCTCCAACGCTGAGCCAAAGAGGCTAAATGAAGTTTTGATCATCTCTCTCTATACAATTAGGACTGCAGGGAAGTTGTAGCGTGAGCATCCACAGCAGTAGCCTCACAGTGGAATTAAGGGTGAGGTTTATTAGTCCCCCTTTGGCTTAGCCTTGTCTGTAATTTCTAGGCAATAGAAAAAAAAAAAAACTTGCTCTAAGGCAGCTCCTTAACTGGTATTATTGTGCAAGAAAATTGTCATTAGACAGTGGAACAAATAACCTTGATACGTCATGGGTGTCTTCGCAAGGGATCTAAAACAACAACAAAGAATTAATCAAATTAAAAGGAAGCCTTGTTATGCGATTTCAATTTAATTTCCACAACCGAGCCTTCTGTTTAGTGTTTGACAAAACCTAAAAAAAGGGCAAGTCACAGTTTAGGGGCTCAGTAACAGTTTTATATTAGTGAAGAATTATCAATCCTTTAAGCTAATTTGGATAAGTTGGGGAGCCATAGAGTAGGCTATGAAAATTGAGTAGCCTATTTGTTAAGCTCCCACCACGTTCCACTCTTTTTATGCCACAGGGACACTAATGCACTTTTGTTTTCCCTTGTTGATCATCTGCCTTTTGAGGCACAGTAAATCCTGCAAATTAATATAAATCTATGAAAGCTATTAGCACTTTCTGCCCCATATTACGCACCCACATGGGCCTGCGTGTAATGCTTTGAGTAGGTCCTAAATAATTATGCCAAATGACGCACGGCCCTGTCATCCACTATGCAGAAACACATGCACTATGAATTGAAGTTTTATAAACTCGTTTCAACGGCAACTTTTAGAATATCACCCCTCCTATTGTCCCCTACTATCTCCTCAGACCTCCTCAGACCATTCTCCACTCTCTCTCCTCTTTCCACCCCGTTCCTCATAGCCAAGCAGTTTACGCAAGTGCCATATGCCCTGATTAAAGCTAGCGGCAGGCCAAGGAGCACAGGGAGGCTGTTTTGTCATTAGCCCCTTGCGCGGCTGAGGTGGAAACTCATTTAGCCCCATGCTGGACCTTCATTATGATAGACTTGTATCAGATGGCATCTCTGGCTGGGATCTCTGGCTCCTGGCTAACGGATGGGGAGATGCTGCGGCTTCAGCCTCTCACCAGCCCCAGCAGGGAAAGAGAAAGGGTTTTAAATGGGGATAAGGCTGGAGGAGAATGGCTGTGGCTGGGTAATGTGAACCAAATGGGGATGGAGGCAGGGAGGATTGGGTGAGAGTGGTGAAGGGGGAGAGGAACAGGTCGGGCATGATGTTAAAGGTCATGGGTTCTTGAGGTGGGCCCGGAAAAGCATGTACTGCAGAGGGTTAAGACGGGAGGAAGAAAATACAGACAAGGAATTGTGCTGTGGCTTTTTTTTAGGCAGTCTACAGTAACAACTGTGGACCCCTGCAATCATTATAAGTTACTAACTAATGTTAGTGATACAGCCAACTTCAGAAGTAAATGACAGACGAGAAGACTTATGGCAAGGAAGTAGTTTGTAAACAGACTGAACTGAAGAAGTGGAATGAAGTTTCGGTCAAAACCAGTGATGACAAAGTGGTCTCACTGGTTATCAGTTAACTCACAAGTTAATCATTCTATCCATTTAATGGTCCATTAACAACAGAGACAGTAGCTCAGAATAACTAAGGCATGTGGCTGATAAACTACCAAGAACACAAGCCCATAAATAGATGTTGATGAGATTTGTGCACAATCTAAAGTGTGTTGCATTAAAACTTGTGTAATCACCTTTTTCTAGAATCTTTCTAGGATCTTCTGACCGAGCAGTTGTGTTTGTATTTTCGTAGGTCGACGCTTGTCTGTATCTGTTCCACTCTAATGGATAGTAGTTCATGAAGAACAGTTTCTGACCAAGACACATGACAACAATTAAAAATTGTGTTGACACAAGGCATTAACACATTCCTTACATGGAGAAATTACACTTTATTTCTTTGATTGTGCCCTTGGTGAATTAGTGTGTTGGCATTTGGATGGGATAGGAGGAACTTGAGAGGCTAAGGATGGTTTTGTAGTTTTGGAATATGAGGGCAGGGAGCTTGAGGGAGTTGAAGCTGAGGCTGCATGGGAAGAATAGATACAGGCCTGGGGGTCCTGACTTAGGGTTACTAACATGGCTTGGTGTGAAGACAAAGAGGTATGGGGTGGGAAGAGCCGAAGAAGACAGCTGGGCCTGGAGGAGAACTAAGTTGATGAGGCTGTGGTCTTGAGATGGGGCTGTGGAAGGATTTGGGTCTTGCTCAGCCTGGTGCCTCTCTGGCAGATGCTGCAGCAGACTGGATGAGGGGACCACCACTGACAGACTGCTGGCGGCTAGATCTGTGTGTTCCTGGTAGACCGAAACCACCTCTCTGTCTGGCTGTATCTCTCTCTTTGCCTTGGTCTCCTTGAGTCTACCCCTCCTTCTTTCTCTCTTTCTCTCTTGCTTCAGTTCTTCCTCTTCCTCCTCCTTTTCATTGTAGCCGTAACCATCACTGCTTACAGCTGCACCTCCTACACACAGCTCCACATAGACACACATGGCGAAAACATGCTTGGTGCTGACAAAATAAATAAATTAAAAAATAAATACCGTGCACACGACGCGTACATGTGCGACAAAAATTATCAGCTTCAAATGTTCCAAAGCAAATGGCTGAAACAAAATTTTCCCTATTTGCTGACAGTAGTGCTACCTCCTGTAATAAAAAGTCAATGAACCAAGGGCAGTCAATATATTCCAATAACAAAGACAGAGAGATTTGTCATTTCCACACTCCTTGCTTTTTTTTTTTTTAAACATGGTTTTTGAAAACGTGCATTTCTTCTTTAGCATGAGAAGCATTGGGGGTGGTGGAGCCACACATGCATGCAAATACAGTCACACTGTCTCTTAAAAAAGAGAAATCTAGGGGAAAATAAGTGCACCCCCCACCAGAAGAGAAGGCATCTGACTATGACAAACCAAATACGCTCGGTAATAGAATATTCCATCTCTGCAAAACTGATAAGGAAGAGAAAACATAACAACAGCGAGTGGCACATATCTGAAGGAGGTGATTTCAAAGAACAACACTAAGGCACTTTAGATGCCTTCTCTTGCTGAGTTCTTACATAAATATGCCGTTAAGCAATGTGATGTATTATTATTACCTGAAAACATGCTACGAGCCCCGGTAGGCAGCATATGAGCCAAGCGCCTTAGCTCCCCAGAGGAGATTGTCTCGACACCACATATCAGCCTGTGCTATTGGATTCCCTGACTTTTAACTGGGTTAACCCACTTCCTGGTGAATACAAATTCAATTTTAACTGCCGTGGTTTTTTATTTGCCATGCACGGCCCCCTCCCTTCACTTTTCACTTGCCTTGCTCTCAATAGACTGGCATAACTACGTAGAAACAATTTTCCTCTATTGAGTATACACAAACTATAAAACTAAAATGAAGTGCTATTACATGTGTGCTAGAAGGGGGGCTCTCTCTCTCTCTTTCTCTCTCTCTCTCTCTATTTCTTCCCCATCATACATGGTGGTTTATGTTAATAATCTCACGTTTTTTTTTCTGGTTCAGGATGGAGCAGCCATGATTATTGGACTGAACTCACCTTTAGCCACACTGTAGAAAATGTTCTTTGGGGAATCTTTAACGTTTTGATGTGATACTGTAAGTTTTAAAATTTACAAAATGTACATGCATTCAGTTAAGAACTAGCATTTAAGCAAACGTATGTTTTAAATTGTCTTCTCTCTGCCATTACAATATTCAAAGTAAACAATGTAAATTAGATTAGGTTCAACTGTATTGTCATTAAACAAATGCAATGCAACAAAATGCAGTTTAGTGTCTGACCTGAAGGGCAAAATATACAGCCAGCCTGGCCTGTGTGTGTCTTCTCAATATCTGGTTGCCACAAGATAAATGAGTGTCTAATTCAAACAGTAGTAGTGTGGTAGATTACTGACATTTATTATATAATGGCTGCGTTTATAATTGTTTCAGAACTCATTGAACTAAACAGATAAAAAGCCTTGTAGCAATAGAACGTAGTTAACTCGCCTTATTTGCTCAAATGTGTTTGTATGTGTGTATAGGATGACGCACAATTCAAAATGTGATAAAAATCAGGACTGGTTATAACAAAAAATTATGTGCACGCCATTATAGGCCTTGAGGTCCTAACAGGAGCTTCATACACACTCTTTAAGGCACACGGAGGGTCTTTGAAATGCCACTGCAGAGTTTTTTAATTTTATTTTTAACAGTGCAGAGCTGTCCTCCACAGCCTGTGTGACTGTCTTCTCAATGGGCTAATGGCTTTCCTCAAGCAAAGGGAGGGAGAATGGGGCCTAAACAAAGCCAGATGAGGGAGTCAGGAAACTTTTCAGGACTTCATTAGGTCTCCTCTCTGAGAGGGGAGGTTAAGAGCCCAGCAAGCTGGTACTGTTTAGCTGCTTAACGACAACAGGAATGCTCACGCAGCTGCCCCTTGGACCCACAGACGAGCACACGCAGCACACAGCAACATGAACAAAGACACACATGTGCACACATGTGGTTCACTCTTACTGCATGCACACATGTAGACAGAAAGACGGCCGCAAAGACACACAGACAGGCATGCACGTACGCAGACTGTCCCCGCCAACGCTGGCTGGTTAGCATGAGAAACAGGCCACACAGGGACTCGAACAGCCTCTCCAATAGTGCTACAATCATACTGTTGCTATCGGCAGTAACCACACACATGCAGACACACAGACACTGTAAGGACATTAGGTGTTTGACCTTATGGAAATACACATGTTTATTTCACTGAAGGGATATTCTGTTCCTGATGTTATACAGCACTGTGTTCATTACCAAAAACGAAAAACAAAAAAACATCTATCATTTATAAGTCACATCATTTATTAAGTAAACAATTATCGCAGCATGAAAACAAAACCAGAAGTGCTTAATGTTCTTGCCTTGGTCCATTTTAGTGCGTTAGTAACATACATATAACTTATCATCAGAACACACCTTGTGTAAATGGGCCAATGCTTGCTATGATTTATAAAGCAGTGTAGCACATTTAAAATCCCTCGTATACATAATATATTTGGATGTTTGCTACATTGACAACAGCAGAGCGATTGTACGTGACTGCGAAATCAGTAGTGAGTCCAGCATTGTGATAAGTGTAGCATAAACAGTGCTCTTCCAGCTGTGGTCATTGTTACGTTAATTTCCCTATGACTGATCTAACCAGGTTTTAAATAAATATGAGTGGATGGTCACAGGTTCCTGCACACACTCTTTTTGAAAAATAAGCTGTGAATACACTCCTGGAACCGCAGATAAAAATTTAAACATGTATCAGTTCGCCCCCTGCACTTGTTTGAAGAGACCTTTTAACCCA
Source organism: Channa striata (assembly GCA_033026295.1). Classification (NCBI taxonomy): domain Eukaryota; kingdom Metazoa; phylum Chordata; class Actinopteri; order Anabantiformes; family Channidae; genus Channa; species Channa striata. Next base: position 25,029,534 of record CM065169.1, on the reverse strand, counting down.
ACAATATCCACTTTACTACAACACTAGAGGATAATGTTTTCCCTCTGATGCTTCGAAATCTGCTGTTAATTATTTACCAGCAGTACACATGCAAATGTGCACAGACACCAGCACCCAAACAAACACACATCCTGTAGGTCATCAGAGCGTTTGACCAAGAGATTTGAATTTCAGATGTATTCCACCATGCATGGATCAGTTTTATGTAGGGAAACTATGTGTGTGTGTGTCTTTATGTGTGTGTGATATGTGTGTGTGTGTGTGTGTGCGTGTGTGTGTGTGCATTCACAGGTATTGTGTTGCAGCTAGTCGCCTGCCAGTGAGCATAGTACCAACCCCTGCCTGGTAGTCCTGAAAGGGAACAGAGGAGAAAAGGCCAGATGATTAGATGGATATCATAGCTTTAGACACGTGTAGCCGAGACTTGATGAGTAAAGGTACAGATAACTGTGTGTGTGAGTGTGTGTGTGATAGGCAAGGAGGGAGGGGTGAAAGGGAAGCTGATGAATATCAAATGAACAGAGAAAAGGTCTGTAAGTTGAGTCTCGCCTGCTTTGTGTATGTGCATATGTGTGTGCATGCTTGTGCGTTGGGTGGGGGTGTTTTGTTGTTCTCCTGGAGTGAATAGAAAGAGAGCTGATGATAGTGTGTGTAAAGGCAGGAAAGCAGGTGTGTCTGCACATGTGTGTGTCTGTGTGTGTGCGTGTGTTTAAGTGTGTGAGGGCTGTGTTCAAGCACCACCTAGTGCTCGACGGTGGCACCTCAACTATGAAGTAAAGCTCAACACGTCTGCTGTTACACACAGGAGTTAAAGGTTGACGTGCACATGACACATTAATGAGCATATTTTTGTTAGGTTTATAGGTATGACACAAATGTTTCAGCTGTTCACATGTCAAAAATTGGACTGAGGCATTCATGCTGATGAACGAATGAAAGGATTTTGCAACATTTGCAGTGTATTGTACGTTCCTTTTATACAATAAGTTCAAAGTTTTGCAAACATGATCACCCTAAAGCCCTAGATCAGATAATGCATGTACAAACACGTTAAGCATCACCATGGTGATAGTACACCATTATACAGTTCATTCTGTAATGTTGTGAACGATGGTATGGAAGCACTAATGATGCGACGTGGCCTTCGGAGGAGGAAATACTACAGAAACTGTCCCCACATAACACCTCCTGACTATTGTAAGATTCCGGGGCTATTGTGAGACTGAGATAATGTCACAGTAGATTTTTCACTCATCTGACAATCACCAACAGCCACCAGATAAGAGGCACAAGGAGAGCCCAGGATAATTATGGCACACATGGCTTAGCAAACTTTCCCCCGTTTCGCCCGCTCATTTCAATGTGCCCTTGAATACAGTATACTGTCAACACACATCCATCGCTTACTCCAACTTAGTACCACGGCCCCATCAAGCCCTTCCAAACAGGCTGGTGACAGTGATGTGAGGCTGTCGTGCTGGATCAAGGTAATTCAGTCTGAGCCTCCCACACCTCCCCCCCCCCACCTCGCCACCCTCCCCCGCCCCGTTGTCAGAAGAGCGCGCCGTGACCTCAGGCCTTCAGATTCAGCTCCCCAGACCTGTTTATTTTTATCGCAACAATGAAAATTAGCATGATGCTGAACGCCTATGCACACTGCACGCCTTCGAGGCTGTTTGTGTGTAGTTGTATACGTGTGTGTGTGTGTGTGTGTGTGTGTGTGTGTATTTATGCAATCAGCCCGTGTGTGTGTGTATGTGGGGGCTGGAGTGACAGTGTCACCTTCTTATCATGGGGCCAGTGTTGTGTAGACAAGGAAATGTAGCTGAGAGATTGAGGGGGCTTGGTGGTTACTACTGTGTGCTGTGACAGGTATCACCAATACACGGATTATCAAAACAAAGATTCCATAAAACTGTCACAATGATTGAAGTGTCCCATGGCGGTTTTGCAGGAGAAATGCCAAATTTACTGATCCTAGTGTTTCTTTGTACCTTATCTCATTTGGTTTTAATGTCAGACTGATTTCATTCACATGCAGATATGCATCACGGACGGAGTTGTTTTGGTGTGTGCACTGGAAAAAGTTAAATGTTTGTGTGATTTTGATGGATTTGTCCACAGATGTGTCTTACTGAGAAGAAGGCTAAACGAAAAAACAATGTAAACCTTAACATTAAGGCTTTTTTTTATTTTTTACATAGAAACACACAGACGTCTAATTTGAATTTTGAAAAAAACCTGAAACTGTTTTGTATCACTGTGGAAATTTTACATTTCTCTGTTATACAATTAAACTCAAATGCTTCAGTGAGCTGTGAGATATGTTTTCTCGCTTATTACACATGGGTGTTTTGCCCAGCTTCTGTTTTTATTCACACTCACATTGTTGATTTTGTACATGAAATTGTTGAAACGTAAACATTGTTATTTGTTGTTTTATAGATTATCAGGCAGAACTTTACGGACTGTGTTCGGTTTCAACACACATGCTTCTCTGTGTATTAGTCCTTGAGTGATACCATTTCAAACACTTGGCCTAAGTATAGGGGCTGAGAAACATTTCAGCAGTCAGTCTGGCTGCGTGGATGGAGCTGAGACAGATGTCTAATGCTTTGCCTGCCTGCACACACACACACACACACACACACACACACTCACACCGACAAGCGTATTGGCCCTGCACACAGATGTGCATGAGCTCATACTGTAGATTCATGCTCTATCTCTCATTCCAGCATACACACATGCACACGCTGTGGAAGCATTTTCCAGTGTGACTGACAGCAGCGATGGATGTGAAGATAAGCCTGATTAATTGGGAGGATGGGTGGGAGCGGGAGGCTACACAGAGGCTACCCTGCAGTACTTCTGCAATGCCTTTGTGGCATCGTGTGCCACCCGTACAACGATTTGTCAACACTGCTCAACAGCATTTATTTGACTGCAACCATGGTCTCCATTTTGCAAAGTGGTGCTTTGTCATGGATGAAAAATGTCCTTCCTGAATTAATTTTGACACTCAGCTTTTCGCTATGCCCAGCGTAGAGGTAGAGATGAGGATAGTGGTTCAGAACATCAGACAGCCAAAGGTCGGTGCAACGCCCTGTCTTTAAAATCAAGACACGCAGGCTTTTTGCTCATAATGTGTGGAAACAATGGCTCAAATGCCTTCTGCCCTCCAGTTCCTCTCTTTTTCCACAGGAGCCTCTGATACAGCTTGACATTAATACCACAGCCAAGTGGGACCACACAATCTGGTAAATTTCAACAGCAGGCTTGAGTTAGCCAGGGCTGATTTTTACAACCAACCTGAGCCAAGATAAGTTGAAAAATATTTGAACAGGAAACGCACATTGAAATCTACTGTATCATTAGTAAAAGCCTGTCACTTTACTAGAGCTTTATGTATATGAAAAAATAACAACTGTTTTTTTTTGTCCACTGGTTTCACGCAGTATATTTGGCATACACTTACACTTAGTAAACACAGCCAAGGACATGATATAGCCTCAGGTCAGGTGGATGCAGTATATATGTAATTCAATGCATAAGGAGATGTTACCTCACACTAATGTGCTGTATAATAGCCATCAGTATTTTAAATATATCATTTCTGAAACATGATTTTTCTTCCCTTTTGCTTTGACTGCTCTTCATTGTGAGCCCTATCAGTTCAGATTTTCTTTCTGAACGCATGTCCTGCAAAGACAATCCAGTCATGTGGTTTCATCATTATCGCAGAATCCCTGAGAGCATCACTCAAAACTCCAGCAAGAAAGACGCATATGGCAGAGCAGTGAATATCCATTCAATTATGATTGTAAGTGCATTAATAGACACTGACACTGATGTTTGTTCCAACGTGGTATGCAGACCAGCATTTCCCTGCCAATGGGCCCATGGGTGACACCAATATCACTTAATCAATGGAAACATGTATAGCTCCAAAACCATTACATTCAGATTTTGTGTCTCTTGTTTTCTTACTTCACTCTTGTTTGTTTTGGTGTAATGCAGATCAGTTCTGGATTTATTTTCAACCCTCAAAGCTGACTCTTTTATTTGATTTGCGGTAGGAAAAAAAAAGAATCTTGGTGAAATTACATCCAAATGGCAGATTGTCTCAGCTCGTACTGTAGCTCAGTTGGCACCGGCAATGGACACACCACAATGACAAAACAAGGTTAGGAATGACTCAGGAGCTGTTTTCCAAAACACTACACTTCTATTTTAGGTAATACATTAGTTAATGAAGGGCATTACTCATTATGTTAACATTTTGAACAGGAGCATGATTCAATTCTTAAGAAAGGCAGTCAGGATTAAAATAGCAACTGACTATTACTGGAAATAAGTGAAAATATGTGCAATGATACTTAATGTAATTCTTTCACCATTCAAGGCTTTGCATGTAGCATTTACACTATTATTTGGCTGACTCATTTAATGGAAACTATAATTTCAACATCCATATATCAAAGTTATAAATACATATTTTTTATTTTACCAAGTAGATAACAGTCATTACAACGTTGCAAGGCACTCCCATTTAATCATTCATTGTGCCCTCTTCACCTCAGGATGTGGTTGACATGGCATAAAGGGGATCTGGATGCATTCTCATATCTATCACTGAGCGACTTTTCTTCCTTTTTCTTCTCTAATGCCTGTGAAGACAGTTCACCCTCAGGAAAGAGGCAGCTACATTTTCACCTCTTCCGAAAGCAAAGGGGGGGAATTAACCAGTTGAAAGGTTATGTGGTAAGTCAACATTAGCTTTTCGGCTTACCTAAGTGATTGAGCCCTGTAATTATATGACACTGCCTTGAACCCTCATTGGTGGAATCCTTGTCTCGCTTTATCCTTTAACTTTGACAGAATAAACCTCTGAAGCATCTTGCTTTTCTTGTAAGTCTTTGAACTGTTAACTGCTAATTTTCTATACAAAGTCAGTATTTGCATCTAGGGGTGTCCTGGACTCGATTTGACTGTTTGCAACATTTTTGGGGAAATTAACCTCTTGTACTCTTTGTCACTTTTTAACATATAATCTCACAAACCTATACAGGAGGCAAAATGAGATCCATGTAGGGGAGATTCATATATCCTTGGGGCAATTTCAAAACTACAGCCTGTGTAATAGATTTTTTAGTGGAATTACTTTAGGACAACCAGGGTAGGAAGGTACAGCTCATACAGAGCTCTTAAGAAATTAAAGGAATAAGTTTGTTTGGATTAAAATTCTTTTTTTTTTTTTTTTTTTTTTTGCTTAGGATGACAGAAACCAGCCCTGCTGAACCATGTGGGTATCAGTTTGTTGCATGTTTTTTGCTACATAATGAGGGGAAATGGGGACACTGGGACATTCTTTCGCCACGGTGTTTACTACAAAACATGCTGTTATATTTAGGTGCCGTGCCTTCAAACGGTAGGATGATAATCTTTCTATAACTATGTAGTATCGCTTATCCTCTTTAGGTTTATTGGGGGCTGGAGCCTATCCCCAGCTGTCACTTGACGAGAGGTTGTGTCCACCCTGGACAGGTCTGAAGTCTTTCTCAGAACCAACACAGAGGGACATTCACATTAATTACCTCTAGTCACCAATTACACTAGCGTGCATGTCTTTGGTCTGTGGGAGGAAACCGGAGTAGCTAGAGGTTACCCACGCAAGCCTGAGTAGAACACGCAAACTTTACACGTCTCTAAACACTGCCTCCATCTAACCCTATCTGCTGCATCTTCTTTTCTTGCACCAACCGCCATCATGTCCTCTCTCACTACTACTCCTTTTTGTCTACCTGCATACCTCCTGCCTGCCAGCGCAAACCTCATCATCCATCATCAACAACCTCAACCTGGAATGATCCATAATCACTAATTTCCAAAATTTTGAAGGTGGAATTCTGTTTGTTGTTAAAAATAATCATAATGCATCATTACTTTAGTTGCATGCTGGGTAAAATGAGTAGCAAGAGTGACTGATGGGAGAAAACAACAGATTTTCAAAAAGGCAAAATAGTTAAAAGTGATGACTATAAGGAGATTTTTGAGGAAGGGGACTGAGGGGTTCATGTCAAAATAGTTGTTAAAATTCTCAGTTTCTGACACCATGGTAACTGGCTGCAATGTCATTCCAAATGTAAATGCTTGAAAGTCATATTGTTATCATTACATTGGCAGTAAAAGTCTCACGTCATTAAAAACTTTTCAAAAGCAAACTTTTGAAAGTGTTTTTCATGTTATTCTTGTGTGTCAGATTTACCACAGCAGACAATGTGCAGTCAGTTGACTACAAGTCATTGTCTGTTGTGCTTGTACTCCATTACCTTCTTGCTGTTGAACATAGCTCATTAAATCTCACTTTTCCATACCACTTGTCCCAGTAAATAAAGTTGTTGTTGCATGCTGTCTTCATGATTTCCTCTCTCTCCTTCGCTCTGTATCTCGCTCTCTCCCCCCCTCACCACGCAGTGTTCGGAAGTAATTGAAAATGTGATCCATGAAGTCACAAGTGCAATTTAACTCAAAGCCTACCCATGTTAGCACTTCCACTAGTACCAGGTCAAAAAATGAAATTAATTTTTAAAAAGGCAACCCATGAAATTGCACTCATGATAGATGGGGTGTGAAGGCAATATTTTAATACATTTATGGCTATATATTTTCCAGCCCTCTTGACGTTGGGAACACTGCTTCTCTGTGTTGAAAGACAGAGTGTTATTTGAGTTCATTTGGAGAATAAGAATAAAGGAATAAAGGAAGGAATTGTGGTATCAGCATGGTAAATTTCCAGTAAATTCATCCATGAAAGAAGAACTCCTGTAGATGCATTTGAACTCCTGAACAATATGCATGTAAGCTCCTTGTCAACTCTGTGCACAATAACATCACAATATATAGTGCAAATTTACATGATGGACTTATAAATGAAATCATATAGAGTATAAAATGAGCAAATGATCAGCAAAAGTGGGGTTCTGGTCCTACTGCACACATTTTCACGTCAGTACTTATTTGATTACTACTAATTCTGTTTAATTTATGCAAAACTCATACTTGAATTAGGGTCAGTGAAATGGCAGAAGGTCTTGATAGACGGAAAAAAATGCCCATTGGTCAGTTGCGGCTGTTGGGAAAAACAATGCCAGAGTGCGTCCCTAAGTAAGCGTGACAGTCCAAGTCGGGTCTGGAGTTCATATGGGCCAACCAAAGACAATGCTCAAAAGTGCTGTTCCTATTCTTAGAAACATGTTGTGTACAGAACCTGGCAGAACCTTACAAGAAAACCAGAGCCAATCTGCAAGAATCTCAAAGGTCCCTCACCAACTGTCACCTCCACAACATTCAGAGGGAACGAGGGCACTGTGGAGGATTCTGGAGAAAGGCTAAGGTGCTGAAGGGGCAGCTGTCTTCGCTTCGGTCTGAGTCCTCTGACCCACTTTCCCACCTCTTCCACCTCCCACGAAATCCCCTCTGCCATCTCCTCTCCCGCTTGCTTGCTCAAGATTAATGGTGTGAACCCAAACCTGCTGGCAAACTAGGTGTAAGGAAGATGTCTGAGGTAAGGCCTGACAGGAGTTTGGAGTGCAGAATAGGAGCCATGTGGTTGTGTATGACCACTTTGTGCTCAAATAAATATGGCAGGTCCACGGGGACTGTCCTCACGGTGAAGACATCGTATCGCAGAAGTGAGTGAGAACCTCTAGCTCATATTTCACTCTCTCTGAGCTGCTGAATTCTCTGTCTTTCACTTTTTTTTTTCTGTCTCTCTGCCTCGGTGCCTTGAGGGAGAAAAAGCAAATTCCCAAGGCCTGAAAGTATGTGAGAAGACTTGGTTGGACAGAAGTTCAAGATGTCATATGAGAGAAGTTGTGTTTCAACACGAAGCCTTGTTTGTGCTCATCAGCAAACCTGTCAGGAGGCCGTTTGATGTTGTATTTGGGTGATGTCCTCAGGCGCTGTGTTTGTGTTAGCTTCCATACGGATTAGCTTCATATAACTTGACCTTGCCTGGAATTATCCATCAATAGAAGATGCTGCAACTATGGTGTCGACTCATCCACGATCGCTTTTATCAAATACAGTATGTGCCTATGCAGGGGAAAAGGTGTCCTTACTGGAAGTGGAATTAATGACAAGGTCCAAGAAGAATTCTTCAATGAAATTACTCCAGGGGGAAAAAGTTTTTAACAGAAGAGAATTTTTTCTGAAATCACCACCATACCTCCACCTGCATAATTAATGGAGTTCTCATGATTAAGCTAATGAGGCTTAGTTCTATCCAACAGCCACTAATTACAAATATGTATTATCCCCCCTCTGCTTCAATTAGCATTAGAACAGAAGGTTAAGAATCATTTAATATTCATGCGGACGGTGATCTTCAAGGTTAAGGAGACTGGTCATTTAACCTCAGCTTTAAAATAAAAGTCATTTTCTTTAATTGTCTTTGATGAGAGTCACTAACTACATGGCTGAAGGAGATTCTTCATCAAGTTTTACCCAGGAAATGTGAAATAGCATTGCATTATTACCTTATTCTACTATAAGTTTCATATTTGGGGGACAGTTAGGGTTTTTATAGTATCTTAAGTCTATGCAAAACTTTCATACGCCGTCAGGTGTGGTCAGTATTATTCAGTATTATTTGGGTGCAATGATTCCTCTTGTGTTTCCCTGTTATCTATCACTTCACATATTTTCTTTCTAAATACCTGGGCCAAACAGGTGTGTGACGTAAGGCACTCGAGCTGTCAGACTTGCGGAGAGATTGTTTCAGACTGACAGCCCTGGAGGCAACAGGAATAATGGTGCATCATGGGAAAGCTCTCTGTAGATGTGAAAGCACCTCTTTTTTATGTGGTGAAGGCTTGATTAAAAGGGATCAAATGGCAAAGTGTGTGTGTGTCAGAGAACATTAAAATGGAAGAAAAGTATGCGTAAAGTAGCATTGTGAATCAATATGAATTTAGCAGGTGGGCTAACAATGTGTATAATGCAGTATTACTGCAGTCATCCTTCATTCAAAAGGCTGCAGTGGGCAGAGATAATAGGAGCTGCATGGAACAGGAGCTTTAACTTTGGTCTTGCTTGATTCCACCTACTCCAGAATGTGTCTGACCATTGACTGGGGATTTGACAAGGGACTGCATTGGCCTTGTGTCAGCTGTGGAGACCTCAGAGCAGGGCTTGGGACTCAGAGACTGGGCTTGGAGCCCATAGCCTGAAGGCTGTAGGCCCAGCGCTGCACCCGCTGGCCTAGACCGGCCCAACCCAGCACAGCCTCGACCAGCCCATCCCAGCTCTGCTCAGCCCCCTCCTCTTCCGTGTGGCCTCCCTGCACCTTCACCAGCTGCGCTTTTCTGGCTCCAGCTGCTAGGTGTATGTGTGTGTATGCTGCAACTCCCCCCCACCACCACCCGCACCCACAACCCGCTGCCCCCCTTTTCCCTCCAACTCCTGCTTTTTCCTTCTCTGGTTTTCCCTCGTTCTCTTACTTTCTCATTCCTGATTTGTCCTCTAACTGTGTGTCTGCTCCATCCTCTCTCTTTTTTATCCACTCTCTTCTCATCCTTCCCTCCCTTGCCAGACACAGGGGTTGTAAAAGTGCCCAGCAATTACTGAGTTGGCATGTGCTGCATTGTTTACTCACAGTCCTATTCCTACTGGACTTTATTAAAACACCATCTGCCGTCAGCTCTGGAATGGTAGAAAAGGTGGTGGAGGAGGAGATGGAAGAGGAAAGCAATGGGAGAAAAGCGATAGATTTGGCTGCAGAATGGAAGCAAAATGGCTGGATTCACGTGGAGAGAGCGGGCTGCCACGGTGGTCTCTTGTCAGAGGGACATCGACAGTACACTAGACAGAGGAAGCAGCTAAATTAGGTTTTTGGTCTGGTAATGGGAACAAACTGAGTTCCAGGATACAAGGATACGCGTTTTTGGAACAAATTATGTGGTCTTTTGAAATGGCATGAAAATGTGAAATCTGTAAAATATTATTTACCACTAAAAAGGGCCTTTTTCTCAAATAAATATAGTCCTTGGTTCATAGTTCTGGATTTTCACATCATGTTTGTCAAAAAAGCATAAAGGCAGATGATCTTTGGTCTGTCAGTTTAACAGAAAATCTGCTAAATAGCATGTGGGATAACGGTTTGGACATGCCTGTTCATAAGCGCTCACATGAACTAATTTTTACACACACATGCACATATGGAGCCATGCTAGGCAATAATGCTGTGACCCGCCCATGTAATGACATTCTGATGGTTATTTCATTAGCTGTAATTTGCTACGGGACATGTCATTTCGGACGAGAGCCTGGATTGATTGGATAAGTCATTGAGGGGAGCCTGGCTGGACCAACTACAAGCTGGATCAATTAGTCAATTATTGCAGTGGCTTGGCGTGAGCACTTCTGGCATATTGCAAGTGTGTGTCTCTGTTTTCCCAGGTGTTTTGGTATTGGACGGCACGTTTTACATGTGCAAAATGTGATGACAGGTAACTTTTCCTGTGATACAAACAAGTAAATAAATGGATACACTGGATAATGGAACGAGTCATTTTCAACCACAGTATGTGGTGGAAAAAGCATGTGGAATGTTTGAGTTCCAGTATTTGTATTAGCTTGTCCTAGGTAAGTTCCGTCACGATAAAAAGCAGTTCCCTGGTATGTTTTGTCATTTTTACCATTCATTGCAGAAACGATTGTTAAGCTATTAAACTAATTACATGCTGGCCAAAGATTACCATTCATAATGTCCATAAAAGGCCAAGTGTAGTGGATTGCAGCAGATGTTTATTTGTGCTGTGGAAATGTCTGTGGGGACCAGTGAAGTGGAAGACAAGTGCACTCACACAGATATCTGCATAAACACACAAGAAGAGGGTGATTTGGGGGCTCTGTGGTCACCCTGTGTCACATAACTCCCTTATTAATTGGGTGCACATTGTGCAGCAGGCTGACGAAGGCGGGTAAAGTAAGGGCACATATTTCATAAAGTGGGGCCTAATTTGTACATTGTGCACTGTGAATTTGCATCTTTGTGTCTGTGTTGATATTCCCAACATACACAACCTTGGCAGTTGAAAAGTTATAATATCAGGAGAGAAAAAGTACAGTTTTACAAGTTTCGCTCTTCACTGGCTCTTTATTCATGTCAGATCAGGATTTAAAGTGGTTCTATTCAATTCGATTCAATTCAACTTTATTTATATAGCGCCAATTTACAACAAGGTCATCTCAAGGCACTTTACATAATAAAGTCAAGACTATACAAACATGTAGAGAAAACCCAACAAATCCCCCTTGAGCAAGCCATAGGCAACAGTGGAGAGGAAAAACTCCCTTTAATGGAAGAAACCTCCAGCAGAACCAGGCTCAGGGTGAGCAGCCATCTGCCTTGACCGGTTGGGCAGAGTGGAAAGTGGAGAGAGAAAACACAGCGCCAAATCCAGGGACACTTGAAGACAGGGACAGAGAGAGGGGGACAGAGAGGGAGAAAGACGACTACGGGACAAAGAAGATACAGAGTTAATGTCATACAGTGGTGACATTATAAATGTGTGGTGAGAGGAGAGAGTGAAAAGAAGAGGAAAGTGTCTCAGTGCAGAGTCCCCCAGCAGTCTAAGCCTATAGCAGCATGACTATAACCAACTATAAGCTTTATCAAAGAGGAAGGTTTTGAGCCTAGTCTTAAAAGTAGAGAGGGTGTCTGCTTCCTGAATCTGGACTGGGAGATGGTTCCACAGGAGAGGAGCTTGATAGCTAAAGGCCCTGCCTCCCATTCTATTTTTGGAAGTTCTGAGAGCCATAAGTAGGCCTGCATTTTGGGACCGAAGTGGTCTAGCAGGATGATATGGTACTAGTAGATATTTTCGATATGATGGAGCGTGACCGTTTAGAGCTTTATAGGTAAGAAGAAGGGTTTTAAATTATATTCTACATTTAATGGGATGCCAATGGAGAGAAGCTAATGAAGGTGAAATATGTTCAAACATGTTGAAACATATTCAGTCCCATCAGTTTTGCTCTAAGAATCCTCTCTGTCTTCAGAGTTAGAAAAGACATCTGCTGGCATCACCCATTTGACTAACATGCCCTTTTTTTTAACAATAGCATTCTGCTGACATCACACAGTCAAGTCTGAGGCAGACGAGACCTTTAAATCCAAACTTAAAACTCATCTTTACGCCTAGAGTAACTTTCAGTTAGTGGCTTGGCTACTTCAGGGCCTGCACCTGTTATCATTTCCAGCCAGTGGCTCAGTTTCCATCTCAATTAATCTATCAAACCTAGTGCAATACGGTACAGGCATGTTGCCCTGCTGAGGAGATTGCTATAATCTTTATGAAAACCTGCATCTCTATGACTTTATGTTTGTTTGTTCCCTCAAGCACATCAGTGTCCAGGATGTGTTCCTCTCTCTCTCTTGCTCTTCTCATCCTCCCTGTCCCCTCTTTTCACTCACTGTCTGTGCTAGACCATCAGCCTTCCTCCGGTCTCTCTTTCCCCTGCCTGTTGGTGCCTCAATCCAGATGTTTTGGATCTGAATGACTGTCCTCCAGGAGACCCAGCCTCTCCCTTCTCTCTCTCTCACTTTTATCCTTATATTATCTCCTTCTTTGTGTTTGTTTTCACCTCCTAGGTGTATGATGTGCTTGGGATTTGCCTCTTGTACGTTATGTATTCTGTGCTCTTTCCAGGTCTTTGTAGCTATGAAGAGGCTGTGTGGCTCAAATCATCCTGCACCTTGTAGTTGACTGTGCTCTTTATAATCTATTAAGGTATGATTCTGATTGTCCAAACTGCAAAGTTACGCTGCTCTATCCATTCCTTCAAGAGAATCCTTTCTCTCTGCTAACTCTGGATGTTTTTTCCATTTATGACCTTTACTTATTGAGGGTCTAAGAACAGGGTGCAGGATGTTAGACAAGCTGCAAAAATGTTGCCCCAAATAGTCCGAATTGCCATAATTCCACCAGAGATCTCATGCATGCACTGTTGACTCTTAATTACTTCAGACCACTGTTAAAATTTGGGTGATTGGGAACAAACTAATGCAGACAGCAGGGTGACATTACTTGTGAGTAGTACATAGACATTACTTGTGAGTAGTCCTTATCACAATGTGGACTTTAGTGTCTGTATGTGGATTGTTGAAAACATCACTAATTTAGAAAATGATTAAATGTATCCTTTAACGACTACAAAAAGGATGTACTTGGTTTTTCAGGTAATTTCCATGCAACATGTACACAGTTGGCATGATATTTAAAGCAGAATGTAATATTACTGTGGGGGATTAATCAGGGTCATGTTCTGTTTTTATTGATATAGATGCATTCAATTGCAAATGTGATCAAATAGATACAAATAGATGTAAAATGGAAACAGAAATTTCATCTGAGGCGTAGATAGCAGATATCATACTCACATTCATGAGTTATTCATGCATTACAGATATAGTAGATTGACAGCACAATTATGTCAGAGGGTATTACGCATCAGCAACCATGCCATGCCCCCTGGAAGGGCATAAAAACTGTACTACAGAGAGAGAAGCAGAAAGGAGTCTGAGCTGCATTCTCTCCAGCTAGAAAACATCACAGTTAAATGAATACTAAAACCAACTTGCTGATAAAACAATGACAGCTGGGCACAAAAGTAGTCAAATCTGTTCAGTATTTGCAAAGATATTTAAGAAAAGTTTGAAGAAGACATTAAGCTTGGATCAATTTGACCAGCAGCATTTATTAAGTTTTTTTTTAAAAATACAATTAAATAAAAGCAGTGTTTCTGTTTATTGTATGTGTGTGTGTGTTATACCACACAAACAGACCCTCTGTGGCAGCTCTCAGCTGCCACTGGAGTGGGGGAATAGGTGGTCAAAGGTCAGACCAAGGTTCATTATGGCCTGTCATCTTTCAGCCCCTCCAGAAGCCAGCACCCCACTCTCAGCAGCGCTGCATGACACAAGAAGATCAAATGAAGGATTATTGTCATTTAGAAAAAAAAAAAAACATTAAGAGCTCCATTAGCAAATGAGAAAATGTGAAAGTTACTGCAAAAGATTTTCCAACGGACTGAAAATTAGTACAAAGAAAATTAGTATAGCATTAAAATTATTACCATTCTTACAAATTGTAAAAAAAAACTCATTTATCCAATATAAACATCTAATTCAGACATTTTTCCAACTGTTGTATGTGTCACATTTTCACTTAATCTATTTTTTTTATGTACTCAAATAAAAACATGTGTGTACAAGGATATGTGGATATTTTATTTAATACTCATGAGGTAAGGATACAAGTATTAACAACACAGATGTTTCAAATGCTTGTGTACAGTACAGCATAAAGTGTAGTTAATTTTAACGAGAGTAAAATCTGCATCTTTTAAAACAACACATACTGTTTTATAGGTCACACCAGAGCTGTGCTCAAAGTAAAGAATCCACCACAACAACAGGATGAACTGCTCACTACTTCCTCCCCTGGTTTATTTGACTTCCTTTATTAATTCTTTTATTGACTATTAGCCCCTCGTGGATATTATGTATGATACTATAAGGTAATTGCTGAGAAAAACATTTGTGTCAACACTAATAAAATAAAAAACACTAACATAGTTACTGCACGTGGTGAATTTCTTTAATAATTAATAATTACTGTAATCATGTAATAAGTTATATTTATCATATATATAAAGTCAGAAATGTTATTCTATCTTGATTCTAAAGTTTAGTTTCTGATGTTTTGCATAATTCAAGCACCTGTTTCTTTTAATTTTGTGTTCTCTGTGGATGTGTTTCTTTTATTTCATGTTATTGTCTCCACTGTCTATGTGGACATTGCTTTTATGGTTGACTGAACTCTTCGTGTTCACAGGTATCTCTTGAAAAGAGTCTCAGTGAAATTACCTGTTTAAATAAAGTCAATAAAAATAAATGGGCTGATGCAACCACTGTTACAAACATGAAATGGGATTCTGTTTTACTCTAAGCTCTCTGGGGAAGTCTTATAAATCCACCAAGGTCACTATTGCTTGCCATTTGTTGTGTCTCTCCATCAATAGTCAAGCTGAAGCTCTTTTCTTTTAGGCAAATTTTTTCTACCCAAAACTCATTCAACAACAAATAGAAGAATTCCCTTATCACTCGGAACAGTTCATGCAGCAGGGCGACACAGGCAGTTCAAAGTAACAAAGTCGGGGTGTTGGTCAGGCCAGCTAAGCATGGACTCTTGTGGCCTGGGACATGTTTCCCTACCAAGTTGTGTTCTGCCTTCCCTTCATCCTGCATGCTCTGCCGCCTACAAGCACCTTTTGTGTGGGCTAAATGGGCCTGGATGCACCCCTTTAACTTTGATTTCCATTTTCCATTGTCCGCCTATTGATGGGGAGGGTGACTCCATCTGTGCCTGCCTTGCATGGTGCCACCCTTTCAAAAGGCATATGCTCCACATGTAAGAGCCCCGAACTTGCAAAAGAATGGGTGGAAGGAATAATGATATACAAGACGGGCTCCTCACCTCATAGAGGGAGAGAGAGATTGAGAGACTGAGGAAGCAAGAGAGAGCGAGTCCATTCATCAATTTATTGTATGGGCCTTCTAACGCTGCAGCCTTTTTATGTATATTCAAGAACGCAGAAGAGATTACACAAAAGCCCCCGCTGAACTGATGGCGTTTTAAATTGCGGTCAAGCTGCTCCACTCGCCTCCTGAACTGTGCTAAAAATGTGCATGTGTGTTTTACACGAAGGAAGACACAGCTTGCTCCACCACCGGCCACAATGGAAGCCCCACAGAACAATTGATAACTGTTAACTGAGGTGGCACACCGGGTTAGTTTTGACTTGGAAATGTGCAATATGCTGTGAAAACAGCCCCTTGTGCTTGCTCTGCCCCTTCAGATCGTATCTCCACATGTGATAACACCACTTAAGATCTCATACAGTAACACACATTAAGTCATTTCCTTCTCCAAACAAACTGTAGAGGAAAGTCTGTGAGAAAATATTGGATGAAATTTGGTGCTAGAGTTATTAGCCAGTGTTTTCCAGATTTTTATCTACAAGCTTGATTATTATTTTCAACTTTTTCTATTTTTGTCTTGAGAGCCAATTTAGAAGAAAGACCCTTAAACCCGGTAGGAGGAGGAAAAGCTCATGGCTTAATTTGCCTTCCATTCCACTTCATTCATTTACTTATTCATTCATCGCCTCTGTCTCCCTGTCCATCAACCTTATCCTAAGCTCTCTCTTTATCCCTCTCCTCCTACTCTTTCCTTGACACCCATGACGCTCACTGCCCTCACACTCACCCTAACGCCGTTTAGCCCCACCCCTCGTTGTTCCTCCTGTTCAGTTATAAGCCTCTATCGATTACAAGGCTGTCGTACAAAACGACCTAATGGAGGGTCAGCTTTAATGTGAGGAGTGGGGGGCCCCCGTCTTGGTAGGAGCTGAGCCTGGTTTTAAACACCCCTTCTCCTTCCTTCTCCTCATCCTGTGTCCCCGCTCCCTCCTGCTGGGCTCCACCTTGTCCCTCTTAGCCCCTTTCCATTTGGGAGTGGGGGCCATGAAAAATCAACAGTGGAGCCATCAATCCCCCCACCCTCCTCCGCCCTCTTTACAAGGCCCACCGCCGGCTGCAGTGGCTGCCCATGTGCGAGGGTATTTAGAGAGGGCCTGAAAGCTGAAAGGAGAAGCGCCTGAATCAAATGTGAGTGGGGGGGGGTTGGCTGAGGGAACAGAAGGAGCCCTCTCAGGAGGGGTGCTGAGGCCCCGTCTCGTTTTATAGACTCCCCTGAAAGAACATGATTACAGATCATTATTCAATTGAAGCAGATTGATGGGCTGGGGTCAAAGTAATATAGCTCATGGTAGCTGAACGAAAGGGGAGGGGTGATAGGAAAGGATGGAGGGCAGCGCAGAAGTGTGGGGTGGGGTAGGGGGCGTTTGCAGACAGGGTGAAGATGGTATAATGACCGGATTGTCACCACTGAATGGAGTATGTGAAGGCAGAGAGGCAGAGCAGAGAAGGAGAGGGAGGAGGAGGAGGAAGACCCAAACTTGTCAAACCAAAGACTGGGGCTTTTCTTTTTCAGGAATGAGCTGAAGTGCTGATGGAGAGGCTAAGATGCTGGATTGGCCTTGTCACTGCGGAGGGCATATAAAGAGATCTTTATGTGGAGGGGACGCAGGAGAATTTGTCCAGAGTGACATGTCTGTGTGTCTCTGTAACTAATGTGGCCCTTACTCTATGTTTTTTATTTTGGAAAAAAAAGATTTGAAACAAGATTAGTTACAATATTAGACAACATGGTGTATTTATATGCATCACAATTTAGGGAATTACCTAATTGCGGTATTTATGTCAATTACTCATGGAATCAACTTTGATTTGATATTACTTGATTCATGTCGGCTAATGCCTCTAACTGTTATGTCACATAATATCATGCATTTAAATAAATGTGACCTTGCTGGAAAGGTAGATCTCAGATGATTATTGCTGTTTAACAAGAGCACAGTTTGAATCTCTTGCAGTTTGAATGTGCATAATAGTTTTGAGGCCACAAAGCTGTTTATAAAACCTTTTTTGACCCTATGTCTAATTTTTAATGAATTAAACAATAAAAATATTAAGATATGTGTGGAACCTCTCGGATGCCACAGTAGTAGTCATAAGCTGGTTATGCAGAGTTTTTTTGCCAAAGGCAGAAACATTTTGAAAGTCAGTGGAAGTGAATTTGTATTCTTGTTGTTATCCTACAGCTTTTTGAAATGTTGCACAATAACAAATAAATAGCTTTTTATCAGAGCACAACTTTTTCACAGCACGGGAGAATCAGGCCAACATGCCATGAGTTGGTATGTCATGCTGTTTTATGTTACGTCCATGAAACTGATGCATTCATTAATGGCTTGTTAGCAGGATCATGGTTCTGTACATGGTGCCAGTGGACTGGAGTCTTGTGACAGGGAGCGTCTTCATCCACAATAGGGGGCTTATGGGTAATGACTACTGCACTGAATAGCCTTTTGATATTCTCCAAGACAAAATGTCTCCAAATTTTCCTTGCTTTCAAGATTTGCAGATGTAAAAAAAAATCCCTTGAAGATTGCATGAGCCTGTTTTGGATCAAGCTTGACCTTTTTTTTTTCTCTTGGGATATTTTAAACAAAATAGATCCTAAATGATGCAAAACTTTGGGATTTTAATTGGACCTGACTGATGCTGCATGCTGTCCATTCTCGCTTAGCATGCAAGAACAGGCACACAACAATTATAGTGAATGTGTGAGAGCATAAAAAACATCCTAAAAGTTCACAACCATGGTTTGTGCATCCTCCATTGATTATTTGATTAATGAAGAAAGTTCTTACTTAGAACGTTTTGCTCCTTCTAAAATATTTAAATTGCTGATGCAAAGACAACTTGCTATGTCATTTCTATACATGCAGTTTCTCTGTCTGCTCAGTGTCAGTCTGGAAAATGACACTTAGCAGACTGACTCACAGGATTACATCCTCAGAAAAGGCTTAGTGTGTGTGTGTGTGTGTGCAGACCTGCATGAGCCTGTGTTTCGCTGTACACATCCATAAATGTATATCTACATATTTTGTATATGTAGATATACATTTTTTAAGATGTTTTGAGATTAGATAGTGCACGATTGTGCATTTGAATGTGACTCAGCCCAACTTTTGGAAGCAGCCACACCAGGTGGATCTGATTTAACCTGTTATTTTGGAGTAAAAAAAAGAAAACATTGTTCTGTGGCCAGTCAGAGGCAGAGCATGTTCTTTATAAAAAAATAAATTAAAAAAACTACTACAAAAATGTGTCATTTATTATTAAAAATCATCTCATGTGATTCTACACTGAGGTAATTTTCCAACAAATAAATGAATAAAAAAATGGACCACAGTTTCTCTTTTATCTGTGCAAACATTTTGTGGGTGTATTTGTAATTCTCTTTAGTTGGCTCTTATCACATCTTGACAGGAAGCCCTTGATTCGTGCTGGTGCTGGATATTCATACAGGCAGGGGGAAAATGATCAAGCACAAGGCATTGCTATAGGCCAGATTTTGATTGCAAATTCTTTCTTGCATGGATTAAAGCAATTGATTTCTGATAAAGCCACTCTGTTACATCTCACACACATTTTTCCCAACATTCAAACAATGTCAACTAACACCTGAAAGTTCTGTAAATGTGTTGTGTTTGAAAAGAATCTCCAAACCTATTGTATTCAGGTTTCTGAAGCAGCTGATAACCTAAATATGCTGCTAGTATTACTTATTATAATCTAAATTATGTTTTTAGACCTTGTTTTGCTGTTACAACATGACGTGAAGACTTGTTGTCCTATACTCCTCTCAGATATGACATACTGCCTCATTGCTGAACTGAACTGTTAAACTGTTTTTGGCGTCACTGCAGTTTTCCCACAGCAACCTCCAGTTCCGAATACAGACCAAAGAAGTCAGGGCTCTTTGAAGTTTTTTAACTCTGACGACACAGACACAGAAACGCTATATTAATTTCCTCTACTCATCCTCCAATCATTATTTCCATAAATCTGCAGTCTGTTTGTCAGAGCTGTGGACTAAAAGCAAAAAAATCTGTGGACACACACTCTGCTCCACTTTCTTCATAAATCTTCATTCCAAAAACTGCGATTACGATGCAGTAATGTATATTTTTTAATGTTGCACCAGATGATTCAATTCACTGCACAGCGGTCTGGAGTAAGAGTCTCCGTGCCAGCTCTCCTCCCCTTTTGCCTGCTCCTCGTGCTGAACACAGCTACAGTAAATTGACTCTGCATTGTTTCATTTTGGTAACAGTTTTCTAAGCTATTTTAGGAAATGAGGTGTGCAGTACCCAGTCGCAGAATTTGTCCAGAACAGGGAACTCTATAATCAGCTGAACCTTTTTCTCATTGGATCACATGCTGTGTTTCCAGTGGATGGAAGCCATAAAACATGCAAGGTTTGGCCCAAAAATTAGTCTGGTGCTAACAACAAGGACCAACAACATGCACATGTGCAGTTACCAGGTCAGAGATAGGGACGATAAAAGAGAGAAAAAAGGTTTATATATCCTGTTAAATTAATATTCCTGTAGTGAGCTACCAGCTCAGTCAGTGTGTTTACATACAACATGTATGCACAAAAAGGGTTTATGCATCAGTCACCCACAATAACCAAGTGATATGAATTACAGTTTGGCAAAATAACTTAAGCTGAATTTAAGACCATTGCAAAGACCCTTAAGAGTTCTAAGGGTGCAGGTTGGTTTGGCACATGGGTCACAAGCACAGGACCCTCACACAGGAGACCAGAGTTTTAGTCCAGCTTGAAACGGCTGCCATTGCTGTGCAACCAGTCATGTGATGGACAGCATGTGGCATGTGACAGGACAGTAAGAGCCTACTGATTTTTAAGGAAAAAATCATTTTAATTATTACTAATCCTAACCATTTTATTTAATGCCAACCCGAAACCCAACATGTGTTTGCACAGTTTAAATCCCGTGGATTTAAAGTGGACGCCATTTTAAGTCCAACCATAAGCAACAGTAGGTGCCATTTTGTTGCCTGGTGCCAAAAGAAGCGTATTTTTAACAGATGCCTGCATTCTTAAACGGCACATTTTTGTTTGTTTTTGAAAAACAAAAGACTATGGCACAGACAAAGTAAATCCATAGTTTCAGACTGACAGACATATGCATTGTAGGAAACAAAGAAATGCAATCGTGTTTCAGTGTCTCTATAATTAATTGGGAAATAAGTTAATTTAATTAATAATTATATTATAAAGTGAAGGAACAAGAACAACCGAATTAGTGCAGTAGAGTTGGAACTTTATCACTGAAGAGGTGCAGTTCCAGTTCCATTTTAAAACAAGCTGCTCTTTAACGTATTAATGTCATGTTGTATTAATGTTTATACAGCAGCTGAGAAGCGACAGTTTGCCAGAGAACAAGGTGTTGAAGCTCATCTGGGAAGGACTTGTAGATGCACTGAGTACACTGGAAGTAATAATTTAACTTTAGATATAGTAATCCTCATCCCCAATTTTACAATGATGTTCAGATCAACAGTTGTGTAAATATGTCTGCTATAACATCCACATTTTGGCACCACCCTAGTCCATGAGGGTCGCAACACACTCTCTATTGACGGCTGCACGCAGCTTAAAAATTTGTATGCAGGTGAATAGTCCATTATACCAGTGTTTAAACTGTACGTGTGCCCAAAAAGTAATCTTTTAACTTGTTTCATACATCAAAGGTATGATCTAATTATTTTATGTCCTTGACACTGGTCTTGTGTCGGTGTATGAATTCCTGATTGTAACATGAATAGAACTATATGTATGCAGAGAACAAACGAGCCCCTCACATTCAGTTAAACCTCCTTTTATTTATTTATATTGCTAACTCAATTTAAAGATCAGTGCTGTAGTATTTAATATACCATAACTTCTATTAATATTAGAGAAATGACATGTTGTAGAAATGTATGATGTAAAATGTGTTATCTCAATTATAGGAAATGCTTGGGTAAATTAAATCTAATAACAAAATGTATTAATCAAGCAAAAAAAAAGTTTTGAAATCTCTTGATTGTTTGAAAGACGAAACTCACCCTTAAACACTTAGAAGCGAATATCTCGGTGCTGCTGCTGGTGCTGTTCAATTAGTGTGGATCGCTAAGGCTAAAGACAGCACCTCTTCACATCATGATAAATTTTGAATCATTCAGAAATTTCAGTAAAAACAAGTAAATAGTTACACACTGTCTCTTTAATAAGCACGTATAAAATGTGTACAACTTAGAACAATAACAATAGAATTGCGTTTATTTAAAGGAGTTTGTTGAACTACGATAAATACACAGAATATATGTCTAAATGTAGAGGTGAATCCAATGGACGCTACATGTTTTGATTAATAAAGAATAATGTCAAGATTTGGCTCTACTTGATTCTGCACTACACAGTTTGAAACACAAATACTCTCCAATATTATTTAAAGTATAACATCACCTTTATAGAATTTTTTTAGTAATTAGCTGGTTTACTAGTGCACAAAAAGGAGGTAATTATATCATATTTTAAAACTTATTTCATACTAATTGCTTTCATTTCAAAAGTGGATCAATTAGTGAATAATTATTATGTGATTAATAGGTTACCAAGCAGGTTCTGTTTAAGACATGAAGCCCTGAAGCACACTGAATACAGAATAAGAACTGCAACAATACTCCATATGATGTGTGTGTCCCATATTTTACATAAGGAACATCAAAAACAAAAATGTATTTTCTTTTAAAATCATTCAGTTTGTGCTAGGTTAAAGTTAGAATTTCAAAAAAATGTCAGAACACAAAGTTAGTCAGACTGGTAAGTCAATTAAACCATTGCGTAAACAAGATGTCTTTGAAGACACCACACATTGTAGCTACAGCTCTGCGACCTGCATGCTAAACCCAGTTACAGGCAAGAGAAGAAGCCCTGACTCCCTCTGCGCTACACTTAGTCAGATAATTGGAAATGCGAGGGCATTAACTGCAACAGGATTAAGAAGGGGAATTAAATATGTTAATCCCCAAAATAGGTAAATAGCCTCAGTGATACAATAACCAATTTCTAGGGTTTTCCTCCCCCGAGGACACGTCTGCCTTTGAACGCAACACACTCGCACACAAGCACACACACTTACACACTCACGAGCAGACTCACAAGCTCACTGGTACACACTTTCACAATGAAACTGAACGTTCGCACGTTGCATAGGAGAGGCGAGAGATGGTCTCGAGTGTTCCGAAAAGTTCTCCAAGGTCATGCCTGTGGTGTCGTGTGGCCCTGTGGCTGACTCTTGAACCTGTTCTCCCAGGTCTGCCTCTTTGTTCCAGAGATCATTACCTCTGTCGCTCGGCTCTGCTCCGCTCCCCTCCCGAGACCGCTTTGTCGCCATGTGTTCATCTGCCTTGTAATTATAGCACGGTCCTGGATGTCATGGTTTAGAGACTGTGCATGGATGTGACTGAGTGTGTGTCTGTGTCAGGGGACTGAGAGAGTCTGTCAGATATGTGGCATTATTTTTGCGCTTTTATGCCTGTGTGCGCAAAGTGTGTGTACAGTTATGTGCTGTATGCATGTATTGGAGGAAGGAAACAGGAAACATATTTGTGCTCGTATATATTCCCAATTACCAAAAAAACTGAATGTAGTGCACTTTCTCTTTAAACTATTCAAGCTGAAGCATCGCCTTTGGAGATGGCAACAGAGGTGGATTTTGATGAGCTACTGTACTTGTGTGAGAGACATGAAACAACTGAATAAAAAGTGTATATTCAAAACACTGACACATAACTCATGAACTCAGACTGCCAAGGCATCAGTTGCAGGCAAAAATCAAGTTCAAGTTCCCCACTGAGTTCAAAGTGTATTTTTATACATAATTAGTGGAGTACAATTTATGTTGGAACTGAAACACAGTGAACAAACCCCAAGGTCGATTGCTGATCGCCTCTGAGAAACATAATTTTTATGTCTCTGTGTGTCCAAAGATGAATGTCTTGGAGGGGAAGAGAAAATAAGGAGAAAAGAAAACATTATAAGAGAGAAGTCAATCATTCAAGAATGCAAGACTGTAATGCACCACAGTCAAATTCAATAAAGTCATTATTCCTGGCTTAGCCATAGCAATAGTATTTTTCCTGGATATCCTATACTGCTTATCCCAATTCCTTTCTCTTGGTTGCTCTTTCTCTTTCTCTCACCACTGCTCTTTTCTCAGTTCTGGCTACAGGGCATGTAGGATGGCATCGATACTCTCATTTTGCAACACGAAACCCTCTATTTACTCCAAAGATTCAGCTGCGATGGATGTCACTCTGCACTCTGCTACCTCTACAAAAGGGAGAAAGCAGCTTCATCATGCCAAACCTCTGCATATTACCCCTGACATATTCCATTAGGCCGATTACACGTAATGATGCCAAATAAGCAGCGAATGAATAACTAGGGAGTTATCACTTCCCCCAACGAGAAAAAAAAGGCTCAGCAAAGTTTCTTATCTCAAGCCAGCTGAAGGAGGAACCACACACACAGAGAGACGCACACTGTCCAAGCTGCACTTATCAGTCATTAGGCATTTAAATGCTTGCCCAGAGAGAAATTAGATTTAAGGAGATAACAAGTGGCATACTCTTAAAAATAATGTTGCACTTTCAACACATTTGAGTGGAGGTTGAGC
Source organism: Channa striata (assembly GCA_033026295.1). Taxonomy (NCBI): domain Eukaryota; kingdom Metazoa; phylum Chordata; class Actinopteri; order Anabantiformes; family Channidae; genus Channa; species Channa striata. The sequence continues at coordinate 25,005,240 of CM065169.1, read as the reverse complement.
CCGAGAGTCAATAACCTGCATCTGTTTTAATTAGCATAACTTAAATTCAAAAGGAACAAAAAACGTTCATATAAACCAGCAAAATATAATGTAGAAAAAGGTTGTCACATATTTAACGTTTATTCAGTAACACAAAGAAGTTGTTTTGCATTTTTGTTATTTTGCACTATGGCAGTAAATCCCAAATCTACTTAGCACTTTTCAATTATATCTGGTAGAACTGGAGGCCATGGTCCAAAAACTGGATTGTATTTTGATGCAGATCAAGATTGCTGATAATCTGAGTAAATAATGTTTTGGACTTGATTATTTTCTCACGGACTAATGCATTTACAAGACACAAGGAACTGGCACAAGTTGTCCTGGTTGTCTGTCACTCTATGTATTTTTATGTCAATCAGTATGCAGAAGCAGATTTCATTTTCTAAACAAAATTAATAAAAATGTTTTGAGGGTTTTGCCGTCTTGGCAGAAATGTGCACTTTCTGACTTCTGTATATTGTTACAGGATTATGATAGTTTCAAAGTGGGACCCCCAAAGAAGGAACCCCAAGAGAAACAGAAAAGATACATTTCCATCTCACAAGTAAATGTGTAAAACTGACTGTGCACTAAAATATGCAACTGAGAGCACATATCACCACAATACATCAGCAGGAACAGAAGTCTTCACATATGGTGGTGCCATCAGTAGAGTTGGTGGTCAAATGTATCTGTGGCCTTCAAGCAACATGAAAGAGCTTTATGAAAGTTTGTGAATTTTTCAACTCACGCACAATATTTGGCCTTTGTACAGAACACTGGTTATGAAGACATTTATTGCAAATCCTCGCCGCTAATAACTAACGAGCTAACAGCACTCCATGCATAGTTTGTGCCAGTGGAACAAATTGTGGAGCACTTAAAAAAACTTTTATTGGGTTAGAAAAAACAACAACAACAACAATAACGACATCCCGTGCCATAGATGTGGGCGAGGGGTATTAATTTAGGGAAATGAGCACAGGGTAAATACCGGGCGTCTGGATGCTGTCCTAACAGGAAATGCTGTGCAGGGGACCAGTGAGGGAGGCTGAGGTGAAGATGGGGGGGGGCATATGAGGTAGGGAGGAAACAATTATGATCTTATTTAATAGTCTCTCTCACTTCTCTCTCTCTTTCTCTGCTCCCAGGCAGAGATCGGAAAGGAATGCCCAGTTTTAAAACCGCAAGTCACCTCTGAACATGGGAGCATTTGGCCTAAGTGTTTCCTGTTGCAATAAAAAAACTATGTCAAGTGTGTGAACCAAGTTTCCAGCGCGCTTAAAGCCTGTCGAGCACGCACGCACGCACACACACACACACACACACACACACACACACACCAAGACCACAGTACTTTTGAATATCCACAAACTGTGCAGCCACTGCACAACAGTGTGATTAACCCGTGTGGAGCATGAGGGCAAATGAGTGTGTTTTTTTGGGAAATGGGTGGGGGTTACTATGTGATACAAAGCGCATGCCGTTCTTATGCTGGGCTCATGATAAGAGTTTGGGAAGTCGTCGCATGGTGATAGCCACAGGCACAAATGTGCAAGGGGGCTCGAAGTGCTAATTTTATTCATTTACCTCCCTGTCTGGATAATTGTTTCTGTCAACCAGCGACGGCTTGATAAAGGATTTCACGCCACTGAAAACAGTTACACGGCTACTTTGGAAGGTGATCACCAGAGACGATTATATTTATCACCTGCTTTAATATCCATAGTGTGGTGTAAATTGATTCATTCTCTGAGGATTGCTGTCACAGGGAGTAAGGTGTAAAGAGTTCTGCACCTAATTACTGTAACGTTTGACATTTGATACATAATATTGCAAAATGAGCACTAACAAAACTTATCCTTACAATTATGTTGGATTACCATGGATACTAATATATCGTATTTTAATTAAAGTGAAATTAGCATCAACATGTCGATGAAACAATTGCAGTTGTCACATTTTAATTAAATTTATCAATGTTTGTCATTAGATGACACATTTAACACAAATAGTCTAAACGGGTATGTTTTCATACTTGTCGTATCACATTGTGCTACACAACATCTATAACGAGAACAGCGAGTAAACAGTGAAAGTATTAACCTTATGGCTTGTACTGAAAATGACAGAGAATAATTATTAATATATTATAATATATATTATTATAAAATACTTAACATTTATTCATTTGCCTTTTTTATATATTTAAATTTTTATATTATATTTATAAAATTTTATTCTCTGAATTAATATATTTTTTACAATTAAAACAGAGAAATCATTAAAACACAAATAAAAAAAATAATCACAGTCATATTGCAGCTGCGACACTTGTCTGCTATGAGAATTTTTCCTCACTGAACTGTCACCCTGAACAAGAAGTCACATTTGGAAATTTTACAAGATCTCTGTCAACAGCAACCGATAAAATACTGAACAGCTTAATCAGCTCGAGCCAATAAAATGAATAAAAGAAAAAAACTTTACAGGTGTTAGGAGTTGCCCCCAAAATGTCATTCACAAAGCTGTAAATTCCACAGCACACCTTTACTTCAGAACCAGACGGACTCCCAGCCATTGAAAAGAGCGGCCTGGAAGCTTTCTACCCCCACAGTTCAAAAACATTTCGCTCTGCCTCCACTCGGGGAAGCTTGCTTTTATTGGACCCTTTGAGTAACATCCTTTCTTCCCCCTCATCAAAAGAAGGAAAATAAGTCAAGGCGTAGTCACATTTAGCCCTCTCTTTTATTACTATTCTAATAATACACCATATTTGTCCATGCCTTCATCTTTTCAATGCACTCATTGAATGTGTGTGTATGCAGGACTATAGTGAGACGGCATCTGCACTCTAAGCTTCAGTGGGCAAATGCACTGGATGGATAGAAGGTACTCAGCCATCTCATTCTTTTCCATACCTTTATTGCTATAATATGTTCGAGTGACTTTAACTGTGCTTACACACAAAGCCAGAGAAATGAAAAGAACAAAGTGAAATTGCACATGTAAGAGAGAGGGAAAGATGAAGAAATACTGCAAAGACATTTTTGAAACTGTGGCTTTTATTGGAGATGCAGGAGATCAATGGAGATGGAGGAAGGGATGGGAAATGTATTTTCTCTCTCTCTTTCTGTGTGTGTGTGTGTGGAAACATCTTGTTAAAGCACTACATGCTAAAGCAGCTCAGGTCCCTTTGCTCCACAGAGTCCTGCAGAGGAGGTGGCGATGGCTGTGGAGGAAAAAGAGGGGGCGAGGTGGATTGTTGGAGGGCAGTTCCCTTCGCTGACTGGAATGAATGGTATGGAGCAGTAGTGACCATTCATGCATGCTCCTTTACTTCTCTCAGCCCCTCTCCCTCTCCCTCGCCTCTCTCCGATCCCCATTTGAGAGTTTTAGGTGCAGCAACACAGAGAGAGGAAAATGGAAAAGAGATGGGGACAGAAGATTGAGAGGTATTACAAAGAAATAAAAGTAAAGAGATGAAGGAAGGTAGGTTAAGAGAATAAAAAAGGGAAAGAGAGGAGGTGAAGAGAGACCACAGAGGATAGAGAGAGGACGAGAGGCGGGAGGCAGGACTCTAGTCACTGGGCCACTGGAGTTGGTGAGCAGCACAGCGTGAAATAAGGGAGAGGAGCAGCTGAACCAGAAAGAACCCAGGCTGCTCATTACAAAGGCCTAGGCCTGACTTCTACCCTCCACGCACTGTAACACACACACACACACACACACACACACACACACACACGTGGAGATACACAGACATACACAGGAGTAAAGGAAACCAAAAAAAAGGGACTCACACACCATGACATATGCCACTTGGTGGTTTTATGTGGGTGTGCACAGATATCAGTCAGTCATTCACACACACATGAATGATGCAGATAAAAAAAATATATATCTTTTCTTTGTTTGTTGACAGTAAATTTATTCTACCAACAATAAAACAAATATATCACACGTCTAATATTAAGTTCTATGCTTAGATAGGAACAAAGAGCAAATTCAAATAAATGCGTGAAGAATAAATTGAAACTCCACTCGAAACACATTCGCTTTCAAACAGGAGCTGATTATCTGGTTCTCTCTTTTTTTTTTTATTTGTTTGTTTTTCAGATATTGACTCTATAAGAATGTTACACTCATCAAAACTTTGGCATGCTGTCCAAAAGCACGCAGGGAGAAAGAGACGAGGAAGTCTCATGACAGCCGATGAAACATTTGGTGCAACTTGCTTATTTAGATTTGATTTCCTGCCCCAACATTTGAGCAGCTGCCTCTCGATACATGGCTCACAAACATCTCGTTCGACGGTGCAAATAAGTGTGTCGCCAGACTGGATGATATTGACTTATGAGCAGGGAGCGTTAATCTAATATCACATCACATCATTGTCAGCGGGATGGGTGCAGTACAACAGGAAAATGCTTTGTTTTTTTTAATCAATGTTACTTTTTAAACTAAAATGAATCTATATACAGACATTGTTCCGTGTTATAAATATATACTTTAACTACAGTATAGTGTGTATGTTATTTCTTCTCACTGTATAAACAGTTTAATTGTAATGGTTGATGACTGTTGTCTGAGAAAAGATTTGGTTACAATTTTAGCAAACACTACACACAGGAACTGACTCCATCTGTTTAACGAATACAGTAAATTGACGCAGATTCAATATATTACTTCATCGTCATTTACAACTCATTTTTTTAATCTTTTAAACACACACTGGAACTGAGGGCCAGTAGCGGTATTGAATCCAGCAGGGAGATGTTAAATAGAGACATATAGAGATGTAACAAGCAATGAGATGATAATATTCTCTTTAGATATTCCTTTACAAGTTCTCCTAAGACCTTCTCTTTTATTTGTTTATTTCTTCCAACTCAAACAGAGGAAGCTGTAAACCAGAAGTGCTGCAATGGCTCCTGTTAATCCCCCACCTTCCCGTACGCTGCCGCCACATATTCTGTGAAATACTGCCATCTCTTGGCATTCTGAGTAAGGCCTTTAACACTGAAAGAGTCTTGGTGGCCCAGATGACTGTCACTTCAATCATATGTCAAAGGCCACTGGAGGTCACATCTCTGCTGAGCTCAGTGTATAAAATTTGATCCAAAGGCTGATTATCATGCAACAGGATCAGACAGAGGACACACGAGCATGTCCTTAATTTGTGTGTGTGTAAAGCCTTTATGGGGAATTGAAAGAGTTTATCCGGAACATATATCATGTTCACATAAAAGGCAGAAAAATCATCAGTGCCACCAAAATATATTTGTTGTCACTCGCAAAATGTAAGCTATGCTCATATGATTATTAGATACACAAGTAGGTAGCTACTGCTTTATCAGTTTCAGCTACCTAATAAACGGATAAATGAGCGAATTACATTCGTTTGTTGATTTATATTGTAAGACTATTTTTTTAAAAATATTTTGTAATGTTATCATATGAAAACACGTAATACCAATTGTAGAACATTTTCAACTCCTGTCCTTTGAAGGTCAGCCAGGCAAATACCTGCAATACTGTAAATACCAAAACTTGAAGTGAATTGAAGTGAAGTGACCATTAAAGAGAATTTGCATCATTTAATTTGTAGCATAAATAATTTCTCAAGTGCGAACAGTTGACTGTACAGTGCAGTTGCTGCACACACAGCAAACTGTGGAAACTAGTCATGATGTGGAGGTGCGGTTCAGCACATTACAGAACTGATTCAGCAGGTTTCTGACGCTCAATTTGTGTCTGTGTGTCTAGGTTGAGGCACGCAGATAAAAGTGGCATCTTCTGAAAGCTGAGTACAAGTGTATTTCTCTTGCTTCACAGTGTACACCAGAGCTGCAATTCAATACTCCCCAGTCAGTGCTTTGCAGGGTTTCTACAGAGGACTGTTGTGTTTCACAGAATGTATTTCCAGTGTGAAACAGGTTGTTCATCACAAGGTCTGTTGATCTTAAACACACACGCACACTGAGCTTGGAACTCTGAAGTGTGAAAATAAACATTTTCACCTAACCACTAATCTTTTTTCTCCCTCTTTCCTCTCCCTTCAGCTCAGTTTCTCTCTTTCTGCCTGGCTCCGTCTCTGTGATCTCAGGAATTTTAACATGAGCTTCATTTACAACTTTCATTTCAATTTGTCCTGTTAGTCCATTTGTTATTGTAAAGGAACCAACGCCAGGGCCTCTGGTTAGTGAAAATGTCAGATTCTTTGATTTGATTTTATGGGATTTCAGCGGGGACTGAGGGGCAGTGTGGTTCTGGCCCTCTGCTACGAGTGGACTGACTACTGTTTGCATTTAAACATCCATTTGAGCCACAGTCCCCCGAGGATTCATTTGTTTCAAAGAGGGTCAATTACGTCTCACCAACCCAACACCCCCCATTCAAAAAAAGAAGCTTTGCTCTTTTTTTTTTTTCCAGCTGCAATTAAACAGATTTTCCTGTTTATTTTAGGTATAGGAAGAGAGCGCCTGGCTGAGGTCACTGTTTTAATTAGGCTCTATTTGAGACCAATAACAAAGTGATTATTTGCCAAATGCCATTTGTGAACTGAGAGGCTTGATAGTTGGCATGTTGAGTGCTACTCAAGTGCTTTTCACCCCCAACTGCTTTTTGAATAGCGGCTATGACTAAGACGTGAGGTCGCAAATCTACTCTGATTGAGATTTCTATGGATACGTCCCCGCTGACTTTTTTTTTTTACTCCCCCTAACCTCTCTCTGTCTCTATTTTCTTCTCTCTCTGCCCCCTTTGCAGTGTCATTGCCTAGCGCTAAGTAAATACGTGCTCTTTATGTTCCTCGTTGTCTTTCAGTGTTTGGCAGCGTGGCAGCGGGGGATCAAAATGCGCGTGTCTGCTAAATGTCAGTGGGTAAAAGGGGTTGAGTTTAGAACAGCACACACCATGAAGCACCTGCTGTAAAGAGGAGCAGCAGGGGGAAGTTTCATCTCAGTTTGATCCAAAATGGAAAAGACTATGAGCAACATGTCGACATCAACAGCAGCCCCACATGCCGAACCCCCACTTCCTCCAGTCTATTTTTAATTTAGCCCCATTCAACAGATGGTGGTAGAATACCTCACCTTGGCATTTTAATCAGACTGGAACACCATTTGCAGTCATTATGAAGATTGTATGCCATAATCTAACGCCGTAATTGATTATCAGTTTCCTAAATATTGTTGTGTGTCCTGACATTAAGGTGGATATTTGAAGCAAAAGCAATGAGTCACAATTATTATTATTTCTAACTCACCTTAACCTTTCTCTAATCAGATTAGGCTTTATAGAACACAACCCACAGCGACATCTGCATCTTCCTAAAAGACTATCATGGCTTAATGTGTTAGAAATGCAGAAATTTATAATAATGCTGAAATCGGAAATTATTATTATGTTTGACTGTGCAGAAAGGAGCACTTTCATAAAAGCATCAGACATCAAATAAGGTTTGGATTCTAAGTAAATGGTCTAAATGAGCGTGACCAGCCATGGGAAGTATCTTTGGCCTCCGGGGATAGAAAAAAAAAAAAAAAAAAAGACAGGAAGCCCCGAAGAGCCACTGCAGGCCATCTCCTCCTCCTCTACCATGCCACTTGGCCTTTGTCTTTACTTGGCATGTGTGTGCGTTTGTGTGTGTCTCTGTGTGTCTCTGTGTGTTCACCCCTCTGACTGAGTTTGCATCTGTATCCTGTCCTTATTGCCTGTCCCTGGCTGCACCATTGGAGGCAGCTGATGCTATCTCGTGGCAGTATTGTGGCAGACCCTGCTAGGAATAATCAAAGGCAGCTGTTTGGAAAATACCAGAGATGCCTAATAGGAAGCAACGATGGCCTGGATTCAGTCTTTACCCCAGAAGCCCCCCACCCCCCCTTAATGTCTGAAATGAAATGCACCAGATCAATTATTATTAGAGGCATCCAGACATCATGCTTCCTTTTCAGGGAAATATTGACCTTGTGCAATTTATATTCACATAAAGAAGTTTATAAAAGGCTGAGCATTTATTTTGCTGTAAATAGGCTCTAATTCTTCCTTTCTTTTCTTCTTTTCTGAAAGTATTTTTAGTATAATTACAGCCAATATGTGCTGTATTTCTGGCTCTTTGTGGGGCATAAATTAGGAGGAAAAGACCTATTATTTCTATTATTTGGATTGTGCTTTTGGGGTTTGATTGTGTTTTGTTTGAACAAGTCAGTTAATGAACCCCAATCGCTGAATGCTGGTAGTTCTCGACGCATATCTGCTGATCTGGGGGTCCCAGCAGATCTTGGCTAAACACGAGGCAAGGCAAAAACAAATCTGTCTGTCAGTACGGGGTTAGAAGTCCTAATTAGGGGTCCTGACTCTCTGTCCGCGGCTCCAAGTCAAGCGTCAGCTCTCCCTGATTGGTAAAAATCTCGTTTTTCTAAGCCTCAAAGGTTCGCAGAGAGGGTCAGCAGCTCGCTGTGATGCTGATTTGCTTGTACCTTTAAAAGGCCATTGATTACGTAATTAGAAAGGGAAAATGCTGCACAACTGAAGGAGGGGTTGAGTGGTTAAGTTGTTTGATAAGTGGTGGGAACTTTTGTGCATTGAACAATGAAGCATGATGAGAAAAGCAATTTAGTCAGAAAGTCAGAATGCACCTACAGTACAAAACTACATTTTGGTTTGTATGATGATGCAAACTTTGTGTGTGCCTCCACGCTTTATTGTAGTTTTGACCATCAGCTGCGTCGACAACATTAATATTGATGCCGCAGTGTAACAACCCCTGAAATATGGTGGATCCGTTAATGTTTCCATTGGGAGAGAGGCAGTGATAACAATCAGGTGTGCCTTTGCTTTTGCTTTGACTCTACTGATGATTTTGCTTTATTTTCTTGTACAGACCTTTATATTACTCACAGTACCTGCAGGACTAGTATTAATAGAAATGAAGTCGCGTAGTTTTTCCGTAAATTCCTCTTCACACTTGTTTTTTTGGTGTGGCAGTGAGATCCTATCAGTTTCCTGACATCTACTGAAACAACATCAAAATTCTGGGCAACCGTGCACACTAGCTATTCATCTAACAGATCATTTCTCCTTTACCACTGACTCACAATGGAAAGAAACGATCTTACCAAGGTACTTCTGGGAAAAACGGCCCGGCCATTTTTAGTCAATAACGTCATCCCCTTTACTGAAACACAGATAACCCCCGTGGTAAAAGCTTTATGAGAGTAGAGACTTTGGTCAGATGCATCTTGTTTAGTGAACTGCATGAGAGCATTTTGAACTTTGTGGTGATCTTTATATTTAAGCTTCAAGGGCGAAAAAAGTGTCCACAATTTTAATTGAATGCGTCACATGTATTTCCTGTCAAAATGCTATGGTGCATTCAAAAGCCAGCAGCTGTGTCTGTGTGTCCCTCTGTGTGTCTGTCTGTCTGTCTGTGGATGGTGTTGTCCATGAATGCTCGCTGAGGCCCTGTGTGCAAAAGCTAAATAAACTGCAGGTGAAGGAAGTGGTTAACATTACCAAGGATCCAATAAGAAGATTAAATCTAAAAGGCTGGCTCTAGTAATTGATGTGTTCCTAACTGTGTGCTGTATACATGTGTGTGCTTGGGTCTGTACAGGTGTATGTGCCTCTATGTGTGTGTGTGTGTGTGTGTGTGTGGACATAATTGCTCCCAGATCCGCAGCATAACTCTTTGAGTTGATTAGCAAACGTCTGTACTGTAAAAAGTTGCCACTAATCATGCAATGCCATGGCTCTTAGCAGAAATGAGCACAAGAAAGAAGAAAATCTTATGTTGGTGTTTTTGGGTTTTTTTTTTTTTTTGACGTAGTAGATGTTATAAGGCAAGTCACATAGTGTATGTTGGCTTCCCACACTTCTCAAGTTTCTGCAGGAAATGGGTATCAGAATACAGAGTCTTGCCATCATTTTCATTGTTATTTTGAATTTAACATGATGTAAAGGCAAGATTAGGACACATGTTGATTGTTAATTTTCTTATCCACCCACTAAACACTGCAATGGGTGACAAGACTGTCTCCTGCTGAAACAGTTTATAATAACTTATAGTAAACTTAAAGAAAACACTGGAGAATCTAATGGAGATATAAATTCAATGAAAATTCAATGCTTATATAATTTTAAACAGCTAATAGGAACAGAGAACAAAGAACCTACCCAGACACAATGTACACTTCTGTTTAACTTAAACAAGATAAAAGAAATACAACTGCATTAACTGTGCAAACAAGGTATTAAAAAATGAAGAATCAAGAATCTTGTGTTTTGCATTTGCATTTGCAACTGTGGGCATTTAAATGGTAAATGGTAAATAATGACTGTTCAGTCTAGACCTAGCCAATTATTTTTTCGTGGATTTGTTGTTGTTGAAAATTGTTGGAATAAAAAGACATAAACATAAACAATCACACAGGTAATTTATAGAATTTTTGTGTCATTCATTCAATTAGCTTTTACAGACCATGCTTGTTTTATTACTAGGTGATGTATAGTCTAATGGAAAGAAAATTCAATAGCACTTTATTAAATGCAGATTTGCCCTTTGCATTAATAGACCATTGTGCAGGCACTGGTCATATCTTGTCTCCACGAATGCAATACCCCTCCAATGGGGCTACCAGCAAGCACAATCAAACTCCTGCAGATGATCCAAAATGCAGCAGTGGGTCTCACGTTTTTGATCAGTGAAAAGGAAAACATGTCACAAAACTCTTCAGATCTCTGCACTGGATCCCGCAATTCAGATTCGAAACTCTCATCTTCTTACCTCAACTCCTTCATCCAGGTCTACAGTCCCTCAGGACCTCTGTGCTTTGCCAACAATGGTGTCTGGTGGACTCTACACGACACAGTAAAAGATCTGCAGTTCAATAGTCCCGTGATGGTGGAGAAGGCTGCCAGAATCTGCATGCTCAGCAGCCTAGCTCCAAATTTTCAAAAAGTTATTTTTTGCAACCTCCAATGCACTTAAAATTGTTCCCACTGCACTTGTGTCTTGTAAAAGTGAAACATTTCTTCTCACGTGCTTTAATTTTTTCTTTGCTTGCTTTGTATCTCACGTGTAAGTAATTCGGGAAAAAAGCATCAGCCAAATTACTAAATGTAAATGTAAAGGTGAAATCTGCAAAGTAGACCATATTTTTTTCCCATGTTGACAGGCTGTTGTTATGAACCTGATATCACATGGTGGTGAGGAGATAGCTGGCAGGTATCAAATAGCACATACTGTAGTGTAATATTTTAGCAAACCAATCCAATCAAAGCCTCTACACCCTGTTTACATATTCTTTACTTCCATGTGTTTGATATGACCGTAAGAACTGTAAAGAAAGCACAGTCTCATAAGCCTATATTCTGTGTGTGTGTGTGTTTCTACAGTAAGCTTATGATTCTGGTAGAGTTTAGCTGAGCTTAAGTGTATTAGTCTGATTCTTCTCCACCGCATCTCAGGATGTAGATGAAATCCTAGGTGTTGAGTGAAAACTGAAGCAGACTTCAGCTTTTTATTGTATTCTATAATACATGTTGCTTTTGTTAACATTCATCCCTGAAAGAAAAGCAACTTATGTTGAAACTATTGCCGGCAACTGCATCCATTAGGGTTCATCAGTTTATTTCAAAATAAACCTGAAGTACGTTCACAAAACTGGAGGCTTTAAAGCTTCCATTGCCGCAGATTACACATAAATTGTCTCTCCCCCAGTGTAAACAAAATGCTTTTCAGTTCTCATAAACAAGCACATAGCACGCTATTACGTTTCTTTTAACATGCTGCCACTTACAATGCTATGTTCAATGACAGGAGCCCAAGGCGAAGTGAAGAAGCACTAAATATATGCCACCGTGCTTAACAGATCGAACGAAATCCAAGACACTCAGAGATTATCTATTGAGGCGCTGTCAAACCGAGACAATGCGTGCCATCGTGGTTCCCATGCACTCCGCATTACTATAAACCCATACACCTTGTTGTGGAGAAAAAAGGAAGACATGGGATGAATAAATAATAAATACAGGACAATGATAATTGTAAGTGATCATGTGGCTCAGTTCCCTGCACCATACTGCTCTACTGTTCCTCTGCATGTGAATCCTAAAGTATGTTGCACTGTGTAAATGTGTGCGTTTGTAAGATTGAGGATAGTGTTGGAATTTTAACAGCTTTGCAGAAAGGCTTACTGACTTATTCTAAATAAAAGCGAGATCATCTCCGCTTTGAGTACTGCAATGACAGGAGTCAGTGGGTGGAGCATAGTGGAGATGAGTTCTTACGGAGGCATAGATTGAAAAAGAACAATTAAGGGAAATAGTGGAATGACAGAAGCATGAGTAAACATCAACTCTGCCTGGTCAACAGTGGGTGTAGTCCTCATTATAGAGGTGGTACAGTTGCCTCTTGGTGTTTTCACTGTTTAGGCAATGTGCTGGTTGATAACATAACTTGCTAATATGGTAATTTGCTGTTCTTAATTCATAGCAAAAATCGAAATAAACACAGATTTTGGCTTTGGAGTAATTTAATGCATTCCTGAATTATTAATTATTATTAGTACTGCATGTGCTTCAGTAGACACCAAGTCACAACTTTAATGGATTTTTTAATTCAGGTTTGAGCTCTTGCATTCTCAGCTGTATGCAAATATTCATGGCTTTCCACAGAAAGAAAAACTGGGCGTGACATATTCATTTATAAACCTGTCCTGAACAATGGCTTGTCTGCTGCTAGTCACCAAACTTAACATGTTTAACCTTTTGCTCAGGATTGGCCATTGTGGCTTTCAACTCAGCAACACATTGTCAGCTGAGTAGTAATGAAGACAGGGAAATCAATTGATTGATGAATGAAAGATTAGTCTATGGACAGAAAGCTAATTAGAGCTGTTAGGCTAGAATGAAGAGTGAGTCCAGATGGATGGATCACAGCTCCATAATCAGGATATACTTCATTTAACACCTCAGGGTTCATAATTGAAACAATGATATTTTGCGTATCTGTTTATTTGCAAAAGAAGATATATTTGTGTATCATGTTAACTGGTCATTGTGACATTCCCAGATAGCTGGAATCAATCCCATGAACACCACCTCTCACATGCACACACTAAACACTTAATACAGCAATGTTGATTATCACACCCACATACTGAATGACTGACTTCATGCATTTCATTGAAAGTGTATGATTAACTATATTATAGTTGATCTGCAACACAGGCCTCCTTAGCATGAGTAATTGATTTGTGAGAATTATGGCTGTACACTGTCTTTGGCCTATTCATTAATCATACAGGCGCTGCTTGAGTAAAACAATGTAGTGAGTAATTATATTGATGAAGTCTTGTCTGCACGCAGTTGTCTGGGGAAATGGAAATATAAAGCTTAACAGAGCAGATGTCTCATAATACCGGAATTAAGTGATTAGAATAATCGCTTTTGTGCAAATAATCTCAAACAGCAACATCCGCTCTGCCACAGCTGATTGTGTGCCCTTGTGATGCTGAGAAAAGGCAGGAACATGCCTGTTTTGTTGCTGCTTCAGCTAATTTCCCATAATCCCCTCTGATAAGGCCCCATGGTCCTCATCTACCTATGCTGCATAGCGATGTGATGCACATTAGTCAATTAATAGTGTGTTAAATGACAGAGGTTCCAGTCAATTGAGTTTCTCTCGGGAACAGGCTTGCCATTGTCCTACAACTCAAGAAGGAGAGAAGTGAAGACAAAGACAGTGATGCTGGAAAAACCTTTGCTACATTAGATGTCATTACACCCGTAAGATGTATGTTACGTCCCAGACAATTTAGGTTGTACTGTTTTATCTACTCCTGTACTGTTTGTTTAAGGATGATGTCACTCTCCTCTTGCTCTTCTTGCTATAATTATATTTTAGTTTTACTTTAAACAACAGTATTTGCACCCTAAATTCAAATGCATCTTGAGTAAGTTGCCACTTATGAATAATATGTAGAACTCTTTTTTATATACAAATATCCCCTATCCACTCTCACAGCCTCAGTCAAATGGGCTGTAGCCCACATATCAAGTGGAGATCTTTCGAACCCTGCATTCCCGCTGGAGAAAAGGGGGAAAATGGCCTTCTATTATGCGACCCTCAGTCAAAGCCCTACCTCCTGACAAGGGTATTAAAATGAAATAAATCAGCCATTAAGAAGCGGGCGCTGGCAATTGAAACCCTATTAATGCAGCAGGCAGCGAGAGGTAGCCCCAGTGTGATGTGACAATGGAGGACCACAGTGCCCCTTTAATTGCATTTTGGCCAGTTTTTTTTTTTTTCTCCCAGACTGAGCGAGGATGACAGGTATATGCAGAAGATGAGTGTGTGTGTGTGGACACACAGTCAGATGCCCCTTGCACTTTGATGCACTACACACACACATACAGTGAACACTAACCAATTATTAAGAAGAGTTTTAAATGTTAATGTCTTCAAAACAGATCAAAATGTGTATCCACAGCATTTCTTTGTCCATTTTATATTCTGCAAAGCTCTAAAAGTGATGGTCACTCTCAGTCAGACATCAATACCACTGTCCATGTGTTGTTGGCGGCCAGGCCCCATCAATGTTGCATAGGCTCCTTTCTCATTACCTTCGCTGTTAGACTAGACACTGGGTGATGGATCATGGCCGCGACTGGACCTCATTTGGGTGATGTATCGCTAGTGTTCCCCTGTGAAGTGTGTAGGTGATTATACGCAGACACAAAGACAAACACAAACACTCACACAGGGTGAAAGACAACAAATTGGTCCCCAGCACTTTGACGCTCCCACTTATGGTGTCCTTGATATAGGCAAATGGGAACTATCCTTTCTATGACACACACGTTTGCTGCTATCGCAGGCTGTTCTGTTAGAATCCACAGGGAGTTATGAGCGTATGAGTGTAAAGAGGTCTAACGCTGGTAACATTAGACCGTCACCAAGAACACAGACAGGCAGGCAGAGTTGTACAATTTGCAATTTAGAGTCTAGAGTCACTAGTGGCAACTGGAAAAGTCTTACTATTAAAAAAGTATTTATAACATGACTCCTGCCACTAATTGTATCGTTCCCTTCACACCGTGAAAGAATATGCAGTGGCAAAACAAATGAGGGCAACCAGGAGCACTCACCTGTCACTGGTAATTGATATATTCATTAGAGGACCCTATTCTCTTTCTCTGGTATCAGTTTCTCTTGACAGTAGCAATGTTGACAACATCAGTCAATAAATCACTTTACAATTATGATTGTTGATGGCCCATAACACAAACTTGGACGGGATGTCATTATATGAACATTAAACTGATACACAGGGATGCTAGGATGGAGAACCAGGGTGCTGCAACCCCCCCACCCCCGAACTCCTCACTCCTGATGCCTTCATTAAAAAAACACCCTCTCTTGTATGTCTTTATCCCTTCCAATAATGTCATTGCACCGTTATTAATTTGATTGTACTTCATGTAAAGAAAGCATGTAAATGCATCAATTTATATTTACGTAACATGTACATGTTATTGTCTCCATGCTGTGCGAATGTTTTTTCGTTGCTGGCGTTCATGATGAAATTAATAAAATAAACAGCATCTGTATAGTTGATTCACTGGTGCAGTTTGTGTTAATACCACAATGGGACATTCATGACAGCCGTCATGCAGTAGCCCACATTCTGTTCCTTTAAACGTCTGTGTCAGCTCCTCATAAAAAATAATCCGGCAAATCTAATCATTACTTTTAAGGTAAAGTATAACCTTTATGTCCACTTTGGCGTCCTATTCATAGATAAAATTATATTGGTTATATTGGTGAACGTGCCTGCCTTATTTTCTTTGTTTAAAATTTTAAAATCTGTAAAATTTTTAATAATTGTACTTGTTACTGTACACATGTAATTTTATTTTAGCAATGCAGCAGTTGACAAAGTTTGCAAGCATGTGGCCTGTGACCAGTCATACTTTTTTACCAACACTGCACCGGCAATGTCTGCACATAAGACTCACAGAAACACTGTACCCATGATGTTAATCCAAGTACTTCCATGTCTTACCTGTGACACTGAGCCTTTCGTATCTACTCTTACTTTAGTTAGTGAATTCCTGCATTTTCCATAATGAAGCAACATGCCTGGTCTTGTAACAATCATTAAGTGTCAGTATAATCTGTCAGGAAGAAGGGTGGAGATGTTTTTCCATTTGAGCGTTCTCCCTCATTCTGAGTGCAGTATTGTGGTATATGCTAAGTTTACTATCAGTGAGGAAATAGTTTTTTTCTTCCTCTTCTGTGATCTAAAAAACCACAAAATGGTAAGTCAGTCTAGAACACAGTTCTTTGATTCTGAAAACCAACATTTGGCCAGTCATCATCATGCTCGGTTTCTGGTTTCGACTTTTACATAATAAAGAAATGAGCAAACCAGGGTTGATCTAACCAATATTTTCAATGTGTTCACCCAAATTCGAGTTCAGAGGGGAAATCTCAGTGTATGTAAACATAATCAGTGCTGTTGAAATAGTCCCAGGATGAAAAGTTGGGTTCATGTGGTCAACATGTGATCTCTGGGCTGTCTGTATATTTTGTCTCGCTATAGCTGCTAGTAAGTGCGTCCCCCCTTGAGAGATAGACTATCATCTCCTTTTCACATTTCCCAATGCTCTAACTGCAGCAGTGCCCAACCACACACAGACACACACACAGGGAAACACATGTGGCTGGCCTTGTTGTCATGGTGGGCTAACGGGCTGCAGTAGCGGCAGACTTGATTGCCTGCCTGGCGCTGAAGTGAAGAAGAGGAGACAGGACTAAATGAAACTCCATCCATCTTAATGAAACACAATTATTTTCCACTTATTAATCATTGAAAAATCAATATGTCTCTTCTCCGCCCAGTGTCGGCTGGATTTGTCATTTGAGGCTGAGCTGTTATGTATCATCCTCTGACGCCAGGACAGTCATGGGTTCAGTCACCTGTGTCCTTAAGGGGGGGAAGGTGGTGGTGGTGGTGGTGGTGGTGGGGGTTAGAGAAAAAAACAGGAGTGAAAATATCATAGCAGGTGATAGATACAGACATTTGTTGTGTGAGAGGAATGGACTTTGAGAGGAAAAGTGGGCAGGTGAAAAAAGAAGTAGAAAGAAGGAATAAATGAATGAAACAGGGAGAGGAGAGAGGGATGAATGGCTGCTCAACTCTCTGTCTCTTCCCCACTCGCCGAGACAAATGGGAACTCATTAGTGGCTGTTGGTGATTGTGTGTTTCTTCACAGATCAATTTACTAAACACATTGTTTAATGGCTCATTATTAAAGTCTAAGGCCTCCTATCGACTGGGAGAATGAGCGTGAGAGTGAAAAATTAGCTTTTGTGATTTAATATGATATTTTATATTAAAATGCAATTGATTTAAAATAAAGGCAACCTGATGTCTGATGTTTAATTTCAAAGACTCTGTATAACCTTCATTAAGCAAACTGAGCAGCGTACTCAGAAGGCACGAAAATAATAAAACACACTAAATACTGTTTACATCTACTCCAACCTTGGCTCCAACAAATAACATTTATATAAACTTAAATTAGCGAATATGTGTTGAGACTGACATAAATATTTTATTAGTGTTTAATCAAAACTCCCTTTTATCTTTGTCGAAATCCAGCCACACACAGGAGCCAACATTTTTTGCCCACCCTTTGGCCTGACACTGTTCCTGTTGGTTCTGCAAGGTACCAAAACTGTAACACTTTAACACGTATTGACTGATAAGTTCTAGGATTAAGCGTCGGTTTACTCATGCTACAGTAAACACTTTTAAAGGTAATGTTTGCCAATAATTGTCATGTGTCTTTCCAGAGAAAAAAGCTTGATTGTCAACTAGTCATTGGAGTGAAATTAATTGGTAGCCGCTCTGATTGGCTGTTCAGCTTAGTGAGTCAGAAAAACAGGAGTAACAAAAATGGCAGACAATAATATCTTCACAGTGACAGTCTTTAATAAACTAAACTAAAGATCAACATTCGGGAGCGGCCAGCCCTGTTCGTCATTACATGGTTTAAGGTTTATATTATAACCACAGTCCCGTAGGATGACAATTACAGACTACCGGGGCCTACTGGTACAAAACACTTTGGAAACTCTCCCATCAGGAAAAATGACTGAAATAACCTAAACACAAAGGCTTAAAATGACAACTGTGAGGGCAAACTTGAGAAATGCGAGGTTCTATTTTAGTATTATCCGACCTTTCTATCAAGTAAGTTTAATGTAAAATGCAAATTTTCTGATCCAATACAAAAGTATTAGTGGAAAACCAAGCATATTTTAGCAATATTAGTATTATATTAGAGCAAGATTAGTATTGGCCAAAATAAAGTTGATGCAATTCTGCTCGATCTTCAGTTTTACCGTTCTGTATTTAAGGATTAAGGCTCTGGGTGCTTTAAACTAGGACTGACCTATGATCTGGAGTGTCCCCAAATAAATCATAAACTTTTTAAAATTTTTGACATTTACTCTTTATTTAGGGTGTCAGAATAGCAACAGTTTACCAAGTGATCCGTCTCTTCTCCATTGTAAATAAAAATAAAAGCGAATAAAAATAATAATGAAATACAAATTTAAACAAAACATTTTGTGTCAGGAAAATAAACATTATTCACTTGATCGAAATTTCCAGAGAGGAGGTGATTCGTTCTGTTACTAAGATTTCATACGTCATGTCATGTCCAGATGGTATGTCTGCTTTTAGCCAGTAATTTTCTTTCTAGTCGCTATGCTCACGATTCCAAACAGGTCAACTGATTTAAAATGAATGTCAACAAAAACACTGTGACTATATTTATAACATCTTATGCCAAAATACATTTAGTTTTGGGCAGGCCCACAACAGGTGGTAGTGGTTGGCTCCTTGAGAGCAACACTTCCTCCAGCAAGAGCCTGAGTGCTCAGATTTCTGGACGAGTGTGATAAAATATCTTGTTGGGCGTGATACCCTTCACAGAAATTTGCATTATTCTGTACAAAATTCCTCTGAGATACAACTGTTAGTTTACCTTTCCATTTTTGTTTTATGCCGATGGTACTTTTAACCTTCTGAAGTACAGTACCGTATATATAGTCCTGACATTACCTTTTGGTTTGTTAACACTGGGATATGTATAGGGTGAAATATTTGAAGAACTCTAAAGAGGCACTATTATTCAATCAATATACTAACAGTACTTTTTAGATTGCTAACAGGAAGGCAGGAAGAGTGGTCATTTTTCCAGGAGATTATTAAAACTTGGAGATTATTAAAACACAGGCAAACCTGGAAGATGTGGACTGTCTGTGACCACCACAAGTCCGTAGCTGAAAAAGTTGATTTTCACTATCTAGAGCCATGGTGCGACCTACCAAATATAAAAAAAGCTAATATGAAAAGACAGTATGCGGGTGAGAAGCATGGTCTCACTGCACACACGTTTCAGATTCACAAAGGGATTAATGCAGAATCAGACACACTTACTAATGCATTCACCACAAGTTGATTCTCATCTGAAGAACATTTAGTTGGACATGAAGACATCACTGAAGTATGATACTGGTATTGTATATATCGAAAGTCAAGGAAAACATTCAATTAGCACCTCCTTATTTTTAATCAATGCTCATTCTGCATTTACTGCTTCAAATGATATGAAATGACTTTGGTGGGTGTCTGGTAATCAAATAATTTCCATATTACATGAAAACAATGTTATCTTTGTCCCTTATTGCCCTGGTTTCTCAATACTGATTCCATCACAATAGAGGCATGGTCAAAGAAAAATCTTGAAAAGGACATAATTTCAAATATGTATTTATATATAGCAAAAACATTGACAAACAAAATATTCTCTCTGGAATTTTGACTCCTTTGATGATTTCAAAAATGTTTCAGCTTCGAAAATAAAAGTCACTAAAGCTGCTGCTCTGATCAAGTGTCCACGGAAATGTTCAAGGAAGCGTCTTCATCTGTCATAAGTAACTTTCTCAAACTCTCCCAACATAAAAAAACCTTATGTGCATCTCTCTTGTTTTTCTCCTCAACAGAGGAATGAAATCCATCAATCTGCCATTCATCAATTTTATCGCCCGTTCTCTCCTCCTCAGCCACCACAAAACCCCAAAAGGAAAGCTTTTGGTGCTGGTGTGAAAAATCGTCCGGAGAAAAAATGATTCCAACCGGCTCAACCCTCTGTTTTCCCTCTCAATAAAGCAAGCGACAAGGCCGGCGCTTGATGTACGAGCGTCGTGGGTGCCTGGGTGTGCAGCAGAGTGCATAAGCAAAGCCATGTTTCACAGCAAACAGAGTGTTCTTTACAGTCACCACGCCACCCGGATGAGAATATAATGTTCTACAGCACATAACTGCTTCAGGTCAATACTTGATTTGCTCCAGCATGTTGTAGAGCCTCTGCTCTGTTAGGGGTCTGGGGATGTATTAAGGGCCCCATAAACAGGACACAGATATGGTGGTGGGGGGAGCGTAGGGCTGCTTCTCAGTGTCAGTACTGGGGTGTGGACTGGGCCACATTCCCTGGAGTCCCTGAAATCATTTCCAGGTCTCTCTCTCTCTCTCTCTTTCTGTGTGTGTGTGTGCGTGCAAGATTGAGATGTACTGCCATTTAGATCCATCCAGAAAAAGACAAAATGTTCCCCTGTGGCAATCTGCAAGCGAGGAAAATATTATCTGATCATCACAGACAGGTAGTGGGACAATTAACTCAACAGAATGAGCGATATGAATTTTATCATATCACTTGGGCCACATGGAGCCTCACACAAATGCATACCAAACTACTTGCTTACATCTGTAGGTCTGCACCTGGGCAAAAACTCATCATACAAGGAATCAGAAGTAACTCCACCGGGAATAGATACACTCCTATGTGCCACCAATTGGCATCTCTGCTATTTCACTATATGGGGTCAGATTTGGATGGTGCTTATGTGTCACCCGGGGACAACAATCCTTGAGTGTCAGAAGGCACTCAAATAATGTATGAGGGGCAGGCCAGTTGCATTTCCTTAAATATTAATGTTGGTGAACTGCAGTCCATCTCAAGTTCGCCACAGTGAATCAAACACAATGTCCACTGAGCCTATACAGTTTGAGGACATGAGTAACCTCATCTCTTGTGATGACTGGTATTGAGAGAAACCTCGTTTGTATTCAAAATGATAAGCTTCTTCTCGTGTACCAATAATAAACACAACCCCACAATTTGTCAAATAACATAGAGTCTACCAAGATCACATTTCTTGCACCATCTTTTAAGAAAAATACATGAAACATACAAAAGCCCTAAAATAGCAGCATGGCGTCTTGTATTTCTTGCCATTTAAATGCTAAATTAATGAGCCAACTCTGGAACAACTTTGCCTTCTGGAGGAAACTATTAATTTGTGGTGTTGGCCTGTAAAGTTCTTTTTTTCCCTATGGTTTCCTTTAAAACAGCCTGTCACAGTGGCAGGCTTGAAGCTCGCTAAACCAAGTATGGGAGCCTGTTTTTATCATGGCACTGATCCAGAGCCCCTGGGTCCCCTTGCCACATTGACCAGATGAAAGGCCTTGCCCAGATGTTTACAGCCTGTGAAAGTGGCAGGGAGCTGGTGTCAGATGCTGGCACAGAGCACAGACAGACAGAAAACAAGGCAGTAAAGCCCCACGCTGTTTATGTAGAGTTTAGGAAACAGGAGGGAAGAAAGAGTGTCAAAGGAAATGATGGAGTTGTAAGGTTTGAAGAGCATGCAGGTATGTGTGTTCTCTGTGGGTGCGCACTAAGTACTGGGCCGAGGTGCACTGCGTTATAGCAACGTAAAGCAGTTAAGTACAGTAATTTCAAATACTTACTACAGTGCAATACAGCACTGGATATACCGTAAGCACAATAATAGTTATAATAATCTGAATAATAAACAGGTTTAGTGAATTAGCAAAATTGGTTCAAGTCACAGCTCCCGAAGTCATAACCTTGACCCCAGATTGCCAGATGGCACAGTGGCTCTGCCACACTTAGCACACTGACCTGTGTGACACCGATGAGAGATTGTCTGTGCGTGTGTTTGAACCTGCCTGACTAGGTGTGTGTATGTGAGCATGTCTTTGTGAAATGCGACATGTGCAGAAGACTGTGCAGCCATGCCAGTCTGTCGAAAGCCCAGGCCATCTGGTGCCCTGTGTCAGAGCGCTTTCCTGGATACCGTCTGCAGGAGACGCTACCGTCAGTGCCAAGGCCAGATTATCACAGCGCTGATTTCAGCAGGAGGTGACTCTTTCTTTACACATGCTGGCTTTGAGAAGCTACAGTTTGCATGAAGGAGCTACATCATAGACACTGTAATTTCTACCAGATTTCATTTCCAGGTCAACTAATACTGACGTCTGGTCGAACCCAAAGATGTCACATGAATATGCATGACACAACATCCCAGACAGATCAGGTCTAGTCTGTTGGATTGCATAGCAGAATTATGTCCTAATATGTATAAACTAAGGACAGAAGGAGTGAAGGGTAATTTACAATTACAATTGTACAATTTTACAAAAGTCTTCTTTATACATTCAAACTTCATGTTAGATTGCTGCTCTACACACAAATTCAAGGTTGTAACAATAGATGTTTTCATACCTATTACATCTGTTTTTTTCATACTACCACGTTTGTTCCATATCTCTTTTAATACATGGGACCCTGGTGCACAGGTGATTGCAGAGCATACCACATCGTCGGCTAGCTCTAGTCGAGGTATTGAGTAACCTTTTATTCTTGAAATATAAATCTAAACTAATCTTAGTGGGATATGACATTAAACACAAATAGGGTTACTTGTTGTGTAACACTTTAAAGGAGGTGAAGGGTTTACGTACAGTACAGAATATGTTACTGAAATAAAAAGTTGCAACACACATGTAAGCTGTGCATTAGCCATGGTATCAGGACAGAAAAACATTTTAAACACAATAAACAAAGCTATTTCATATTCAACAATACATTCCCAAGTCCTACAATGACAGTTGCTTTAGGAAAAACTTAAAAGATGTTTTTTTCTTTACTTTGTTTCGATATTTTTTAAAAATATGAAGTAGAAGTCATTTCCGTTCTGCTTTAACATTTTAGAGCAACAAAGCCACCGAATTAGCACGGTGTGTGAAACGCAGGACATTCATACAGATCATACAATAATCTCCTGACCTGCAGAATCAAGGTTACAACTGCGCTTTAATTTACTGTTTCCATGCAAATATTCAAAACAAG
Source organism: Channa striata (assembly GCA_033026295.1). NCBI lineage: Eukaryota > Metazoa > Chordata > Actinopteri > Anabantiformes > Channidae > Channa > Channa striata. The sequence goes on along the minus strand of CM065169.1, from coordinate 24,981,921 downwards.
ACAAGAAGTCTACAACCTTATTAACCTCCAAGCTATTAGTCTGATCTTGTGTTTGGATGTTTGTGCAAATCTTGGCCTCAGGGCCATTCGTTAAGTGTAGAATTATGTAGATGTTGCCTTATTTTCGCAATAATGTCTTGTGTACAACAGGATGCTAATAAACAAGTGAATAAATGGTCTTATAGGGAGCGTTTCTATGACTAACACTCACACCCTTCCACTAACCCCAATTAGAAAGCCCCTTTAAATGAATGTGCTGTGTGTTGCTGGAGCCACGCTGTCTCGTGACTTAATGTGAATTGAGCAGAGCACCCTTTTATTAGGTTACGCACGGGCGCAATGTGTCTTGTCACTTTGCAAAGACAGCGGCCGATAAAATCTGTTGAACACAATTAGATTGTCATTGATGTGTCAGTGAGATCGCAGGAACAACAGATCGATGGCCGAAATCACCGAGCTATATGTGTAGATGCAGATGACGGGTAAATGAACAAGAGGAATTCAGCAGGGAAAGTTTGAGGAGCTGCATACAGCCAATGTCTGCATCTCTCCCCCTCTCACGCATGTGGCAACACACACACACACACACACACGCGCACAAACAGGTCTTTTCTCACACTTTAGCTTGAAGCGATCTCACAACGCTGAACAACAGAGTCAGTGAGAAAGGGAGAGAGAAAGAAGACAAACCAATTCCAATACAGCACTAATGGGCCACATCATGCCAATACAATAAATAATGGCCCTTTCAGCACAGTCAATAGTGAGTAAATGAAAATTTAACCTTTCATTAAATGTGGTCGTATTATTTCCCCTGCTCGCTTCCCAGCTTTATTTCCCTCTGACACTTTTTTCTACCGTGTACAAGAAGCACGCGCCAGTGTTCTGATGCAGTACTGGCATTAAGCGTATCACGCACTAGTTTATTTTTGTATGTAAAATTAAAGTCTGTGGAAATGTGCTGGTCATCTAGAAACTCTCAAGCTGTCCATGCACAGTACAGACAGTGCACAAGGGATAAAAAAAAAGTGTTTCTACAAAAGCTGCAGCCACCATCCCTCAGTCTGGCTTTTCATACAGTACGTAGCATGCCTGTCTCTAAATCTCCACAGACTTCTGCAGACTGTGCAATGGCATTATTGGGAGAGGAGGCGGTAAGTCTCTAGGCATCCTGTCTGCTAGTAGATGAAAAAGCTCTGGGCCTGCTCTCCACTGTGGCCAACCTGCCCTCTTAATTAATTAGCGCTAGCAGGAAATGCTGGCCCGCAGGGGAGAGGAGGGCCCTCCAGAGGACTGGACAAGGTGATAATGTCCTAAAGGGGAGACCAAGTCCTGTGTGCTCAGCGAGCTAGTGGAAGCTATCCAGTTCAGAAAGTACAGTACACTGAAGTACAGTAGGAATGATGGTGGAATTTTCCTATCATGCATGTATGTGGTGCACAGGCCATTACAAGTTTTCAAAGTCTGTGAGGTTGTGAGGTGTTAAACAACCGTGTCTCCTGAAAACATAACCGCTGCTTGGATTTTATTTTCTAGTTTGCCAGTATATGCAGCATGCCAAGTCGTGAGGGTGGCAAAGGTAAATGGTTGTGTAAACCAGACTTTATACACCATGTAAGGTACATGAACATCACTCAGACGTGGAAAATATCTGAGTGAGGACGGTGTTTAAGTGAGAAGAGTTTTCCCCGTGTGTCTTCAAACAACGGCTGGATCAGGATCTTCTCAGACTGAGGACAGGAAACATTTTCAAAGAGACAGGAGCACACTGATGGACAACAAGAAACCTTGGTCTTTTAACACTTTTGTGATTTCATCACTTGGTGTTTGTGCCTTTGTTCTGTTTGACTCTTTGCACTCGAAGACAGTCTGCAGGCACAATTAACAGCGGCGAGTTCATGATTGTGCTCCTGTCTCTTCTCTTTTACAATGGTGCTTCACTGTTGTTATTAGCCATGTTCTATCCAGCTCGTGGCTGTTCACCAAACCTACAACTTCTTTACACGCACATTCACTCATTTTCCAGATTCGCCATATATTATATCAACTTTCTCACAAATGTGTTGGCATTTGCTAATAGTGTATAAGATAAGATAAGATAAACCTTTATTCATCCCACAGTGGGTAAATTCAGCAGCAGAGAATGTGCAATGTATGGCAAAAACAATATCAGCATACAGTATGAACAGTAAAGTTAAAAACACTACTGCAACTGTTATCCACTTGTTAAGTGTTTTTGTGAAAAAGCTCCATTAACCTGAGATGTTTTGAGATGTTCTACCATTACACAACGTCTCCAGTGTCTGGTTGACTGTGTCCCAATATTAATGTGTTGTTGGAATCAAATTCAGCAATTGTTTCTTAAAGAAACACTATTTCCTACTTTTAACAAATGATATCTTGTGTTTGTACTTGTTTTTTTAAATACAGGCTTAAATGATAAAAGTTGAAATCTCAACTTTTTTGGAAAAAGGACACATGCTCCTTCTGTTTAACTGTAGCACTTGACTGAAAATCAAAGTTTTTCTTTGGCAGCTAAAACACTATCAACTACTTTAGTTATTTAGTTATAAAATCCTATTTAGGCAGTTTCATGGTTACAATAAATAAAAAGGACGACACAAACTTCTGCATTAACATCTTATGAAGCTCATGCACATCCGCTGCCCCAAACACCACACCCTTACTTTCTGCCCTGCTACATCAAGGCCAAAACATTAGCACTAGATGTCGGTCATATATTGTAAGGTGAGCAATTGTTGGTACAGAGCTAATTTATAACAATATTCGTCTAATACACCAAGTATTTTGGCATCTAACTTATTTCTCTTTATTTTGGAATGAGAGTAAATGACAAGGTTGTAAAGAAGCTACTGTAATGTGAGGCGTTTACATGGTCTAAATGGACAACATGACTTGATTAATGTGAAGCTGGCAAGTTAAATTTTGTAGCTTGAGGTCTTTGTTTACTCTTGCAGCAGATAAGAAATTCTACAGTAATATTAATTGGTGTGTTAAAACAGCAAAACATGACATCAAATATTTTCTCTGTTAATTTGCATGCACAAAAGTCATTTAAGTTATCACTTGAACTATTTACACAGATCCTCATGACCCGTGTAGTCCCAGCATATGTGTGGGGTTGCAATGCATCTTTGTTTGGTTTGTGTGTGTATCAGTGCGTGTGCTTGAGTGCACGTGTGCAAACTTCACTCTCTTTCTCTGTGTGTCTCCAATAATGAGCATGTGCACCTTTTCTGCCTGGGGCCTTCATACACAATTTAGCCAGAAAGCCATAGCTGATCATGATTTAGCTTTTGACACGGCTCGCCCCGAGGCAGGTGGGGACTAATACAGATATCTGACTCCCAGACCGCAATGAAGGGAAGGAGAGAGAGAAAGTGAGAGGCCTTATATTGACTAAATGATAAAGAGCTTGGTAATGATAAATAACAGTCATTTTATTGTGGAATTCCCAGAAAAGACACCTTCTACACAATATATAAAAAGAGAAATAATAGACGAGGAAGTTGCTTGCTGGGGTCTCAACGCACTCACTCCCTACAGAGCCACCCATTTTTAAACTCCAATATTCCTCTGCTCGGGTGGAGGTCACAGATTGTGTTAGAAGGACCGGCTGCTATGAATACGACATAATGCTGATGCAGAGTGGCAGCGTAATCCCTGTCCCCGGCACTAGGAGGAGGACCCAGGCAAGACAGCACCAGTCTTGCCCATGGGCAGCTCTCTCCCTTCCTATGTGCATTTAGTCGTTCTTTCTTTCCCCCTCTCTCTCTTTCTTTTTCTCTCAGTGTTTCACTCACTCCCTTCCTCTCTGTCAGCACGGTCCTCGCACAGTGCTTTTCCGCACATCAGGGTGGCATTGGAGCCTGTCTGTGCTGATTGTGGCCCCTGTTTCCTCCAAGTCACCAGGCTCAGCTATCACTAAGGCAAGATGGCTGGCGCTATAATGACAGATAAAGTCCTAGATGTCGCAGCATGAATCACACAACATGCACAATACAAGCTCAGCTGGTTGGAGGAGGAGGACAAGGGCAGAGCATTGCTTGCATTAATGTAATTTATCCTGTTTAATGTGAAATAGAAAAAATGCAGGTTGTGTAACACATACAGCCTGACAAGCTCACTACACAACAAGCTGTGATATGTGTGTTCTGACACTTGTTGATCATAGCCAGTTAAATTTTTTCATGCTAAAACCTGTCGTACACGACCTTGCACGTGATTGCTGATGATGTGGATGTTTAATTTTGACCGCTAACCGTTATTTAAATTACATAGTTGTCTTTTTTGATAAATTAAACCTGTGATGAAAAATTAATTGCAGTAAAAACTGACAATAAAGTTGTAATATGTTACATTAAAATGTTGTGGCTGATGAGTCTATTAAGTTCTTTTTGCCTGAAAGCTGTGATGGACCAGAGTTTCCTGACCCATCACCTAGAACTGAAGATCTGAACCTTACATTTTGTGTTACTTTATCTTCGATATCACCCACATTGAATGCAAAATAAAAAAAAGAAGTTCCCAGCCTGGTTGGTGTGAGCGACTGGTGGGAGCTAGTGTGTGTGCTTGCCTCAGGATACCTCGGCAGCTCTGCAGTTGTTGAATACTGAGTGGAGAGTGGCCCAGAAATGAGCAGTCAAATCCAATTAAATTACTCAGATTAAATTGTACAATGGTTATGGAATACCTGATCGAATTACTCACATTCAGGGGATTTCGACAGCAACCAATTAGTTCAAAGTACACACGCTCAAATTAACACCAAGAGAGGACAGGGCCTTTATTTGAGGGAAATGATACATCATAATTACATCACATTGAAAAAAATCACAAATTATACAGCATGCATTTAATAAAAAAGTGGAAATGGTTCAGAGGTCTTGATAAGACAAATCTAGCCCCGTCAACGGTGCTACGTGGCTTGGCTGTCGAAATTAAAGAGGAGAAGTTATTATTGTTCCAAAGGAGCTTAAGGGCCAATTGTTACACAGTCAAAACACTGGCACTCTAAGCAACAGTGAACACCATCATAAAAGAAGAGACGGGGGAAAAAACGGTCAGAGCAGACTGTAGTTAACTCTCCTCCTGTGGTAATTGAGACATGTTGAGTAGGCTGGTCCAACAGTTAACAAGATTTAATTTTGAAGTAGGTCTTTCTCGTTCCATTGGCTAAAATAGACACTTTGTCATTTCCTCGATAATGATGGAATTCTTTAGAAACCCCTGGCTTAATTGTACAAGGGACTTCCTGACCTTTTTTACATTTTAAATTTAGCTTCTCAAGGTGCCTTTCCAAGGTGAAACACGTGAGTAATGAGATATAAAATCAGCCCGTTAATTGACTTTGAGCAAATTTAGATCTGCAAGACCAACATATACATTTTCCTCTTTTAAAAGTGAACCATTTTAGCTAATAAAGTTATTAATCTTGCCCATACAGTAATTATCTCTGTAATTATGCTGTAATTGCACATACATCAAGGCCACCTCTTATAGTGAGCAGGCTTGCCCTTACTCCTGATGATTTTCTTCACATCATGTAAAGACATTACTCTTACTGAGAGAAACTGAAGTGGTAGATTTGATATTTCCATTGAAATCACTTTTGCCAAAATACCAAAAACACCAAAAGGTTCCCTTTAGGATGCTACAAGTAAAATGCATCATTTTTTTGATGTTTAGCACACTGTTTGTGAACATTAAACACAGCATCATCTATAATCGTTAGGAGATTTTATGGTGTCAGTTGCTTGATCTGCAACCAGCTTGACCGTGCAATATCAGCCAGTGCCTCGTTCATCTGTTTTTCTTCCTCTACTGTCAGGCTTGTCGTGAGGCGCTACTTGCATCTCTGCTTCCATGGACGGCATAGAGCCACAGAAGTACCATAAACGGCGTAACATGATAATGCTGCTTTAATTACCCCTTGGTCAGCCCACTTACAAACCTATTGCCGCAGCAGTCAATATCCCTGAAGATCCATTCATGCCTCGGCTGATGGTTAACTTGGGAGCCTTTGCTGAGTGCTTTAGCCTAATTGATATCCTTATTTAGCAATGAGCCAGTGGGAGTCGGAGGGGAGTTAAATGGAGCAGTTTACCAGGCAGCAAGCACGCTAAACCAGATCTCTGACACCACCACCATGGCTTGCTGCAGCCCAAACTATGATTTATGCCAGTTAATTTACCGTTTCAAATTGATCGCTGCCACTTTTTTTTTGTTTTCACTAATGATTCCTTTTTCCATTTGTTCCTTTCTTTCTTTTTTTCTAATTGACACAATCCAGAGAAAGTTTAGCCACAGACAGGCTCTATTGTGCTGCAGCAAATGATACCTATTTATGACAGTTGACTGCTCCCCGGACACTAACTAACAGTAAGGCCAGGTCACAGAAGCCAGAGATTGAGACTTTAGCAGCTTGCTTTGGGCATTTAGACTTCCCCACTACACACACACACACACGCAACAAATGTGAGTAACAGGACTTCTCTCTTAATATTCTCATACATTATCTCCGTACGCATGATGCAATATGTGAGACCTGACTGCAAACACCATTCCCAGACTTGCACATCGTTCACTCTCAGCAGAGACAAAACAACAGGTATAACCCAACCTAGAATCGCCCGTATGAGAACAATGCATATCCAACAGGTCAAACAATGCCACCGGGAGCAATGGGAAAATCAGATTCTTCTTTTAAACTGGGTTTGTAGGTCTCTCCCTCCTGCCTGTCTCCCCAGATATGTCTCCCTTAACAGCTCAAAGTAATTAGCAACGACCACATGCCAAAGGTAGGGTAGCTACCATACACAGAGTAGGCAGACCTTATCTTTAATTTGAGACAATGAGATGCTCTGTAGGGGCTTGTGGAGAGCTGGGAGCTATAAGGTAGGCAGGCAGGCTGCCCCTCCCAAGGTCACTTCACTAAAACACGCTAGTCTGGTGATAGTGTGTGCTCACTGTATGTGAGCACGTTATGACTGTTCAATTATCAATTTTAGAAGCAAAGCGTTTTTGCACAAACCTGGATTAGTCTTGTTTGCATTGGAAATGAGCATTTATAAATATTTGCTGGCGGCATGCATCTGTAAACCCAACCCTCTCCCTCACTCTTTCAAACTTTGTTTTTGAGTGATACCTCGGAAATTCCTCCGGGGCTCCCCATTAGTCACATTGTTGACCACAGAGCTCAACCACAAAATGGCCTCCAAACTTGGGAGCGTGCCGTCAGCCCATTCTTTATACTGTCAGGATGAAGAAGAGCATAAAAACTCAGAGTCAATAAAGTCATATGAAATGCTTGATATCGAAACAAGGCGCCTCCCATTGACTGATGAAGTGTCCAGGTCCAGTTGTGATGCACTCACATCTCAAAGGGAACAAGAGGGGGGGGCATAATAGAGAAGCCTTCAAAACTATTGTACAGGATGTTTCAATTGTTTTGTGCATTAGAGATGATTTTAAGCGCTTTTCTATCCTAAATGAATTTAAATATTGTGTAAAACGTACCCAGTAATCAAAGTAGCATATTATGGAAAGTGCCTTTATAATAACATCCAGGGAGAATGATAAAATGCATGTGGACAAGTCTGTGGCTTCCACAACAACTTCAATTCCTTTCAAGGCAAAACCAACTCAGATGTCGAGAGTGATGAGAAGAAGGATTGACAGATTAAAAATGAAAGGGAGTGCAGACAGATCTCCATAAGTTGAAAGATCTTCCAAAGAAGTGTCTCCACATTGGCTGTGGCACTTTAAATTTGCCTTAGAACGTATATTGGCTGCATCAGTGGAGAAATACACTGTTACCACAATAAAAAGGGCTTTTTACTGCAGGGCAAAAACATGACAGGAATTTAACAGTTTTAATGAGCCTGAGTCAAATTCAATCTCAACCTTAGAACATTTGAAACCACAGCAATAATCTATTTCAACACTCCAAGCTGATGCCATAAACTGATAACTGAGAACTTGGTTTCAACTTTGCTGTCCCTCATGTAGAGTTTGGATGGCATTAAACTCAGTGTATCGTATACATGCACACACTCTCTGTCAGGCTTCAGCTCCACTTTGACATTAACTCACAGAAACATGCCTGACGTGAGTGAACCACCAACTTGACATGAATGTTTTTTGCACATGCATTTGGAGAGAGGAGAGAGAGAGAGAGAGAGAGAGTGTGTGGTGCAGTTTTGGACAGACCGTGTTAAGATCAGTGCTCGGGGCTAGGCAGGTTGCTATGCGCTGAAATGCTAATAAGCTTCCTGGCTCTTGGTGCAGGTCAGCTAGCCTGTTCCGACTCGTCTTGACACTTCACACACATGCTGTCTTCCACCCTTTTTAATCATTTTTGATGATGCCATCCATTTAATTTGAAAAGGTTGAGCCACCCAAACATTTTCACCATCTTTAAACAGAGGTACTGTTTCGACATGTCTTCTGCATTATGATCCGACAAGGTGAAAAGCTGTGGAGTAAAATACTGTTTGCATTTAGGGGGATAATATTAGGGCAAAAGTGGTAGTGACATGTAGGAAAGTTGGATGAATGATGGCGAAGAGATAAATAAAAGAGTAACAGGGTCATTCTTATTCTTTTAATATGGTAACAGCACAGGTGTGAATGCACAGCACCTACAGAGAAATACACACTTTCTTTTACACAAATCGAGTATTACACGTATTGGTGGATAATGTCTGAGTAGCATAAAAATCACAAAATATTAAAATCACAGATATCAGAAAATGTTAAGAGAAATAGGCTATAAAGCTAAGTTAAGTTTTAAAAAATTGCAAATATTTTATTTTTATATGTTTATTTTATAAAATTTAAATTTTTGAGAACCACAGAATGTGTATTCCCTGACAGAGTTTAACAACCACAATCCAACTCTATATATCTTATAATTCTCTGTGAAAAATCTCAGAGCCTGCAGCCAACACAGTATGGTCAGAAATGAACCCCGGCCATGTTGTATGATTCATAGGAAAGAAATAACATATTTTATTGGAGTCTGAGAGATTTATTTACTGGCGTGGTGGTGGATGTGTAAGCAACACAGTAACCAGGGATTTCACCATGCAATTTGCCAATGTACTCTTCTATAAACATCAGTCAATAGAAATGAGACAAATTCTACAGAAAATAATCATAAACAAGCCATTACATCGCATTTTGGAAATTGTCAGGAGACGCTCTCAACGATGACTATCCGCTCAAAGTCAAAGGCAGAGAAGCCCAAAAGGCAAGTGGGGATGTCTGTGTGCTGCATGATATTACTGTGACTCTAAAGATAAAGATATCATACATTATTGGTTTAGACTGGCAAAGAGAGAAAGACAGGAAGAGGCCAGTGAAAACAGATAGCAGGGGGCGAGAGACAGACATATAGACAGAGAAGGAGAATGTTCAAATATATTGCCTCTTAGCAAAGGCACAGATAGCTTTGAGGCTCTTGATGTCTGTGTATGTGAAACAGCTGGAGCTCTCTATGAAAACCACACTCAACTCCACAACAAGCCTGCTTGTTAGTTTTTTAACAGCGCCTGTTCCACTTTTATACCCTCAGTGCTCCACTTGCACCGTGCGCAAAGTGTACAGTAAACCATCATTTACTCAAGTCTAATTTAGTTGTGTGCTTTTGCATGCAGAGAGTCACATTTTTAAGATGCAGTAAACAGGATTGTTGTGCATGCTTTCGCCAAAAAAAAAAAAAAAAAAAAAAAAAGAGAGAGAGAGAGAAAACACACATGGCCACAAACCAGCATGTAACCAAAAGCTGGAGAGGAGGAATTGACATAATTATTAATTAGTCGATATTACTGAATGGAAAAAGTCTGTCTTTGGTTTCCTCCCTTGAGCTTAATCGAATGCAGCCAAGATGAAGCTAAGCTAAACAACACGGGGCAGTTAATCTCCACCAACATACAGTTCAGATGCTGATAATGTTCATGGGTCTTGAGTGAGCGTGGAGGCCCAGGTTTTTTAGATTTACTTGTTTGCTGTTGTTTGCCATCCTTAAGTGGTCATTTATTAAAGCCAGCCATCTTCCACGGAGCCCTAATGCGTTTTACTATTCCAACGCTAATGGCGGCCTAAGAACACATTATTCAGCATTAGTTCTATTTCCTTTTGAGCCACAGTTGCCTTGTCCGAGCTTTAACTTGCACAAGACACACCACCCGCAAAACACGCTTTCCAATGTGGCGCAAACAACTGTGGAAGTATTTGTGCGTGAAGGCTGAGGCCAAATGTTTGAATCTGCAGTCTGTCAGCCGCCACCTGACAGGAAAGGGTGCTGTCTTTAGTCTTTGTGCGCATGTGTGGCAATATGTTTTTCTTCTCGTGTGTCAACTATTAAGCAATCTAGGCAAGCGAGCATTAGCATGTCGTCCATGTTGGTACATGATGTTCTTGTATGAGAACACGCCGTTCGGCTTGTTGGTTTGAGTGCATTTGTTGGAAAAGTTAGATGCACGCGCTGCTTTTGTGTTCAGTTGTATTACTGTGTGTGTGTGTGTGTGTGTGTAGGCTGCAGACTCCCCACTGACCTGCTGTTTGTCTACAGACACACCGAGTGGAACTAGCCATATTACTGTTCTTACCCTGCCATCTGCTGGCTCACATCATTCGAGGCCCCGGCACGCATCCCTTCGTCAACCCCCCCAACACACACCCACACGCATGCACCTCCCTCCCTTGCTGTTTCTTTCTACCTTTCTCTCCTTCTGTTTCCATGTCTCTGCTTTACTAAGTTTATCTTTGTCTCTTCTTTTTTCCCCTCATTCTGTTTCTCTTTACACAGGAGCATCACCTGCCCTCCACGTCCCTTTACACGCCCCCTTCCTCAGAGAGGCAGAGATGGTGGGAGAGAGCGGAGGTACTGTGGAGGGAACTAAAGGCGAGCGGCGGACGATTGTTATCGAAAAATAAGCACAGTGTTTGAAAGGGATTTTAATTGAGGCATTTGTTATATTTGAAAAGGTGAACTCCTGAGGGGACGAGGGAGAGGAGCGGCGACCCTATTCATATCCTCAGACATTCATAAAGAATGGCATCTTTTGACTTTCCCTTTTAAAACCGTGCAACCTTAAATGACCTAAATATAGAGGAGGAGAGGCAGACACGGTAATTCCCTGCACCTTGGGGGGTGCCACCTGAGTACAGGACGGTGGGATACAGTCGAGGACTCCAATTAACAATGAAGGAGGGTCCAGCCACCCCAAATAGAGGGAGAGTGTCCTCTCTTCAAGCCTGAAAGGGGATGTCAATCCATCTCTCCTTCCTTAAAGCCTCCTTACTCTGTCGCCTAGCTTCCTTCCTCATCTTTTTTGTCTCGTTATTAATTCACTTCTTTCTGCCTTCTTTTTTTTTTTTTTATACCTCCCCTTTCTTTCCTCATTCTGCCTCTGTGAAGAATTAATGTCATTCATAAAGCAAAGGCCCAAAGATTGTCTAGCTAATGCCATTTGTCCGGTCTGTATTTCTACAGCTTAACTTAGGAGGAAGTGGAGTGCTTATTTGTTGTTGTTTGGTAAGTTCAGCTCTTTATGAGCCCCGCTTCCAGTAAAGCAGATGGCCCCTCGTGTTTTCTTTTACTGTGTTTTGACAGTTTGACCAGTGGGTTAAACTCAGGTTGTTAGTTTATTATAAAATAGTTGTACACAGTCGACAGCATCAGACAACACACAGTAAACTTCTAGGTTTTTGTCTTGCACCGTCTCCTCTTTCATTGTGTCTGCACATCAGTCTCCTTTGCACATATGCAGCTCTGTATTGACAGCAGTGATCAACCTTTATCATCAAGCTTCTTCATCCTGTTATTTGATGTCTTATGCAGTTTGGCTGTGACTAAATGATGAAGTCTCCCAGTATTATTAGTAAAAAGTTTTATCCTTACACTTTGGGAAATACCCGCAGGCACTTCTGTGTAAGCATCCTTGATGATTTATGCAATGTAACCAAGGCGGCACCCTTGATGATGAAGTTATAAAACTTTGTTGGAAGTACCATCCCCACAGAAGGTATTTATCGTCTGCTTTCATTTTTCATTTTCAGGATTTCTACGGTATCATACAACATCTATGAGAACCTATTAAACCATAAAATTCTATTAAAGCCACTTGTTGATAGTTCTTTGTCCATTCTTGATAGTAAATTCATATATAATCCCAAGCAATAAGGAGAGAGCGATGACAGTTACATGAAAGAGCGTGACTTCCCAATAACTGTGAGGCTTCGAAACTTCTGCTCACCAACTTCTGCACGTGTGGAGAAACTGGTTCAATTAACGTTCGTGTTGGTGTCAGTAATCTCCTGCAAGACTGTTCAGCTTCCAAAATGCTACTTCACATTCCATGTTGGATGAGACGAGGCATGCTCAGCTTCATGACTGAGCGCTGCGGTGTCAAACAGAGGGTGAGTGAAATAATGGCAGCCACATTATAAAACCTGCAGAAGATATGTATTGTGAAAAAAAAATGTAATGAGTTTGTTTGGATACAAACAAAATCGTCGAAAACGATGTTGATAATAATCAAAATGCAGTCACAATCAAAAATCATCTGTCTGTTGGTTTGTTGCATTTATTTGGACTTTGACAGGGAAAAACAAAATCTCCAGGCACAATCAGAAGCCTGCTGAAGCCAAATCTTACACCCATCACTAATAAGTGAAATGTTGTCTTGAGCATAGTTGGATGTAATTAAAACTTCTTATATAAAATTATTTTAGACAATTAATTAAAACTGCTTGTCTAAAAAGATTGCAAAATAATGGTTAAGATTTAAACTAAAGTGTTAAGTAGAAAGAGTTTTATTTGACCACAATTTCAGTTTACTTGCCTGGGCACAGAGCAACATTTTGTACAGTCATAAAAAAAAATGTTAAAAGGCAAACGGACAGAACACGCAGAGGGATTATGTGCATGAGGCAAACACAATATAAATGTACATTAGCACTTAACACGCAAGTATTTTAACCGTGCTTTTATCTCATATATGTACAATATATGTAAATGTGTTTTGCCTTATTTTTCTTTTTATCAACTGCTGAAATTAAAATCTGCCAAAATTCGAATCTAATTTTGTTTGTTTTGATATAATACTATAACACACTCGTAAAACAAAAACAAGTCGCAGTGTCGGGCTGCACAGCAGCACTCATTTGCAGTAAAGGCACATTTCTAATATCAGAGAGCACGTTCTGAGCAAGTGACCAAGTTGAGGTGTGATCTGTTATTTAGACAGGTTGGATGCACTTCCTCACAGCCTGAAATTTCCCTCAGGGCTCTCTTCCATTTCTCACTGTCATGGATTTGAATCTTTTTACCACTGAACTCCTACAATTACTGAACATTCATCACCTGCCTACCTTCTTAGCTACCTAGATACTGTATGGAGACTAGAGATATGGGACAGACCGGTGCAGACGGGAATACCAAGTAACACTGCATCAAACACTGTGAATGAATTCTCAAATCCTGATATGTCAGGAATCTTTCCTCCTTTTTTTTTTTTCTTGTTATGGTGTCTGCATGTGAATCTTTAAGCAGTGGGGTAAAGGTTTTAAAAAGGTTAAAGTTGTCACTGATGTATCTGATGGTATAATTATTAGAAATATTTATGTTACACAATGTTGTTTGTACCATCGGCCACTTATGTTTACTCTAAATAACTCAGAATGATCTTTGGTGTCATTCGTATCCCACTGTCACTACGGTAACTTGCATCCCAATGCCTCTGTATATCTCTGCAGCTTCCCCCCTCATGAATAAAAGGCCTTCTTCTTCGTGAGGTGAGAGGATTTGCCCCCTATGGCCCTCACAGCCGTGCCCTCCAGTCCCTTGTGTTACTCACGCTCACTTGTAGAAGTCCCTTAACACTAACCCAGAAAGCATAAATATGTTATAATCTCATCAACTGTCCATTTATACAGGTGTCACCCTGCCTCACAACTTGATTTCCAGAAGGGCAGCAGTTTTTCCTGTGGCAGCGATTGAAGTCACAGCATTATTATCAACCAAAGTGTATTCATGATAGCAGAGGTCCGAGTGCCCTGTGGCTTTGTAATATAATACCAGAGCTCTTTATCAAATTTAACAGTTTATTGGAAACAGCTTTTACACATGATTTAGACATGGGGTGGTAAGGCAAAGCTCCAGGTATGCTCCTATCACGCCTACACACACTCACACACACAAACGCACGTATACACATAATAAAAACTCACAAACAGATGCCATACAGGGGCTCACACTGTGACACTCAAACACGTGCACATTTAATCACACATCTCCCTGCTCCTCCTGTGCAGCAGTTCTCCTCTCCTCTCCCCCTCATATCTGAAGCAAACATCTCATTGGATGAGGCAGCGTCTTTTCTGGGAAAGGACTCACTCTGCGCTTTTGTTTTGTATGAAGAGCAGTGCGATAACAAAAGCTTGACCTGACAACAAGATTAAGCAACAGGTCACATTTAAAAACAGGCAAATGTGCACGTTTGTATCTGTGGCCTATGTGCAGACATTAGAAAATGGACAAATGTTTCTTACTGCCTTTTCAAAGTGTTGTCAAACCTCAATGATTTGACTTCACACTGCAAGACAAATGGATATAATGTGGATAAAATATGGATTTTAGATAATGGTTAACTATTTTTTTATGTGCGTGCACTTTCTGGACTTTTACCACTTTTATTATTGTTGCATTAACTCTAATTTCTTCAAGATCAACATTAAAGTTTTTATACCAAGAATCATAGAAGTGAAGAGCATAGTAAAACATGACTTTTGTTTGTTAGTTGATAATTTATCTTTTTAAATAACAGAAACTTACTCAACATGACATAAATCCAATGTCACAATATTCTCTTAATAACAATTCTTCCTCTCCACCGTATAGTCTCCTATGGGGAGGGAAAATAGAAACCATCAGTTGGCCGGTTAATGATTTAAAGGGATGGTCAGAGGTCATACACAGGCTATTAATGATCCCTTTTAACAAAAAGCACACACAGGAGCCGTCCAATCAGAGGGAGTCAAGAAGTCACCTGGGGCCTGCAGACGAAGATCTGTCTGCTTAAGTTTAGACTGAGGAAGAGCAGAGACTGAGCGATGTGCTCTGATGTCTGTGTGTATGTGTGTGTGTTTGTGTGAGAGAGAGAAAATTATTGTTTGTGTATGAATGTGCAAACAAGAATCAGGTCAACTGCCCATCAAAGTGTGTGAATGTATGTCTGCCCATGTGGAAAAACGATGTATTATTAGGATTTGTTAATTCAATTTTACACAGCGCATATTTCAGTTGTAGCTTTATCACTCGCCAGTAGAAAAACCTGTTATTTTGCTATAAACCAAATAAAAATGCTGTTGGATTATATGTGAGTAAAACTGTAAAAAAAAAACACTTTTTCAATAATTGTTATACATTTTAGTAGTAGTAAAAATACATTTACAAGTAGTAAAAGAAATCTGTAATGTATTTGGCAAATATCTGTATGAGATTTGTTTTTTCTTTGACTAGAACTGTTTGTTTACTGCATCTAAAACTTTTAAACTGAGATGTATCAGTGTGACTAGCAAATAAAAAATTAGTCAGTGTCCGCCTTCAGCAGACAATAAGGCCTCTGGATAAAACACACGACAGAGAACGTCATTGTTGTGTAGATTTTAAAACCTACCGAGGCAAATTTGTGATTTGGGAATTGGGCTATAAATACACACAATTTGATTTGATTTGAAAACTTTTCTGGTGTGGTGGCTTAAAGGTTTTCACCATGTTCAGCTACTACAAAGATTTAATAATGGACATTTACTAATCCTTTCAGCCATTTCTACCCCAAATAGGAGCTTGCTGTTTGACCAAGGTAATTGTGCAACAAGGAATAAGTTTCAAGCATGACTGACCCAAGACCTATATAGTCAAATATAATATTAATAAACTGACAAAAGTCTCCTCCTTATACCATTTTGTACCTATTCTACCCAGTTTTATTGCATTCTATTCCCGTTGCCTCTGACTAAGGCAGCCATTAGTCTTGTGGAAGTTAATTATGGGAGCCAAGCTGTTGAGGGGTTGAGGAAAAGCCTTTTTGCATGAATACTGGATACACACCAAGTCTGGCAACGCCACCGAGCATTGTCTGCCATGATAAAATATGGACGGAAGTGCTGCTAGGCAAATTGTTTATCAGCCAGGTTTAGCATGCACGTGTTAAAATGAAAGACTGTGCTATCTGCATAGGACGTGCGAGGTTAGTTTCGTGTAGCCAGCACTGTTTGTTGTGTATAAATGGCACGCTGGCTGTCGCCCTTTGGGACGTGATCAATCACACACTGCCTGCTTTGCACTCCTGGCAAATTTATTCTAAATATTCAAACTAACATTTCAGTCCCACCTTAACTGCATGCTCTTTTGCTTTGTACTTTCTGTACCTTTGTTTGGCAATACTAGAATTTTAAAATCCTGAATTTCTTCTTGTTACTTTATCTAAAAGTTAAAAAAAAAGTTTAAAAACTAAACAAAACAAGTTAGCTTGTGTCTGAATGCACGCTGCAAAAGCTCAGCCTTTTACTATCTTAACAGTAATGGTCCATAACGATCATTTAAGTAACATGTTTCTTCAGGCCCACAAAAGACAAGTAAGCCTGTCTGTCCCAGAAATTAAGTTTTAATGCAACTAATTTTACTGCAGCAAATCATTTTTTAAAGAAACATCATGGCATGTAGATTAGGATTTGTATTAACATAACAAGAATATGTTGTTGATTTACCCGTTTGGCAAGTTGTAAATATGCTGATACATATAAGTTAAATGTTCACAGACAACATATTTGTTTTATGAGCATTTCAGCATTAACCAGGTCAAAACTGGTGGGCGATTGTTACTTCACGTTGTTTAGCGGAAGCTTCCTCAACCAGCAGTTAATTAGATAGTAGATTTTAGATCTAACAATGTCTGTCTTCTCCGTGAAACATTCCACTAATTACCCACATGTGGGGACAACAAACCAGCTGCTGTGGTCTGGTGGAGTAGGAGTAACACGATTGTCCCATGGTTGCTTATGTTAGTATTTACCAAATTAATAAAACGTTTTTTTTCTAGGTAAACATCATAATGGACATGAAGTAAATTTATTTTACTACATGTACTGAAGGTCACTTCAGGAACAAGGAGGTATGTTTAAACAATTTGCTGGGTAAGATTAAAGAAATAAGTAGTCAGCTGAGACACATATGATATTATCAAATCCAATGTGTGACTTGTGTTATCACGTGGCTTCTCATGTATTGTTTAGTTCATACATTCGAATGCATTATAATAAAATTCACTTGACCTTCACTTTAGTGTCTGTCTTGTTATCAATATGTATATCAAAACTGCCTGAAATATTTAGCTTGCATGTAGACTATAAGAAGTCAATTCAAAATATTGGCGCTCCATAGTTTCGGTGGCCAACAGAGGATGGTGGCACTTTAAAGTTACCACAGTATATACAATTATTATCACGCTCAAGTAGAGAAAGACCCGTGGTCAACATCACTGGCCTTCAGAGTTTTATAATATGACACTGTAGCAAATTTGCAGGTCTTGTTTTGTACAGCAAGTGCATCAGTACTCACTGAGAAAGAGGCAATATAAATTATGCTCATCTATAAGATCAGTGATAGTTATCTTCTGTTGATTTGTTTGTTGCTTGTACAGTGTCCTTGAGTGTTTTTGAAAGGCGCTTATAGATGAAATGTATTAATATTAATATTATTAATTTGCTGGATAAAGCCCTTACATTATAAAGAGCCACATGTATCTTTGCAGGCATTAGTGACTTAATAAATTTGGAAGGATGTGTTTTAATGCAGAAAGATTTGTTCCTAAAAACAATAAAAATTAGCGATAGTCTGTAAGATATCCAATGGGAGTACAGCAATCAACATTTACAACACTTGGCAAAGGTTAAGAAAACAACGTGTTCTCGTTTAAAACTCAACAGTGACTTCAGAGGAAAAGCATTTACATTTGACCAAAATTACAAACCTTAAGCAAAGTGTACTAGTTTAACCACAGATGGAGAGTGGTGGCAAACTCCAGCCTCGGAGGTCACAGTCTTGTGCCCACTGCAATGTCTTAAGTAAATGTAGGTCTTATTGATTTAAAAAATATGTTGCTTATGGATGTAAGCCAGCCAACAATTATGTTGCCACCACAACTAAACTGGAAGTTGAGTTTATGAATGCAGTTTCTAGGAGACAGGGTTGGGACAAGCCATTATGCAGAGCATGAGCTGGCATGTTTGCTCTGTCACAAAGCGGCCTCCAAAATAACTCTGCATGCTCAGTTTAGTCTCTCATTCCCAATTTGCCTTAATGAGCCGGTTCAAGCTGTCAGCCACTGGGAGAAAAGTGCCCTGATGACTGTCAACCTGTGGTGAGTGAAGGGGGAGATGGGATGAGTGCATAGAAGGAGGGAGGAACACGGAGAGGTTTAAAGAAGTAGAGAGAGGTCAGGCCGAGATTACACTGGCAGTCACCAGAGCTTCAGGCAGAAAAGAGGAGAAAGTCAGACTGTTGACGGCTGGTGTTCAAGGGATAATCTATCTACAAACGTTTGAGATTTTTTCTTTATTGTTCTTTAACAATATAATCAAAAGATCTACTGGCATTACACTCATCCACAGATCATAGAAAAGTTTTTCTGTACAAACACTTATCGTTTAGAGATTTAAACATCAGAGGACAACACGTCACCACATCTCAATTTAAATCCACTTTAACTGTCTTAATGACTCAATCGTTGACCGAAACAATGTCATTCTCATAAAAAGCTAAATTCCCAGTGTTTTTGTCAAATGAGGAGGGGGACCTTTAATACATGGCTATTAACAGGTAATCAGAGGAGGTGTAATAATGAAGAATGCCCTTCATTTTGCAGAGGGCAAGGTAGTCACCAGTGTCCAGCCCTCATCTTCAGAGGAAAATATGGAAGGAACTTAGGTGTTTGATGATGCGTTTAATTCACACAGGAATGCATTAATATGATAGTCAGTGGAGCGGCAAAGCCCTCAAGTAAGGTTCTCTCATTAGTATGTTTCTCTATTTCTTTTTTTAATTATTCAACAAAAAAAAAAGAAAAAACGAGGAGCCACATGACAGATGTATTGGCTGTGTCAAGAAGGAATGATGTGAATTTGAATTGTGCATAAAATCATGCAATTATGAGGGCTCATTTGTGTATATGAACAAAATATGTGCCACTAATGAGTATTGTCTCAAATCATGAGGGTATATTTTAATGCAATATTTATTCTCTTTTCAAGTATATGGTGACATTTTGTGTGTCTGAATATCATGAATATAAAACACCCCCATTAGATAAATGTACTTCCACTCTATCCTGAGCATAAACAGCGACCTACAATTATGCAACACAGTGAGGTGGACCAGACATTGTCTACTGCACCCTTTGGTTTCTCCAACTTCAAAAGCATACCATTTAGAGTGTGCAATACCACATACGAGCTTGATGCGTGTACACGTCATTGTCGATTCATCTTGCTGGGCTATTATCTCACTTTGCCATTGTCGCAACTGGTTGGTGAGGCTTTCATCATACTAAGAAGGTGAACACCTGATCTGAACACACTGGGGTATTGTCTTCTGGGCTCTGATTAGACAAAGAACACAAAAGCCGGCAGTGTGAAGATGGAGAATTATTAATGACACTTAGTCACTGAAGAGAGAAAGTTTATATACCTCAGATGGAAAATAAGATTTGCTGAATTTTCTCAGCACACGAAGAAGGAAACAAGTTACGACAACGGTACTGCAGATGCATCCAAGAAACCAATCCAGGGTTGTGTTTATTACACTTTAAACATGTTGGATCATTTTGGGCACTCACCTGACAGGTTTTTTGTAACATATTCTTTACCCCCTGGTTTATTGAAGCAGAATTTAATAAATATGTATTCGAATAGTTTTTACTTAACTTGGGGTGTCTGATAAAAATTACAATGGCTGTCCTTTTTAAACACGATTCTCATTATTGTCTCCTCTTAACTTTCCTTGACACAGTTAACCACTCCGAGTTCCACTGCTTTGATTTGAGGTTAACACCAAGCTCCTGCAAAAGGTTAGGCAGGTAATTCATTGCTTGATTACGCTCACCCGGCAATTAATCACGCTTAAATGCATACCCTCACAGAGTGATCATTTAGGAATGATGATTAATGAAAGTGTCAGACGCTTCTCATGTTGGCTACCTGGGTAGCCACCTTAATGTGGGTCAAGTAGATACACTGAGGTTTTCCACAGAAGCTACGGCAATCGGGCTATAGCAATCAAATGTTGACAAGATAATTCTGTCCTTTTTTGCATTGCTGTTCTTGTTGTGTCTTTGTACCTCTTTGAAAAGACAGCTGCAGTTGCAGCGGAAGCGATTTCTGGGAAGCAGCACATATCAAAATACAGGTGCAAGGTCGAGAGGACGAGCGCCGCACCTTGTGGGCATGGGGGACGACGTGTGAGATAGTTGTGTGTCAGTGATTGTTGAGTCAATTAATTATTGAACTTGGCATGAGATCAATCGTTCTAGTAAGGTGCTCCTATTTCCAACTGGCAGCATATTGAGACAGTAACCTATGACAATATTAATCACTAGCACAACAGCAGGCTAATTCCCACATGTAATTAGTCTACATTTTAATTCATTGAAAACTAGCACTTTTCTAAACTCGCTTAATTATGTACTTGCACTTAATTATAGTCCCCTCCCCCCTCCCCGGTTTGTTTTCAGCGCCACAGATGGAAAAACATATTTATTTTGGGAAGAAAGAGATAAAATAAGAACTCCACCTGGGAAAGGAGCAGCAGGTCTCTGCTGAGTTGTGCTGCGTCTGGTAGGAATTTACTGGATTAGCTCAGTCACAAAATGTGAGATGAACCACATTGTCAATCACCCTCAGGGCAGAGCAAGAGAGGAAGAGCTGTCAATCAAAGCCAGTCTTCAATCGTCCTATTCACATCGCCTCCTGGAATAAGTCTCTCCCGCTGACTGCTCTTTGACATTTAACGCACTGGGGCCATGAGGATGGAGAGGAAAAAACATCCTCAGATCCTCCCTTTCTTTTTTTCCCCCCTTTCTTTTCCCTGTCTGTCCTCAATCTTTGTGCTTTTGCAGAGGCAGATAGTGTGTTGTTTAAAGTAATGAGGTTGTTCGTTTAACAAGATCCAATGCAAAAGCTGTGAGAAATAGCGGTAAAACAAGTAAGTTGGGAGAAAAAGTTGTACTAACTCCTGAAGTGCAGGGACAATATGCAGCACTGTGGAGCGAGCAATAAAAACAAAATGGATTGGACATGAAGAGTGCTGCAGAGTTATGTATAGTTTTCATTCTGATAAATCGGATATAATATTCTGTTGCAAGGTTGAAAACATGGCTTGCCTGAACAGTATCTCTTCTGGCTTTCTACTTTTCCTGAGATGCATTATGAAAATCACACTGAGCCCATTAATAAAATACAATGCATTTGCTAAAGCTCAAATAAATGCACTCCATTTGCCAACAGAGTCCATGAGAAAGAAGAGAGAAAAGAAACTGAATAACTGCTAATATGTTGAACAGATAATACCATCCTCCTCCGAAAGATGCTGCGGGATGAAAAATCCTGCCGCAGTTTGTTGTCGTTTTTATGTGTTTTCTCGCCGCTTGTTTGTATTCCAGAGCAGCCACCTGGCTCCGAGTGAGGTATACAGAGTCATTGCTCTTTTGGCTCCAGCCCTGACACCTTGTGCCCTCAAGTGCGGACTCCTTAGCCGCGATCTGATCAGCATCTTTATAGTTTATCAGCCTTGGGGTTCAATTTTGGCTTGGATGCTTTTACAAATGAACGCAATCACTGGTGAGCCTTCGCATCCTGATTGCATTGAGAGAAGCGGGTGGAGGAAAGTTTAGTGGATTACCGTGCCACTTGAGGATGGAGCACAAACACACGGCGGCAGCCACAGAGGGGGTTGTCAGTGCCCCCTCCCCCAACCCCCTGCCTGGGCTATTGGCACTTGCTGCTTGTACTCTGTCTTATTTCACTAAAATAATATAATTGTCTCCCATCTTATTGCTTGTAAAGCCATCTTCTGTCCGCAGGCGATGTGTGTGATCAATGTACTATCTAACAGAATCAATTCTTCCAGGAATACCTTGTGTTTGTGAAATGATCCCAGGCAGCTGCAGCAAAAGACGAGGCTGGAAGTGGGATGCTGTGGCGTTAGGATTAGTTTAGCGACTTGGACCCTCCAGTTCACACTGAATAGTACAATGCTTCAACCATTCCTCATGTTTAGTGTGTGTGTGAGTGAGTGCATGTGTGCAAAACAGACTTCCTAGGGAATTCACATTCATATTGCCAGTTATGTGCATCATCCCTCAAACATCTGCTAAGCAGTTTATCCCACTTGTAACTGCTGCAGTATTAGGTCCCTTGAGATGTTTTCAACTGTGCTGGGAAGTGGTAATAAATGTCATGGCATTTGTTTGGGAATGTAAAACAGATTTCCAGAATTTTACAAGAAAAGGAATCTGCACATATCACTTTTTGAATTAATGTTTTTATCACAACTGTGTAAGTATTTATACCATCCATCAGCAGCGGCATCCATGTTGTAGAGTCAAATGCCGTGTGTGTTACAGAAAAAAGCTAACAGGAAAAAAGAAAATCGTAACCTGACACGGGTAGTAAAATATTTTGTGCAATCAATATTCTTGTAAAAAAACCCCACAACTGCCATAAAAACCTGCAAATTTGAACAAATCCCATTTATAAACTGCATGATCAGAGCCTATCACGTCAAACTACAATGAATAAATTAATGTCCTACTGCCAATCTTGATTGCATGCTCCCAATGTGCACCCTTCCTCTAATTCCACAACTAAACAATGATATCAAAAGTGAATTATGGGAGACCTCTAGGGTGGATCGGAGAGAGTAATGTGCCAAAAAACTATTACATGGGGAAACTTAGGGAATAGAGCCCTATGGAGGAGAGAAAAAACACTGAGCGTGAGAGGAGAGAATTGAAGAATCAAGCCAAAAGGGGATCATTTGGCAGGTCAGGTTGTTAGCGATCGTCATCAGAAAGTTCTGTGATGTGGCAGGTTTGGTCTTACATATCTTGGGTTTTTGAGGATACACATAGAAAGACACCAAGATCCTGCAAAAAGCCTGTAAAAAAAAAAAAACTGCATGATTGATGTTTTGACATGCTGTTATAATACGGTGTAAACTACTGGCTTGGCAAGCCTTTAGCAAAACCGTATCTGGCTTAATTGGCATGAAGAATTTCCCAGGACGTAACATGGCATATAAAGGACACTTTATGCAAATTCACCTATGCCTTAGCAATTGTCATTCAGTTGTTTAGTCCAGTGGTTCAATTCGATTTAGGGGAAAACAGCAATGCTAAATTATGTATTTTGATAACATCGCTGCAATGATTGAGTTATGTGTTATTGCATTTGTGACTTGAGTTCAGGTCTGTTGCTCTGCAGTTTCAGCCTTTACCTGAGAACCGTTCAACCGGCAAGAGTCAGATCCAAAATCCTTTCATTTCCTTTGTAAACCACATGTCATGTTCTATATTAGATGGATAAAAGGACGTATGGGCCTTCATGTCTGGGCACCTTAGATGTGGCTGGAGATTTCACCCTCCCGTTTTCTGCTTTTCCCTGCCTTTGCTCCACTCCACTGTTTACTTTCCTATAGTCTCATCCTCATGTGTCGTGTTTGCTATCTCTCTTTCTCTTTATCTCTTCTTTCTCTCTCTCTGTCTCTTTCTCTCCCTTCCTTCATCCTGCCAGGCTCTGCAGCGCCGGCCTCAGTCCATTCTTTGGGTAGCACAGGAAGTGAAACTGTAACACAGAGTTCACTGGTAATTGGCCACGGTCACGCTAACCAAACAGGAAGGAATCTGCAACTGATTAGAATTCTTCCTCCTGCAATAATAGTCCCCCACCAACCCCCAACCCCCCTCACCCACTATCCCCCACCCCAACAAATTAATTACATTCCGGGGTCTATTCCCACTATTGGTTTTCCTGTTTTGAAACTGCATTATAAAGGGACAAATCCCAAGACAACACAGCCTAGCTAGTTTTTCAATTACAGAGAGACGGGCTAAGTCATAAAAGGCTGAGAAAGCACAGACAGGCATCCATCTATCCATCTCTTCTTCCGGACAGGGAGCTATTGGCTGGTCAGATCAGTCAGCAAGACACAGACTGCTGAATAATCTCTTCGTGACTCTCTCTCTCTCTCTTTCTCTCTCTCACACACACACACACACACACACGAATACACAGACATGTTTCTTGGGCCGATTGTATTGTTTTATTTTATATTTTTAGAAAAACAGATAACCTAATAAGGTATGAATTGGTTTGTGATTAAAGTTTTATCTCCTAGAGAAATAAAGTTTGATTTTGAGGGCAAGTCTTAGTCCAGATGCTTTTAAATCTCTAGGATTTACAGCATTTACTCAATAACTTTCAATAACAATTTTGAATTTATGTCAAAAAATTATCAACAAGGGAACTTAAATCTCAAGTGTAAAAATTCAAGTGTAAAAATTGTTTGTGTGACGAGTATAGCCACAACATATTTAGTCTCTATCAATTGTTTTTGACTGTTAAGATTAGGTTGCTAATGAAATATAGATTTATCAGGCACCATTCAGCCTTTCATGAAGAGAGAAAGAGGAAAACATTCCTTACCATTTTGTCTCTATCATACAGTTCCTGACTGATGAACTGTACATTTCTCTTATACTACTGCTCTCCTCAAAAAAACCTCACTGCTTGTGAGCAATTTGGGGTGTAGTGAGTTACCAAAGTATATTAATGCACCGACATGATGCAGCCCCTCATTGATTTAATAGTATTATTACTTTACTTAATATTTTCAGAAATCATACTGATGATAAACAAATAGACAACATGTCCATGCAAAAAGAAGGTGCAAACTACCAAAAGGTTTGAGGTGAATCCCCACATTGGTAAGAATGTAGCTAGCAGTACTTGCTGGAACGCCTGGTGTTTCATTAAGCATCTAAGCCACATTCTGACCAAGCGGATTCAGCTAAATGAAGAGGTGATCTGTTAATGAGATACAGTAGCCTGAGATCCCAAACAGGTAGGTCTGGGTATACAGGCCTTAAAAGCAGGAGCAGGGCCAGACACAGGTGAAACACCAGGGTGACAAGATGGAAGGTGTCTGCTGTTGAACTTTCAGCACAAGGAGAATTGACTAAATCTGAGGCTTAAAAAAAATCATCATTACAAATACATTTAAGGTGGTTTCATTTATTTTGTCACATTAGAATTTTGGAGCAGTTGCAGGCAGCCAGATTATCACTACAACAGACTGAATGAAATCTCTCCTCAGCTGACTACAGTTTAATGTTTGACTGTTTAGAGTAAAAAATAGTCTATACTGTAAGTTTGACATTTCTGACACTGAAAAAACATGATATAAACCCACCTTAAGCCTATTAATAACAATTAATATACAGTTACATTTTTCCAAAAACTAATTCAAATTTGATTTTAAATCCTCCTTTTAAGTCATTGTCCAAAGGCAGCAACCTATTTCCAGCATGTGTCCCAGTCTATACGCCCCAATAAAAATTTCTAGATCCACCCGTTTGCAAGAAGTAACACAAGTGTTGACAAAAATGATGTAACTTAGACATGTGTAGCTAATATTTGGCAACTGAGGCTTAATAATGCTACTTTATATTAGTCCAAATCTTTGATTACGTGATGCTTTGTGAGACTATTGCAAGTAAATTGAAGGTGACTAGTTATTGCATTAGAAAGTATTACATTGACTCTAACTATTTTTAATAATTTTAATGAATCATATATAATAACTTTCCATTCAGATCCACAAACTGACACACAGATGCAGTAAAACTAGATCCAACACAATCAGACTGAGTTGACCCTGGTCCCGAAAGTCTGGTATCTCTGTTCAGGTTTCCGTTCCTCAGACCCTAGTGGCCCTATGCTGACCTCAGCTGTGCATCTTTTATCTATCAATATTAATCTTTCAAAATAAAAGAAGTGTTCTTTTTTTTTATCAAATCAAGGAAA
The DNA here is from genome assembly GCA_033026295.1 of Channa striata. Taxonomy (NCBI): domain Eukaryota; kingdom Metazoa; phylum Chordata; class Actinopteri; order Anabantiformes; family Channidae; genus Channa; species Channa striata. The sequence goes on along the minus strand of CM065169.1, from coordinate 24,955,752 downwards.
AAATATTACACAGCATTAAGAAAATACTGAAATAGTTACATCAACATGAAAATCAGTATAATATTTGAGTACAGTATGTTTATGTAAAGGCCATTCCCATTTTAGTTCCTGTGAAAATTGTTTTTGATGTATTTTCAACAAGTGCGTTCCTTGATTTGACATATTCATTTCACAAACAAGGTTAACCACACAAAAACAGCGGGGTACCATGGCACACATGAAATGTTAGAAATACTGTGGTGTTCCTTTCAAAATAAAATGAAAATAATTTTGAAGACATGCATCTTCAGAGAGAGACAGAGAAAGCCAGGCTGCTTCAAAAATAAATGAATGCCTAACAATGTTTTTGATGTCCTATATTTAAATTTGTACGCTTACTTACATTACTCCTACTTCCCTGGTCTTGGAACTAATCCGATTGATATGGAAATGCGGTGCTCTGTTTCATGACAGAGTTGGGGAGGGAGAGAGAGAGAGTGAGAGAGAGAATTCCCAGGTTCGCTCCTACTCAAAATGTGCTGAAAACAGATTTTCAGGCTCCTTCTGCTTTATGGTGTTAGTTATAGGGGATTTACACAAAGCACTTGAAGTTTGCCGAAAAGCTGCTCTTTTCAGCATAAAACAGCATAAATGTCCCTCATGCTGGACAAATTCTCCACAATCAAGACATTAATCAGGAACAAATTAAAACACAATTGTGATTGTGTCCAGCACCATGAACACACTTTTTTGATATAAGGTGGAGGCAAGTTTTACAGTCTTGAAATTTAAATTTAAAAATATCTAAAATTCATACATATTAGTTTTTTCAAGGTAAAAACCTTTCCTCTAATGAAGGCAACTGTGACTTAGAAAACTGTGGTACTAAAATTATACCCAAACACATGGCTTATATCTTGCTAAAAATGTTTTCACGTATTAATTTGCAAATTAAACTGCACCTACATAATTTTTTTTAAATATATTTTTTTGTTTTTGTTTCAATTTTTTTTTAATTACATTTTAATAAATATAAATATAGTAAATAAGTTTTAAAAAAATAGGGACCATACACAGCTAGTTATATTTATTGTTTCGGCTCTTGTGATAAGTAGTATTATACTTTTTGATTAAGACATACACTCTTTATTAAACACATAAACATTTTCCACCAAGGTAAAAACTGTGTCCCTTCTGTCATCTCGTCCAGAGCAGTGTTTCCTCAAAAACATAAATCATACTGCTACTGTAACAGCACATTCAAACCAATTTCTCAGAGCCTCTCGCTCTCTACCCAGGCAAATCCTTATCTGTTGCAAACTCCCCTTTTTATCTTAAACAGCATTTAAAATCATCACTTACCAGTTCCCCTCTGTAGTTAAACAGCCATTCCAGCATGTGTTGCCTGTCATTGGGGTTGAAAATTGGGAAATGGGTTGGAAATTGGAACCATCGAGAATGCTGTCCTGGAAAAAGAGGAAATCAAAGTTAAATGAGATCATGCATGCCAAGAGAATGTTTAACCAAAGGGCAAAAAGGAAGCTGGAGATAACAGAGAAGAGAAAACCGCTTAATGTTGTGTTACTGCAGCCTGTTTAGAGTCGTGCATGCTTGTGTGTGAGTTTGGAGGGGAGAGGGGGTGTCACTTGTCAATACAAATTAAACTGTCATTTTTATATGTCTGTAAATGTATGAATGCACAACCACATGTTTGTATAGTATTTTACGGAATTACATGGCAAGATTTCTGCAGTTGATGACATACGGTACAGGGATCACGCATATGGATTTGTGTTTCCACACAGAAAAGTGACCAGACATTACTTACTGCTCTCAGCAAGTGTGTGCATGTGCAGGTGTGTATATAAGTGACACTGCGAGAGTTAATCCCACAATGAAATGACAAAAAGTGTTTGAAGTGGTGAACCACAAACAATTCATCTTGAGCCTGTGATTGTACCCACTGATGCAGATTTCCCATGACAAGTACACTTCAAAAGACTCGAATCCTGCTCCACCCAGAGCGCCTATGGTTAGATGATAGACAGGCAGAAGCTTTGTTTTAACATGAGAGACATCGGAGCATAGGGAGCAATGAAAGGAATGAGGGGGTTACTCTTTATTTTTATGTTTAGGCAATTTTCAGACATGCATGGAACACTTCTAAGGAACTACTGTATTACACTGATGAACAAGAGGTGCAAGGCTACAAGTCAAGTGATATCTGTTCAGTATTTCCATTTCCACTGTAGACATCCGTCATCAAAAGATAACAAAAGAAATGAAAGTAAAGTCGCTGATTATCTGGTGTTTGATTAAAATCATGTTTATCAAAAGAGCTAAGAATCCTCTTTTATCTGATGACCTTTCAGCTGCCATCTAATCTTTGCACTTCTGCACTGATGGAATCACGGGATCTCTGTGTAAGTGAGACAGGCTGGAATTGAGCATGTCTGGGTACTGTTTATTCAGTTTAACGGAGCATTTATCCTCCCAAGTATTGTTGCCAGTGTGTGCTCTGTGTGTCTGAGCTAAGAAAGCAGAGTGCTGTCACCCAAACAGCGAGGGAGGGATGACAGGAGCAAAGTTTCCAGTTCATGAGCTGAGGTGAGGTGAGGGTGCACTGAAGGGGAAACATGCAGCCAGCCTGCACATGCCAAGGTCAGACGCCCCTTTCTTCCCTAGGCTGAAGGGAGAGGTAGAGAAAAATAGATCACATGTAGCTTGATGTGAATCTGTGTGGCTTTAAAGCCACCAAAATATGTTCCAACCCAAACATGACACGAATAGCATAACATTTTTAAACGTGTAATCAAGTTTAAATAAAGTTCATTTACTTATTGCAGCTGTAGATTGATATTGTCTACAACTTTCTCTTAAAAGGAGATTTTTATAAACTTGGAGAACCCACCAAGTTCAAAAACGGTTGAAAAAAATATGAAGTTGTCAATTTTACACAGGGTGATGTCATGTGAACAGAATACCTGTGGGTGTGTGCCATCTTTTCACTGAATCATTTGGCACTGTGCTTTATTTCTTAATTCTCATTGCCATGACACACTTCAGAAAGAATATCACCCCAGAAGCAATATTTTCTGCAAGCAAAAACTAGTTCAAAGATACTCCCCACCCCCCCACCCCTCACCCCCTCACCCCCAATCTTCAACTTACTGTCCCGGCATCTAGTCAATTTCCAACTGAAAAGATTTTTTTACTGACTTTGTTTCAGCACTGCAGCCCCCCAGGCCAGTAGGTCATATAATTATTATGTGCAAAAAATGATAAGCATGTTTTAAAAGTGAAAATTAGCTTTAATTGTGGTGTATGGTGCAATGTGAGCATGAAATCACAAAAGTCAGACTTATGAGACATTGCATTATACAAGATGGTTGAGGTAATAATCTGCACATATGTTAAAATATGAATAGCTTAACTTCTGCTATATATTTTTTCATTTTCTCTCAGGTACATAAACCATGTCTTCTATAGCTTTTAATATTATTACACCTATCAGACCAAGTGAAATTAGAACCAGACAAACAATTGTTAATTTAGTTTTCTTTTTGAGAAGCTATTTGTAGTCATGTATTGATTTTTTTTTTTTTTTTTACAGAGAGGCGCTTATGTCAATATTCCCCTAGATAGTGTCATTTTTTTTAAAAGCCATTCAGGTAAGTGCCCTTTCCTGGTACACAAATTCTTCACCAAATGAGAAAATAAACTGCCATAATGTACATGTGACACATAAGAAAACCACAGACTTCTCATGAATCCTCCTGTAACACACTACAGTCCCCGATTTGTACATCAGCACCAATCAGAACACCCAGTGAAAACACAGCAAATAAAAACTAATGTGCAAGGTGTTCTTGGAATAACTAAAACGACTGCGAGTCCAATTTCCTCCTATGTCACTTCATGCAGGCTCCACACTCAACCTTAGAGCGAGCTGAGAAAAGAACGTGTTGTCGGCCTGACTTAAACATTGGCAGCTCTCCTGCCCATGTGTAAAGCTGACATCCAGTTTCCTGAGTGAAGTCATTTCCTCAGTAGACATTTTGCACAAACACAGGACTAATATCCAGTTGGGGGGGCGTTCATGGTACTTGTCGAAGAGAAGAGGGCTGACGGCAAACATTCACCTTTAAATTTAATTTTATGTGTTCTTTGTTGAGCACAGATAACAAATTCACTAGCCACACACAACTGGGAAAATAGCATGATAAATTTTATTAGTAGTTTCCCCCATTTTTCATGACAATAACAATACAGTGTTCTCTGATAGTAATGGTGCATGTGTCTGGCTGCATCACTGACAAAAGCAGGGACACTTATTATGGAAACAGCGTTATGATGAATGTATTAGAGCAACTCAAACTTAATCTAAACTGCATTACATGTTGTTTTGAATATACCTCCGTGATATGCCCATCTTTAATGCACTGCATCAAGTGCAGGGAGCAGAATTACGTTACTCTCAAAATTCTGAGTGTCAAAGAGAGAGACTAAGAGCGTGTGAGAAAGAGAGAGGGGCTTTAAAATACTGTCTGTGAGAAATGCAAAATTTATGAATACCCCCCCTCACATCTCAGCTTGATTTATGTGAAATAATAATACACTATTTAATGCTTAAACATAGCTAGGAGCAATCCTTGGCTATCAAGATGTACAATGGAGTAATGGGGCTGGAAGACAAATCACCTTGTGGACTTGTGATGCTTATTTAAAGGTGCTCAGGCAGATATATTAAACTATATGTAATTGTACACTAACTCTGTGCTGTAGGCAGAGGCGGCAAACACAGGAGGAGGCCAGTCATGATGCAGATGGAGTGGTGTAATCAATTTGACTCAAGCATCAGCATCCGCGGCAGAGAGATGGAAGAGCGGAGGAGGAGAAGAGGGAAGACTCTTCGATCTACTATGCTGTCATCTTATTTAGGATTTTGCCTTCATTCACACATTCTATATATCTAGCTGTACTTTTAAAGAAAATCTTGTAGCGAAATTTGTCAAACTGGTCCTTTTTTTAATTTTGCATGATGATTGCAGAGAAATTTCCAAATAGCCACATTAATTGTAGAAATAGAGCGTGCGTTATACAAAACAAAATCGTTGAAAGCTTAATTCTCAGGAAGTACAGTAGCCCGTGAGTCTATTGTAAGTTTTAACACCAGGTGTGTCGGCTTTAAAGATGATTCCAGGTTCAAACACAACTTGGTCACACCAATAGTGATTTATGATTCACTGATTGCCTCATTTAATTAAAGTAAATGCCAAAGCCCTGCCAAATTGTCCTGATCTGATGAATATGCCCCCATTTTACCATCAAACGCAGGTAGGGTAAATAAACAGGGTAATTACAATGGTAAATGAAGCCTCTGTGAGCGAGCAATGTGGGCTGTGGGCGACTCACCCAGGATGTGCTTAAGAAGTGAACAACAGGCGTTCCCGTAACTTTCTTTTATCATCTTCACCCTCTCTCAAAGTCAGCCTTGCCAAGAAAAACAAATACCTGTATTCACACAGACACCTACTAGGTGTACACACTCTCACTCACATATTCAGTGACACGCAAACCACAACTCTCCTCCCACCACCTCCTCCCCCAACCTAGTGCAGTTCGTGTACAATTATAGCTACGGTGATCCACAGGTGTTGAATTCTTCTGGCAAGCCATAAAACATGATATGCATGATTTGTGCAGTCAGCCAGGTCTGTAATTTCATTCTCCTTTTCTTTCATTTTCCCTTCCTGGGCCACATGATCCATTTTCTTGCTTTATGAGAGTGTAGACACCCAGAGAGACTTTCAGGATGATTACATGCCCCGTGCTATGGGGGGTCTGTGGAGCCAACACGCCAGCCTGAGAACCGTGTCAAACACAGGTGAAAACATCTATTTGAATAAGGTTTTGAATATATGAACGGCTGGAGGTGCGTTTCATTTATCCTCCCAGACATATGTTGATCCTCATGTGAAGCTATCAATTTCCAGACCAACTATCAAGTGTTTCTAATACATGTATTTTTGATCCGCTGAAGAATTTAAAACATATTAAATATGTTTTGCTCAGGTGTGCAGCCTGCTGCCATAGTAGCAGCACAGATTTAAGACCAGGACACCCATTTGCCCTCACGGTCCTGTGAGTGTCTGGCAAAATAAATCAAGCATACTTCACATGGCTCATGTATTTAAGGCGATATTCATATACACAGTCGAGCCTGATGTCACAGCTCGTCGGTTGGTCTGTTGGCAGAGAACAGCAATGTCCTCCAGGGAAAATAGAGAAAGGTACTTCTCTCTCTCTCTCTCTCTCTCTCTCTCTCTCACACACACACACACACACACACACACACACACACAAACACACTATCTAGATTATATTTTTTACATATCCTCACCTACAGTGTAAGCACTAAGAGAGTAAAACTACCAACGCACTTTTATATATTAAAATTAAGTAGTTATTATCGTATTAGTATTTTGAGATTTAATACAAATATATTGTTATATCTGTGAATGTAAATAACTTCCTTGCATAGAGTAAAAATGAGATTATGTTAGTAAATGGGGGCATAGGCACATTACTATAAATAGACGATTGAACATACTTGCACAATTATGGTGTTTCTGTCAACTCCTCCAGCTTCAATCTATAAGTAAATAATACTGAGACAGAAACCATGGCATTAATCCTAGTATGTGATTGACATTTCATATCTGTGACAATACTCCAAATAATTAAAAACAGGAATCTTGAAAGGTAATAGCTTCTCAAATCCATTAAGTAGTTAAAGGTTAGGAGAAAAACTGGATTACTGCTCACAGCAAAACCCCTAATTAAATGACACGATGGAATTTGTTCCTCAATTCCTATTTCTTTAGAAGCATAGCACAGGTTAAATGAATGTGTGTCATCCACCGTCACTCTAAAAAGACAAACAATCTTTCTTTTTTTACAACCATTTCCTGTCTATATGCATTAGAGCAAAAGTGAGTGTATTAGGCTGGATAGGTAAGCACAGAATTCCTGGTAAATTGTTTAATTACTTTTTCTTTCTTTTTCTTCAATCTACACTTGCAAAGAGAGATGCTTCCCCCTCCTGGCTGCTCATAAGAAGAGACAAAGACTCTTTGGGCTCCTGTGTCTGCCCTGAGAGCCCACACGTGTGTATATGAAAGCATTCTCCCATAAAACTTGTTTAGCGAATGCCGGGTTGACTTTGAGTTCACTGTTAAGTTTGTGTTTTGAGCTCATGTCAATTTTTAGGGGAAACTATGCACATGTACATAATGAATATTGGTCATGAATAAAGCTTGGGCTAAATGGTTCTTCACAATTCATGGGTTTTTTTCAAATTCTGACCAGCAGCAAAAAAGCAGAATACATGAAACATTCTATATGCAAAAAATATTATTAAATGAAATATTGTCGCTAAAATGTAATAAGTGTCCCATGCATAAAAGAAACACTACTGAGACACATCTTAATGGCTCAGTCCCTCTTAGCAGTGAAAGCTACAAAGCTGAAACTTGCTTTCATGATGGGGAAACTGAACACTTACACATTCAAACGATTTCAATGTCTTTTTTTGCAAAAAATTCTTAAGTCATCTTTATATTTTCTAATGCTCAACATATTAGGTATTACAATCATAAATTCCATCCCACATCAAAAAAACAATAAGTAAAGAATATGTATAATGTTGTATTAGATGCAGCTACATAAAGAGTAATTTATTTGGTTAAAAAATGTGATTATGTGAAACACGCTAAACTAATATTATTCAAGTGCCATCTCAAATACTAACTACATAAAAATTTTATTAACAATACATATATTGAGGCAAAATGCTTGAACGCTAACTGGAAATGTTTTTTTTCGTTAATGGTTAGTGTGAGGAATGTTCTTTTTATGATTTTAAACAGTCAAAAGTCTGAAAACGAAAATCAAACCAGAAAAACACAAAATCCACGATTAACTGGTGGGACAACTGTAATGAAAACATGAATTCACTTCAAATCCATTTCAATTACTAGACACAATGAATTTTATGCAGTTAACTAGAAAAAAGTGGGACTTTATGAAGCTGTTTGTAGTATAGAATTGACCCTCACCCCTGATATGAAGACCTCCTCTGATAGTAAAGAAATACCAAGAAAATGGAAGAGCACTGCTCTACCATGCACCGCTCACATCCTAATGACAGAGAACAGATGAACTGAACTTGAAACTTCCACAGCTACTATGAGCCAACTTGGCTGCTTTACTCTCTGGTCACTGGCTAAGAGTGAGAGGGAGGGAGGAAACGAGGAACAGAGGAGCAGTGGAGGGGGGGAAGGGGGGTTGGAGGAGGAGGGCGTGTAAAAGAGCAGCAGGCCTAGCAGATCAAAGAAAATAACATGGGAGAGGATATGAGTGCTTTGAGAAGTAATATAGCCGAGATGGCATCTGCTTTCTGTAGCATCCAGGAGGCTTGAGACAAGCCCAATAAAAAGATAACGGCGTGCGGGTGCACTTTAGCCGTGAATATGAAAAAATACAAATGGGTTATTAATAAGCCCTCAATGTAATGTCTGGCTGATGTTAAAATGTCTGAAATGATCCACAGCTGGTGATAGGATGATGGAGAAAAAAATATATATCAAAGATCATCAAAAGGTGCATGTGTGTAGAAAAGCAGACTAAAGAATAAAAAGAGAGAGTATCACAAGTATAATGCTGGACAGTTTACTAGTGATAAAGGAAAGGTATTTTCTGTAACAGATAACTTAAAAACAAAATCATATCTGATGATTAAAAAGGCACCGAGCCTTAACTCTACAATAATCAGTATTTAAATGGGTTAAATGGGTTTTAAATGGCCACAGTGTACTTTGTAAGGTGTATAGTGTAAGAGCATAATGTACTTCTCAAATGCAGTGATTGACACTTTGAAATAAAACATGCCTTTTATATTTTAAAATGTTGAGGAAAAAAGCTTATGTTGTAGTTGAAGAATATAGTGTGTTTAAAAATGTTAAAACCTGAGACACAAAGTGCAGGGCCCAGTTGTCTATTTTAATATCTATGGTTCATACACTATATCAAAACCATTCATAGGTTGTGCTCCCATATGAGCCTCCTGAAGATTGAATAATGTCCTTCCTGATCTGCACTGCAAGAGGCCATATTGGATCCAGATTTCACTGGTTCAAAAGTCATTTCATTCCCCTTCATTTCTCTCTCTTTCTCAGCTTTATTCCTCTCCGTCTCTCTCAAACACTCCCTCTGCCTGCTTTATTTATTGCAGGTCCAGTGGTATGGTACAAAGCCATTACCTGCACATGCATGCATGTACCTTTTTGAATAATCAATAAATAATTATTTTATTATTTAATAGGATCATATGGGAAAAGGAAATGGGTTTTATTACATAAATCCATCAGGAATGATGAAGGGATACACTTGTAAAGTTGGACGGGGGAGAAGGGAGAGTGGTTGGACCGGCCTGTGCCTGTGAATGGCTACTGTGCACTTTCACCATGCGAGGTTGTAAATATGACATTTTTGTCTCTTTGGGACTGTCAATTGGAGTGCAAAGGGAATGGGGGAAGGGGATTGTAAATTCAGAGAGATTAATTAACCTTTTTCATTTGCGATTCAGCCCTGCATCTTTTTCTGTATATTGTGACCCCAATGAGCAGAGGGGTGAGAGACCTGGCCGCACTCGGCCCAGGGAGTGCAGACGTCTCATTCAAAATGAGTTATTAACAGAATTTTTTGAATAGATGGAAAAATTGTAGCCGGGCCATTTAGTGTCATAAAGGCCGGGCTGGTGAGGCAGCAGGGGCCTCCCAGGGACAGGAGGCAATACCATTACAATCAAATCTGAGATGGAAGAGGGATTGAGCTGTCCATTCTGAATTTTTATATTGTCAGAGAGCCAGAGAGGAAATAATGCCATCCTGGAGTGTATTAACCTCTGGCTGGGGAAAGAGGACAGGGAAAGAGGTGGGGGAGAAGGCAGGCAAAGGGAGGGCTCTGAGATTGGACAGCTAGAAGAGGGAGGAGGGGGATAAAGGAGCGAAAGAGAGTTTCATGCCTTATGCCAGGGAAGCCAAAGAGGGAGAGGCAGGGATATGAGATGGCCGAGAGACAGAGGCAGAACAGAGATGGTGGAGTAGGGAATAACACAATAAGGTTGGGTATGAGGGAACCACCGTATGAGGGTAGAATATGGGGGAAGGAAAGCTCATATGGACACAAAGAGTGGACACATCAACAGAGTTGATGGGAAAGTGGAAGAAGATGGAAGTCGGGAAGGAATGAGGGAATGACAGGGAGAGAGGAAATGTAAACTGCAAAGCAGAAAATAAAAAATAATTACAGACCTCTGAGCTACAGACATGCCCTGCAGTATAACTGGCAATGATATTAGCATGATAACCTAAACATGGTAATGACAATACTACTGTGTTATGCTACTTTTTTCTCATTAGCTGTGGCTACTGCCTCACACCAACATTTTAGTGGTGGAAGAAAGCAAGAAAGCAGTGAAAAAAAGCAGTGAAAACATTTTTTATTTAGGTTGAGGCACTTAGTATATGCTCTACCATTTACCACAATACTCCACTGAGGAAACTATGTATTACTGAACTTGAAGCTGTTGATAATATTAAAGTTATGATAATTATTTAGGATAATATTTTTTATAATATCCATTTGCAAAGTAATGAAAGCTGTAAAATTGTAGTGGAATAAAAAACAATATTTCCATCTAAATGGCAATGGAATTGATAAAAAAAATTATTATGAAGAAATACCAGTGGGTACAAGTACCTCAAAACTGCACTCCAGTATAGCATTTGAATAAATGTACTTACTGTGTCTATTGTGCCCGAGTCATCGATGTTGTGGTGGCTAGTTGAGGAAAAGTGGGAATGTCAGGAAGCCTCTGGGTTACTGCAGCGACAGATGTTTGAACATTAGTTTAGTGATTATGCTTTTCACCATTATTGCATATCCACTGATCAGATGAAAAATCATTTGTATAATTTCTGCATTATATAGAGCAAATACTGCAAGTGCAACAAGAACCCAGTAACAGCTGAAAGTAAAGTTATAAAAATATTAAGCAAACTGGGGTCTGTTTGTTACCCTTAGACGTTCATTAACAATAATGGAGGAGAAATTTTATTGAGAGTGGGTTAATTTAAAATGAGAGTTTTTTTTTATTTTTCTGATTTATATTACCTTGCTACACTCACAAAAAGTGTGCACACACTTATTGCTATTAATGACTGACTTATTTTAATAGCTTTTTTTGTCGTGTTATCAGTGCTGTTAGACACTTTAGAAATACATCTATTTTTAATCATTGCCTAAGCACTGCAAATTCAGACAAACTTCCTGCTTCAGCACCATTCAAACCCTGGATCACACATTTTCTGTTAATCCATAATTGGAATGTACCAATTTGCTTTGCCTTTCCCCACCCAATCGTCCCATCAAAAAAAGTGTTGGCTGTCTGAACACATCTGATCCAGGTAATCAGCAGTAAGAAACTCACTACAATACAATATCATATTTAATTTTTTCAATTCAATTTTCAATTCAACTTTATTTATACAGCGCCAATTTACAACAAGGTCATGTCAAGGCACTTTACATAATAAATTCAAGACTATACAAACATTTAGAGAAAACCCAACAAATCCCCCTTGAGCAAGCCATAGACAACAGTGGAGAGTAAAAACTCCCTTTAACGGAAGAAACCTCCAGCAGAACCAGGCTCAGGGTGGGCGGACATCTGCCTTGACCGGTTGGGCTGAGTGGAAAGTGGAGAGAGAATATTTAATGCAGTTTTTGATGCAAACGCTTTTTAACTTGCAGCTAATGGAGAGAGAAATCATTTTATGGGATTAATTTGTACCTTTTGCTAAATCAATATGTAATGCAAATAAATATCAGGAATCTGTCATAAAAAAATCAAAAAATGTAAAATGGAAGTAATTACTGCACAAATAGGCCTTGATTTAAACACATTATTAAAATATTAACTGGACGTATGATGTCAATATGAATAGAAAAATGTATATCCTTTTGCAGGAAAATGTGTGATTACTTTGTGATTGGCTTAAAGAAGACAGAGGAGGAACCCACGTTGCTAAACTAGCATCACCAGAAAAACTTGTATTTGTTCTTGTCCGTGCATGTGAGAGGAGACGCCGGGAAACTGAGGATGGACTCTTCTACTTGTGTAAGATATAGTCAGTAAACCTTTCCCTTAAAGCAAGCAGGCACTCAGTGACTCACTTCCTCGGTTTCGTATTTTTCGAACATATTCAGCTTGAAAACGGATTGTTGGTGTTTTTAACAGCTGCTAAGCGACTCACCTGCAGTGGTGACCACTACCCGAGGATTCAGTCAGGTCCCCTGCACTTTTCCTTCTTGGTTAGAAATGTTTCATTACTTGTCCCAGCAGCTTCTTCGGTCTGAAGAAAAAGTAGCGAAAAAAAAAAAAAAAACGAAAGAAGTTTAGTTGACATGGCTCAATCTTCGGATAACCAAACCTGGATGAGTGAGATTCCTCATTGACGTGTTGACTACTAGCATCATAGTTCAGAGGTCAAATGAAAGCGGAAGTTGTTGGCTGCTCCTGCCACTGCAGCAAGTGCAGCATCCTTTAGCAGGCTGGCAGAAGCCTATTACAGTGCCTTGAATGTTCGTCAGTGGAAGGGGGACATGTGAAAATTATAACGATGCGCGAAGGATAAAGCTGCGAGGGTTAGGGAAATGATTTTCGCCGACATCGCCTCTGTAGAGGAGGATAAGCTAACATAAAGAAACCCGGAAGTACGAAAGGTAGCTAAAAGCTTGCTATTGTACAGCAGGTTAGCTTACTTGTTTGGCCGAGAAAGCAAAGCCACCGGTGAAACAAGTCGCTAAAAGTAATCGTATTATAGTATGGAAGTAGTTGTTGACATTTCCACCTATTCTTAGAGGCATAACCCGTGTTCATTTAAATTACGACAGCTTCTACTTAAGCTAAGTCGTTAGCAATTGTCTAACGTCAATATTTGCAGGTGAAAAATCCACCCTCGTACATGTCATTAAAATATCCGGTACCAACGTCATAAATGCAACGTTGCAGTTTGGCGCATGTTTAGCTGGATGTCGTGAATTAGTTTGGAGTTTTCGGCTCGTGTTTTTTGTTCAGCTTAAGGCGAACGTCACAGAGCACAGATGTTTAGTTGTAGTTCTCTCCCATTTCTCCCTATATCAACAGGCTAAATTACACGGTGTAATTCAACATGCAATGTATAGTTGTGTAATAACAACAGTTAATGAAAGAGTGATAGTAATAGAAAAATGATCAGAGAATAACATTCACAATTATTGAATATTTTAAACGGCAGTATTGTATATCTGAGTAAATAACAGCAGTCAGAAATAGTTAGGCAATTCCAATTCCAGCACTGCATAAAGAAGGTGTATCATTCCTCCATACTAATCAACAGCAGTAATGTTATGCTTCTTTCTTATCTCTTTTTTTAATCAAATGTCCAGGTTTTGTTTGATGATCAGGGAAGACAAAATTGTGTCCTATCTGATCATTCCCTAACTGTTTTTTTATATTCCTACAGCTTCCAGCAGCCACTGACACAATGACTGCCAAATATGGCCTTGTGGGTTACAATAGTTCACGGAAGCACATTTCAATCTCCATTCCATCATCGACAGAGGTGATGTCTCCCCACATAAAGTCTGTGGAGGAGCTGAGGGTTCTGGGAATCAACCTGAGCAGCTTCAGTGCTCCCACACAGTTCTTCATCTGTGTGGCAGGAGTTTTCCTCTTTTACCTCGTTTATGGATATCTGCAGGTAACATGGAAAGAAACAGCCAGAGAGATGCCTACAAACAAAACGTTTTGTACAAAATAATCAGTTGAAACATGCCATCATGAAAGGATAGTTCTGTTATCATGACAATATGTGTCTGTCTCTGTATTAAAAATAAATGTTTACATAGATTTTACTTTATGATAGCCTTGTAATTTTAAAAATTACTAATAGAAATGACATATAGGACCAAAAAATGCCTCAGCAGGCTGACATTCTCAGCAAGTATCAGGAGCTGATATTTGTCTATCCATTTAGGAGCTGATATTTTCCATGGAAGGATTCAAACCCTTTGGTTGGTACCTCACGCTGATCCAGTTTGGTTTCTACTCCATTTTTGGACTGGTGGAGCTCCAGCTCACACAGGACAAACGCAGAAGGTACAGTTAACGAAACCTCCTTCAACATACTATAAAATAATGTTACACAACTTTTTAATATATGCTGGTCAGTCATAAAAATAACACCACTTCCTGGTAACAATGGCCAACACACCGTGCACATACTGAAGCAATACAGCTTCATAACATGTGAATCTGTCTCTCTGTACTACTGTATCTTCTATCTATTAGGATCCCAGGCAAGACATACATGATCATAGCATTTCTAACTGTGGGGACCATGGGCCTGTCCAATACCTCCCTGGGCTACTTGAACTACCCTACACAGGTCATCTTCAAGTGCTGTAAACTCATCCCTGTCATGATTGGAGGAGTGTTTATTCAAGGTAAGCTTATTCTGCTGTATATGTGCCATATACAGACCTTACAGATGCAACTACAAACACATGCTGAAACAAAGGTTTAGACTCAGGATTTTGAAGTCCCACTTTTTTGCCTCCTGTAATACCCCAAAGTCCTAGATTTTTTTTTATGTGACATGAGGCCCTTCAAACGTGATTCAGAGAATCAAAGCCGACCATAGCCAATCTAATGCTGCTCCCCTTGTCAAGCTTAAGGCTCCATCTGTCAGCCTGTCTTTGAAAGACTTTCATCCTGTTGTTCTTTTTCCACACAGCATTTTGTGCATTGTTACGTTCACAATCCTGAGAAACTTTAGGTTGTGAAGAATACTCGCTGTGTACACTTTTACCTGGGTCCAGTTTCAACTTTTTAAGATTTTAATTTAGAAATAAGATTTTGCGAATGGTTCAACTCAGTTTCTTTATTATGTAATACCAAAGAACCAGCCAGCGTAATACATTTTGTTTGTAATTCTTGATAGTATAGTTTGTTTTTAAAAAATAGTTTAATTTGTAAAGTCAAAACTGATATTTGAACAATTTAATTGTTTAGACTCTGATTTCAGAGTGTCAGAAAAGAGTTTCAGAATCATTCACTGTTAATTATTTAATGTCCAGGTAAACGCTACAATGTGGCTGATGTGTCTGCTGCTATCTGCATGAGTCTGGGACTTATCTGGTTTACACTAGCTGACAGCAAAGTGGCTCCCAATTTTAACGTCACAGGTAACTTTTTCACAAACCCACACAGCCTGCACTGGTTTCACAAAAATGCTAACTTCCATTTGCATTTCCACAAGTACAAAAATACTGTATTTTCAAGTGAGTGTTATAGTGCATCTTGCTACCCCAGTGGTTTTGAAGTACATGTTGGTGAAATTGTTGTGTTCTGTGCTTATCAAAGCTAGTGACTGAAATTTGTTTCTGCTTTTTCTTTTTTTTCCTGATATAAAATTAGATGTGGCACAAAACAATAGAATGTGCCTGAAAATCTCAGTATTTAGTTAGCACACATTTTAATTTCCACATTCTAAGAAAAAATATGTGTTTGTGTGCAGGTGTCCTCCTCATTTCCCTGGCACTTTGTGCAGACGCCGCTATCGGAAACGTGCAGGAAAAAGCCATGAAACTTCATAATGGCTCCAATTCTGAAATGGTATTCTGTATATAATGTGTATAAACAATACAGGTGCACAAATGTTTATACATCTGTTAGCAAGTAGATGTGTGCACACTGATATTAGTCGTAAAAGCAAAATATTAATTATTACTGGCTTGACTGTCTTAGATCTAGATAATATGGATATGTTTTGTCTGTGAGAAATCTTCTGTACTGTATGTCTATGAGATGTCACTGACTGGTAGTGCCGTGTTGTGTTGT
Source organism: Channa striata (assembly GCA_033026295.1). Lineage (NCBI taxonomy): Eukaryota > Metazoa > Chordata > Actinopteri > Anabantiformes > Channidae > Channa > Channa striata. The sequence goes on along the minus strand of CM065169.1, from coordinate 24,939,764 downwards.
GTTGACAGGTGCTGTATTCATATTCCATTGGTTTTGTGTACATACTGACAGGCCTGCTCTGTGTTGGTGGGCTGGGGCCAGCAGTGGCATTCTGCTCAGAGGTGAGTTTATTTTAAGACAATATGAATAGATACCAAAGATTTTGTATGCAGCTGTATACTGTACATAATCTAATACACTAGAGGTCAATTATTAAATTTCCCTTTTTTTTCCTTAAAAATGTAATGTATAGTAATTTACTTCTTGGCATTTGGTATGCTGATGTTATTGCAGCATAGTGACAATGCACTGTTCAGTAAAAGACTTAAACTAAAATTATTTTATTACCTTGTTTCCCTCAGCATCCTGTGAAGACATATGGTTACGCTTTTTTCTTCTCTCTTACGGGTTATTTCGGCATCTCCTTTGTGTTGGCCTTGATTAAACTCTTTGGTGCCCTGGTAGCAGTAACAGGTCAGAGCAGTTTGTTCATTTTATTTTCTCTTATCCATATATTTTAGTTACCTTTTCTGGTTTTTATAATTTCCTAATAATGAGCTAGTATTTGGCTGGTATTAAACATATACTAAAAAGCAACATGGTAATTATGAGGAGTAATAAGTTGCTTCACTCATTAAGTAACTGTACCTTTTAACTACGTTTTTAAATTTGTGATAAATGGAAGAAAACATATCAGAATCGCTAAATTGAAAACACTTGGTAAATGTACAGTTAACCTGCAGCCAATACGGCAATTTAGAGTTGCCATTCATCGTATTCATGTAATGTGGTTTCCAGCACTCAAACAAGTTTCCATGGAGCAGTGCCATATATAAAAGGATGCAGTTGGTTTAAATAGCCACTGGTGTAGAAAGCAAATAGTGTCATAACTCACAGTATATTTTTAAAATATTGATAAACATGTAACTGTATATTTTTCAGCCAACGACTACAAATATCTCTTTAATTATGACCCAGGTTGAACCTTTGTTTCTTATTTCTTAAAAAAAACGAACTGGCACTGACGGTACCGTTTATGTTTGTTCTCCTTTGCAGTGACCACTGGGAGAAAGGCCATGACTATCGTACTTTCCTTCATGTTCTTTACAAAACCTTTCACTTTCCAGTAAGTACTGCCACCTTTTGACTTTGATCACTTTTCTTTTGTTTAAAGTGAGTCTACAGTGCGACCGATGAACTCTCCTTTGGCTAATGAAACTTGATTTGGATTTCCTGCCCCCTGTTTTTCATGTCCTCAGTCCATATAAAAGACCTTGGTGACTACACTGCTCTTTCTCCTTGTCCTTCACTCTCTTGTTCACCCTCTAACTCCTCTGTGCTGTCAAAGGGGTCTTATTTTCTGCTGTGCCTTTCCTGATTTGTTTCTCCATCGTGACCTTCCACAGGCATACACACATTACACACAAGATGCAAAAAACTTTGGATATCCTAATGGCCAACTTCATTCTCCCTCCAGCTGGTGTCTGCCCTTCACCTTTGCCCCCACACATGGCTGCAGTTTACGTTTTTCAAACAAAGAGAATTATCATCCGTATGTGTTCAGTGTTATCAATAAAAAGCTAGGTTGTGTCTGCTGTTCTACTGAAAGACTCAAACACAAGGTATTTCTACATTTAAGGTTTTATTGAAAGCGGCTGGCTTGCTCTCCAGTCCACAATCTCAACAATCTCAGGTGTTTTACTTTGTTGATATATTTCATATATACATAAAACCATTTAATGACCATTTAGGGTTTTTTTTGCACTTTCTTTACTTTTCTTTTGACACCTTTCTACCTTCCTCAGGCGTCTCTCACTCCTACAAAAGTTAGACAAAGGAAAAACCTAAATAAGTGAGACGTTATCTGATTGAAGCTGCATTGTTTCATAGCCTTTGCTAGCACAATGCTGCATTTCTCAGTTATTTCCATTTCTCATTTCAGCATCTCCCATTGTTTGTAACCCACATAATTTCTGCGCGCTCTTCAACATTACTTTCTCTCTCTCCCTCCTCAGGTACATATGGGGTGGCATTCTTGTGCTATTCGGGATCTTCTTGAATGTTTACAGTAAAAACAGAGACAAAATGAAGCTTCCCTCCATCAAGGACCTCAGGAGTTGGCTGCTGACAGGAAAGAAAGTTCAATTTCTCTCGCAAAATGTTTAGTAGGGCACCCAAGGGCACAGCTGAAGTCCTGCATGAACAGACTGCACATCTGTTCAGGAGTAGACTGTCCACCTGTCTCAGGGGGTATGTTGAAACATCTACCTGAGCTAAAGGCCTCATCACCACCTACACTGAGCCAAGGATGGGTGTACAGGGTTTGACCACCAGGCAGCCTCACAAGTGGCTAATATAATTAAATTGCGACAGCTGATGGAGTCTCTGTATCTTGTCTTTATCTACCAGTCCACTACTGGTGTAGACTTGACTGAAATCACTGTATGTACAGAGGGACCAATAGGAAGTGGGGGTCTTTTAAAGCAATGCTTCAGATCTCCACAGAAACAATAAAGAGGACACAGAGAACTTCAAGACCCAAAAGGAATCCAGCGCCTTAGCACAGTTTTGCACTGGAAATGACTCGTGCACTTAGATACTTAAGTGGAAGAAAGGAGAAAACTGAACGTTTGGAAGGAATGAGTACAGAGAAATATGTCAGTGTGTCATGCGTGAAATGAATGTTTGCACACAAGAAGTAAAAAGATATGTTTGTGATATGTGCCAGAAAGGTGAAACAGAAAAATCTTTTATGTAATCATTGTCTTTGTGGAGGTTTTTCATAGTTTGTTGGTAATTTATATCAAACTCTGCCCAAATACATAAAAAATGTGAGACTTGTCATTCAATGTAATATTGGGGCTAAAATGGACAAATTTGCCCGATTCTACATTAACGTGAACTGCCATAATTTACTAATCATGTGTTTGGGTGAAACTGTATGATTTATTTTACAATAAAATAAACTCTGGCATTTATCTTAGATAGTGTGGGTATCTCTGTGTCCTTGCTCTTATACTTGTAACGTGCTGAAGACCAAAACTTTTTTGCTATCAAATAATGGACATTTTGGCCAGTCCTCACATGTTTGTTTGAGTGTTAAGATTACAGTAGGTTTTAGGGTTTGATTGTGATGGTTGAGCATCCTCACAATGAAAAAGCAGGCTGTGTAAGAGAGGCAGAGCATGTATGTGTCACATTCACAATCTCACTTTGAAGGACTCGTGGAATTTTAGGGCTACACATTGGTTAAGGTTAGTGTCAGGTTATCCTGATTCTAAGGGTTAGAATTTGTCAAGTAGTGCTTATGGTTGCGTCCAGGAAATTAATGTAAGTCAGTGTAAAGCCCCATGGGGGTCATAAAAACAATTGTTTGTGTGTGTGAGAGAGAGAGAGACTCATCAGCCAGCCCTTGTTCTCGCCCCTTGCACCACTTGAGAAAAGAGTTGAAATGTTGCCAAACTGTGTGTGTGTTTTATCCATCCAGTGGCCTTAGGCATGTTTGATTAGGAGTCCTGAAAAAAGATAGCACTGTTAAGACAGAAAATAAACAGCCGACTTCACTGTGCCTATGCTCTCCTATTCATTACCATCCATCCTGTGTATGTGTGCGTGTCATTCACATGAATGCACGTCTGCATTCTCTGTAAATGGTGATGTGATAAAAGCCACACCTGCTTCTTCGGCAACGCACCTCAGTTTTCTCTTGTTTGGCCACAGGTAGGATACTTTTTGACGAGATTAACGTGTTGTATTCATTCTCTAGTCATTAAAATTGTTTCCTAGCTGATGATAGTGTTAATACTGGTGCAGTTACATACTTGATTACATACCGGGTATGTGTTAATGTCTTTCCCTCGAATCCCTACTTTTTCATCATGATGCATCTGGTTCAAATTGAAAAAACACAATCCATTGCATAGGTAGTCATTGCCCAGGAGATCTGTGCTTGTCCAGTCCTATTCGCTGTGTATTGTTCACTTGTATCTGTTAAACAGTGGGGCTCTTTGATGTGCCACACTAGATATGATGGGAACAATGCTGGTAAAAGTCCTTTTATGTTTTTCTTTTCATTTCAATCACACTTCTTCACTTACAGTCATATACTATATGTAACAGTGGGTTTCCAGTATTGATCTACCAATCTGTAGTTTAATACACTAAATGTATAAATATAAAACTGATAGATTGACAGTATTTTAAAAAAACGGACTCTGCCTTTTAACCTTGGACCCAGAATTTTCCCTGCTGAAGAGCCCTGAAGCAAAAATCTAGAGCATATTTTTATTTTTTTTTGCTGACAATGCGATTTGACCTCTCAATGGAGACTTTCAGGTAACAAGAGGATTCAATGAGTCATGAATGTCCAGTACTGAAAATTTTATAAAGCCAGTATTTAAGTATAGGCTGGTAGTACATAGGAATTGTTTGAGAGGTATTTTGTCCTTGATGATCATGTGTCTGTGTGTGTGTGTGGCTGTGTCACTGCCATAGCATGGTGTGAAATGACAGAGACTTGCCAGCTCAGCAGGAGGGAGCTGATTGTGGCTCTCTCTGTGATCCTAATAGAGGCCCAGATATTACAGTCTGACTTCCAGGCGAGAAACCTAACACTGGGCCAATTAGTAATTTGGTATTTCATAAAACTTGGCAGCTTGTGTCTGATGACAAATTGACAGAGATCCTCGCACCTCCAGGGAACCTTTGGCAGCACAGCAGTATACATATATACACACACGCAGAATGCAAAGTTTTTCTTACAAGATGACGAGTGTTGCACAGATTGGGAGCTCATAATTCAATTGACGACAGCAAACGACTGGGCGCATAGTTGTTTGGCTGTAGATACAGGCTTCACACGAGCACAAAATGGGCAAAAGGTTTTCTTCAGGAGGCCTTTTGTATGATATACAGCGCCCTGCTTAACTACTGTGTTTATATGATTGATGAACAATGAAACAGTCCATTAGAGGTTGAGAGGTCATGTTGCAGTGTTAAAACATTAGTTCGCTATTATATACACCTTTGATGTGGAGCGTACAGTACTGCCTCATCGCTATGGGAACGGCTGTTCTCTTTCAGCTCCCTGAAAGGTCATTATGGGATGGGAAAGCCCAGTTGACCCAAGGCAAAGTACATCATTTGTCTTTTAGCACCAAGAGAACACACCTCACAAAGCAGGCTGACCCCTGTTAAAATGCTGAGGACTTTTGGCGATTTTTCAAAGCCACACAGGAATTTGCCTTCCACTGAAGTCAGCTGTTTTTATTGTTTCAGACAAACATTCTTCCTTTTTTAATCACAAGTGGTTTTAAGAGTTGTGTCTTTAGTGAAGCCATGAAATGATGAAGTGTAAATGTGCAAAAGTGTCCGCTCGCAGGTTAAATAAATAGTATGCACACTCATAAAGGTGGGATTATGAATCTAATATGATGGAACTTCTAGGATATTTTTCCATTCACACACACCTTTATCTGTGGCAGTGGTCTTATCCCTGGTCTTCTGCTACTTCCACTTTTCCACACACACATACACGCACCTTGTAACCTAGGTTACCCAGTCTCTTCTCTCACATGGCTGCAGCCCTTCCTAATAAATAATGGGAGGTGTCCGGAGCTCATCATCCCAGCAAATAGGCTGCTATATAATATGCCATCCACTACAGATAGGTTGCTACATAACATATGAACTGACCTAGGATAGCCACAGCAGGGAGGGCTGGCAGCCCATTCGTTATCGGTGCAATTGGTTCATGGGGCAGTAAGGTGGCTGTGTGAGTTTGTGCTCTCTCACTTAGATGTATCCACACAGTGTCTTTTCCAGCATTGCCAGATCCTGCAAACAAAAGAATTTCACAAAATCTGCAGAACTGTTGTATTTGAAGACAGACTATTGGACAATCATTTTAAAATCACAGAGCAGCTCACATGAATGTGACTGCCGTCTGCTCTAATCACTCAGGCTGCAGGACACAATAGTTTGTAGACTGGTATTTCTTGTACCATGAACCAAACTAAATACAAATGATGGGAAAACAGAAGATGGTCTGATCTCTAATAATTTGAAACAGCAAGTTTAGAAGAGGCTGGGAGTGGAGACGGTGGCTGTCTCATGTCAGCAAAGATGTGAGTGAATAAATAACGGCAGATCCAAGAGCTCATCCCTGTGGATGAGGGACAAGAACACACTACTGACACTGTAAGCCCACAACAAATGACAAGACTGCTTCAAAATCAGGTCTACACCATTTAATTCTAATAGAAAAGACTGAAATTCTGATATGTTGGTAGAGCTGTTGTCCATAAAATCCCATTCCTCCAGGCTACATGTTTAAGTTTCCATGGGCAAGACAGTGAGCCTCAAAGTTGTCCTGCTACTTACTTGTTCACTTTGGAAAAATCATCTGCTAAGTAACAATTTATAATTAAAGGCAGCTATTAGTATTCTTAGGGGCTGAAACAAAAATTTGAATCTATCTTTATATTTTCAATAAATAGTTTACATTTATTTATATTATTGACATTATTGGGAAAAAGTGTATTCACAGTTTTATCCTTATTTTGAGTTTTCTCATCAAAATATTATTTCTTATAACATATGCTTGTACAAGTTACAAATTGATTACAAATGATTTATCAAGAGGAATGCAAACTAATTTAATTCTCACTTTTTGATATACTTTACATCATCTTTATTTATATTGTATATTCTTGACCATTTGTAAATTATGGTAAAAAAAAACCTTTGTACTGGCTGAAAGTGCATCTTTGTAATAGGTTTAGCTTTAAGTTGGCACCCCCCTCACTGACAGAGAAATCAATCTAAACTTGAAAGCTATCATAATAATAATAATAATAAAAATAATAATAATGCAATGTTTAACTTGCAAACTTGCATAACTTTTACCCTTCACTGTCTTTTAGCAACCAGTGTATCTTTTACTACTAGAATAAGATTACATCCTTTCTTTCCTGCTCTACCTATTCTAAGATTGCCACCTTTTCTTTGTGCTGTTCTTTCTACCACTTTTCTTTCTTTATGTACTATCATTTAATTTCCCTCATTTTCTCTCTTATCCATGCCTTCACCTTCCCTATCCACAGCAGCCACGTTTCCCAACTCTTCCTCCTCCTCCTACCTCAGACTCATTACACCCCACCCACCCATAACCCAGCGTCTGCGAGAAGCTTTCCTCGTATAATATGATGGCCATCTGCTAGGCTGAGCCACGCTTCCCAAAAGCCCTGGGGCTAGATGTTTATCTGCCGTCCCCCTCTCAAACTCCTTTAAGGATGCAAAACATATCAGCGATCATCGCTGCTACAATTAGCACAGGTGCTGCTGAGCTGTAAAGTGATCAGGAGAAATGGGAGGAAACATAATTGAAGTGGATTAGAGCGAAGAAGTGGGAGGGAAAAAAATTAAATAAAATTCTGGAGGCTTGGACAGCGGCCCTTCTCTATACTGCTGTTTGATATTCACTGTGCTGTGATTAAAATTGGTGCAGAGCGGTGGAAGTCCTGGCAAACAGTATTGGTTTTTAACAGCTGCGTGGTGTTTTTTTCTAGCTCATTGTTTCAGTGAATGTGGTCCTGTCAGGTTCAAATATGGAGTTAAAGAGTGTGATTGTGCTCTCTGTAACCAGTCACCTGAGGAACTTGTACAGCGCTGTGTGTGTGTGTGTGTGTGTGTGTGTGTGTGTCCCACGCACCTGTATAACACATGACAGACTTAATTGTCTTCAGCTTGACTGCATCTTCTGACAACATGGCAGCAAACATTTGAGCGCACACATGCAAATGCTTAGAGATGACACACACACACACACTCTCACACACCATTTTGGCAGCTCGAGCAGGGCCAAAATATTCCACAGTAGTCACTCATGAAGAGAAATTCTTAATAATAAATATCCAGCCAATAATGAATGTGCTGCTGGCTGCAGTTGTCTTGGGGGCATAATATCTTATTTCCTCCCAATGTTTCATATCCCTACTCCTACATGTCGACACAGTCCATCATTACACCCCAATGCAGGTTCCTATCACTTTTATTTATTTTTCAAATCACTATATAAATCAAAGCCTGGACAGATGAGATCCAATAAATTACAGAGTGCTGGACAAATGCAGAATTTTAACTGTGTACCAGGAGAGGAGATTCCCGTGGGTGCTGCCTGTTCTGCGCTCGAGGAAAATCTACTAAATGTCATATTAAATCACAGCTAACTTGAATATAACTCAGTGCTGTTTTTAATACAAGCGCGGAAAAAAACCATCTACGGCCTTATCTGAGTTCTGTAGAATTTCAGGATGAGAAAGCCTTGTTGACGATGTGTATTAAAGGAATGCCATTTTGCATCCCTCTTTACCAGGAATTCATTTAAATTGAATTGGGATGCAAAATAGAGCCGCGGAGCAGTGCTCTTCTGTAACCAGCCACAGTGGGTGAGTCAACGCCCTTCTATTCCAAGCTCAGTCACATGGAAAAATAGCAGGGATAGTGGAAGAAGGGGAAAAATGGGGGCAAGAGGATAGAAAACCAGGTGAAATAGAGCATAGAGAACAGGGGTGAGGCTCGGCGTACTCACAAACCCGCAGCTGCCATGCTGGAATCCTCACTGCGGACTCACATAGGTGCAGGGGGCTAACCAGTCAGCTCGGGCATGGACCCATAACGTGAAGGGCGGGCTCAGAGGACAAACACACACACACACAGACACACACACACAGGGCTTTACCTGAGAGTGGCAATCACTGCTATCAGCAGGAAATATGCTACCATCAGGACCTATAACATCAGAGTGCACCTTGGTGCTGACACCACATGACATGCATATGTGCGGAGGCAGCGTGAGGCGATGCCAGGGCAAGCAGCAGCAGGGGTTTGAAGGAGATTCCCACTGACAGTGGTCCGGTGGGGGGAGACCTCCACTGCACAGGGAAACAGCAGGCTCTCCACACTGCATGGAAGAAACTCAGGGAGCAGAGGGTCTACTGAGAATGAAAGAAACAGAACATGTTCATTTGTGTCCCCGTAATATTTTACACCTATATGAGAGTCATGGCTCTTTTCTATAGCCACACAAATATTTGTATTTTTGACACACTGTTTTCTGTCACTATTTAAGAATTTATTTGCCTGTTTAAGTTGTCATTGTCTTTTGAGGGTCTATTTTGAGTTTGACTTCCTGCTGCACTACAAGAGTCGAGCAAACCAAGTGAAAAGATGCATTCTGCCACCTACAGTACTGCACCGGAGTGTGTAGAATCATGGTGTTAACCAGTGTCACTGTTAGGGGTTAAAGTAATCGATAATCTATGTCCTAGCCCTGTATCCAATTTAATTTTCTTCTCATGAGTGAATTTTATATCTATTTTCGACGTCAACAATTCTTCTTAGTGTCTTTGCCTTTTAAATTGAATATACAACACTGCATAATAATGTGCTCATCGTAGTGTTACACAAGAGGTGGTTGAAGGTGAGGCCTAAACCTCTGAAAAAGACCAGGAGCCCTGACAGAACAGCGGGGAACTGGGATTTCAAGTTTAATCATTTTGTGATTGTGATGATTATGATCAACTTACATCAAAATAAAAAGGTTGAGCTGTTTGAGTAAGTCAAAATACAAAAAGTGTTGCATAAAGTCACATGGAAAAAGTAAATATTTTATCAAATGATTGTTAAAAGTAGTATTTAACCTTTTGCTTGCCTTTAAAATTGTGGAGAAAACTACTGTACAGTATATGCATAAAGAGCATTTGTCAACACTTCACTACAGAAGACAAGTATATAATTTAGATTTGTGAGACAGTTTTAAAAAAAAACATAAATAACAATCCACTCTTTTAAGCTGTGTTCCTCTGTTGCTTGGATATTTTACAGTGGTTTATGAAAGTTCAAAATTTACCTGGGAGCTAAATTTGGCCTTTTGTTTTACACTTTCTTTCATTTTGTTATTCATAGTTTGGGCTTAAATTTGTTCACTGTGGATATTCATATCAAAAGCAAAATAATATTCTGATCAAACATTATGAGATAGAAAATCAAACGGTTTGGAACAATTACATACAGAATCTTGCTATGCTGGGAAACAAGATCTCATTTAAAAACAATAGAGACGCAGAAGGCAGTTGTTCTACTATGGAATATAAAGAATAAATAATCCAGTTGTCTGCACTGCCCAACGCAAAGCAATTTAACGCATCAGTGGCAGCTGCCTATTAATTTCCTGTAGAAGAAGTGAGGGGGGAGCCTGCGAGCACTGATTGGAGGGACAACACAGCCGCATCATGTATCACTTCAGAGCCAAACAAGACACACACAAATAAATGCATAAATGCATGCACGCACCCACACACACACAAGCCTATGTGCACCATAGTTGAAATCATTTAGTTTCCCACTGTGGCTTTGGTGGTGTGGGAGCAAGGTGGCACCATATACCTAATGACAGGGACTTAATAAGAAAAGCCTAAAAACAGAAAGGCCCATATGTGACTCTTGTCCTCAGGGTGCTGCATCGATAATACGCCCTCCAGGCAAACCGTCCTTGCTACTCCTATGCATTCAATGGAAGTCCCAGTTGGCTTTAATTAGATACCCAGTCACTGACCCCTCCCCTGCTTTCCAAATAACTAAAGAGGGTGTGGCAGCACCAATGTCTTTGGCACTTATCCACACAACAACACCTTTTTTGCCACTGGGGATGAAGAAGAGGAGGCCGTGGTGCTATAAATCCAGGCGTATTTGGACCCAGGCCACCATCAGTCCCAAATGACCACTGTGGTAGTGATAAGCATGCATGGACCACAGCCAGGAAACACCAAAACGCTGTTCTTAACAACATCATAACTGCTGAACTGGTTACTGTGTTCACTGCATTGGGCATGTGAGGTTTTGATATAGAACATGGTCTCTTATGCTCCCAATCCTACAAGCCAAATCATTACTTCCCTTACAGTGACAGAGGGCTTAAAAGAGAATTATCTTTCATAAAAAGGTATTGTGTGCCAACAAACAAGTTCTGTTTGGCAGAGACATAATATTACCACTCTTAGCAGAACCGGACCCTGTGTCTCTGTCACTCTGCTGGCTATTCATTTGACCTGTCTTCTAGAATCAGTGTGTTTTGTTTGATGCATGGTTTTTCATTATCACTATGGCCCATCATTACTTTCCTCTTATTATAGTCTGGGGGACATTCGAGACAGTTCAGAAGAGCTGTGGATGAGGGACAACACTCACACATACACACACACAGCCATTTTTTTCTTTTGGGGGAAAAAAATGTGCCCCACAGACATAATGTCTGTGTTTTCCTGCAATTAATTAATGGGTCCCCAGCTAGTTAGCAGTAGGCAGCACTTGTTTCACCGTGGCGACTGAGAGAGGGCGAAAGGGGTTGGAGCCAGGCTCGCCTCGGTAGCTGCAGGCTTTTAGTTGTGAGCCACTGGATTTGGACTATTTTTAACAAAATCCTTTTATGGATAGATAAATCTGATTTTATGCAAGAAGAGTCTCCTGGGTTTCAATTAACTGGGGGTCACGCTGCAGATCTATCACAATATAAAAAAAGATGGGGAGAAAGAAAGAGAGGGAGAGGAAAAGATAGAAAATAAAGAAAGAAAAAGGAACGAGGGAAGCCTTTAATTAATACAGTCTAATTAAACATTTGTGAAATGCATTATCTGCACTGTTTTTGTGTGTGTGATGAGCTCCAGTTGACCAATTTTCTGTATAACCCCAATAGTCTTCTAAAAGTTGTTTTGTTGTTACATCATGGTTGTTAATAACGTAAAAGAGCCTTTGGAGTCTCTTTTAACTGCAGTTTGTCTTTCCACAATTGAGCATTCAAAAAAAAAAGAGAAAAAAGAGAAGAAATTGTAATTGGGAATGCAATGTTTCTCGGCTTTCAACAAGACTCCTCTGGGTGCTTCTTAAAAAACATTAGCCTAAGTGCAAAGATTTGGTGGCTGACACAGGACTGGGAGGGGGGCCGCATGCTTCTACAGGAGACTCTGGAAACTAATTTGATTCCTAAAACATGCAAGATGACAGCTTCCCGCTACACGGTGGAGGTAGATTTGACTTTGACTCATGACGCGCTGTTTAATCACGGGCCACGAGGCATGGCAAGTCACTAGACCTGAGGAGAGTCACATAAAGAGTGTCAAGCATGCAGGGTGAGAGATAGAGACAGGAGAGAGAGGGCGAGAAAATCCATAACAGTTTAAGCAGTGTTTGGTCAAAACGCGCAGCATGATATGTGCATCTATCACCTCAGCGCTGTCTCTGTTTCACTGCGATGCATATTTCTTCTCAGCTAGCCCGCTCTCTCATTGTTAAACTACCCACGGGGCACTTCTTAATGTGAAGTTGATCTCAGGTTGTAGTCACTTACACAACCACACACACACACACACACACACACACACACACAGCACACTCCCACCCCCATTGCTCCAATGACATTTTTCTCCCCATTCAATTCTCCACATGTGCAGCAGTAGAAAAGCGTATTACGTCCATCATTTTTTCCCCTCTCTGCATAGTGGGGGAATGATTCAGTTCATCAGACACAGAAATACACTCAAATACTTTTGGCTGAAACACACACATGTTCGACTGTCACTGAACTGTTTGGCAGTAGATGCCAAATATCTGATATCTGATAGGTCACATGGTGCATCAGCGACAGACTTCTCCTTCATTAACTTAATTATCTTGAGCACACATGACACATTCAAGCAGTTGTTGCTGTCATGCATATAAAAAAATCTGACTGATAAATATTGGTGTATTGATGCCTCATGTACAGATAAAATTTTCTTTTCAGTATTGATACTGGCATTAAAAACAGAATAATCTCTGGTCTTCGTATCTTCCATCAAAGATTAAAGGATGAATATGAGAATAAACTAAGCCATACGCTTGCTATTGAGTTTTAAATCAAAAGCATATCAACATCTATATCAAGAATAATGTCATTGTTTTTTTAACAATTCATTCCCACTAAGTAAAGCAGGCACGTTGCTCTGTCCAATGATTTGCAGCTTTGTATGATTTTAAAACGGGGGACTTTTGTTGTGCGTGCACCGTAACTGCAGCATTTTCAGTTTGAGTCCAGCTCGAGACTTCAGCTCATGTCATTTCTCCAATCACGTTTCCTGCGTGCTTTCCACTGGTACCTAAGACAAAAATTAATAAATAAAAAAGATATTTACACTCACTTCTAAGATAGTTTCAGCTTTTAAATGGTGAAATTATAACCTTGTAAAAGCAAAATTTATGAGACTGGATTACTATACATTGTACAGGTGTACCTAATGAAATGGCCAGGAAGTGTTGATTTCAATCCGTGATTCTGGCACTGGTGTTAATTAGTATCAGATCAAAACCAGATTTAGTGAGACTGCCCACCACAGCTGGCAGGGATCAGGTGGGCTGCACATAAGGTAGTGAGAGTGAGAGTGTGCAATATGGCAAGAAAGAAAGAGGCTCTGCTTCTTGAGTCAAGGATCTATCACTAAAATGTTTTACACAGTTCTCTAATTCTCCCTTCACCAATGTCATCACCTCTCTTCCCCCCCGTCCGTGCACTTTCCTCCTCCCACTCCCCATTTTCTCCATTACCCTCTACCAGCCTCCTATATTAAGCTTGTCATCTCTGCTTCCAAGGTGCTCTACGTGGCAGCAGTGATACAGCAGTGTGCAAACGGGCTGAACTGAGCATGCCCAGAGAGTCAGCCTAACTAATTAGAGATCCAACCTTGATGAGTGCTCTCTCTCTTACACACACTCACTCTCTCTTACACACACTCACTCTCTCATTTTCCATAAGCATCTGTATCTGCAGCCCAAAATTACCTAATATAATATATTAACTTTTTCCTGGCAGGTACAGCAGGAGGAGGGAGCTTGTTAAGACAAATTATCCAAATTAATTTCTAATTTAAATCACAGGACTTCTATTATAAGCAGTGGGTACCTGTGATACCCGAAACATCATGTGGAAGAGGAAACAAAGGCAGACAGAGAGAAGTTAAGGGTGGTAGGATGCAAGGAATAAGGACAGAAGGAATGAAGAAATCAAAAGGGTCCTTTTAATAACCTAGGATATGACGAGGGGATATGAAGATACAGGAAGGATTCAACTGTGCCTTAACGGCTGAACTCAGCCCAGTTTAATGCAGTCATGAGAACATATACTCAGGGTGGAAGAAAAGAAAAACGTCCCAGAAGTTTGAGGCCCTAATTTGCTCTAATTAGTGGCCTAACCGAGGTGTTAGGCTGAGAAGGCGGAGAAGCCAGAAGCCACAACCACCGGTCAAGCTTTTAGACATTGTCCCCAGGCGCTCATGGGAAACGTACATCTGAAAGCATGTCTGTGTGGAATGGTACTGAAGGACCAATTAGGCCATTTTCCTTTGGCCCAGTAATAAAGGATCAGACAGCATCCTCTGTTTTTAAGTTGTAACTGTTGTTAAGGAGTAGCCGCAACAGCTATAAACATTTCAATAATTGAATTAAAAAAGAAAACGTGTGTTTTCTGAAAGGTTATTTGAAAAGCAATTCACCTTTAACTGATGTGTCACAGGTCAGCAGTGTTTTTCCTTAAAACAACACTTACAGTAGATTGTGTTTTGTCTTCACTGACACAGATGTTCATAGTGCATTTTTTAACAGCATGTTTAGCATCAAAATAAAAAAAACTTCTGAAATTCAGTATTCTAATACTTTTCTGATGGGTCTCTAATGAGCTGTGAACAAAAACTCTACCTTTATGAAGAAATAAAGACAGTTTTGTTTAGTAAAAGCAGGCACCTCTGTAGTAGTCACATCAGTATGTAAAGAATTAATGCATCAGTCTTTCCATTCCTTGTTCAGCTGTACTGTATCTACTGATGCACTGCGTGCTGCACACGGTCTTGTAATTGCATGTTTAATCACCAGTCTCCCCAGAAGCCTACAGTTTGTTTCAAATAATATCAAATAATAGCACAGCTCACCGTGTAATGAACAAACAGCCGCTTCTCCACACAAAGACAAGCACACAGCCTCGCCACTGCACCCTCCAAACATGGTGCAGCAGAGCAGCGGACACGGACATGTGTCTTCTATTTTGGCTCTTAGGGACGAGGAGGTTTGTGGGTTTCAGCGGGGCTTGTTCTGCAACTCTGGGTGCTTTGTTGGCTCAGGGAGAGGCAAGGCGCTGTAATTAAGGACAGAGGGAGGAGGATGTTCGTTAGATGTAGTGTCCTCATTAGAGTGTGTTCCACCCGGAGGTGATGCTGAGCAACAGACACTTAATGAGACGCATATTGTAATGAAAGCAGGGAACCAACAACTGCCCAAGTACGAGCACGGGCTCTCACACTGGGGTAACATGTACGGAACATTCTTTAGGGTGCTGAATTTCTGGCTTTACAGGGAACATTTATGAAACAGGTATAATTTGACGTCTTTTCGACTATCTTCAGTCATAACCACAATTTACAAGACTTTACCAAGGGCCAACAGTTTGTGATCAGCTTTATGAGGTAGGTGAGCACATGTGACTGCTCTCTTCTATTCTCCCTCCACTGTGTTCATTTAGGCCTCAGATGATAAGCACTGCATTTGGATGAGGCTACAAATCACTGTTACATACTATAAGCAGTCAGCCAGCCATACAAACACTGTAGGGGCTCACCTGCCCTGTGGCTAAGACAACTGTAGCTACTGTATCCTGAACACACACACACACACACACACACAGACAAACTGTCTCACAGCATGCTTCTCCACTAGTACAGTACAGGTAATCTCACTTAATCATCTCAGAGGTCACTACAAAGTGAGTTGGGGTGATAATTCCTGTGCTGAGCACTTAAAAGTGAAGGACTGCAGGGAGACGGAGCGCAAGAGGGAGGCACAGATGAATGAAGGAAAGAAAAAGAGGGAGGATGAAAAGAAGTGAATGGGGATGGAGAGAAAAGGGAAAAAGTGTGTGTGTGTGTGTGTGTGTGTGTGTGTGCACGTGTGTTTGCCAGAGGGCGTATTCAGAGACAAAGCATAGTGGTGCTCCAAGGACAATCTGAGGCCCTAAAGCTTAGACAGGGCACATACATAAAGTCCTCTCAGAAAGTATTTTAGTAAAGGGTGTTATTTCAGAAATATTAGTTCATCTGTGCTGCAGAATATAATCAGCAAAGATTATTTTATCCTTGCAAGTGCATCAAACTACAATTAAACGAGCATAACGTGCTAATTTGACAGTTACTGCATGTTAGAAGAAAGAAAGAAAAAAGAAGGAAGGAAGGAAGGAAGGAAGGAAGGAAGGAAAGAAGGCAGAGTAATGTGGAAGGCTAAGAAAGAGGAGACAAAGAGGGAAGACTGACAGCCTCTCTACCCCAGGGGCTCACGGGGGGGGGCTGGCTTCCCTCGGCCTGTGACAGCCTAGCAAACAGGTACGTTGTGAGATGATATAAGGTAATAATAACCTCCACTTTGCTGGATGGATGGTGTCTCTCCTGTGGCTGCTGACGCTTAATGAATGAAACATTAGTAAACACCACTAAAAACATGATTAGAGAGACCCCCTGCTGACAGCAGGCGAAGGGGAGAGGGAAAAAAGATGAGTACGCAAATGTGTCTTCAGCACCACATCCACACAGATCCACACGCGCCGCTCTCCCCTCCCCCTTCGTCACCCTGACAGAATTGTCCGATTCTTTTATTGCTACTCAGCACTTTTGAATATAAGATGAAAGTAAGGACAGACCTCAGGAGGCAAATATGTATGTGTGTGTGTGTGTGTGTGTGTGTGTGTGTTAGAGAGAGAGAGAGAGTGTGATCTCTTCTGTCTTCTGGGTCTGTTGGCATTACACCAAATGATATGTGTACAGCAAGGTGTGCCGCCTGCAGATATCCACAAAGTGGCCTTATATATGCAATGTGACAACACTTTCCAGATTCAGGGTGAAAGAGGCAAGGACTCACCAAAATAGATATGCGCCGTCACTGGCCTACCTACAGTGAGTTAAGAAGTAATGGAATACATCCTGAGACTGCCGTTATATATGTGCCAAAGAAGTTCAGTCCAATTGAATAAAACAATATATTTTTTTACTTTTTCCTACAGGTAAGTTCATCATTAACTGGTTTAAGTATTTTTAACATTGAGTAAAAAAATATATCGTAATGAAAACTGTGAGGACTCAAGTTGCTATATCCATATAAGTTTCCTCCATTCTTTAGAGACGTTGTTATGGGGGATTTAATGGGGACTAGTTTAATGCTAATGGCTTGGCTCATTAGGTTATTTGTATTTTTTATACTCTGTCATCTCTCAAGGAGGCATCAAACAGGGCAGATGTAATGTTGCCACAGTTCATCAGTACATTCCTCTGTTTCACAGCTCAACCTCATCACAAGATCTCAGATGCAACATCAGTTACCATTTGTTATGATACGGTTTATATGATAAAATTGTCATGTCCAACGCTCATTTTAAATTCTGCAACATAATTTTTATTTTACAATACGGTCCTCCCCTCCCACACACCAGCTTTAACTCCATCACTTACTTACTTACGTTCTACATTGCTCCGTAAAGTGCGCACTTGTGAGGTGCAGCTGTCCAATATTGGCACAATGCACAACTGTCAAAGAAGTTTTTGAAATTAATGGATGTTTTTCTAAATGACAATGTGAATTTGTATGGTGCTTATACATGAAATTTGACCCCAGGTCAAATAAGGTATACGCACATATATGTAAACGCTCACTGCGCTCAGAAACACAAATGGGTGCATCCACATAAGACTAAACTATAAACTGCAGCCGGGCTGGGTGTCCAACAAGGTCGGGAGAAACAGCAGTTTACTGACACCAAGGGGAAACGCCAGAGTGATATCGTTGGCTAACAACACTAAATGGGACAACAGCAAGTCAGAGGGGACACAACCAGAGAAGTGCTCACTCACCTATTTCTAATCATGGACATGTCTTTGGCAGAAATGGAGGGACACACAAGGACACACAAACAGGCCAGACCTATCTTTGACTCTGGAAGGGACGACAAAAAACAAACAAGGGCAGAGAGTAAAACTGAGTTTGGTTTACAAGGAGTGGAAGAGATACAGGCAAGAAGTAACTTCATGTATTCTTCTTTCATCCCTACCTGTGCGTGATTGTGTTTGATTTTTAGGGGTTCACTCCTCGCTGACTTAAAAATTTGTCAAAATGCCAGTGGCCCATTTTTTGTTCTGCAGACATAGACTGATGTGAAATCACAAGTTCACTGAATTAACATCAAATCCATTAATGACATCAAACATGAAATATAATTTTCAGCCGAATATTGATAGTTACCATAATGTTCAGATGTGTAACAGTGTGACTTTAGAGTCAAATTAAGTTCACTGGGCTAAATTGTGCCAGGCTGAATTTACCCATTTATATGACTCTTTTTATGGCTGATTCAAAGCCGCCTAGCTAATCAACGCTCTATTACAAAGCTTCTCCGTGGTGGCAGTTTGATTGGCTTCAATTTACATAATGGTGAAACGCTGAGAAAGCGAGGCCTCAACTGCTTTCCATTTCTCTGCCGAGCCGATTAGTTTATGGATTTGAGACATGTGTGAGGCATTGATTTTATTTATTTCATTATTCCTTCACTGGTCTATTGCACCTGGACTACGCTCAGTGCTGGAATCCAATTTGTGTTGGGAATGAGAAAATAGTTTCATTTGCAGGTGTAGACCTCTGGATGTGACACAGATACACACTTGCACACACATCTGCACAACTAGGGACAATATCAACAGTGGCAACTTGTGATATCTGCATTATTAGTGTTAAAATACAGTAGGTGATCTGCAGTAAAGCACTTTTTTGTTTCTGACATTTGTGAATCTGTTCTAATGTATTGCTTCTTATAGTAACGTAATTATGCTTTAGATTTATCTGTGGAGTGATGATATCATCTACTAATGTGTTGATGTCCTGCTGATAAACAGCTGGTGACGCTGTAAAAATGTACTTCGGCACCATGTTGTTTCGAGCAAAATGCCGTCAGGCTCATTATGATCATTCACATCTCGATATTGAGCAGGTACACCATTATTACCTTCTTATATTAGCATGTTAGCACTTTGCCAAAATGAAATACACACTTATTTAGGATGATGTCCTTAATTTACTAGTTATTGAGTTGTATATGATTATAATTAATTATTATATGACGTAAATGTGGAGTACTTGTGTTTTGTTTAGGGTTTTTTTTCAAACTACACTCTTGCACACAGGCAGATAATCCATTCAGGTGATGGATGTCGTGTTTACTATTTAACTATGTAGAATAAAAATCACAGTTAATTGAACCACAGTTAACCACAGAATTATTGTAATAATGTGGTTTCATGTTTTTTATGTGTATGTATATGCACCCCATTATCATTAAAATGCTATTTCAGGAACACATCACAATAAACTGATTAGATTTTGTTGATCCACAAAGGTCAACATAAAGAAAGCCTTACATCCATCCTATGATAATATGATGTCACAGAAATACCTTGAGGGAATTTATTTGTCACTCCCATCCAGTCTGAGTCATGCATGAACTGATTACAACATGAGTCTGGCATGTTGTAATTCTACTTCATTAGTTCATATCACAATATAGTCACATAAACTGTGAGTCTCAGTCTGGCCCCTCCATTAACAATGTCCACCAGGCCCTGCCTGACATACAATCCTAGAAAATGCTGAACAAATCAGTTGAAAATCTGATGAGAATGTCTGACAAAAAGTCAAATCATCAGGTTACTGGGAAATGTAGTCAAGGCATCAGCAAAGTGATTATTAGGACACCTACTCTGGGCACCACAAAAGCCTGCAGAGCTATTTCAGTGAACACAAAAGTACATTTTCAGAGTCAAGGTTTAGATTGTTAAGTAGATACTGACAATGCACATTTACAATTGCTGCTTATATGTAACAATATTTAATACCTGTGGGAACTCAAATCAAAATTCAAATGTTACTGTTGCTCAGCCCTCGGGGGAACACTTTGCATCTAAAGCATTTCACAAGTCAGAATGCACAAGGCTGAACTATAATGCTTAGGTGTTGTAATATGCTGTTTCATCTATACAGCAATTGAGAGAAAAATATAAGGTGCAGTCGCTCTGTGTTATAGTAGATCTTTTTATGCGGTGGTGTTAGTACCATAACTGTGAGAACATTTTGGTTTCACAACTAACTTCACAGCTTCAGATGACTCTTTGAAAGTTGGGACTTTTTAGGTTAAAGGTATAATTTGGTTTTGGTTAGGTAGGGGTTAGGCATGTAGCTGTGATGGTTAAGGGACCACAGAATTATGTCAGTAAGTGTCCTCACAGCCATGGGAGGAAAGAAAACTGTCTCTGACCAGCTGCCAGAGGCACCCCAGCAGGAAACTTCGCAGTCAAATGATTTTACATTCTCTTTTCTCCGTGGCTGCTTGTGCTGCCATTTACAAAGAGCACCGACAGAGGACAGTCATACGTGCCTTGAACACGTTTACACAATTTACATGCACAAAGTCAACACGCACACACATATACTGTAGTGTCATAGGCGAGGATACACAAAAGGACACACATATGCACTGCCACAGTTGTCTTTTATTGAACTATTAGTCTTTGTGGCAATTGGTTTCATGCATAAACAAATAGGATCAACCTATGTTTTTTAAATTAAATGATGGCATAAATTAGGATTTTTATTGCAATTACATCTCTTTTCTTTTTAAGTGATGGTTCTTGGCTGCTTTACCCAACATGAGCAGCCAGTACGTGAGCCTATCTCTTTGCAAGACCTTTAGCTGTTTGCTTAACTCGTTTTATCTCGTGCAATGAGCTCCCTGAATTTCACCACAGCACAAACACGTGCACCCGCAGACACACATGGACACATGGCATCAAAGAGGGATGCCCCTAACGCAACACCTCTCCTTTGGTCTCTGTTTCATGAGCAAGCCTGAAAGTCAAGTGGTGGAGGATATTAAAACAGAAGAAGACGAAGAGTACGAAGATCAAAATTACCAGAGCAGCAAAGCTGGGGGCGCAAAGCCTCAATGTGCTTCCCCCTTTCTCCCCTCGCACTCTTCCTCTCTCATCTGACACCGCATGAAGCCTGGCCCAGGTAACCGCACTTTTTAATGATGCCATTTGCCTAATGCCTTCCTCTGGTTGTCAATCTATCTCACATTATCCCTCATCTTGCCTGTCTTACTGTATCACCCGCACCCCTAGACTCCAGCACACCAAAGAGCCTCGCCTGAAACATCGCTGCAGTGGCCCATTAGGAGCATCCTCCAAACTAATTGGTGGGAGACACCACGTAAAAGACAAGGAGGAAACAACAACAGGCAACAACAAAAACAGAGGAAAAGAGGATGGTGATGGGCATATCTTTTATCCTGCTTCTTTCCCAACTTTCCCTTTTTGCTGATCTGGGAGGTTCCACCAGGGCACAAATTGGAATGAGGGAGGAAGTCAAAGGGGAAAACCTGTTAAGCCATAAGTTGACAGACATAAGTTTCTCGCACAGTGTTGCTTCCACATTCTGTCTTTCTGTCAGTGCACTTTATCTCTCCTCTGTACCCTCACGTTTTCCCTTAACCTGTCTCCCACTATCTAACTGCTTTGGACTTGCTCCCTCTGTGTCTCCTGCCTTTCTTTCTCTATCAAACCCCTCTAAGGTGTCTCTCAAACGTGTCCTCATATCTACTAGATGGTTGACAGCGGGGTAGCTTTCCTTAAAAAAGGCACAAAATTGGTGATATCCTGCCTTGTGCAACAAATATTTTTCAAGGACTGTCTGCTCATCTGACAATACACGAGACATGTATCCAAATAATGCTACGCAAGCATGTTCAGTTTCTCTTTATTGCAACGTTTGCAGTGTTTGTGTCTGTCAAAATAAAAGAACACAAAAGGCCACCTGGTGTAAAGTCAAAGAAGAGGAAGGCTAATCAAGCGTGTGTGCTTTTGCACGTGCATGCCTGAATGAGCAGGTACCATTTGCAAAGTTATGGGGACACACACCAACTAACCGATTTCTTTTATTTTTATTACCACTAATGCACACTCACAGATACAAAATCATATTTTGTATAGGTGCACAACTGAAATGCACGCATACAAATCTTTGATCTACACCGCACGTGCAAACACACACGTCCCCAGCACACATATCCCAACAGAGGCTTTTATGACAGGGCCAGGTGACATGAAGTCCGCCGGATGAATAGTTTGATTGCCTCAGGCTGGCGAGGGGAAAGGATAGGCCGTAAATAGGATTGAAGTTTAAATGGAATAATGTGGCCTGGAAAGGAGCTGGGCTTGAAGCAGGGGCAAACCCGGAGGTAACACAGAGGTGACGAGTTCGCCTGGAGAGCGACCGAAGCAATAATAAGACTTTTTGTTTTTTGGGTGGGTGTGAATGGAAGAAAAAAAGAGGTGTTTGATGCCAAGTTAGAATATGATAAAGTACACTGGCACACATCGGGTTGCAGATTTAGGAATGTCGCTTGGGTTGTAGCAAAGAGCATAAAACTAACACTAACCCATCATAGTTTTTTATTTTTTGTGTGCTTGTTTGCTGGAGAGACAACATACCAGAGCAGAGAAAAAGACAAAGAAAACAATTGGGCCTATTACTAACATGTTTTGAACAAGGAGGAAATGGTTGTTCTTTGGAACTGATGAGTGGACTACCTGGTGTTCAAGTATGGGGGTGATCCCACTAGGCCCACATTAAGAACAGAGCACTGCCTTTGTTACGAGTCATTACACAGGCTTGAAGCTGATGGCACGAGCAGGGAGAAGATTAATAAGTATCCAAGTGAAGGCCATCGGCAGGATGTTTGTGTAACGTCTGCATGCATGATGCTGCGTACTTGAGTAAACATACAGTAGGACTTTGTTTCACCTATGAATGTAGTGTGCGCTTCTTTCGTATGTGCGTTGCATGTCGTGCCCTAGTGATTTTTGAAAAAGAGAAGAAAATGAGGAAACGGGTGCAGTGAATCCGAACGAAAACACTGTACTTATCAGTGATGACATGAATGCTGTGGCTTTAATCTACATTCTTTGAAATGGTATATTGCAACAAATCCTTTATATTGCTTCACTGAAATTATTATCTTTTCTGATTATAAAACTCCCATGCATAAGGTAGGTGTTGAGATTTGGTTGTTTTGGATATTGATGTTTGTACTGCAATATACAATTTTCCTAATATTACAAACATGAACGCTTGCACGTACTGTAATCTTTCAGTTTAAATCTTTGCTCCATGTCATACTTACATCGATAAATATCAAGGATAAAAGCCATTATAGGTCCTCCACCTCCAACTATGGCTTGGGAAATACTTCACAGTAAATTAGCTTCAATTAGCGATGCAGCAGAAGCCGACAAGATCATCCCCCAAATGCCATTAAATGCCCTCCCAATTAAATCTGAGTAAGTGCAGTTCGTCTCACTTCTTAAATCAATAAGTGCTTGGCGAAAAAAGGCTTCAGTTTGACTGATGTTGGAGAACAGTACTGAATCAGGAGTTGTATGTTTTTCACACAGTACACAATTTCTAAAGGTTGTGTGAAGACTCTCTCCAGTGCACCTAAAATGGCGCCCCCCATGTCAAAGCATCCCATGGGTCCGATGTTGTAATTTGCTCCAGGGCAATGCAAGTCATTTAATATGCAGAAATACAAAGTACCACCTTGGTACACAGCAACTCTAGCCACAAACTTCATGCCACGCAGGTTAAATGCTTCATTTAAGTCATCAATTAACTTCAGGAACCTGCAAAGCAATAGCCAACAACCCTCAACCCCGTCAAACTGTATTCTAGGATTTATTTTGCCATCTTGTGCTCAACTTCACGTGTGGTTTTTTCCTAGCTATACGTGTTTTTTAAACCTAAAAATGGTTTTGCTTGAGCTGTCGAACTAATGCTACAAATACAAGCTACAAAACAAGCAAGCTGAAATTTAACCTGAAATGTCTAGGTCGCGCAACGGTTTCAGGCAATATGAGCAGCAGTGCGACTATGACGATTTGGGCATCAATTATAACGAAGCTTAGATTTCAATTTACCTTTGTTTCTGTGTGTCACTTACTTCCCCACAGAACCTCTTGGTTTGTTAAAGTAATGCTGGTATACTCTTTGCATTTACATCATGTGATTAATTAATTCAATGTACAATGTGCTAATCAGCTCACATATGGTAAAACTGTTCTGAAATGGCTCACACACTCAACAGTGCAGTAACACACTGTGCATTCAGATTCAAGCCTGCACTAAACTCACTCACCCTTGCCACCCACAATGCCGCCCACTTCTGCCAGGTAATGTTCTGGTGCCCAAGCAGCATCACCCAGTCCTCGCCTCCATGAAATTAAGCATAAAACATTAATAGAGGCAGATTAGGTCTTAAAACCAGACTAATGTAGCATGAAATGCTGTGGCCATGCTCTAGCGATCAAAAGCTCTGAGTACTGACCTATTTTATATCGGCTGCATCCTGCGATTGTGGTTTTTAACACAATACACATACACTCACAGTCCATACAGACCATCCATCTCGATATGTATACACTCAGACAGGAGGGCATGCAAACAAATGCTCCTTCTGTCCGTCCACTGTTTACCTCCTACACACGTTTGCAAGGAGGCACAACAAAAAAAATCCAAATTTTATGAATGAAACATCAAATATTTCAATTTGTTAAACATCCTGTCTGCAGATGATGAAATGGTATATGATAAAAGAAAGGCTTTAGTCACATAAATTGTTTTTCCCTATTTTAGAGCATTTTAAAGATAAACGTCAACACCTTGAGTCTCAGATATTTCACACTAATAAAGGACATAAATTGACAAGCAACTCAAACAAAGTATCTTTGCAACATTGCTACATTATTGTGGAACGGATGTTGGATCTAATCTGCTTCATATTCAAGAACTCTTTGTAAAATGAATTAGGAAAGATGCCCGATGGTCCGAATGGAAACAGACTGAAAAAGGTCAGGGGTTATTTATTTGGATGTTTTTATTTGTCGAGTGGATGTTAACTGTGTTTTACTTCAAATAGCAGAGTCGGCCCCATGAAGGGAAACTGAACAAAGACAAATAGTCAGTGAAGCAAGCAATGGCGCTGTCGGATGCACACACCAAACTTACACGTAAATCAAATGCACATCTTCTCGGCACGCACACACACACCCGTGTGGTGACACAAACACACACGCACACACCCTCTGCTGTAGACAGCAGGGCCCTGTCTCCGATCACGACGGAGCATGGATGTGCAGCGTGGTGAGAGCAAACGATCTGAGGCATATGTCAAGTCCTTGTGGATTCAAAACAAAGCATTGTCAAGAACACTCTGCCTTGGCCGGGCAGCCTGCTCCCTGCTCTGCTGTGCTCGGCATGCGGCGAGCGATGCAATCCCAAGTCCAAGACGAAACTCATCATCTTCCTTTCACATCGTTCTGTTCTTTGCCCCTACAGACTGCTGTAGACTCCGTGTGTGCTGCTTCCATCCGAGCGGCTGTCGCAGATTTGCCTGCAAGGCTAGAGAGAGGGGGCCGCGACACCCAGGAGACTGAGTCCGTTCACATTACCCACTGTGGGAGAAGCTGTGTGGCGGGACAGGGGAAAGGGAGGGGAGGGGAGAAGAGAAGGGGGAGACAAGGAGGAACAAAATCAAAAGAGTGGGACGTGTGTTTGTTAAGACATATGGAACTCACTGATGTACTTATTGTGAATGGTTTCAAAAGGAACTTGAGTCTCTAGAGAGGAAAGATTTTCTGATGCAAACTTGCAACTGTAGTTTAATCAAATTGACTGAATTAAGAAATGTTTACGTGAAATTGGCTTATTGTTTGTATCACTTGATGAGAGCAGATTGTTAGTTTAGCTTAGCACAAAGAAAAAGCTAAGCCAGCCTAAGTCCAGTTTCTTGATCTACACAAGCACCAACGTAATAACAGCTCATGATAATTCTGTGGAGGTTATTGTAGGAGTATGTCTTATTGTCAGAGCATTTTGCTTTTATATCTAACTACTAGGAAAAAAGAGTGTTATTAATTTTCTCATCTAATCCTAAGTAAGGAAGTGTATCTGCTTTCCATTTTCTTCTTGTGTTGCTGATCTTGGAATTGCTATGAGTTTAAAAACATTATTTTGTACACTGGGGAAGAAAGAAGTGTTTCTCTTCTTTTTACACTGCATCTTTTCAACAAGTTGAAGACACACATTCATTATATTAATAAAATAATGTGAGAAAGCATTGCATATGAAGGGGATAAAAATGCAATTTATGGTGCAATTAGTGGCTACACCCAAAAATATTATGGATTAAAAGATGGAGGCCCCATTAATGGAATTCTCTCTCTGCTTGGATCATAATGACAGTGAACTGCTTAAATTAAAGAGTCCTCTGATAAACGGGAATTAAATCATCTCTAATGGCAATATCACAATAGTCTTAAAAGTCTAATTCAATTATCAACACAAGTGGTGTAAAAAGTACTGTAGCGAGAGGAAAGAAATCTTACTGAACGTGCAGTGCCATGTCAAATGAGTCTCCCCATTATTCGGAGTCAGAAAGTATTTCCAGCCTTCCCTCGTGAAAACACAAAATGGTAAAAAAGAGCCTTGTGTCTTGTTTGCTCCAGGGCATTGACTCTGGAGTTTGCTTTGTATGTAGCTTGCTAACCTCAATAATCATAAAGTAATATAACATAGGCAAATGCGTAGTTTCTCCATAAGAAATCCAATAAATTAGTCTACATTATTTCCCTATGAATAAAAATGTTATGAATGTATTTGTTCTTCCATTTTTCACTGTAAGAACAGATACTAATAAAATGCAGTTTCTATCAAAACTAGGCCTAACATAGACATGATGATGGGAGAGAGCATTAGAAAGAATCCATGTTTTGGGTATAGCAATCAATGTTTCCCGTCACATTAGAGGATTATGAATAAGACCAAAAGCACCTGAAAATGGAATTTTCGGTAATACAGTACTGGCAACTGCTCAGTTCCCTCTTTCTGGCAAAAGTTGATGGATGGTTGTTCTATGCACCCTACAGCGAGCTGTATAATGGTGTCAAAACAGAGATTGTTGAGTTACATACAGACTTCTTCTCAAAACCCTGGAAATAATTCTTTACAGCGGGGACAAAGGATCCACTCAGTTTGGACTCCTTGAACGCAGACTTTCTTGGTTTATTTATCATTCTATGGTTTCCAGCAGATTCTATGGTTTCCAGCAGAAATGCACGTTTGTCAGGCAGAAGTAGAAATGTCCCTTCACACACAAACATGTGTACAGTTTGTCCGACAAGCCCACTTCACCCCCCCCCCCTTTTCTAAACATGCTGCTAATGGTATTCATCCTCTTTGGTCTTTAGTATGTAAAACTGATATGATAGATGATCATAGGAACAATAGTGCTGGCTGGAACACATTGGTAATACACTGCACCCGGTTCACAACAGAGTCGACCCAAGGCCCCAGCTAACGACTCCTTGCCAAGTAAATGATGATAAACACGAGCTCCCCTTCCACCAGTGAGTGCACATTACCTAATGATGTTCAATGGCAGTGGTGAGCGGTAAAGACAACAAATATATTATACCAATGCATCTTAAATGGGAATCCCTAAGGAAACCCATCTGAATTGTAAATTCATGCACGGGCCTCATTTTTCATATGCGGCAAGGGTAAAATTCCAAACAACTGTGTACTTAATGTGCAATATTTTGTTGCATTTTTACATCTTTATGGGCACTTACTGGGGTGTGTATGTATTTATTTATATGAAATGTGCAGTACTTACCCATTGTCAGAAATGGACTATGTTTAGATTGATGTTTTTTTGCTGTAGTATGCCACAGGTCAAACAGTTTGTAACCATGGAGTGAGAAGAAAACAGAGATATTGAAATATTCTGTTTATTGTAATGAATAAATCTTAATATATTCAGGCTAAACAACTGTCACACTCTCAATCATTCACTAAGGAACTTTATTCATCCACGGCTGTGTTTCCAGTTGAAGCAGTAACTTCTCCTTTTTCATTCTTCCTCATTACTTTTAACAACTAGCTTCAGTTATTCTCATACCTTTCCAACTTAGCAACAGAAGTTCATTTTGGATCCATTACACGGTATTTTTAGGATTTTAAAGTCAACTTGCAAACTCAAATTGCCACAAAGACTCTTTATATACAGAGCCTGGTGATTAGCGGGAACCAGAGATGTGCTTTAGCCTTACTATGAAAGAATAGCTGGCATCAGGTCCGTCGCTCAGAAATCAAGCCACCTCTGAGAGACACAAATTGCAAGAGATGGTCGGCCAGGCAGTGAATGAATCCTGGCCAGACTTAAGATGATTTTGAGATGGACACCTGGCAGCTGCTTTTGATGCTGGGACAGGGAGAGCCTGTTGGATGGGAAGGAATGGGAATTTAGGGAGGCTAAAATACATGCATCCTAAAAGTGGAACATGATCTGATAAGCCTGGAAAAGGCTCAGGCCTGGTGACATGTGTGCCAAGGGCCTTTCAGCAGCTACTATTTAAACTGCTTGGACCAGCAGGTCTCCTGGGATGGCTGGAATGGAGCATATGCACACAAACCCAGCCATACACAGACCACACACACACAAACACACACACACATGCAGCACATCAGTGGTAAGCACCAATACATAGCAGAGAATTTAATTACAGAATTTTTCAAGATTTCCATGTCTCTTCACATTTAGGTACGTAAATGATAAAAAAATATATATATTATCAATTATTTTTATTTACATCCAAACATTCAAAGGTTCATACAGTATGGTTTTACATTGGTACAACACATTTATCAAACTGCAGCACCTGAAATTCCTTCCCCTGAGCATTTTCCCACTGTTGTAAGAATATTCAGACAGACTGCTGAGTTGCTGAACTCTGATCATTCACAAGCAAATACAGATCTTCAGTCACTCACCTCAGATGAGAATAAAGACTGAAAAAAAGGAGAAACGGTTTGATTCCCTATGGGCCCACCCATATTGAGAGCCTTGTAGGGACTGTGGATAAAAGCGTCCAACAAAGGGCATGTACATCAGCCCTGTGAGTCAAATTTAAGAGAGATTGAACCCGTTCTATTTCTGAAAATGTGAACTGCAGGTTGTTTGGGTGGGTGTAACACTGAGAGACTCTAATGGGGAGGTTTAAGTGCATCTCATACACACACTGCCTCATGGCTTAGCAGTCAAACACAGAAAAACAGCTTGGTACAGTAAATAAAAGAGAGTATACTTATAAGACAGATAACCTTCTCTTTACACCACGATCATCAACCGTCTGTACATTTGTTAAATAAATGAAAATGTGCTGAAAAAATACAGTATTGATGAGAATGTGCCTTTTTCAGTAATGGCTGGAGATCTTATTGTTTTCTAATTTGCAACATTGTGGAGGATAAATGTGAATGACATTAAATTGTTTCAGCACAGTGCTTATAATGTTTTCTGTGCAGATTTAACAAACAGTGCATAATAATTTAAAAGGTTTTAGAGGTGCTGGTGGATTGATATACATTGCATGCTTGTTCTTTCCCAGTGCTGCTAATTTAAGATTACAGTTTTCTATCTTAAACATTAGACATCACTAGCAAATATTTGTTTAAACTAGTAGTTTAAAATAATCACCCTGGACCAGCTCTGGACAGTGAGACAATTTTGGCAGTTTTGTCTAGCAAGTGGAATTGGAACTTCCACATCGACCATGTGAAGCAGACTAGGCGAAGAAGATTTATTTAAACAGAATCCCTGAAATAGATGTAGTTATATTATGGTAATTGATTTATTTTATTCTTTGTTGCTTTCACATCAAGCTTTAACTGCTGAAGAATTTGGACAACACATAACCTATGTGCAGTAATGTACATGTGTAAAAGTGTGCATGGTGATGATATCGCAAAGATGTATTCACAATTTGTTTCTGCAACCTCTTCTGGCCAAAACAAAACCTATAAACTTAAAAAAAGCACCAAGTGCACAATCTCATGGCTTTTCCTTTGCAGTTCCAACTATGACACATTTACATACAATCCCTCATGTTATGTATGTGCCAAGTGCTACTGAAAGTACGTCAACATGAGGCGGTTTGTCTTCTTGGATTCAAGGGCTACTGCAGGGTTATTGCAGCTTTCAGCAACATTCAAATTGCTGAACATTTCCTTTCTGACACATGATATAACACATAAGTACTCAAACACACGCACATACGCACCTCTGTGCCTTTCATGGTTCCTATAGTTGAAGGTTTGTCAAACTGTGACCGAGGGGCTTGCTGCTGGCATGTCACCATGGTGGATGTTAGCTGTCACACACAGACAGAGAGACCCAAAGCTTAGGCTAATGCCCTCTCTGCTTTTATGTCCAGGCTATATAACAGACAGGCCTCTTCAGAAAAAAAAGCACCCCTACAAAAGCAGGTTTGAATTGTTCGGTCACTGAGACCTTTGTAACTCCGATGGAATGTGCTAAGGAAAAGAAACTTCCCTTTTGGAGTAAGTAGACACACATGCACGATGGGGTTTGCCCGTGGTGAGATATTACTAGAAATACCGTTATTCTCTTTCAGTACTAAAACTATTATTTCCAGTCACCTTTACAAGAAAGCAACACACATTGGCAGATTACGACAACACAATGGTCAGATGAATTCTGCCAATTATCCATGTCAAGATGCAGCATATAAAAGGGCCCCAAAAGTTAAAGGTCTCTGTCCTTAAAGATGCCACAGGTAAAACTGATTTTTAATAAGATAATAATAAGAAGAAGTTAATAAGAAGACCCCAAGATCACTAGTTTTATGCCAATATTTACCCCTGTGACCCCTGAGACATCCCCAAATGATGTTGTCTATATCCATCTATGTCTTCATCCATCTTTCTCAACTTATTTCTTATTCGTACAGCACCAGACCTTAACCCCTTTTGCTGACCCCACCCCCAAGGGCCTCTTGGTCTTCTCCATAGCCTTGTCTGGTCCCCCCTCTTGTCAACCAGTCCCACCTCCCTTCATCTGTCTCCAAGCCGGGCTCATTTGGCTGCTCAGTAGGACTGTTTCAAGCCTTCATCACTGGTAAGCTCTTCTTATAAGACCCATGCGGTGGACTTAATTAGTCAGTAGGCTTTGGGAAGTGCCTGGCAGTTCCTGGAGCAGCCTGACATACGCTGGAGCTGGGGTTAGGAGGTGGCTGGCAGGGCCTAAGAGGTGGTCTGCTCGATGGCCTCCAGCTATGCAAAATTAGAATAGAGCAGATGGACAAAGGGAGCATGAATATTCCATTATTTGATAATGAAAGACAGTGGTGTCAAAACTCTTTCCTGTTGTTGGTTCAATATTGATATTATTATAGTCATTTCTTTTTTTGCTGTACTGTAATTGAGGGCTGACATTGTCCATAAGACAGAAAACATGTTATTTTGCCCTGAAGCAACACAACATATCAGAATTTTAATGTCAAATGTTGAAAATATTGTTTGAAAATGTCAGTTAGGGAAGCACATTTTAAGCACAGAGGAAGGAGCTTTTATGTAGTAAGAAAATGTATATCAGTCTCTGAGTTAAGAACTTTAGCTCTGATTGAGTCAATTGAGATGTGAAATTATACCATTCCATGTTAGCTGTTGGGGGATGGGGTGCCGTCTTGTGAGGTATGCCATCAGTCTGCTACAGTTACAACGAGTTTCCTGTATGCCCTTTGTTTTGCATATAAATTGTTTAAATTTGATAAAGATGGTCCAAAAGTAAGGCGGCCCTTCTGGTCTAACGTTGTAGGAATTACCAGAGATTATCTGCTGCACAGTCACACAGGTGGATGGTTTCCCCACCATTTCTCTGCAAAGCTTCTCTCTTCAAAACGAAGTGTGTCTTCCAATTTGGGAAACATCCCAACTCTCCCTTATCCAAGAATGACTTGCTGATCATATCAGTGGGCCTATCAGGGAGCAGCTGTGGCTAAAAATGTTTCTGTTTGAGTTTGCCTTTGACCCTGGTTTCCTCACCCCTAACAAATTGGTTAGTAACATGGCTGGCTCTATTCTGGCCCCTTTGTGCCCCCACAGAGGTTGCAGTGGCCCACATAGCTGCTTGGCAAACTCTAACTTTACGCAACTTCTGGATGCACCTGCATAAAATACTGGAGACACTCAGAAAAGAGATGGCGAACGTTATTTGACTGGTAGAGACGGTGCATGATGAACAGGTGGGGCCACGCGTTGATTCACAGAGGTCACATTCTGCAGCGAGGTGCATCACAGGTGTAAATGCCACTTTGTGCCAGGAGACTGTTCTGCCTGCCTGGCTTGTTAGCATTTTCTTTTGTGCTGTATTGCTTCCTATCTGGGGTTACCTATGGCTTTGCTGTGAAGGCATGAAGGCGTGTGCCTGTGGGTGTCTTTGGGCCCACTGGGGCATAGAACATTTTCTGCTTTCACTCTGACCCAATACAACAAAGCCTTGGGGGATGTGCCCCACTGAAACAGAACATTGGTTTAGTATTGCACCACCCTCTGGAGCACAAAGTGGGACTGATCAGAAGCCTACAACACCAGGCTAGGAGTGTGCTGAAAAGGGTGGAGGGAAAGGAGGAGGAACACAATCATAATAATGTATCATTTAAAACCTGTGGCTACCCAAAGTGGGCCTTATCTAAATAAGGAAGGAGCACTTCCACAGCAGACAGGGAAGACAAGTGGAAAGACAATGCTGGAGTATCTGAGAAACTCTTTACTCATTTAGAAAAAACAGCATACGCAGTCAAATGCAGCAAGGAATCTACAAAATTGTACACTGGAGAAACTAAAAACCCTCCACAAAAACATGGAACAACACAGTAGAGCCACAATCCTCAGTAGTCTATACCCATGTGAAAGGCATTGAGGAATAGATTTATCTCAGGTCCAGAGAGGAGGTGCAGTTCTTTCAACTCTTTACAAGAGTTTGGTTCAATGCCTGCATTACTGCTCATGCTGAACCAGTGTGCCTGTTAATCTCAAGCTATATTTTTCAACTTAATTGTGAAAAGACCCTACTACTACTACTACTACTACTCTTTCGGCTTTTCCCTGGAATACTTAAATACCTTAACTCGGGGCAGTGACTCATTCCCGACCTAAAGGCAGCAAACCACCATTTTCATGCACAGAACCATGCCCTCAGACTTGGTGCTGATTTGGATCCCAGTCACTTCCCATTTGGCTGCAAACAGAACCACATCATCTGCAAAAAACAGAAAATGAATTCTGAGCTCCCCAGACCGGACAATCTCCCCTGGCTTCTCTATGAAATCATCTCTATAAAAATCACAAACAGGATTATTAAAATGAGAACACCTTCATGTTAACACCATTTGGGAGCCTGTTTAACTTCTTGCCAAGAATACAGACACAATTCTCACATCAGTAATGCAATGACCAAATGACAGAAACAACAGCCCACGAGACCCAATACCCTCCACAAACTGCCTCTAAGAGACATGGAAAAAATCCTTCTCCATGTCCTCAAAACACACGTTGGTTATAATCAGATGTATAGAGTGGGTCCACGGTTCCACAGCCATAGAATCTGTATTGTTCCCCCTGGATCTGACCAGTTTTGACCACTGGTTGAAGCCTCTATTCCAGTATCCTGACATACTGAACACAAAATTGTAGGTAGGAGATCTTTAAAACATGATGCAGTAAAAAAAATAGCAAATAACACCAACATCACATTCTCTATAGGTGTTTTGCAAGGAGTCTAAAATTGGCTACGATCTGTGTAGACGAACGTAAATACCTGGTAAGAGAACAGCTAATAAATTCCTAAATCAAGAGTGTGATGCTTTCAGGTCAAATATCATGATCCTCAAAGATAATAACAACACGGATAATCTTAGTTTTACACTATTTATTGGGAGGCTTTCTCCTATTGACTCCCATCTCATCAGGTCACATTAAAGAATCGGAATGACCCAACATGCAAATAACCAAGAAGTGTCAATTACGACATGTAATTCTAGTTATGCTTTTCAAAAGACCTATGTGTGAGCATTTTTTAAACAAAGAAGGTGCAAACTTGTATTCATTGCTTTATCCAAACATCTTTTAAAACACTTTTTGACACAAATCAAGCAGCATCATCATTAGCCCTGTTACAACGTTACATTCCTTGGACAACATTTGGACAGACTCTGTCAGCACAATTGTAAAATAGTAAGAAATTAATAAAAGCTATATATTCTGTAATGAATAGAAATATTATAATATATATAATATTATATTATATATATAAACATATATATATAGAGCGAGAAATTTAAGTGTGGAATTTTCACATTTATTTTTCACTTTTAATTAAGGTGAATTTGAAAATTATCACTTTTTCAGGCTTCCACACTTTGATCATTATCCTAAATACATAGAACATGCATCACACTGACAGCATGTTAGGATATAAAATAACAAAATGATGGAAATCATCAATCTACAGAAAACATGCTTCATACAGTACACGATAAAAGCGTAAAAGGGAACGTAAAAAAAAACTAAACTAAATATAATTATTTGTAAAAGAAAATTAAGATGGCTAATATTTAGTTTGAGCCCATATCCCCTTTAACTTGTCCGGCTCTACATCGTGCTGCAGACAAAGAAGATGTAGTATAAGGCCTCTGTGCCCTAACAATTTTTTAAATGCGCACACACTCACCCGGGTAAACAGGCCTCCTCCTTTGTCTGAGCTGGTCAGAACTGTGTTTGGCCTCCTTGTGACAGGGCCCAGGGTGAAATACAACACTGGTGAGGTAAATTAAAGAGATGAATGCATGCACTTCGGTTCACTTTGTGACTTCCCCATCTCACCGCCATCATTCATGTGGCTTAAGGTGTGTTTGTTCATGCAATGAGGTCGTCCAATTAGCCTTCTCTCTCCTCATCCCCGAATCTGCTTCCATCTTTCTTCTGCTTTTTCCTCTTCTGTTCTCCTACGGCCTGTGGGCAAGTGATTATCAGAGACCAGTTCTTCCTCCAATTCCTGAGATTTGAAATGAAAGATGACTGTGGCTATCAAGTTATAAGTGATTCCTTCATCTTGGAAACAAGGGGTAGCTATTTTGTATGGGACTTTGTGCAATTGTGATAGTGGTGATGGAATGATGTCATGGGAGATGCTGTAGGGTGAAGGTGCCCATTATTCTTTCTGGGAGACTTTTTGCGCTATAGCGCGGCAAAGTAAACAATTACAGTAAATTGCAGTAGTATTTTTTGGGGTGAGGCTTTATTATTGTGTTGTCAGATCAGCACATACCTACATACACCTGTGCTCAAGGCATTTTTCCTAGACTTTACTCACCCTCTACACCTTCTTTTTTCAAATCTTTTCCTTTGCACTGTGTAAAAGTTTGGTTTTTTAGATGTTTAAAGATAAAAGAGTTACAATGATAGTGAGCTTTAAAGAGACTTGGTAGATTTTACCTGAGGATTCAAAAGATTTCTTACACCTTAGCTCTGAATGCTGCAGCTATGTGAAGGACACACAGGCACCATGCTGGTGATGTGGGGATTGATTTGAAGGGAACATCTCCCTTTCAAGCTGTCTTCCACAAACACATGCAAACACACACACACACACACACACACACAGAATCTCTCACTTTGCACACACAGTTACGGTAATCATTCAGCGTAGATATGTGCAGGTGGCTCAGGAGAGGAGGCAGAGGAGACAGTCAAAAGCCTGACTTAAATGAGAGAGAATGACCGCTGGCGCTACTATATGGTGTCGGGGTTTGACAGCAGCCTGTCCTCTGGACTGACTAATTGGGCTCATTTGGCAGCAAGAGAAGAAAAGCAGTCTCAAAGGCCCTAAGTATCTACTCTTTTCATCATCGCTCTCGCCTCATCTGAACCCCCTCTCCCCAGCTCTTCTTCTTTTCCCACTCACTGGCTCGTTGACTCGCTCTCCATTTCACTTTCTCTGAATACCGCTTTAATAACCGTCCCTCATCTTCCAATCAAGGGATAGTGGATCCATCTGAAGTTACCTGGCTGTCGAAACTGTCCCTATCCATTACACCGACGTAGAGTATAAGGCAACACTACTCGCAGGCACATTAGAAGGGCCCTGCTGTAAGAATATGCTGTTTGCAGTATATAGTTCTAGTTTTTTGCTTATTTATCCTCCTCTTTTTTTTTTTTTTTTGTCTCCAGAACAAAGCTGCCAGCATGCCCCGCAAGCTTGGTGCTGAGTGAAAGATTAGCATGGCCAAGCTATCTAGTGAAACATGATACAATATAAAAAACACAGAAAGAGACAAACACACACCCTCCTGGAAAGCAGCACCATGCCAAGGAAAAGATAATCTGCTTTGTGAAGGTTCCTCAAGGCAGCGCAAAGACTATTCTCCTCCAATATCAATAAAACATACAGGCAATACATTACACAGCCATGTTTGGTAGTGGCGGTACTCTGAATTTAATGCATTATGTCTCCTTCTGGGTTTTGATAGGGATGATTCGTATTATTTTGCTCCTCACTCTGGAGATGAATGATAGTCTATGTGACATGTTTCCAGAACACTCTCTTCTTCCTCCTGCCTTCCCTCTCGTCCTCAGCCCTTGGCACTGGCAGACTCACTGGTCATCTGCACCAGTGGGATAATGGGAAGAAGGGTGAGTTTGAGACACAACATATGTTATTCGCTTTTCCAATAGTGTGATGCCTCGCAGGGAAATTTGTGCTATCGCATTATGACACAGAAAATGAAAGTTTTCATTGTGCCCCAAGATGGAGTATGGACAGCCAGAAATAATATCTAGAATGTAGACATTGGGGGCTGGTGACAGCCGGACTGCATGAAGACATCACAAACAATATATCTGACTTCAACTTCAAAAACAATCATTCCAAAGATAGAGAACGATAAAAAAAACAGCACTTGCAGAAATATGTGTGTTTGGAGTCAAGGAGGGATAGAGAGAAAATTACAAACTGAGTTCTTTTGTTCTTTTGCTCTTCTGAAATCTGTCATTTTAAATTCGTACATGGATGAAAGAAAAAATTACATATCAATATGAGCACAAGAATAATAGATGATGTAAGGTTTTGAGATAGGGCTGGAAAATGCCTGGAGCATATATTCCCAGCCCCAGCCAGTCACAGTTTCTGGCAGATTGTCACTGTTTGCTATTCTTAGTGGTCGCTTCTCTAAAAGGCTAAGGAAGATTAGCCCACTTAACAAACAGACATGGCTCTGTGAAGGCACAAATTACTACATTTAAAGCATTAATTAAAAGCACAGTTCATATACTAAACAAAAAATAAATAAACATGTAACTAAAAACAGCAAACAAATAATGTCATGTTCTTTTCTCTCTTCATTCTTTCCATGATCCTAGAAACAAGAGAAATTTCAGACTGTGCCTCCGCACTTGAAATTGCAAAGGCCCGCTCAAGTGCTCATGTAATCCTTGTATTTATGCACATATGTAATCACACAGATATGGCACACATGTTTTTCAGGAAAATCACTCATAATCACCCGGGTTCGCAAAATATGCAATTACTTGTAAAAAACATAAATCGTATACATGAGCGCATTAGAAAGCTTCACACCCGTAATGTTCATGTGAGCTCCTATTAAGATTTTAACACCACCCTCCTTTGAATATTATATTTTTTCAGGAGCCTTTTCCAGATTTTAACATAGGTGCCATAGTTACACTTCTTTAGATAATTATGTAGACCCCTTTACTTTTTGCACATTTCTCTTTGTTGCAAATTTATTATAAAATGCTACTTTTGTTCTCAGTCTACACACTACAACACATAAAGAGAAAGTATGTTTCAACCATTTTGCAGACAGCTAAAAAGTAAAAAAAAAAAATATCTCAAATTTAGTGTGTTTAGAAGTGTTTAGATCTGTAATTATAGATGTGGAATGGAGGGGTGCTAGCAGAGTTCGGCAGCTATTAAAGCCAAAATATTTCATAAATATTTGAAAATATATTCCAACTAATGATTCCAACGCCAAATATGTACTTCCTAAGCTTTCTTATATAGTTTTGGATCTTTATAGCATTTTGCCTCTAACAGATCCTCAGTCGATAGCTGCAGTTGTGTAGTTCTTTGGCAGCAATTAATCAGTGGAAGATGTATTGTATTTAATGGTGAAAATGTGAGGTTTCTGTGTTTTGTGGTGCTGCTCAGCACCACAGATAACTGCGTGAGAAGCCCTCCCATAGCACTTCAGTGTAGGGATGTATTAGCCCGAACAGCCATTACAACAATAACACAGACCATGAGAGGACCAGTGACTTGTGTTTGACAAAGTCCTTGGAGGTCTGATCACAGAGATTTTCTTAAATATTGTTTGACAAACTCCAGCCAGGCTGTGGCTTCCATTTATCTACCGAAATGTCCTTCGTGCCATGCTCCCCCTGTCTCTGTCGAGAACTTCTAAAGCTCTATTAGGGTGACCATTGGGTTCCTGGTCACGTATTTGATCAAGGCTCTTGTCTGGTTGATCAGTTAGTCTGAAGGGCAAAAGAGTCCTGGTGGTTCTAGATTTCTTTAATTAACTTTTTTTGACGCCACTGTCCAGATCTCAGTCTCACATCAAACTGTTATTGTGAGTTGCATTGTAAGTTGTGGGGTGTTGTGTACCACTTGTCTGCCTTTCCATACCTTTTCCAGTCCATTTAATTTCCCTCGGGGGAACTTATCACAAGACAAATAAAGCAAACACAGTGTACCCCATCGCATTTTGGGTTACAGCGTGCGGATTTAGGAGTTAGAAATAGCATTTTTTACACATTAGAATAAACTCAAAACACAGAAAAATGTGAACATTTGCAAAATGTGTAATGGTCTGATTTTTTTCTGAGCTTTCAGGAAAACTGAAAGGTGGAGCCTTACCTATTGACGTAATATTGAATAGGTGTGATAATACCCATGAATTAATAACAAAACACCTGAATCCCTGAAACACCTTTAGTAGATATACACAGATACAACTCTTTACAGAGATCCTTAGACGGAGATTTAAAGATGCTTACCATGTACACGGACATAACAGAGACACATACAACTGTACAAATGCCAATAAGTGCTGTATATCTCATGCAAATTATTGACCTCTCATTTAAATCCATTAATTAGTCCAATTAAATGTGTCAAATTTGAGATTTGGAAAAATTATTGGAAAGTAGTTTCCTTGTTTCCTACTGTAACTCACTTGCCACTTCAAATAGACAGACAGCAATAGAAGATAAATAACTACAAATATGAATTACATGGTTCATCTTATCTAACCAAACACTGTAATAAGACAGGACCAATAAATATATCAGAGGAACAACCACACATTCACACACACACACACACACATCTCAGCAGCAACGCGGGTCGTCTGCAGCAATCTCTGAGCTGAGCGGCCAGGGGTTCCTGCAACAGGGGATCTGCAGGGCCTGTCAGGCCTCTGTAACAGTGCTGTGCTGCCAAAATCCTCTGCTTAGTGTCACATCTCTGAATTTAGCAGAGTCAAACAGACAGGAGAGGAAGGAAGGAGAGAAGGAGAGAACAAACAGAGTAAACAGAACAAAGAACAAGCAGCAGAATGATTATAGTCTGAGAGTAAATGTGTGGCGATGTCCAACAGTAGACACCTAAACTTACCCCATTCCAAACTCTGTCCACTCAGTTCAACACTTCTGAGGGGTCGATCTGGACAATACATGTATAATGACAAATCCTTTAACAAACTCATGCCCTGTACACAGTCACTTCCTTAGTTAGTGATAGATTTCTTAGTCCAGTTTAAGGCTGAAGTTGGTTGGAGGATAGCTAGATAAGGTAGCTTTCAGTATCGAAAGCTAATCTGCAACATCTGCTTGACATCAAATATTATGATGGTACAGTAAGTGCGATGTGCAAGCTGAAAATGTGAGACAACTAAAATTGTCAGCCAAGTAGAATTTGTTCACTTTACTGCAGTAATTAGCTGACACCAGTCACATTAAACATACAGTATTAAATGTATAGTATAATGTTAGAAAAAGAATGACAACTGTGATTTTAGATTCGAATTGATCGAAACAACAATGAACAAAACAAGGTACTTATTAAACAGTGGAGAATTAACTAAAGTTTGGACCTGGAAACAATATTAACACTTGTTTTACTGTATAATCATCATTTAACAAGGACATACAGTATCTTTGAAACTTTGCACCAATGGATGATGCCCTCACAAAAACACATTTAAAGAGTGTACTGGTTTTGTATAATGATATAATTAGTACATTTACATATAGAATATATCCACTCTTTGTTAACAAAAAACACTAAAGAGCGCGGTGTCTCTTCCAATTGCCTGAGCTGAATTTGGCTTCTGCAGAATTAAAGTTTAAGTGTGACTGTACTGTGCTGAAAAGATAAAAATGGGATGATAAGGAGACCAAAAAATTGGCTGTAGCTCCTCTGCGAAGGAGGCAGTAAGTCACTAGAGGAAAAGTTGTGATTAAACTGACAAGTCATTTGAGGGACACTACTGTAGAGAGCACACATTATGCAATATTTATTAGTCATATAATGCAACACTAATCTATAGACAGATACATCCACCACCTGTAGAGGGTTGCAGGGGAGCTGGAGCCTATCCCAGTTGTTATTGGACTACAGGTGGGGAAAACCCCAGGCACGTCACCAGTCCACCTCAGGGCCAACACAGACAGACATACACAGACAGACAACCGTTCACACTCACATCCACACCTAGGGATAATATAGAGTCACCAATTAACCTAAAACCCACATAAGCACATTCACACCCTACACAGACCACAGATGGCCGGGGGACGTGAGCCCACAACTTTACATTAAGAGGCTAATACTGTGGTTGTAAAGTTGTAGTTCATTGTAAGACATGTCAAATACATAACGTATCCACTATTTTAACTAAATCTAGTCATAAATAAATAATGATACACATTTAGCAAGAGGGAAATTTTCATCCTTTGTAGGGATAAACTGCCTGGATGCAACTTCTACGAAATTTCAATTCTAATTTAAGTCTTTTTGAAACAATAGTGATTTAGTCAGTTCCCTTTGTACTGAAAGTTCTACAGCAGGTACCCACAGTACCCTCTTTCATCCGGACCTTCCTTTGGACCTGCCCCTGCTCACAGACAGACATCTGTGACTCACCTCTTCTCCACCACCCACTCATTAACCATCCTTGCAGTGTGAAATCATTTGTAGCAGAAAATGACCCAGAGTTTGTCAAGGCATGACAGGCCTCCATTGCCTATTATTACAAGCAACGCGCATGCACACACATGCTCATACACAGTGAGGACTGTGGTTGGTTCAATCCAAGCAGGTCTGGGTCGCCCCCCTTGCTTGTCTCTACAGAGACCAAGAGGACAGATGTGATTTCCTGTGACAGATCCTTGACATATAATTGCTCTAATCACTCAATGCCTCACAGCCCACCCCCAGCACCCCCCTAGTGGCACGGGGATCGCTCCTCTGAGATGACCTGCGATTATCAAGGCTTCAGTGTTGACACATAGACAAACGCTGACAGTAAACGTGCCCACTTAGGAGTGTGCCGATGTGAGTGCTTCCCACTTTTTTCACCTTATGCTTTCTCCTGTTCTCTCCTCTCTGCTAAATCCTTCTTTTTCTTTTTTTTTTCTGTGTGTGTGATTTCTTGGTTGTTTCTCTCTTGTGAACGGTACTTCTCATTGTAAGTGTCAAGTCTAAGCTACCGTAGATATCAAAAAGCACATTACACACCATTAGGTTATTATTTTATATAGCGCATTTACAATGTTGAACCAGCTGGAGCAGCAATATCTGACTCTACTGCAGCTTGTTAGAGACAAGAAGGAACACAGAAACCGTGCAGACTAAGAGACACACACTGATGGTTATTTTGCCAGACTTTCCAGAGATGCAGGCAAGGAGAGAAGAGCTAGAGATGAAGCAAGAGGGCGTGAGATAGTACGGATGAGGAAAAAAAAGGGGGGGGGGGGGGGTGCATCTAGATTTTCAGCCACATCCCAGTCCAAGGACAGCCACCCCCATGCCTTCTCACCTCCTCATGCCCACCCAGATCCACCCTCTCTGGAATAAGAGACCATCAATTAGGGCCAGTGGGTCTGCGCCTGTCTCTGCGCCTCCCCACCGCTCCACTGAGCTGCTGCTCAACCGGTGCAGAGGAGATGGAAGAGAAGAAGGAGGAGGAGAGGAGCTATAGGTAGGCCTCTCGCTGTCAGCTCCACTCATAGGTAGCGCTGCATTCATGGCTCTTAATTAT
This sequence comes from Channa striata, assembly GCA_033026295.1. NCBI lineage: Eukaryota > Metazoa > Chordata > Actinopteri > Anabantiformes > Channidae > Channa > Channa striata. Next base: position 24,897,366 of record CM065169.1, on the reverse strand, counting down.
ATGTGGGTTGTCAGCACTGGTAGAAAATTCGGCCAGTGAATGAGAGTGAGAGTGAGCCTGGGCTGTGGGAGAGTAGTTAGTGAGATTGGCGAGCGTGGACGAGACAGAGATGACAGGCAGGCTACCCGTTCTGCTGTGACGACTCCTTCATCCTAAACCAACCCCCACTCTAGTGTTACTCTCCTGGTTTGACTGGGCCAGTTGACAAGGAAGGTGAGGTCTCCTACATCTCGTGGGGTAATGATGGGGTTGTCCATGTTAGGTTACCGCTCGCCTTCACATCAAAAATGGCCCAAAAACTAAATCGATATAATGCCTCCCCATTTTTTTTTTTTTTTTTACTCTATCTGATGATTTGTGTGTACTTAGTCACGGCCACTGCACACATAGTCTGGTCGTCTTCAGACAGGTTGTGTCGGGTAATATGCTGGATTTTCCAGTCTGTTATTGCTTTATTGCTTGTAAAGCACAGTGAGGTTATTATTGTTATTGTCGTTGCTCTCTGCCTCATTACATATAGTACAACACTGGGTAATATTTGATACACAGTGCACATACACAGTTGTCACTTCCAAATAAGGCTTTATTAACCTGACACTGACATTTTGGCCATTTAATGAGCAACAGACAGACAGCTGAACAGATAGCTGTACAATTATCTTGTGTATTTATTTCTGCTTTATTCAGCAAGTTTTTAATGAAAAGTTTTATTTCAAAATGTAAACAAACATAGTAAGAGGAAAGCTAAATGTGGGCTATATATAAGCATAATTGTTGAATTTTGCATTGGTACAAGTGACTGAAAAGAGAAGGTGCAGACATGATAGGCTTAGTTTAGCATAAGGAGAAACTGCTACTTTCACTGTATGCACAGAATCTGCCCATCAACACTTCTAAAACTCATTTATTCTGCTAGTATATAACAATCTCATTTGGGAAACACATGCAAAAAATAAAGCCCTGGTGACCTTTAAAGGTCCTGGTATTTTGTAACCTTGCTGTTTTACCTTATTGTCATATGTCCAGTCTTGATCCGGAGTTAAGCTGTCCAGTTGTGTTCTCCACCCAGAGATTATTGAAATTAGGTTAGGCCTGCCTGAGAACTCAATAGGTTTTAAACCTGTTGAAGCAGAAGTCACTTATTCGAACTATTTCTAGCAAAAAGTGAATTGAGGACATGTCAAATAAAGCATGATGTGTGACTTGCTGCCAACATGTACTTAAACCAAGTGAATTATTTTAGAAAACACAATTTACTAAAGAGAAACTAAAGCAGACACACACACAAGACAGATACAGTTTCAGTTTTACATTGTTCACTTCCCACAGTGCAAAATAAATACTTAGGGTTTAATGTTGCACTATTTGTGCTGGAAAGCAACTCCTGCTTCGTTCCATGAATTTCTTGGAGTTTGTAGAAATGGACTATAGAGAATTTTGATTTGATTTGATATGTTGTCACCAGGTGACTGTTGAGCTCATCCTGCACAGCTGGGCCTCTCTCTTTTATCCCTTTCTACCACTTTCTTTCCAGTGTGCAGTTAAGTCACATTGTCAAGGAGGCAGTGGATGTATTTAAAATACAATTGCTAGTTCACTGCCATGTGTTATGTTCTTTTTAGTGTTGAGGTGCCGCACAGACAGCTCCAATGATGGTGCACTGTGCATACAACTGGTCTCTGTCATTTCGATGGTCTTTTAACCATAGAAAGTAGGAGGTTGCTTGTAAGAGCTGTCTAACCACTCGCTACACCTCTGTCTCTTTGTCACTTTGTATATTTAAAAGCATTTGTGGGAATGTAATACACTTGGGATGATGTAGGTGGTGACACTAATAGATATGTTTTATAATTTCATGCAGGCCTGCTGGGGAAGTATATAGGAACTTTGGCAAGAAAAACAGAAACAGTGTAGTTGAGAGCTAATCCAAGAGTATAACTTGTTCACTTTGTCTGCGAAAAGCTCATGCGCTGTTAGAAATGAAACTACATATTTCAAAAAAGTTAATCCACAAGCCGACACTGCAGGAGGGTTTGCCATGATTTGGCTCAGGTATGTTAGGTAAACATCATAAGATTCTATATAGAGTGGCGAGTTTAGTGGCTCCACCTTAAAATATGATCTAAGTGCTTAGTTTCCTGGTCCAAACAAGAGGCTCCCATACACTAACTGACATTGACCCTGATAGAGTCAAATGAAAGTTGTTAGTGCCGGGTCATTACACTGCTAAACTGGGGTGTCGCACAGAGGACGATAGGGAACGTGACATGAGTGGACATCTCTCCTTTACTATTAACTATCTATCGAGCAAGCTTTATTTTTGTTACCTCATTTGTTCTACCTACATAGTTAAATTCATAAATAGATAGATATTTCCTAAAAAACAACCTCACCATAAAATATAACATATTTCACTTTTGTTAATTTAATTGTAGTAAAGTTAATTGGTACAACTGTCACTATTAAAATTTTTACAAATAATTACACATGTTCTTTCTGTAATTTATTGATATAACTAATGTTTCAACCACAGCCAGTCTTTACCGAGGCCTTTCGCCCGCATGTTCACTTTAAATTTGCTGCTGTGTGTATGGAAATGTTCAAGTCAAGTCAGCTAAGAGAACTTTGGTATCTTAAAGTCAGATGCCAAATCAATAAGTCATACTAAAGTCAGGGATATAACAACATTTTACTCTTGGCTATTATATAACAAATAACTTCCTCTGTGTGTGAAAAGCCTTGGAGTGCTATCTGTTACAAAAATCTCAAAAAAACACAGCAGCAACTTTGTAAGGAGAATAGATTCCCCTCACTCCTCTCACAGTGTATCTCTCCGTCTCTCAGTTCCCTTTATTGCTGTTGTTAGTCTCTTTAGTTTGGTAGCCGTCCCTGCAAAGCCCTCAGCATGTTGCCACTTCCCAGAATAAATCAAGACTGCTCAAGATTAACGGTGGCAAGTTATTCATGAACCCAAGGTCTCCTGGCCAGGAATAGCACAGAGTGGCCTGGGCGACATGTCACAAAGCATCAGGGTTAAAGAAAATGCGCACGAATGCACACACACACAATCAAACACTCAAACACAAACTCGTTTTTCTGTTGTCACTGGGGCCACCAACCTCACCACCACTTAACTTAAATGTTTTGGTTTTTCAGTATGGACACACATTTCATTTCCCAAAGCAGTGACATCAGAGGTAAACATTACCAAATGCACTTTTTCTTTGAGTGTACAAGATAACCTGTGTCTGTTTGTGTAATGAATGAACAATTGCAGTTTGGTGTGGGACTTCTGCAGTGGGACAGAAACCTGATTACCAGCTGTCTGACTGTCTGACTTGAGCCAATGTGGGAACAGTAGCCCCAATAAAGCAGTCACCGTAGAGGGAGCTCCAAGGGAGTATCCGTTTAGCAATGACCAGCTTCGGCCTGCACTGATTCCCCTGTAATAGGCTTTGGGCTCGGCTCCCATCGGAGAGTTTGGTTGACAATCTGACAAAGTTATCTCAAGATAAATGGGTTACGGGTCGGAGGCGGCAAGAGGGGAGAGGGAAAGCGACTTCACTACTCTGTCAGTGATGTTTTGATGGAGGATGTGTATAGCCGCAAGCGCCAGTGCTAGCAGGTCCCCCCAGGTAGATGGGAAGATTGTCTTTGGCTGTATCTGCAAATAGAGCACTTCTGTGCGTGTGTCTCTGTCTCGATTGGTAAATCTGATAGCTTTATTAAGAGGGAGATTTGCAAAGACAGAACACAGCGCATGGGAAGAGCCACCAGCAAGCACAAGGGCACAAGTTCAACATTTTAGATGGATAGTGTTGATAGACCCGGACGCTTGGTATCAGCCCATATCATAAGCCATTTAAGTAATAACTGGGCCTGTCTCTCACTTATGGACTCACAAACACAGAAACACTTTTACACAAATGTACGTACAAAGCCCAGTTCACACACAGACAAAAATACAAGTTCTCATCACACACACACACACACACCAGACAGGAGTGTACCTATTACCAAGCCAGGCCTCTTTTTACCCTTTAATTCCCCAGATAAACAGACTTTTCTCTGATCCTGTCAGTCCATGTTATCTGCAACGCCGTTCAGCCACTCCGCTACTGTTGAGCAAATTAGGCCCCTAAATGTCAAAATTGCTACACTTTATTAAGATAATTAGAGGCTGGGTGAACATAGAGGCAGGGACAGGACGACAAACACAGACAGACAGAATGATAAACATTGAGAAGCACTGACAGCCACTGCAGACTATACAACAGGACCCAATCATACAAAAATACACAAGTATAGTGTTCATGCACTATACTTCATGTGTGCATGCATTGATATTTAATGTGCACTCACACATATATATATAGTTACTCACTCATTTAACCTACGTAAAAAAATTAGGCAGTCCGTCAAGAACCCATTTACAGGTATCAAATGTTATTGCAACATATAACTTATCACCTTATTACCTTCCAGCGCAATCTAATAGGACAAATCTGTGTGCACTAGAAGTGAACTCACAATTAACTGCATTGTAAGATACTGTACATCAAATTAACACAGAGACGAAGTACAGAATATTAGTAATGTGACAGCCATATACATAGTATACAAGTATCAATGGTGCCAGCTTGAACAAATGGTCATAAATACACCAAATACATAAAAAATGTAAAATAAAAAATTAAAAAATAAAAGTGTGTCCTGGCTAAGACAGGCTCGAGTTACATGTCAGTTACGCTCAAGATCCAGGCAAACACGCAGAAAAATGTTAGTAATAAAATTAAAATTTACAAATATACAAACCAATGTACATTATACAAAAACTAAAATTACCAAGATTCAAATTGACAGACTTTATTTTGCAAAGTGCCTTGAAAAGACTGTTGTAAATTGGAGCTATATAAATAAAGTATAAAAATTTAACAGTCAGGCAAAGCAACATCATATTGATGTTTCACCCACCCATTTATTTCAGCCTTCTCTTTTTACTGTAGAAGTGCTATCAATGCCAGTCAGAGATACAGAGCACATTTACATTTACATTTAGTCATGCTGGAATCATGGCGACCCTAAATATTTGCAATAAGCCAAAGTTATCGTAATTATTAATCCTCTTTTTTTTAAAGTTTCATAGTAACAAAATAATGTTAAATATGTTTTTGGAGCTGTCATAAGGTTGCAGGGACTCCTGTTGTATTGTCACACTCAATAACGTTATTCAGAACCACAAATGCAAGGGTCTATAAGCCTGCACTTTCTAAACATTTCCCCCATCCCAACATTAAAATGGCAAAGAAATGATCAATGCTTTGCAGACTGTGCTAATCGGTTAGTAGTGAACAGAGAGATCCAGGGCTAATGGCAGGTCCTGACTAAACAGGCCTTCTCATGTGACAGCAATTGTTAATTGCAGGGCTATTTCATGGTGTTCGTCACTTTGCGAGCTTCTGTCTTTCATTCGGCAGCGTGTTGGATGGAGGAATGGCCTCGGGATATACTGTCTGCTCAGAACTTAAATGTTGTCATGCTAGTTCCCACTGATTTGCCTCATGCGTCTCAGGATTTAAAAAATGGGAAATATGTTTTGCAGACATGGGGAAAATGGACTGAATGTGACATTGGCGTTGCTGAGTGCAGGATGCTAATAAAAAAATCTGGTGGAGAATGGAGTTCTGTTTCAGTTCAAAGTTATGTTTTAGTACTCATGGCTGTTTTAATGTTTTATTACAATCAGCCTTCCATCCAGGTTTCTGCCCAGGCAGAACAATGTTCAGCTCAGATGGCACAGACAGTTTTATATGGCTCTCATGCAGTGCAGTGTGTATGTTCAGCAGCCGTGTTACTCCACGGAAGCCAAAAGCAATAAGTCATGGACAGATTCTTGACTGTTGCACTGAGTTGAATTATTTACCCTACATTTCAACAATATGTAAAGTATCCGAGCATCTCAATCGAAATCTGCCTGCAACACAGCTCAGTGATTCTCTCCATACTAAACAGAGACCTCTGGGCATGACAGCTACCATACATTATTTCTACCAAACAGACACATTCGCTCATGACTCATACATCCACGCACCGCACACTGCACATAGCTCCACATATAACCTCTGATGCATTATTTCTCTAGCCTTCAGTGCGAGAGTCACAGGTGAGTCCCGGGTGCTTTCATCATAGTCTGGCTGTCCGGCTGGCTGGCTGCAGTCTCATCTGTCCCTGGGTTGAAATTGCCAATAAAGAGGGTCTCATATAGATCACCCCCGACGGGGGCTGGCGACCTGTCATGCAGACGATAATTCCTGGGCTCTCAGAGAGGGGAAGAGGGACAAATAGCCCTCTGAATGTCCCCATATCTATCTCTCCACCCTCTCCCCCTTACACTCTGTCTTCCTTTTCAGACACACACGCACACAGGCACACACACATACAGTACATGCCCCTTCTACCCCTTTCCAGCAGGCCATAAAGTGCCACGTGAAAAGGATATAGTGGACACAGGCATAGGAGAGACAAGTGCCGGCCTGAGCTTTCACTTTCCCGCTCCAGAGGTAGTGAATCAAACTAATGGGTTAAAGACATGAAGACGGATGAGCAGGGAGGATTAGGACCTGGGCAGAGGTTTCCTCAAATCTCATACACCTGCGATTCTTAAACATTTCCAACTTTAAGTTTCTTTAAAATGGAAAAAAGCAATAAATCACTTTAACAAAACAGGGAATGCAACGTGTCCAAAACCACAAGTGAACCTGTGGAAAATGATGGCAGATTACAAGTGTAAAATATGCACCTTTTTCTGTCAACATAACATTTAAGTCTTTAAAATAATGCCGTAATAATTGCTCAGACCGGACAGAGACGTACTGTAATTTCAAACCTAAGATATTGGTTTCATCGTTTCTCGATACAGTTACGGTGATTTCAGTTGTCAAAAGTTCTCTGTGATTCCAGCTCTTCTTAATAGTGTCTTTCTTTTTCAGATTTTTAAAAAAGTTCATTTTTATAAGACAGAGCCGTGGTTCAGATGTAAGTGAGTAAGTGAGAAGAGCATGGCTTTTTGATTTTTGAAAGACCCACAGTGCTCCCTGCTGGTGGGGGACAAAACAGCACAGAGGAACCATATCTGTGTGTTTGTGTGTGTCTGACTGTGCGTGCTTTAACTTCACGTGAGCCGCGTGGGTTCAAACCTCTAATAGCAAGGGAGTCTCTTTTGTCAACCTCTCGGCCACAGCACAACAGTTTTTTCCAAGATTCTGTGTGAATCATGGACAAGAGACAGAGACAGAGAGAGAGAGATGGAGCGAAACCTGCATGGCCAGTGGGCAACTTCAATAAAAGACAATCTGACTTTTCAGAAGCTATAATAATCAAGATCCTCCCACTGAGGTTGTTTGTCTGAGGGGGACACGGATGGCTACGAGTAAGGAGGAGGAAATTCAGAGCGGTAATTAATAGTCCTAAGTGACTGCTGCTGGATGGGAAACAGGGACAGGGTTTGTTGTTACTGTGAGCTGGTACTGTGTCCCCCAGCATGTCCCACAGCCTTGTGGGTTGGCATGTAAGCAGAGGAGGAGGAAATGGAGATACTGCCTTTGCCACTTTTTTTTTCTCCAGGGCCTCTGTGAACGTGCCTTCCAATGCTAATCTTGTGTCACAAATGTTAAGAGAAAGACACGAAATGCCACAAAAATATCATCACTCCACCCCTGTCACTAGCTCATCCAACCTTTCCATCCCCCCTTGTAAATGTTTTAAAACATACACTCATTTGCAAGTGTGTGTGTGTGTGTGTGTGTGTGTGTGTGTGTGTGTGTGTGTGTGTGTGTGTGTGTGTGTGTTGGGTGGACCAGCAAGTTGTTTAAAGCCTCTGGGTAGCTGTTTCAGTAATCCCATCACTGTTTTGGTGGTGAAGGCCCATCTGGGTATTTTTACATGGGATTTTGAGGTTCATTTCTCTTTTTATTTCCATCGACAACCATCTAAAAACCTTATAACTAGCTACAATTCTTTGCATAGCCTACAGTGCACGTGAGACCAACAATAGAGAGTGTGTTTGTGTGTTTGCTTAAACTTAAGTCAAGCAATGTTACACCAACATATTCCATATGTTATTGTTTTGTCACAGCATGTATTTAATGATTTGGGGAAAATCCTTGTAAAACTGAAAGAACTAAAAAGCTAATTTTTTATAGATCGTGCAACACATATTTGTCCCTATTATATGACAGAGCAACATTTCTGCAATCCTCTGACCGCACTTGTCAATAAGAGCCAAATAACACACTCTGCAGACCAAACCTCATGATACACTATTAGACTGGCTGAATGTGTTAGAAATGACCGCATAGTACGTCTAGCTAAGAAATTGGAATATAAACATAAACTAAGGAAACTCACAGATGCATCCATTCTGCATCTGATCTTATTTAATACAATTTATTCTTGTACGCTGTATTATTATAAAATAGATTATGTTTACTTGACTGATGACTGATTATGAACATTTAGATGTCACCTTGGAAACTGTGACAGGTATTGTTTCAAATTTGTACAATTTTATGGAACAAACATTTAATTGACCATCCAAAAAATGAATTAAAGCCTTCATGTTTTTTTTTTTCTGTTAACGACTTTGGCAGTTATGAAATCATAGGAGAATTATGTGGTGAAAACCAAGTCCAATTACTTGACTATTCCTATTGACTTACAAAAAATTATTTCATGTGTGTTTCTTCAGAAAGTCCAAACATGCATGAAGGTCTGTAGATGAGATGAAATTGATGATAAAACCTGACATAAGCTGAATATGCACAGAGCACCCTACATACATCTGTCTGTCTTCATCTCACAACTTCCAGCATTTTCCCAAACTGTCACCCAGCCGCCTGGCGCCCATTCCCATCTTCATTCCAAACTCCGGATCCAACCTAGCACCAATATTTAATTTCACCAATCCATGCAGACAGCTCTTGTGTCGACTGCTCACGACCAATCCCTCCTCTCTTCCTCTGTGAGCATCTGTGATTAAAATACTACTCAGAATGAGAGCTTGCACAGGTCATGAAAGGTAACAGAGAAGACAGGCAGGGCTGGGGTGCTGCATCCCAGCTACACAAATCATTGTAACAGCATATTGTAAGCTACACACTAGGCAAAGGGGGATATATCTACCAGGATTGAGGCTGTGTTAATGGCCATGCCTGCTCTGGGAAGCCCCCATGGCAGTCTAGGTGACCCCCACTGTAGATTTCCTTACTAATATGACCCCAGATTGTGTATCACAATCGGCATGAGAAAACTCCCACAGGCTACAGTTAGTCCTGAGCACTGAGGATCGTTGTCCTCAGCCCGCCTGAGTACAGACAGGATGTGGCAGCTTCAAGGCATTTAGTTAAAGGAGATGCACTTTAATGCTGCAGGCATACATTTATAGAAGCCCTACTTGGAGAAAGTGTATGACGTGCTGAAGCCTACGAAACAGGAAGGTTAGATTAAGAATACAGAATTAGCCTTACCTTGTTCCATGGTATCTAATCATTTTTGATTGTCTGTGGACTCATTCTTATAATTAATTTGTTTTCTGGGACAGATTTTTCTCATCACATCAGGTTTAATAATATCATCTGTTCTTTTATATTAAATGTACAATATTAAAGAGGAATGTGGATACAGTGGATGTGCAAAGCAATAAACATCACAGAAAATAGTTCACATGAAGCAAAACTGCTGATTACTGTATCTGAGAACCAAGAGGCTCTAAATAGTCAACAAACTGCAGTGAGATCAACCCAGGTTGGTAGTTATCTTCTAATAATCTCCTTATAATATCACAGAGTTATCATGTTAGTTATAGTTAAGCTTTATTTAGTCAGGGAACTCTCTTTTGCAGGGGAATACTGAATAGAGATCTTCTGTTCAAGTACATCAGTGTGGCTAGAAGTATGACCAATAGTGGAAAATAAGTATATTTACGGAAGTACTGTACTTCAGTTCAATTTTGAGATATTTTTACTTAATGTGAGAACTTTCCTATTTGGATTTGGATCCACACTTCTTCTTTACTACATTTTTAAGACAAACATTTACTTCACTACCTTTATTTGATGTAGTTGCCATATAGTTGCACATTCTCTGCTGCTGTAACATGGAAATGTCCCACTGTGGGACAAATAAAGATTTATCTTTTCTTATCTTATCTTACATTCTTTTTTTTATGATTAATAAAACTAAATACCGTAGTAATACTTTATTAATTTTCAGTGTGGAATTAACAAGCCATCCAGCAGTAGTTAAAATAATTAAGACTTTAATTATTGTGTTTAAAGCATATGATTAATCCTTTGTATGGCAATAAAATAATCTCCATTGTTACCAGCTGCAAGATCAAAAATCTCAAATGCGTCAATCTAATGCACCAAATTCTAAAATGCTATAATATCATATTTATTGTTGTCAAAACAAAATGAGCACCTTTGGTATTTTTTAGGTTACACATTTGTCCTTTTAGATGTACCACCTTGATAGTATTACTTGTAATAGAGTATTTCTAAACTGCAGTATTAATAATTTAACTTAAGTAAATGTAGTAAGTACTGACTATGACAGCACTGGAAATGCTTGATTTGGAACATCAAAGGGCTGTGGAGAATTTTGATAATCACTGGGTAAAATTACAACTGGGTAAAACCCTTGGTGGAATGGGGGCATTCTGTACAGCAGCATATAGTTTGCTTTTATTTTAATTTAATTTTAAATACTTAATCCTTCATGGTAATGGAGATATCTGCTGTGCACTGTGTTGTTGCTACTGTACTTTACTAATACTTGTGCATAAATGCATAAGTAGTGCATAAATCTACTCACCCATGTAAACTAAATAAACAACAGATGGCTTTAATCCAGACTCAGCAGCTTTTGTCTGTCCTTACCCATTTATTGCAGTCTAAATAAAGCCAGAAATATAAATTTTAATTGAAAAGTCACTAATGTTACCTTGAGGCTCATCCTCCAGGTGAGCTGTTGCAAAAATGAACAGCTGGAAATTAAAAGAAAGCTTGTGTGACACCTCAGTGTCACTGTCTATGGTGTCCCACATACACACACACAGTGGGCAGTGTTTAGTTAGTAAGCCCTGTTTTGACTGACAAGTGACATTTCGTTATGGGAAAATCGAACTAGCACAGTACAAATCAAAGCAGACATGACACACACAATGTTAAAGCCAGAATGCACTGCAGAGAGAGATAGACAGGTCAGGGAAACTTTGCTGCAGGACTTAAGACTGAAACTCCAGACCTTTCACTGTCATTTTGATTCTATTTAAACACAAAGTCTGATGAAGAAGTTTGGTGAAAACAGGAACGGTACTATGAACTGGCAGGTCATCACAACACTCTTTTTGAGCAATTCGCATCATACAGCTGTGAAATGGGGATTACAGAGCTGAGCTTACCTAAAAAATGGTGGGACATCCTTCAGTAACAGCAGGTTGGCAGGCTGCAGTGCTTGTTAGTGTATGTAGTGAACCCATTTTGTGGTTAAATGGCAACAAAATGAATAAAAATAACCAGTACAGCAGATCTAATCACAACAGATTAGGTTTCTATTCACATTCGTTTTATGATAATATGTGGTTATAATTTCAGTTCTACCCATTATTACAGTCTTTTTAATCAAGCCTGTTTCTTCATGGGTTCTTTGAATTTTGTAAAAATAAATCTCCCCTTTCTTACTTTCATATAGGGAAGGTATGTCTTTTTTAATAGATTTTATATCATTTTACATTTAAATTTGTATTTAATTGTGTATTGATATACAGTTATGTGATACCCAACCAAACTAATAAATATATAATATTTATATATTATAAGTGTAAAAATTAATAATATTATTCGAATAAGTTATTCGTTATTTTGCAGTTTTTTGCTTTTTTATTTTATTTATTTTATTCACTGACGCAACAATATCAGGGATTGACATACAATATTCTAATTGGTTACATCTACAGTCTGTCAACCGTTGCTGGGCGGGAGTTTGATAGTTATGTCCAATCAGGTCGCGCGTACGTTGCACAGCCGCTCGGACTCTCACAAACATGGCGTTACGGGAGCTATCATCGCTGGAGAAATATTTAGGACTGAAAAAACCGAATAAGTACAGTACACAGGGAGAAAAGAAGGTGATATGACAGTTTATCGTGGTGTTGTTCACTGTTTGCTTATTCATTTAGAAGCCTGTAAGCAGACGTTACATTGCACAGTAACGTAAGCTAGTAAGGGAATGCTAACAAGCTAGTCACGCTTTACACCGGTAACGTTAGTTTGGATCCTCTCTGAATCGATAATTATCTGTTTTTACGCGGTGATTATATTCACCATTAGGCTGATATTCAGGGAAGCCCCGGGGAGCTGTAATGTAGAAATGGCTTTTTCCACAAGTTCAGAGAATGAAAAATACCCCATGTGCTTATGCTTGTCCATTGAAAGAAAATGGGGGGTGGAGTCAGATTTTTAGATTACTGCACCTCTCTCTCTCTCTCTCTCTCTCTCTCTCTGTATATATACATAGTGGGGTTAGGGTGTTTATAAACACACTGCTCTTTTCGTAAAAGTTAAAAATTGAAAAATCTGAATAAAAAATTTAAAATTATTTTGTATTTCTCTGATAAGCCTTCTCATGCGAGTACTATTGTACTGTATACTCTGCCTAAACCCATCAGTTGAAGTTGAAAGTTGATAATCACAGACATCTTTATGTGCAATGTTTTCAAACAAACATTTTGTCATGTCTGGAAATGAAGTAGCTTTTCTTTGTGGTGATTATAAACCAGTGTAATGTTGCAGAGTTTGCTTAACTGTGTAAGATTTGACGACACAAAATGTAATCTACACTTTCTTACTTTTTTCATCTCACCATCTTATTGCACTCTTGCTATAGGTACCGGTGTTACAGAATAATAATGGTCCTCCACTGGTGGGTCTGGTGACTATTGCCTGTCACCTGGTGAAAGAGGCCAAGCGTCCAGAGCTTTTGGGCGGCTCTGCAGAAACCAGGGCTGTGGTGCAACAGTGGCTGGAGTACACAATCACAAAGGTGCACAACTGCACTAAGGAAGATACCAAAACCATCCTGAAGGTAAAATAGCTGATATTCAAGAAGATATTTTAAATTAATCATCTTTGTTTTTTAAACTTGCTACTGTAGAATTAAATGCATTTCTGTGAGACAAAAACAGATATGGTTATCCTAAAGTTTAACGCAAGCTGCCATCTTTTCAAAGCTAATTCTGGTGTTTTAAAAGATTTATTGATATTGTTCCCTGCCTTAAAGAGGCACAACAGCATCTCAGTTTCTTATACACATTCTTTCTCTGCCCACCACTGTTCAAGTATGTGGATGTGTTTGTCTAGTTAAGGCACAAGCGACAGGAATACAGACTGATGTATGGCCCTTCAGTGACATATCCCCATATGACAGAGAAAAATGCTTTAATGTGTCTGACGCCAGTCAGCGTGAAATGGATTGTCAACCACTGATCTGCTGGACGCTAGGCGCCTTTTGGCACTGTCCTGTCAGCGTGAAGTGTCTGTGTGTTTGTATATATGTGTGTTGTACTTATCAGCATGACACACTGTTGTGGCATGGCTGAGGAGTCATGCTGTGCGGCAGCATGTTATCTGGACAGGCCTCTTAAATATTTTAATGGTGCTACTTACGAAGGAAGTCGCCCTGAGCAGCTCATCTCTGGTGCCCAGTGGCCCCCTGTCCTGTCCTGCTGCTTTAGCCCCATCTTTAACACTCTTCTTTCAAGGACACTAGTCATCTCCTATTAAATTTTGCAGAGATAAAAACTGTCAACTGCAGGAGTTGTTAAACTTTCTCACCCTGTGATGCAAATAAGAAAGTCATAGTTTTTCGAGCTGAGACTTGTTGAAGTAAATCTCTTGCCACACATGTAATGCGGTGATATGCAGGTCAGACCAAACTGGCCATGTACCCAAAGTTAGAACAGTGTTAGAGAAAAGGTTGCCTCTTTGTCACTAAAGGAACTTACTAAACTGTGACTTGGTGCTTACCATAACCTGATAACCCCCTTTTTATTTGACAATCCTGGTAGGGTGTGTGTGATATTTCAGGTTCCCATATACAGGTATTTACAATAAGAGGTAAGAAGTGGGCCGAGCTAGATAAATTTAAACCAGCCCTTCAGAAAAAAATCTGGATATGTAAAGACAACAGGACAGAGAAATGACTGGGCGTCAGGCAGGCTACGGATCCACGGGATGCACATAATAAACAAAGTTGAGGGTTGTCGGATGGAAAGGAGAACAGAAATTGGTAACCCTTGTGCAAATTTAGTTACTGCTGTATTGTTGTGTTGCTGTAGTTGAGATGGCTGTCATAAGCAACGACTTAACTATTCAGACATTTTTCTTAATATTTTATTTAAAGATCCAAAATTTACTTTTTTCCTCATCAAGAAAAATTATCCAAAAATTATCATAGTCAGCAGAGAGGCCTGTACTGCTTGAACAGCACTTGCTGCAGTCCAGAGACACTTACTTCCCATATAGTTCAAGTCTATCATACAATTCAATTGTTAAAGATAAAAATAAAATAAAGGGAAACTTTTTTTTTGTTTGTGGTGATCTCACTCAGAGATTCCAGTTATTTCTGCTTTACAGGTGTATGTTATGGAAATCTATAGAAATGTAGCAACAGAAGGACATAGATCACAATTTTATTTGGATACTGGATATCTCCCATATTGTTGGTTAATTTTATGTCCAATTTCTCACTGATGTAGAAATGAACAGTTGTTCCTTTCCAGCCTATTTATGACCTACCCACAGGCTAAATATACATATTGAAAATTAACTCTACTGTTGTAGACTACAAAAATCCTGTACTAAACGCTGCTATACAAATTGTGCCAGCATCACTTGAATTGAATATACAAACTACATGATAGATAGTTGAGGTGGGGGCAGATAAATAAGAACTCACGTTTGGGGCTCCATATGTGGGGTGGGGGTGGCAGGAGTGCTGTGTTTCCACTGACGCTCAACTGGGCTTCAGCTCCAGGGCTGTAGGCTAAGAAAAGCAAGGATCTGATTGTGGAAGGAGAGGCAGTCTGCAGTCTTCATGCCTTGTTTGGCATCACCCACTCTTGCTGCACAATAACTCCATTTGCCCCCAAGATGCTCTGTGTGCATGGAGTGTTTCCTTCACACAGTGTACAAGTGCTAAAGATGGTCCCTTCCCCTGGGACCAGCACTTCCATGCACAACATTGCACACAGACATGAACTGAGAAATACACATTATGCTGCCCAAGTTTAAGACGGCTTCATTAGATTTGCAAGCGAGAGTTGAAGTCATTTGGTAGTTGGGTAAACAAATATTCTGTTTTGTATGGCATCTGCCAAGTCGCTAGCCAAGGGAAAAGATGCTCTACCCCCTCAGGATACATATTCTTCCTATCCACATAGGGGCAGACTCATGTACCTCACGCACCCACAGATATATAGGTTAACAAACCTGCTGTCATGTCCCCTTTAGGTTTGTAGTGTTTGTCAAGAGAGTAACATTGAGTAAAAACTATAATGAACAGAAAAGCTACATTTTTTTCCAAATATTTGCTTTACTTTCCCTTGTCTTTCAACAATATTGAAATTTTCTGTAACAATTGTTTAAATAGAAATGCATTACGTAATGGCGCTGATACCACTCTTTTAAAGGAGGCCTAATTAGTGATACGTGTAAATGTTGTTTTCTTCTCTGATGTGTAATGTATTCATCAGTTATGTGAAGAAAGATGTGTTTACATGGAAACAAAAACTTTTACAATGGACAATCACCAAATAAGAGCCACGTGTCTCTTTTTTTATATTGTTTGTAATGTTGAACAGAAATGTTAGGGGATACATATTCAGTAGAGAGAATTCTAGCAGCTAACATTTTAAATTGAAGCTGAACATAAAGAGAAAAAGACGTTAGCTGGAATGTATGTTATAAATCTTGAAAAGTATTTGTGTCAAACATTATATCTTATAAGGTAATAATCCCTGATGGTATCATTTTATTTATTTGTATTGAGTGCTCATTGCAGATGACTGAACAGCTGAGAACTGGCATGCTTACAACTATTTTCTATTTTAAATGCATTTTAATTATTTTAGATTTTAGTTAACATACAGTAGTTTTCATGGCTGTACAGATTAACTGTATTGTTCTAAATTTCTCAGATAGCTTGAAAATAACATCAGCAGTAGCAATACTACAGGAATGGACTACAGGAATGGACCTTACTCTTTTTCAGTAACAAACTTTGTGAAATGACTGAAACATGCAGTCATATGTATTAGTTGGAACCACCTGCTTTTTGAAATGGCAAAAAATAAACTAATATTTTTTTCCATCAACATAATATTCAATGTTATAAATGTGTCTTTGGAAAAAATTATTTAAATAAAAATTTTCAAGGGGGCTGCAAAGTTTGCAGTCATTTAATTTTCATTATTTACTGTAACTTCTTTATACACTCCTTTACCATTTTTGTTACTTTTCATAATGTATTTGTACTAGCTGAACGTGCAGGTCATTATGTGACATTGAAACTGCATGTAGGGCATGCAAACGTAAACCTAATACAATAGTCATAAACGGTAGTCAAGGTAGTACAAATGGTAAGGATTGTATCGATGCATATATATGTTTAAAAATACGTATAGTAAAACAAAGAAAATTTACAAAGTGCGAAAGTTTGCATTACCCTTCATAAATGAACTATAAATTGAATTGCTTTATTTCTCATAAGCATTTCTAATTAGGTTATTGTACATTAAATATGTTGGGAGGGACGGGAAAATTTACTCTTCTAGTCATTTCAGAAATGGGGGTTCTAACTTTTTTCGTGACTCTATCCAGAAGTGGTGCTCTGAATAATTGCCATCTAATCGAGGAAATTCACTTTTTTTTCCCTCTTTAAAGATTCCTCCCAATATGAAGATTTTTTTTTCTTTTGCTTGTATGCTTGACATTTCTACATTTCTGTCTTTCAGGACCTTAGCCTTTATCTGCAGGACAAGGTCTACCTGGCCAGCAACCAGATCACCTTAGCGGATATATTCTTGTATTATGGAATCCATCCAATCATTGTAAGTTATGGTCTTTTATATCTTCACTTTTAAGTTTTACACATTTCAGTTTTAAATTATCCAATTTATCTATATTAGATATATTTAGTAATTTGCATTAAAGTTATTCTTTCATTTTAGGAAACAGTTAAACAAATTCTTTAACTTGTTACTATAGAAAGTTCAAATATCTCCTTAACATCTATTTTTGTAGAATTTGTGTGAGACGAGTTTTCAGGATTGTTGTCACTACGTACATTTAAATGCGAAACTAGGACCAAGATGTTTTTTTATCATTAAGTTTCAAAGTTTGTTCCAAAGTTTTGAAGATTTAAAAGTCAGTGTTGAATTAGAATAATTAGGTCTCAGAACTGTTCTCACCAGCATTTACTATGCATTGTCCCTTCATCTACCCTTTTCCTTTCCTATCAGCACCTACTTCACTCAAACCACAATTTAATAAGCAGTTTATCCAGTGGATAACACACAATTAGACCAGTCATATGGCCAATGGGCATCAAGAACAAGTTGGCAGAAAAACACATGGGTTATAAGCACATTCTCACTTGTCTTTAAAAAAACTAAAAACAAAATTGATGTGGCACAAAGTGGTGTCTTTAGTCTCAGACAAGGGGCATGTAAGTTTGTTACGCCTTCCAGGGTAAAAAACACTGAGCTGAGAAATGAGGAAGATAGAATGGGATGGAGGGATGGAGAGATCACATGTTGAGAGATGTCAGTGGTTGTGGCGGAGATGGAAGGTTGCCTCCGCCACCAGGCAGAGGAGCGTCACTTTGGTTTGCAATCAGAGCGGTTTTTAACCTCTGGGACAAAGGGTCAGCTGGCCTAATCCTTAACCACAGCCTGTCCTGATGTTCAATTCATGGAAAACAATACCACACAAACATTAAACCTGACTAAGGCTGGAATGGTTTTAGCTTGCATTGTTGCCTAAGTCGAAAATTTCCACCTTTACATTAATTAGATTATAAAAACACACAACTATTAAGATGTATTTTGCAAAGACATTGTGATATGGTTTAGTACTGTTTTGTTGTTTTAGGGGTTTGTCACTCAAACAGAGTGATAATATGAAAACAACATATATTTGTCAAAATTGGCAAACGTTCACTTTAATAAGCTCTGCTACAGTCAATCTAAATTTGTTATGCACTTTATTTCATCAAAATTCTCCCTAACATTGTATTTAAGAATATTACCAAATCAGTGAACATATATTTTTGTGCATAGTAGCATGTCAGGTTTTTATTCAGCTTGGCTTGTGTAAAAATCCACAAAATTGACTGAGGAACAAAAGAGGGCTATTAAGGGAAGAGAAGGCAGCACATTTCATTTCTGTCCATAACTGCTCCAGTCTTTCCAGGTCCAGTGCAATGTGTTGGTTAAGTGAAACAACTTTTTAATCTGATGCTAGCACTACTGAGTAGTTAACACAGTTTCTTTAAAACTTTGTGTATGACAGTGAGTTTGGCTCAGGAGATAAAGCTAAAGCGTCTTCCTGTTACATGTCGAAGTGTGTTTGAACAAGACACTGAACCCCAACATAAACCCCTTTCAGTCACACACTGGAAGTCAGACATAATCTAGACCTTATCCGGAAGGAGTGTATGTCTGAATCACCTAAGTGTTTTGCCCCAAACAGTAGCCTGGTCTTTTCCAGCCAGCTCCTAACTGTAAAGTCTACATTATCTCCAGCTGAGCTCATGTGTGAATAGAGGATCGGGCAAATACAAACTCATACTAATGCTGCGAGTATGTAACGTGCATACGTTTAAATAAAGCACCGTAAATTTAGATTTAGTAAATTGGTAGTATCTTCCTTCATGGCCTTTAAAGAAAATACTGTCACTTCCACGGCTTTTTTGCGTCATGTCTCGCCCCCTGCTCAAAATGCCCAAGGACCAAGTATACAGAGTATTTCTTCACAGGTGAGAACACATGTCGCCCAGACTATCTCTCCATATTGACTGCTTGTCTGAAAGAGAAACTCTAGGCAACATCTGGGCCCGGTCCTCCTGATATTCTCTAGAGTTCATGTCTGAAATAGGTTTCAGTTACTCCCGGTGAGTGCAGGCCTGCTGTTTGTGACTGTGAATTAGTGAATGAGAAGCAGTGCCACATACTTTGGTGACCGTTAAGGTAGAAAAGCATTATATAAGCGCAGACCAGTAACCATAAATATAAATTTAAAAAAGCAGAAAAAAATTAGGCAAATGACAAAATTAAATAGTTTAAACTACCAGCCCAGCAGCCCTGGTATTGATTAGTTCTGTCATGCATTGTCCATTGAATCCCCACTAATGTGCATTTTAAATTATTATCTCCTCTCTCATCTTACACACAGATGGATTTGAGCTTCCAGGAGAAGGAGCAGTGTGTGAATGTGACGCGATGGTTCGACCACATTCAGCACTACCCCGGCATCCGACACCACCTCCCTGTTGTAGTTGTGCTAAGAAACCGAATTTACACCGGCAGACACCACTGAAGACCTAACTTGGTGCCACCAAACCAAGCCTGATATTTTTACAAGCTCTTCTCTCATAACCTGGCAAAATTAATCTCTAATCATCATTAGCATTGCAAGTGGAGGATGTTTCCACACAGTCAAAACATTTCCTTTAATTTCTGTTTGTCCTTGTTTTTTTTTTCTGTTCACACACCTAAATTCTGTCTGTTTGCCTCGTAATCTTTAAAAAAACAACTGATATTAATAATTACAGTACATTGCCCAGTATCACTGGCTGACTTCAACAAGGTTTGAGAGCAGAAGCAAAATAGTCATTTGTATATCTTTCAATCATTTAATCACCTTATTTATAACATGTTTGGTGTCTCAACCCTTACTTATTGACTAGGGAACAATGTTGTGAGAGTTACGTTGATATTTTGTGTTTTTCAGGGACTTTTGAAAGTCTACATTTGCAAGTTTGTTTTTGAAAGAAGCAAGGGATACGGTGAAATGAAAAGCAAATGCTGCTAGCTTGATGCAAATGTGTTTCTATTTATTAATGGTTATTAAGTAGAGATTCTCTGTTTAATCTGAGCCTTAAACATGCAACAAAAATATTACAGGTTCAAAGAAGACTTAATAAGATGTTACACAACTGGCAGCATGTTCTGTCCTTAGGAAAAGCAGCTTCCTTCATGCCATAGCAATGCATTTCCTCACAACAGTTTACCCAAATAAATGTGGTTGCTGGCTCAACATCATAACCCCAAAATGACCACAGTCACTGCTGAGTCCACATTGTTTATCTGCTTCTGCCATTTCTCTGCCTTGATGAATTAAGTCTGTCTCTCTTGGCTCTCTTCCCTTTGAGGGTAGTGTTTGGTTTTTGTTAGGATTCTGTGTCGTTCACATGCAATGCCATGCAGCCATGCGACTGGACAGTTTAGCTTCTGTGTGCATGTGTGCGTGTTCGTGATTACATCCCCGCACCCTGTCCCACTTCCTCACCACCAGTCATGTGGGCAGCAGTGAGCAGTTGAGCGTCAGCCCCAGAGTCAGAGATCAGAGTGAGGCTCCAATCAGTCCCACTACCACCACTGTTGATGCTGCAGGCCAGTAAGAGGGCAGCGGGCTCACCAGCTGCCACACAGATCCAGCCAGCCAAGGCCAGAACCCAGGCCCCTGGGCGACAGCCAGCCACTGTGTGTCATTTCAAACCTCACGCTCCCACGGGGCTACTGGAGAGAGAACGACGACGGGAGGGAAGGAAGGAGGTCACAGAGAAAAAAGAGCACCCAGGGAGCCGAGGGATCTCTTTGTGACACGAACAGTGATCCGTGCTGCTGAAAGCCTTACTGCTGCTGGCTGGATGTTTGCTATTAGCACAAATAACAGGCCAAGTCATGGCAATGATGACGGAAACTGTGAACCAACACTATGAAGATAATGACATATAGACAGCAGTCGGAAAATACCAATAACTTGAGGTATAACTAAATAACTATTTAAATGTTAATAGTTGTTACAGTTTTAGATTGTCATTAGTTTGTGACACTTGTAAGATTGTACCTAAGTGATGTCACTTCTGGGCAATGGCAACCTCACGGTACTAGAAAATTCTTGATGTCTCGTGTTTGAATGCTCCTATTTTAGTCATATTTTTTCCATCCAAAACACCTGTGCCAATAAATAAAAGGGATACCCAGCTCATGATCCTTGACCTCTCTGCTTAATTTCCCAGTGTGTGCTTTTTGTGTTCTCCAGGAATTTGTTTTGCATCGACGAGCCAGAAGACGGAGATTGTTCAGTTCAAGTTCTGTAAGACAGCTGTGGCAAACATACAAATAAGATGTGAAGGATATAAACGGCTTGCAGTCATTTGAGTGGGCCTTGTGACTAGTTGTGGCAGTTAATAGTGTGATCTGCTATTAAAGGAGCCCTTGTCCTCTTGATTATGCTAACATTTAGTTGGAATGCTGTTTTGAATGTGCACAACATCAGGGTATATCTGAGTTCTAAAAAAAGTTTTGTAAAAGGATAAAAACGGTTTTAAATTCACTTTAGTCTTGGAGCTGTGGTTCCAGACCGTGCATGTGCAAAAATAATGGTACCAACAAACAGCTTTTTTTGTAAGACGTGTAATTTAGAAGGACACATCTGGTACTGTGTGAAAATCTTGAAATAAATCCTAGTGTAGTTTATTATAGTGCATGATAAAAATGCAAAATCTTCAGATTAACATGTTGCTTTTTCTTTCTTTCCTTTGGCCAATTCATGTCCTTCAAAACAATCAAATTGCACAACTTTTCAAATTATCAATAACACAATAGAATACTCAAAGTTGCAGTGTCAATATCTTTCTAAAATAAGGAGTTTTATTTAGATTTTAAATGTCACATTTCAATATTTCCAGCCAATTTTGGACAGCACCCCCACCCAACCCCTTCAATAAAATAAAAGTAAAATGCCTTAAGATTTACAAATGTTAAGTAGGATTAGAATTCACAAAACTAAAAACATATTTTAAAAAAAGCAGCTAATGGCAAAGGTAGCTACACAGTTCAATTATTTTTAAGAATGGCCATTGATTACAAAGCAGATTAACTTAAAAAACCAACTTTTCATTAAATTGTCCACATTTTGTGGGTAAAAGCCTCTGAATCACCAAAAATTCAGAACTCACGTGTTCAGCATCTAATGGGTTTAAACCTGAGCTGAGCTCCAGCCGTTTCATGTATTGGAGTGATACATTAAGTCATTCTTAAATATACAGTGATGATAAGTCAGTCGTGCTGAATTTGTCTTGCATGAATCTCAGGTTCCTCCTGATCACAAATGAGCTCAGTGTAAGTCAGACTCAGTGATGAGGCCACAGCAGGAAACCAGGACAGAGGCACCAATTAGAGGCGACCTTGCCACCAACTTCTAAGGGTGAAAGGAGCTAAAACTCCACAGGGGTGGGCCTCTGCCGTGGTTCTGGATCAACACACTCCAAACCTGCCCGTTTTCCCAACTGTGCCCCCACCCTGCGGCAGCAAAACAGGTGCAATTTAGCCTGCTGCCTGGTGAGGGAGGGTTCAGAGGTGAATAAAGTAACGTTATGATCAAGATTTTCTGATCGAGCTGCGGCATAAAATGAATGAGAAAAGAGCAAAAAAAGGTGCAAAGACTTGTTTAGTAATATGGCAATTTGATGGCGTTGACTTTTAATTAACTTACAGGTTTGACTTAACTGAACAAGTAGATGTTTCACGAGTCTATGCAAGTTATCCAAATAAAAAGTGACTCACCATCATGGAACCGTCCCACATTACAATGAGATTGGACAGTTTTGTCAAACAGGTGAAAAATGATCTAGAGCATCAAATGTTTTCGACAATGTCAGACAGCAAAATGTGGTCGCCGGTGTGATCAATAGAATATGACACAAAATGACACACGACACAACAGACGGCAAAGACTGTGTTTGAATCAAGTTGTTTCGAGTAGCTTGTTTTTTACTTGCTGTTTTTTCCAAACACGAGATGAACAACAGTGATCATTTCCTGACTTGTCCCTGCTCACATGTTTTCTGTTTTCATAGTAACCCCACAAATCACCAGACTCTCATTGCACATTCTGACAGGCTGCACAGAGATTGCAGTCAAGATAGTAATAAATCCCATCTTGCAGAGCATGGCTTGTGGCGTACCTGGACAATCACTAAGTCACACTGTGTGTTAGGGCCTTAACATTTACTTGAGTTTAACTGAGGACATTTGTTCCACGTCATGCTCCACGTCATCCTCTGCTATCAAATTTAAATAAAAAAAATGCCACAAAAATGATACAAACAAAAAAATGTTTTGGTTAAAGTTTTATGATTAGTCATAAATCTTACTCATAGCCTTTACCAGAGTGCACTAAAACAGTGCAGTGCATGTGTTCCACGAAGATGAAAGAAGGATTAATTTCTAGCAGATGTCACTTTACGATGAGACAAAGACTTTACCCATGTCACCCCTTCATTACGTCTCAACACCTTTGTCGCCATAAATTCACTAACCACATTAGATGGACATCCCCCGTTTTTTTCGTCCACACACGGCATACACTGAGGCATCCACCACCAGCCTTCATTAATTCTTATTAACAGCATCAGGGAGAGGGAAAGGCATCGGCTGCGACATCTGCGGGCCTGGCCGTCTCTCACTGACTGATTCAGTGAAACAATCAACACTGTGCGGTGGTGGTGGTGAGGGGAGCTTTAGCATGTAGTAAGCTCCTGTGACAGGAGTTTACATGCTCTTACACACTGTGACAGTTGTACCATGCGCCTGTAAAGATGGCGTCTCATTGTCTATTGCGATTACATGAGCGTATGAGCGAGGATGCAGCTCTGAAGGACACAGAGGGAGGGGGGCCATGTGTTTTTAGCATGTTGTTGCACTAAAGTTACCGTGTGCACACGTGTTGTGCTTATATACACATTGCATTTAGTACGTCTTTTCTCAAACGTTTCTCAGTTTGCAAATTTTCATTTTTTCTGGTTCAGTTTGCCAAATTAAGTTAAATATATGGGGTGTTTTGTTGGTATCAAAAATAGTGATTTATTGCACAACAATTGCAACATTTTTACAATTAAACTGGGCGATTTTTCTGGCACTTGCTGTTACACTAAGTTTGCACCTGTTGCAGCTCTGGAGCTCTGCCGTAGCTGATGTGCCTCGTAAATGTAACACCACATCAGGATTATTGTGGTTACAAACAGATGTCAAAATGAATGGTTTATACATTATTGTGGTGGTGATATCAGTAAATAACTGATCTGGATCAATCAGAAGTCCAGTTACAGATCAACATTTTGGGTCTGCTGGGACCTTCCCGTTTTACCTTAGTTGTCCATGCAAGATTCCTGACTAATGAGGAATTAGATACTACTTTTCTTTTAAAAATAAAGTAGTTCACATAATTTTGTTGGACTTGTGTTACCATGTACAATGTACAATGTCATCATATGCCATCTATCATTCTGCAATAAACCGAATTGTCTTAATGTTTTTATCACTGAGTATATAATAGTTCTGCAGTAGTATACACATTTTAATCTCCTCTTTCATCAGCATCTGTAGAATAGATTATGATCATTTTGACGTCTGTTTAGTTGTTTACCTTATGTCTCAGAGAACCACTGTTGGGAATGGGCAGGCATCAGGTTGCAATAACTATCATAGTAACAGAACTGCTTTGTTCAACTTGTTATTCCCTCTTTCTTTATCTCTTTTCATCTCTTTCAAGATGCAGCCTCACCCTGGGTTGCATAAGGATCCCAGGTGTGCAGCAAGACCAGAATTTTACGAGATGCAACCGCTCAGCTCATCAGTCAGATAGATGGGTGGCTGATTCGGCACGTAGGTGCTAAAGTACATGTGTGTGACCCGGGGCAAGGAGATTGCACAAGATTGCACCCTAAAGTTTCTCTCCCTCTCTCTCTCTCTCTCTCACACACACACACACACACATTTGATTGTGCTTGACTTAGCCACCTCGATTGCTCCTTACGCCTTCTGCGGATACCTCAGCTGCAGCTTTGCATTCTTCTGTGTGTGTGAGTGTGTGTGTGCGGCCATGCAGCCATTCATCAGGTTTTAGTTTAAGCCTAGGGGCAAAAGGTGAATTAAGGGTGAAGTAGGCAAAAAAGCGAAGGGGATCGTCCACTCACTCGACTGAATCGGTTGAAAAAGCAGGTCTGTTGCCAGAACTGTGAAATATACTTTTTGGAGTTTCAGACATGGACATATTTTTACAATTTTAAATGTTTTACAATCTAGTTTCAAAATTATATTCACTTGGCCTCCGTTGATCCGGGATTTCTCCAAACCATGTGGCTCCAAACCATGTCGTCATCCCTTTATTCAAATGTTCCACAAATTAGCTATACATTTACACCCTACCAGCCCTCTCCCCCCCTGCTCTATGCAACCCACAGGTTATGCCACTTAAATTCAGCCTGCCCCCCTGCTGTAATAGGTTCTGATAGGAAGCCTCCAGGGAAGTTGACTTCTCACTGAGAAGTGATACTAAAAGTAATTGCAGCTGAAACCCAGTGACAGGGGGGTGTACTTTGAAAAAGAAAATGGAGAGCGCAGCACGGAGAGGATGGCGTTTGAAATACGCATAGAGAATATTTGGTGGGGATGAGGGGGTGAGGGTAACAGAGTGGGTGGGCAGGGAGCAAAGAGTACTGCCCTCAGCCATTTCCTGTAATTTGACCTCAATGAGGGGGAAAAAAACAGCAACAGTCTCGTAATTTGCATACTTCTCCAACCAATCTACATATGTCACCAGGGCGATGATTTTTTTTAATTCCCCATCTTTTTTTATTAGAACAGTTTGGTTTTAATTTGAGATGACTAATATATTTAAACCTGGAGTTAAATGGACTACATTCTCACTGTAATGCATCTCATTTCCCTAATGACTTAAATAAAAAAAAAAACTGGGTGCTGATGACAATTTCATAGCACATACACAGGGTTTCATATCATTAACTTTGAATATGAGTTGTTACCTTAATGACCCCACTCGCTTTATTATTCCTGTGTGAAAACCAGCTACCTCTGTTTAATGAGGACATGGATGTGGTGCTCTTTGTTTACAGCTGACGCAGAGAAATGCTGTGCAGGAAAAGCAGCACAGTGATTTCACCGGAAAAACACAAAGATTTTTTTTTCAAAGAGATGAGGAAGCCCATCTGCAGACAATTTAAGAAAGCGCTTAAGTTCCAGTAATTTTAATGTAAATTCTCCCTCAAGAATCACCGGTTTCCCCTGGGCGGGGATTAATCCAAGAGTACCGATAAAAAGTATTTCTCTTAAACGCGCTGTGGGCTCCTCTGTTTCTAGTTTAAAGATTAATCTAATCACTATTACTTTTTCTTGAAACCAAAAGCTTGGTTTATATAAAAGAGTGAAAAAATACATCACGATTATCCTCTGGATACCACATAAGCATTTAGGAATGTAAGGATTTGCCAAATTTTTCTGCGTGGACTGAAATTAAAAGTTGCATGAAAATGTACAAGTTGATTTAGAAAAACAAAACTGCATTTAACCCTATTGAAGATCTATGAAGAACTAAAAATAGTTACACAGTACGTAATTTGAGTAATTTGAGTTATTTGACTGATTGACTTCATTTTTATAAAAATCTATCAATATTTTAGAATTATTAAGATATGGCACCCAGGTGGCTCACACAAATAGCATGTTAAATACTGCGCACATTTGTAAAGTGGAAAGCATAGTTGGTTACATGAACAAAACACAAGAACCCGAGAAAGAAACATTTCAGAAAGTGGAAGGAATTGTTACTTCCACTTTCGGAAAAAGGTCCAGCGGGTTTTCAGCTCCATGTCACAATTGAACCAATAAATCTGTTGGCTCACGTTTTAAATTCATGCTCACCTAATATTTACCGTTATTTACTGTAAAAGATACACACCAATAATCAAATACAATGAAGTTTGTGAACACACAGTTTCAAAGACAAATCATGGTCAAATCATAACTATTTAGCACAAAATTAGCCTTTGCATCTGCTCTTGTGTGCTTGATTTAGAGTTACAGTAAAAGGAAAAATAATCCAGTGTTCCTGAGGCTATAAATATCCTGCAGCCTATATGTATGCATGTGAATGATGACCAGGCTGTTTTAGCCAGACTGACCAAAGAGTAAACATTCCTTTAGTTGAATAGTTATCATGGAGCATAAGTCTGGACCAGAATCACACATTTTACATTTCTCGTGTGTGTGTTGGAGCATAGTTTCTCTCTATCTACTGGACCAAGGGCATGAACAGCAATACACACATGCAGCCTCCCTGATTCTCCTCAGATGGCCATTCCTCTGAGCTGTAGGTGTAAATAGGTACCTAATAAAAGCTTATTAAACTAATTAGATTGTTTCAAGCACCTTTAAAAAGCTTTGCAACGTGTTGAACCCCAGCGCACTACATGCGGGTAAATGTGTCACAATCTGGTATGAAATTGGCCATAAATATGTTGTAAAAAAAGCATCAAATGTTACACAGCACAGCATGGGGTAAACCTTGAGCTTAGGGGTAGAGCAGTTTTGGGCATGCAGGCATGTCTTTGTTTAACAGTGACAGGCATGGATAAGCAGAAGAAAAACAGATTGCTCAAAGGTTAAAGGCAAGCTAATTCACCAATTTGCATAGTGTGCTGTTAAGGGCCGCTTTTATTTCCTCTGGCCTATAAAATGAATTACAGCCTGTCTGTACAGTACAATAGCCAGTGGGCCATGCTGTCAAAGCAAAGGGCCAGGGGCCTCGATTCACACGCCGAAATCCAAGTGCCAGTTGGATCTCTGAGGTAGACAGTCAAACAGTGACATGATCACTGGACAGATAAGCATTCAGTTCAAATTGCAAAAAGAAAGATGTATGCCCCAAAAAAAGTGTTAATCTTCTGCCGCAGGTGACCATGAGGAACAGTTACACATTTGTGTGTTTGTGTTTTAGTAAAGTGTTAACAGCATTTGATCTTGAGGGAAGAGCAAAGACATTCCACATACAAGCTAAATTTAACAGCACATGACACACAGCTGATCAGTGGCCCCTTTGAAATGCACCCGCAAACGAGGCTGGTGTGAAATCGACATTTGGACGGGAAAACACGGAGTCATCTCTGTATCTCCTGATCCTCTAATGCTGCACTGCTGAGGTTCACAAACACACTCACACAATGAACAATCTCTCTGTGTGAACAATGCTACAGCATTGCACAAACTTTGACCCATCTGAAACCACTGGTCTTTGAAGTGAACCCCTGAGGCTACAAACACACGGTCACATTCACACACAGCGTCAGCTTCAGGGCTGAAGGTGGGAGGGTGAGCGGGCAATGAAAGATGCCGTTGATGAAACGGAGGGGTGGGGTGGGGGGGGTGGGGGTGGAGGATACGGGGCCCTGACAGAGTGCTGATAGGCACGACAATAGACTCTAGTGTGTGGCCTTTAGCATCAGGATGTACCACACACAAACAAGTACCAAAACAAGCAAAAGCATACACATACTGCACACAGTCTGCCTTCTTCAAAAGTATCCATACGCATTTTTACATATGTGCTATAAACCGTTACATGTTCCCACAGACACACACACTCAGGTCATACCCAGAGGGAGGGAAACTTCTTTACAGTGCTCGAGGACTGCCCTTGTGACTTTCACAGCTGTCATGCTCCTCTCCACAGCCTTCATTCATCCACTAACCTCAGGGGCAGGAGCATGTGATGATGTTTCCCCTACACACACACACAGACACACACATACTCACTTAATGTACACAGATGCATAGATCTGACATGGTGTTAATGTGATATGTTATTTGTGCTCATTGAATTTTTAACGATATGGACTGTTACTGCCTAGGTGTCTGTGCTCTTTATATGGATGAAAGTGGATTGAAATACTTTTATTGTCAAACTTCAGTCATGCAAATTCGATCCATTCGAGATGCAGTTTGATTTGAACCAAATCAATCATGTATGTCTGACATGTTTTATTCGCTGTTAATAAAAGAACCGATTCATCGGAGAAGCGAATGTGATTAAATGAAATTATCCGTGCACACTTCATTATAAAACTAGTACATTCTTCATTATGGCAGAGAGAGAACATCACTTTTTTTATAAAGCTTTTATTTTCTAAAAGTCCCTCCACAACTAATGTGACACCATAGTTTTCAATGCTTCAGTGATTCAGTGAAGTCCATAGGGTGGTCGCAACACCAGGATTTTATGTGAATTTGTTTGGAATTAATTCTTATTCACACACTGACTTCGCTTTACTGCATTGCAAATTTAATTTGAAAAGGAAAAAAAAAACATTTTATTATTATTATAACTGCACACAATAACCCACAAAGACAAAGTGAAAACATTTTTTTGAAAATGTTTGCAAATGTAAAACAAATCAAGAATCTTTAATCGTGTTCTCTAATGACAATCCAATTGAGCCAACACAACATGCACTTTCCTAATTTGTTGTCAAAGTTTGTGGCCAACGTTACATTTACATTTGGCAGACGCTTTTATCCAAAGCGAGTGATTTGGTACACACAGTTTGCTACACAAAGTTTAACTAAAGTGTCCAATAGTTTAATTAAACGAGCCTGAAGAAACCAAGAAAGTTAGAACAATCACACACGCACATTCATACAAACATGGTAAAGTGACAGTGTGTCCCTCAAGGAGGAGCGCCGACATCTCTCGCCACGGTGGTCATCAGCGCTAAACTCCTGTCAAGTTCCATCTTACACCCTAACGCTCTAACACACACTCACACACTGGTGTGTCTCAGGGCAGGACAGGCTCTCCGAAGGGGTCAAAATGTTGTCTGCAGTCCCTGCCTCTTCACTACTGTCAATGTCAACGGCACCACAGAAAACCTGCTGAGGCCATTAGCGTGCCAGCATGGCAGGGACTCTTCGGGCCCAGACTAAAACAAGGCAGCTATCTTTTATTTATTTATTTATTTGGTGTTATTATTACGAGTAGTCATGGTAAAACTTTAAACATTTTGTTGAAAGTTTTCTGTAATTGATGGGTAATTTGGCACCAAGGGTGCACAACTGCTTTATTAAGTTCAGGTGTGTTACAGAAAATAATGTACAATTACGGTAAGAGACTATTCAAAAATCTTCGGATGGGGTATCATAAAAAGATGGAGGATTTTGAATCATTTATTTGATATTTTGTTTGTTCGCCAAAGCAAGGGTAGTCTTATTTGTTTTAGGGATACTTTTTTTTTTTACTTTCATTCGTAAGTAACTATATTTAAAAAATTCCTTGAGTCACACAAAAATCATTTGTGAGCACTGACTTTATATTTTTGGTAAATTCTGATTATCTGACAGCTTGTTCTGTCAAGATTTGGGTTTTGTTTTGGCTTAGATTCCTGACGCACTTTTAGTCATTAATGGTGGAAGATAACTCTTCCAGCTTTGTATTAGTTTCAGATACTGACACCATGGATCCGTAGCAATCTATCACAGTGAAGAAAAGCACTAGTGAACAATGCAGACACGTGAAGAAAGTTTTGGGCTCTTTCCAAAATCACTTCTATTTCACTTCACCACATGCACAGCCATGAGTCTTTCTGTTTTGTCATGAGTGTCTTTTTTAAAGATGTGAATTGTGAAGTTAGTGGAACATTTTATCGTTTTGATTTACTGCCTGTTAACCGTGTTTTTAAGAAGTCTCTCCTTCTGTATATTCCCTTGCTGCAAAAGGTAATAAGTGACCTTGCTTGGTAAACGTTTTGTCTCCTGTATGTTGCTGCACTACATACACACTTATTCAACATGTTTTTTCTTTTTTCACTCTACCCTGATCTGCATTTGACTAAACTGACAAATTAATTCTTAAAGTTTAAATCAAGCATCTTTTTATACATTCAACAGTTGTTTCAAACCTCACTTTTTAAACAGGCTTTCCTTGATCATTTCCCATTTTGTTTAATGTCATTTTAGATCAATATGCCTGACATTCACAGCTGTCTTACAACTGGGACAAGAAGAGGTAAAAACTTGCCCCTGGCGCTGTGTGTGTGTGTGTGTGTGTGTGTGTGTGTGTGTGTGTGTGTGTGTGTGTGTGAGAGAGAGAGAGAGAGAGTGAATGAGCATGTGGGATACATACATGACATGTACGTGTGTGCTAGTCATGTGTGCATGCAGTAATGTTTTTTCTTTGTCTGAGCATGTGTATCTGTTAGTATCAGCATGCATGTGCATACATGCTGGTGCTCATTTTCTGTTGGAATAGTATGTGTGTGTGTGTGTGTGTGTGTGTGTGTTTGTACATTAGTGTAGTGTATGTCTAAATCATAAACCTCCTCTGTCCACAGCTTCACCCTATTAAGTCCACCTTTACTAATTTATTTTTTAGGGCTTTAACCATTTTTCCCAACAGGAGGATAAATTAATAAAATTTTTAATATCACCCTTGCTACCCTCCACTTTTTGCTCTTCCACAACAAGGGGCCAAATCTCGTCAGCATTTCCAGCCCTGTGAGCTAATTTGACAGCTCACAGGGGTGATGCTGATTCCACTTCGCAGAGACAGGTACCCTAGGGCTAGCCAGCTGGATCGCAGCGGATGCTTACAGATTTGGCTTTAGCTTCATGCTGGGTGTCATCTGTCTCTTTGGTCTGGCGCAGGATAATTTTTGTGTATGTGTGCATGTGTTTGTGTGTCTGCCCTGACATCATGTGCCTGAGCAGTTTGTGCCTGGCAGGCCTTGTCTGTCCAGGTTGGCCATCAAACACAGCCAGCATGGCCCTAATCTGACGAGGCACTGCTCCAAACATGCCACAACAGCCCAAGAAGTGTGTTTGTGTGTGTGTGTGTGTGTGTGTGTGTGTGTGTGTGTGTGTGTGTGTGTGTGTGTGTGTGTGTGTGTTCGTATGACTCTGTGTGAGTTTGCATGTATGTGTGTGTGATCCCAGGGCAGACCCCGCTTTTTCCTTGTATGTCTTCCCCCCCTGTTATGTTCCAATATCACCCGACACACACGCTCACAAACTGAAGAAAAACTTCAAAAACCATCAAGTGGAGCTCCGTCAGTGCTTTCCCTCCACCTCACAGGCTCAGCTCCTCCTCTGCTTGTACTGCACAGTGTGCTCATATGTTGTTTAGGTGCATATGTGTGTGTTTAAAATGCCACAGCCAGGAAAAATAACAGTGCACACCACAGATGGAGATACAGCCACATTCAGAACTCCCTCCACCCTTCATCTGTCACTTTGAATGCGGCCACATTGCAGGACGCTGTGCTTCAAACGGTTCAGAGGCTCCTCCAGCCCTAAGTCGACTTTGTCTTTGCCTCAGAGAGAAAGAGGTAACCCCCCCACGCTGGGATGGGATGAAGACAAGGGGACAGCTTCTCGTACGAGAAATTACACTGTTATTCCAGTTAAACTTCAAACGAGCCCCAAAATGGTGCGACAAATGCTAATTAAAGCCGACACACTGGTTTACCCTTATACACACACACTTCTAGTCCACCCCGAATGCCTGAGTGCCAATCTCAAGCTAGAAGGAAAAGGGGCAGTTCATTGGAAGAAGCTTCTGACAAGGTTTCTTTCTGATTTGCTGCGAAAGAGAAAAGACTTTTCCTTCCCTGAAAAGCACACGATGATGAATACATATGTTGATTTTCAAGCTGTGAGCCATGTACAACCACTGTGACTTCCCATCAGGCCTTGGGACAGAGTGACAACAGGATAGTGTCACAGTACACAGTGACTTGTAAAGTGGCACTGCACAAGGGCCGTAAGTATGTTTATTTGCATCTTTACTTTCCCACTACATGATATTTATCCTTTTTTCACTGCCTTCTTTTAACTAAATTTTATGTTTTCACCCGCCGCCCCTTCCTTTTCCACGGAGGACAGCTCTGTAGCCCCCCATGTTCCTGCAGGCAGAGGGCAGAGAGAGTGATGGCGTCAGCACGAATGACCCGCTTGCAGCCCAGGCAGTGAGACAGAGAGACAGTGAATGAAATAAGAATATGGATTTGGAGAGAGATGGGCAGAAGCAGGTAGGTGGGCCATTGGGCAGCAGGTCTTCTTCTCATACCACCTCTCGTCCACCCCCACCTCCCCTCCAGCCCAGAGGCCTTGGCATCCAGTGAGTAACACCCCCCTCCTTCCCTTTCCCATCACCCCCCACCGCCCACCCCCCACCTGTTCAGAGTCGTGGTGCAGTGAGCAGCGTTCAGTGTGTTGTGAACACAGAACAGCGGCCCTGCGGCCCTCCGCCCAGACCTTGGTGTCAAGACCCAGCCGGGCAGAGAGAGACAGAGAAAAGATGAGAGAGAGAGAATGGAAAGCAGCAAAATGCAGAATAATTATACCCAGTGGGTAATGCGAGCACCACTGTTACAGGGGCAGTGTGGTCGGGCTGGGGAGGAGAGACATACAGAGGCAGGAGCATCACCGGGGTGAGCTTGCACGGCCAATGGGCATTTTCGGTAAACCACACTCACAGACCTCCCACTGCATTGCTGAAGCACCGATTGTGGGAAGTGCTGCAGGAGATCATCCAATGTATAGTCACATCAGAAAGTAAGGCAGCCCCCTTTATTTTTCACACAATTTACTGTGTTTTGAGCTAGTTTTTAAATAATATATAAATACAATAAAATTAAATGAATAAAAACTGTTTTGCTGCTAACTAACACAGCCTACTTTCCAGTTCCCAGTATTATTTTAAGTCAGTTGCTCTAGTGGGGAGGTATGTCTTGTTTATGCTTGTGCCTTGTCACATTTCATGGTGGAGATCCACGGGATTTTCCTTGGACTCATCTCAAGAACAATAAAAGCAAACAAGATCTAAATGACCACATTTCATATTAATTTTGTATTTGGAATAAATTATCCAATATCCTAGAAACACCACTTTGATCTGTTTGCAGTATTTTAAGTAATTCCTTCAGAGTAGTCTGAACTTTTAAATACAGTACATGCAAATATATAAACTAAATTAATACATTAATAAATTAATTAGGTCAGTCATATAGATTTAATTGTTTATATGTTCTCATCAGCTATATATTTCTAAACAGGTTTAAGATATGAATAGAATTAAAATTAGGACGGCTACTGAATTACGTGCTGATGTGTTGAGGTTTGGAACGTTATAACTTCAAACATTGTCTCTACTTCTTGTGACAGTGTCGGAGAGAAAGTCCCAGAAAGGCTGTGTGCTTTCTGCAGGGTGTCACATAAAAAGCAGAATTCACTTAATAAACCTGTGGGAAAATATGGAGAAACACACGATCTGCTCTCATGCAACGAGCTCTTGCATGCAAACTGCAGCCCAAATGATGACACAGAAGGACAGATATTTTCTCATTATGTTGATGTTGGCTTGTCTCTCCAAAGTCTTTAAGGTTGTGACATTCATATGCATTTTATGAGATTTGATCTGTTGGGAATAATGGTTCATATTTAACATACTACATAATGAAAAGTTGGCCTTTTTAATATCAGTTAGTTTTTTACTATTATTATTTCAGAAAAAGCCCTATTAGGAACAATATATTTCCTATTTTTTCTAATAAACTATAGTACATACATTATGCAAAGAAGCTCATTAGATAAAGTCAGTGTTTCTAATTTTGTACTGTAAACAACAAAAAAACCATTGATCTTACTGTGGTTTAAATGATAATGAATGCATTTTACTGGGCTATCTCAGAGTAGCTCTTAGTGTCATTAATTTGACCCTTAAGAGTTATGAATAAACAAAACAACAACATACAAGCTTCCTGTCACAGAAGCTTTGCTGGATTGGACTGTAGATGTCAGAGATCCTCTTGTGCTTGGCCTTCATTTGTAGATTAATCACTTTGATAGGCCCAAATCAAAACTAATGGTGCACGTAATAAGTGTTTAACTAACAGTGGGGGACCTAAGAGGTGCCTTAAGATTTTCTCTTAACTGAGTATGACAGCCGTAATGAATTCACAATTCAAAAATAAACTTCTGATAACTAAAATGCAACACAGTGCCCCAAACAATGCCTCTTCTCACTCCAAACTAAATATCTGCATATACTGTGCTCTTGCCATGAGTGTTGTATTTAATAATACATTTATGCCAATATATTTGCATTTCATAAAGTGTAATAAAGGCATTTGTTAATCAAACATAATTGAGTCACCAAGGTTTTGCCAGCCCTGGATTACTAATGTGTGAGCTTTGCTGCCATCTTGTGGTGACTGTGCTAAAGGCACTAAACATTCAAAGCTTCACCACTGTAAATATTACGGGCAAAATTACATATTTTATAAATTTGAGTCTTAACATAGTTGTGTCTATAGATACTCTCCTAATGTAGTTTAAACCAATATGGAACTACCATCTCTCTTAAACAAATATATATACAGTAAATTCCATTATTTATTTTATTCTGTGGTATTACACAGTAAATGTGGAACTCTTTTAATAATATCAAAAACCAATATCCTCAATTAGACAGGATATTTAACCATTATCTCAAAACTCCATTGGCACAAGTGGTTATAATGGAATCGTTTTGATTGCCTTCTGTATTAGAGATCTTTTCTGAACTTCCATTTTTATGGTAACAATAAGTTATTAATTAACAGTTTGTCAGCCGTTTTTTTGTAGTATTTTTTTGAGCCTGCAAAATAAGTAAACAGTTAAGGTTACAAAAACATTTAGTTGGACTTACAAAATTTAGCAGAGTAAAATCAAACGTTGCAGAAAAGGAAAATGTATTTTTTCAAAATTAAGAAAATATCGAGTAGAGTAATATACCTTAGTTACCTTGCAACACTCCCTCTAGCTCCCCACAGCAGATCCAATAAAGAGACAAGCCTGGCAACTTCAACGTCGTTTTAATTTAAATGGTTTAATTTTTAAATGTGTATAACTGGTGTAATGCTCTAGGAAACAGGCTTTCAAGTATTAAAGCCATGGGTTGCAGATTGGGGTCTATAATTAAATAAACATTTTCCTAGCAGCAGGGACAAGGATATATCCGATATTTAACTGGTCAGTTATTCTGGGTGAAATTTAAAACGACTATTTTAAAAATCCGATGTTGATCCTTTTCATTCAACCACAGAACAAGAGCGACATCTGCTGCCCGCTGTCACACCAACAGTGAGGCGGCTACTCTGCGGACATGTCAGTGTTACAGAGTAAAACGCACCCCACTGTGTCTGACCGCAAAAATTCCAGAATAATGTGTTTTATTGTAATTATAGGTTAATTAAAAGGACCGGGTTCTCTGGAGTTTGTATTAAACTGGTCGTGACACCCCTCTTTCGGCCACTTGGTTCAGTCCACGACCTCGTACCCGGAAGTAGAATCATCAGTAGTAAATACAGTCAGCTGACTTCTGTGGAGCTCACCATAGTTAAAAAAATATATATATATATATTATTATTTTGGCGGATA
This sequence comes from Channa striata, assembly GCA_033026295.1. Classification (NCBI taxonomy): domain Eukaryota; kingdom Metazoa; phylum Chordata; class Actinopteri; order Anabantiformes; family Channidae; genus Channa; species Channa striata. Next base: position 24,860,756 of record CM065169.1, on the reverse strand, counting down.
TGTATTATTATTTCATTAGCGAATAGGCTAGGTTAATGATTGATAGTCTGCTTATGCTAACTAGATTTTTCACTTTCACAATTAGCTGTCAATTAGCTTAGCAATATACAACATCGAGTAATTGATTAGCAACTGGGAGTTGTTGGAGCTACATGCTGCGCTAAAAACAAACTTTAGTGATCTGCTAAAACGGCGTCACAGCACTGTTAATTATTAATAATGGAGAAGATTATTAAAGGTAGGTGCAATCCACAGTGAACGAGTTAGCTTGTTAGCTTCTTTATTTACATTATAAACCATCTAAAGATGGTGCTGCATCGATATATAACTTAACAAAGACAACATAAGTTAAATGAGAGGCAAATCAAATGTCATTTGACTCTAATACTATGACTGAAAGAATACAGCATGTGAGCTACACTTGTATATACAGGCTGACATAACTTTTCAGACTTGTGGTGTATTACTGGTGCAAACTTATTAAATGTTTGTTAAATGTTTGTCGTTCCTGCAGATGTGGGCGACGTTCAGTCACGGCTGTTAGACCACAGACCAATCATCAGTGCAGAGATCCGCTACTTCGTGAGAGAGTTTGAGGTACTTGAAGTAAAAATGGCTCTGGTTCCGTTCTTGACATACGCTGTAGTTGTTTCAGTGCCAGTTGACTGACTGAAATGCTCATGATATGTAACCATTGGATTAAAGTTTAGTACAAATATACTATTGGTTTTTTGGCTCCTGAAAGACAAGGAAATAATTTAAACCAAACATTTCACTCATTATAATGTTAACACCCAGCCATTGACAATATGACAAAAGAGGAATTTACTAGATTATATCGAATTTCCCAACTCGTGACAAATCACTCCTGCTTTGTTCTGTAGGAAAAACGCGGGCACAGGGAAAGCAGACTGCTGGAAAACCTCAACAAAATGGTTGTAGAATCAAATGATCAAATCCAGTCTACAAATGTGGAGGATATGAACCAACAGCTTTCTGACATCATTAAACGGTGTAAGTCCTATCTTTCAGATTTAAGTTTGATTTAAGTTATATTGCAGAAGTGTAATTTCATGATTAACTTCACTCAGAAACCACTTGCAGTTGTCTTCAGAAAGTATTCAGAGCTTTCACTGTTTGCATGTAGATTTAAAGGAGTAGATTTAATTATAAATGACTAAACTATTGCTCTCTTGTCTTTCATAAGACAACAACTAGTGGTGTTATGGAAGTCTTTACAAGTTTTTGAAAATGGTATTTGCGCAGTGTGGCCTAATCTTCCTGCAGGTGTTCTGTTCTTTTTTTTTTTTAACTCTCCAGAAGCCATTTCATTACTGTCTTAGATTTATGTTTTAGATGGTGACAGTTAAACTGTTACAGCAGTCTAGGGCCTGATGGACTCTGAAACAGGTTTTCTTGAAGGAGTTCTCTGTATTTGATTGCATGTCTCCCAGTCCCCACTGCTAAGAAAGCACACTCATAGCATGTTGATCTCACCATCACAGTGGTGATATTAGAAGGTGATTAACATCCCTGATGTTCACCAGACATATTTTTGGAGGTTTCTACATATCTACAAAAAAGCTTCATCAGCAATCATTGTGTTCTTATTCACTCATCTGACCAAGGTACTTGTTATTCAGTTCGGCGTACTTGCTTGAGTCCTGTTGGTTACACACATCTTTCGTTTCATAAATAGTTTTTAATTAAATAACAACCTTTCCTATATCTGAATGTATGTTTGACTAAAACTACATTATGGAGCGTTACCTGCCCTTCATGACACTTTTTGTCCTGACATGCAGAGTGAGATGGGATGAAACCTCCCGTTTGTGTGTTTAAAAATGCTGATTTGGTTAGTTTTACTCTCATTATGCCAGGGTGTTTAGCAACGATGTGTGGTAACCTATTAAGAAATTTGATTTGCTTTCTCATAATGTCGAGTTATACATTTACAGTTGACCTACTTCAACAATGGTCATAGTTTGACAATTTACTCTATATAATGTTGGAAAGTATTCTGGTAATACAAAACACATGTTGTTTCAACATTAGACTACATATTTTATTACTGAATCATGTATTGCCTTTGCCACAGTGGAAGCTGCAAATCATATGGCAGAGAGAGTCCAGCAGAGGGAGCAAGAACCTCAGCAGGTAAAAACTCAGCAAAGGACATACAGTACATGTGGACACACTATAATACCCTCATAAAGCCAGATTGCATTGTGTTGTCTCCAGGCCTTTATGATATTACATCCCCTCTAAACATGTACACCACATTTTGGCTGGATTCTAGTGCCCAGGCAAACTTGTTCATAAGTGACTAGTCTAAACCGATGCCACCTTTGTTGTGTCTCCACAGAGCATCCAGTTACAGACAAACATGGAACGATTGAAAGATGAGTGGGACGAATTTCTGAAAGAGCAGCAGAGACAAAAGGAGGTGGTGAATGAAGAACATGCCAAGGCTGTAGCACAGCTCAGCATTAAGTACAGTGAAATGAAGAGGGACCTGACCAAGTTTTCACCTATCTAAACAGCTGATGGGTGTGGGCGTGTGAGCGAACAGGCACACACTCACTTATATGAACACAGGTTTGTTTCGGACACAGACATCTGTTTTGCACATGAGAAGTGAAGCTGTTGGCTTTAATTGATGTACTATGTGTTTGGCAGAAAAAGAACATAAACCTTGAAGGTTTTTTTCCTGTCCTGCACAAAAGTCATCATTTTCCAAATCATAAATATGAAAGTGTGATTAACAATGCGGCCATTTCAAAGCCCATGAAACTCCCAATTTGATGTTATAAGGCCATGGAATTTGCACAGTATGCAAAAGTCTGGAATAAGTTATTTTTTAACAAGAAATCATTTGATTGTTGCTTGGCTGTGAAGAATTCAACATTTCAAGATTTTTAATGGATGCTTGCCTGAGGGTGCTGATGATAAATTTACTTCGGCTTCAAGGAACCTTGAGTTTTGCTCCAAGAGAGATACTGTATTCCAAGCACTGAAAGACTGTTAAATTACACGAAAGTCCTTCTGAGCAGGTGTGTCGAAAACATTGGCCAGATGTTCAATAAATGAGCTCAAAAAGAACAGTTTCATGTGGAAACCATCCTTCTGACATTAAGTATGACAACTGTCTGTGATCAAATGCTTTTGTTGAAAGATATTTAAAGCAGTTTGCTTTGCCATCCTCAACTCGGATTCCAATGCCTTTCAGACATATTTAGTGCTATTTACACAGCAAGAATATAAATCTGAATTTGTTAATCTAATGTACATTTTCTTCTTGTCATTTCTACTCTAAAATATTTTAAACTTTCTAGTGGTTGTCATGCTTTCTGCTTAATGGTCAAATCAAAACAAACTCTAAGAAAACGTTACAGCAGTATTACTTATGTTTTAAACTATTACAGAGCAAAATAATAGATAATTTTTTAGTCACATAATCTGGAAAAAAAGTAGATTAATCTGTGTGTATCTTGACTCTGAGGCTCAAAACATCTGTAATGGACAGAAGTGTTTTGCTTTTGCACCAGACAATGGTAGGTTGTTGGACAGGTTAATGGACGAGTGGGCGTAATGGGGACATTCCTGGCATGACTGAGAAAAGAGTTAATCTCCGACAGCGTAATAGAACAAATATTTGAGATATCCTCTTTACATTCCTCCTGCAAACCCAGCTGTCAAATGCTCCACTGTGATGTGAAGAAGCGGGTTGGATGAAGCAAAATAAAATATTCGTACAAACAAACATACCAGCAGTACAGTCCCGCTGCTGAGTTTTTGACATTTGACAGCACATCTGAAGAGAGTTCAGGACTGTATCCCTTTTCACAGAAGCTGCAGTTTTTCTTTTTTCCATATAGTGGCTTGCACTCATGCCTCAGAGCGGGACACTGTGCCTGTCATGTCTTTAGAGATCAGGGAGGACACAGACGTGCCAGCAGATGTTTGGAGGAAAGCGGCCAGCGCCAGTCAGCCCTGTGTGTATGTGTGTATGTGTGTGTGCGCATGTCATCCCTCTGCTCTGCCTTGGTGACCGGCTGCAGCTGTCCAAAGTAGGGACAAGTCATCAACAGCTAATAAGATGTGACAAAACAAAAACATGAGTGACCTCTGCCAGCAAGGCACGTTTTCGTTTTACTTATGTTTATATATACATATGCATTACTTTTGAGCTTAATTTTAGAAGTAGAGGAATTATTCTCCAACCAGCCATAACTTTTAACCACCTGGGGGTTTTAATGCTGTAGTAGACGGATTGGATCAGCTTGGGAAATATTTATTATTGGCCAACAATGCTGGATCAACAGGTGTCAGAACACACAGTGAATTACAGCTTGCTGTGTATGCAGCTGTGTGGCTGCAGACCACAACAGTAAAATTATCAGGTGATTTGGTTGATCATTTTCTCCTTCATTTTTCATGAACCTTTGAAAGTAAGTAAGGCTTTCCACAGTTAAATGAGAACACAGGTTCCTCCAGACAACATGGGTGCGCAGGTAGATCCAGGAATCTGAGTTTGACAACAACGTTTCCTAGTTGTTGTCAGACCTACTCTTCGTTGGTTTACATCTACAAGACCAAGCCAAAAAAATAATAATTATATACAGTGATAAGGCCAAGACAGGGCAGAAAAGCTCCCAGCTGAAAGTACAAGTACATTGTCGATAATAACAAGCTCTTTGCCAAACTAAATTGATGTTGAGCAATCTGGGATTTAGAGCCACATTTGGTTGCGGATTGCAACATCAGGTTTCAACATTCATGGGAATTTTGGTTTGAAGTCAAAGTGCAGGCTGAAAAGTAGTTAAAGTCTGGAATCTCAGCACCTGGTCAAGTAATTTGTGAGTCACTTGTATTGATCAACAACTTCATTAGAATAGAAGGGTTGAATAGAAAAATTAAGGGCTAACATAACAGAGTCATTTTGTCTATGTGACTAGAATTTAGTTTATGTGGATAGATATTCTTCAAACATGAAAAGGAAGCTGCGGATGTGCTCGATATGCTTGCACAGAAACATTCGCAGTACACTGTTTGGAGCAAGCAACCCTGTAAGATGACTTGGTGTGCAGACAAGGGATGGACACATGCTGAAATCTCCTGTTATCATCCTTCGCAGTCTGCCACATGTCTCTGGACAGTGGTTGGCTTGTTTTTTGTCTCCTGTGTCCATTGGAGAGCAGTGTGATCTTCCTGTTTTGCAGGGAGAGCAGCACACTCAGGCCACGGAGCTGCCATTGCCCGTGCCAACATAAATGGTAAAGGAAACAGAAGCACCCAGCTGGAGCCCCATTGGGCAGCAGACAGAGATATGGAGTGTGTTGGTTAATGTAATCTGATGCTCTGTCTGAAAAAGATTTCCACATCCACTGAGGCAGGATGAATAATGTCACATGGATGAAATGTGCAGATAACCTGTAATGAAGACATTTACAGAAAAAAAACACATATTCTACAATTTCTCTACTTTGAGCCAATAAATAAAGGCATTAATGTTTTTCAATAAATTATGAGATATGAAAGATTAGAATCAGTGTGAGTTACAAAACACACCTGAGCATCTCCATGTGAAACAACGGGTTATATTAACACATACTATGTATTTTATGATTATTATTGTGGGCAACAAGGTCCCTGGTTTGAATCCTTAACTGTCTGTGGCCTGTTTTTATGGAGTTTGCATGTTCTCGCTGTGCGTGTGTGGGTTTCCTCTGGGTTCCTCGGTTTCCTCCTACAGTCCAAACACATGCATGTCAGGTTAATTGGTGATTCTAAATTGCCCATATGAGAATGTGAGTGTGAATGTCTGCCTGTGTATGCCTGTGTTGGCCCTGTCCAGGGTAGACCCCACCTCTCACCCAATGACATCTGGGATACAAATAATGGATGGATGGATTATTATGTACAGAATACACTCCATAATGCCATTAACAAAAATCTATAGTTGTATAATTCAACTTTTAGGGTCAAACAACCAAAAGAAAAACATTAAAATTTTCATAAATCTTTCCAGAATTACCATGGTTTTTCTTTTTGGCTGGGTCACCTTTCATTACAGTCTGTCGATGAGAAAAAAGGGGGTATAACAGGAACAACAATTTCAGTATTTTGTGCTGGAACAGTAAAGCCAGGAGGTATTCAATCATCCTCACTTTCCTGACCGCTCTTGAGCATTCTCAGCCTCTGCATGCTCACACTCTTTCTTTTGTGCTACGTGATGGGCCCCTCTCAATTACTGAAGGCTCCAAAATGAAAATGCCAGTGAACAAAAGCACAGTGCCTTTAAGTTAATAACCCAGCAGAGCACCCTAGGGAGAAGGTGATGGGTCCAAGGCACATTGTAATATGAATTCTTTGGCAACAGCAAGCTCTCACCTAGTGGACAGCTAAATACAAGACTTTCAAAGGCGCAATAAAACAAAATAAGAATTGTATATTTCACTAATGTCAGGTTGCGAAGTACGCACGCTTTCAAAAAACTGAGCACTGGCTGGCATGTAAAAGCAATTATGAGAAAGAAAAGTTCAAATCACTATAAATGTCATCACTCCCTGACACAGCAACATGTCAGGTTTTACACAGACCAAATTTCTCTTCTCTGTTTTGTGCAATAGAGAGCATAAGGTCTAATTTGCTGAACGTTATGTGCTGTTTTGCATCTGTTCAGTTTCATCAGTCAGCCCTGCTAACAACAGCTCTATGTTCCTCCCAGGTCCAAGAAACACATGTAAGAGCAAGAGCTAAAACAAACACCTTCATCAGCCGATCACAGTGAAACAATAGCCAGAACGGATGTGGCGAACAACCTGTCATCGGCTAGCGGCCACCAGCAGCAACAAAGCTTGTTGTCGTCTAGATTCCTGAATCTCAGAGGAATGTCTGGCTTCCCAGCCAACCACATACCATCTCAGGGCTTTGAATTTTCCTCCCTGTTTTCTGAACCAGGCACAAATCATCCTGATGTTGCCTCTGTTTTACAGTTGTGGTTTAAACCTGCCATAATAGGATGGTATTAGAGTACGGAAGCATTTTTGAACCATGGAAAACATGGCTTGGGTGAATTCTCATCAAACAGAGCTGCTCTGCATCCAGCAGACTTTTACTTTTATTTCTGTTTTTGTGCTCTCTGACTCTTTTACTTGTTTTATTTGAATTGTTTTGTCTATCTGGCTGGAAATGACCTCAGTTAATATGAGGAGTAAGAGTGAATCAAAACAGTAACTTACTCACTGGGTGTCAAGTCTGGACCAGCTCAGTCAATTTACACATGAAGCTCCATTACTAAGCTCCTGCAGCTCACTGCACATCTTCTTTCCCCACAAAAATCTATTTTTTGACATTGTGAAATAAAGAGTATGATTTAAACCTAATTCATGGTCCTGAGAGAACCATTTGCCCTGAGTCATGTTGATTGGTTATTTATTAGTCATTGTCTGGGTATTGATTTAAGGAAATAAGTCATGGAACAGAGAGAAGATAGGTAAGCAATATAAAGGATGATTCAAGGCCTTGGTGCGGTGGGTGTAGCTCTCTGCATTGATTCAAGTAACAGATATGTTGCAGGACAAGTAAAGTAAATGTAAATTGACAATGAAACAGAAAAAATGTCTCTCTATTGACTTTGCTTTATAAATAAAGTTGACTTGACTTATTTATGATCTTGTCTTACTAATTTATCATTTTTATGGTTTGAATTCTTTAAAATATTCAGTGAAATCAAAGATCAAAAGCAAACTCAGATTTATATTTTGTCACATTGAAGTTATTTCAGAGAAAATGGTGTCTTTTTTCTCTTCGTGTCTGTAGCTGCAAAATTAAAATAGTTTTTTTTTAGAAAAATTAATGGGTCACATTTTCCACTCCAAACACTTCAGTTATGCTTCAAACTGAACATCACTGGGGTGGTGAGAGGTTCAAGTCCCTGCTCTGCCAGAATAGTTTATCTCTAAAAAAGGACAATAGTTTTTTCAACGTTTAATGATCTTTGTCTTGTAATGGTGGGACCATAATCAGAAACAAACCTCTTTATGTAGTTACAATATATATTTTAATATACAACAAATATTCACTTTATAAAAATGAATCACTAGAGAGACAGGCATAGTGTCAGTTTATCCTGTCATATTCTAATTTAAAGACTTATTTGACATATTAGCAGTACTCAACAGAAGCTGGTAAGCAGTAATTTTACTCTTTGGCTTCGTGAACTTGAACTTGACTAGTTTAGAAATAAAACTGAAAAAAGCCACAGCTTCAACCCATGATTTATGTTTACAACCATAATGTTCCCCCAAACATGATGCAGCACTGGTTCAAAAAATAGAGAGAGTACTTAATACTTCATGTACTTGCTTAGTTTTATTTAAGTAGAAATTTTAGTGGGTATTTATATTTTTATTAGAGTACATTATTGTTTGTTTAGTACTTCATAGGAACCACTGGTTCTATGAAAATGACAATGTGAATCATTTGTAATGACCTTTGCATCATCAGATCTCAATCCCACTAAAGATCTGCAGCATATGTTAAACTGGGACAGCTCTCTTCACCACCATCATGAAAACATCAAATTAGGACAAGTTTTTGGAAGAATGATGTTTCATCTGTCCAGTAGAGTTTCAGAGATTTGAAGAATCTATGCCAAAGTACACTGAAGCTGTTGTGGTGGCCCAGCACTCTAATAGAATAGAAGAGAAAGGCATGTTGCACAAGTGGTGAAAATTTAACAAGGCATAACATATTAGAAAAGATTTGTGAAAAATTCAGTTTGGAGAAACATTAAACAAAAAATGCAGATTTGATTCCCTGTTGCTATCAGAGCAGAATTTTTGCTGTCACTAAATGATCCTACAATATATTCCCCAAGGAGCATCTATTATCCCACCTAACTCAGCCTCAGAAATAATAACAATAACAATAAGTCAATCAATGAGCTTTACAGGCTAGTGTGTGTGTGTGTGTGTGTGTGTGTGTGTGTGTGTGTGTGTGTGTAAAACCCATTCAGGAAATCGAGATTCCCCGCTGTGGATCACAGCTAAGAAGTCATCCTGACTGACAGAACAATGAGCGAGACAGGAGATGGAGGAACAAGGTGCATATGTGTGTGTGTGAGTGTGTGTGGTTGGAAGAGCTCCAGCCCATGAACCCCCATCTAATGTGAATATGTCTCTCATCCCAGCTTTCTCCAGGGAAGCCCGAGCTTTTGGCAGAAGAATGCATGAGACTGGGCTCCTACAATAAAGGCAACTCTCTTTGAGAGCCCCAGGACAGCCCTGAGCTTTACTTTTCATCGTTCCCCTCCCCTGTCTGTGCTGCTGCTGCCGCTGCTGTCGGTGCTTTGTTTCAAGTGTAATGGCTTTACCTTGAGACTGAAAAAGAAAAAGACAAGAGGGAGTGAGGGGACCTGAGGTAAATTTATGACTGTGTAGTCATGTTAATGAGTAGGTGCTATGTGTGGTTTTACTCTGCATTCAGCAAACAATTTAAAATACTTTATATTAGATATTTAAAAACTTTTTTCCACAAGTTTTCCACAAAATTAGGCATCTGGGTGCTGGAATTTTCTTGAAAAGTTACTTTACTGAGTTACTTTCTAAATTAATTATTTTGTCCACAATCATTAGAGACTACAACCAACACTGAAACTTTCCTGCTCACATTTAGTTAGTTGTCAGACAGCAGCCATGACAAGCTCATTGTTGTCCAAAAACAATTCAAACCACATAAGCCAGATGCAGCACTGCACTGGATGGCATATTTATTTTCTTCTACAAAGTGTAGAAAAGGAATGTAGAGCAGTAGAGACTGATTTGATTCACCAAAAGTCCACCAGTTATGTCATACATGTGCAACTAAGAAATTTAATTTTAGAGCAGGACAATATTTGTTACACAGAGACTACCGGTCAAAAGTTTGGAGACACCTTCTCATTTCTGCACAACTTCTGCACAACACAACTGATAGTCCCAACTTCATTAAGGCAAGAAATTTCACAAATGAACCGTGTCAAGGCACAGCCGTGAAGTGAAAACCATTTCATATGAAGACCTCATGAAGCTCTTCAGGATGTACCAAGAGTGTGCAAAGCAGTAATCAAAACAAAGCGTGGCTATTTTGGATTCTAAAATATACAACATGTCTGGAGTTAATTCATACTTTTTTTCTTTACTACATAATTCCATATGTGTTCATTCATAATTTTGATGCCTTCAGTGAGAATCTACAATGTAAATAGTCATGAAAATAAAGGAAAACAATTAAATGAGAAGGCGTCTCCAAACATTTTTACTGGTAGTGTATGTCAACTACAAATTTTGGAATTAAAAAATATGTCACCCAGCGGAGCAGCATGTTTGAGGTACAGACAAACTACAGGCTACAGGCTGACAAGCAATAAAACATGAGTTAAAAAGGCTCAGCTTTTTTTATGTGTGTAGATTGTGGACAATACCATTAATTTAGGAAATGGCCGAGACGATCATTTATAGAGCAGCTATTATCTTAAGAGGCTAGTTTGATGTTTTAGGATTTGTTGATTAATGAGAGTGTGTTGGGATGATTAATGTCACAGACACTCTCCACTATATTTGAAGTTTAACAAAGCATGTTATTATGTCTTCTTTGTTTAATCTATACAAAAATAACAACTTGTGTTTTTCCAGCTAGTTATTATTTTCTAGGTCATTTTAAGAAATAGTAGGTAGTCAAGAGATAATCAAGTGACAATCAGAGACTGCAACTGCTCAAGTCAGTAAAATGGAGGTTTAGAGATAGTTACAGAGAGTTTATTACCTACTGTAGCTTTATCTCGCCCCTTTGTTAGAGTCATATTGTCCTTCGCACTTAACTCTTCCTTAATGACTCCACAACATAACAGATTTGTGGATGAGTTACTGATTTTGAAGGAACTACCTTCATAATGAATCATCAAGATTTCCTTGGTAAGAATTTCCAAGTCTTTGCTACTTTGTTTTCAATGATCCATTGAATGCAAATTTAAAATTGGACTCTTGCTCTCCACCTGGTAGTGTCGTTGAGGTCTAGCAGATGTGTGGCTGGAGTACAGCTTTTAGGGTATGGAGAAAAGAAAAAGTAAGGGGGTGGACAAAGACAAAAAGAATAGAAGAAGAAAGACGTGAAGGAGGAAAACCTGAAAGATGGGGGGAAAGGAAAGTCAAGAAAGACAAGGTCAAAGCAAGACAGTAACAGAGCAGAAAAAAACACTAAAACAGAGACAATAACAAGGAAAACTGAGCGAGAGGAAGAAGGACCTGTCAGAAGGACGACCAAAATCGAATGGGAAGGATAGGTACAGATCAGGGAAGACCCGAGCAGGGCAGACCAGTTGGCCTGCAGATCAAAGCAGATGGTGAGCAGTAGCCCCAGGTCGGTCCTCCCAGCACCTGCTGCTGCTGCGCAGCCAAGTCAAACACATTATTCCAACATTCCGGCACAGAGCTTAATGACTTCTGTAGAGAGAGACCTTTACAGGGTCCATGACTACCTCTGCAGACGCTCAGAGGTGCACAGAGGCGGGACACATCCAGGGGAGCTCACATAAACACAGTTTTTCTAAGAATGACGCATCACATCATTTCACTTGCACACCTGCTTGAGTACAGATACTGACACCTGTCAGAATCATAAACTCACTAAACGTACACATTCAGTACGACCCACTACAATGGAACATAAACAGCTGGTTCACAAACAATGCCCCTGTTTGCCCACTTTGACAGCGCACTGTTAAAAGAACCTGGGTTATGGTTGGACTCGAGTCAATATTGAGCAGAGAACAAATCATCCTTAGAAAAACAGTAAACATCTGTTTTGTGACTTGGCCACTGGCAATGTCAGCCTGACCTCAACAAGGCTGGGCCCCTTTTTACATTTTCCATGAGAGCAAGCCGGAGTACCAGTAAGTGGGTGACAGCATCTGTAATTTCTTTTTTTTTTTACACTGAAAAACTTTGGAGTAATGAAGGCAGGTACTAGGGTGCATTTACAGTGTCTTATACTTATGTCCAAAAAGAACACAAAGACCATCTTTATATAAAGCCTTTGCTCAGGCAAAGTGATGATACATTGGTTATTGATGACATTTATGACTCACCTCATATGAAATACTGTCTGTTAAATACCACTTTCCCTACTTTACTTGTTGCTTCAAGGTCCATGTGTCATCCATTTAATCTTTTTTTTCCTCCTTCAATCTGGAAAATTAAAATGGTTTTGGTAGGCGAGAAAATCGGAAATTGAATGTTTGCTTTTACAGTATCTAAAAGTTGGAAATCAGATAAACCAAAAAACTAAGTCAAGACAATTTTTATTTTAGTTCACTGGTGCTTGTAGATGGACTTAGCCTCTGTAATAAAGACATTACTGGAACAGAAACATCCTGGATTATAAGTTAACAGTTATGACAGACTGTCATATGAAACCGCTTGACCACCCGATTAACATAACTGTGTCACAAAAAAACATATCGATCATTTAATCCCTCTGTGTTAATAGTTAATACATGCAGGGCTAGTCACTGAAGTCTCTCACCTTCACTCACTCATTAATACATTCAGCTTCTTACTGTAAATGCTGATGAAGCTCCTTTGATTACTTGTGAGCAGTAGGTGTTGCTTTAGAACAAATAAATCAGAGTCATTCAGGACAGACAAAAGTGTATTTGTGGTTTCTTAAATTATTGATAAACACAATAAAATCTGCAGTATAGAAACCTGTGCTTAAATATATGTCACCTAGGATAATATAAGATTTCCTCTGTGAAAAACAAAAATGTCTTTTTGTGAAAAACACGTATCTTTTTATGTCATTACTCAGCAGATTCACACTAGGCTGAAGTTCACCTGGCATCTGTGGTGAAAGGGACAGTGATGGCAACGCCCATAAATCTCAGGTATACAAACATACGGTATATCTTCGATGCAAGAAATTTGTCATTTATTGTGGTTGTTGGGAAATACTGTTTTTTCTGGGTCTGGCTACAGGTAGTAGGACATGGTAGAAGCCCATCTAATGCGTAACCTTCAGCTGAGCTGAAAACGTTCCCACAACAGCACCAACATTTGTGGGCATGAAATCTGGAAAGATCAGAAAGTCCTGAAGCCAAGATCATTTTTTTCATCTTCTCTCATTCTCCTTGTTCTCTTCATTCACCTTCCTCTCTTCGCCCCACCTCAATCCCCTTACAGTCTAGCAAGTTTATCCTGATGGCTTTACCAGTAGGAAGTAAGACTTTTACAGCCAGGGCTCTGGACCAAGAAGTGTCTGTGAAAGGCAGCCCCAGAGTCGAGGTGGGTCCTGTCACCAGCTGTAATGTTTCACCTCAGGCGACATGTTTGAATATTCAATAACATGCAGCACTGTTACCTATTTTGCTGTTTTAAAAAAAGGAAATGACGAGACAAACAAAAAAAAAGAAAAGAAAATGCTGAGTCTAATGAAAGTGCTAATTACAACTTGATTTTAATCAGTAAAGTCAGTTTGTGTTTCAGTTTACCCAGGAAGTGAAACTGCTCACTGTAGAATACAGTTTGGCAGGTTGTTGACAATGTGGTCATTCAGGTATTAAATGGGAAATCAAGCTTGTTTTACAAAAATATCAATTGACACATTTTATTCGCACTTTTGCAGGCACATCAACAAACTGTTTAGAAAAGGGAAACGTTTTCTGTAGAAGAAAATGTAGCCCGTTGTTGCAGTTAGGCTAAAGGGCTGATGTTCACAAGGCGTCAACTCCTCAGATATGCATTTTAGTAAACTAATATTTTCTGGTGGTCCAACAGCCTGTGAATAATTTCAGTTTCCAACCTGTTTACAGACTCTGTGTGGAGTTTCCAGCAGTGGGAAAGCAGCTGGCCCTTTAAGTACAAAGGCCTTGTGGAAAATGATGGTAATTCCAATATTGTAGATAATTCAGGAGACCTGGCATGGCTTTAGTCATCCACTTGAATCCAGCAGAGAGCTGTGGAACACAGTCTGTCTGTCTTCATTTACCATATTTAGTTTGTCTTTCTAACTCAGCCCTTTCCTAAGTGATTTTTACCATGATTTGCTCTTTGTTTGTCTTTCAGCTCCTTCCTCCATCTTTTAACCACTCAGATGAAAAGACAAAGTGCTTTATCTTGAATTTTTATTTTTTTCTGGGAATGCTGTGGGCGAAGAGAGCTCTTTCTCATCTTTTCCCAGCACAAGTGGACAGTGCAGTGGCTCTAGGAAGCTGTCTGCAAATGACATTGGTTACCCCTCGTTGTTTACCTCCTGTGTCCAGGATATGATACAGACACAATTCTCTGTGTTTCTAATGGAAACACGTCTGTCTTTGGATTGTATGATGTCCAGTTGGGGGAAACACAGTGATAGACCAAGTGGTTCTGCAGAAAGATTTCGTCCAGCGGGGTGAATCTCATTTGTTTGCAGGACAGAATTAGAATTGGTCAAAAATAGCAACTGAAATATTCCAGAAAGCATTCACAATGGCTCAGTGTGTTCCTCAGCAGGGCTAAAAAGCAAAATCCAATTTTTTATAGATTTTAACAGAGGTAGTTCACAGCTGTTAAGAAGAGAATCATTTTTGTTTCTTATTGTATGTTTATTTGACTTGACTTTAAATTAAAATCTTTGTACGTTGACAAATGACAAAGGACATATTAGGCCTACGTAAACATACACTGATCAGCCACAACAATATACAACCTCATGCTTTTAATATAAGATAATATAAAATACAGCATAGTTTTTATTTTACAACAACTATGAATACTGACGTAAAGCATAATTATGGGTTAACCACCTGTTCTTTTACTTTTGTTCTTTAACCTAAATGTTGATAATCTGCTTAGTCCTTTTATTTAAGTAAATAAAGAGGTAAAGTTTTACTTTAGAATTTGTTCAGGCCAATAATTCCTCCCTGTACTTGAGTTGAAGTTTGTGTACTTCTACTACCTCTGCGCACAGTGTATCACAATTTGCTGTGTGACCATGTTGGCCCTTGCCCTCCATGACACCAGTATTAATGTTGTCTTTAGCTATATAGATATGTATATCTATCTATATCTATATCTCTATATATATGTAGATAGAAATTGATATAAATATTTATAAATATATTGTTTTTCTTCTCCATTGTTGCCTATGGCTTGCTCATGGGGGAATTGTTGGGTTTTCTCTAAATGTCTGGGTAGTCTAGAATTTATTATGTAAAGTGCCTTGAGATGACTTTGTTGTAAATTGGCGCTATATAAATAAAGTTGAATATCTCTCTCTCTCTCTCTCAATCAATCAAAGAAATCAATCAAAGTTTTCTCAGTATTTATCACATTATATATCATTGATTAGCAACCTGGCGACTCAGTGGGTGGAATATCAGGCTGGGATGCAGAAGTCTTCTGGATCAAATCCCAGCAGCTCATGCAGAGAGTTTGTCCTTAAGCGAGACACTCAGCTCCCCTGATGCCGCCTGTGGCCGCCCACTGCTCCCCCCCAGGGGATGAATTGAATGCAGAGAATGAATTTTAAAGCACACTTTATTGTTACTGAGCAAATATACATATTGCATATGCTGTACATGATAATTGTTTTCCTGCATTTGACCCATCCCCCTGGGGGCAGCCGCCACAGGGCGGCACCCGGGCAGCCACCACTGAGTGTCTTAGTCAAGGACACACCTGGTGTATGGGCTGGGATTTGATCTCTAATTTAGGCTCGAACACAGGGAAGAATTTCCCAAGTTAACATTAGAGATAATTGAGTAAAAACTGTGAAGCATTGAATGGTTAAGTACATGCATTTACATAGAAGAACAAGTAATATTCAATTAATCAAGTTACAATTTTTAACTGTCACACACACAGAAAAGCTGGTTTCCGAAAACCAGGCTATGGGAATAGGGAAACCTGGTTTAGCCGTGTAGATTTCAAGTTTTCCCAGGTGGATGTATGTCAGAAAAAAATGATTTTTCTTTACCATGTATAAGCACCAGATTACTCCTCTACTGCACATGTAGGTGGATTTCCAGTACTGCACTTATTGATGTGCATGTAAATACTGTACCTCAATGCAACAGCAGGGTGGTCAGGGATTACAACAAACTGTTTCAGACAGAGAATAAATTAGGCATTGCATGTAGGCCTATTAAATAAGCAGTTTTCGAAATCCTAAATTGCCCAAAACTGGTTCACCAGAGCCTCAGAATAAAACTATAAACCAGACATTATGCATATGGCCTCTTTAAAAAGGTATGTGTGTGTTTTCGATGGGCATCCAGGGGGAAAGCGCTGGTTCATGCACACATTTCCACACAGAGTACTTCATAAACACCCCAGCCTGCATATATATAGATCTAACTTCAAACTAAGCCTGTGCCTGGTAGGATCATTTTCACCCACTTTTAGAATATAGACATCGAAGGAGCCCTGGAATTATGAATAAGCTGTGACAGTCTGGAATAGTGTTGTACCATATATGGCACCATAGTGCTGCTGTGGGCGACATCTGTCTGTTTCCATGCTGTAACCTCTTCCTTTCCTCTCCCCACTCTTCCTGTTGTCCAGAAAGGAAAAAGGAGGATGATTAAAGAGAAATACTGTACGTATGAAGGCTGTCTCCATTTGGTTTCATGAATTCATGACTATATTAAAAGAGGAGAGGACTTGCCAAAGAACTTTCAATCCAGTGAGACAGCAGGTACTTGCTTCTCTGGGAACAGACGCACAGAAACACACTGTCGTGGGAATAAATCCATGATTTATGTACACTGTTGCCATTACGCAAGAGCACAGCCCCCACGAGAGACACTATTTATCCTGTGTAATAAATTGGATTGATTATATTTGCCTAGAAATGTTCTCACTCTCGAGCATCGTTTCCAGTCGTGATGAGAAGGCAACTCTGACTCATATCTGACCATCGGTGTAGAAAACCAACAGTCCATCTGTCATGTGAGCCAGCAGTGATGTGACACGTGAGCTGTGGTGCCCATATTTTCACAGTTAAAGCAAAACATTAACTTTGTGTTCTTGTAATGCAGTTTATTTTCATAATATTTTATAGCATTAGGTATTATAGGAGGTTTGTTTTAGACAGACAGCCTTAGGTGTGAAGGAAACTTACACTGCCTGCCAAAGGCAGTGCAGTTGACTGGAACTAAGTGGACCATTTATAATCAACCAGTTTGGCTTCTTCACACAAAAAGTGAACAATCTTCCCCTAAATGTCTCTTAAATTAATAACTATTCTTTCACTATGGTCACTAGTATGATTTCATTGGCGTTCCTTGAACATTAAAGCAATATTTCAAATTATTTCTTTTTTCAAATTAACCATGATGTTCAAGTGTTGGCCTGCATAGACTACCTGAAAAGGCCACAAAGGTTTCTGCTTAATTCAGCTCAGATTCCACTTAAATTTTGAATTGTTATAGCCTTTATTTAGCTATTCTCTGAGGCTAAGTTTAAAATAGTGATCTACCTTATTGGCATAATGCTAATGTAAACAAGTTATGTTCTAACGGTGCAAGAACTGGCTATAAAATAATGCTGGACCACAAAAATCAAAATAAATACTCGTAATCTGGCTGTGATAAATACAAGGTAGGTTCAGTAGGTTCTCTAACTTGTTTTACATGTTTTAAACGTCATGTATGATTAATGCCAGCATATAGGTGAGTTCCAATAAAGTGGAAAAAAAAGTGCGTTACAGCATTTCTACAACCATAACTTCGTGTTCCCGTCCTATTGCTGCATGAGCGTGCAATATACCCACGTTTACAAAGCGCTTCCGGGCTGCCACAGATCTACACAACACACGGGTTTCATGCGTGTGCTACAAGCACAAGAATCCCCATTTGCATGTGTCCCATCCAGACACCACATTCCTTTAAACGGAGCCTGCCAGAGCAGTTAGCAGGGAGACGGAGTTCAGCCTCTGAGATTCACAATGGCTTCAGCGATGAACCGCGCACCGTTTGCCTTCTGTTTTATTTATTTGTCGTTACTGTTCGCCGGCGTGTTTTGCGACGTTGAAGTGGAAGAAGACGAGCATGCCAAGCACACGTACACCGTGGAAATGTTCAACGAGGCGGTGCCCACTGCACCCCACTTTGTCATGTTTTACGCCCCGTGGTGAGTGAACAGTTGCAAAGTTTTTCCAGTCGACATTGAATAAATGCACCGGGATTGCCGTTGTCGTTCTTAGTACCTCCGTTTTACACTGAAAATGGAAAAGGATTGTTATGACAATGGGGTTAGTAGAGGTAACCGGCAAGTTAGCAGGCAAGCTAGTAGCCTACCCTCCCTGTGGATAACCGGTATGGAAAGCTAAGCCGTTGTGTAGCATAGCCACAGTTAGCTCACTGCAGTCTAACTGGTTGAAGCGCTTTACGTCTCGGGCCTCGGTGCTAACAATGCTAACAGTTTGCTATCCGTTCAATGAAGTCAACTTCCTAGTTGACCAAGGAAAATTTTTAACTAAACGTAATTAATGGCGCTATTCCTATTCATAGTTTGCTAGCCTACAAAGTAAATTGTAATCACACTTTAAAGTTGTACCCTAGTTTGGGAAGTCGTGCTTACGTGGCACACGCTGATTGACTCGTGAGTGTATCCAGGAATTCACTATCAAATTGGAAATTGTTCAATTTTATTAACAGCCAATGCGATGTTGTAACGAAAGTGGTGTACAGATATTACACATATACACAGATTCTGTGTTAAGACGAGAATTGTTCAGAGCAGAGTGGACTAATGGAAATGTTTGACCATCACCATCAGCACTGTTGTGTTGGAGTGAAGATGCATCACCACAAACACTAATTATGGTGGTATTAAATGTAATTCTGTCTTCCCGCTCAGCTCATAGAAGTTGTTTATTAAGGATGGATTTAAACCAGTATTCCTAAAAAAAAAATAAAAAGAAAAAGGTAAATGTGTCAGGAATGATCTTTGATTTTTCAGTGTCAGTACAATATGTGCTCCACTCTTGTATCCAGGTGCGGCCACTGCCAGAGGTTACAGCCCACGTGGAATGAACTGGCAGAAAAATACAACAGTATGGATGATCCCCCGGTGTATGTAGTTAAAGTAGACTGCGTCCAGGACACAAAGTTCTGCTCCAACGTTCATGGAGTTAGAGGCTACCCCACGTAAGTGTTAGTAGAAATAAACCAATCTTGAAATCATCAAATTTACTAAAGCTAATCACAACTCAAATTGTTATGTGTTGATTGTTGCATGTCAAATAAAAAAACACCCTTACAACAAAGAAGTAAACAGGCCTTTCTGTTGCTGATTAACACAAGTGACACATTGAGCTCAATTTAGTTTAATATTTTGTCAGTATTTTAATGGCATTCCTTCAAACCTTGGCTAGTGCTTATTGCAAACACAGCAGTCCATGGGTAATCATTCACAGAACATTTATTACTGACAATTAGATTGTACTGTTGCTTGTAATGATGAATAAATACAGTTGTCAGCCAATTGTCTGGGCAGCCATAGGTCATTGAGTTTATGTACATTTTAAGCTAGTTGTCTTTAGACTTCAATCATAAGTCGATCATGCTGTACTTAGTTTCGTACAAACCCTTTTTTGTGTAATGTGTAGGCTGAAGTTGTTTAAGCCAGATCAGGAAGCAATTAAGTACCAAGGGCCAAGAGATCTGCAGTCCCTGGAGACCTGGATGTTAAAGACTCTCCAGGAGGAGTCCTCAGTGAGTTGTGTTCATTCAGTTAACACCTCAAGTTTACAAACCAGTGATTGCTAAAGTGCAAGGACAGTAGTGTTGATAGATTCTTGTGTGTCCTCCAGGAACCAGAGAGTGAACTGGAGCCTCCAAAAGCCCCAGAGCCCAAACAGGGCATGTATGAGCTCACTGCTCTCAACTTTAAGACTCACATAGCTAAAGGTAACGATCTACTCTTAAGTTATAGGGCATAATACTTAATGAAAGTACCGTTGTGTTTATTCAAATGACTATGCAGCTTTATCTTGTGCAGCTGCATCCTGTTTCTGTTTTGTATCAATTTTGAAACACGTTTTCAGCCGCACTGAGCACCGTTTCTGAATCTCTGGTTAGGGAATGGATACACCTTATTGCTTCAATTTACATAAGATTTCAACACCAGCACCTGATCCACAATCCACAATGTCAGTCTACACAAACCAACTGTATAACACTTGTCTGCTGTCACCTCACATTTCTGGATTTTCGGACAATTACTGCAAAAATAAACAGCACTCACGATAATTGTCTTGTTGAAATTATGGCTGTTAGGCTCCACTGAAGCTGAGTGTTTTGATTTAGAAGAAAAATAAATATTTCTTGTTTGGAAATGAAAAAAGTCAGGATATGAGGCATTTTTAAAACGGCGTATATAGGTACCTACACCTTCACATCTTGGCAGTAGACTTGCTATAAACATTGAGTAAATGACTGCATATAACCTCTGTAAAAGAGGCATATATTTTCACTTATGGCAGGCTGTGTCGAGTTTGTGTTGCTCCATCTGACACAGCAGAAGTGTGTGTCATTATAGATATAGAGAAAACTATTAGACATTGTAGGGAATAATTTTTTGAATTTGTTTGTATTATTTATATTCACATTTAACTTGTGTTCAGTGTTTCAGTTTCTGTGTCTTATATTGCTTTTCTCCTTTTGTCTCAGGTGCTCATTTTATAAAGTTTTTTGCCCCGTGGTGCGGCCACTGTAAAGCCATGGCCCCAACCTGGGAGCAGTTGGCCACTAGTTTTGAACACTCTGAAGATGTCAAGATAGGAAAGGTTAGTCCTTCACTTTACGTACAGGTTCATGGTACAACTACTCATAAACCAACAAAATATGGGTAAAAGCTGTTATTATTCTAGTGTTCTATTTGCTTTTTTTATGACAGTAACTAAGGTAAAACACTTCCCAGATCCTCATCCTGTTATCTGTTTGACAGAACAGGATGCCGGTCATATGACCACTTACCTGTTTGCATTGTAGGATATTAAAAACTAGATTTGCATAATCAGTGTTTGCACGATGTTTCCTCTACTTTAATAACACCTGTTCATTGCTCAGGTGGACTGTACACAGCACTATGAGGTGTGTTCTGACAACGGCATAAGGGGATATCCTACACTACTGTTCTTCTACCAGGGGCAGAAGGTATGGAAGTACTTTTGGACATTGCAGCTTAGTCTTTGTCCACATCCTGTAGCCACTGTAGCTGTCATGCTGTTTCCCTTTGACACCTTCTTATATTTTCTGCAAATAAGCTAAGTCGCTTTGGATAAAAGCGTCTGCCAAATGACTGAATGTAAATTTGGAATTAATTGTTTCTCAAGGATGTAAAGCAGTTTGAAATTTTGATGCTCCCTCTGCTGAACCTTCACACTGTGATGTTTTCATGGCATTAGATTCCCTTTTTATTACACCACACATAGTTCTGTGTGTTCTTCCCAGGCAGTTAAACCGTAATTGACATTTTTCCAGTAGCATGGTGTGTCAAGGTGTTTTTTGGCAAACTTCAGGCACACAGTGGGTTTTTCCCTTGATTTTTCATCTGTAAAGTCTTGCCTTGGATGCTATACACCATAAATTGCGAATTGTAGATCCATTAACAGAGATGTTAAACAGCTCCAATGAATACACTAATTTTTTAAAATTTGGAAACGTACGTCTATGGAGAATGAGTGACTATAGTTCAAAATCTCCTACATTTAAAGAGAGTTTGTCTAACCAGATCAATTAATACCTAAACTCTTTGAGGTTACTTTGTAATCCTTTTAGCTTTATAACAACTTACTCTAAGTTTTCTTTATTCTTTTTTACAAAGCATAGTTCTCATCAGCAAATCCTTTTGTAAACAATGTGTTAGTCTAAATATTTTGTTCATTAGCTTAATTTCAACTGCGATGAGACCATATTTTAGGACTATTTTAACACAATAACAATAACCATTAATTCCAAAGCTTATTTCTGTTTCCACTATGAGAAATTTGCATGTTAATCACAACATCTATGGTTTGAAGGTTACACACTGCATTCATTTGACAGTGTCATTACTCTCCGTGTCAAGAAAGCTGCCACAATTTCGGCGATGGCATTAAGGTGTCAATCCCTGTATTTTTGTTTAATTTTGTAGATAGAACAGTACAAAGGAAAAAGAGATTTGGACTCTCTCAAAGACTTTGTGGATAACCAGCTGAAGGCTGCTGTTGCTGAGGAGCAAGAGCAGAAACCAAATGATGATGAAAAAGCAAATGAGATTCCCTCAGATGAGCCAGCCAAAGAAGAAGTAAAGGTGGGTGTAAAACTCTAAAGTGTTTTTAGCTAGTTTATCCTACATAAATACTATTGGCACATGTAAACGTTTCTCTTTCTTTCCTCCATACAGTCCAGCGTGTTGGTCCTGACAGAGAACAACTTTGACGAGACGGTGGCCAAAGGCATCACCTTCATTAAATTTTATGCTCCATGGTAAGATCCCGATTTCGATGTACACTAACATTGTACAGGTATTTAAAATGAAATCGATTTTAAATGTGGGTTGAATTTAACAGCTCTTTTGGTCCATAGTTGTCACGTTGACTTAAGTCACGTTTGTTTCATATTTGTATTTAATATATATCTTTTTTGCTACACCACCCAAAGGTGAGTTTCATCCTAGTAAAATAAATATGAAGAGCCATTATGGGCTGGTCTTTTAGTTTATAACCATTCAAAGTTTGTTATTTTATATTTAGCATCCTTAAGAGACACTTAGGAATACAGTTGTTATAATACATAAAACACTGTGGATATCTTAAACTCAGTAGACTGGATCATATTTTTCGTCAAACCTTTCATCATATCTTGTGACATAATTCCTGTTATTCTCATGTCTAGGTGTGGCCACTGTAAGAACCTCGCTCCAACATGGGAGGACCTTTCCAAAAAGGACTTTCCAGGCCTGACTGATGTCAAGATAGCCAAAGTAGACTGCACTGTTGAGCGCACGCTCTGCAACAAGTACTCTGTAAGTATAAGAACGTATTTTGACAGTTTACACAGAGAGACACGCGCTGTTGCCATAAAACTAAAATGGTGGTTTTATGAGAGAGCCATAAAACAATATGACTGCATGCATTTCAATGAGATGCTACAAAGTTTAACCTATAGCAGGTTGGATTACACTCTGTAGCATCTCTTTACACACAATCAAAACTGAAAATATGAACAGTGTTACTTAGAAGACATTACAGATCTCTTAATCATTGATCCAATTTGTCACTGTATACAATGTAAGTTGTGTTGTCTGCAAAATAGCTGCATCAAAGTTCAATATTCACAGCTGGGTTGTCTTTTGACTTGAGTAATGATTAACTACAGTAAAATGTTGTGATTTGGGTTTTTTGTTTCATTGTTTTTTGGTATTACACAAATAAATCAAATCAAGTGTGAAAGTCAGATTGTTTTTTTTAGTGCCCTTGTAAATATGACCTCCAAAACATGGTATAATCTGGGTAAGCTACATATTTTAGAATCATGACTTTATGTATATCAAGTGTGGTGGACAGTTAACAATGATATTTTTGTTTTTCCCTTCCAGGTGCAAGGTTACCCAACGCTGCTCATCTTCATGGCTGGGGAGAAGGGAGATGAGCATCACGGTGGGCGCGACCTGGAGAGCCTGCACAGTTTTGTGATGAGGCAGGCGAGAGACGAGCTGTAGAAACTATCAAGTCAGCACTTGCACTTCACACCACTCTGCTCACCCACACTGCACATTTGGCCACTAGGACACAACCATGTCTTACATGAGCCAAATCTCTCTCTCTTTTTTTTTTTCCCACTCGGGTTCTTCTCAGACAGGAGTCAGCCAGTGATGGACTGAAGCCACTTGTCGTTTCTCCAGTGTTTAACGACAGAATATTTCATTAGGGAAATTAGAATATGAATGTATTTTTCATTGCTGTTACTCAACCTCCAATCTCTGAACACGGAGAACAATAATAACGGTTGGGTCTAGTGAAGTCATTTGTACTGATCAATCATATGATTGAAGGACAAATGTCCCAGTTTCTGCCTGTTTAAAAAAATGACTCTGACCGAAATTCTGTAGCCATTTGACTTTTTTAAACTGCTCAGTTTTATACAGAACTGTTGTTAAATAAATTGTGATACTGTCACTTAATAGGTTAAATATGTGTCACCCAAATGTGAAGTTGAGTGTTAAGTTTAGGGTACTTGTCCATGCCAGTGATGGCCTATTTGACTTAACTCTCAGGGAAATGCCCATGCAGGCTAGAGTGAGCTGTGATGGAGGCTTTGTTGTTATTACAGGAGTCTGACATTACTTTAGACGAAAAATTATTATTTTTCATGCTCATTTATGTTTGAAAAGTTACCAGTCTCATGGTCCTGTTGGACAAAACGAATTGGCACATTTTCCTGTCACCCACTAGCTATACTAGTTCCTAAAGCTTATATTTAGAACCTTTGTTTTTGGCCATGCTGTGTGGATACAAATAATTCTGACTCCTGTGATCTTCTGTGAGCCATCCCTCTCTACTTCATCTAGCTTCCAGGGTCTCAGGCTTGGACCATGTTGCTCCAAATCTCTATTGCTGATAATCTTATTACTGTTTCTGTTTTTGTTTTCCTGTTTAGTCAAAAGCACCAGTGTTAAGTATTATGAATTTCCTCAAATGCAGTACAGAAATGTGAATGCAAGGTTTTTTGCTATATATATATATAAGGCTAGTGTTTCATTCAAAGATGTCAGGAACCAGCAGGTGGAGCAGGAGAATTTATTTTCTTTGTTGGTTGCTTGGAGTCAGTATTGGTGGGAAAAAGTACTAGTAAAATGAGTAAGATTTATTTTAAATTTTTTGCATGAGCACTGTTGAGCATTGATTGTGTCACTGAACCCTCAGCGATGGCACGGTCCTCCTGGTTATCGGTTTGTTTGAGGAAAGAATAGTTGACTGTTGACTGCACTTGGAAAGTGCAAGGGCTCCAACTCAGGGTCAAACTGTGACTGTATTTCATTCTGTCTTTCTGATTGAACTGGCTGGATCATTGGTCTATATAATGCAATTTTCCTGGCCAAATAACGTTTCAACATTGGCATTTGTTCTGACAGTGGCTGCAAGACCAACATCTGAATCAAGAATCAAGGCACTGAACTAAATCAGTGTGTGTAATCCATGAGCGTATTACCATGGATAACGGGTTGAAATGGTTGTAAAACACAGTTACACCCATTGCTAGTTTGTACCAGTACAATGATCTGGGTCAAAAAAGAATCCTTTACCAAATACAATCAAAACAAAAAGCAATCCAATTAACCAACTTATTTTAGATAAGTTTCTTTAATCGATTTAAAGGCAGTAAACTGCACCCACCTGTTAGGTCGCATCAGCAAATGCTCTTTGACTTATGTGAAAAGTACTGCACGATGACTAATCCCAGTAAACAAACAGACACAGCAGGTTTTTGTCAGTAAAAGTTTTATGGATAGTACATGGTCTAAGAAACCCCAGTGACAGAAGTATTTTTTTTTCCTTTTTTGTAAGTTATGGGTTGTGCACTACCCATAGATTTTGTACAAAAGGGTGAATAATGGCAAGTTGTAACATGAGATTTAATAAACGTTTTTCAAAAATAAGTTTGTATTTTCATTTTCTTCTTGCATCTGTCTGTTAATAAGGTATGTGGTTTTAGTTTTTAATAAAAGGTGCAATAAATAAGCTGAGAATGTACAAGTATTTACAAAAAAGTCTAAACATGATCACAAATGTAAACAGCAGCTTACCAGAGGTATATTTTGTAATTTATGATTGGTTAGGCACATAAGGTACTTTGATTCTTATTGGTATTAGTTTTTCATAACATACGTTCTCTAAAAGACTCAATGTCATTTAAAGCTCACAGTAACAACGATGTCACCACTGGACACAAATATCAACAATTTCATCTTCAGGGCTGAAACAGCAAAGGGCTAAATTCAGAAAGCTGTCACGCAAACTGTTGGGCTGGCGGTTTTCGACTCGCTAAATGTTTTTCCACAATCTCTTGATGGGTTGTCAAGGATGGAAACGTTTGTTAACTTTGACTACAGCAACATGGAAATGGCCGGTTGTGGTACGTTGAAGGGATAAAGCTGTATTCTTCCATTCTTTGGAGAAAAACATAAGTTTCGCCACAACATGCATCATGCTGAACCAGCCTGGTGAATCGCAGCTCAGCGTGAGCTGCAAATATTGACACTGAGGGGATATTTGGAGCTGTGCACTACTAAATTAGCCTGTGGTCATGTTGGTTCAGTCCATATTATATTTTAGGAAGGCAAATATGGCTTGAGAAGAAAATACATTAGGAAAGAGGAATGAAATATGAATCTATTGACTCCAATGTATCATTCATTTAGTATTAGAATGTTTGCATTAACAGCACAGAAATCTGGGTTTGTATTTTCTCGCCTGACTCAACAAATCTTTTTTACACATTTTCTGTCCTCTGACCCAGTGATGTCATTGACTACTGTTGGCTTTCCATACTGTGATAACTCTCCTGGGTCGTGTGCTGTAGAGACATTGTTCATATGAAATTACACAAGCCTCTTCTGAGAACTAATCCACCATGTTTTTGGTTTTTTTTTCCTAATATCAAAGAGGAGAAGAGAAAGAAAGCAGCACTCGGACTGGTCCCACAACAGTTCAGTTTTGTCCTCACCCTCTTAGTGAGGGAGAAGGTGCAGTAGCCTCTTAGGCATTCAAACACACACTTCCACAAACGCATAATATACAGACTTAACACTCCCTCCTCCCCACGCACTCACACACACACACACACACACACACACACACACACACCGAGCTATTCACTCACTTGTAGACCCATAAGATAAAAACACCACTCCACAGCCAAAAATAAGGTGAACTTAGTGGCTCAACACCGGAGCAAGGGTGGAGTTGTCTCTAGATTACACCCATACTGTGTCATTTTGACCATTGTCCCTTCTTAGTTTGATACCCTCAAGACAAATTATGCTCTTGGATGAACGTTTTGAGCTGTCCCAAGATTTCTGTTGAAGCCTGATGTTTCAGGCTGCGGATCTGGGCAGAAGACTGGTGTCTACTTGAGGTCTACCTCACAGAGGAGTCACTGGTGAAGCCCTTTGCCAACCTATCTTCCAACCAAGCATTATTGTTCTCTGATTGTGTCAGTGGCAGCCACAGGCCCGCACCACCATGTTCTTGTATTTCTTCAGTATGACGTTGGAGTTGTCGTCAAAGTAGAGCACAGAGATGGCGTGCAGCTTTGTGGGGGCGCAGCATGGCTTTGGTACATTCTCAGGGTTCATCAAGTGCACCTGAAAATTACAGAGAATATTTTCTTTAGCTGTGAATCTTTGCCTTAAAGCCATTAAAACTGGCCTATACAGGCTTTAAATGTGGAAGCACAGTACACCAATTATGAAATGTATGTTCTGTTCTATCTTATAACAGTAACTCAGGAAGTATTACAGTTCTGTATATTTATGACTGTTCTAACACAAAACACTATCACGAATGTAAGGAAATCTAAAATTACTTCCCCTGGGGCCTCATTTATAAACTGCTATGTACAAAAATGTTGCATAAAGAGAGGTGAAATGTGAGTACAAATACTAAAAACTGCAAATTGTTTTTAAAAAAGTAAATTGTGCATCCTTTTAAGCATGTGTACAGCTTTCACAAACTTTCAATGTCATTAACATCAGCGGTGAGTTCATTTAACGACTTAAGTGAATGGCACTTTTTACTTTGAAAGTCTCAATAGTTTCTGCTGCAAATAGACTATTTGTTTTTTAGTTTTATCAGTAATTTTCTTCTAAACAATAAAGTATCCTTTGAAAGGCTCATATGAGAAAACAACTAAAAAGCAGTAACGTAAAGGTAAACACTGAGACACAGAGCTCACAGTGTTAACTGATTAATGATTTGGTCAAGAGAGACACTAACCTCACTTCAGCTCAAGTTGAAAGCAACAGCAGAGTTTGTGTAAATGGCAGCAGTTTTTGTAATGTGTTTATATATGTGTGGATTATGAGTTTATTTCTGTGTGTTGTGTTGTTTGATTCATGAACTCCTTTGCACTGACCAATTATGGGCAATTACGGCATGACATAGTAACAAATATGATGCCGGTGTACAATTTTGGGTAGTTTGGTATTTTAAAAATAAAGACCGTATAAAAAAAATACCACAGATGTTGGTTCGATCCCCGGATCCCCTGGTCACATGTCAGAAATGTCCTTGAGCAAGACACTGAACCCCCACTTTGTTGCTCCCAGTGAATGTCGGTCAGCTGCATAGCAGCTCCCTCATCGGTGTATGAATGTGTGTGTGAATGAGTAACTAAGAAGGACAGTACAACAGCTAGAGCTAGTGCTTTCTAAGTACAGGCCGTTTACCATTTACAGTTGGCAAACTAATTGAAATCAATAAGAACGCTTTAGTAAGTCATCTGTGCAGAATTTAATAAATGGGGCCCCTAGTCTGCATAGAGAATCCGGTTGGGCATGGTTTTGGTCGGTCTTACCAGTGTCTGAACAATGGCGTGGTTGGTGGCGTTCATGTGGGCATTAAGGGGGAAGGAGCACTCTCCGTCACAGTAGTTGGCTGCATAGCCCTCAGGGGCGATGATCCAGTCCTTAGAAAAACACACAAAAGTAAACAGTGCATTAAAAAAAAAGCATAGTGATATATTAAAAACTTTTCTACTACACAGTACAAGGACACGTCTTGTCTCTACATGTCTCTGCCTGTTTCTCTATTTCGGTTCATTTCCTTCCGTGTGCGCTACTGTGTGTGTGTTAGAGAGAAAGTGTGCTCGTGCTCTCCCTCTAGATGTCAGTGCTACATTAGCAGCTCACCGCTTGCACGGATAAACATTGCCCTGCCCTTTCTCCCCAATTCATGCTCTGTCTCTACCTTCGATACACACTGATTGGACTATCAAACGTGTATTATGACTTGATTGGATCTGTGGACACTACCTGCCAGCCCAGATCTTTGAAGCTGACGTAGAGTTCGTGCCGTCTGCATGCCGTCTTCTGATCGCTGCTGTTATAGTCTGCAACAGAGAAAACAATCCTGAAAAGGATCCTGCAACTGTACACAAACCTCTCACCATGTGGACATGTGGCCCTGTGTCTTTCTACGTGACCTGTGAAAGTGACACTTAATATTCAGAACCTGCGAGCAAAGGAATAACACAGAGGAGATCATGCACATGTACTGGGTGGAGACGCGTGAGGGTGTAGACCAGAGCAGAGACACAAGTGCTCATTACAGCGGTCACTGTGCTCGACATGCTTCACATTCGTGTCCTGTCTGACGCGTCTGAACGCACGCCTAACTGAATTCATCTGTCTTCAAATACTGCTCGGACCCAGTGACACACTGACAAACTGTGTGTGTGTGTGCACTCTCCCGCCCTGCAGGTTGTTCTTAACTCTCTGCTCCATTCTGCAGCGAGATGGACAGCGTCAGTGAGCCCCAGGTAGACGCTTGTTTTTTTACCTCTGGCATCTGACGCCGCTCTGAAGTCAAGACGACGACAACGACTTTCCGCTGCCATTTCAAGAGTTCCCTCATGCTTACGTTCTGCGCCTTGCCTCATTGATTTAATTGCTTTGATGACTTTTTTTCCTCACAAATCTACCAGAAAAAGACAAAGAGATGCGCCGTGTAACCTACGGCACTGCATAGAGACCTATATTCTCAAAAGATTCTCACCACAGCTACATCACACTTGGGCAAACTAAGGCAAAGTAGTGGCCATGTGATGCCTTAAGTAATCCTTTAGGCTGAAAGTGATTTTAATTGCAGTTGGTTGTTGGTCTGCACATTCTCACATTGCAAAGTTAATTATAAAACTGTTAACCAGCTGCTGTGGCAGAAAACCTTATAGTGGTTTCCTATTTTTGTTGTTTTTTCTGTCACTTGTCATTAGGGTTACAATATGGGCTTCTGATTACATTTTTAGCCCAGTAGGGTTACTGCTGGGGATGTTTACAATAAGTTTGCACAAGGAACTTGTGAGCAGCCAAAAAGCTACTTTTTCCAAATGTGTTCACTGGATCGTCTACCTGTTTTGTGTAGCCACCTATTAAATATATAGTCAAGCAGATGCAAAGTTTTTCTTTCCTTTTTGCAGAAAACGGTGATGTGACTGTCGGTGACACAGAGTGAGTCAGTACAGACTGTAGACAGGGGTTTGTCACTCCATCACAGACATCACCCAGCCACTCAGCTCACCATCAGCAACCTTGTTTAGTCAGCTGGGATCAGACACTCTCTCTCGCTCACACACTCACACACAGTCTATACAAACACATTTAAGTTATTTAAGGGATTTTATTTATTTTGGTCACATATTTTCCTCTATCATTCCTTACCAATGACATCAACAAACACTCACAGACATGCACCGATGACCTGATGTTTATCTGGATAACAGCCAAAGCCACTTAGCCACTCATTAAACAGGAGACGTGTAATTTAAGTTTGCCAGAGCAAGTTGCATTAAGATTTCATCATCAAATCAGATTTCATTTTAAGTAGACACACAGACTGCACAGCCCAGGCCCATGTGTTTTAGCTGGACTCCTCTCAAAAATAAAGACACACAGACACTGAGAAAAAGAGCAAGTTGGATTTGTCAGTTGGATTCAGCTCAGCTTAGAGTACAGTAAATGAGAGAGGAAGAAAGAAATGGCGTTAACACTGCGTGGGCTTTATTTTCTGCTGCTTGTGCTAAAATGTGCATGTGTCCAACAATAATAAGGAACTACATTTAGTTACTTATTATTTATGATATTATTCTAACATCTAAAAACCTTTTCAAAAATAATACTAAATGTCTATAGCGGGTTACAGCAACCATACGAAGTAACCATCATGCCAAAGTTTAGCATCACTTCCAAAAAATCTGACTTTTATGATCTGATTAATTAGACAGGAAATGAAAGGTGAGACTGGTTGTGACAGTTGATGACGGGGTGAGGTCAAAAGGTCTTGTGTAACTGTGGGAAACGGTCAGGTGTTTCCCCAGTTCCTTCCTTTCCGAGAGGAAAGGCAGTTCACTGGGTGTCTGCAAATGTGGAAATACAGTTTATGAGGCATATGTGTGTGTGCGTGTGTACAGTCAATCCTGTGTCTACGTGTAACTAGGCATGCGTCTGCGTGCATGTAATGTAGTGTGCATGGATGGACACATGGATACCGCTTCATGTGACCATGCCGCCTTCCTGCAGACTGACTGAGCTGCTAGAGTCTTTAACAAGCAAAGAACATTTGGATTTAAGAGGTTTACTGTGTGGAGACCCTAATGAATGCTGGTCCTAGACTAGCTACTGCAGGGCTGGACTGATTTTATCCTATAAGCACCACAATAAAAACATTTTTCTTCCACTTTAAGGCAAATATGCAGTGTGTAGCGTGTTTATATACAGGAAACATCCAAGGACAGAGGAAACCTGCCACTGAAAAAATAAGCCTGATTGGCTGAGTGACTTGGCTGACCTCATATGAACTTAAGTGATGTTTATAGAGAGGGGGAATGATACATCAGTGTTATAGGATGGTAGGCCTGTCATAGAGTGAATGTATGGAGATTTATGGGTTGAAATATGAACTGGCCAGTCAACATGTCTCTGTAAATTAACAAACTGTACTTACTTAGTGGGCTGACATACACACTTTCTCACACTGCAAACTCCCTTATTGCTCACACACTCTCACAGAGAGTGATCCAAGTCCAGCTTTGGGTCAGATCACAGCACAGGGTGGAGTGCAAGTAAAGTTGCAAAGCTAACTGCACGCTACTCAGGCCTCTACAGCAGTAGCATTAATACAATCAATCACTGGACGTCTATAGCTACAGGCGGGTTGACTAAATCCCATCTGCACAGATGCTTGTTTGGCAACAAGAGTTTGTGTGAGACATGTTACACTGATTAGTTCATTATGCAGCCACATATTCAGTTAAAGCAGAAACTGGATGAGAGAAACTATGACCTAAGATAAAATATTTAATATTGCTTTGCATAGCATCAAATGTTATGATTCCTATAATTTTTCAACTTTTAAAGACATTATATCAAACAAAATATATAATATATAATAAAGAATATCATGCTTTGTACAAAGTACAGTACTTAGAACCACACTGTTCTCTTTACCACTTTTCCCTCACAGACGTACATCTACGCACAAATTTTCCTTGCACCTCTCTGCCTTCAAAGACATCAGCAGTTACAGTCTGTGGGTTTCTAAGAGGAATAAAGCTGATATTTACTGTGGGCTTTCATTGAGTGTAAAAGCCCAGATTTGTGGTGCCCATAAACCACATCTCCCCTTCCTGCCTGTAAAAATTTAATGCCACACAGCTACTGCTGAGCTCCAGCTCCCATTCATTTCTTTTTCCTTTCCTTGACGGCGAGCAAACGTGAAAAGATCCAAACATTATGCCCAATATATAAAAGTGTATACCTATATTTACTATTGTACTCATTAAAATCAGTGTTTACTGGACTTCGGTGCATTTTTGAGCATCCAGGTTTTTAATTGCAGGTTTTTTTCCACCCCCAAAATTTGAAAGACCCAAACCATGAACTCCACCTTCTCCTGTTTCTTCCACTACTGTCAGGATCAAATATTTGTACATTAAATGGAAAGAAAGCAGTGTTTCCTTTAATGACATGGAAATGTGAATGGAGCCTGTTCATGGCACTGAGCTCTACTCCCATATTAGCAGTGTTTAACCTGGAAATGTTTCTCAGCGAGTAGACAAACAGACATTCGATCATGTGACACCCAAACTTTGCACTAAAAGCAATTGAATTCTTTGAGGTTGGGCCGTGACTGCTGGTTCCCACCCTGTGTATTCAATAGCAAGGGAAACACCGTAGCTCTAAAACACAGAGACCTTCGAGACCTGATGTTAACTCTTCCCTACATTGCCTGCCAGTCATTAAGCTCCTAAAACACTTTCACCAGCCCATCCAGCAGGAGGAAAATGCTGTGAATCATTCGCCATTCTGAAAATATAAGATTCAGTGGTTCCGTATATTTGCTTTAGCCCAGGTGACCCATTTGTAAATTTGCTCCGGCAATTTCATCAAATTATGTTTCATTTTGTAACAAGAGCCATTTTCAGCCTTTGCAGTATACAGTTGTGGTGGTGGTGATGCTGGTGACTTAAACCCAGGGTTTAAAAGAAAATCCGAAGTCCCAGCAGCTATGAAGAGATAAAAGGAGATTGTCACCGTTGTCATTGACGTTTCTCCCCTCTTTTTCCCTCCCACCAGCCACTTACTACTGAAGTTTATCTTTCTTCCTGTCTTTCATCACAGAGGTTATTAAACCTTGCAAGGGAGCTGCGCTATGTCTAATTACTCCAACAGTAAACAAAAGGAGGTCGACTGGGGGAAGGTGAACGAGGAGGAGGAGGGAGGAGGGAGGAGAGGAGAGGCGGATGAAAAAACAAGTTGGCCGACAACCGCGTTATTATAATTCTTTAAGCAGTACTGTTAGCATGGTCAGTCTTTTAGTTGTGCAGCTAATGACTGGCTGTGCCTAATTACAGGCCGCCTTTGCTACACTGGGATGTGATATTCCTTCCCAGATGGTTGTTAACTTCCCCCGCAGCCAAAGCCCAACCCAACTCCCATTACTTCCTCAGCCTTTTTCGCCCACAAAACCCCAAATTACCTTTAAAGGTGTTGTATTGTTCTTTTGGCAAGCTACACAGCAGCACTTAACGCTGAGCACACATCAGGCACACCCAGCATCCCGATGACCAAAAAAAATGAACGTGTTCTCCTTATAACTCCACATGTATTGTAAGTAAAAGTAAAGTAAAATTCAGCAGAATGAGAAAGGTATTTTAGTAATTTATGACAAAGAACGACCGTCAAATTAATACAATCTAAATGAAAATCAACAAAAATGGTTCTTGGGATGTCAGAAAGCATTAAGATCAGGGCCGAATGGTACCAAACTGATGTAGGACTATGACACTAAATTGGTGCGGTGCTTAACACAGGACAGGAGCATACAAGGTAAGTGCAGAGGGGAAACAATTTTCAGAAAGCACACGGAGTACATCAGCTCATGCTAAAAACTGTTTTCTATGTGGAAGCTAGTGCACGCTAAAGAAATTTCAAACAAACGCACTCTGGTCTTAGATCTTCTGAGGATCAGCGTGACTTATTGGTGAAATGCTCCTTTTAGTTGGATCTGCGGTGGCCTGAATTGATGTACTGTAGCGCTGTGCCAAAGAGAGACTGGGGGGGCAACGTCCACATTCTGTTTCTCCCCATGAGCGCGCTGCGAGACGGATGCTCTCCCCATCCATCCTGTCCTCCTCCCTGTCTCTGGAGTGAGTGATGCAGTATTGAAACCATATGCCCTCCTGAATTCCTCACGGATCCTCCCATCCCATCGAGTCCCTGCAGTCTGCTGCTGGCCACGGACTCTCGCTGTCGCGAGGGGGGCCTCCCCGCTTCCTGTGTAGGATCTAAATATTTACACTCCCCGCCGTCCCAAGTGGCGAGGCGGAGAGGTCTTGATGTTTTGGGTTATGTAAAGTCCAATCTTTCAGGATGCATATTTACCAGATTGTCCTTGTTAGAGCAGATTTTTAAGCAGATTCACTTAACAGAAAATTTTCTGATACGAAGCAGACTACAGACAACCTGCCTTCTTCATTTGCCTATAAATGAAGTTGAGTCGCAGTTTGTTTTATGAAAGAATTAGGTTATATCTATAAGCTCCTAACTCTCATACTCAGAAATGTGCGGATACGACACTCATTCCAAGGAATACTAAACCACATTGTGAGCACATGTGCAGCTCGGCTCTCTGATCCACCAGTGTACCGCAGCATCACAGTATCTCAGGACAAACATTTTAGGACATCTCAAGCCAAAGGTGACAGCTGGGTAGAGGAGAGTCAAGGTTTGGAGCCAAAAATGAACATGTGCTGCACTAACTGTCCTGTAGCATAACAAATGATGAGCCTTTGTTCTCTCTTATGTCGGCCAAAGCTTTCATCTAATGCAATAACTGAGAAAAAAGTCCTCAACTTACAACCTCCTGTGTTAACAGCAGCGCAGTGTTACTTCTACTGAGAAAGCACAGACGATGACCTTAACCATTCCATAGCTGTCATTGACAGATGTTATAAAAAGGAAGAACTTTTCAAACCTTTATTCTTGGAAATATTCCCAATATTTATAGACGACCTATTTACTGCTGCACACAGAGATCTTCTCTAATACGCAGGTTTCAGCCAAGGGTTTGAACCATTAAAGTTTAATATTAACACAATGCATCATGTGTCAAATTAGCTAAGGACCAGATCAATATTAATAACAGGTTCACTGAGCAGCATTTTATGGACTGCAGCAGACACACAATAAAGCGTCACAGGAGCAGCTTTGCTTCAAGCGCTATAAAATCTGGCCAGAACCACACAGCAGGTGAACGGTGGGCAGAGCTGGGTTTGATTTAATGTGAAAAGCTCGCTGCCTTTCTGACATCAGGCATTTATTTGCCCATTACATCATCTGCTGAGTAGAAAGAGGAGCTGGTGAGGCAATTCAGAGGAAGACGTTGACTGTCAAGATTGATTCACTGTCTGCATCTTAATTAACTTTATGTTCAGTATAGTTTTACATGTGTTTGCAGCGTTGTCCAATACTTCTCTGCGTATCATTCGCATATTATTTTACTTTTTGTCTGATCCCAAGTCTTTAACCCTTATCCTATTCTATACTCTCTCGTCCCCAAGTGTATTTACCTCAAATTCGTAGCCAAGCCATCACGAGTTTACACTCTCTTGGAGAAATGCCACAGAAATTCCCTTCAGAAATTACATCTCTTATACTTTGTAATGAAAACACTATATTCTATGTTTAAAACGCATGTTTCTAAAAACACAGCACGATTCTCAGTCCTTACAGAATAGCTACAGTAAAAACAGATTTTGGACATCATCCCCGGTCTGGGATTTTCTTCTGATGGGGGCTGATTACAGGGTAATTCAGCTAAAGTCAGGTCCAATTTATCAAATGTCTCATAGAGGAATACTCAAACTTCAAAAGCATACTGCCCTCTGATCGCAACAGGTTAGACATCAGATACCGATGTAGTGAGATCAGGGTAAGGTCAGTTTTGAGGTCTGAGTTTGATGTTCATGACTACGCTGTGTGAAGAGGTCAGTTAAGGTTCAGTGTCTGTTTGATGGAAAACTAACCTGCTTGACTCGGTCCTCGGGATCCCTCCTGTGGCTGTGTGGATCGGTTACGATTCTGCTGCCGACGTTTGCCACCAGTTGAGCGTGCGGTGCGGATGTGCACTTCACTGACTTTGAAGAACGCCACCATAAAAGGCTGCTTCTCCAGTGGACCATCACGGCCCACAAGCCCCACGTCCTTGAAGCTGACGCTCTGTCCTGATTGAGAAGAAACACCACCAGGCATCAGGTAAGTATTTATTGAAATTAAGTTCTTTCAGACTCCACTACCACATGATCTCATGAGGCTGACTGAGAATCCACACAGACATACTGTATGGTTATGTTAATTAGCATTTGTTGTCTAAATTATTTTCCATTCTTTCTTACTCTTATGTCAATATGATGATGGGAAGTGCTTATATTATAATTTCGTGCATTCAAATAGATAAAAAAATGTATGTCAAATCAAATCTCTTACCAGTGTTGGTCTGTACGCTGACCTGCAGGCCCAGGTTGTGCATTGGACTCATCACCCAGAGGTTGGTAGTTACTGTGATGTCAAACTCCATCCAGCCCTCCTGAGCTGCCCACAGCCTTCGAGACTCGAGTAGGAAGAGATCTGCCTCCCTGCGCGACGTAAGAGATGGAACGAAAGAAAAAAATCCTCTGTTTTAAAAAACACATTAAAACTTACCCAAGAGAATCAAGTAATCATGTCATAAAATCATCAGTCAATCAACATTCCCTCTTCATGCTGTATGAATGAACGTCTTGTGGTGGTCCCTACACCGCTCACCAGAAGATCCAAAACAAAGCTCCTTAGTACGGTGGTTGAGCGATGGTGGAACAGCTACAAATCTCTGGACACTCTGCAACCTCACTGCCAATACTTAAAAAGGTTTTGAACTACTTCCCGACTTCCTGTGCTCTCAAAATAAAAAAACATATTTGTTTTTCCTCTTTTTCTATCCATCATTTATTATTTATTACTTAGATTTTTTGCTTGCTTTAAAAAGCTTTAAATAGCAGAGTACACGAATAAGTAAATTAAGTCAATTTATATGAAAACATTTCAAAAATCACAGAGATACAGTAAAGCATCATCAGAATAGTAGAGAAGGTAAATCTACCTCTTTACAAAACTAAGAGAAACAGCAGCTCCTGGTTTCTACAAGGGTTTCTACAGTATCATAACAAAATGACAGAAAGATGAATAGCTGCACTTAAAAAGAAAATGCTGGGATACTGTATTGTACTCTGCTGTCTATTTAACCAAACAGTCCACCTCTCTGAGGGACATGGGAAAAGGAAGGAATTAAAACTTTGGTGTCAGGCTCCAGGTATGTTAATGTCATTTACAACATTTTGTGCGGATGAAATTGGGCTTCGGAGCGGAGGACTGTGTCAAACAGGAAGAACAAGACCTGAGTAATACGATTGTTGAACATTTAATGAAAAGACAGCAGAGGAAAAGACAGAGTGTGATTGATAACAGGGCCTGTCCTCCCACTGTCCCATTACAGTAGTAATAACACAGCGTCAGGGCTGTCGGTCCTCCTCCAGAGGCGGCATCAAAGTCTCACAATCATCCAGGTGTTCGGAGAATGGCCCTGCAGTCATGCACCAGCAGCCCCTCTTTATTGCTCATTAATAGGAGCGTTTCGGCCTGCTTCCGTATCAGCCTCCACACACGGTTTTCCCTCACACACACACTCCAACCTACTGCGAAGTTCACACGTTTGTCACAGCGTGGGCCAGCGTGCTTCCTCATCACACACTGCTGAGCTGCCAAAAAACGACGAGGGGCCTCCACAGAGCTGCCTGCGGGGCGAAGGCTACTGAGAGCCTACTATAAAACTTATTGACTGACTGCTTAAATGAACTGGAATAATAAGGTCACAGGTCAAAGCCCTGTTATTTGATTTAATACACCTTTTAAGTCGCCTTTATAAGTCTTGTCAGTGCCTGTTAAAAATGTAGCACAAGGAGAGTGTAGCTCAAAGCCAGTCTGGGTTTCGCATCATCCTTCAAGTTTTAATCGGCTGAAATGCTCATATGTAAAGTTCAATCAAACTGGAGGGAAAGGATGCAAAAATCCTCCGTCCAAGAAGAAAGAGTTATGACTATAGAAATTTGAGTAAAAATTATATTACTATTTGCAGAAACTGAATTACATGTAAAAAGTTAAAAATTAAATCATTGTGTTAGGGACAGAACTGGAAGAATTTCGGTCAATACAAGCAGAATTCCCAGCAGCCTGTCCTTTCTCAACATGATGTCAGGCATGCCACAGTTTTGGCTTTGTAATCTCGGACATTCCTTGCCTGCTGTTACTGAAACCACCCTATCAGACGAAAAGAACAAAAGGTGTCAGGATAATTAAGCACTCTTCCATTAGAGCTTAGAGTCAAAACATGAGTAAGGTTTTTACAAGAGGGAGGGAGGCGCACGTGAAAGTTAATAGGCTTCCCACTGCGTGGGAGATTACAACGAAAAGGTTTGGAAAAGGCGCAAAATGAGAAAACAAAACTTTTATTTTCTCATTATTAATGTCCTTAATTTGACGACTGAGAAGATAAAACTTATAAAACTTATCAAAGCAATTACAAAGTTCATGTTACATCGATATTTTAGTGGATGAATGTTGCACCTCGAGTTTGCTCCTACAAAAACACAAACACCGTGACATTTTTCTCCACCTGATTGTGCTGCACCCGGGGTGTAATTTCCCCTACAATAATACAGAAATTAGAGATATATGGGCCCTTTAATTTCCAAATATCTTCAAAAATAAAAGGCTTTACCTCCAGGCTGGAGCGCACAAACCCACCCCTTGTAGGAATAGAGGAATGCAGAAAATAAGTAGCTCTTGAAAAGAGCTAGACAGAAAAATATATACAGTGACTTTACAAAATCTTCAGGCTCCTTCACTAGTTTGCACACTTGATTGTGTTGCAGACTTTAATTTTAGAGATGTAGAAAAGTGACAGATACTTTAAAAAAGCTCACTCATTCCAAGCTGCCACAATCCTTACTGCATGTCAGGGCTATACAAGTCATGAGTAAGTCTCCGTTAGCTCTCTGATAAAATCGTGGCAATATAAGGATCATGGAAAGGGTATCAAACTATTTCCAAGGTTTTAAGTGTTCCCAGGAGCATAGTAGCCTT
Source organism: Channa striata (assembly GCA_033026295.1). Lineage (NCBI taxonomy): Eukaryota > Metazoa > Chordata > Actinopteri > Anabantiformes > Channidae > Channa > Channa striata. The sequence goes on along the minus strand of CM065169.1, from coordinate 24,821,295 downwards.
AAAAACTGTGAACTTGAAGAAGTCTGAAACCTCCAGGAGTCTTAATCTAGAGTCGTCTGTCAAGCTCAACAGCAGTTTGGTTAGACAGAAACCAGAGCCTGTTTGAAGCATTTACACCAATCAGCCACAACATTAATACCACCTGCTGGTTTTAATGTGTTTGACAGGGGTCAGCGTGGGCACTCTGACCGTCTGCGGCTGCGCAGGCACATAGACGGCGAGGAAAGAAAAATAAATGCAGCCAAATACAGAAGAGTCCTTGAAGAAAACCTGCTTCAGAGAGCAAAAGCCCAGAGACCATGCAGAGTGACAATTACTTACAGAGTCTAGCCAAAAGAATGACGAAGGGCTGCTCGCAAGTCTCTGACTGTCCTGGGTACAGTCTGTGTGCATAAGGTGTTCTCCTTATACCTAAAGTTTTTTTTCTTATTCAATACAAAATAATATAATAATCTAATGTAACCCTGTAGCTCCCTATACATGAACAGCTTTAAATGATGTATATCAATTGGAAAACAAAATGTATAGGGGCTACATAAACCCTGAAATGTATATCAAAAATCCTCTTCATGTAAGTGTTTCTTCTCACTGGGCCGGCGCGATAAAACACAAATATCATTCAGAAATCTTTCTGGATGTTTATCTACCCCTGCAGAAGTAATGTAAATGTTTGGCATGTATTAGCCATGCTCACTTGGGGAATGGTGGGGATTTTGAAGCAGTGCTATTTCTAAAATGTGGTATAACCTTTTGTATCCAGAAAAAGTCTGAGCACACTTGCTGTTTTCAGTAAGACCCTATTTGTTGTTGAAGCGATTTTCAGTGCAACCACAGCGCAGCCCAACAGAAAAACCTTCTGGGCTCACCTGAGGGTGTGCTAATGCGCATGCATGTTTGTTTGGCCAAGCACTGAGAAAACCCACCAAACATTTCACTGTGATTTCACTCAATATCTTAGTTTCTAGTAATACCAAATGAGCGGGACTGAAACATAGGGACATGTATTACATGCAGAACAAAGTAAGTAACTGCAAACAGTCAGGATGACAAATCATTACGGTATAGAACAAGAGTGGGTACATCGCAGTGCAACACCACTATAAATGTTCACGGTTTGTAATTAATTCAAAACTGTTCTTTGAATTTGAGGTTTAGTGTAGTGTTGGTTACTTTCAAGGTGTAGCGTGTTTGATTTTAAGCGTAATTAAAACAAAAAAGACAATTAGCCTAAATTAAAATACAAGCCTGTAATTTCAAATTAAGGCTGACCGCATGAACAAGTTATAAAAAAAAGTAAAAAACACAGATTTTTAGTTTTTGAGCAGGGCTGTATCAACATTGGGCTGTAGTTTAAATGGTCTGCACTTTTCTACCCGTTGGTACTCAAAGCGCTTTACACTGCTTCTTATCTACTTATCTCCATTCACACACACACATTCATGCACCGATGGGGGAGCTGCTATCCAGCTGGCCGACACTCACCGGGAGCAACTAAGTGGGATTCAGTGTCTTGACATGTGACCAGAGGAGCCAGGCATTGAACCAACAACTAGTAGGATTGGTGGACAACCACGCTACCAGCTGCACCACAGTCCCCAGTTTAGAGAAGATCCAACAACATCTGTAGCCTACTAAACATATGCTGAGACAAACTGCCTGATTTCCTTAAGTGTGATGTCATCAAAAAAAGACAGACATACAAAAATAGTTAACAGAAATTGTTATTTAGTGTCGCTGTTCCTCAAGTTAAAATGGGCTAAAAGGACAGGATTTGTAGTTACATAGCATGTTCTAATCATGACCAGGAGTTTTTTTAAGAATTAAAATGTTATAATATTTAAACACAGAAGATCTATGCACCCAGGTGAGATCTGAGGTGAGATGGTATCTTATTTTTATACTGTATATTTTACATGTATATCCACAGATTAACCAAGCAGAAAAAGAAAGGAAACGAGTGAATGAGATTTAACAGAGCGTTTTTGAGGTCCCATCCCAGGGAATCAAACCACTCATCCACCAAGCTTATCACTATGTGTATGTTCATTACCTGTCAGGGTGCTCCTTGACCACCTGATAGACCTTGAGTAGGAAGGTGTCGTTGTGGAAGGCGTGGCTCATGCACTCCTTATAGAGGCGAAACTCAGCTGCGGTGACGGCTTCGCCCTCGGGGATCTGCGAGGGGTTGAACTTAAACTCTTTGTGGTGACGCCGCTGCGGAGAAAGCTCCCTGTCGTACTCCACTGTGGGATGGAAACACACACAAACATGCAGTGTCACAACCTTACCCACAAAGAGTAAGAGACGGTGTGAGATAATACTCAAGTTAACACTATTAACTTTCTTGACCTTTGAAATGCTTTTATGAGTTTCCCTAATGCATTTTCTACATCCGTTTCCCAGACATTGTGCTGAGGTTAACCACAGAAGCCTTTAAAATGATCACGTAATTTATACTTAAGGTCTAATAGGTTTCATGGCTTCCAGTTTCCCTAAATAAACCTCTTCTGTCATCAGTCTAAAGCAGAAGCCTATTACTTTTTTTTTGGTGGTACTGGATGTAAAGACATTCGGTGACCACTTCTGACAGCGTGAAATGACAAAAACCAACAAATGCACGCCCGTCTATGTTTTAAATGCAATATGAGCCATAATGATAATGTGCTTTCAGTTCCTGTCTCAGCTGGAGGTTTTTCTCCCACAGCACAGGGCCTGCAGAGGCAACTGACAACACACAGCCAGAAGAGGGAAATGAATAAAGAGGGGCATGCTGAATACAATTAGAAGGTTGTGTACAGAAATATCCATGCAGACATAAACAGTAAACGCTAAGCCTCAAGTATGTGCTATATCCTGTAAAACACACACAAGCTAGTAAGATGATTGCTCGAGTGCTAAAAACACACACGAGCACAGCTTAGCCATTCTAGTTCGATCACACGCTCACAGATTTCAAACGATCATCATGTGCTTCACACACGGCATCATCATCGCGAATCTGCTTTTGCGACAGCGACATTCAGCAGGCTGCAGCTCCACCAACGCAGACTATGAAGTGCAGACAAACTGGGAAAAAGAGCTGGATGTGTTTCACCTTCACGCTCCTTATAGATATGTCCTGACTTGATAAATGACAGCTCCCTGTCCAACAGCCTCACTTTTTACATGGTCTGTTGGAGGTAAATTACACAGTTCACTATTTTTACATTATGTTATATAAGAAATATTTAATTTTATCTTGGAATTTTTGGATACTTTTATAGCTCAAACCTGAGGTAACGCAAATTTATTTTTTGTACCTGAGCCAGGCATGGTAAAACTTTCCAATAATTTTATGATGTGGGGTCCCACCCAAAATGTGACCAATGACACATTTTGTTCCCCACGTCATGGCTGCAGAAAAAACTGTGTTGATGTGAGAACACTGGAATAAATCAGACTCTCCTAAATGTGCCAGCTCCACCTCGTACCAACACCCAGGAAGGTCAAAGCCCCACTATTCCCCAGGCATTTCAAAATTACATAAATCCTGAACCTGACAAACAAACGCAGCAGAGAAGGCAAAGAGGGAACACACAGTTCTGAGGAAAACTAAAAAGGTGCTAAGACCTGCTAAGACCAAATTATGAAAGTTGAAACATCTCAGTTTATAATCACTTTCCACTGAGGCAAAGGAAACCACCTATAGAGGATGAGATGTTATTCGCATCAGCGGCACTTGTGACTTTTATCAGATGTGACAGTCGCCATTTCATCATCTTACTCCAGCGGCTGCCCACACACATACACACACAGATGTTGCAGGAGCTGTGAGTAATAGTGAGTCCAGCCTAGTGTTGAAGGGTAGAGAGATCAGCTAAGCTTGTGCGTCTATGCATGCAGGGCTTCAGCAGAGGTCGTGGTACTCTAAATGACTTTACAACACTCACTTCCAAACCCTTGGGCTTAAAGGCCAACAGCTTGAAATTTTATATTCCCCATTTAGGAACTGACTGACTTTTTGGGCCAAAAACGCACTGATAAACTGTAGGCAGTGAAAGGGTCAGGAGGGGTTCACATATCAAATATTTATTGCATTTGCTGCAATGTATGTTGAAGCCTGAAAATATCGAACACCTGTGCAGAAAAGTTAAAAAACCTCCAGTTTTTCTTTTTTTTTTCAGCCTTTTGACCAAATGTTTGTTGATAAGCAGGAGAAGCAGTTGCTGTGATAAATTCGTCGTGTCTCTGACCCAACCAGTTCATTACAAGGTGGAAGCCTGTTTTCCCCACTACACTGCTTATTAGTATTGCCTGTGCAATATTATGTTAATGCTTCTTTAAACTTTGTGCAGGCTGAACTGTGCCTGTTACCAACACACCCACACACACAGTCTGGGAGTTATCCAGTGTAGCCACAGTCTTCCAGTAAGCAGCTCCAATGAAGCAGCAAGGGTGTTAACAAGTCTGGTCTTAGAACTCAACTGGCAACTTCTTATACTGTGTATTTCCTGAAAACTCCTCAAAAGGCGAAAGGAGTGCAAAAGCAATCTGGTCAATGAGAAAACAGTTTTTGCTAAGCACTGATTTCATTAGGCTTTAATGAAATTAACAGGGCACTTTTCATTTATTGTGTACGTTCCTCAACGCGAGAACAAAACTTCGAGAGACTCCATGAACTCACCAGCCTGTTCAAGTTCAAATGAATGGTTTTGTTTTTATCACACAGATGGGACCCATTTTGATTAATGTCTAGGTGGAGAGAAAACAATCAAACCTATGAATTATGAAGACACCCAGAGTCTCCAATCCCCCATTAACCTGCTTTTTATCACTGCAGCCCCCTTCCGAGCAGTGTTAGTGGCTAAGTAGCTGCTTCCCCACATCCTCAGCTTGAAATTCGATTGGAATCCACCGAGGTCTCACATCAAAATCAAAGTTAAGTGTTCACACAACACACAGGGAGCGTAACCTCTTTGCTAATGCGCTGTGACGTGAGCTTTGAGACAGGAACACACAGAGGGGAAACTGGATGTAGATTAGCATGGTTTGTGGAGGAGGGATAGTAAAAGTGGCTTTGTACAAAAAGTCTTCATGTTGTTTGTGTGTTTGATTACTAATCTATCGATTTATGGCTTTGTTTTTTCTTTTCCACAACACTCAAAAAAAGACACATAAAAACAAAACCCAACTAAGTCAGTGTTGGTTACTTTCGCTTGCATTCTCGCTCTCTCTACCACACAACACAGAATTTCAGTAATACTGTAGGTGATGAGAAGCAAACTAAGACAAACGGGAGAAACCTGAGGAACAAAGAAAAATATCTAACAAATGAAGGAAGTGAAAACAATAAGACAGATAATACTATTAAAATAACATGAGAAGGAGATAACTGATAAATGGATGAGATGACAAGACCAGATGAAGGAAGACAAATAAGTTACCACAGAGTAAAGGATAAAGAGACCAAAGGGACAAAAAGCAGAGGGAGAAAGGGAAAGAAAGTCTGGGCTGCAGTGAGAGGAGGAGAGATGGAGACAGTAGTGACAGAAAGAAGTGAGATGGACGATTCCCAGATTCACTTGGCTGCTTTGATAGAAGCTGTTCTCGCATTTCCACCTGCGCAACATCTGGCTCGGCTGTTCTAGGTATTATAGTAACCCACATAGACGCACACATACACACACACACACACACAGAAACTGTGAGTCATTTGCTTTCATATGTATTCATATGATAAACAGTCTGCACATGCTGAGTGGTTATTGGATCTATGTCATACATCACAGTGTAAAATATGCTTTACCGTCTTGCTTTGGCAATGTGACTTGACGTGTTTTTTAATTATTGTTTAGACCATTACAAACAAATGTCAGTGTTTGGCAGGTATCTGTCTAACTTGACAAATAGCTGACTTTGCATCATATAATAAGAGAATATCACATTAGATTTCGTAGATTGTAAAACTAAACTACATGAAGAAAAACCTCTAATGAAAAGTCCATAAATCTGCATTTAGAATTACATCAAGTCACTGCTACATTATTTGAAAGACTAAACGCCTGTGGAAGACATGAAATTACACTTACATATGCACGACAGGTGGGTTGGTCATAAACTAAGATGTGGGCCTCTGTAAGCGAGTGCAAAGAAGGAAAAAGTGAAAAGGTGCTGAAGGAAAGATAAGTCGGTGAAACTTTTGAGCTAGAAGTCTGTCTTGCACAGGAGGAGGCAGAGTAAACGAACAGGTGGACAAGACAGATGAAGACACAAAATGGAGCTCGGAGCTTATGTTAGTAGTGAAGTTACTGCTGCTGCTCTGCCAATGTGTTGCTCATAATACACCTCCTGCACAGACACAGTGCTGCACGGCCACTTAAGCTCATATAGAGATCCATATTATTGCTTACAGAATGCCAACCTCAATTGCAGGTTTGTGACAATTGGTGAACAATCTTCTGAACGAACGTCACACAAAACTGCCACAACAACCTCCACTCCAGAAATGCAAACCTCTTTTTGCATAACTCACAAGGTGCAGAATTCTCCGTTGTGGCTATTTTTTTATTCTTTTCTAGCCAACATTCAAACATGTATCTCACACTCTCATCAATCTTTGTTCCTCTCAGCTCTGTCTTACAATGCTCCACATAACTTTAGGTTTACTCTGTCTTTTCTTCCTGATTCCAACAGAAAAGGCTGGGTATTGACAATTAGTTTGAAAACCAGGTTTTTGCTCTCAGTATCTCCTGATACAAAAATGTCACTCTTCACTAAGAAAAGATGTGGTGGAACTAACATGGGAAAGAAGCCAGTGTAGCTGAGTTTTTCACTATAGTACAACAGACACTCCAGTATCTTCTCAAAAACCAATCTCTGTGGGGGTTTATACATAAAGCATGACAAAACTGGATCCCAGAGACCCTCATAAAAGCTCTGCTTTCTAATTAAATCTGTAATTTACTGTTTCCTCTGACCCATAATGCATCGCATCGAAAGGAGAGGCTAAGAGAGCAAGAGAAAAGGAATCTAAGCAAAGGAAAGGGATTGAAAACATTTTCACAAACACCCCTCAATTAAATTTTTGCACACCAAGAACCTGTCAACATTGTTAAAAGACTTTGCGGATGGCTAAACCAATAAAAAATGTTCTGGATGTCCAAGGCATGAGAAGAATCCATCTGTGTTTATGTAATTACAGCCCATAATCCGTCTGTTTTTTCTCTCAGACTTGATGGTTTCTGAGGATAGGTCAGAAATTCCATTTATCGTTAATTCCTCCAAAGTCCCATCTAATTAATGGTTTGGCTCGTCACATTGACTTTCTCTGGAAACCTCTGAAGTTGATACAATCACAACTCTTTGATGATAGCCACTACTTTGTAGAAAAAATTTAAAATCACGTTAAAAAACATCTCAACAATATTTCTGAAAAAAAGGGTGAAGCACCAATAAAACACGGAGGCAGCTGTTGATTCCTACAAAGCGGATGAATACTAGCAGCCTGCAGTGCAAACACACACACGTACAAACTGCGGTGGTGTGAGCTGCCTGAGGTGTTGCCATTATGCTTGGCTGCCAAGGGGAGCTGTTAACGCCTACTGCTGAGTGTTCTGGCTCTTTGTAGTCGGGCAGCTGGTAGGGAAGCTCGTGGAGTTGAGGCATGGACGAAAGGGGCCGGGGGTCCGCTGGGAGTCATCATTAGCTTTAAGCAAGGGTGTGCATGCGCTTGTGTCTTAGGACGCTCATCCTGTGCTCTGATCTTCTCCCCTGACCCAGCATCAAAGCTGACCCACTGAGCACCACAGGACCAGTTAAGGGCCACTGGAAGGAGTGAGAGTTTATGCCTGATGCGCGTAGGTGCACACATGCACACACACTTACACACACACACACACACCTCTGGACATTTCATACAGATGAGTGTCACAGCCTCCATGATGTTTGCGTGGATATAAACGACACAAGAAAACAAATTATTGCCATCGTGGCTGGCAGCAGCAGATAACATCAGGAAATAACTGTCCAAAAGAGTATGTAAACCGCATGCATACTCAGGGTTAGCACCACAAACCAACCAAACAAACAAAAACTTCAAATGCCATTTGAGGTGTCAGAGAACCAGAGTCACACCACCACACATTCAGACTCTCTTTTTAGTGCCAGCGGACAAACTAACACAGCACTTCCTGAAAGCTGCATCTTATCTTCTAGGACACATACACACATACACCCATTCATTCATCACTGGCCTGGATATCCAGCCTGCACCTCTTCCATTACCTCCCACAGGTTACAGTACATAATGACCTCACTAGACAGGCATCCCCAGGAACAAAGGGCCCATTTGAACCATATAATCACATTTTCTCTGCAGCCATCATCCTCCATATAATCCTTGAAAAACCATTTGGGTTTTTCTAAAGGCCCATCCAAAACCATGACACATAATGTCAGATGGACTGTCCCAGGACACACACAAACTCATACACATCCACAAAGGCAGAGTATTTTAGTTTTGTTCCCATCACCTTGAGCCCTATCACCACTGTGCTGCATTCCACAAAAGATCAAATAGCGAGGTTTGGATTCACATTCATCTTTTGTCGATTTGAGACTTTCAGCTGGTGAACAATGTGTGTGGGTTTGTGTGTGTGTGTGTGTGTGTCTAAGCCTTTGGGTAGGCAGGTAATTTGCCATAATTGCACTTCAGCTGGGGCTTTGCTAACAGATAGATATCTGAGGTATGGCTGTTGGACTGTATTATATCAGTATTTTTCATCTATGGACTGACAGCTGCAGTCATCAGCTCTCTGTTGAGTCTCCAGTTGGCCTCCAAGTAGCTGGATATGTCATACCTGTGATTTCATGAGCATTTTTTTTCAGGCACAACTACTTAGGGTTAAAACGTGGACCTACTAACTCTGCTAGAGAGGCCGTTCAAACCTCAAGAATATGTCCGTGTTCCTTTTATGCCCGTTCCTTTTCTGTTTTCTCCTACAGAAAGGTGCTCTACCACAATGTACCATGAGGTCAGGTAAGATAACATAAGGGACGGTAAATGGAACAAAAGCCATTTAGTGACATTTCTACAATAACACAAACTATTAACAAAACCAAAGAAATATGCTTCCTAGACAAACAATACTTTTACTATAAATGCTTCCTATTAAGGTTATATTAAGTCTTGAGTCATGGGTTCTTAAAAGTTGGCATTTGAATAGCTAAACTATACTCTGCACAGTTTTGTAAGGATCTTGTTTAGCTTGCACTGAAGACATTTTACATTTAGCAGACGCTTTTATCCAAAGCGACTTACAGAATAATTTGATACACAGACACAGGGGTTCAGTGTCCTGCTAAGCCACTGCCTTAAAAACTGAGCTAACTGGGGAAGTTCTCAGTGTGAGTAACATTTCAGGGTCCCAGTTCACAAAAGATTTTGCAATCATTGTTTACAGATCCCAGATGGCGGCATCATCACATCTCATTAAGGATTGTTGTTTGCCAGATGTACATAAATCCAAATGTTTTGCATTGTCCTTGCATATTAATTACTGGGTCATAATTGTGGCTTCTGCTTTGTAATTTAATTAGAAAGTATACTAAATCACGTGTTTTAATCGCAGCTTGCATTTTTCAATTTGGTGAGACCCAAGTTTGGAGAAAAGGATGAAGAACCTCACAGGATTATTAGGACAAATGAATGTGTAAGGGAGAAGGTTTACACATGTAACCTTTACACCGCTGTCTATAATCAATCTTTATACAACATTTGCATCTGTCTAAACACTTATAGGTATGAATGGCCAAAGAGAAATACTAATTGACATTAATAGCCAGATGTGATTTCTCTTAAAGCACCTGTAAAAACAAGTGTTTGTTTCACTGGACACTAATGCGTGCCAAATAGCTGTCAACAAGAGATGGTGCAACATCTTTTTCATATTTGTAAAGACAATTCTTGAAATCGGGACAGAAATAGGCTGGAGAACAAACAACGCAGACATTCTTTTTTCCCACTTTATAGGAAGTTAATAAAAATGTAATTCTACGGTCACGCAGCTGTCACAACAGCCTCTGGTCAGACTAATGTTGGCCTACGCTTTGATCAGTGGTCTTCATATACGATGAGGTCCTGCGGTGGTAAAGCACAAACCACAACAGTACAATTTCAACTACTGCTTACTACTGTGAGAGGAGATATTTTTACTCGTACAAGCTTTCTACGAGATTTTTGTTCTGCCTTCAGGAGCGCCTGATTACGTCAACTTATTTGACTCCATACTGTTTGTAACACTGCATGGATAAACTCATCAGATTTCTGCTGAGGTTTGGTTTGTGTCTTTTTCATTTTTTCTCCGACATCTTGTTTTATTTTTTTGTTTTTTTAAAGGATAATTTGGCAGAAAAACTACAGCCTGATTCACTTAGACACAAACAAGAAAATAAACATGACCAAACAGTGCACTGATAAACAAAACGCAATGATACCGAACACTTTGCCGTCACAAATCACTGCGCACTAAAAGATACACTGTTTAGAGTCAGTCGGATTACCGGGATTTTCTGTACTTTTTGCCAGATGATACAGTGGAAAAACATCGACAAGGCCAGCAGAGGAGGCCTGAGTCTGACATTACGACTCTCTGCTAAAGAAGTATTTGCTGCTGAAAATCCATCAGCGAAATATGAAAATAAAGCAAATTTTGACAGGTGCTTGGTCATAAAATAAAATCCCCAAATGTAAGATAACAGATGGACCCATAATATTGTTTTACGTTACAATTAAAGTCCATATTTATTGGGGAATTCAGTGACCACGGCAAACAGGTCTGAACATTTAATAAAAAAAAATACTCTGATCTTGTTCCTTCTTCCTGCAAGCTTCGCTGTCCTTGATCAGCTCCATTTCCTTTGCGATTTATATGACCAGTGATGACTACTTACTGCTATCCTCCTGGGTTGTGACCACAGACCCACTCGGAAACAGCTTCCTCAGCTGCTTTAGAGATCGGCCACCATTTAGCGCTAAGTGAATACTGCGTAAACAGAGATGTACTCCCAAGGCTTTTGATGGGAGTGCATTTTGTGCAAAATGAGACATTGCTGGTGGTTTGAATATTTACCAGGCCTCATTTTATTTACGCTGTGTCAATACAGGGGTGATGATAATCAAGAATCCAGTTTTACTGGCTTGTCAGGCATGTGGGAAACCATACGAAGACCTGAATCCACAGGCATGTGTTTTTGCTGGTGTCACACTTTATGTCGTCCGCCGAGTCATTATTTTCGGGTTAGTTTTTAGACGGCTGTCTGCGTGCCTGCATCGATTTTTTTGTGTTTTTGTCTGTCTATGTGTCCATGTGCCTCTATGAAAAGGCAGCAGCTCAGGCAACAAAGAGGCCTGCTATAGTGATCTGCTGTTAATGTCTGCTTTTGGGCAGCAGGTGTGCATGTGTGTGAGCGTATGTGTGTGTGTGCATAAGTGTGTGTCTGGACTCAGCCAGTCTGGTCCCAGATTTAGAGGAGGAAGCCAGCGTCAGGGCCAGGAGATGGATCTCTCCTGAGGGATCCGATAAATAAGGAAAAAATATCTTTGAAAAAGGTAAACGCAGCTGTTTCCAAAGAGAGGTCAAAATATTAGTGGCTTTGCATTCCACAGCCACAAGGTAGAAGGCCAGCTCACTGTGATGTTGCTTGGGACTCTACCCGCCCCCCCTCACACCATGAACACCTCTTTGCTCTGACTTCCTTCTCTGCCACTCTGCACATTATTTCTTCCCCCTCTACCATTCTCTCTCCCTATCCTCACCTCTGTGTGCCTTTCTTTCCCCTTCACTCTCTCTGTCATGAAGACAGTTGGGCCTCAGCGCGATTCCCTTTGGAAAGTCCATAGTAACCGCAACGCATTTCACCGGCTTAGAAGGGGAGCATATGATCCACTGATAAATCAGTCTAGCCCAGCTTCAGTCTCCCCCCTGGGTTGCCTCACATGTAAGACCTACTGCTTGTTTTCCACAAAGGCACAGGTCCAACAACAGCGATGGTAACCAGATACATGGATATTCAAAAAGCAGGTGAGCCTTGAGAAAAATGCGAAGAAAAATAATCAGTGTTTCTAATAATACATCTGTCCACAATGTCACACTATTGGGGAGATGAAAGTGTGGAGACATTTGGCTTTCTTGCATTGAGTTTTCGCTGAAAGCAAGAAATGTACATCCAATATGCTTTTCAGAATTATTTATGTTATTTTGGTGCGGGTGAGAGCCATGCCCCGATCAATAAATCTACTGAACAATAAGTGCCTCAAATGGGGAAATTCGTGTGGAAATCTTATTAAGTATTACTTAATACGTAATTATCCGTTTTAGCTACATTAAGGTTTTGTGCGATCATTGCTTTGTTAATGAGTTTTAACATTCTTTAGTTTTTTACTGTGGGACTTGGATTAAAAAAGTTTTATGTCATGAAGTTAGTAACTTTTAATTAAAAATAAAAGTTTGTAGTGTCTCTTTTTAAGATCCTGTGTACATTTTGAAATAGTTGTTATAAATCAAGTTTTACCTGTTTACAGTCATCTAATATAAACTTTTACACATAACCCAACAGCATTTTCACACAAAAGGAGGAAGTTCTTTTCTTGTACAGGTAACCAACAGCATTTTTATATAATCCACTATAACAACCTGTTTTTGGTCATTTTGTGCAACATTTCAACATTTTGGGCGACTTTGCATCCTGTTGGTGTTGTTGTATATCTCTTTGTGGTCATTTTGTTTTTAACTGAGCTCTTTCAAACAAGATATATGAACATTAACTTCAGAAGCTTTGGCCAATAGGTCCACTGACCCCTTGGGTCCCTAAGCCCGTGTCCGCTAGGCTTTTGAGAATTCCACCTACAGTATATTTCATATGGCATTTAAATGGAACCTAATATCTAAAGAAAAATCCTTTTGACTGAATATTGGCTATATCTCGATTATTACAGAAACATAATAAAATTATTGTTGGTGTTCTGTCAACCACAAAGGACCAGTGTCTATCAGTTATGTATGAATTTGGGCACAACATAAATGAGTGAAAAGCTGTTCAATTAAGAGAAAGCCAGAGTAGGATCTTTTCTTATGACTTAGATAAAGAGGCAATGTATTATTATATGCATTGAGACAATGTCAGCATTACATAGCACTCATATAGTACACAAAATCAGCTGTGCTTATTTTAGTAAATACCATAGATGTGTAACATAAAAAACAGCCGTGGGTTCACTGACTGCATTATGCAACATGTGGAACATAGGCAATTAGAAATTCACTGTAGATGTACATGAATGAAAAATGTGAGACTTCCTGTTGGAAAAGGATTCCTACTGGACTTTTAAACTCTGAGTCAGATAAGGTATCCAAGAGACTAGCTGCTTGGAGGTGTGGAAAGTGACCGTAAAGGAGGAAAAGACTGGGCAGAGTTTCCCCTGCACATCCTTAGTGATAAGATCCTTTTATCCTGCAAGCCTCATGATACTGGGAGTGGATACATTGTTTTATGGGTGGCCTCGGTGGGAGACAAACTCCCAGCCTCTGGGCAGATTAGTGTACTGAGATCTGAAGACTACCATTTTTTCGTCTTATTGCTATCTAACCTGACATTTCTTTATCTTTTAAATTTGTAGTTCTGTTATGATCAAATGGACGCTCCTCTTTGTACTCCTCTCTTCCATGACCTTATTTTTCTTCCTCTGATAAAGCCTCTGTTTAGAGCTCTAAACTTCTCCACCACCTTAGAACTTTGCATTTCCTCTGAAAATATAGCTTTTTCAGGAAAAAAAAACAATGTATTTGCATTCAGTCTTTGATAAAAACACAGTATATGCTCTTGTGCTTATCTTACTCCTCCCTCTCTACTTTTTCTCATCTCTCTCTCCTGTCTCCATCCATCCCTCCAGTCTCCAACTGTTTTCCTGTCAGCATCATGTTTGGAAAGTCAGCCCGTGGGTCAGCCTAGGGCTCGTAAATTTGTCCGTGGCAGCACGGTTAAAAGGGAGGCTACTTGCTCAGGAGGGTCATGGGCGTCAGTGCTCACATGGGGCCTTTTTCTCACTGTGGACCTGTGGTTGTTGTTTCAGGCATGTCCTCTTAAGACAGCTGACCAGCCTGGGAACATGCGAGGGGCAGAGTGGTGGGGATTGCAGTGTTTGCTGAAGACGTCTCATATAACAAGCTAGCAGTCCTTGTTGTCTGACATGTATATTCAAATAGACTTCAGGCAATGCACAAGGAAAATGTTTGTATTTGTGTGCGAAGATATTTGCTTAAATAAATTATTATTATTATTATTTGGTTAACCTTAACTCTAATCTTCAACAAAAACTCCATCCCAAAAAATGTATAACTTAAATAAACACCAACGATTTTGTTGTTGTTTTTTCCTTTTGTTTTTACAAATAACTGAGTAAATTATTTTTTTCCGGTGATGTAATGAATTGTCATATTATTTTGGTACGTTAAAATATTTCATAACAATTTGTAAAAAAATTTACAAAAACTGCAAAACTATCTGTGAAAATTTGAGGAAACAGAATATGTCAGCATGTTAATATCTTCTTATTAAGTCTAAAATTTTATGCCCAAATGGCTACCTAAAATGCATATGTGCAGTGGTAGAACGTAACTAAGAACATAAACATAAACAGTAATTCTGAAATCTTTCTACTTTGAGGATATTTATTTTGACTTCAGTACATTTCCTAACTAGTTACTGTACTTTTAGACAATCAGATTAATAAAATTGAATGCATGTATAATAACGTTGATCTCCAGGGTGAAATTCAAAAGCTACCAAGCAGCACTTAAAGTAATTTAAATTGTAATTGTCAGATTTACAACATATAATTATGCAAACAGTATATTAACAGTAATTAAAATAAGCTCCATTATTACTTGCTGCAACATTAAAGGAATAAGCACATTCATGCATTAGTAATTATAATTCAATGTTCTTCATTTATATTATTATATAATTTTATATAAGAAACATGATGTTTCTTAAAATGTGCCATTCTGCACAAAAAAGTACTTTTATTTCTAGTACTCAAAGTATTTCTTAAAACAACACATGTATACTTTTACCTGAGTAACGTTTTGAAAGTAGGACTTTTACTTCTTCTTTGGAATATTTTAGATGCCATAACATTTCGATAAAAACTCGTGAACCACATGTTTGCGGATCACCGAAATCAGTAAAATTCATCCTCTCAGCACCACAAATGTCAGAGCAAATTTGCTGAGATATTTCAGACATATATTAGCTAAAATTCCTGCCGTATTCCTATATGTCTTGACTATTAAAAAAAATATTACAGGCATGTTAACATACGGACATGTACGTACACCCCAGAAAGACACAACCTCCTTCCTCTAGTGCATCAAGACTTTTCTTTCCGAGAAATTCTCATTCCTCTTCTATTTTTTGGTGCCTTTCATCTCCCTTTTTATCTCCCTTCCTGCTTTTTTTGTTGACTTATTGGCATATTTGACAGCAGGAATGTTTTCAATGACATTTACACCATTTCTGTTGACTGCACTCATACGCATTAACAGAACAGCCGGGCCATAACGATAATGGATGGAGTTTACTGGGGACACACAGACACGCCGAGTCTGAGTTCAATGGTTCACAACCTTTTTTAACACCGGGGCGGACTAGACATTCCAAACACATACCTGACAGCTATTACCATTAAGCACTGTTAACAACAGTTTAGTCTAGCATTCATCATTATAAAAGCATCTGAGAAGACACACTTGCTCTTACCACTGAAACCAAGTGATATAAAATCAACCCACACTGTAATTTTAGCAATTACAACTTTGAATGAATCATTTTATGTTTTAAAGTGTAAAAAGCTGATAAAATGTGACATTAAACTGCTTCCTAAACATAAGCCATCTATTGTGTTCACAGATATGTAAAGAACATGCACCTCTATTCTCCTCTTACAATAACCCCAAACGTAGCTTCTGGAGGCAGCAGGTGTTTCTAACTTGATGCAGAAAGTATGACGTAGTTTAGATTTTATTTATGGCTGCAAACACAGAAATCACAGGAAATGCACTAATCAAAACCAAGAGACATGCATCTGCTGTTTTTTGTCTCCCCTTTCACATACACAAACTTCAGATATACAAACACAGCCTCATATAAGCACAACAACAGTAATTTCTGGGTAATGATCTCCTCAGTGCGGACTCCTCATGTTAAACACAAGACAAAGGCCGAATGTTTTAGCAGAAGAAAGCAGTGCAAGAATAAAAATAGACACACTCTTTCTTAAATTATACCTTTTTATGCCAAATTTATTTTCTTTGGTGTCTGGAAAAGCCTTTAAAAATTGCATATGGATTGCCAGGTTTTCGAATGAACCCACAATCGATATGTTTGTAACAGAAACGATATGCTAATATATCAAAGACTGTTTACAGGAGCTCCTGAAGAAGGCCATCATATGAACCTGTTTCTGATTAGCTGCTTCTTGTTGCACAGCATGTGGTGAAGATTCCTGTGAGGTTTTTCTGGGCTCTTGTTTAAAATCGTGATTGCAGCAAGATCAAATACGGCAATCATCCGAAGCATGGCAACAGAAAAAAAATGTAAAGAAGACAGGGAAAGAAAACAACACATGTGCAAGAGGACAGTGACGTTACGCCCCGTCCTCCTCAAGGCACTGCAGAGCAAACACAGCAAATTCCTCCGTGCCTACACCCAGAGGTGATAAATGCGAGCAGCGGGTCCTAATCAGATGTTCCGCCAGGGTTATCAGCTGAGTTCAATAGATCGTTACCAGCCAGGAGTCCGCCACACATCACCGGCTTATCTTGTCACACTCCTCCATCCCCGGCCACTATCATTCCAAAGTGGAATGTCCAATGAAGACAAGAGAGTCGACAGGCAAAGAATTAAAAAACAGCAGCAAGTGTTATCTCTGTACTTAGCTCCAATCTTAGCTGCCATCTCGTCAAGTCTGAGAGTAATGGCGTGAGAGGAGAGAGATATCATCGGAGTGAGTGGGTGCGGGGGTGGAGTAGTGGTGGGTGTGTGGGCAAATAGTGGGGTGTCAGAAGCAGGGTGAGAGACGACTTGAGACTTGACTTGAGATGACTTCAAGTGCAAATGGAATGCTCTCTTATAAATGGTTACCCGCTGACCTGAGGGTCAACCGACTGATGTGTGTACCTCTCCACGGGGGAAAAGTTGGTTGTGTCAAGTGCTCCACTTATCCAGTACAATAGAGCCAAAATATGTGCACACAGTCATACACACTGTAAGGTCGGCAGCAAGAAGTCAGGTGGACAACAGAGCTGTCCTGTAACACCTCATCCTTTACATGAGAGACATAAAGGCTGCCTGGAAAAGACATAATCTGGTAAACCGGAGATGCCCCCCCCACCTCCCTTCAGCCCTATTTGTTTCTTGAGGACGCTGTATGTTTTGCTAGAGCTTGACAACTAATACAATCCAAACATGAGAAAAAAGATGCACTTAAAAACACTGTAACTCAATAAGCAGAGTTATCTGTATATCTTGAGCTGTTCTTGGACATCAAGTTCAAGTGAACTTGTAGCAGCAGTAAAATATCCGATGCTGTAAACAAGTGAAAACAAACAGAGGTTTGTAGTTTATTAATATAATTTTCTCACCATTGCAGGATGGTTTCGACTGCCAAGTTTATGTCTCAGGAAAGATCCCTCATTCTGCTGCAGCATATCTTGAATTCTTCGCTTAAGTTCTGGCTAATACTGTTTACAGCATGCTCAAAGCTGAGGTGAAGTGATGGGTGGTCCTCTGTTCTGGTCTCGGAGGCTTTGCAGGAAGTGTTTCAAGATGGTTTAGTGAAATAATTCCAAAGCTCCTTTCTGCATCAAACAATTGACTCTTTGATCAAAAACCATGTTTCGTTGCAGAGGAAGTGGCTTACCTAGGCTTAGGCCCTGAGAACTGCAGTCAGGCATCATAAGAAAAAGAAAACAGCCATTTAATAAGGGCATTTCATTTCAAAATGAGCCTTGGCAGGGCTTTCTGGACCCAGCTAATCTCCTGAAAACTCACTTCTTAAAACTTTCTGCCTTGTTTAACTTAGGAGTTAAGTTGGGACAAAGCTTGACTGTTAACTCAGGTAAGATGCCTAGTGACGACCCAGTGCAATGGGGTGTGCTATCCTCATAAAATGAGCATAGCCATCATAACAGAGTGTAACAAGTGCGTGAAAACATAAAAAATATTTCATATGATTTTAACTAGCGGAGGAATGTATGATTCAATTTCCCAGGCACTGGGACCAGTTCAAAAGGTATATCAGATATCACAGATATCCCAAAAGCCAAGTATAAATGCAACCAAGACATATTGAAGTTTGTCAGCCTGTGAAAAACAGCCACGAGAGCTCTATCCCCCGTGAAGATGGCAACTGAAATGACCCTGTAATTAGCCGCAATTCACTCACACCCGGAGCATTTTGTGCAAAATAATTTTTGGTCAAAAGAAGAAGAGATTAAAACGTGGATTTTTACCAAAAAATGAGACACCTTAAAGTGTAAGTCTAACTACGTCATGCAAGAAGAACCAGTCCATTAGACAGGCAGTCAGGGTGAAGCTGTGCTGTTCATCAAAAAAGGGTATTCAAAAGGGTAGGAAAAGTACAAGAGCCACTGTACAGTAAAACCATAGATGGATTTTCCTGGATAATTATGGGACCTTCCCTCTGGAAAGAACTGTCAGACAAACAAAAATGGACGGGAGAGCAAACAAACAAGGGCTTTGGGTGTACTTTGGGCAAAGCCAAGCTTACGAGGCCTCCGCACCTGTCTGTCTGGTTGGTTGGCATGGGAGAGCTGCGGCAAAGAAAACTCATCCCAGTTAAATGCAGATGACACAGGAACAACATTTGTAGTTCCTGTTGTGTGACCCGTAAAACCAAATCCATTTCTGTGCAACCTTGACTCACCATAACCACGAGGTAGCAAGTCAACCACAAAAACCAGGCATGGCAGGAATAGCTATTTCCCTCCGCTGTCCATTATAGCCCTTAAAATGGTTTCGGATATTTCTCTCCCCTTATTAATTGAGAGACACTGAGCTTTTGTATTTTTTTCCACTGAAAGGCACCAATAGTGGTTAGTGTTCCACCACAATATATTACATCGAAAGACACGAGAGACAAGGGACTGCAAAAGACAGTTTATCTTTTAACCATTAAATATGCTACAGCTGTTGGTTTTGTGAAATATGAACATAAAGAAAAAAGCTCCAAATCCTTTGATTACAAAGTTTGAGCCTGCCTGTTTCCTGCACAAGGAAAAGAAAATCTCTTGAAATAAACATTCTCTAGACTCGGGGTAACGGTGACAGTTGCCATTAGCTGCCTGCTCCGCTGTGCAGCAGGACATGTCCTAGCTGCAGCATGTCACACAGCATGAGTCACCCAGTGCCCAGTGTCACTTCACTAGACCTCAGTGGAAAGAAGAACGTCTACAAGGAAAACAGTGATTAATACACTATTCTAGTGAAGAAGATGAAAAAGGAGTCGGAAAATATGCTTATGAAGTTCTCTGGCACTTGCGTCGCTTTTTATTTTTTTCAACGTGTCATTTCTGAACAAGCTAAGCAGAATGGATGACTCAACAAGAGTTCTACATTAATCATCCAAAGGGGAGGGTGAAGGTGCATATGGTTCACAGAGTGCGCACTTGAGAATGGATGTAATGCAGGGGCTCCTAAATCTGTGTGTGCCCCAAGAGAATACTGTCAGAAAATGAGCTCTCTATCTGTACTGCCGCCACAGCTGGCTGTGAAAGACATCAGTTTGAGCTCAAGCTTAAATCACTGTCATTGTTTTATTTGCTATGGGTCAGTTTGAAATCTGTAATTGTTTCATCTACACACTGGAGGGATTTCCTAATGTAAACAGGCAAATCCAGTTTTAAATCACATCCTTAGTGTAAACAGAACCACTTTTTCACTTTGACGTGGTTTCGCAAACACTGATTATGCTGGGAAGGTGCCATTCTGCTTTAGGCTTTGTCTGTTAATCCAGCCCCATATTTTTCCAATTGTTTCAGCTTGTTTAGCTCCTTCACTTTTGTTCCTTTCATTTATCTTAGTTCTAATTTGTAGTTTCACTTTGGCCACACATGATATCCAGATTTTTAGGCCAGTTTTGCAACAAGGAGGACCACCCAGAAGCTTTTCATGCCTCTTTCTACTGTAGTGTTTTAGGTTGCTGCACAAAAACCCTTCCGATAGTGCAAGACACGCATTAAAAACTAATCTGATGGCGATGACACACGGTAGTCGTGCAAGGCCTTATTTGCAAAGCAGATGGAAAGCCTTGGCCAGTCCAACATTAATTACAATCACATTCAGGGAGGAAGCCGTCCCTCCTCCAGGACAGTTAGGACTCTGTGTACGGCTGGAGGAGATGGCAACCTAATCCCCTGGTCACCACAGAAATCTGAAGGAAAAGATGCACAGGAGGTGATTAATCAAAGTGGAGAGCCAGATGTGCAACAACACAGGAGTACAAACTCAAAGTGAAGCAGCACAGGAGTACCGAAACCACAGATGCAAACACCATGCCACCACCAGCACACTCCTACACAGAAGCCAGGAGAGGGGCTTCGATATTTAAGCTTCCTTCTGTCTGAGTATCTGCTTTTCATCACTACATGTTTCAACACAATACTCAGAGGACCAATAAGCAGAGAAACATTTTCTGAGTAGCTGCTCCAGCCGAATTCTCTTCTTCATGTGTGGTACTGAGTTACAATCCAATGGTTTATTAGGGTGTTATTTATAAAGTAAAAAGGACTTTCTGTTTCAGGAGCACCTGAATGACCCCCTCCCTCCCCCCAAAAATAAACTTTCTCGAACTACTTTCCTCAGCAGAGACACATTCCCACTGTTCTCATAACCGGATCGTGACAATGCCCTTAGTTCCCAGAATGACAGTGAGTCTGGATTGAAGCCCCCTTGTCCTGCAGCGTCTGGCAGCGCCTGTTTATCTTCAGGCGCAGTGTTTAGAGTCTCCCAGCAAACACTGGAGATCCTAATGGAAGGAAGGGCTTGTTACAAGCCCGAGGTGATTAGAGTGTCTCTCTTTATCGTCTCTGACGCTAATTAAAGGCAAATCTGCTTGGGTAACACAAACAATGCGACGCAATTTACGCGCAGAAACCGCAACTGGCTGCGCTGGAGGTCAACGGCACAAATAGCCGTTTATATACAAATACCGGCGGCGGTGGTTGATGTTTTGCTGAGGATATAGGTCTATTTTCCCCGCGAACTCATAAATCATACAGTAGATTACACATCAGGACTGACCACAGAATTTCGGTCCTATAAATGAGCCGAGGAGGGCCAATTTACCCAGAAAGGACGTGTAACAATAAATTACACGGAAACAATACAAACCCCACCAGGCTTTCTAAGCCACAGAGGATCCGAGGCAGAAAGCTGGACCCTGTGTGGTGGGCACAAACCGCCGTGCCCTCAGGGATGGAGTGTGGGTCAAACACGAGCTCCAGGTGTGGAGCTCCAATCATTTCAGGACGGGCACGAGAAGTAATTCGTGCATTTACAATTAATATGCCCATAAAAAAAAACAACTTTAATTTGTCAAAAGATTCTTCTCAAAGTTCGGTTCTTGTTCCTAACACCTGTTTACACTCCATTTCGTAATATTAACATCTTGCCTAAATCCCTTTACGCACACACAATTCACTTTCATCCCATAACTTACCCAGATTAACGAAGCTCATAACCATATCAGCATCATTTAGAAACGCGGTTTCTTGATTTGTCGCCAGAGGGGGACTCTGGGTTGTCCGCATCGACTGATACCGCTCAGACAAGACTTCCACTTCGCTTTTCTCCTCACTTGATATGGTTTTGTACAAGTCCAGCATAAACAGCGGCGCGGAGTTGTACTTCCCGTGCGACAGATGCGGTCTGGGTCTGTGCGGTAGTCCGAGAATAGACAGGATCTCCTTCTGCATCTCCCTCTTCTCGTGCGTCCGGAGCCGCCGGTGCATGAAACCCGGCTGCACTTCGTTGTTTCCATCCAGTGAGTAATTGCTCTCCGCGACCGGGAACATGCAGTAATAAGCGCTCCACCACAGTCCGACCAAGGCAAGCCAGCGGCTGGTCATGGTGTTGTCCAGCTGTGGTCTCCGGAGTCCCAAGTGTGTCTGTCTCGGAGAGTCAGTCGCCTATCCAAAAGCAAAAATGTGCGTAATGGTAACCAAAGTCCGTCAAGGCGCGCTCTTATCTAAACGTAAGAGAAGTGGATTAGGAGCGTATCAAGCCATTTAAAATACTTCTTGAAGCAAAATGCGCAGAGTAGCGTCGGTCCCGCTTTCATTTCTGATCCCGGCGGCGTGTCGCGGTGCTTCAGGATGAAGTGCACCATGTGAAACTTGATTGTGAGCGCTCCCGCGAGTCGGTCAGAATACACCCTCAGAAATCAACTTCACCAGTAAAAGGAAGAGAACTCCATCCAAAGAGGCCATTTTACGTGAACGGATAGGTCTGCTCTCCACAGTGTGACTTTAGACACTTGCGCATGGATATGAAGCCGAGCTTCAGTGGGTGAACTGGTCTCAGAGACGGTGGCTGCGTGTGAGTCGAACAGGAATCAGCAGGTTGCAGGCAATAATATGCGTGCGCGTCCGTGCGTGTGTGCGCACAGAGCTCAGAAACCTCCCACTCCGTGCGCACTGAGCCAGAGGTGGAGCTCTCCAGGCTACTGGACAACACTTGCATATTTTGGTCGCTGCGGAGTAACAGCCTGTCGATTCTAATAAAGCTGTCAAGTTAAGTGTTCGCATTTTTACTGCACGGAATGTGCCGGTTACATTTTCGTCGACAATTTTTGCCTCCTTAAAAACATATTTACATTATAACTGCTGGCCTGGGCTTGGACTTCACATTGGCCATTCGTGTGCAGCAGACGCTATGTCTCTAAAATTAGGTTTATATTTCTGTTAGAATGATCGGACTTTAATTGTTGTGGCGTGAATGACGTTATGAACCAATGTACAAAATCTATGACACGGTAATGAAGCATGGATTACATCTGTACACATCCAATCCCGGTGTCTACTCCGTTTGTCCAGCTGAGGCACGACCCCTGACGATGGAGTGGGAAACAGCAAAGACACCGAGGACGTACAGGGAAGTGATGTGACCTCCTTCAATTACAACAAGCTCATTTATTCTACTTAACTGTTCAGTTAAGGTAAAAATGGTGCAATGAGTAAAATGCCTTTTTTTGCACCGTATGGAAACATAGGCTGTTATATACTAACGGTCTATCAACAGGCCATTTTATGATTAACATGACACCAGATAAACCTAAGTGAATATCTTTTAGTTTCTTTCTCTTCCTCCATCCTGTCAGTCTAACCTGTGTTTTGTCTTCATGGACCTTTCAGACACTGATGCTCCTGATGATAAGACACCGAGGTGTCCATATCTCAGTGTCTCTGCTCCTCCTGCTGCTTCCAGAGCCTTGTGAGGATGCAGCATCAAAGCTGCACATACCAGACACAAACACACGTCACTGCTCATTCACTTTAAATTCTAAGACTTTGACCACCAGTGAGGCCTTTGATTTTAACAATACCAACAGAAACAACAGTATGAAAATTATTTGTATTTGAAATCCTATGTAACCATAATGTGCTAAATAGGGGTTGGTAAAAAAAAACAAACAGAAAATCTGAAGAACATTGTGTATTAACTTTTCTGAAAATAAAGTTTTCATTTAAATTTAAATGAAAACTTATCCCTTATTTACAATGTTGTTTTTTGATTGTCAGTGAGCCAGTGAGTATGAATGGTGTGTTTTCTCAAGAAACTTGGTTGAAAAAAAGGGGAAATTGTCACTTGAATAAAACTCTGAAGAAAAATCCATGGAAAATGCATGATCTTTACCGCATCATATGAGTCAGCTCATGGTAATAAACAGAGTGCAATCCTTGTTATAAACACTTCCTGTGTCATTTACCTTTGGCATGTGTCATAGTGAATTAAATAAACACTAACAAGCTCAAAGAAGGCAGCACAGGTGACGTGTGTATGCTGTGCGAACTGAAAGCAGAGGGAGGAGGAGGAAACATTAAACAGAGGTTCTGTGTCCTGTCATCACACTGTCTAGACAGGACACCTCCTAGACCTAATGAGGTCTTTGTCTGTCTGTTTCTACCTATCTACCCCTTATTTTCACACACACACACACACACACACACACAAACTCATATATCACTATATATATATATATATCACTATATATATATATATATATCACTATATATATATATATATATATATATATATATATATATATATATATATATATATATATATATATATATATATATCTTGCTTTTAGCTCTTCCTGCAAGACATTTTTATTA
The DNA here is from genome assembly GCA_033026295.1 of Channa striata. NCBI lineage: Eukaryota > Metazoa > Chordata > Actinopteri > Anabantiformes > Channidae > Channa > Channa striata. The sequence goes on along the minus strand of CM065169.1, from coordinate 24,796,843 downwards.
AAGAACAGTAAAAGGTCACAGAAGAGCTCACAGAGAAGGAATCTACACCTCTCTCCATCACATAAAATGAACGACAAGTGTGCTCCAAAACCACAGGAATTCCTTCACCTGGCACCACTCTCACAAGGATTGCTGAATCTTCTACAATAATTATATTGCTGGGATTGCTATGTCGCACACATGCATGCACGCACATGAACACAAGCACCAGTCTTATCTCAGTTATCAACACTTTTTCACTTTAAGTCTGAGGAACAATGGCGAGCTGCTGCAGGTTTGCTGCTTTTGATGCTTTTGTAGTATTTTGCGTTGGCTTTGTTTTGTGGTCACAATCTCCCGCTTTGTATTACCCAGCACAAAGGCATTCCAGTGATTCTTCTCATTGATCGTTTGCTTTGAAAAAAGGTAAAATACTACTTCTTGGGATTATATACAGTATATTCATAATTCACAAATAACAAAATAATCTATAGATATTCAAATGAAACATAAGGCAGCTTGGTTTAGTCAGCTTGTGTGTGTTTTTCACTAATAAATGAATTTTATGTGTTGCTTTTTATTGCAAAAATGAAGACATTTTAATAAAGTGAACAAGTATTTACCCATTTGATACAACCTAATTGCAGATTTGCTAATTGTACACATCTAGCAGCCATTATTGTCTACTTATTGAATTTAAATAATGCTTTGCAAAATAGATAATATTGCTGACCAGATGCCTAAGTACTGTGTAAAGCAGTATACACACTGTCTAGGTTTGCTGAGTGCAGTTGATATAGAATTTCTGAAATTCAACTATTCTCAATTTATTACCCAGCATCTGTGTGACCACAACAGAAATGATGTGGTATGTTTTAGATCACCTGCAAATCATAATTCACAAGATGTCTGCGAACTAAATGCTAGAAGAATTTCCCTCCTCTTCCTGCTCCAGTAGTGAACTTGGTTGCCCCGGAAACAGCCTCTGACTGGATGACAGGAACTCCATGGTCCCATTCATACTGCATAGCCTGGGCAGACAAAGACAGATACACTTATGACCTTGTAAAAGTAGAATTCATGGAAAAGTTGCTATATTGAATTATTATTAGACTGTACAGCTGCGCCTAATGATTCTGATTCTGATGAAGTAGCCAGTATGCGTATGTGTTTTTTTGTATAATGATGGTGACATGTTGGTAACATACATACGGTATGATAATCTCCCATATCAGGTGTACCTGTGTGAAGGAGGGAGCACCATAGCAGCTGTAAAAGGCTGACGAGCGGTCAGCTCGTAGACACTGCTGAGGGAAGGAGCTGATCTGCTGGGCTAACTCCAGGGCCGTTTGCAAAGCTGTGGTTACAAAATACCAGATGATGCATACAGAGCAGTTCTGAAGCAGTAAAAGTGCAGCCATTTGAAACAAAAGAAATACAAGTTGACCAAGTTAACTTGTATTGCATTTCCACGCTGAATTTTTCTACTGCCGTATCTCTTTACCCCCGCCACTCTGCCTCCTCGCCCACATGAAAGCACTGGACCACATCCAGATTAGTCCTATGGAAAAAAGGGCCACACTTTGATGCCCTCTGTGTATGTATGTAAGCTACTACTTCTTGCCTTTTTTCTGATGTTAAACCCAGACCAAGAGATCATCACTCAAAGCGGCCAATTAGGCCAAGGCTTGAATGTGGGAAGAGGCACTTCCTGAAAGAATTAAGCTAATCTTTTACAAACATCTAAGACGACAGGGGAGGGAATCACAGATCAAGCCGTGAAGAGCACATGGAAAGGCTTTTTGGGGATTTAAGGATAGAGCAGCTTTCGTGCATTAATATAACACAGGAAATGTCAGATTGAAATGTGTACATAGTTGCTGCTGGAATAAGAGAACAGCGAACAGTGACTTATAGCTGCAGCATGGTGTGAGGCAAAATAAATAGCATTGACTGGAAATGATTTTGTCTGATCTTACCTACAAGAAAGTTTCTTAAAAACTGTGTTTCCTGAATCAAATTGGGTCACAGGCCTGTTTGTGTTTGGTGTCAACATGCCGGTTCTTCTCTGTGAATAATGATTTCTACTCCCCCTCCCCAACAGATGGGGGACTTCCAACCTCCCCCATATCTGGTCTTCACATCTCTACCATTTTCCGTCAAATGTCCTACATCACAAACTTCTACACGCTGTTAGCACACTATTATCATCCATGTATTGGTCACTTTGAGCTTTGATTTATGCAACTGATTAAACATTTCTTTCATCTTTACCTCCCACTTGTCAACATATTTTGTGTGTTGAATCCACAAAAGCAACACAATCACAGTTACGTTAAGAGTGATGACTAGATTTGGGCGTATAAAACCAAAGCTCCTAAGATGTATCAAATGAAGAAAACCACATGCCCAATGATGTCAGATGATTCAAACATCATTGGAGCTTCAGAACAGGCTTTACTAAGTTGACATTTTTTGCAGCCAACTATTTTATAAGCTCACTAGTGTAACATAAATAGAAAATAATGCCATAAAAGCAATAGCATTATTTAATGAGTATAATCACATCACATAAAAAACTGGTCACACCAAAAAATAAATTTGATTTAAATTATACTGACACTTAATAGGCTTTTTTGGATGATGCATTTATTAGTGTTAAAGCTAGGATTGGCAGTTTCGAAGTTTAGAACACACGTGAGGCTAAAACTGGTCAAATCAGTGCAGCTGTAGTGCACTGCCACCATTCTTAAAGGCTGCTCTAAATTTTACAAACCAGACTTCACAGGATATCTTGCACAAGCTTCTTTGGCCAGAATCCATGTCCTTACAGGATGATTTTGGTCATTTTCCAAATTAATTGTATATTTGCAGTACAAATAGCTATCACAGCAGACTCTTGAAAAGATCCCATGAACACACATCTGAACTCTGGTCAGTTTTTCAGACACTGTAAAACTGATGGCAACTGGTTATTTTGGCCAATCTTTCAAAAAGATTTTCTCTATAGTTAATTTTGGAACAATACAATAGGTCACCAATAGAAGCAGTCTGACTGATGTGTATTTAATTGTTTTTTAACAACAACGGAGGTCTACCAGAGATTAAGAAATTAATCCAGGCAGATGACTAACAGATGTTACCAGAGAGGGGAGGCAATTCACTAACGGTATTAGAGTCTATTTGGGCATTAATAAAAAAAATACCACAGTTAATAAAATGACCAAAGTCATCCTTTAATATGGGGTCTGGTCCATCTTGTGGTATCTGCTAATACTAAGTATCAGCAGATACCACAAGTCTAATACTTAAATACCTGTGCACGCACACAAACCTAATAACAGGCACACACACGGAGCAATTTAGTGTCAAACTCTATAATATTAATTAGATTTTCGCATACATAGTTAGTTCAACCCAGCTGTTACCATTACATAATGTACAAGCTCACACCCCAAAATACCTTGGCCATCAGGAACAACTCTATTAGCCAGTCCATAGGCAAGAGCTTCCTGAGCTCCAACTGGCCGTCCAGTCAGAATAAGGTCGAGAGCTCTTGACAAACCAATGAGTTGAGGGAGCCGCACTGTGCCTCCATCAATCAGTGGAACTCCTGGAAAAGACAAAATGGCCAAAATTAAACACATTTCTGTCCAAACTGTGATAAATGGTAAAAATGGTAAATGGTCTGCACTTATATATCGCTTTTCTACCTGTTGGTACTGAAAGCACTTTACACTGCTTCTTATCTACCCACTCACAATCACACATGAACCAACAACTGTAGGTCTAGTGGACGACCACGCTACCAACTACGCCACAGTCGCCCTTGATAGAATGTATAACATCACAGCTACACCAATGCACAGATGCTTCCTTAGTCACAGAAAAATAAAAAGACTCAATTATACTTAAGTCTTAATCAAAGCATTAAATGTGAGCATATTCCCTTGTCTTTGAGTTTCAGTCAGAAAATACATGCAATTACCGTAAATTCTGGACTATAGAGCGCACCTAAATTTCGCTAAAATTTAAAAGAAATATATATTTTGTCACATATAAACCGCATCGGACTATAAGCCGCCAATATCCAGGCTGAGAAATTAGATGGAATTTTTATTATCTGTTTTTTGTGACGTGTATGTGTGGCATTTGTCTACAGAGCCGACAAAAACCTTGTTATTGGCTTGTTTCTGTCTTATTCTTCACATACTGCTCAACAAAAGATTTTGTACCATAAGTCTTTATTCATACACACAGACTCAGTGCACTGAAACCACAAACGCTATTCATCTTCCTCCTGAGCATTGAAACCACTGTGATTTCCTTCACGGATAGCCAGATCGATGGCTTCAAATTAAAAGCTGCATCATAGGAATTTCCGTGTTTTCCATTATTGAGGGTGTAAAAATATTTCCTAAGAATAAAAACTGCCTTTTTGTTTGCACTGACTTCCATCTGCAGAAATTCATAGAAAAGCCGCATCTCTGTAAAAGCCGCATGGTTCAAAACGCCGGAAAAAGTAGCGGCTTATGGTCCTAAAAGATATTCACAGAAAAAGTTAGATGGTTATCCTGACATTTGTCTAAACAAGGTCATACTGAAAATTCGTCTGTATTACAGACTCAGTAGACATACCTACACTTTCCAGCTGCACTACTACTCTACATTTGGAAATTCCTGTGCCTGTGTGGGGGTCTTCTAGAATTACCTTTAGAGAAAAATGTGGGTTACCTACTGTACAAGGTCATAGGAAATGTGGGTCACTGTGCCAGTACATTGGTTTCAGGTCACTTAAGCTGTGAAAGCACGTCTATATACTGCTGGCACTGGTCTAGGTTACGGCTGTCAGGGGAAAATAGTTCTTAAACAATTGTACTCCTTAACACTGCTTTCTTTTAGTCACTACATGACATCTCCTCCTTACCCTCAGTCTCAGAGGACAGACTAGAACGATTATAGTGTCCACTAGAGAGAAAGAGTGAAAGGAGGGAAGGGAGAGAGACACAGAGAAAAACAATGAAGAGAGAGCACACTGAGGTGTGGTAAGCCTTTGGCATCTGTCCTAATTTATAAGGAGCACCAGCTGCAACAGGCATACTTTCTACTGTTCATTGCTCCCAAGTTCTATGCCTAAATTTCGACTGCCTAATTCCTCCAAGCCACTGATTCTATTTAACCACCTCTTACTCAGAGCACATGTGTCGGACATGTTTTCATAACCTCAAATCATCATGCTAGATTTCAGTTTTTTTTCTCCCCCTCTCTGATTCTGTGGGGACACATGGAAATACTGTGATCCTATTGATACTCTAAAGATTACTCTCTTTCTCCATGTCATTTAAATAAATCACATTGGAAAACATGGAATAGCAGTGTTAATACATGTGCCACCAATCCAGAGGCCTGGTTTGGGTTCAGACAGCCAGAGCATGTGGTGCTCTGACAGACAGAAGACTGTGATTAGGTGTGTGTGTGTGTGTTGGAGGTTTTTACAATGTCTGCATATACTAGATTTTACTGTTTCCCCATTACAGGAGTGTCTTTTACTGAAAGGTAAAATTCACAGGGCTGACTGAGCACACTGAGCAGATGAAATAAAACATTGCACTTAAATTCCTAGCGCAGGTGTTTACGCATATTCAAGGTAATTTTAGTTTTGATTGAGACATCAGACTTTTGCTCCCCAATGCTTTGTCTTGCACAACATGTAACAACACAAACATACATGACAAGGACACTGATATACAAGTATATCAGTGCAGCACACACAAAGAACCACATCTAATACTTTATATTTCCTCAAAAAACTTAATTTATGTGATTTGTTTGACTAACTTAAGTTTTAAGACTTCACATTTTAAGATCTCATTTTGAAGAGAAAATTGTAAAAGGCTGTGCCACTGTATTTATGCTACACATGTACATCATACTTATGTATTTTCATTTATTTTAGATATTCAATTAAACTATAGACCAAACAATTTTTTGGTCAAGCATATTTACAATACCTTTTAAATGATTTTCCAAATAAATGTATGTATTTTAACCAATATTCCTTTACTCTTACTGTTAAACGTCCTCTGCTCTTTTACTAAATTTTCACACATTTTGAATCATAGCCAATCATACCTAATGTCAAATTGTTACAGTTGATTTTATTCTTTTTTACAATTAAAAGTGATTAATGAAGTTCTGTTTTTTCAACCTAGTTGATCTACTCTACATTCTTTATTAGCTCAGGCGACTGGGAATTATTTCTCTGGTCCTAATCAGTGGATGTTGCATTAGAGCAAAGAGCTTCTCTATCTGTGTCTAGCACTATCACCTTTGATTGCAGCTAAAGACAAAAAGGGGACGAAAAAGGTGCCTCGCACACAGACAGGAAGCTGACTTGAAACGACGAGAGGCTCCAACAAAGACAGAGCCTGGCTCAAGGAATGATAAAGCGCCAAGTTGACCTCCAGTCTGTCTGTCTATGGTGCTGCTGTTGGCACCATCGCTATCAGCAACCAGAAGGATCTCCCTTCTTATCCACAGCACTCGTCTCCAGCACCTCCACCCTTCACCCCCCTCTCTGTCTCTTTGACAGTTCTGTCTCTGATGTGTCCTGTTTGCAGGAATTTGCACAGACCTGTGCTTTGTCCTACATGAATGGGAGCTGAGAGATTGCGGAGCACCTCCTTGAAGTAGTTTAAAGTCAAAAGGCATGTTTGGCAGAGGCAGAGAGCAGTGGCTTCTGATCCTCTTTTCCACGTTTCATAAAGGAAAATGTTTGGCAGCGATCCTGATACAAGATAATCAGCCAGCATCCGCAAAACAAAAGTGTAGATTTTTCGTCTTTGAGCTAAAAGTTTGGAAAGGAACCCTCCGCTTCTTGTACAAAGCAGATAAGCCTATTGTCAAGACTGAGGTTTGTTAGTAACAAAGTAGTACATGAGCCGGCAAAGCCTACTGTTTAAAGACTAGATAGAGAAGCTGGTTGTTGCTCCATCAATAGGCCATCAAAATCTGACATGTAGGAGAAATCTGGAAAAGAAAACAACTTGTATTTAACTGCTTCCTACATAACCAGAGACAAAATGTAAGTCTGTGAGAAAAGATCAGTTCAGGTATTTATAAATATTATCACTTCACAATATTCTGTAAATTTCACAGCAGAGCTTTATTTCAGCTTTTACTTGTGTGATATAATCACATTCTGCCTTCATCTCAGTATACAGCAAATTTGAAAAACTTGATCAAGTTTAACCTTACAGTAAAACTAAGATTAAAAAGAACTGGTGAAGTACTAGTAGTTCCAGAAATATACTCATTTATGTACTTCATATTGAAAAAAACTCCCACTAGAGCAGACCACCCTCCTTGGGATTTCATGAGCACCATCTTCAGCTACCACTACCTGAGAACAAAGTGTGAAACATGACACACTTAGGTGTTCTGGTTTGCTGCTGGTGCTGCAGGCACCAAAACAAAACCCACTACAATGTCCTCTCATGAGGGCAACGCGATTAGGTCTGAAGTGGATTAACAATTTTCGGATAACTGCAGACTAAATGGACAGAGGAAGCTTTTTCGTAGGCTCACTTTGAAATACCAAGGAAAATAGCTCAGTTGGGCTGGGTCAGAGATGACTGCCACACAGCTAACATGATTTTATGTATTTAGCTTGCTGAGATAATACTAGGGCTGTCTAACCTAGTCTGGAGAGGAACATAATCTAAGACCACCAAGGCTCCAAATATGGCTTTAATGATGAAAATGTGAGTGTCACTAAATTTCTCCCTGTTTTCCACCTAAAAAATGTCACACATCACACACATACTGTTTATTAATTTATCCATTTGTAACGCTGATTGTTTTCTTTCTCTGCAGCACTTAAATGCTACTTCTATTCGGTCTTTATGGAAAAAAACTTGGAGGAGGAGGGCTGGTTTTGAGGAAAGATGATGTAATCACTGGACTATGTCACTAAGTTTCAAACTCAGAGAGCAGGTGTTTGAATTGGCTGATGTTATGTCAGCTTTGGAATGAGGTTTGACTTCGATTCAGCATGTGTCTTCTTTGGCATCTTGTCATCTGTCCCCCATTCAGGTATGGGACACGATTAAAAACTGGGAAGAGAAAAGGTTGATATTGCCAACTGTAGATTGTTGTGTGAATTATTTCTTTATCAAACAATTGTTGTAAGGTCAATTTGGTCTAGTCTCATCCTTTTCAATTTTAGGGTTAATGTTAAAATTAGATAAATGTAGGGTTAGGAGCTAAGAAATGCACAATCAGTGTTCCCACAAAGACACAAAAGCAGCCAGTGCATGTACGGATTCAGTGTGGGAGAGGCATGGTGGAGTGGTTTCGACTTGGTGCTCTCTACTTCAAACAGAAAAACCAAAATGTAACAATCCACAACAGCCTCTATTCTTGGCTTTCCCATTTAAAGACAAATCCTTGAATGAAGTATTAGTGAACCATTTGAAGTTTCCTTTTCCGGTAGTAGCTCTTTCTTTGCTTTGTGATGTTCCTCTGGTTTAAAGGAACTAAAATAACATCAGGGAATTAGGTAAGCATAGTGGTTTTTAATTCAGGTCTCTTAACATTCAACAAGCAATAGACACTAAAACCAGACTCCTGTGACGCAACCATCTCCTCCTTCTCATTTCCTACTTGGCTGGGCAGAGGGGCCCCAGACAGGAAGCCACAGTTTCGGCAGCCAATCACGTGCCAGAAAGCTGTCAAATCCTTGTGGTTGCCATTGGCCCACATCAGAGTGGTACAGTGAGCCTCTTAGGGTTTTTCAGCTCCAAAGCCACCAGGGATTCCCTCCGGCTGCAGCCATCTGTGCCCGACCAAAAATCGGTTGCAGAATTCAACTATTGAAAGGTTAAAATTTATAGTGAATGCCAGATGACAGAACTAAGTTTATATTATTTTCGGTGTTTATTACAGTTATTTTGAAAAAGAACAGAAAACTCACCGAAAGAAAGCAGATGAAATATGTTAGACATCTCTTGGTGTTTGACCTGATTATGTAAATTTTAAATAACATTATGAAAACTTTGTGTAAAAACTCAAACAAACAGCTACTTGTTCTTGAGGAGCAAGGAAGAGCCATGTTATCATTCCTGTCTCCCAGATCGCGGTCATGATTTGTTATATTGGATGCGCAGTTCATTAAAAAGGTGAAAATGCTGGTGTTGCAGCATACAAGTATATGGCTATGGCCATAAAAATGAACAAAATCCAGCATACTAGTAATAGTCACTATACTAAATCAGACACATCTGAATTAAAAACCACAGTGGTTTCAATTAAGCTGAAGGAAAAGACTCAAATGTGTTGACAAACAAGTCTATGAGGCAATCAACAGAATTAATTACAGGGAGGAAATGTGCAACTTAATGTGTTTAAACCACAGTAATGCTCATTTCTGCCTCCCAAACATAGTTGTGAACTGATGGAAGGAGTTTAAGTGCAATTTCTGGATAAATTACATACCCAATGGGACATGTAGACTGAGATTTCTAAATCTGGTGATGAAACAAGTATGTGTCCAGAGATGCATCCATAACCCTTTGTCTCCCCTTTTCTGTGCTCCTCCCTTAAACACTATTTTTGTTTTAACCTATAGCCAGAATGCAACCATGATTTGCAATTTGAAGGCCAGGCATCATCCATCTAGTATTTAGTTGTAAAACTGAAATGAACATTTCACACATTTAGTGAAACATTGTAGAGGATCAGAATGAAATGAAAAGATCACATTCGCACAAAGAAATAACATTGCAGAAAAATAATTCCAATTAACACAACATGTAGAAAAATAAGTAGCACAATGACAAAAATCTAACAGCAGACACAATGGAGCATGGCTTTGCTAATAGGAAGTCTGAGAAAAGACAGACAAACTGACTAGGGCAATGCCAAGATGCTCTCCTGTTAAATTACAGGCGTGGGATGATAAGCCCTGCATGTTTACGCTCTAAATCTCGTAGTGCCTGCAAATTATAGCACAACAGTTGGATTTTAAACACTGTGGTCTTATTTGAAGCCCTCCAGCAACATAACTAAAGCAGTGACAGCTATAAGAGAGATGCTGAAATGGTCCAATAAGAGCCAAGTGTATACAGTGAAACCAACCACGGTTTGCTGAGATGAGAATCAGCTTAAAAGTTGACAGCAGAATATCCAAAGTACTACTTGTGTTTTTAAATCTACAGCCAAGTCAATGGCCAAATCATGCCAGTAAGCTACGACACAGCAAAAATGGAAAAAGTTGTTTATGAGGAAACTGTGTGACATAAATAATATGTAAAAAGCAGTTTGGCCCTGAGGTGGAAACCTGGCAGTTGGTTGCTTCCTCTTCTACTTATCAAGACTGCCCAGCAGACTCTGGTCATGGTGCCAAAAGGTCACGGTCACTGGTGTTATCAAGTTGCAACTATATCCTCACACACAAACAGGAGGAGGCAGGCATGATAACAGAGTGTAAGTAACAAAAGTTGAAAAATAGAAACACTGTTTGTAACTTCCTGGCATTAGAAGACAGATCAAGTATGCTTGGGTATAAAGAAAACACAACAATACTTTCATGGCGAGCTACAGTACAGCTGCTGCTACTACTACTACCAACAGCATCTAAATATTTGAGTTATTATAACTATTAACAACAACGCAACATTACTAGTGAGCGGGTAGTGTCATCCACCATCACCATCAAGGAAAACACTGTCACTTATGCAGCTTTTTTTGGGTTTCATGTTCCCTGCTCGAAGTGCCCAAGCACCACCCTTTGCCCAATTATACAGTTTTTTTCTTAAAAGGTGAGAGCGCATCTCGCCCGGCCTATCTCTCGATGTTGGCTACATGTCTGAAAAGGAAACTCCTGACAATGTCAGGACCTGAATCTCCTGACATTCTATACATTTCATGTCTGAAACAGGCTATAGTAGCAGTAAAGTAAAAGAGTGGAATATATAATTAGCTGAAATGAGTTAAAGCTCCTGAAGAGGGATGAAGAGGGAACTTTTCCTCAAGTTCCTATGCACCTAAACAACAAAATTTCTCCCATAACTTGCTTTAATTTTCATAACTTTGAATTTTTGCTCACTTTGTACCATACTTGTAAATTGCTTTGAATAAAAGACCTTTTGAGTTTGATGTCTCAAAGAAAATTTTTAAATAAAAACTTGAGAAATTCCATAAATTTTGCACTAGATTTAACAATTAATAATACGTAGTAGATTGTAGTAGTACTGTCTTCTCAACACTAATAATAGATAGCACTACAAGTATGACAGTAGTGACAGGTAACGGTAAAGGTGGGAGTAGACTGAGCTGTCAGACATACCAAATCTGCGACAGAACACCCCCATGACGGCGCTCTCTTCCACCACTCTCAGATCTGCCAGCAGAGCCAGCTCCAGCCCTCCAGCCACAGCAAAACCACTGACTGCTGCTATCAGCGGCTTTGAAAGCTGCAAACGGGATGGACCCTGAGGGAAAAAAAGTCTGTATTAGTACATCAAAACACACACTTGCACTATACATGCAAATCAACTAGCTTACATACAATAAAATGTACACCAAGGAAATATTCACTGCTAACAAGACATCTGCACTAATTTCTGTAGTAAAGACACATTTGCAAAACTAAACATATGAATTCAGTTTATTCATTGTGGTGTATTTCTGAAGGATCTCAATATAAATGTATATTTTCACTATCCATTTCATGTTTCTTTGCTTCTCTAAGTCCCATGTTTTATCTACTAAAAATGTTCCAGATTTCATTTCCTGATTCATTTTTCAAACTGCCAAACAAAAGACAAACAAATGATCCAAGTCCTGGCTGTTGCTGAACAAATGAAGCACTGTGTATTCTGTAAGAGATACAGTGCTATAATTTTCTGCACAGGAGGTCCACTCAATCTCAAAGACCTAACATGCAATCCAAACATTTTATGGAGGCTGCAACTTTTATAGCTTACAGTACATCATTTGTGTTATGATCCTTAGTCTTTGTCAAGCAACAGAAGTGTGCCAAAAGTGAGGATTTTCTAAGCACGAGCATATATACAAATACATGGTTTGAAGAAATTCCATTTATTTAGCATCACTGCATGATGATGTCATTGTCAATGTCAAGCATTTCTGGATTTACATGTTATAGAATTCTTTAGCCCTCTAAACATCAAAGGAAATATAGATATAACCCCCACTAGTGCACACAAAGCCTTAACAGTGCTCACCATCGGACCGGGACCCTTGGTGACATCTTGCTCCAATTTGAGGGAGGTTGTGTGATTGGCCAGCTCTTTTAGATCATAACCAGCACAGAAATTCCCTCCTGGAAGAGACCACAAAATTACAAAGTATGGCAGCTGGAAAGTCAGAGAGGAAAGGAAAATGATGAGGATGAAAAAAACAACAAGTTGAGCTCGAGTCTGAGGGCTGCAATTTGGATTGAAGGTTGCTTCGGGCCGGCTGGCACACAAATGCTTCTATTCCCTAAAGAGCCTAAATACAATACAAAGTTGCAGATCATGCATGTGCTCACACACACATATGCACATACATAATATTCTCATTAACGGAAACTAACATACTCCAACCACAGCCCCTTCCGTTGGATTCATGTGGTAATTACAACATTACCCAAGAGGCTTACAAACACTATGTCACAGGCTCAGGCAGAGACTCATAAAATCCTCCTCTATCCGTAATGTAACAGTAATGAAAATGATTATAATGAACACATGCACCAGTAACACCCATCAGCTGGGAGCTTTGATTACAGCTGTGGGTCACTGCAGAGCAATTATAGACAAACACTGTGTCATCCTGTTTATGGGAGTTGCAATGTGACAAAGCTCCCAAAGTTAAATCCTTTTGTCTTTGTAGAAAAAAGTGTAGACAATATAAAGAAATAATCAATTTATGCAAGACCTTTAGACTCATAAAGGAGGTTTGTTTTTGAACTGAGTGCCCAAACAATTCCATTTATTTGCTTTTAAGCTGAGCATTTTTCTTATATCCTGTCATCAGGGGTTCTGGACAAACCAAACTGCATAGACAATTATCATGGTTTGTTTAAAAAAATATATGCAATTTGCAATTTGCAATTTAAATGAAATAAGTCCCAAAAAACTTTTTTTACCGTCAAGTCTTGACAGTAAAGTGAAATGCACAAATGTCAGGACAACACTATGTTTTTTAGAACATCGAGGCTTCACAAACATTAAAAGTGGTTATATCTAAGTTCACCAAAAATATGCTTTAAGTGACACAGCTGCATTGACATCTACATTGTAATTGACCATAGAATTCTAAAGAAATCCAAATATGCCAGCATATTCAAGACCCGGAGAAAGCAATTACTCCTAATTTCAGAAGTAAAACAAACAAAAAAAAATGTCAACACTGAAAAATGAGAGCTGAGAGAGTGATTGTGTTGGTGCTAATTTGAACAAAATTGATTCCTTATGCTTTCAGGAACACTAGATCCAAGCTACAACCTTCATGCCTGTCATTTCATAAAAGACAGACTGCTAATCACCACCGAAGGTCAGCCGTCTTGTCAGAGTGAAGCAGCAATACAAGACAACCTGCTGACAGGAATGTGTGGTGAGACGATTAAAATCGCATCATGGACATGATGGGAATCACAGAACAGCCAATTTCACATGAACAACCAACTGTGCCACTTGTTGCTAACCAGTTTAATACAAGTAAAACAGTCTCACACAGTATTTTCTGTTTTCAGACAAGTGGCACTAAGCAGCCGTCATCTGGCTCCAACCTCTAAAGTACCAAAGTATACACTGGTGTCTCTCGAGGCTGCAGTGCACTTTATATAACAGGCAGGTTGATCCAGCTTGAAGACATTATTTCCACTGAGGGAAGGTGTTCAATTCAGTGTGTGATGATTATTTTTGGAGGTATTAGGAGCTGTGGCATGATTCTGGCATGGCTAGCTGACACAGTGCAGACCACCTCGCAGGTGTGCCTGTGTGTGTTTGAACACTAGTCAGATCACCTCTGCATTTTAGCTAGGTGTAAGGACTGCAAGCAGCAAAGGCTAGAGATAGGATGCGGAGGCAGAAAGCGGGGAAGCCTGATGAGTTGTAAAATAGATGATTATTAATCTTATTATAAATTTCAATAGATTTAAAATGAATCTACATTAGTGCCTACAATTCTCGAACTTGCTTACACAATGGCCCGCATGCTTGTCATGACATTGTTAATTTACCATTAATTTAATTTTGTTAAGTTAATCAAGTCGATTTTGACATGATATTTAACATGCAAATTCATTCACATAAAAACCCTTATTCTTAGGTCAAACGAGTGTGTTTCTCTGTCCACTACTTCTACACAGGTCTGAACTACTTATAAGTCCAAACATTATTGTAAGCAACACATTTTTACTTTTTTGATGAAAGTCCGACGATAGATACCTTCATCTATAAAAGTAAATGCAAAACTAAGCTGTAATTACACTTGGTTTTTCACTTTAGTGAAACGCTCTACAGCATTTACAGACAAACTGTAGTTGTTCTTTAGACATCTGCCCATATGCATGTAATATAGTCCCATTGGTCTGTCTGTACTAGAGTGAAAAGCTCTTTTTCATTTATGCTATCCCTTAAAATTCCCTAACCTTTCCCATGCAGGACAGCCACATTCAAGTCTGGGTCACTGTCGAAGGCCTTCAGCTCCTCCAGAAGACGCCTTGCTGTCTCCTGGTTCACCGCATTGCGCACCTCAGGCCTGTTTATCGCCACAGTAACGACGGACCCCCTTCGCTCTGAGGCCACAGTCTGACCTGCAACTAAGGACAGAGAATGAGGAAGATGCACAGGCAGAAACCAATATGGACCACAACACTTAGAGAGAGGCCAACCTAGAGCCATTAAACTTCACAGTAGGAGGGATGGAAATGGGACCGAAATCCTCTTATGTGGATGGACTTCATAAAATGAAGACAGAGAGTGAGATAAGGAGAGGCTCTAGGTAGAGCTAGATGCTTAAGGGTTTGGATGTGTATCTGTGAGCATTTATGAGTGATTGCACCCACTGATATAACATTGTTTCTTATGTAGTAGAAAATAGTACTAAATAAGTGGAGTGTCTGACAGCATGTGGAACCATTTTTTTGTTGTTTAAATTTGATTTCAGTTACACTATAGGCCTCAAGTTACAATTCTAGGAAACAGTAAATTACTAGAACAAACCAGATAATGTATATGGTCACATTTATGTGAAAGTTTGTTAACCTTTACAGGAGGTTTCCTTGGGGGGGAAGTAACACATAAGATTATTAGAAATTAATAAGTTTAAAAAAACAAAAAAAAACAAAATAGCAGCAGTGGTCCTAATTAGTAAAGCAACAATTCACATATCATGACTGGAAAAACACATTTGTGTACTGCTTACCTGTTCCGGGGCACTGGTATCAGCATGTTGCCTTAATGAAAAGCAATGGAACAGAACTCTTACATAAAGATAATAATTACTAGTTGTGCCTCTATTATATCCAGTCAACAGAGAAACAGCTGTACAAAGCCCATATTACAAAAACATCTACGATACATTTGAAATATGAAATACAACTTGGTTAAACGTTGTGCGTTCACTCTAAACGACCTGCTGTGGTCCTGCAGACTTCTGAAAGCAGGAAGTGTCGGAGCGCAGGTGTGTGTGATCCGTGCTAACGTTGTCGTAGCCTCTGCTGCCGCCTACAGACTGCAGACGTCTGCATTAAGCTATCGCCGCTCTGTGCACGTAGCTGCTGTTACCTGTTCCTGTGTCCTCGCCTGTCGTTGCAGTGCTGAAGGATCTTTTTGGCACCACATTCTCCTTTATCGACTGTTCGTATATTTTACTCTGTCGAATGACTGACAGAATTGGTCGTAATGACCGAAAACGTTTGAGAGCCATTGCTAACAAAAAGGAAGAAATTAGCTAAAAACTCC
The DNA here is from genome assembly GCA_033026295.1 of Channa striata. Lineage (NCBI taxonomy): Eukaryota > Metazoa > Chordata > Actinopteri > Anabantiformes > Channidae > Channa > Channa striata. Next base: position 24,780,887 of record CM065169.1, on the reverse strand, counting down.
AATGGCAGACTCCCAAACTATTCGATAAATTAGGTGTAAACTGTCACAGTTAAGATATGAACTCATTCACAACAAAGAAAATAGATTTAATGATTTTTAAAAAAGGCAAAAAGTATTCCTAGCACAGTAAGTTAACGTTAGCCAGTATCAGCTCTGATAAGGCGCAACCCTTTAATCCCCCCCACCAGACACAAAGACAACGCACAAGGTTCTGGGCCCAACTGCTGCATTGCAGAGGTACAAACCGCTAACATACAGCTGAGGGCGACATTTAGCTATGTTGAACCCACGATTCTTTCACTAGTGAGACGTGGGTTTGATGCTCTGAAGGTAATAAATGCAGACTCCATATCTGATTTTCTTTTTTTAATAAAAAGATTTCTCTTTTGCATTGTTTTTACACGTTTTAAGGCATCATGCACAAAAAAATAAACTAAAGGGATTATGCTTACCCACTACCTAAACATATGTTTTAACATTTGAGGATTTGCTGTCAAGTTTGTACAAATATGGCATGTAAGCTGGCATGTCAGTGAATCTCAAAGCAGAACAACAGCTGCTCTCACAGTTTTGTAAACATGGCTTTGAGCAAGGCTAAGGAAAACACAAGAAGGAAGACGCATGCTTCAACATGGGGCTAGATTTCCCTGAAAAGCATGCAATGCACCTTAAATCATATTACAATGCATTTTTTTTTATTTCAACAGAAGTTATTTTTAATTGCATCAATTAAAGTTAAGACATTGAAAAGTTTGTAGACAATAACAGACAAGCTGAAAGACAGATGTGTCCATAATGACCTGGGGTTTCCAACATTTTTTAGAACAGACAAATCACTACAAGATTTTTTTTCATATATATACACATCACGCATTGTAATTTCATACAAAACCTTTTATATGTAGAACATTACAACCGCAAAAAGGTTTCACTAATCTTGCTTGTGTCCATTTTATAAGCTGACGAGAAACAGCCTAACTGAGGCTAAAAATTAGGTTTAAAAAAATCTTGTAGTGTCCACCATGGCAGACATCCAGGAGGCGCCGGCAGCTTTGGCACAGTTGCGTCCAGTTGTGCTCTTCTTTAGTGATCCATGTGCATTATACTATATTGAAGACCATGGATAGATACTGTTCATATGAAACCTGGATCCAGCCGTCTTGGTCTGTATCGTACCGCCTGAACACATCAGTCAACCTCTGTGTAAAGGAGGAAACATGGGAATTTTTTATGAATATACATTTATATTGGATTTTTTTTATATAGACTGAATAATCAAAACTTTTCAGGTAAGTACAGTACAGATGTTGTACTTAAGTTAGTATTTACCTTGTTCCTCAGGAGATGCAAATTTATTAAAACAAGGTAACTCATCCAAATTTCGCTCAGACAAGATGTCAAACTGAATGGTTGACATGAAATGTAACCTAACCTCAACATTGTATTTTCTTGTTTTATTATTATCATAAAGTACCTTTAACAGAAGAGGTTGCAGTGGGTGGTTTATTACTTGAAAGAGAAGGTTAAAATGCAATTATTAATTGTAAATAATTAAAAGTTCCCACTTGAATCTTAAAAATCAAGAATCACTTTGTTGTAAATAAAGTGCTAAACCAAAGGACGCCATATACCCCATACAGAAAAATGTAGAAAAAAAAATCATATGATATGGTGTGAATCTGTCACCTGAAGTACAATACAGCACTGGATGAAGTCATCGAAGGCCACTTGTCCCTTTCTCTGGCGGTCAAACTTCTCTATCAGTGTGCCGTAAAATTGGTCTGATAAACGATAGCCTGCACACAACAACAAACATCAATATAGACATAAGAGATCCTGCACCTTCAACTTCTCAAATAGATTTTGGTTTCTTAGTTGTAGCAAAGAGGAATTAGGCTAATGAACAAGTTGTGGCAGTAGTTAAGACTTTGATCATTTCTGGTTTCACTGTACTGCTGTGAGGTCATTATGAAACTTTATGAAAATGCTCCTGATTAAAAGTGTGGGATGAAGGGGTTGGAGGATGAACAGTGGGACTGGGTTTGGTGTTTTGGAGTTAGGGGAAACTCACAGCACCACAATTTCACACATTATTTTGATAATTGCAAGATCATGGTCATTTATATGCACGAAATGTAGCCTCGTATGAGCAAAAATATGTTGATCAGATAACAGTATTTAAGCACATGGTGAAATTTTATCTTTAGATGTTATTTTCCCATGACTAGGAATAGTTTGCTTCATTATGGAGAAGGTATAATGACTTTGTATTGCGGAGGATGACAGAAAACTATTGTTGGATTTTGGGTAATTTAGTGAGTGGTCCTAAAACAAGATAGAGAACAATGTAATTTTGTTTGTTTATCAAAAAGTGTATTTTTGATAATAAAAGATACAAAAAAAAAAAGACATGCTAGAATATGCTTATAAGGAGAATATAATTTTCGTTTTTGTGCCTTTTGCCACTGCATTAGCAATTAGCTACTTTGCCCAACATATAGGTATGGTAAGTGTCATTGTATGTACTTATGACATATAAAACCATTGAATTCCAAATTATGGGTGTATTCAAACACACACAACTACTGAAAAGATACAACCTAGACACATCCACAAAGCCCTTCAGCCAAGGTATCAAACAAACATGGAAACTTTGCTGCTCACCAAATCCAGTCAGCGCCTGTTTGAGCTCGATCTTATCAATGAAGCCGGAGTTGTCCCTGTCATAGGTCCTGAAGATGTTCTGCCAGTCTGTGATGTATTTCCAAACACCAGCAAACTCATTGAAGTTCACCCCACCTTTATTTTCTCTATCGAACATGGCTAGAGTAAAGAATGGCAGTGTTGAGAGCAAGCTGTATTGATAGATTTCATTTTGTCACATGCAATCATACTTACACATAACTCTAGACATTTTGGTCTGTGGCAATGACATAAAAAGCAAATATGGTAGTACACAATCTAAAAGCACGGTTAAAAAACTTTGAGGTAAAGGTCTGACAGCAGCTGCTCACACTTGACTAACTCCTGTCTCATAAGGTTGTGTTCTAACATAAAGCTGCTTGATCCCCCTACCAACACTCCACTCCTTAGCCCGGTGCGTTGCAATCCAATTACCTCCCAACAAAGGGAGTTTTATCACAGGATATGCTTCTTGCCAAGGGACTATTAAACAATGGCTTTACTGATTATGGTGCAATGGGAAGGAGAGGAGGTGGAATTAGAGGGATTTACTCAAAGTCACAAAAAGCGAGAAAGAACAATTGAGACATATATTTAGCATATTTGTGTTTAGAGTGGAAGCAATGGCATTATTATGCAAGGAGTCTGACATAGAAAATTTTAAATAAATTAGCCACATCCTTTCAGATTTTATAAGGGAAAAAAGTCAAATACATATTACAAAAGGTATTGTTTGTGTGTGTGTATTGAGGTACTCTCTAAACTACATCGAGTAGGCAAGAAGATGCCAAGAGGGTCTCGGACTACACTGCAGAGTTTAAAGCTTTTAACCTCAATATCTTCAAAAAAAGATATAGTTATAGAGTCCAAGGGAATCAGCTGCTGCCTTCTCAAAACTTTTCCTATTTTTTGCTTTTATTAAGGGCTGCAGGCTCCCACTAGAGCAGTTCTTAGTTAAGCCAAAAATAATGTTTCTGCTGCTCAGATAATTCCAACGTAATGAATTGAAATGAACAGCTGTCATGGACAGAAGGCAAATATACAAAATGTATAGTATGAGAACAAAAGGCAGTTGTGTCCAAATGAGTTGACTTTGTGACTGTCAGCAGCTACTTACATATGATAGAGCGGACAGTCACTGGGTTGAAAGGAGTCCATGTCCCTGTAAAACAAAAGACCAGTTACTCCAGTTACATTCATTTTTGTTAGAACGTCACTCAGGATAAAAACATCCATAAAAAAGTGGCAGTTAAAAACAAAAACAAAACTTGGATTAAAATAAAAAAAACAAAACTTAAAGCTATACAGGTAACACTTGATCGTACAGGATCTGTAGCTCAGTTGTGGATCGTGAATGATTGCTCTAAAAAGGTCACTGGTTCAAATCCTTGTTCCACCTGGGGACATGTCATAGACAAGAAACTGAGCCCCACAATTGTCCCAAGTGTCCGCTTTTTGCTTGTAAGTTGCTTTGCATAAAAGCGCCTGCTAAAAGACTAATAGTAATTGTAATCTTGGATTAGTGACTTTATCTTAAGATAAATACATTTTTATTTTATCCTGTTGACTTTCTCTCAATGTATGCGTTGTACAGGATAACATTTCTGCATTTGAGTCACAAACAGAATGTTTGTTGTCTTTGCCTTTTCTTTGGCCACAAAAAAAATATTTCATGTCAATCCAAATTTGTTGTTCTGAATCTGTTGTATTGGATCACATTTTCCTAGTGAAGAACAAATTATCCTTGTTGAGAATTCCCACAGGAGCAACCCACATTGCTAATGCACTAACAATAAATGCTTTCACCAAATGGCATAAATGATATTAAGGAGGGAAACAACAACACAAATAATGGATCTATTATTTGAGTTCAGAGAATGTTTTAAACCACTGGCATCACGTTTCATCTCAGCAGAAACAAAAGTAGGTGATTAAAATAAAAGGCTTGAATATAGTTGAGGTCTGTGATATTTTACGAAAATGCAATTTTTCATTTGCAGGACAACCTTTTCAGTAATACATGAATTAACCTGTCATGTACACAGTCAGCACCTTTAATTTAACAGTGTGCTTAGTCTTTCTAGCCTTCTTCACAGCTTGAACTCTCAAGACATTGGGATTTATCAGGGCATTATCAAAGCAAATCCTTTCTGAGTCACCATCTTGCTTTATTACAGACAGGCCGATAGTTCAGGACCACAATAAAGAGGAGTAAGTGTGGGAGGATGTAGAGAGGAGAGGAGACAGGACATGAAAAAAACATGAAAGAGAATAAAGAAAAATAGGAGAGAAAATCAGAAGAGAAAAAGAGGAGATGTGATGTGAGAGGAAGAAGAATTAAATATCGTGCTTGCAGCTAATTCTCGATGTGGGAACTTCGTAAACTAGGCTCTAGCCTAATTTTTTTTGGCCTACAATTCTTCCCCACTAGCCTATTTGCAGACAATTAAACAGCATCATGTCATCTATGTGGCACAGAGCCCCTTTCACACTGTGGGTCCTGAGCTCCCTGAACAGCTTAGGTAGACCAGCTGTAACCAGGTTAAAGAAAAACCAAAGATCTTAGATTAGTTGCTTTTACAAACAAACCATATCATTTACTTAAAAAGGTTGCAATGGAAATAAAACCCACATATTATTTATCTTCAAGTTGACTTTAGCTTTAAATGCTCAGAGACACCAAATAGTCTCTGTACTTTATATTTTGCTTCAGTCTTCAAAGACATTCAACATTTTCTCTGCCTGCTTTGGTTTCTTTTATGTGGCTCTCTGGGAATGTGAGTACAGCTTTTCTGGGACCAGGCCTGAACTTCTTTCTAGATTTGGGAATCTAACCAATACTTTAAATTCCCCCAAAATCTATTGGACCTCTGATCTAAAACAATAGAAAGTACCATAAGCATGTTGTTGTGAGACCACGTCAGCGTAACTACTGTTTGTTTGCTGCACCACGGGCCAATAAAGCTCGTGTCCCACAAGTTGTATATTCATTCTAACAAAACTCTTTTCTTAACACAAACTATAAATGACATATGGAACGTGTTTCGCTAACTGACAGCGTTACATGTCGTCTCAGTGAGCTTTGTTCAAGTTGAATTTTCTAATACAATATATTCCCGAATTTATATTTAGTTTAATATGTGCTAATCTAATAGCAATATTAAAAAGATTGTCTAAACTATACTTTACATTTAGTGCAAATTAGTGAATGCTGGCACACTTAATCCTAAACTGTGTGATAGTAAATGTTACTATGTTACCATCGGCTAAATATCAGCATGTTAGAATCAGATTTCCAGCCTTAGCTTCACTGTACGGAGGTCTCAGTAAAGTACTAAATAGATTATCTACACTTTAAATAAAGTACAAAAAAGTACTCCACAAAAAAAAAATCCATATACTTATTATGGTAATTAAGAAAAGATGAGAGTCAAAGATCACTGTTGGTAAATATGAAGCTGATTTTAACTACTTTATGTGCTGACAGGTGGTTCATCCATTATGATACATCAGAATTTATTAGTTCCCCATATTTTTATATGAAATGCACCAGGTGATGTTACCATTGTGGCTGATCAATGTAAATAACACAGAGGGTGGAAATATGCATCTCTCATAATCTTAAGTTAAATGTGCTGGCTGACCACACCATCAAAATAACAAAAAACAAAGAGTCACTGGAAATATTTTTAGCACATATATAAATGTTTTTCCAGCATTAGAATCTTTAGAAATATTATCCAAAACAAATCGAAAAAAGAATCAGTAGCGACCTTTTCAGTCACACTGATTCTTGTAACCTCCACCCCACCAGTGTATGCCAGACAGACTGTGGCTGCTCAGTGTGAGGTGGTCAGCCTTGGTTGAGATGTTTATGTGCGTCTATGTCTCCATTTGACTGCCAACTGGAACAATACCCCCTCTGTCCAGTCCACACACTGGGCTCTCACACTGGTGAGGTGGAGAGAGAGGGAATATAGGACGTGAGGTGACATGCAGGCTGGTGGAAAACACAGTAAAAAGACCACAGTGTATGAGCATACATGTAAGGGTTACACTGATGCTTATAGACACGTGTTTGTGTGTAAAGGTTCCTACACACTGTAAATACTCCCACCAGCCAATTTATTAGGTACAGTTAGGCCTTTCGCCTTCAAAACTGCTTTATTTTTTGTGGCATGGATTCAACAAGGCACTGGAAACACTCCTTAGAGATTTTGGTCCATATTGATATGATAGCTTCATGCAGGCATGGCAAATGTTTCCCTGATGTCAATCTCCTGTTCCATTTTATTCCAATGACTTGAATTAAGTGATCTGGTGACTGTGGAGGCCATTTGAATACAGTGAACCCATTATCATGTTTAGGAAACCAGATGATTTTAACTTTGTGACACCGAAGTAGCCATCATAAGAGGGGTCATATGATGTTGTCATAATGGAACAAACATGGTCAACAATAATACTAAGGGTGGCTGTGGCTCTGGTGCTGGTGCTGAGGTGCCAAAGAGTGGCACAAAAATATCTCCTACACCATTTTTCTGTCAGCAGCCTAAATTGTTAATATAGATCTGTTAATAGGATAAATGTATCTATGCTTTCATGTGCTTTACAACAAATTCTGACCCCACCATGCGAATGACGTGGCAGAAATTGAGATTCATCAGTCCAGCTAACATTTTTCTAAACTTCTCTTGCTCATATTTGGTGAGCACTTGCAAACTGTAGCCTCAGATTATTGTTTTTAGCTTACAGGAGTGGCCCCTGTGTGGTCTTCGGCTGCTGTAGCCCATCCGCTTCACAGATTGGCATGTTGAGTGTTAAGAAATAACCTTCTGCATACCGCTGTTGTACAAATTATTATTTGAGTTACTGTTGCCTTCCTATCAGCTCAAACCAGTCCAGGCATTCACCCCTGACATCTGGCAATTTTCCCCCAAAAAATGATGTTCACTGGATATTTTCTCGTTTTAAGACTATTCTCTGTAAACACTAGAAATAGATGAAAACTCAGTCAACCCTACCTGGCAACAACAAATATGCAATATTCAAAGTCATTTGGTTCACCTGCCTTCCCCATTCTGATGTTTTATTTGAAGTTAAGCAGATTCTCTTTACCATGTCTTCATGGCAAAATTTTATTTAGTTGCTGCCATGTGATGGGCTGATTGAAAATTGCTCAATAACATGCAATTGAAAAGCTGTACGTATTAAAATGGCCAGTGGGTGCATATAATCTAGGAACCTTTAAACACAAACCTTACATTTTCAGCTGCACAGACAAAAAGTAGTTTCAGGTACTAAAGACACTCAAGCTCAACACTGGCCAGTCCTGCTATTCAGCAGGCATGTGCTCACTCAATCGTGTCAGCAATTTTACAGGCTTTTGTTGCTCCTACACACTTAAATAAATAACTCAAGTAGGAGTATAAATCTGTGTGTGGCGTTGTGGGGATGCATAACGGCAAGTTGGTGCAATATCTGTTCACTGCTGAGTGATGAGAGGACAAAAATGTCATAGTTGTAGTAAATGCTGTACCATTTGCTATAAGTTAGATACAACACAAACATGTCTACAGTAGTATTCATATCCACAGAGCTGATCACAGCTACATCAGCGATGATACATTGTCACACCAGGAACTGAGAGGAAAGAGGAAGGACAAACAGAGAGAGCAAGTAAGAGATCATGGGCGAGAGGCCGAGAAGTTGGAGTGAAAGAGGACAAACAGACTGTCGACATAGCAGGAACTGAGCCGCTGCCATAACCTCCTGAGGAATGTAGAGAGATGAAATAAGAGAGGAGGGGAGGAGATAGTGGAGGCAACAGGGAAAGGAAAGATGCTCCACAATTCCATCTTGATAAGTCATCCAGCTTTATGTAAGCTCGTCATACAGCTACAGCTACTATACAGACCATACAGCTACAGCTACTATACAGACCATACAGCCTCAAATGTATCAAACACTTGGATTAAAAACAGCTTAAAAAGAAATCATACTGGCATATTTTTCAATACTACAAAAAAGAAATATACCCAGCATAAAATTAGAAGACCTGCCATAACAACCCCATAAATGCAAAAATACAGTCATGTAAGGCTTAGTGCTGAGAGGCACGATAACTAGAGAGTTGGTGGTGCATGTAACAACAGAGGATGGAGGAGTGTCAATAGCAACAACAAAGCCCCAACAACCCCAGCCTCCCTCCTCAGTCTCCAGGGCCTCAATACTCTTTGTTTCTACTCCCCTGAAGGAAGAGGAGTACAACAGCAAAGAAAAGACAGATGATAAAGAACAAGGTCAAGAGGGACAACAGCAACGCGGCAGGTAATGCTGGGCTGACAGTGTGAAACTAATGTGAATAAAAGCTGAATTTGCAGGGCCAGTAGATCCACAACACACAGGAGCGTGACAGCGTCGGTGGCTTTAGAGAGTAAACTGCAGGACAAGATGCGGTGCAGTGCAGTGTGTGTGTCTGCTTCACCAGCCCTGTTTCATATCACAATGAGCTTAATGAGCTGGCAGAGACCGGACCGGTAAACCTGCCGCTCACTACACGCACATGCACAGCAGGGTGCACCTGTACGGGTGCACGAGTCTGTGAAAACAAGACTACATGCTGACTCTTGGCATTAACGCAGTCAAAATGAACAACACTCCAACATACTGTAGATAAAATACATGTGTTCATGCATGCGTGTACAAACACACACTTGCACTAATCAGTATTCTGAGCTAGAGCCATTGCGCAGTCTGATAACAGCTTCTTTTACTGCTGCTGCTGCTGCTGCTGGCTTCAATGTTCATTTTCTTCCTCTGAAGCACCCAGAAAAATGGGTATTCTAAGCAGAGCAACTTGTTCAAAAGTCTTTAAAACCTGCACGACCAGTTCACTCGAAAAATAGAAAGGAAACATTAGATTTTAATAAGAAGACAAACATCCACCTGTGCTACAGGTTTTAAAATATGCTCACTGATATATACCTCATTATTCATTACTGTATTTAAACCCTGTTGTCTGTTTGAAATGCAAGGCCAAGAGGCAATGCTGCTTCAGTGTTCTATGAGGACATGAAATCAGATATTTTACCAGCATCATGCGATGTTGCAGCTCTTCTCAGTGCAACTGCAGCACTGGCTTCACTTGGAAGGCTTTGAGCAGAGAAGATAACCTGTATGATCTATTCGACACTGCTCACCAACCTGCCTTGCAGAATCACAAATATACTTTTTTGATTCAAGAGGCTCACTCTGAACTGAACCTATAATCCTGTTTGAATCCTCCTTCTCTGAGTTATACAGGACCAAGAGCAATTGCACTTCCATCACTGGCAGCTGTAATCCTCAGGTTTTATCCCCGTTTTCTATCTGACTTTTGAGTTGTTTCTTCTCGATGTTCAATGTCTTAGCTTTGAACTCTAACTCTGCAGCAAAGAAAACACGACACAAGATTTTTTTTTTTACCTATACAGTTGCTATGCTTATCAAGCTTCGTGTTCTCACTCAATAAATATAAAGTTGTTAATAATAATTGAACGTTTTTCGTACAGTATGTGAATTTTATATTATCTTCAATTTTTTTGTAGAAATTCTGGGCAAAGCAGAATGGATTCATTCAGAGCAGTGGTAGCAAGTCTGGTCCTTGAAAACTGAAGCTCTGCTTGTTTTCCAGCTCCCCCTCCACCACCCTTATCTTTCAGCTTCGGACTGACTGAACACACATGGCCCAAGTAACCAGCAGTGGTTAGAGCCGGGACAGGGCAGTGACTCTCACTGACTGGAATTGGCCAAACGTGATTTAAAATGCTATGGTATCACTACTTTAAGTTGCATGTTGTAACTTTAATTTGAGAAAAACAGAAGGTTCCTCAATTGAGGTTGACAAACATTTTGCAGCCTGAAAAGGGGAAATCAGACAATGTCTGTTATTAGCATTGTAAAATTCAGGTATTTTTTCTTTTTGAAAAAAAAAAAAAAACTGACCAACCTTACTTAATTAAAGGATCTCGTTACCATTATTGCTTCCCACGATCACCTTCCTATTTTCTTGTGTTTATGTTTGAGCCGTTGACACAAAATTGATTCAAGTTTTTGTTGTTTTGTGTTTGAGAAACAATTTTACAAAAAAATGTTTGTTTTACTGCTTATTTATTGTCACTTCCAACAGCAGATAAAACTTTATTATTATTTTTGTTATTATTATTAACTCTTTCTTCAATGCTTGTTAAGTTTGTAGGCTCATGTAAGATGCCCATATTACAAGTGTATGAAATGAAATGAACATTGAATAAAATATCACACTATCACTTATTTTTTTATTATGGGGAGAAATTATTACAATATACGGTATAATATAGCATAAGTTTGTTCAAAATGCTGACTTTGAAATGTTTCTAGCTGATTACACAAGACCCAGGAAATAGATCTTAAATATGCATGTTGTGCATTTGAGGCAGCATAACTCAAAAGATATTTTTTTCACGTAACTGGACACTCCCAAAAAAATAGAAGTATGAAATGTTCCAGTCTTTCAAAATATTGTAGTTCATAGTAAGATAGCAAGCTACTTAACCACTGTAGATGGTAATATAATAGGGAAACCACCAAAAGAAATACAAGACATCATGGTGAGAATGAGCAGAAACAGATCTGTAAGATGAAATTAAGTCCATATTGTCTCTTACCGTATATACGTTCAACAGTGGTGAGGGCATTATGTGAAATTTGACATGGTTCATTAATGTTCACAACAAAACATAACCACTGCAACTTATGAATGAATAAAACTACTGCAGTGTGCATTTGTGACAACATATTGTGCTTATTTATTTTCTATGTGATATTTGTGACTTGAGAATTAATGAGGGAAGAATGTTTGCTCTCTTTCCAAAAGTGAAAGGCAAACAAATGAGTCATCATTTAAGAGTCTTTTTGGATATTAATGTGGTGCTGAAGCCTAATCAAATGTTTCTCAAAAACTGTACAAGCACACTCATGATGCCTGCAGAAATGTTACAAAATTAAGTTTTTATTAATGTGCTGAACATACTGGGTGCTAACATCAAAGAGGCACAAATTTAGACCTAACTGGTGCAACTTAATCCTGTAGAACTTTGTATCTTGTTAATCAAATTACATTTGACTTTTACCAAGTGTGAGAGACTCGCTTGTTAAAAAAGATGAAAAGATAGAAATCATGAAGCTGCTGAAGCTAGTAAAAGTAAATGGGATGTGACCATCAGCGACAATAATAATGATTTGTTTTTTGTGTATGTTAATGTGTAAATGTGAACACAAGAGCACAGTTCCAACCAGTAATCAGCACAGCGTTGAACTTACTGTCATCACAGGGACAGTGAGATGTCTTTGTATGTTCTTTGAAGCTACACTGCAACTTGGTTTTCTGTTGTCTCAGGACAAAAATAAAACATTTTTATTCAGTTCACCTACCACTCTGGGATAAAAATAAAATGCCAATTCATTTTGTGCTTAGACTTGTCAGCTGCTTAAATCAAAGTGTGGCAGAGAGCAATGGTGTGTAACAAGGAGATTCGGAAGAGACAGAGCGATCAAAAAAGAGGCAGAGAAAGAGTAATATTAATGGGGCAAAGGCAGAGAATAAAGGATAAGAAATGGAGACAGAGGGAGATTAAACCAGAAATAATGTCCAGAAATAAGGAAACTAAATTTAGCGTGACACAAATTAAGAAACTGAAGAGGAAACAAATTGATACGAACCATTCGATAAGGCCTGCTGAAGCTCAGAGTCGGATATCACTCCACTCCGGTCTTTGTCGACCCTAAGGAGGAAAACACAGATTAGACACTGGCTGTGTTTAAACCTTCACACCAACACACAATAGCAGTGAGCATCAGCACTCACCAGCTGAAACATTATCCTCCTGCACGCGTGTTAGTACTTCAACAGTTCACTGAAAATGAATGGGGCTCTATGAATACGATACACGAGGAAACTTGTACGCTTGTAGCTCCCGTGAGACCAGCCTGACAAGTGAAGAGTGTGTATGCGTGTGTGTGCACTGATCCTGAGAGGAGCAAAGTGAGACTGCATGTTGGCAAGAATACAAATAACTTTTAGAGCTACCAACACAGTGTCAGCTTGCAAGAATTTCAGCGTAACATATTTCTAAAGTGATAAGAATGAAACCAAAACAAAGCACAGCCTCTTGCTTGAGAGAATTAAGCATAATGTAGTTTACAGTGGGGTCTGCTAATTTGACTCTGACCTTTTTTGCTTATCTCACTCTCCTTGACTTGACTGTATCAATAGTATTGAACAAATGCAAAATATTTAAGTACATGCCTTTGAGCACTTACTGACTATTATGACACGCTAAACAGTAATATTAACAGCAATCCCTGAGCAGTAAAGCTAATAAAAGACATCGAGCAGAGACTGCTGATCCAAATAACAGGAAGCTAAAAAGTGGGGACACCCATGAAGACTAGCTTTAAAGCTTTTAAAAAGCCGGACAGTTATTTACACATTCATTAAACCAGAGATTTCTAGACTATGACATTCTGGAAGAAGGAAATGACAGACAACGAATTGTGGTTAGAACTGGCAGACAGCTCCAAGTACAGAATGGTATCAGTATCAGGACATCCCCATAAATTTCACATTTCCCAGAGCTTTAAATTTGAAGTGTTTACTCAGTCAATCAGTATTCTTTAAAAAGTTAATTTTTATTTCTGTGTCTGTATTTAAATGTAAAAGTAAAACAAAGCATGACACTGAATGGCTGCATCTGTGTCTTTGCTTTATCTTTACTAGTGTTGGGCTCTCAACTCAAAAATCTAATTGTAATAAAAAATATCTTTCAACCATGTTTGTTGGGGTGAATCTCCACAAATGTTTAATTAGGGTTGTGGTCATTTTTTTTTTGCACTGGAAAGAATCATACTGCTACCACTACTTGTTAATGTCCTTCACCTTTAATCCTCAAAAAATCAAAGTAAAGGCAATATTTCCAGCATGTAAAAGCATAAAAACCACAAATATTAAGCATCAGGTTTAAAATCAATCATTTGATGTGGTGAGAACAAACGTTACGTTATAACGTTGTTTTGGAGGAAGTAACTAATATTATTACTGGAATTTTCTAGCTATTCACACTAATTATTATTAAGAAAATGACTTTTATAGAAGTAAGTTATTACTAAAATTTTTTTTTTTACAGCTTTTAAAAAAGTCTGTTGTGTTTTATCTGAATTACACTACAACCTCAAAATGCTTTCTAGCCACGTAATCAGAAGCATCCCGCAGCTTAGTTCATGGCATAAGTACTTTTTAGAATGGGCACGCATGAGGGGGAACTCCTTGAGATAAAGTCACTCATGCCAAAAATTTTTAATAGCTCTAAGGCCAAAACAAAGCCCTATGCAGCCATGACTCTATGTCTCCAAGATGCAGACAAAAAACATTAACAGGCTGGACTATGGCACAACTAATAGGCTTCACAGTTATAAAATGTAGCCCGACATCGGGTGACTCAGCTGTGCCTTAGCAACCTGCCTGGCCCAACATGTCAACACAGAGCACACTCAACACACTGTGAACACTGGCAAAAGAAAAGCGCGCAAAGAGGAGATGGGAACTCCCTCCCAGAAAAATGAAAACAGGGAGCCCCACAACTTTAAGGGCTAGGGTTCCACTCCCAGCTGTAACGTTTTATGTGCAGCATTAACCCTATGCCCGCAAGTGTCATGGTGTCCTATTCTGTGATCAGCCTGTATGCCTGTGTGTATACCTCTCTTTACCTTTCCCTGTCTAAATCAATGGAAAAAAAAAAGTAAAGAGACTTCCCTGTGTCCTTGGGGAGAAAAACAGCTCTCATAAATGAGAGCTTTGTCACAGTTAAGGTGAGGAGTGGTACGAAACACAGTTTAACTAAAAGAAGTCTGTGTGTGTTCAGTTCTCCGCACTTTCTCCTTTCCCCAACTCAATCACGAAGCCTCGGGTAAGGTTACTTTGTCAGACGTTCACGTAAAACAAGCTTAAAGAGTGAAAACATCATCCTTCTCGCCTGCAGCACAGAGTTAACCATCTGCTGTTCCCATCTTCACACTCAAATAAAGAACTTACACTTAAAACAGCAGGACAACATAAAAATACCATGGCCGAGAGGCTTATTCTGCTCAGAGTTTCCCATGATTCACTGTTTCCTATAAAGCAATCAGGTTGGAATATGATTCCCGGAACAAAACCTGCCCTACTTTCCACATTAAAAGTCCAAAAGTAAGGGAATGTCCCTGTGGCTTGTGTAGTGGAACAAATAAGATCTTCCAAACTGAAGGTGCATTCATAAAACCTTCCAAGTTTTCCCATGAATTACTTTCCACTGCTGTTTTTTTTCTCTATTTTGAACTAAGTTTTAAGTTAAGAAATAAATCGGTTTCTGGTTGGACAGCCTCATATTTCAGTGACAGTGTGATGTTAAAGCAGTTTTCACTATGTGCTAGAATACTATCAAATGTCAAATAATTGCGGTGGAGTAGCAGACTTGTTCTTGTATTGTGAACCTAAAGACAACTCAACAATGATGTTGGCTGTTAAAGGGATGGGCAGCAACATTTTTGTCAAACCAGCATCATCCACGCAGGCAGGAAGGAAAGAACATCAGGATTCATTTAGAGCTTTGGATTTGGATATATTAAAAAAAGAAAACGGGACAGCACAACTGCAGTGCACCATCACAATTCACTCTGCAAAACATTTAGAGAATTAAAAAACTCTTCACATCCAGTCAGAAAAAGACAAGTGGAAGACTAGTCAGGATCAAATAAGATTTACAATGTGGAACTTGAGCTGAATGGATTTACAAAAGCAGTCGGACGGTGAGTCATTGATTGGTAGGTGTGTGTGTGTGTGTGTGTGTGTGCATGAATGACCTCCCTCATCCTCCTGCTTTATTGACTCTGATCATATGACAGAGGGAATTCCAGCACTGCCCTGACAGATATTTACAGAGAGGCAGCAGATGAGGCAGCACAATGTTCATGTGAGGAGTGACTGCATGTGTATTCATGAAAGTCAGGGTCTTTGTGTTTGGAACGAGTGATGATGACTCAATGTGTACATCATGAGAGTCATGACAAGTGCGTGGCTGGGAATGAAAGATTACAAATGCATGAGAAGGATAAAGAAAACATATATATCGGAGGAAAGGTTTACATCATAGCTGATTTCTAATGACTTTTGTGCCATAGATCAATTATTTAGTTTGGGTGTTTCAAGCCTTGCAATGCCTGCAGCATCTCAATGTTGTGAGAAAGCAAAGCAGAAGGAAAAAATTCTCTGCAGTATTACGTAACTCTATAGCTTACTATTACCACAGGCTGAAGCATATCATCTATTTCCCTCTCCGTCTACTACTACGACCTTCTCAGCTGCTGACACACTTTTCACTCAAGCTGTGGTAATTTTAAAAAAATATCAATTGGGTTGAAAACATTCACTTAAACTGTAACAGTTGTGCAACATACAACAAATTATTAGCTGCAATATTGCAGAACAGTGTTTCCAGTGTTCATTCCAACCTCCCGTGATTAAATGCACTGCATCACACAGACCTACAATTGTAAGATCAATTTTTTTATGAACCTCTATTCCAAGCTTATATTTCCAATGCTGACTTGGTTCAGAAACACATAAGTGGTCACAGACGAAGTGACCACCTTTTGATGAAGCATGCTGTCAATTCTCTTTCATAAATGAAAAAACATAAACCAGGAAAGCCCTTCAAGGACTCCTGGAGGTCCCCCAGCAGCACTCTGTAAACTCTCAGTTCATCACATAATACAGAAATAATTTAATAATGAATAAGTGTCACTGAGCCAGTGTAATGTAATGTGTTGTGACCTGCTCAGTGACGTGTACCCGCTACGGCATGAACTCTTCACAGTGAACGAGTCATTTCCAGGAAGCTCCACAACTGAGGGGCAACTTTAGACTTGAATCACTCATTTCACTGCGGAGCTCACTTCGCAACCGAAACACAGTTTTAAGCACTCGAGGGTTAAGACAAAAAAAAAAAGACAAGCTGTCGGAATGACAGACGTTTCACAACCAACCAACCAACACCCACCCACCCAGGCAGGCAGGCAGCCCGCTCTGGCTCTCTGCTTCTTCTTCTTCCCCGACAGCAGTTTTCATTGCGGCGAAAGCCTCCGTGATTTCTACTCACCTCTGGAAGATATTCCACAGAAAGCCCTGGTCCGGGGGAGCGTTCATGTGTGGGGGAGCTCGGTACGGACTGTGACACGCCATGTTAAAGGGAATACGCTGTTAGGATTGTGCAAATAGGACCGACAGAGTGCGTTTCCTCCTGCTGTAGTTTCTCGTCTCCGCAGCTTCGACCGGACTCCACCACCCGACGTTACTGGCGGCCTCCTCCTCTGAGGAGGCGGGGCCAATCATTCACCACTACCCTTCCCGGGGTGACGTCTCCTCTTCCGCCCTCTCACTCAAGTAAAAATAGAAACTGCAATATTTGGCAGATAAAATAAGAGATATCCCACCCGTTTTTAAAACTGACAAAACAATTAAAAATATATTACAATCATTCTAATCCTCTCACAGTAAAGGCAGTGACATTATATTTTCTAATCATGGTGCTAGCAACCCAAGCTCCTCGACGGCCACAGCCCTGCTTGTTTTCCATATATCCCTGCCAGAAACATATATAAATGATGAAAAGTTGTAATTTGCGTTCGTGGAGCTAAATTTAAGAACTTTAATACAATGACCAGCAGTTTTAGTTATAACACTGCAATACCGGTGCACTGGTGTAGTCCTTGCAATCATAAAGCAGCATAAGATTGAAACACCAAATTACACGAAAATGAAAACCAATTGGTTTATCATCGTATCAATTTTACGACTATGCAAAACTCTTGATTATATGTACTCACGGCACTTGTTTGCCAGGCTCTTTAACCACCATTTACCAAAGTATTTTTTGCAAATTCCCTGGGTTCCTAAAGGCATCACAAATGGTCACGTTTAAGAATCTGGCAACGTCATTGGTCCAGTGTTATTTGACGCGGGAAAGTTGTGGAAAACTTTGCAAGGTTTTACAATTTCAATATTAGCAAAGATAAAGAATAAATCTTGACCTTTTTCCCTTACAGTTCTTGCTATATCTAGAAATGTTTAACTATCCAGTTGTCCTCCACTGCCATACTGGACGTTTTTCCACAACTTGGTGAGTTATAAATAAACTAGTTAACATTAGTTTGTTAGCTTGTAGCTACAAAGCTACCAAGTGACAACTGCTATCTACTAGTAGCACAATATCTTTCTGTACATCACAAAATACCTGGTGAGCTATACCTCATTTATACAATTTTATAACTGTGCTTTGTTATTCAGGTTAGCAGCAACCAGAGGCATTAGGCCCACTCGCAAAGAGCTCCTCAAAGTCGATGTCAAGCAAACATAGGAAGAATATTCACCGGAAGGAGAAAAAGTCTAGTGTTAGCAAGTGGTAATGTTAGTGGTTTTGCTGAGGTTAAAGATCAGACAAAAAGACCAGATAAATAACACTAAATGTTAGCTTTGTCTCACTTTTTTGTACTTTCCAAGTATTATTTTCATTATAGTTCGTAAAATAATGAAATGTTGCCAACGTTCTAGGATGCGTGTTTAGGAGCTTCACCTAGTCACTTTGAAAAGATAAGTTACAGAAGTGGATTTAAAGCTAAATCTCTTGTTTTATTTTCGCTAGAGGGGGCGTCATAGAAAATAATTGAGAAGCACTGCATTAAACCATTTTATTACATTTTACAGCAGGGACATTTTGGATTATGTGACAGCTCGGGTTTCCAGCTCCGCAACCCAAACTGCCAAGGCCTCGGTTCTCTCTCTGCCTGTCATCTCAGCTGCAGTATGGAGTGGTTATAGTCTACCATAAGCAGTGTGGCTTTATGCTTGGTGAGAAAAAAAAACAAACAAATGTAGAAACAGCACTCAAACACAGTATTCCAGACTTTTCTTCATTGTGAAATTAAAACATAAAGGTGACTTTACTTATTATAAATGAGTGACTGTAAATTAAGATAAAACCTGCTATTGTGGTAATTTTCCTATTTTATTGCTTATATCTAAGATTAAGGGGAAGTGTGACCTGGATTAAAACAAATACATATATTTTTGGCAGTAACAAGGAGAATTTAGACCACATTTTATGTGTCCCTGCCTGCTGATGTAAGCTCAGGTAAAATGTGAAAATGTAAAACATAACAAACAAATCATAACTGTCAGATGCAAAATGTTGAAACTCAGTAACGCTGTTTTGGCTGTAAACAAGAAGCAAAGCTGTCACCTTACATATCCATGATGTATGTTTCTTGAATTACCCTTTTACCTATGATTTAAAAGACAATATAGAGAAGTTGCGAAAGCAATATCATTAAACTGAGCTCAACAGCTTCTATTCCTCTGGTCTTAAATTACATCCTTGACAGTGATAATGCACCTAACAGATTTGCAATTGGGCTGTTGTCATGGTTGATGAAAACAGTTAAATACAGTGCAGGATGTTAAAAAATAGTTAGAGAAGGCAAGGGACTGTCTGTTGTCTGTAGTGGCTCTTAGATTCAGCAACTGCATTTACCTTTATCCATTCTATTCATCACCAGAATGAATAGAATAGAACCTCCCAAGGCTGTCACCAGTAATTGTATGTAGGTAATTTGTTTATGCATTTTCAACCTTTTCTTACAAACAACCCACATGCATTTGTCCCTACAAGAAATAATGCAAGAAATGTGTGTGAAAACATTTTGTCTGTTTTCCAGAGGAGGTTCAACAGATCATTGACTGGCTTTTGCTTGCTAAAGCATGCATACACATTGACATGGCTGAGATTGGCAGATCTGACACAAACACACACATCAGATTGGTCACGCACAGTTGAAGAGTGTTTTGTATCATGGGGAATTTAAAATTTTCAGCTAAAAAGCACAGAGGTTATGCATGTTTGTGGATGAATTCAAACATCTAGCGGAATCTTCACGAAGGAGATTGTTTGAAGGATTAGGAAGACTGAAAAGGGGAATGTGGTGTTTTCCTAAGTGCGTGATGGACAAATACAGTTATTATCATGCGGATGTATTTGTAAATGTTTAAAAGGCCATGGAACAGCTGTAATGTATGAATTCCTGTGTCTACAGGTGTAATTTGTTATACAAATTTCTTACAAAGCATTTTCACAAATTCATGTTTTTAAGCCATAGTGTTGTCTTAATCAACACAGCACCTAACATGGATAATTTTTTTTATATTTCGAGTTCAAACATTTAGTGTTGCTCCTTCTTTCCCCTACAGGCATGGCTTGGATGTGCCTGAAAGCTTTTACATGATGGAGTTGGCCCATTTTTGGAGCCATGAAATCAACTCCCCAGCCCATATAAGATACACCAGGTAAAGTGTAGGATATATGCACAAATGCAGCCATGTATTGTCCATGCTGGTGTGGCTCTGGAATAGGCTAAGCAGTCTATACGCCAGTGTAAATCAATGTCCTTTTTAAACCAGTTATTCAGTCTGGAGGAGCAGCCGTTGCCACTGTTAAGGCGATAGTTACCATTATCATAGTTTGATGTAACAGAATAAACATGACTTAAAAGACTCAATATGAAACGTATTTAATACATCTGCAACTGTAATATATGTTAGATGGACTGCAGGTTTCAGTGGAAAATGTGAAAAGTGAATTGTAGAATCAAGGCTTTTATATAAGACCACAATCTCTTAATCAGTGCTTGAATAGATGTAAATAATTCACAATTACATAGTAGCAATAGCATAGTGCTGATCACATAAACAAAAAATGCTCTTCTGGTACAAATTGCTTAAATACAGAGCCAACACTAGAACCTACACTATGAGACTTCACCTATTAGAAGATTTGTATAATATGTGATTTCCATACAGCCACAATTGTTGGTCTGATAATATATGTAGGAATTTAAAAGATGACTAACCCAAGAGTAACTTCCAGATTGCAAATACAAAACTCCTGTGTTTTTACGTTCTATGCATGGTTTGCCACCAAGGGCTGCCAACGCACCACAGCAAAGAAGCTTCATCCTTTTGATATGACAGAGACAAAAAAACATTGTTAAAATGTTTTCGTCATGGGAAGGGAACAAATCTCCCTCTCTGTCTCCCCTCTCTCTGTCCCTGTCTTCAGGTGTCCCTGGATTTGGCGCTGTGTGTCCTCCAGTGCGCAGCTACTGGTCCCACTAACCTGCCCAATGTTTTGTTTGTTCCTTTTGTTGCTCTGTTCTTTTCTCTCTCCACTTTCCACTCACCCCAACCGGTCAAGGCAGATGGCCGCCCACCCTGAGCCTGGTTCTGCTGGAGGTTTCTTCCGTTAAAGGGAGTTTTTCCTCTCCACTGTTGCCTCTGGCTTGCTCAAGGGGGATTTGTTGGGTTTTCTTTAAAAGTTTATATAGTCTTGACTTTATTATGTAAAGTGCCTTGAGATGGCCTTGTTGTAAATTGGCGCTAGATAAATAAAGTTAAATTGAATTGAATTGAATTGTTTCTACCTTTCTGCGTTGTAATATAATGTTGCATGCAACACTTGCAATGCTTGTTTCTAGGCAGAATTTATGATTGAAGAGGTGGGTTCACAGCACTCCCTGGTGCTCAGTCCCCACTTCACACTTGACAATAATGGTGGGAATGATATTTTACCTTTAAAAGACTGTAGTTTTGTTCTTTTTCAGAAATATCTGCCTATCATGATCACATTTTGATGACCAACTATGTAATAACATGTTAATAATATGTCATTTCAAAAGGCACAAAAGAAATTTTGAAGTTCATGGTTTTTGTGCTTGTGATCCCAAATCCAGTGTTAAGTGCTCACTTGCAACTATGAGCACAAACTCACAAAATCCCAAATCAGTATAGACTGTATAACATATTTATTCAATTCATTAAGGGCTGTTCTTGCTGTTGGTTTTCTCACACTGCTTTAATTAAGAGACCTACTTAGAGATTAATCTGATAATGATTTGTAGTAGTGGTTGCAGTAACAGTACTGTGTACATGTTTCTGGTCAAAGTAAACTATCTTTAAGGGTTTTCCAAATCTGACAGTACATTGGCCTGAATACCCTACACTTGCAATTGTCTATCCAGTTCGAAAAGTTTTAAATAAATACTCATCAGCAAATAAGGCAATTTGAGTCTAATTTTATCTTCATTAGCTTTAGCTTCATTGTCCTGACTGCTTTTCTCCCTAAAGCCAGAAACTTTAACATTCTTCTTGCACTACCAACATGCTTGGCTTTCAAATCCTTGTGCTGTGTCAATCCATGTTTCAGGTCAACCCCAGCTGCCATCACCCTGACAGAGAAGGAACAGCTTGTGATCTCCACTGCTGAGGTACAGTCTCTGTCAAAGACAAAGCACCGTCATTATATTTAGGTACAGTGTTGTCTAGGTGAATCATGGAGGCAGAGGATGAACACAACATATTTAGTTAAGGTCTTTGTTACAAGTAGCTGTTCACTTGTTAGCAGCATGCTGTATGATGATAACTTTTTATATATATCTTTGTGGATATTTATTAGCAATGTGCATAAATAATTGTTTTAATAAACAATTACAAATCACTACAATTGTTATTAATAATTAATCTAGTTATATACTTTATACATAAAGCTGAATTTTTTTTAGCCATTTATTTCTTAAATCATAGAGAAAGTGGTAGGTGGGAGATATCTCAGACTCAGCAAAAGAAAGTGACGTGTGGCATTATTTTACACAGTTGGACAACAAAACTGAGTGCACCTTACGTGGGATAAAGCTGCCTTTTCAGGCTTCTACCAGCAGGATTTGTCTCAAGATTATTTGAGTAATAGACTTTAAATGCCATGATTATTCAACCTCAAAAAATATTTCTAATGCTCATCCCTAGAATTTTACTGCCAAAAAAAGAATGTATGGGAAACTGGAATGACAAAAACAATCTTATGACCAACTTCCCTAAATTCACCTCTCCATGATGCTGTAAAATGCAGCTGTGGATAGTAGGTCTGAGTCCAGCAGTGTCCTCCACACATTACCTGCTTTATTAAAACTAATAATAAATGGAGGTCACACTAGTCACTAGAGACTAATGATGCTTCTCATGAAGCTGAAGTCACACATATGCTGACAGACATATATCAGAACCAAAATGTATTTTATCATAAACACTACACAGTTTAGGGGAAAGAGTCAGCACTCTTTCATTAACCGCAGCAAATAGGATGTAAATAAGGTCCAGTTTTGTTATCTTTGTGGCAAACCTTGATATTTTGGTTGAATTGTACCAACAGAAATTAAGTAAATTTGCATGATTGTGCTTGTAAGTGATTGATGAAAAATCCATTTGGGTGTCCTTCTCCCTGAGGTTGCTGTAAAGCTTTCATGACTAGAGTGCTATTCCAGTTTTAGCACGGATGAACCCCACCTGCGATAAGAAAAACAGAGGCATCATCAGTTTATAAAGTCCATTTTGGCTTGATAGGATCTGACCTAATTACATTAGGCTACATTCACTTTGTTAAGAGAGATACTTGACTCACTTTTCTGTTGTCCTCACTTCTCTGCCCTAAGGTTTATTTTTGTTTTGCACACAAAAACTTACTAATGTTTTTATTTATAATTCGGTTTTGGTGTCATTTCATTTATTATTTATCACTATGAACACTAAACAAGACAAACCTTGTGGCCTTATGTTCTTATCCTGTAATTTTGTCCTGTTCTTACTTTTGTGTTTCTCTCCTTTATACCAGGGTTTTGAGGAAGATGACCTTCCTGAAACCACAGCCATAGAATAGACTTGTTAATGGATCAACCAGACCAGTTCCACAGAGGTTGTGTGTTTTTGTTCAAAAACATCTGGCAGTGCATATGATGAGCACTACATATACACTCACTGGCCACTTTATTAGGTACACCTATACATTCTAATACAATCCAATACAGCAGCTCTGCCATAAATTCTACTTTTACAGTTATACAGTTATAATTTCTCAGTTTTTCAGTTGAAACTGTCAGAAAGCCTGATGGGAAAAGCCCAAAGAGAAGTAGTAGTAGTGTCTATTATTGAGGTCAAACCGGTTAGTGCATTTGTACTGGAGTCCATTATAAAAGGACGTGCTTCTAATGTTTTGGCCACTTCAATCATTCTAAACAGAAAGTAAAATTATCACATTTCTGACAGTTTCAACGTAAAAACTAAGATGTTATAACAATGTAAATGTAGAATTCCTGGCAGAGCTGCTGTATTGGATTGTATTAGATTGTACAGGTGTACCCAATAAAGTGGCCAGTTAGTGTATATCTCACTGTTTTAGTTGTTCAGTCTCATTTCATAGTGTACATTTGCTGTATTTTTAAAGACCTGTGAGGTGTCACAGTGTTTCTCCCCTGAAATGTCTGCATTGGATCAATCAACCATGTCCAATTTATTGTGTAAGAATTTCTACTTGGAAGTTGTTTGATTATTAATAATCATTTTACAAATTTGGGGTGAATGTGTTTTTAATTATATTTATGTGTCACATTACTTCTCTGCCTTACATTCATGTGTGTTGAACAGAAGTGGAGGAGATGCAGACTTATCAGAGGATAAGGGAATGTCAAGGAGCCATGTCCTGTACTGACCAGTAAGTCCTTTATTTCCAACTGCTAAAAGACTTTGTCCTTCAGTATAGTTAGTAACTACTATTACTTGGCTGTATTACTAGTTTGTGTCAATGACCATTGATTTCATCAGTCAAAGTTTGTTTACAAAAGAAAACGCATCTAGGGTTTAGACTTTAAACAATTCAGTGAATATATTCTGTCAGTATATATTTAGCTCAACCTGTGACAAGAAATATTGCATATTGTGCTTTCCTTTAAGTGTGTTGTTGTTTCCAGACTAAAGGAGTCAGTTGTTGGAGCTGAGCGAGATAATGTGTAGCTGCTGGACAAGGAGTCAGGTCAGTCTGTGGAGGTTCTTCAGGCAGCTGTTGCTCTAGAGATGACTCCACTACAGGTCAACATGCCAAGCCCACCCTCTGAGGCATCTGAGAAAGACCAAATGACAGAAAGTACCGACAAAGAGGTAAAACATGGGTGATTCTGTGTATTCGCCATGACATAATCCTTTCCGCCAGCTTTCCAAATTCTGACATGAAGGAAACAAGATTCTTTGGCTCTTATGACAGTTGTCAACAATGTCAATTTACATTCCACAAAGTGACTCATGAACAACACTTTCAGTTTTGGAAGTAATGGAAAGAATGAGGGTGTGTCAAAAACAGAGTCATAATTCACAGTATGTGCATTTATGATGTCCTTTACATATCCAGTATTGGAACATTAAAGTTGTTTTTATCATTCTGCCATCAGGTAGTTGTTCCTCCTGCTAGGAAACCTGTTGGAGGTCAAAGACGTCAGCTGGTCTTTGCAGACCCT